>CP106734.1:69864895-71114895 GCA_025506655.1 Gossypium rotundifolium
TTTCCCCACTTTTCAGATGAGCAGTAGATCGTAGACATGGGAGTCGAGGTGGACTCGAGGGGCCATCAAGATTATTATCTACATAGACTATTTTAGAATTTTCATTTGAATTTTAATTTTTGAGAATATTTTTGTAATAAGGCCCCATTACTTAGGTTTTCGATTTATTTTTTTTTATGTTAAGTTTTTATAAACTTATGTCTTCTCTTTTTTTTTCCTTAAGGTCTTAATTATAAAATGAAATGGTAAATGGGCTTTTCAAACACAACCAACTCAAATGCTTAAAGTTGTTTCACAAATTTCACAATTATTTGATTAAATGGCTATAATAAACTAAGATTTTCAAAACCCTACAGAGCTAAGTTTTCAAGTTTCAAACCGTGGCATACCAGATCCGATAATGATGTATGGGCCGAGTTTGGGGTGTTACATTTTTGGTATCAGAGCCTAGTTTAAAACTCGGGCTGTGAAATGGGTCCAGTGATGATTTGTAAAAATAATGTAAGTTTGAGAAAAATGTAGTTGAGATATGGCGTTCGAGTCTACCGGCACCTGTTCCACGCAGGTAAGTATTCTAACTCTTGATGTGGTTTGTATTGTTGGGCTTTATAGGGACGTATGCTAGTATGAGTAGAGCTTGATGGACTTTAGGTTTAGTATAAACAATTCTTCAAATTTCATAAGACTTAATTTCTAATAAAACATGTCTGTGGACAAGTCACAGGGTTAGGGTGTGGTAATAGGCATACGCATGTTTAGGATTGGATCCAGGAAGAGCTTGGTATTTAAGCAGCCCTAGTGGCTCACCTCCTCTTTTTTGGAATCCTATTTGGTGCGTAGTGACTGTTCACCTTAGCCACGGGGACTTGTTGATGGCCCAAAATTTATAACTAAAACTCGAAAGGGACCATCACCCTGTCTTTATAAAAATTGCTTATATACCCCTAATTTTGTAAATTACCCAGAATACCATAAGTTTGAGAAAATTACCTAAATTCCCTTGATTTGTGGGAATTTCCCAAAATGCCCTTGATTTGCAAAATTACCGAAATATCCCCAGTTAACAAAATTATCGAAATACCCTTGAGTTGCAAAATTACCAAAATACCCCTATTTTGTAAAATTGCCAAGATACCTTATTTTGGAAAATTACGAAAATACCCCTATAGGTTGAAATTACAAAAATACCCCTGGGTAGTGAAATGACGAAAATACCCCTAGGTGATGAATGTAAGTTCATGGATGCTGCTTGTATGTTGATGTGTGATGGATGTTGTATGTATGTGTATTCTAAAACTAGGAAATATAGACTTGAGAACTGAACTTTGTAGATAGAATTCGAATTCGAAAGAACTACTGTTAAAACTACTTTCCATAAGACTGTTCGTTATTAATCAGTGGAAGAAAGTATTAATAATTCATAAAATTTCTAATTAGATAAACGCGAATCAGTAGAATGAGTACAAGGGTCGAGAACGTCTAGCACGTGGTCGTGGTAGGGGTAGGATGGCTGAGTCAGAACCAGTAGGGTCTGGCCATGCGTCAGGAGATGAGATGCCAGTTCCACTAGATGTGGAGGTGGAATATCAGGATCAGATGGCTAGGGATGATGCGGTATCCCAGGCAATGTTGAGGGTGTTAGAGAGGGTTGCCGGGGCAGGCATGGGCACAGGAGCTCAGAAGTCTGTGTCGGAGCGACTTAGAGCCAATGGGGCAGAGGTGTTTAAGGAAATTTCTAGTGTAGCTCCTAGCACAGTGGAGTATTGGTTGGAAGCAATGGAGCGTATAATGGATGATCTTGACTTCACAGAAGAGGAGAAGCTGAAGGGAGTAGTGTCCCTCCTCCGGGACAAAGCATATCAATGGTGGCTTACGGTTAAGGATGGTACCGTAGCGGACCGTATCACCTGGGGTTACTTCAGAATGGCGTTCTAGAGTAAATACATTTGAACAAGCTATGTGGATGCGCAGCGCAGAGCATTCCTGAATCTGGTTCAGGGAAGTAGGTCGGTAGCGGCGTATGAAGCAGAATTCTTATGCCTTAGTCGTTATGCTCGAGGGATGGTGGCCACGGAACATGAACGGTGTGTTTGATTTGAAGATGGCCTGAAGGATGATTTACGTATGTTGATAGCTCCACAACGAGAGCGAGAATTTACTATGCTTGTGGAGAAAGCTAAGATAGCTGAAGAGGTGAAGCGGACGGAAAAGCTGAATCGGGATAGAGATAGGGGTAGAGGCAAGAGAAATTTTGGGTCGACAGGGGCAGTTAGGCATACTCAGAAAAAACCCAGGTCGGATGGGTCGAACCGGGTGGAAAAACTTGTTGCCAGTTAAACACGGAGGCATGCCCAATGTGACAAATTCCATGTAGGTGAGTGTTGGGTAGGTAGTGGAAAGTGCTTTAGGTGTGGATCTACGGATCATCATATTAGAGACTTTCCTCAACCACGGGATGAGGTAAGACTTGTAGGGCAGGGAAATGCTCAGCCGAGTAGAGGAGGTCAGCGGCCGTAGAGAGGTCGTGGTCCAGCCAGAGGTAGTAATGGTTTCGGTCGGGGCCGTGGAGCACCAGGCCGAGGGGCAAGAAACACTGAGGCAAGGCAGCCTGGGTTGGTCTATGCTGCCAGACATCGAGAGGAGGCTGATGCACTAAATGTTATAACCGGTACGTTTTTACTTTTTGGATTGCCTTATACTGCATTGATTGATATTGGATCGACACACTCATATGTTGCTAGTAGTGTGTCTGGACCTTTAAGTTTAGATTCTAAAATTACCCCTAGGGCGATGACAGTAATTAGCCCATTAGGACAATCTGTGGTAGTAGATAAACTTTTTTGGGAAGTACCTTTAGAAGTTCAGGGAATAGTTTTCCTGACGGATCTGATGGAATTACCATTCGGGGAATTTGATTTGATTTTAGGCATGGACTGGCTGGTAAAGTACCAAGCCAATTTGGACTGTGCAGCCAAGTGAATGGTGTAAAAAACCCTCGAGGGTGACGAAGTGTTGGTGATAGGAGAAAGGGGGAACTGTTTGTCGAATGTAGTAACTGCCCTAAGAGCAGAAAGGATGGTGAGAAAAGGGTGCAAGGAAATTTTGATGTTTGTTCGGGCTTTGAAAGCCAAGGACCTAGTTGTTAGGGACGTTAGGACGGTTAAAGAATTTCCTGATGTTTTCCCAGAAGAGCTTCTAGGATTACCTCCGGATTGAGAAGTGGAGTTTGGAATTGATCTTCTTCTGGGAACAGCGCCGGTATCTATTGCTCCATACAGAATGGCACCAAAGGAGTTCGTGGAATTGAAAGAGCAAATACAAGAGTTGTTGGATAAAGATTTATTCGACCAAGTGTGTCACCTTGGGGAGCGCCGGTGTTATTTGTTAAGAAGAAGGATGGTTCAATGCGTACGTGCATTGACTATCGCCAATTGAATAAGCTAACAATCAAAAACAAATACCCGTTGCCGAGGATCGATGACTTGTTCGATCAGTTGAAGGGGGCCTCAGTCTTTTCAAAGATGGATCTGAGGTCAGGGTACCATTAGCTTAAGGTCAAGGAGGCAGACATTCATAAGACGACTTTTAGGACTCGCTATAGACATTACGAGTTCATGGTGATGCCATTTGGGTTGACTAACGCACCAGCAGCATTTATGGATATGATGAACCGAGTGTTCCAACCCTACTTGGGTCGATTTGTCGTGGTATTTATTGATGACAGCTTGGTTTATTCAAGATCGGAGGAGGAGCATGATTCGCATCTGCGAGTGGTTTTGCAGATTCTAAGGGAGAAGTAGTTGTATGCCAAATTCCGTAAGTGCAAATTTTGGCTGAAAGAAGTTACTTTTCTAGGTCACGTTTTGTCAGCAGAGGGGATTAGGGTGGACCCTCGAAAAATAAAAGCGGTGTTGGATTGGAAGCCACCTAGATCTGTGGCAGAAATTCAGAGCTTTCTTGGTTTAGCTGGGTACTACAGAAGATTTGTTGAAGGATTTTCTCTGATTGTAGCACCGTTGACTAAGTTGCTATGGAAAGGAGTTTTGTTCGTTTGGTCTGATAAGCAGTAGGAGAGTTTTGAGAAGTTAAAGAGGATTTTGACGGAGGCTCCGGTGTTGATTCAGCCAAAGGCTGGGAAGGAGTTCGTAATTTACTGTGATGCTTCACACACATTATTAGGATGTGTGTTGATGCAAGATGGAAAGGTTGTTGCATATGCATCTCGGCAGTTAAGACCGCATGAGTCGAATTATCCCACCCATGATTTGGAATTGGCAGCGGTAGTGTTTGCCTTGAAAATTTGGAGGCATTATTTGTACGAGGAGAAATCTGTCATTTACACAGATTATAGGAGTTTAAAGTACCTTTTGACTCAGAAGGAGTTGAATCTAAGGCAGAAGAGGTGGATCGAGTTGTTAAAGGATTATGACTGCTCGATCGAGTATCATCCGGGTAAGGCTAATGTGGTGGCAGATGCCTTAAGTCGTAAGGTGATCACTGACTTGAGAGCAATGTTTGCTCACCTTAGCTTATATGATGATGGAAGTCTATTAGCTGAACTTCAAGTGAAACCCTCTTGGGTCAATCAAGTTAAGGAGAAGCAGCAGACCGATGGATTTCAAGTAATGAGCCAACGAAATTTAGTGTGAATGAGAAAGGGCTATTATGTTTCCAAGGGAGAGTGTGCATGCCGAAAGGATTCTGCAAGAAGCGCATAGTAGTCCATATGCTATGCACCCCAGAGGGAGCAAGATGTATCGAGATTTGCGGGACCAGTTCTAGTGGCCGGGCTTGAAGCGTGAGGTAACTGAATTGGTGAGTAAGTGTTTGACCTGTCAGTAGGTAAAAGCGGAGCATCAGTTACCATCAGGGTTGTTGTAGCTAGTGAAGATTTCATAGTGGAAGTGGGAAAGGATCACAATGGACTTTGTTAGTGGGCTACCTCTCACGCCTACTAAGAAAGATTAGGTCTGGGTGATTGTAGATCGTTCGACAAAGTCTGCTCATTTCATACCGGTACGAGTCGATTACTCTCTGCAAAAATTGGCTAAGCTATACATAGCGGAGGTAGTAAGGTTACATGGAGTACCAGTATCGATCATATCAGATAGAGACCCTAGGTTCACGTCACGATTTTGGAAGGCGTTGCATCAAGCGCTGGGTACGAAGTTGGATTTTAGTACGGCATTCCATCCTCAGACCGATGGACAGTCTGAGTAGGTAATTCAAGTCTTAGAGGACATGTTAAGGGGATGTGTCATTGATTTCAGGGGTAGTTGGGAGGAGTTTTTACCGTTGGTGGAATTTGCTTACAACAACAGCTACCATTCTAGTATTCAGATGGCGCCTTACGAAGCATTGTACGGGTGGAATTGTCGTACTCCTACTTGTTGGAAGAAATTAGGGGAAAGTCAGATTTTGGGTCTAGACTTGGTCACCGAGACGGAGGAGAAGGTTGAGATAATTCGGGCTCGACTAAAGGAGGCATCGGACAGACAAAAGTCCTATGCTGATTTAAAGCGTAAGGATGTAGAGTTTGCAATGGGGGACAAGGTATTTCTAAACGTGTCACCGTGGAAAAAGGTGCTAAGATTTGGACGAAAAGGTAAATTAAGTCCTAGATTCATCAGACCTTACCGGGTGTTGAAAAGAGTCAGACCAGTGGCCTATCAGCTTGAGCTGCCTTCAGAGTTAAGCCAGATTCACAATGTGTTTCATGTCTCTATGCTGAGATGATACCGTTCGGATCTGTCTTACGTGGTGCCTGTGGAAGAAATTAAGGTGAGACCTGACCTCACCTTTGAAGAGGAACCAGTGGAAATCCTGGATCGTGATCTCAAAGTGTTGCAAAGAACGACGGTACCGTTGGTTAAAGTTTTATGGCAGAATCATGATTCTGAGGAGGCTACTTGGGAACCGGAGAAAGCAATGCAAAAGCAGTGCCCTCATGTTTAATGTGTTAATTTGAGTGTTAGGGGTTTAAATTGGGCCCACGATTGGGCCGAAGCCTTGGTTAAAATTCCTGTTTGGGTACTATAGGGTTTAAAAGATGGTATCGGTGCTTTAGGTTGCAAAATAGGCTTGTGGCCCAGTAGTATGTGGTGTTGCAGAGGAGTTATAGGGTGGCACCAATAGCAGGAGGTGAGGCCCAAGTTTTTACCGCAAGGAGCCCATGTCTTTGGGCCATTTTGGACACTTAAAAGGAGCAAGGAAGGGGACAACAATGATGTAATATCCTAGATTATGGTTTATGCATTTACGTTTAATTATATCAAATAGCATGTCTTATGTGTTATGAATGTGTTATGTGAATTTTAGAATCTTGAAATATAAGGAAAATGCCTTAGAAAAATATCGAGTTTTAAGTCTATGAGGGAACTGAAGCAGGGTGGCCTTAAGAAAATAAATAAGGGAAATATGACACACAAACGGGCTAGAAAAAGTGGCTTGGAGGCGCCACTTAGGGCCTCTCAGAATGATGCCATGGGCTATGAGGAAGGACCTAGGATCAGTCGCATGGGAAGCTAAATAAAGCTTTTATTTTTGAGGCAATATGAGGAAGAGATGGACGGCATGGGGAGTCTCTAAGAGGAGTTTAAGATGTGCTTAAATTCCCTTGAAAATTTCGGCTAAGGTAAGGATAAATGGTGATTTTATTTTAATTTTAAGAGGATAAAGAAGAAAAACAAGGGATGAGATAGGAGGAGATTAAGTGGCCGGCCAAGGGACTCTAGGCTTAGTAATTTCGACAAGAGGGGGGAAAAGAGAGGCCAATCTTCATTCTTCCTTTTTCCTTTGTTCATCTGCCGAAAATCCACTAGCAAAATTCCTCTCCTCTCTTTAATTTTGCCAAAACCGAATACTCCTTACTTAAAGTCCATCATTGCTGATTTCTTCACATTTCTCTTCTTCTTTTTGCAAACTTCTCAAAAGCCGAAAGCAAGTTCCTCCCAAGCCATAGCCAAATTCTCTATAAGTCTCATACACCCTTCTCTTTTCTTTTCTTCAATTCAACCAAAAGCCAAATCTCCCTAGTGTTCTCCAAAACTGAATCCCATCAAATGTCGTTGATTTCCATTCTTTTCTTTTAAATTTGTCGAAATCTGGAACTAATCCCATCAATCTTCTTGTTTGCCAAAATTTGGAGGGATCTTTTGGGATTTTCAGTGTGGTCAACCATAAGGAGGATTACACGGGATTTTCAACATCCAAGGTAGGTTTTGTGACATTCGGCCATAGGCCATTCTTATGTGACCTAAAGATTTGAATTAAATCTAACCTATGTCTATAGGTATTTCGACACCTTCGTAACCAATTAGCACTTTTCGGGATTTGGGATTTGCAAGGTAAGTGGGTCTATGTATTCGGCGAAGGCCATGTTTTGTGTCATAGATCTATTTCATAATCATTCAAAAGCTAGAAACTAACCCTTTAAGTGATCTAATGTTAGCCGAATACAAGGTAGAAGGATTTCAACGTTTCGGGATTTGATTAGCAGTGAAATCTTCACCAAGGTAAGAATTTGATTACAATAATCCTATTAGGATTTGGTTTTATAGCCGAATGGCTTTTTACTAATAAGATTGGGGTTGGCCGAATATAGGCAGTAAAGATCTAAAGCGATAGATCAAGTTTTCGGGATTTCAGTAAATTCGATAAGTATACCAGGTGTGTACTCCACACTATCTCTTAATATATGTAAGGCAATATTTAATATATATATGTTATAATAATGTGAATGTGGCTAAGTTACCATGCGATGGTACAAAGTACTCAGGTACGTTTTTCCTACTCCTACTAGGAATATAATACGATCTATTATGGCACATAAGTGCAACTATAAGAATGTGAATAAGGCATAAGGCATAATTTTTGCATGTTTTGCATGACATGGGGCATATGGGTGATATGTAAAGGGAAGTGAATTGGTGGTTTTATACCCCAATATGTGAATGTGGTGACTTATGTCACAATATCCGAATGTGGTGACTTATGTCACAATATATGAATGTGGTGACTTATGCAACGAATATATATATGGTGGCTATGCCACAAAATTATAAGGGCGATGAGCACGTCGACTGCAGCGACTGCCTTCGATGGTGTGTAGCGGATGGAGGGTTGACTTAGTAGTCCCCACAGTGTGATGGTTGGTACGGGTGATGTGTAGCGGATGGTTATCTAGGCTTGGGTTCGGGTTTGGATCATGATTTATATGTGTTACTATGATTTGATATTCCTGAAATTAATTTAGACTTGTGATGGTTGTACACATTGAGTCCGTGTGACTCACCCCTTTGTGGGACTATTTTTCAGGTGACACTCAGTGATGGACCGGGTCGGCAGAAGCTCTGTGATGGCCATGCACAGTTTGGGATTTTATTTCATTTTGGACTTGTTATATTTTAAGTATTTTGGATTTAATTTGGGTTTTGATTTGATGTAATAAGGCCTTGGTTTGAACTGTTATGCATGCATGTTTAATTATCTAAATATGACTCGATTTTAATAATACAAGGTTAAAGTCTATTTTTCTTAAGTGTAAATATTAAGCGTTTTGACACATAATTAACACGGGTTTTAAAATTCGAGCCCAACCCAAATCAACTATTTTTAAAAACTCGCAAAATTTTAGCAAGGTTTCAAATAAGAATCGACTAGTTTTTCTGAGGAACATGCCAGATCCGGTCAGGGCTTGTGGGCCAGGTTTGGCGTGTTTTAGTTTGGTATCAGAGCCCAATTTTAAACTCTCGGCCTTGGGTTTAAGGCCCAAAACGTTTTCAAAATTAAGCCTAAAAGAATTTTGTGAAAAATTTTGAGAAATAAGTAGGTTTTCTGGCATGGCACCTGAGTCTCCGGCCCGAAGTCCACCAGGTAAGTACCCCTATCTCTTGTGTGATTATGATATGAATTATAGAAGGGTAGAAATGGAATGTAGATTAGCATGATAAGTACTTGAACCCTAGGACTAGGTTACCCCAGCAATTCCATAAAATTTTAAGTGCCTAATTAAACAAACCTATGGTTAAGTCATGAAGTTAGGTGTGGCAACCATTGTGCGCATGTCTAGGATTGGTTTTGGTGGGAGCTTGGTATTTAAGCGGTCAGTGTGACTCACCTCCTCTCCACTCGAATCCTACAGTGCGTAGCTTCTGGTTCACCATAACCGGGAGGACTTAGTCACTGCTAAACTCAATAATTAAAACCCGAAAGGACTAGCCACATTTTATGGAAACCCTAGTTTTAAAAGTCAACAAACTACCCTTTTGAAATTATGAAAATTTTTATTTTGGAAAAACTTTCTAAGAATTTTTAATTTATAAATTACCTAAATACCCCTAGTGGTAAAATTACTAAAATGCCCTTGGTTCTAAAATTTCCATATTACCCTTGATTTCAATAAAATTTCCCTACTTTGCAAGGATATCCAAAAACTTTACAAATATCAAGACACCCTGATTTGGAAAATTTACGAAATTACCCCTGATTTGCAAAATGACCAAATTACCCCTAACCTGTACAAATGACCAAAATACCCTCAGTAAGAAAAATTACCGAAGTACCCTCAAATTAGAAATCTTAAAAAAAAATACCTTTGTTTTGAAAAGTCACCAGGAACCATATTTTGTGAAAAAATTACCGAAATGACCCTGGCTTGTAAAATTACAAAAATACCCCTAGTATATAAAATTACCATTTCACCCTTGAAATTTTTCTAGCAAGTATTTTTTTTAAATTTTGAAAAATTTCAATAATCTCTATTTTGTAACATTTTCAAATACCCTAATTTGAAAATTACCAAAATACCCCTGTAGGACAAAATTACAGAAATACCCCTGGGTAGTGAAAAATAACAAACAACGACAACTACAACATTTCTCTGTAATGAACGCAAGTTCATGTGTGTGACTAAATGAATGATGTGAGACTGTATGTGTATGACTCGAAAGAACAACTTTCTAGAACTATTAAACATAAAACTGTCCGGGTTAAGTCAGTGGAACAAAGCTAATACATAAAATTCTTTAATCAGATAAACGCAAAACAAAAAAATGAATTCAAGGAGACGTGGTCGTAACGTGCGTGGCCGTGGAAGAGGCTGGATGACCGTGTCTAAACCTGTTAGATCGAGTCAAGGATTTGAGAACGAAATGCCACCACCGCCACCACCAGCTGCTGATGTGGAATATCAGGATCAGACCGGGGATGTCGCAGTGTCACAGGCAATGCTGCGAGTTTTAGAAAGGGTGGCTGGAGCAGGTGGAGGCATGGGACCTCGAAAGTCGGTACCTGAGCGACTCCGAGCCAACAGAGCTGAGGTGTTCCGTGGTATATCTGGTGTGGCACCCAGTACCACTGAGTATTGGTTGGAGACGACTGAGCGAATTATGGATGAGCTCGACTTAACTGACGAGGAGAAGCTGAAAGGGTTGGTGTCGCTTCTTCGCGATGAGTCATATCAATGGTGGTTCACGGTGTAGGATGGTGCTACAGTGGAGGAACTTACTTGGGAGTATGCTAAGGCGGCATACCAGAAGAAGTATGTTGGTACCCATTATATCGATGCACAGAGGAAGGCATTTCTGGGGCTGGTTCAAGGGAACAAGTCCGTAGCTAAATCTGTTTGGATTCTTAAAATTTGAGCCGCTATGCTCGGGGCATAGTGTCCACAGAGCATGAGCGGTGTGTCCGGTTTGAAGACGGACTAAGAGATGACCTGAGGTTATTGATAGCCTCGCAATAGGAGCGAGAGTTTGCTGTATTGGTGGAAAAGGCTAAAGTAGTCGAGGGTATCAAGGATTCTGTAAGGCAGAACACTGAACGGAATAGACAGAAGAGGAGTTTTAGGCCGTCTGTATCATAAGGGAATATGCAAAAGAGGCCTAGAGTTGATGGGCCGCAAGGTCAGCGGACTGTGACAGGAGGCCAATACCATACTTGTGGTCAGTGTGGAAAGAAGCATCTAGGAGAGTGTTGGAAGAGGACAGGAGGATGTTTCAAATGTGGGTCTAAGTACCATATGATAAAGGACTGTCCGATGAGACCAAATGGGAATCGACTAGTAGCTCAGAATGTTAATCAGGCTGGTAGAGGTGGACAACAGCCTCAGCGGGGTCGAGGTTCAAATAACAGAGGAAATGGTGCTGGCCGAGGACATGGAACACTGGGCTGAGGTGGTGGTAATACAAAGGCAAGGCAGCCAGGCTTGGTGTACGCTGTTCACCGTAGGGAGGATGGAGATGCACTGGACATCATAACCGGTACGTTCCTTATTTATGGCAAGCCTTATTTTGCTTTGATTGATGTAGGCTCGACCCATTCTTATGTTGCATGTAGTGTAGTTGAAACTCTAGGCATAGCCTCTAAATTCTCTAATAAGGAGATGACTGTAGTAAGCCCACTAGGTTAAACTGTAGTGGTAAACAAGATATTTCGGAGTGTGCCTTTGGAGCTTCAGGGAGTAGTATTCCCTGCTGACTTAATGGAATTACCCTTTGGGGAATTCGATCTTATACTTGGCATGGATTGGCTAGTGGAGCATCGGGCTATATTGGATTGTGCAACCAAACGAATGGAGTTAAGGACCCCATAGGGAGAGGGGATAATTATGATAGGAGAAAGACAAAACTATTTGTCTAACGTAGTCTCGGCATTAAAGGCGGATAAGATGGTTCGGAAGGGGTGCAAGGCATTTTTAGCTTTCATTAGTACTTTGGATGGGAAAGAAGGGGGAGTTAGTGCAGTTAGAACTGTAAGGGAGTTTGAGGATGTTTTTCCGGAGGAATTACCCGGAATACCCCCGGACAGGGAGGTGGAGTTTGGAATAGACTGGCTGTCAGGTACAGCTCCTGTATCCATTGCCCCATACAGAATGGCACCAAAGGAGTTGGTTGAGCTTAAGGCTCAGATTCAGGAATTGCTTGACCATGGTTTCATCCGACCCAGTGTGTCTCCATGGGGGGCACCGGTCTTGTTTGTGAAGAAGAAGGACGAAACTATGCGTATGTGCATAGATTATCATCAGTTTGAACAAGCTGACTATCAAGAATAAGTACCCGTTGCCAAGAATTAACGACTTGTTTGATCAGCTTAAGGGGGCTGCAGTATTCTCGAAGATAGATCTAAGGTCTGGATATCATCAGCTTAAAATGAAGGAGGCTGATATCCATAAGACGGCTTTCCAAACAAGGTACGTGCATTATGAGTTCTTGGTAATGTCGTTTGGTTTGACTAATGCCCCAGCCGCATTCATGGATATGATGAACCGGGTTTTTTAACCCTACTTGGATAGGTTCGTCGTTGTGTTCATCGACGACATCCTAGTGTACTCCAAGTCTGAAGAAGAGCATAATGAGCATCTTCGGGTTATGTTGCAAGTGTTGAGGGAGAAGAAGCTTTATGCCAAATTCAGCAAGTGTGAATTTTGGCTTAAGGAAGTTGCCTTCTTAGGGCATGTGGTATCCGCAGAAGGAATAAGGGTAGATTCTAGGAAGATTGAGACGGTGTTGGATTGGAAACCCCCTAGGTCTGTGGCAGAAGTTCAGAGTTTCTTAGGATTGGCAGGCTATTATAGAAGGTTTGTAGAAGGGTTCTCGTCGATAGCCGCGCCTTAACAAAGTTATTAAGGAAGGAAGTGCCTTTTATATGGACCAATAAGCAGCAGGAGAGCTTCGAGAAGCTTAAGAAGGTTTTGACCAAAGCTCCAGTTTTGATTCAGCCAGAGGCAGGGAAGGATTTGGTAGTATACTGTGATGCTTCCCATACAGGATTGGGAGGTGTTCTCATGCAAGATGGAAAAGTAGTCGCTTATGCATCTCGACAACTAAGGCTACATGAGGTTAACTACCCGGCGCACGACTTAGAATTGGCAGCAGCAGTCTTTGCTCTTAAGGTGTGGAGGCACTATCTTTATGGAGAGAAGTCGATAATCTACACAGACTACAGGAGCCTTAAGTATCTGCTGACTCAGAAAGAGCTGAATCTGAGACAGCGAAGGTGGGTGGAACTATTGAAGGACTACGATCGTTCCATAGAATATCACCTGGGCAAGGCGAATGTAGTGGCGGATGCCCTGAGTCGGAAGGTTGTGTCGGATCTAACGGCGATGTTCGTACATCTGAGCTTGTATGATGATGGAAGTCTGTTGGCAGAGCTGCAAGTTAAGCCAATGTGGTTGAATGAAGTGAAAGAGGGACAGTTGGTGGATGATGATCTAAGTGCTAAGGTAAGACAAGTGCAGAATGGAGAGTTGGAAAATTATGGTGTTAATGAAGAGGGAGTATTGTGCTTCAAGGGTAAGGTCGTATCTTATGTCAAGGACGAGGAACTTAGGCAAAGAATTCTTGGAATCGTATAGTAGCCCTTATGCTATGCATCCCGGAGGCACTAAGTTATCTGAGAGATCTAAGGAGCAGTTTTGGTGGCACAGTGCGAAGAAGGAAGTTACTGAATTTGTTGGCAAATGCTTGACATGTCCACAAGTTAAGGCGGAGCACCAAGTTCCGTCGGGATTACTTCAGCCAATACAAATTCCCCAGTGGAAGTGGAAGAGAATTACCATGGACTTCGTTAGTGGGGTTCCCCTTACGCCTACTAAGAAGGACTCGGTATGGGTGATAGTGGATCGGTTGACAAAGTCTGCGCACTTCATTCCAGTGTGGATGGATTATTGTTTGCAGAAGTTGGCGAGGTTATATGTGGCAAAAATTTTGAGGTTGAATAGAGTTCTGGTATCGATCATCTCGGATAGGGGTCCGAGGTTCATGTCTCTATTTTGGAAAGCACCACATCAGGCTTTAGGCACCAAATTGGATTTCACTACGGCTTTTCATCAACAGTCAGATGGCCAGTCTGAACGAGTAATCCAAGTCTTAGAGGATATGTTACGAAGCATTGTATGGTCGGAAGTGTCGGACTCCTACATATTCGATGGAATTGGGAGAAGTCAGATTTTGGGTCCAAAAATTGTGGCAGAATCTGAGGAGAAGGTTGGTGTAATTCGACACGATTAAAGAAGCATCGATAAGCGTAATTCAGTATCTGAGATCTCAAACGGAAGGAGATAGAATTTGATGTGGGAGATCAAGTGTTTCTTAAAGTTTCACCTTGGAAGAAGGTAATGAGATTTGGTCGATAAGAGAAGTTAAGTCCGAGGTTCATAGGACCTTATCGGGTATTGAAGCGAATTGGACCGGTGGCATACCAGTTGGAGTTGCCTACGAAATTGCAACAGATGCACTACGTATTTCATGTTTCCATGCTACGTCGATATCGATCAGATCCGTCTCATGTACTTCCGGTTGAAGAGGTGGAGCTGAGACCAAATCTGTCTTATGAGGAAGAGCCTATCCAGATTCTGGAAAGGGATGTGAAGATGCTTCGAAGGAAGTTAGTTCCCCTAGCCAAAGTATTATGGAGAAATCATGGATCGAAAGAAGCTTCATGGGAGCTAGAAGAGACGATGCGGCAACAGTACCCTCATTTATTTTAGTCAGGTAATTTCGAGGACGAAATTATTTTAAGGGGGTAGAACTGTAATATCCTGGATTATGGTTTGTGCATTTACGTTTAATTATATGAAATAGCATGTCTTATGTGTTATGAATGTGTTATGTGAATTTTAGAATCTTGAAATATAAGGAAAATGCCTTAGAAAAATATCGAGTTTTAAGTCTAAAAGAGGGAACTGAAGCAGGGTGGCCTTAAGAAAATAAATAAGGGAAATATGACACACAAACGAGCTAGAAAAAGTGGCTTGGAGGCACCACTTAGGGCCTCTGAGAATGACGCCATGGGCTATGAGGAAGGACCTAGGATCGAGTCGCGTGGGAAGCTAAATAAAGCTTTTATTTTTGAGGCAATATGAGGAAGAGATGGACGGCATGGGGAGTCTCTAAGAGGAGTTTAAGATGTGCTTAAATTCCCTTGAAAATTTTGGCTAAGGTAAGGATAAATGGTGATTTTATTTTAATTTTAAGAGGATAAACAAGAAAACAAGGGATGAGATAGGAGGAGATTAAGTGGCCGGCCAAGGGCCCCTAGGCTTAGTAATTTCGGTAAGAGGGGGGAAAAGAGAGGCCAATCTTCATTCTTCCTTTTTCTTTTGTTCATCTGCCGAAAATCCTCTAGCAAAATTCCTCTCCTCTCTTTAATTTTTCCAAAATCGAATACTCCTTACTTAAAGTCCATCATTGCCGATTTCTACACCTTTCTCTTCTTCTTTTTGTAAACTTTTCAAAAGCCAAAAGCAAGTTCCTCCCAAGCCATAGCCGAATTCTCTATAAATATCATACACCCTTCTCTTTTCTTTTCTTCAATTCAACCAAAAGCCGAATCTCCCTAGTGTTCTCCAAAACCGAATCCCTCTAAGGTGTTAGGCAAGGTGCTGTCGATTTCTATAAGGGAAGGTAAAGACCAAATGTCATTGATTTCCAATGTTTTCTTTTAGATTTGTCGAAATCTGGAACTAATCCCATCAATCTTCTTGTTTGCCAAAATTTGGAGGGATCTTTCGGGATTTTCAGTGTGGTCAACCATAAGGAGGATTATTCGGGATTTTCAACATCCAAGGTAGGTTTTGTGACATTTGGCCATAGGCCATTCTTATGTGACCTAAAGATTTGAATTAAATCTAACCTATGTCTATAGGTATTTCGACACCTTCGTAACCAATTAGCACTTTTTGGGATTTGGGATTTGCAAGGTAAGTGGGTCTATGTATTCCGCCAAGGCCAAGTTTGGTGTCATAGATCTATTTCATAATCATTAAAAAAGCCAGAAACTAACCCTTTAAGTGATCTAATGTTAGCCAAATACAAGGTAGAAGGATTTCAACGTTTCAGGATTTGATTAGTAGTGAAATCGGCACCAAGGTAAGAATTTGATTACAATAATCCTATTAGGATTTGGTTTTATAGTCGAATGGCATTTTACTAATAAGATTGGGGTTGGCCGAATATAGGCAGTAAAGATCTAAAGCGATAGATCGAGTTTTCGAGATTTCAGTAAATTCGGTAAAAGTACCAGATGTGTACTCCACACTATCTCTTAATATATGTAAGGCAATATTTAATATATATGTTATAATAATGTGAATGTGGCTAAGTTACCATGCGATGGTACAAAGTACTCGAATGCGTTTTCCTACTCCTACTAGGAATATAATACGATCTATTATGGCACATAAGTGCAACTATAAGAATGTGAATAAGGCATAAGGCATAATTTTTGCATGTTTTGCATGACATGGGGCATATGGGTGATATGTAAAGGGGAAGTGAATTGGTGGTTTTATACCCCAATATGTGAATGTGGTGACTTATGTCACAATATCCGAATATGGTGGCTTATGTCACAATATATGAATGTGGTGACTTATGTCACGAATATATATATATATATGGTGGCTATGCCACGAAATTATAAGGGCGATGAGCACGTCGACTGCAGCGACTGCCTTCGATGGTGTGTAGTGGATTGAGGGTTGACTTAGTAGTCCCCACGGTGTGATGGTTGGTACGGGTGATGTGTAGCGGATGGTTATCTAGGCTTGGGTTCGGGTTTGCATCATGATTTATATGTGTTATTATGATTTGATATGCCTGAAATTAATTGAGACTTGTGATGGTTGCACACATTGAGTCCGCTTGACTCACCCCTTTGTGGGACTATTTTTCAGGTGACACTCAGTGATGGACTGGGTCGGCAGAAGCTCAATGATGGCCATGCACAGTTCGGGATTTTATTTCATTTTGGACTTGTTATATTTTAAGTATTTTGGATTTAATTTGGGTTTTGATTTGATGTAATAAGGCCTTGGTTTGACCTGTTATGCATGCATGTTTAATTATCTAAATATGACTCGATTTTAATAATACAAGGTTAAAGTCTATTTTTCTTAAGTGTAAATATTAAACGATTTGACACATAATCAACACGAGTTTTAAAATTCGAGCCCAACCCAAATCAACTGTTTTTAAAAACTCGCAAAATTTTAGCAAGGTTTCAAATAAGAATCGACTAGTTTTTCCTTGGAACATGCCAGATCCAGTCAGGGCTTGTGGGCCAGGTTTGGGGTGTTTCAGTTTGGTATCAGGGCCAAGTTTAAAACTCTCGGCCTTGGGTTTAAGGCCCAAAACGTTTTCAAAATTAAGCCCAAAAGAATTTTGTGAAAATTTTGAGAAATAAGTAGGTTTTCTGGCATGGCACCTGAGTCTCCGGCCCGAAGTCCACCATGTAAGTACTCCTATCTCTTGTGTGATTATGATATGAATTATAGAAAGCGTAGAAATGGAACGTAGATTAGCATGATAAGTACTTGAACCTTAGGACTAGGTTACCCCAACAATTCCATAAAATTTTAAGTGCCTAATTAAACAAACCTATGGTTAAGTCGCCGAGTTAGGGTGTGGCAACCATTGTACGCATGTCTAGGATTGGTTTTGGTGGGAGCTTGGTATTTAAGCAGTCCGTGTGACTCACCTCCTCTCCACTCGAATCCTACCTGGTGCGTAGCTTCGGTTCACCCTAACTAGGAGAACTTAGTCACGGGCTAAACTCAATAATTAAAACCCGGAAGGGACTAGCCACATTTTCATGGAAACCCTAGTTTTAAAAGTCAACAAACTACCCTTTTGAAATTATGAAAAGTTTTATTTTGGAAAAACTTTCTAAGAATTTTTAATTTACAAATTACCTAAATACCCCTAGTGGTAAAATTACTAAAATGCCCTTGGTTCTAAAATTTCCATATGACCCTTGATTTCAATAAAATTTCCCTACTTTGCAAGGATATCCAAAAACTTTACAAATATCAGGACACCCTGATTTGGAAAATTTATGAAATTACCCCTGATTTGCAAAATGACCAAATTACCCCTAACCTGTACAAATGACCAAAATACCCTCAGTAAGAAAAATTACCGAAGTACCCTCAAATTAGAAATCTTTAAAAAAAATACCTTTGTTTTGAAAAGTCACCAGGAACCATATTTTGCGAAAAAATTATCGAAATGACCCTGGCTTATAAAATTACAAAAATACCCCTAGTATATAAAATTACCATTTCACCATTGAAATTTTTCCAGCAAGTATTTTTTTTTTTAAATTTTGAAAACGATCAATAATCTCTATTTTGCAACATTTTCAAATACCCTAATTTGAAAATTACCAAAATACCCCTGTAGGACAAAATTACGAAAATACCCCTGTGTAGTGAAAAATAACAAACAACGACAACTACAACATTTCTCTGTAATGAACTCAAGTTCATGTGTGTGACTAATTGAATGATGTGAGACTGTATGTGTATGACTCGAAAGAACTACTTTCTAGAACTATTAAACATAAAACTGTCTGTGTTAAGTCAGTGGAACAAAGCTAATACATAAAATTCTTTAATCAGATAAACGCAAAGCGAAAGTATGAATTCAAGGGGACGTGGTCGTAATGTGCATGGCCGTGGAAGAGGCCGAATGACCGTATCTAAACCTATTAGATCGGGTCAAGGATCTGAAAATGAAATGCCACCACCGCCACCACCAGCTACTGATGTGGAATCTCAGGATCAGACCGGGGATGACACAGTGTCACAAGTAATTCTGTGAGTTTTAGAAAGGGTGGCTGGAGCAGGTGGAGGCATGGGAGCTCGAAAGTCGGTACCTGAGTGACTCCGAGCTAATGGAGCTGAGGTGTTCCGTGGTATATCTGGTGTGGCACCCAGTACCGCTGAGTATTGGTTGGAGGCGATTGAGCGGATTATGGATGAGCTCGACTTAACTGACGAGGAGAAGCTGAAAGGGTTAGTGTCGCTTCTTCGCGATGAATCATATCAATGGTGGCTCACGGTGCGGGATGGTGCTACAGCGGAGGAACTTTCTTGGGAGTATGCTAAGGTGGCATACCGGAAGAAGTATGTTGGTACCCATTATATCGATGCACAGTGGAAGGCATTTCTGGGGCTTGTTCAAGGGAACAAGATCGTGGTAGTCTGTTTGAATTCTTAAAATTGAGCCGCTATGCTCGGGGCATAGTGTCTACAAAGCATGAACAAAGTGTCCGGTTTGAAGACAGACTAAGAGATGACTGAGGTTATTGATAGCCCCAAGCAGGGCGAGGAGTTTGTTTGGATTGGTGGAAAAGGCTAAATTAGCCGAGGGTATCAAGGATTACGTAAGGCGAGAACACTAAGCGGAATAGATAGAAGAGGGTTTTAGTAGTCTGTATCGCCGTGGAATGTGCAAAAGAGGCCTAGAGTTGATGGGCCGCAAGGTCAGTGGACTGTGACAGGAGGCCAATACCGTACTTGTGATCAGTGTGGAAAGAAGCATCTAGGAGAGTGTTGGAAGAGGACCGGAGGATGTTTCAAATGTGGATCTAAGGACCATATGATAAAGGACTGTCCGATGAGACCAGATGGGAATCGACTAGTAGCTCAGAATGTTAATCAGGCTGGTAGAGGTGGACAACAGCCTCAGCAGGGTCGAGGTCTGAATAACAGAGGAAATGGTGCTGGCAGAGGACGTGGAGCACCGGGCTGAGGTGGTGGTAATACAGAGGCAAGACAGCCGGGTTTGGTGTACGCCGTTCGCCGTAAGAAGAACGGAGACACACTGGACGTCATAACCGGTACGTTCCGTATTTATGGCAAGCCTTATTTTACTTTGATCGATGTGGGCTCGACCCATTCTTATGTTGCATGTAGTGTAGTTGAAACACTAGGCATAGCCTCTGAATTCTCTAATAAGGAGATGACTGTAGTAAGCCCACTATGTTAAACTATAGTGGTAAACAAGATATTTCGGAGTGTGCCTTTGGAGCTTCAGGGAGTAGTATTCCCTGCTGACTTAATGGAATTACCCTTCGGGGAATTCGATCTTATACTTGGCATGGATTGGCTAGTGGAGCATCGGGCTGTATTAGATTATGCAGCCAAACGAATGGAGTTAAGGACCCCAGAGGGAGAGGGGATAACTATGATAGGAGAAACACGAAACTATTTGTCTAACGTAGTTTCGACATTAAAGGCAGATAAGATGGTTCGGAAGGGGTGCAAGGCATTTTTAGCTTTCATTAGTACTTTGGATGGGAAAGAAGGGGGAGTTAGTGTAGTTAGAACTGTAAGGGAGTTTGAGGATGTTTTTCCGAAGGAATTACCCGGAATACCCCCGGACAGGGAGGTGGAGTTTGGAATAGACTTGTTTGGGGTATAGCTCCCCGTGTCCATTGCCCCATCTGAATGGCACCAAAGGAGTTGGTTGAGCTTAAGGCTCGAGATTCAGAATTGCTTGACCGTGGTTTCATCCGACCCAGTGTGTCTCCATGGGGGCACCGATCTTGTTTGTGAAGAAGAGCGGAACTATGCGTATGTGCATAGATTATCGTCGATTGAACAAGCTGACCATCAAGAACAAGTACCCGTTGCCAAGAATTGACGACTTGTTTGATCAGTTTAAAGGGGCCGCAGTATTCTCGAAGATAGATCTAAGGTTTGGATATCATCAGCTTAAGATGAAGGAGGCTAATACCCATAAGACGGCTTTCCGAACAAGGTACGTGCATTATGAGTTCTTGGTAATGTCGTTTGGTTTGACTAATGCCCCAACCGTATTCATGGATATGATGAATCGAGTTTTTCAACCCTACTTGGATAAGTTCGTCGTTGTGTTTATCGACGACATCCTAGTGTACTCCAAGTCTAAAGAAGAGCATAATGAGCATCTTCAGGTTGTGTTGCAAGTGTTGAGGGAGAAGAAGCTTTATGCCAAATTCAGCAAGTGTGAATTTTGGCTTAAGGAAGTTGCCTTCTTAGGGCATGTGGTATTCGCAGAAGGAATAAGGGTGGATCCTAGGAAGATTTAAGCGGTGTTGGATTGGAAACCCCCTAGGTCTGTGGCAGAAGTTCAGAGTTTCTTAAGATTGGCAGGCTATTATAGAAGGTTTGTAGAAGGGTTCTCGTCGATAGCCGCGCCTTAACAAAGTTATTAAGGAAGGAAGTGCCTTTTATATGGACCAATAAGCAGCAGGAGAGCTTCGAGAAGCTTAAGAAGGTTTTGACTGAAGCGCCAGTTTTGATTCAGCCAGAGGCAGGGAAGGATTTGGTAGTATACTGTGATGCTTCCCATACAGGATTGGGAGGTGTTCTCATGCAAGATGGAAAAGTAGTCGCTTATGCGTCTCGACAACTAAGGCCACATGAGGTTAACTACCTGATGCACGACTTGGAATTTGCAGTAGTGGTCTTCGCCCTTAAAGTGTGGAGGCCCTATCTTTATGGAGAGAAGTCGGTAATCTACACAGACTATAAGAGCCTTAAGTATCTGCTGACTCAGAAAGAGCTGAATCTGAGACAACGAAGGTGGGTGGAACTATTGAAGGACTACGATCGTTCCATAGAATATCACCCGGGCAAGGCGAATGTAGTGGCGGATGCCCTAAGTCAGAAGGTTGTGTCAGATCTGGGGGCGATGTTCGTACATCTGAGCTTGTATGATGATGGAAGTCTGTTGGCAGAGCTGCAAGTTAAGCCAACGTGGTTGAATGAAGTGAAAGAGGGACAGTTGGTGGATGAGGATCTAAGTGCTAAGTTAAGACAAGTGTAGAATGGAGAGTTGGAAAATTATGGTGTTAATGAAGAGGGAGTATTGTACTTCAAGGGTAAGGTTTGTATGCAGAAGGACGAGGAACTTAGGCAAAGAATTCTTCGGGAATCGCATATTAGCCCTTATGCTATGCATCCCGGAGGCACTAAGTTATACAGAGATCTAAGGGAACAGTTTTGGTGGCCTGGTCTGAAGAAAGAAGTTATTGAATTTGTTGGCAAATGCTTGACGTGTCAACAAGTTAAGGCAGAGCACCAAGTTCCGCCGGGATTGCTTCAGCCAATACAGATTCCCCAGTGGAAGTGGAAGAGAATTACCATGGACTTCGTTAGTGGGCTTCCCCTTACGCTTACTAAGAAGGACTCGGTATGGGTGATAGTGGATCGGTTGACAAAGTCTGCGCACTTCATTCCAGTGCGGATGGATTATTCTCTGCAGAAGTTGGCAAGGTTATATGTGGCAGAAATTGTGAGGTTGCATGGAGTTTCGGTATTGATCATCTCGGATAGGGATCCGAGGTTCACGTCTCGATTTTGAAAAGCACTACATCAGGCTTTAGGCACCAAATTGGATTTCACTACGGCTTTTCATCCACAGTCGGATGGCCAGTCTGAACGAGTAATCCAAATCTTAGAGGATATGTTACGGGGCTGTGTGATGGATTTCAGAGGAAGTTGGGAGGAATATTTTCCTTTAGCAGAGTTTGCCAACAATAACAGCTGTCAGGCAAGTATTCAAATGGCACCGTATGAAGCACTGTATGGTCGGAAGTGTCGGACTCCTACATGTTGGACGAAATTGGGAGAACGTCAGATTTTGGGTCCAAAAATTGTGGCAGAATCTGAGGAGAAGGTTGGTGTAATTTGGGTACGGTTAAAAGAAGCATCTGATAGGCAGAAGTCGTATGCAGATCTCAAACGGAAGGAGATAGAATTTGATGTGGGAGATCAAGTGTTTCTTAAAGTTTTGCCTTGGAAGAAGGTAATGAGATTTGGTCGAAACGGGAAGTTAAGTTTGAGGTTCATAGGACCTTATCGGGTATTGAAGCGAATTGGACCGGTGGCATACCAGTTGGAGTTGCCTACGGAATTGCAACAGATGCCCTACGTATTTCATGTTTCTATGCTACGTCGATATCGATCAGATCCGTCTAACGTAGTTTCGGTTGAAGAGGTGGAGCTGAGACCAAATCTGTCTTATGAGGAAGAGCCTATCCAGATTCTGGAAAGGGATGTGAAGATACTTCGAAGGAAGTCAGTTCCCCTAGTCAAAGTATTATGGAGAAATCATGGATCGAAAGAAGCTTCATGGGAGCCAGAAGAGACAATGCGACAACAGTACCCTCATTTATTTTAGTCAGGTAATTTCGAGGATGAAATTATTTTAAGGGGGTAGAACTGTAATATCTTGGATTATGGTTTGTGCATTTACGTTTAATTATATGAAATAGCATGTCTTATGTGTTATGAATGTGTTATGTGAATTTTAGAATCTTGAAATATAAGGAAAATGCCTTTGAAAAATATCGAGTTTTAAGTCTAAAAGAGGGAACTGAAGCAGGGTGGCCTTAAGAAAAAAATAAGGGACATATGACACACAAACGGGCTCGAAAAAGTGGTTTGGAGGCACCACTTAAGGCCTTTGAGAATGACGCCATGGGCTATGAGGAAGGACCTAGGATCGAGTCGCATGGGAAGCTAAATAAAGCTTTTATTTTTGAGGCAATATAAGGAAGAGATGGACGACAAAGGGAGTCTCTAAGAGGATTTTAAGATGTGCTTAAATTCCCTTGAAAATTTTGG
The DNA here is from genome assembly GCA_025506655.1 of Gossypium rotundifolium. NCBI lineage: Eukaryota > Viridiplantae > Streptophyta > Magnoliopsida > Malvales > Malvaceae > Gossypium > Gossypium rotundifolium. The sequence goes on from CP106734.1 coordinate 69,888,297, forward strand.
CTAAGGTAAGGATAAATGGTGATTTTATTTTAATTTTAAGAGGATAAAAAAGAAAAACAAGGGATGAGATAGGAGGAGATTAAGTGGCCAGCCAAGGGACTCTAGGCTTAGTAATTTCGATAAGAGGGGGGAAAAGAGAGGCCAATCTTCATTCTTCCTTTTTCTTTTGTTCATCTGCCGAAAATCCTCTAGCAAAATTCCTCTCCTCTCTTTAATTTTGCCAAAACCGAATACTCCTTACTTAAAGTCCATCATTTCCGATTTCTTCACCTTTCTCTTCTTCTTTTTGCAAACTTTTCAAAAGCCGAAAGCAAGTTCCTCCCAAGCCATAGCCGAATTCTCTATAAGTCTCATACACCCTTCTCTTTTCTTTTCTTCAATTGAACCAAAAGCCGAATCTCTCTAGTGTTCTCCAAAACCGAATCCCTTTGAGGTGTTAGGCAAGGTGCTATCGATTTCTATAAGAGAAGGTAAAGACCAAATGTCGTTGATTTCCATTCTTTTCTTTTAGATTTGTCGAAATCTGGAACTAATCCCATCAATCTTCTTGTTTGCCAAAATTTAGAGGGATCTTTTGGGATTTTCAGTGTGGTCAACCATAAGGAGGATTATTCGGGATTTTTAACATCCAAGGTAGGTTTTGTGACATTCGGCCATAGGCCATTCTTATGTGACCTAAAGATTTGAATTAAATCTAACCTATGTCTATAGGTATTTCGACACCTTCGTAACCAATTAGCACTTTTCGGGATTTGGGATTTGCAAGGTAAGTGGGTCTATGTATTCGGCCAAGGCCATGTTTGGTGTCATAGATCTATTTCATAATCATTCAAAAGCCGAAAACTAACCCTTTAAGTGATTTAATGTTATCCGAATACAAGGTAGAAGGATTTCAACGTTTCAGGATTTGATTAGTAGTGAAATCGGCACCAAGGTAAGAATTTGATTACAATAATCCTATTAGGATTTGGTTTTATAGCCGAATGGCTTTTTACTAATAAGATTGGGGTTGGCCGAATGTAGGCAGTAAAGATCTAAAGCGATAGATCAAGTTTTCGGGATTTCAGTAAATTCGATAAGTATACCAGGTGTGTACTCCACACTATCTCTTAATATATGTAAGGCAATATTTAATATATATGTTATAATAATGTGAATGTGGCTAAGTTCTGTGCGATGGTACAAAGTACTCAGCACGTTTTCCTACTCCTACTAGGAATATAATCGATCTATTATGGCACATAAGTGCAACTATAAGAATGTGAATAAGGCATAAGGCATAATTTTTGCATGTTTTGCATGATATGGGGCATATGGGTGATATGTAAAGGGGAAGTGAATTGGTGGTTTTATACCCCAATATGTGAATGTGGTGACTTATGTCACAATATTCGAATGTGGTGACTTATGTCACAATATATGAATGTGGTGACTTATGTCACGAATATATATATGGTGGCTATGCCACGAAATTATAAGGGCGATGAGCACGTCGATTGCAATGACGCCTTGATGGTGTGTAGCGGATGGAGGGTTGACTTAGTAGTCCCCACGGTGTGATGGTTGGTACGGGTGATGTGTAGCGGATGGTTATCTAGGCTTGGGTTCGGGTTTGCATCATGATGTATATGTGTTATTATGATTTGATATGCTTGAAATTAATTGAGGCTTGTGATGGTTGTACACATTGAGTCTGTTTGACTCACCCCTTTGTGGGACTATTTTTCAGGTGACACTTAGTGATGGACCGGGTCGGCAGAAGCTCAGTGTTGGCCATGCACAGTTCAGGATTTTATTTCATTTTGGACTTGTTATATATTAAGTATTTTGGATTTAATTTGGGTTTTGATTTGATGTAATAAGGCCTTGGTTTGAACTGTTATGCATCCATGTTTAATTATCTAAATATGACTCGATTTTAATAATACAAGGTTAAAGTCTATTTTTCTTAAGTGTAAATATTAAACGTTTTGACACATAATCAACATGGGTTTTAAAATTCGAGCCCAACCCAAATCAACTGTTTTTAAAAACTCGCAAAATTTAAGCAAGGTTTCAAATAAGAATCGACTAGTTTTTCCTAGTAACATGCCAGATCCGATCAGGGCTTGTGGGCCAGGTTTGTGGTGTTTCAGTTTGGTATCAGGGCCCAGTTTTAAACTCTCGGCCTTGGGTTTAAGGCCCAAAACGTTTTTAAAATTAAGCCAAAAGAATTTTGTGAAAATTTTGAGAAATAAGTAGGTTTTCTGGCATGGCACCTGAGTCTCCGGCCCGAAGTCCACCAGGTAAGTACCCCTATCTCTTGTGTGATTATGATATGAATTATAGAAAGCGTAGAAATGGAACGTAGATTAGCATGATAAGTAATTGAACCCTAGGACTAGGTTACCCCAACAATTCCAAAAAATTTTAAGTGCCTAATTAAACAAACCTGTGGTTAAGTCACCGAGTTAGGGTGTGGCAACCATTGTGCGCATGTCTAGGATTGGTTTTGGTGGGAGCTTGGTATTTAAGTAGTCTGTGTGACTCACCTTCTCTTCACTCGAATCCTACTTGGTGCTTAGCTTCGGTTCACCCTAACCAGGAGAACTTAGTCACAGGCTAAACTCAATAATTAAAACCCAAAAGGGACTAGCCACATTTTTATGGAAACCCTAGTTTTAAAAGTCAACAAACTACCCTTTTGAAATTATGAAAATTTTTATTTTGGAAAAACTTTCTAAGAATTTTTAATTTACAAATTACCTAAATACCCCTAGTGGTAAAATTACTAAAATGCCCTTGGTTCTAAAATTTCCATATTACCCTTGATTTCAATAAAGTTTCCCTACTTTGCAAGGATATCCAAAAACTTTACAAATATCAAGACACCCTGATTTGGAAAATTTACGAAATTACCCCTAATTTGCAAAATGATCAAATTACCCCTAACATGTACAAATGACCAAAATACCCTTAGTAAGAAAAATTACCGAAGTACACTCAAATTAAAAATCTTTAAAAAAATACCTTTGTTTTAAAAAGTCACCAGGTACCATATTTTGCGAAAAAATTACCGAAATGACCCTGGCTTGTAAAATTACAAAAATACCCCTAGTATATAAAATTACCATTTCACCATTGAAATTTTTCCAGCAAGTATTTTTTTTTAAATTTTGAAAAAGATCAGTAATCTCTATTTTGCAACATTTTCAAATACCTTAATTTGAAATTTACCAAAATACCCCTGTAGGACAAAATTACGAAAATACCCTTGGGTAGTGAAAAATAACAAACAACGACAACTACAACATTTCTCTATGATGAACGCAAGTTCATGTGTGTGACTAAATGAATGATGTGAGACTGTATGTGTATGACTCGAAAGAACTACTTTCTAGAACTATTAAACATAAAAGCGTCTCAAAGTGTTAAGTCGATGGAACAAAGCTAATACATAAAATTCTTTAATCAGATAAACGCAAAGCGAAAGTATGAATTCAAGGGGACGTGGTCGTAATGTGCGTGGCCGTGGAAGAGGCCGAATGATCGTGTCTGAACTCGTTAGATCGGGTCAAAGATCTGAGAACGAAATGCCACCACCGCCACCACCATCATCGATCTGCGAATATCGAGGATCGGGCCGGGATGAAGCGATGTCACGAGCAATCTTGTGAGTTTTAGAAAGGGTGGCTGGAGTAGGTGGAGGCATGGGAGCTCGAAAGTCAGTACCTGAGCGACTCTGAGCTAATGGAGCTGAGGTGTTCCGTGGTATATTTGGTGTGGCACCCAGTACCGCTGAGTATTGGTTGGAGGCGAGTGAGCGAATTATGGATGAGCTCGTCTTAACTAACGAGGAGAAGCTGAAAGGGTTGGTGTCTCTTCTTTGCGATGAGTCATATCAGTGGTGGCTCACGGTGTGGGATGGTGCTATAGCGGAGGAACTTACTTGGGAGTATGCTAAGGCGGCATACCAGAAGAAGTATGTTGGTACCCATTATATTGATGCACAGAGGAAGGCATTTCTGGGACTGGTTTAAGGGAACAAGTCCGTAGCTGAGTAGGAAGCTAAATTCTTAAGGCTGAGCCGCTATGCTCGGGGCATAGTGTCTACAGAGCATGAGCAGTGTGTCCGATTTGAAGACAGACTAAGAGATGACCTGAGGTTATTGATAGCCCCACAACAGGAGCAGGAGTTTGCTGTATTGGTGGAAAAGGCTAAAATAGTCGAGGGTATCAAGGATTTTGTAAGCCAGAACACTGAACGGAATAGACAGAAGAGGGGTTTTAGGCCGTCTGTATCGTCAGGGAATGTGCAAAAGAGGCCTAGAGTTGATGGGCCGCAAGGTCGTGGGTACGTGACGAGGCCATCAATACTGTACTTGTGATCAGTGTGGAAAGAAGCATCTAGGAGAGTGTTGGAAGAGGATAGGAGGATGTTTCAAATGTGGGTCTAAGGACCATATGATAAAGGACTGTCCGATGAGACCAGATGGGAATCGACTAGTAGCTCAGAATGTTAATCAGGCTGGTAGAGGTGGACAATGACCTCGGCAGGTCGAGGTCTGAATAACAGAAAAAATGGTGCTGGCAGAGGACGTGGAGCACCGGGCTGAGGTGGTGGTAATACAGAGGCAAGACAGCCGGGTTTGGTGTACGCCATTCACCGTAGGGAGGACGGAGACGCACTGGACGTCATAACCGGTACTTTCCTTATTTATAGCAAGCCTTATTTTGCTTTGATCGATGTGGGCTCCACCCATTCTTATATTGCATGTAGTGTAGTTGAAACTCTAGGCATAGCCTCTGAATTCTCTAATAAGGAGATGACTGTAGTAAGCCCATTAGGTCAAACTGTAGTGGTAAACAAGATATTTCGGAGTGTGCCTTTGGAGCTTCAGGGAGTAGTATTCCCTGCTGACTTAATGGAATTACCCTTGAAATTGATCTTATACTTGGCATGGATTGGCTAGTGGAGCATCGGTCATATTGGATTGTGCAACCAAGCGAATGGAGTTAAGGACCCCGGAGGAGAGGGATAATTATGATAGGAGAAACACGAAACTATTTGTCTAACGTAGTTTGGCATTAAAGGCGATAAGATGGTTCTAAGGGTGCAAGGCATTTTGGCTTTCATTAGTACTTTGGATGGGAAAGAAGGGGAGTTAGTGCGGTTAGAACGTAAGGGAGTTTGAGGATGTTTTCAGTGAAATTACGGAATACCCCGACGTGGAGGTGGAGTTTGGAATAGACTTGCTGCCGGGTACAGCTCCTACGTCCATTGCCCCATACAGAATAGCACCAAAGGAGTTGGTTGAGCTTAAGGCTCAGATTCAGGAATTGCTTGACCGTGGTTTCATCTGACCCAGTGTGTCTCCATGGGAGGCATCAGTCTTGTTTGTGAAGAAGAAGGACGGAACTATGCGTATGTGCATAGATTATCGTCAGTTGAACAAGCTGACCATCAAGAACAAGTACCCGTTGCCAAGAATTGACGACTTGTTTGATCAGCTTAAAGGGGCCGCAGTATTCTCGAAGATAGATCTAAGGTCTGGATATCATCAGCTTAAGATGAAAGAGGCTGATATCCATAAGACGGCTTTTCGAACAAGGTATGTGCATTATGAGTTCTTGGTAATGTCGCTTGGTTTGACTAATGCCCCAGCCGCATTCATGGATATGATGAACCGAGTTTTTCAGCCCTACTTGGATAGGTTCGTCGTTGTGTTCATCGACGACATCCTAGTGTACTCCAAGTCTGAAGAAGAGCATAATGAGCATCTTCGGGTTATGTTGCAAGTGTTGAGGGAGAAGAAGCTTTATGCCAAATTCAGCAAGTGTGAATTTTGGCTTAAGGAAGTTGCCTTCTTAGGGCATGTCGTATCCGAAGAAGGAATAAGGGTGGATCCTAGGAAGATTAAGGCGGTGTTGGATTGGAAACCCCCTAGGTCTGTGGTAGAAGTTCAGAGTTTCTTAGGATTGGCAGGCTATTATAGAAGGTTTGTAGAAGGTTCTCGTCGATAGTCGCGCCTTTAACAAAGTTATTAAGGAAGGAAGTGCCTTTTATATGGACCAATAAGCAGCAGGAGAGCTTCGAGAAGCTTAAGAAGGTTTTGACCGAAGCTCCAGTTTTGATTCAGCCAGAGGCAGGGAAGGATTTGGTAGTATACTGTGATGCTTCCCATACAGGATTGGGAGGTGTTCTCATGCAAGATGGAAAAGTAGTTGCTTATGCGTCTCGACAACTAAGGCCACATGAGGTTAACTACCCGACGCACGACTTAGAATTGGCAGCAGTGGTCTTTGCTCTTAAGGTGTGGAGGTACTATCTTTATGGAGAGAAGTCGGTAATCTACACAGACTACAAGAGCCTTAAGTATCTGGTGACTCAGAACGAGCTGTATCTGAGACAGCAAAGGTGGGTGGAACTATTGAAGGACTACGATTGTTCCATAGAATATCACCCGGGCAAGGCGAATGTAGTGGCGGATGCCCTAAGTCGGAAGGTTGAGTCAGATCTAAGGGCGATGTTCGCACATCTGAGCTTGTATGATGATGGAAGTCTGTTGGCAGAGCTGCAAGTTAAGCCAACGTGGTTGAATGAAGTGAAAGAGGGACAGTTGGTGGATGAGGATCTAAGTGCTAAGTTAAGACAAGTGCAGAATGGAGAGTTGGAAAATTATGGTGTTAATGAAGAGGGAGTATTGTGCTTCAAGGGTAAGGTCTGTATGCAGAAGGATGAGGAACTTAGGCAAAGAATTCTTCGAGAATCACATAGTAGCCCTTATGCTATGCATCCTAGAGGCACTAAGTTATACAGAGATCTAAGGGAACAGTTTTGGTGGCCTGGTCTGAAGAAGGAAGTTACCGAATTTGTTGGCAAATGCTTGACATGTCAACAAGTTAAGGCAGAGCACCAAGTTCCGTCGGGATTGCTTCAGCCAATACAGATTCCCCAGTGGAAGTGGAAGAGAATTACCATGGACTTCGTTAGTGGGCTTCCCCTTACGCCTACTAAGAAGGACTCGGTATGGGTGATAGTGAATCGGTTGACAAAGTCTGCGCACTTTATTCCAGTGCGGATGGATTATTCTTTGCAGAAGTTGGCGAGGTTATATGTGGCAAAAATTGTGAGGTTGCATGGACTTCCAGTATCGATCATCTCGGAGAGGGATCCGAGGTTCACGTCTCGATTTTGGAAAGCACTACATCAGGCTTTAGGCACCAAATTGGATTTCACTACAGCTTTTCATCCACAATCGGACGGCCAGTCTGAACTAGTAATCCAAGTCTTAGAGGATATGTTACGAGGCTGTGTGATGGATTTCAGAGGAAGTTGGGAGGAATATTTTCCTTTACCAGAGTTTGCCTATAATAACAGCTATCAGGCAAGTATTCGAATGGCACCGTATGAAGCACTGTATGGTCGGAAGTGTCGAACTCCTACATGTTGGACGGAATTGGGAGAACGTAAGATTTTGGGTCCAAAAATTGTGGTAGAATCTGAGGAGAAGGTTGGTGTAATTCGGGCACGGTTAAAAGAAGCATCTGATAGGCAGAAGTCGTATGCAGATCTCAAACAGAAGGAGATAGAATTTGATGTGGGAGATCAAGTGTTTCTTAAAGTTTCGTCTTGGAAGAAGGTAATGAGATTTGGTCGAAAAGAGAAGTTAAGTTCGGGGTTCATAGGACCTTATCGGGTATTAAAGCGAATTGGACCGGTGGCATACCAGTTGGAGTTGCCTACGGAATTGCAACAGATGCACTACGTATTTCATGTTTCCATGCTACGTCGATATCGATCAGATCCGTCTCACGTAGTTCTGGTTGAAGAGGTGGAGCTGAGACTAAATCTGTCTTATGAGGAAGAGCCTATCCAGATTCTGGAAAGGGATGTGAAGATGCTTCGAAGGAAGTCAGTTCCCCAAGTTAAAGTATTATGGAGAAATCATGGATCGAAAGAAGCTTCATGGGAGCCAGAAGAGAAGATGCGACAACAGTACCCTCATTTATTTTAGTCAGGTAATTTCGAGGACGAAATTATTTTAAGGGGGCAGAACTGTAATATCCTGGATTATGGTTTGTGCATTTACGTTTAATTATATGAAATAGCATGTCTTATGTGTTATGAATGTGTTATGTGAATTTTAGAATCTTGAAATATAAGGAAAATACCTTAGAAAAATATCGAGTTTTAAGTCTAAAAGAGGGAACTGAAGCAGGGTGGCCTTAAGAAAATAAATAAGGGAAAAATGACACACAAACGGGCTAGAAAAAGTGGCTTGGAGGTACCACTTAGGGCCTCTGAGAATAACGCCATGGGCTATGAGGAAGGACCTAGGATCGAGTCGCATGGGAAGCTAAATAAAGCTTTTATTTTTTAGGCAATATGAGGAAGAGATGGACGGCATGGGGAGTCTCTAAGAGGAGTTTAAGATGTGCTTAAATTCCCTTGAAAATTTCGGCTAAGGTAAGGATAAATGGTGATTTTATTTTAATTTTAAGAGGATAAAGAAGAAAAATAAGGGACGAGATAGGAGGAGATTAAGTGGCCGGCCAAGGGACTCTAGGCTTAGTAATTTCGGTAAGAGGGGGAAAAAGAGAGGCCAATCTTCATTCTTCCTTTTTCCTTTGTTTATCTGCCGAAAATCCTCTAGCAAAATTCCTCTCCTCTCTTTAATTTTGCCAAAACCGAATACTCCTTACTTAAAGTCCATCATTGCCGATTTCTTCACCTTTCTCTTCTTCTTTTTGCAAACTTTTCAAAAGCCGAAAGCAAGTTCCTCCCAAGCCATAGCTAAATTCTTTATAAGTCTCATACACCCTTCTCTTTTCTTTTCTTCAATTCAACCAAAAGTCGAATCTCCCTAGTGTTCTCCAAAACTGAATCCCTCTGAGGTGTTAGGCAAGGTGCTGTCGATTTCTATAAGAGAAGGTAAAGACCAAATGTCATTGATTTCCATTCTTTTCTTTTAGATTTGTCGAAATCTGGAACTAATCCCATCAATCTTCTTGTTTGCCAAAATTTGGAGGGATCTTTCGAGATTTTCAGTGTGGTCAACCATAAGGAGGATTACTCGGGATTTTCAACATCCAAGGTAGGTTTTGTGACATTCGGCCATAGGCCATTCTTATGTGACCTAAAGATTTGAATTAAATCTAACCTATGTCTATAGGTATTTCGACACCTTCGTAACCAAGTAGCACTTTTTGGGATTTGGGATTTGTAAGGTAAGTGGGTCTATGTATTCGGCCAAGGCCAAGTTTGGTGTCATAGATCTATTTCATAATCATTCAAAAGCGGGAACTAACCCTTTAAGTGATCTAATGTTAGCCGAATACAAGGTAGAAGGATTTCAATGTTTCGGGATTTGATTAGTAGTGAAATTGACACCAAGGTAAGAATTTGATTACAATAATCCTATTAGGATTTGGTTTTATAGCCGAATGGCTTTTTACTAATAAGATTGGGGTTGGCCTAATATAGGCAGTAAAGATCTAAAGCGATAGATCGAGTTTTTGGGATTTCAGTAAATTCGATAAGTATACCAGGTGTGTACTCTACACTATCTCTTAATATATGTAAGGCAATATTTAATATATAAGTTATAATAATGTGAATGTGGCTAAGTTACCATGCAATGGTACAAAGTACTCAGGTACGTTTTTCCTACTCCTACTAGGAATATAATACGATCTATTATGGCACATAAGTGCAACTATAAGAATGTGAATAAGGCATAAGGCATAATTTTTGCATGTTTTGCATGACATGGGGCATATGGGTGATATGTAAAGGGGAAGTGAATTGGTGGTTTTATACCCCAATATGTGAATGTGGTGACTTATGTCACAATATCCGAATGTGGTGACTTATGTCACAATATATGAATGTGGTGACTTATGTCACGAATATATATATGGTGGCTATGCCACGAAATTATAAGGGTGATGAGCACGCCGATTGCAATGATCGCCTTGATTGGTGTGTAGCGGATGGAGGGTTGACTTAGTAGTCCCCACGGTGTGATGGTTGGTACGGGTGATGTGTAGCGGATGGTTATCTAGGCTTGGGTTCGGGTTTGCATCATGATTTATATGTGTTACTATGATTTGATATGCCTGAAATTAATTGAGACTTGTGATGGTTGTACACATTGAGTCCGTGTGACTCACCCCTTTGTGGGACTATTTTTCAGGTGACACTCAGTGATGGACCGGGTCGGCAAAAGCTCAGTGATGGCCATGCACAGTTCAGGACTTTATTTCATTTTGGACTTGTTATATTTTAAGTATTTTGGATTTAATTTGGGTTTTGATTTGATGTAATAAGGCCTTGGTTTGATCTATTATGCATGCATGTTTAATTATCTAAATATGACTCGATTTTAATAATACAAGGTTAAAGTCTATTTTTCTTAAGTGTAAATATTAAACGTTTGACGCATAATCAACACGGGTTTTAAAATTCGAGCCCAACCCAAATCAACTATTTTCAAAAACTCGCAAAATTTTAGCAAGGTTTCAAATAAGAATTGACTAGTTTTTCCTAGGAACATGCCAGATCCGGTCAGGGCTTGTGGGCCGGGTTTGGGGTGTTTCAAATGAGGCTTAATTTTAGGAGGGATTTAATGATTGGGATAATGTGGATATTGTGCTGATAATAGAAGGGAGAGGTGGTGTTATTTAGGCCTCTTCTAAAGGTATGAATTGATTAAGATAAAGGAGAAAAGATAGGAGCTATCTGCTGAGTGCAGTGTTGGCCGAAATTCCATCTCCTAAAGGGGGAAAGAAAATATTTCTTTAGGCAAAGGGGTGCCGAAATTTCCCCTATTATTTGATTAATTGTTAGTTATCAGGAAGGGCACTTTCGGGTTTTGATAAGTAAGTGCCGAATTCTCTATAAATAGGGGTGGTATCTCTTCAATTTCGGCATTTGAACCCTATTCTTTTCCTCATTCTCTGTGCTGAAACTCTCAGTCATTCTCTGCAATTTTTTTTCTTTTGATTTTGATTTCTTCAAAAGCCAAAATCTCTAAGCCTATTCTCTCATCTTCACTTTCATTCAAAAGCTGAAACTCTGAACTTTCTTCTCATCTCTATAGCCGAATACCTCCTATTCTTTTTTGTCAATTTCTCTACTAAAAGTCAAATCTGCATAGATTTCTTCCTATCATCTTCTCTCTTTTTGATCTTCTCAAAAGCCAAAAATTCTTTGGGAGTGGCCGAATTCTCTGTTAAGGAGGTGCCGATCTCTTCTATTCTTTTCTTTACTTTCTGTTTTTGGAGGCAAAAGCTGAAAGGCTTATAGGTGTGGTAAGGTTATCTTTTGAATAACATTTGGATTGTTCTTGTGTTCACATCATGGGGCGACACCTCAGGAAATCAGAGTAGATCAAATTATCTAGATTTCGAAAGTCAGAATCCATTAGTCTCTAAGTATCCTATCTATTTTGGGATTTTAAGGTAAGGGGTTTTCATTAGATTTCTGTTAGATTCGTTATCGTACTTAAGATCTTAATCATATGATATGGTTTAACAACCCTATTTCGTTATAGTAGTTCTGACAAGGACTTTTGATGGAATCAAATATGTATTAGGCAAAGGAGAGGATTGGGCCTGTAAACCCAATCCCTAAGTTTAAGAAACGAGTGGTGTCTACTGTTCGAGATTGGCCACCGGGTTATGGACTGGCTTCTGAACAGCATCTTAGGTAGATAGCAGTCGTATCTGCTTCTGATAGTGTCGACATAGAGAGTGTCGTCTTAACGGTAACCAGGTGTGTAGATCTCTATCACACTCATTAATTTGTATTATATGTATGTTGTGGGCTAAAAGCCGAAAAGAGAGGCTGTATGAACAGTCGTTTGCCCAGAAAGGGTAGGCAAGGGATGCCAAGTACATAATCATAGAAACTCCTCTATGTGTATTGAAGTATGTGAAAGTCTGTAATCTGTTTAGATAATTTAATGTTTTGATTATTGTATGTATGTATGCATGGGATGGGATTGATTGATTTACAGAAGGGGAGTAGGTCACGAGGCGATCGGTGGCTTTGCCACATAGGTCACATAGTGATCGGTCTTTATGACAGGCAGCATAGCTGTCGAATACTATAATGTATTACTGAGGTCGCATAGCGATTGGTGGCTTGCCACATAGGTCACATAGTGATCGATATGGTGTGTAGCGGATGGAGGGTTGATTGTAGAAATCCCCACGGTGTGATGGTTGGTACGGGGGTGTGTAGAGGATGGACTCTTAGGTTTGGGATAGGCCATGTTACATGAAACATTCTGTTGCCATTGTGTATGGGCTAAGGCCCATAATGTGTTTGTGGGCCCAAAGCTTTTATGTGTTTTCGAGATTTGCACACTGAGTCTTGGTGACTCACCCTTTTATTTTCCCCACTTTTCAGATGAAAAGTAGATCGTGGACATGGGAGCCGAGGCGGACTCGAGGGGCCATCAAGATTATTATCTACATAGATTGTTTTCAGATTTTCATTTGAATTTTAATTTTCGGGAATATTTTTGTAATAAGGCCTCCATTACTTAGGTTTTCGATTTATTTTTTTTATGTTAAGTTTTTATAAACTTATGTCTTCTCTTTTTTTTTCCCTTAAGGTCTTAATTATTAAATGAAATGGTAAATGGGCTTTTCAAACACAATCAACGCAAATGCTTAAAGTTGTTTCACAAATTTCACAATTATTTGATTAAACAGCTATAATAAACTAAGATTTTCAAAACCCTACAAAGCTAAGTTTTCAAGTTTCAAACCGTGGCATACCAGATTTGGTAATGACGTATGGGCCGGGTTTGGGGTGTTACAGTTATAGCTTATGCCTCGATTTAGCTGAAATCACATGAAAAGAACTATCCGACACGATCAGAAATTAGCAGCTATTGTGCTCGCATTGAAGATATGGCGTCACTATCTGTTCGGTGAAAAATGTCATGTTCATTATGATCATAAAAGTCTAAAGTATTTGATGACTCAGAAAGATATGAATTCGAGACAACGCCGATGGTTAGAGTTGTTAAAAGACTACGAGCTTATGATAGACTATCGTCCGGGAAAAGCTAATGTTGTTGCTGATACTTTAAGTCAAAATCATTATTTGCTTTGTGTGCAATGAATGCGTTTATTGGTATATCTAATGATGGTTCGATAATAGCTAAATTAAAAGCAAGCCAGTTATTTGTTCAACAAATTTGTGATGCCCAGAATGTTGATAATGAATTGTTAGCAAAGTGAACTTAGTGTGAAATGAATATTGAATCTGAATTCCAAGTTAATGAAAATGGTTGTTTAAGGTTCAGAATCCGAATATGTGTTCTGAGAAATTCAGAGTTGATTTAGATGATTTTAAACGAAGCTCACAGCAGTCGGTTATCTATTCATCTGGGTAGTACAAAAATGTATAATGATCTGAAATAGTTCTATTGGTGATTTGGTATAAAACGGGACATATTTGACTTTATTTTGAAATGCTTAGTTTGTCAACAAGTAAAAGACGAGCATCAGGTGCCTTCTAGGTTATTTCAGCCAATTATGATACTCAAGTGGAAATGGGACAGAGTCACGATGGATTTTGTATCTGGTCTACCGTTGACACCGAGCAATAAAGATGCAATCTAGGTTATTGTGGATAGATTGACCAAATCTACTCATTTTGTTCCGGTTCGCACTGATTATTAACTTGATAAATTGGCTGAATTATATGTTTCACAGATTGTGAGATTACATGGTGTGCCTATTTCTATTGTTTTGGGTAGAGACCCAAGGATCACATTATGGTTTTGGAAGAAATTGCAAGATGCTTTAGATACGAAACTACACTTTAGCATAACTTTTCATCCACAGACAGATGGTCAGACCGAACGAATCATTCAGATACTTGAGGATATGTTCAGATGTTGCATCCTTAAGTTCGAAGGTACGTGGGAATGATACTTACCTCTGATTGAATTTGCTAAGAATAATACTTTTCAATTTAGTATAAAAATGGTACCCTATGAGGCTTTGTACGGTCGTAAATGTTCTACACCATTATATTGGACCGAGCTCAGTGAAAGTAAGATACACGGGGTTGACTTGATCAAAGAAACTGAACAGAAGGTGATAGTGATTTGAGATAGCTTGAAAGCTACATAAGATCGTCAAAAGTCATATGCAGATTTGAAAACGTAAAGATATTGAGTTTCAGACCGGAGATCAAGTGTTTTTGAAAGTTTCACCGTGGAATAAAATACTCAAATTCGATCATAAAGGCAAGTTGAGTCTGAGATTTATTGGGTCGTATGAGATCATAGAGCATATCGGGCCGGTTGCTTATAGATTGCAGTTGCCAGCTGAGTTAGAAAAGATCCACAATGTAATTCATGTTTCGATGCTCCATAGATACCGATCTGATACTTTACATGTGATTAGTCCTACAGAGATTGAGATTCAGTTTGATATGACATATGAAGAGGAATCGATTTGTATTCTGGCTCGTGAGATTAAAGAATTGAGAAATAAGAAAATTCCATTATTCAAAGTACTGTGGCAAAAACACGGAGTTGAGGAGGCAACTTGGGAGTTAGAAGATACAATGAAAGAGCGTTATCCAAACCTATTCACCGATAAGATTTTCTGGGACGAAAATCCCTAAGAGGAGGAGAGTTGCAACAGCCCAATTTCGACCCTAATCAGAATAGTAGTTTTGGGACCACAAATCTGAGTCCAAAAAATATTTTAAAATTATTTTTCGTGTTTATTATGTGTAAATTTGTTTGTTTTAAATTTTCGTGACTTAATTTTGTCGTTTAGGTGTCTAATTAAATAAAAGGACTTAATCGCGTAAAATGTAAAAGTTACAAAATAAAGTGTAAAGTGCTAATTCGTTAATGGCTTTTTAATGTGAGGTCCTTAAAGGGAAAATAGCCCATTTTAAATTTAAGTGGATGGTACAAAGTCAAATATAACCATAACTAATGTTTTATATAATAAATCTATAAAGGTTAAAATTGGAAATTTGAAATTATGTTAATATAAACAAAACATAAATGAAAAGAAAAACATATTATCATATTTCTACTCAACGAAACAAGAAAATAAAAAGAGATTCATGAGCTTTGAGCATTCGGCCAAGAATAAAAGGGTGATTCAAGGTTAGTTTTTGTTCGGTTTTTGATAATGTTTACGTTTTTGAGATCGTTGCTAAGAGATGTACAAAACCCATGTCTTAATTTTTGATTTTGATGATGATTTTGTGTTTTTCCATTGATGATAGCTTGTGATTTTTGTTGTTTGATGATGAAATATGAAATATATGTGTTAGATTAACAAGTTTTGTCTTTGAATTTTTTTGAATTTGAGTAATTTGGACTAAATTTTAAAAATAAATTTTTGAGGGACTAAAATGTGAATAAATGAAATGTGTGGGCTTGTATGAGGACTAGGAATATTCAGGCCTTGTATAGTGTAGTCAAATTTTGTGTATTTTGAGTTTTGTGCAAAAAGGATTAAATTGTAAAAAGTGTGAAATGTTAGGGGAAAAATTATAAATTTCCTATTTATGTGTTTTTAGACTAAATTGAATAGAATGGTGTTTAAATAAGGTTAATTTGAATATGTTTACATCAAGAACCAAAGAAATCGAGTTTGGATCGGGGAAAGATAAAAGTAGTCGATAGTCGATTTTACAGTCGTCGACGTCCGAAGTAAGTCAGTAAGCATTTGAATGTTGATATAACTATGAATATATATATTTTATGTATCAAATTGAATTATTTGAATTTATATATGCTATGGTTGAATGTAAATATTGTGAATTGGATATCTTCCGAGCTTGATTCGATCGAGATTCGACATCTGTAAGCCCCGCAGGAACCTTATGAATAGATAGGATACATATGTCATGACATAGTATATCTGATATGTGTTATCGTGTAAGACCATGTCTGGGACGTTGGCATCGACTTGTGTTTATGTGTCAGACCATATCTAGGACATTGGGATCGTTTTTGATTCGTGTAAGACCCTGTCTGGGACAGTGGCATCGATGTGTGATTACATGTAAGACCACGTCTGGGACGTTGGCATTGTACGAGCTTTTGACTATCCGCCTATCCTTTTGAATTCCAAATGGTTCAACGGGCATGTGTAAGTGAAGGCCAATGTGTATTTCGAATTAACAGAACTCAAGTACATATATAAACTGTGTTATGAAGAGAAAGGTAAGTTATATGTTTAGTTCATTGTACAAAGGTTAATATATAAGCATGTGAACTATGTACAAATTTATAAATTTGGGTATTCGGCCAAAGAGTTTTATATATGATTTTGATATTGAGTTTTGTGTAAGCTATTATGAATATGTTTAAGTTATCTATTTAATTTGTATATGAAAATATTTAATGTTAATTTATATTCATACTTTGTATATGTGATTTGGCTTAATTGGTTGATAATAACTTGCTTATGACTTACTAAGCTTAATGTAACACCCAAACCCAATCTATGCGTTAAGACCAGATTTGACATGTCACACAAAATGAACATACATCTAGTCTTTTAAAGAAATCGGATTTTAAAAAAAAAGAAGAAACATTTTGACATGGAGTTATTAAAAACTGAGGTTGATTACTAAATCTAATAATTTGAGACATATAAGTTGAAACTTAGAAAAATTGGATTTAATAAATCGAGAAAAATTTAAAGAATTTGGAAGTAATTTGAAAACAAAAATTTAAATATACTGTTACAAAAAAATTTTCGAGTTAAAAATATTTAAGAATGAAATCCTCTTCGTACGTTCATTTAAGAAAAAACGTTTATTTCTATTTTTAGAAAAGAAATCCCACTTAAGCATTTAAAGCATATTAAAAAATCCATCTACAAGTAAAACATCCATAAAAATTAACCAAAGGCCTTATTACAACTTTACTTAAATAGTAAAGATAATAAAAAGTGCTTAAAAAGAAATTCGGTATATAAATAACCCATTATTCGTAGTATGGCCTCCACTGAGTCGTCCACGGCCCAAGCCTCCATCACTGGTCATTACCTGAGAAAGGTAAAGAAAACGGGGTGAGTTACTTAGAACTCAGTGGTAACTCACTTACCTTAGTCCATTGGGCCAAAACCATTTAAGCATTTATTTGGGCCTAAGCCCATTTCAAATATAATAATTTAGCATGTATAAAATGCAAGTGATATGCAATTCCCAAAACCAAACCTAGATTTCCATTCGCTACACACCACCCGTACCAACCAGCACACCTCTGGGGAGCTTTAGTCTCCCACCCCGCCAACACACCAAAGTAGGCATTAAGCCGTATATCAAATTTCGTGGACAAGCCACCAGATTTACAGAGTTTACATGGCATTTGCCATTTTTCAGAATTGTGGCAGAGCCACCAAAATTTTGTAGCAAAGCTACCGAACTTCTCTTCACAAATAGCCCAACCCATGCAATCATGTATATAATATGCATAACAATCTATTCATATAATTATTCCAACATAAGGCCCATTATAAAAGTTATTACAATCCGGCCCATTTCACACTTTGGCCCACATAATCTCATATCACATATGACCCATTTATCAAATATCATATATGGCCCAATTATCAAATATCACATATGGCCCATTTATCAAATATCACATATGGCCCATTTATCAATTATCACATATGGCCCAATTATCAAATATCACATATGGCCCATTTACCAATTATCACATATGGCCCATTTAGTCACTTTTATCGAATTAGTCCGTTAAGGGCAATTTTGTAATTTTCACAATCTTAATGCCAATTTCAAAATTTTTATCATTAAGGTGATAAATATGCTATTCTTCCTGATTTCACTAACTTGTGATTTAATCCAACGATTAATACGATATAGTCATCTAAACCATGAGATACGGTGTGAGATTACACACCTGATTACGGTAAGCACTATGCTCTCCTGATCGTTGCCACCTAAAAATATTTTAACGCTCGATTAGAAAAATAAACGCGACCTAATAAAGCTACTCTAAACAAACGATCTAAGATTTACCCTCGAAATCGTGAACAACTACGATTTGTCGATTTTCCCCAGTTGACAGTCCACAACCCGTTGGAAAACCCCGAATAGCTAATGGCTCAGAACTGCGAATAACCTCGAATAATTGATTTTCACCAGAGGAGGGTCCACAAACCGATGAAAAATCTCGGATCGCCGAAACAACCCTTCGCTTGAATCTAGAAGGGATCGCGAATCCGCTCCTTTTTCGATCACTATTCACCACTCCTTTTGATTCTATCTTGTTTGCCTCCATTGATAAAAGAATATTAGTCCAATTAATATTTTGTTACTATAGCCAATAAATCTTATAAACAAAGTCGGCTTACCACGAAATCCTTACGTTCAAAGGATAGAGTCCCTAACATAAAATCGGTTAATAACCCCATCTTAACGAAATAAAGAGTAATATGTAGTCCTTGAAAGAAATCATTACCTTAAAGTTTTGAATCGAATCCTAGCGATTCACGATGATTTCGGACACTCCAAGTTTTGGCCTTCCACTAAGTTCTTCGAATGAGACATGGTATGATGATGGTCTCGATCCAAAAAGACCATCCCACACCAACATGTAGATTCGGCACAAAGGAATAGGAAAAAAATAACAATACCAAAATATTGTACTAGCCACTTGCCGATTGATCAAAGTGTGAGAAGAAAGAATAAAATGATTGAGAGGGAGATAAGTGTAGTAGAAGATTCTGCTATGAAGGAAAAGTTGAAGGGGATGGTGCTTAGTAACATTCGGCCATGATGAAAATAAAAGGGAGAAAAATGTTTGAGAGATTTTTGTAAGGAGAAAGAGATGAAGAAGGGTAAAGGAAAATAAGGTGTTTAGGTGTCGGTT
Organism: Gossypium rotundifolium; assembly: GCA_025506655.1. NCBI lineage: Eukaryota > Viridiplantae > Streptophyta > Magnoliopsida > Malvales > Malvaceae > Gossypium > Gossypium rotundifolium. Next base: position 69,907,184 of record CP106734.1, read on the forward strand.
CTTTTCAAGAATGGAAGATGAACAAAGAAATGAGTTTGAGGCTTGTGTGCATTCGGCAAGGGTGAAAAGAAAAGAAAAGAGAAAATGGCCTTCCAAGGTTTTGGTGATTTCGGCACTAGGAGGAAAGGTTTGAGAGAATAGGCAAAATAAGACTGAAATGGTCAAAATATGAAATGATTAAAGAAAAGCAAAGATGTTACCTATTTCTCAAGGTGCATTCAGCTAAGGAGAGGAAAATAGAGAGAAAGGTTTTGGAGAAAAGCACAAAAATGACCAAATGCCAAAGTGACCAACTAGCTACCAAAAGCCATCAAAATTTCGGTCACCCCCTAGCCCCTAAAACCGTCCAAGTACATGGCCTCAAAGTCAAAGTTTGGCCACTCCAAACTTTCCAAAACATCTTCCTTGTTATGTGCCTTGTGTTCTCCCTACATACCTTATTCATATGATTCCTTTCCTTAAGTTTACACTTGCCTTTTCTCTTTGCCACCCTACCCTAAAAATTAAAGTCCAGCCTACCATAAATACTAGCTTGACTGACACTATGTAATGGAAAGCCAAAAATAAACATGCACATCAAGGGATTCGAACCTCTTCCCTCAAGCAAACATACATGGCGCCATATCCCCTTTACTATTTGCTCATCTTATGCTAACTTTTACCACTTAATTACCTTAAGCATTAAGGTTACTTGTTCCATTTCAATAAAGTAATACTTACCAAAAATTATTCCAAGTCCAAATAAATCCCGAGCCTTCTCGAGACTATTTTAAACACACAAATTGAATCATTTCACTAGCTAAGCACCAAAATAATGCAACATATCGATACTCAAATTTTTTAGGATATTACAATTCTACCCCCTTAAAGAAAATTTCGTCCTCAAAATTTACCTGGTTAAAAGAGGTGAGGATATTGTTGGCAAATTGTGTCTTCAGGCTCCCACGTAGCTTCTTCCGCTCCGTGATTCTACCAAAGAACCTTTACTAACGGTACTGACTTCTTTCTCAGCACCTTAACATTTTGATCCAAAATTTTCACTGGTTCTTCCTCAAATGACAAGTCAGGTCTTAACTCAACTTCCTCTACCGGTACTATGTGAGACGGATCCGAACGGTAATGCCTCAACATAGAGGCATGGAAAACACTATGAATCTGAATCAGCTCCGGAGATAATTTAAGCTAATAAGCCACTGGTCATACACGCTTCAACACACGGTACGGTCCAATGAGCCTAGGGCTCAACTTGCCCTTCCTTCAAATCTGAAGATCTTCTTCCAAGGTGAGACCTTTAGAAAAACCTGATCTTCCACTGCAAACTCAATGTCCTTACGCTTTAGATCCGCATATGACTTTTGTCTATCCGAAGCTTCTTTTAATCGCGGTCGAATTACCTTTACTTTTTCTTCCATCTCTGATATCAATTCAGGACCCAAAAGCTATTGTTCCCCCAATTCAGTCCAACAAGTAGGGGTACGACACCTACGACCATATAATGCTTCATAGGGTGCCATCTGAATACTGGATTGATAACTGTTGTTATACACAAACTCTACCAACGGTAGAAAATCCTCCCAACTACCTCTGAAGTCAATCACACAACCCCTTAAAATGTCTTCCAAAATCTGGATTACTCTTTCCGACTGACCATCAGACTAAGAGTGAAAAGCCGTGCTAAAGTTTAACTTTGTACCCAGAGCCTCATGCAAAGCTTTCCAAAACCGTGATGTAAACCTAGGGTCCTTGTCTGATATAATAGACACTGGTACCCCATGTAACCTCACGATCTCTGATACATACAACTTAGCCAACTTTTGCAGTGAGTAATCCGCACGAACTGGTAGAAAATGGGCAGTCTTAGTCAATCGATCCACTATTACCCAGACGAATTGTTCTTAGTAGGTGTTAAGGGTAACCCACTAACAAAGTCCATCGTTATCCGCTCCCATTTCCATAATGGAATGTTTACTGGTTGCAATAATCCCAACAGTAATTGATGTTCCGCCTTCACTTGTTGACAAGTCAAACACTTACCCACAAAATTAGTAACCTCCCATTTTAACCTTGGCCACCAATATTGTTCACGAAAGTCTCGATACATCTTACCTCCTCCGGGGTGCATAGTATATAGGCTACTATGCGCCTCTCGCAGAATCATCTCTATCAAATCCGAATCCATGGGCATACACACTCTTCAGCGAAAACACAGCACTCTATCCTTATTCATTCCAAAATCCCCTATTACTCCACTGTCAACTTGTTGAGTTAAGGGACCCAACTTTTCATCTAATATCTGCTTCTCCTTGATCTGCTCTATCCACAAAGGCTTCACCTGAAGTTTCGCTAGCAGACTGCCATCCTCATACAAACTAAGATGAGCAAACACTACTCTTAACTCCGATATTACCTTACGACTCAACGCATCTGCCACTACATTAGCCTTTCCAGGATGATACTCGATTGAGAAGTCGTAATCCTTCAACAGCTCTATCCACCTCCATTGTCTTAAGTTCAACTCCTTTTGGGTAAGGAGGTACTTAAGACTCTTATGGTCCGTATAAATGATCGACTTCTCACCATACAAGTAGTGCCTCTAAATTTTCAAAGCAAAAACCACCGCAGCCAACTCCAAATCATGAGTAGGATAATTGACTTCGTGCGGCCTTAACTGATGAGATGCATAAGCCACTACTTTACCACCTTGCATCAACACACATCCCAAGCCCGTGTGTGATGCATCGCAGTAAATAATGAACTCTTTTCCAGCCTCAGGTTGAATCAGTACAAGCACTTCCGTCAAAATCTTCTTCAATTTCTCAAAACTTTTTTGCTGCTGATCTGACCATACAAATGGTACTCCCTTGTACAATAGTTTAGTTACAGGTGCTGCAATCAATGAAAACCCCTCAACAAAACGTCTATAGTAACCATCCAACCCTAGGAAACTCTGAACCTCAGTCACTGACTTCGGTGGTTTCCAATCCAACACAGCCTCTACCTTCCGAGGATCAACTCTGATTCCTTCGGCCGACACAACATGTCCCAAAAAAGTCACTTCTTTCATCCAGAATTCACACTTACTGAATTTGGCATAAAGTTGCTTTTCTCGCAATATTTGCAATACTATGCGTAGATGTGAGTCATGCTCTTCTTCATTCTTCGAGTATACTAAGATATCATCTATGAACACCACTACAAACCGGTCTAAGTAGGGTTGAAAGACTCGATTCATCATCTCTATAAATGCAGCTGGTGCATGGGTTAAACCAAACGGCATCACCAAAAACTCATAATGTCTATATCGAGTTCGAAATGCCGTCTTATGAATATTCATCTCCTTAACCTTGAGTTGATGATAACCCGATCTCAAATCTATCTTGGAGAAAACTGAAGCTCCTCTCAACTGATCAAATAGGTCATCGATTCTTGGTAATGGATACCTATTCTTGATCGTCAATTTCGTCAACTGCCTATAATCAATGCACATACACATCGACCCATCCTTCGTCTTGACAAACAAGACTGGTGTTCCCCACGGAGACACACTAGGTCGAATGAATCCCCGATCCAACAACTCTTGAATTTGAGCCTTAAGTTCTGCTAGCTCTTTCGGCGCCATTCTATAAGGAGCAATGGACACCGGAGCTGTTCCAGGTAAAAGCTCAATGCCAAACTCTACTTTTCAGTCTGGAGGTAGACCTAGAAGTTCTTTGGGAAAGACATATGGAAATTCTTTCACCGTTCTAACACCTTCCACCGATAACTCCTTGGCATCCAAAACACTAATGAAGGCTAGGAACGCTCCATACCCCTTTCGCACCAACTTTTCCGCCTTTAAAGTAGTTACCACATTAGCTAAATAGTTCCTCTGTTCGCCTATCATTTCTACATCCTTATCATCCAAAGTCCTTATCGACATTCGCTTTGTAGCACAATCCAAGTGTGCCCGGTGCTTTACCAACCAAACCATGCCCAAAATAAGGTCGAACTCGCTAAAAGGCAGTTCCATCAAATCTGTCAAAAATATTTCTCTTTGAATTTCTAAAGGCACGTCTCTATACAATTTATTCACAAACACAGACTGTCCTAAAGGACTAATTACCGTCATTTCTCTATCGGTAATCTCAGATCTAATATTCAGATTTCCAGATATGGTTCTAGCAACATACGAATGAGTAGACCCGATATTTATCAAAGCAGTAATAGGTACATCAAAAATGAAGAATGTACCGGTTATCACATCAGGTGTATCGCCATCCTCCCAGCGCTTGACCGCATAGACTAACCCCGATTGTCTCACCTCCGCGTTACCTCTGAAGACATTACCTATACCTGGTGCACCTTAACCTCGTCCAGCGCCATTACCACCACGACCTGGTCCACGGCCCCTCGGTGGCTGCTGAGCTCCTCTAGCTATCTGTGCATCAGGATTACGAGCTTCTTGAGTTAGAGCAGTCCACTGAGGACAATTCTTAAGCTAATGATCCTTAGAACCACATTTGAAACACCCACCGATTCTTTTCCAGCATTCACCTGGGTGTCGTCTTCCACAGCCAGCACACAGTTGAATCTGATTGGTAGCAGTAGGTGCTCTAACTGGATCTGGCTCATCATTCCTAGGCCTCTTCTGAAACCTTTTAGCAGAACCTGAGTACTTAAAGTCCCTCCTGCCTCTGCCTCTGTCTCTTTCTCGGTTCTGACGCTCAGAATTCTTAGCCTCTTCAGTTATTTTGGCTTTCTCCACAAGCGTGGCAAAAGTCCTTACTTTTTGTGTGGCTATCAGTACCCGCAACTCATCATTCAGCCCATCCTCAAAATGTACACAGCACTCATGATCAGTTCGCACTATTGTCTGAGCATAACGACTCAAGCATAGAAATTCTGCCTTGTAAGCGGCCACCGTCTTATTTTCTTGAACCAGATTAAGGAATTCCTTTCTCCAGGCATCCACATAGCTTGCCCCGACATACTTTTCTTGGAATGCAGTTTTGAAGAAATCCCAAGTAACATGTTCAGCCTGAGTGCCTTCTCGAATAGTAAGCCACCATTGATACGCCTCGTCCCTCAACAAGGACACAGCTCCTCTCAGTTTCTGCTCGGTGGTACACTCCAAATCATCGATGATTCGCTCTACTGCCTCGAGCCAATACTCTGCTACATTAGGAGCTACGCCTGAGACACCCCTAAAAACCTCGGCACCATTTGATTTCAGTCGTTCCGATATTGATCCACGAGCTACTGACCCAGTTCTAGCCCCAGCAACCCTTTCTAGGACTCGCAACATTACTTGGGTCAAAATAATGTCCTCTCTCATATGGTCATGTGATCCAGTCTCAGTTCCGAGTGATGCAGGTGCGTCCATTTCTGGCATATGCCCCGACGCTTTAGACACAACCCTAGCACCTTGGCCTCTACCACGACCACGTCTACCACGTCCACGTCCTCTAGCGCTCATTTTGAGTATTTCATTTTAATCTAATTACAAGTTTTATGAATCAGTATACTTTTTCAGTGTTTATTAAATATATTTTATGAGATATAAGAGATAGAGTTGTTTTCATAAACGCATCCTATAGTCTCAATCTCTATAGCTTCAACACCTAAAACTAGAAGTTCTAGAGTGTTCCTATAGTCATGTCATAATAATAAGAATTATTCAATTCATATACACTTACTTGACTTGGTGCTGGGTACTCGTGGTGCCACACTACTTTAAAAAAAACATAAGTTCTATAATTCAAAACAGTTTTGTACCATAAATGTTTTTGAACCCAAACCACAGCCGAGTTTTGAAACTGGGCTCTGATACCATAAAATGTAACACTCCAAACCCAGTCTATGCGTTAAGACCAGATTTGACATGTCACACAAAGTGAACATACATCTAGCCTTATAAAGAAATCAGATTTAAAAAAAAAAAAGAAGAAACATTTTGACATGGAGTTATTAAAAACTGAGGTTGATTACTAAATTTAATAATTTGAGACATATAAGTTGAAACTTAGAAAAATTGGATTTAATAATTCGAGAAAAATTTAAAGAATTCTAAGTAATTTGAAAACAAAATTTTAAAAATATTGTTACAGAAAAATTTCCGAGTTAAAAATATTTAAGAATGAAATCCTCTTGTATGTTCATTTAAGAAAAATGTTTATTTCTATTTTTAGAAAAGAAATCCCACTTAAGTATTTAAAGCGTATTATAAAATCCATCCACAAGTAAAACATCCATAAAAATTAACCAGAGGCCTTATTACAACTTAACTTAAATAGTAAAAATAATAAAAAGGGCTTAAAAAGAAATCTGGTATATAACTGACCCATTATTCGTAGTATGGCCTCCACTGAGTCGTCCACGGCCCAAGCCTCCATCACTGGTCATTACCTAAGAAAGGTAAAGAAAACGGGGTGAGTTACTTAGAACTCAGTGTGTAACTCACTTACCTTAGTCCACTGGGCCAAAACCATTTAAGCATTTATTTGGGCCTAAGCCCATTTCAAATATAATAATTTAACATGTATAAAATGCAAGAGATATGCAATTCCCAAAACCAAACCTAGATTTCCATTCATTACACACCACCCGTACCAACTAGCACACCTCTGGGGAGCTTTAGTCACCCACCCCGCCAACACACCAAAGTAGGCATTAAGCCGTATATCAAATTTCGTGGACTAGCCACCAGATTTACAGAGTTTACATGGCATTTGCCATTTTTCAAAATTGTGGCAGAGCCACCAAAATTTTGTAGCAAAGCTACCAGAACTTCTCTTCGTCAAATAGCCCAACCCAAGCAATCATGTATATAATATGCATAACAATCCATTCATATAATTATTCCAACATAAGGCCCATTATAAAAGTTATTACAATCTGGCCCATTTCACATTTTGGCCCACATAATCTCATATCACATATGACCCATTTATCAAATATCATATATGGCCCAATTATCAAATATCACATATGGCCCATTTATCAATTATCACATATGGCCCAATTATCAAATATCACATATGGCCCATTTATCAATTATCACATATGGCCCAATTATCAAATATCACATATGACCCATTTATAAATTATCACGTATGGCCCATTTATCAATTATCACATATGGCCCAATTATCAAATATCACATATGGCCTATTTATCAATTATCACATATGGCCCATTTTTTATTAAAAAAACATATGGCCCATTTAGTCACTTTTATCGAATTAGCCCGTTAAGGACAATTTCGTAATTTTCACGATCTTAATACCAATTTCAAAATTTTTATCATTAAGGTGATAAATATGTTATTCTTCCCGATTTCACTAACTTGTGATTTAGTCCAACAATTAATACAATATAGTCATCTAACCCATGAGATACGGTGTGAGATTACACACCTGATTACGGTAAGCACTATGCTCTTCTGATAGTTGCCACCTAAAAATATGTTTAACGCTCGATTAGAAAAATAAACGCAATCTAATAAAGCTACTCTAAATGAACGATCTAAGATTTACCATCGGAATCGTGAACAACTACGATTTGTCGATTTTCCCCGGTTGACGGTCCACAACCCATTGGAAAACCTCGAACAGCTAATGGCTCAGAACTGCGAATAACCTCGAATAATTGATTTTCACCAGAGGATGATCCACAACCCGATGGAAAATCTCGGATCACCGAAACAACCCTTCGCTTGAATCTAGAGCAGATCGCGAATCCGCTCCTTTTCTGATCACTATTCACCACTCCTTTTGATTTGATCTTGTTTGCCTCCATTGACAAAAGAATATTAGTCCAACTAATATTTCGTTACTATAGCCAATAAATCTTATAAATGAAGCCGTCTTACTACGAAACCCTTACGTTCAAAGGATAGAGTCCCTAACATAAAATCAGTTAATAACCCCATCTTAACGAAATAAAGAGTAATATGTAGTCCTTGAAAGAAATCATTACCTTAAAGTTTTGGACCAAATCCTAGCGATTCACGATGATTTTGGACACTCCAAGTTTCGGTCTTCCACTAAGTTCTATGATGGAGAAAAGATTCGAATGAGACATGGTATGATGATGGTCTCGATCCAAAAAGACCATCCCACACCAACATGTATATTCGGTATAAAGGAATAGGAAAAAAATAACAATACCAAAATATTGTACTAGCCACTTACCGATTGATCAAAGTGTTAGAAGAAAGAATAAAATGATTGAGAAGGAGATAAGTGTGGTAGAAGATTCAGCTATGAAGGAAAAGTTGAAGGGGATGGTGCTTAGTAACATTCGGCCATGGTGAAAATAAAAGGGAGAAAAATGTTTGAGAGATTTTTGTAAGGAGAAAGAGATAAAGAAGGGTAATGGAAAAATAATGTGTTTAGGTTTTGGTTCTTTTCAAGAATGGAAGATGAACAAAGAAATGAGTTTGAGGTTTGTGTTCATTCGGTAAGGGTGAAAAGAAAAGAAAAGAGAAAATGGCCTTCCAAGGTTTTGGTGATTTCGGCACTAGGAGGAAAGGTTTGAGAGAATAGGCAAATAAGACTGAAATGGTCAAAATATGAAATGATTAAAGAAAAGCAAAGATGTCACCTATTGCTCAAGGTGCATTCGGCTAAGGAGAGGAAAATGGAGAGAAAGGTTTTGGAGAAAAGCAGAAAAATAACCAAATGCCAAAGTGACCAACTAGCTACCAAAAGCCATCAAAATTTCGGTCACCCCCTAGCCCCTAAAACCGTCCAAGTACATGGCCTCAAAGTCAAAGTTTGGCCACGTCAAAGTCAAAGTTTCGCCACTTCAAACTTTCCAAAACATCTTCCTTATTATGTGCCTTGTGTTCCCCCTACATACCTTATTCATATGATTCTCTTCCTTAAGTTTACACTTGCCTTTTCTCTTTGCCACCCTACCATAAAAATTAAAGTCCAACCTACCATATATACTAGCTTGACCGACACTATGTAGATGGAAAGCAAAAAATAAAATTCACATGCACATCAAGGGATTTGAACCTCTTCCTTCAAGCAAACATACATGGCGCCATATCCCCTTTACTATTTGCTCATCTTATGCTAATTTTTACCACTTAATTACCTTAAGCATTCTTGTTCCATTTCAATAAAGTACTACTTACCAAAAATTATTCCAAGTCCAAAGAAATCCTGAGCCTTCTCGAGACCATTTTAAACACACAAATTGAATCATTTCACTAGCTAAGCACCAAAATAATGCAACATATCGATACTTAATTTTTTTTAGGATATTACACTTAAATAGCTTACTCTGTGTTTTTCTGTTTACTTCTGTTTTATGGATTTGGATATACGTTATGAGCTCGGGGATCGTCAGCAAGACTATTCACACTATCGACAGTTTTCTTTGGTATTTTACTAAGTTGAAAATTGAATATATGGCATGTATAACATAGTAAAAGGTTGAATATGAATTAAGTACTTTGTATATAATTAATAGCCATGCGAAGATGGTTCGACCCACCTAGCCAGCACACCAATAACTCAGCCTAGCTGCTAATAACAACGCAGCAAAGCTGCTAATGAAAGTATACGTGGCTGAGCCATTATATCATTAAAGCGTGGCAGAGCCACCAGTACAGTACTTCCTCCGTATCAATGTCCCAACCCCATGCAATATGTCGTGTATGTCATGCTCAATCATTACACATGTATGCAAAATAGCCATACTTAGTAACAGTCATTTCAACACATATTAACAGCATATAAGTCACATGCCCACAATCAAGTCAATTAAAACACAATCATATGATCACAGTCAAATCAGTCAAATCATAGCACAAGTCAGTCATTTACCCATAAGGGCAAAATAGTCATTTACCCTATAAGGGTATTTCGGTAATCCTACCCTTCAAGGGTATTTCAGTAATTCTACCCTAAAGGGATATTTCAGTAATTCTACCCTATAAGGGTATTTCGGTAATTCTACCCTTCAGGGGTATTTCGATAATTCTACCTTATAAGGGTATTTTAATAATTTTGCAAATCGGGGTATTTCGATAATTTTGCAAACCAGGAGTATTTTGATAATTTCATAAATCGGGGGTATTTTTGGTAATTTTACAAATCAAGGTATTTCGATAATTTTGTAAACCGGGGGTATTTCGATAATTTCGCAAACTGAAGGCATTTCAGTAATTTTACAAATCGAAGGTTATTAATGACCCATCCAAAGGTCCATTGTCACCTCGAGCGACTTAGGAAATCTAAATTGACTTAACGGCGAAGATGGGCCAAAGGCCCATTACCCTGCCCAAGTGAGTCCACACACTCGTGTGGCCCATTTAGCCTAGAAACAACCACGACTATGCATCGGCACAGCCCAAGTCAATAACTTATCACATCACAGACATTTTATCTGTGTGGGCCCACAAGCCCATTGGGCCCACACGGCCCCTTTCGGCCTTACGCGGCCCAAAACACCTAAGTCATGTGCACGACATAATAAGCTGGTCTATTTCACATTTTAACAGTGAGATTCAACCCAATGGGCCCACGGGCCTATCGGGCCCTCTCGGCCTATCAAGGCCAAGGACTGCCCATGCCATGAGCATGTCATGACAAGCCTCCCTATCTCCCATTTGACAGTCTAACTTGCATCGCGGGCCCTACGGTCCATGCCTTAATTCATGAAATTGATGATTATTTTGAGTTATGCCATTGTTGATGTTGTGAGCTTTGTGATGTTAAATGGTGAAATATGAAAGCTTGATGTTAGATAAATATGTTTTGTATTGGGATTTTTGATAAAATTGATTATTATGGCCTAATTTGTGAAAATGAGAAATTGATGGACTAAAATGTGAAATAAATGATATATATGGGCTTAAATGAACTCCATGAAAATTCGGCTAAGCATGAAAAATGTGAAATTTTGTGTATTTTGTGATTTTATAAAATAGGGACTAAAATGTCAAAATATGAAAATGTAAGGGCTAATTTATAAAATACCCTAAATATGTGTATATGGATTGAATCGGATGATTTGGTGAATAAAAGAGTTAAATTTGAATGTGTATAGATCAAGAGCCAAAGAAAACGAAATTAGATCGGGAGAAATCGAAAGTAGTTGAATAGCCGTTCATTTTCGTTTTTCTGTACGAGGTAAGTCAATATACAAATAAATGTGTTTAGATTGAATTAATATTGCTTATATGTGAATGAATTGTAATATATGGCTATTTGAGCTAAATATGTGAAATCCAATAAAGTTCTGATATTGTGACGACGTCCAAAAAGTCTTGTACGAACCTTAGGAAGTAGTTAAGATATGTATGTCATGACATAGGATTCCGATATGTATTATCGTGTAAGACCACGTCTGGGAAGTTGGCATCGATTTGTTATTTACGTGTAAGACCATGCCTAGGACATCAGCATCGTATTTGGTTTCATGTAAGACCCTATCTGGGACAGTGGCATCGATACTGATTACATGTAAGACCACGTTGGGGACGTTGGCATTGTACAAGCTTTCTGAGCAATCTAAGCATCCTATTTGATTCCAAACAGTTCAACTGGAATTCTGAGAAATGAATAAGTATACAAATGTGCATCTGAATTTTGGTACATATGTATGTATATGAAATCTGGCAATGGAAGATAAGTATGAATATGATCATTTGATATGTGAGCTACCTGAGAATGTGAAATGTTTATAAACAAGTGATTATGAACAAATGAGCTAGACGAGAAATATGAATTTGCTAATGTTTATGTGGTGAGTTTATTTGTATATGGCTTACTAAGCTTTTATAAGCTTACTTTGTGTGTGTTTTAATTGTTTCATATATTATCGAAGCTACTGAAAGCTCGGGGATCGTCGAGGATCATCACCACACTATCAAATTATACTTTGGTACCTTTTGAAAATGTACATAGAGAAATATGGCACGTATAGGCTAGAGAACTTTGATTATGTTTTGAAGTGGATTTGTATATGGAAATGAATGATGTTATTATGGATCAAATTGTGCATGATTTGGTATGTTTTTGGCTGCCTTTGGGACATGAATTGATGCTTGTTTAATGCTTGTAGGTATGACCCAAAATGGGTGGTAATTTGGCCTTGCAAATGGCCTATAGTTGCCCACACGGATGAGCACACGGGTGTGTGTCTCGATCGTGTCCTTCACTGTAACACCCCTAACCTGAAACTGTCACCGAAATAGGGTTAAGAGGCGTTACCGAACAATTGAAACATTTCATATTCATTTCGTGACACCAAGTCAATTATCATTCAATCATATTCAAACATAATCATATAGTCCCTTAATAAGGTCATCGAGACCTTAAACATGCTTTAGAATAGGGTCGAGACTAATCTAAACACTTACGAAAATTTCTAAAATTCAAACATTTTTCTAAGTTGTAAAGGTCACACGCCTATGTGGGTAGGCCGTGTGCCTCACACGGCCTCAGACACGCCCATGTGTGCAAGCCGTGGCAAAACAGGGCATACCGACTGACTTGTCCACACGACTTGAGACACGCCCGTGTGTCCAACCTGTGGTCGAGCCTAACTTGTTTCACTTGACAAACTTAAACAAAACGGTCGAGCCACACTCCCGCGTGCTCAACTGTGTGGTCAATTATAGGCCATTTTCAAGGCCAAACTTGCCTCCCACACCTTGAATCACATACAATCCTCAAATCAAATGCATTTTTACCTTAATTGGTAACCAATTCATACTAATCTATGCACCAATTAATCATCACCTATATTATTAATTTCCATACTCAATTCCTACTCAAACAAATCCATCCAAAACATCATTTCACAACTCAAATCACATAGTCAAGCATCATGTAATTCATACTACAAGTTTATATTTTATCCATCATTCTCATCAACCAATTCAAGCATAAAACATACCATTTTCATTCTCACTCATTCATACCTTATTCATCATTTTTACAACCTACAAATATGCATCAACATCATTCAACTTCCAAACCATGTCACTTAGCATATACCAAACATTTCAAAACATATTATAACTTCTAGCCTACACATGCCATATACCAACTATATACATCTCTCGAAAGTACCAAAATAGATATGCCGATAGAGTGATAGAGATACTGACGATCCCCGGATCTGAGCTAGCTTTATTGACACTGTAAAATAGAGAAACAAATCACACAGTAAGCTTAAGAGCTTATTAAGTTCGTGACATAATACATTCAAATTAACAAAGTAAACTCATTATACAAATACATCCATCACATAGATCAACCTTCAATTACTCATACCATATCATCCATAGCCAAACTACTTACTCAACCATTCATGATTCCATACATCAGTTCATCAACCACAAAGGTTTAATACATACCTTATCACACACATAATTATTCACCTTCCATACTAATCAATGCTCGATGTTATATTCCGATCAACATCTGATATCCTTTTAATTTTAATCGCACACTTAGTGCCTATTCATAGCTGAAGCATATTTGTCATCGCACACTTAATGCCTATTTTTTTAACCGACTTATCTCAGTATCGCATACACAGTTCCAAAATAATAAGTTGAAGCTTTCATATCTTCGCACACACATTGCTATTCATCTCTGTTTCGATTTCAAATAAGCACACTTAGTGCCATCTAATTCAATTTCTGCACATAGCATTTATAATATCATAATCATTCATATATTCATTACATGATACTAAAAAATATCTTAATAACATGTGTTATATCCGAACTTACCTCGGATGTCGAAATATTAAAACTAGTCAATTAGTCGAGTACTTTATATTTGCCTCGATCTCGATCCGAATCCCTCCTTTCTTGGGCTATACACATTCAAATTTAGCTCATTCAATCACCAATTCATTCAATTTAGTCCAAACACACATAATTAGTGTAACATCCAGAATTTGGGGGCTATGCATTTTTAACTTAATTGTATGTTGTTGCATGCCTATGTGTAGTTGAGTGTGCTTTGGAAGTTTTAGGAACTTCAGTATGTAAGAGAATGCCTTAGAGAAATATTAAATTTTTAAGACTTAAGATGGAGCTAAACAAGATAGGCTTTAAGAAAATTTGGCATGAGGTTTTAAGCATAACAAGTCATTTGGCAAGGTGGTGTTGGCGCATGGGTGAATGCATGAGGGGAGAGGTTCGAATCTCCTAGCTAGTAATTGGAAGGATTTTAATTTTTGCTTTCTTTCCTATAGTGTTGGTCAAGCCTTATCTAGTATGGATGGACTTTCTTTTATTTTTGGATAGTAGACCAAGGGAGAAAGGTAAGTTAGTAGTTATGGTATGGAATCATGAGGTTATGGAAGGATAAGAGGACAAAGGGCTTGAAGAGTGGAAGATGTTTTGGAAGCTTTTCCATGGTCATTTGACCATGAACTTAGACGGCATAAGGGGCTAAGGGGTTTGGTTTAATTGTGATAGGAATTAAGGGAATGATAAGGAAGAAATGAGGAGGAAAAAGGGGGATCATATTGGCAAGTGTGTTGGCCGAATTTTGTAATAGGATTAGGGGGTGAAAGTTGGCCAAAACTTTAACAAATTGTGCATCTTTTCCTTTTCCCCAAACTTTGTTTCTTAGCCAAATGCATATTAGACAAAAGATAAACCTTTTTCTTTTCTTTTAGTCATTTGAATTTTACCATTTCGGTTTTGAGTAGCCCTTTTAATTTTTTTTCTCCAAATCATATCTTCTTTCTCTCCTCTTTGTAACCGAAAATACCAAAATATCAAAGATCATTTTCTTCTCTTTTTCCCTCATTGCCGAATGCACATAGTTTCTAAACTCACCTCTTTTCTTTTGAAAACCAAATCATCATCATCATCTTTTTCTTTCAATCTTTTCTTTTCTTCTTTTCTCTTCTCATTTACCTTGCTAAGGCCGAAACTTTTCTCTCCCAATTTCACCATTTTTGCAACATTATAAACCTCCTATCTTTCTTTTCTCTTCTCTTTTTGTCCAAACTGAAATCACCATTTCTTTTCTTTTTAATAGTTAAGGCCGAATCCCTCTATAGTTCAAGTAAGGGTGAATCAATCTCCGTATTACGAGTAAGGATTTTCTATCAATCATTCTCTTTATTTTATTTTAGAATAGCCGATTTTAAAAATCTAATTCTCTTATTTTCTCCTTGGCTGAATCTTTGAAGAGGATTTTAAGGATTCTTTTCGTAGTCAACGATTAAGGAGAGATCATTCGAGATCATTCAAGGTAAGGATTTTATATTATTAGGGGACTCTATCACTCAGACATTTCCCGTAAACGTAAGATTTTGGGACTAACAAAATAGGTTCGAAAAGAGAGGTAAGGAGTGTTTGGAAGAGGGGTGGTTCTGTTATACCCTCAAACTTCAAACGAAGGGTTGTATCGGGGATCCGAGATTTTCCACCGGGTTGTAGACCCTCTGCTAACGAAGATCATTTATTTGAAGTCGTGCGTACACCCGAGCCAATTTTTGTCCGCAGGTTGTCATCAGGTTTTGATCCATCTATCGGAGAGAAACCACATATAACAGTTGTCCATGATTTCGAGGGTAAGGAATTAGATCTTTCATCAATAGTGTAGATTTATAAGTATTAGTATGTTCTAATCAAGTGTGATAAATAATTAGGTGTCGATTTATATGCGGGAAGGTATCGTTCTCCTTTGTTATAAGGTGTGTAACATTATACTAAATTTCTCATAGATCTAAAATAAATATGATTTGTATGAAAATATGTATTATAATGGTTGCGGTACCATTCGGTGGTACACGATATTCAGGTATGTTTAACCCCAATACTTTGTTAATATTGCTATATGCATAAATATGAAATAAGTATGACTCTGCTATGATTTTGGGGTAAATGGCATGAAAATCGAATAATATGTATGTGCATGGGCATATGGGTGATATTGATAAAGGGGAAGTGTTCCGGTGGTTTTTACCACACTATCCGGTGACTTCGGTCACATATTTTGAATCCGGTGACTTTGGTCACATATTTTGAATTCGGTGACTTCGGTCATAACTGTCTGGTGGCCATGCCACAAAATTATAAGGGCGATATGCATGTTGACTGCAGCAACTACCTTCGATGGTGTGTAGTTGATGGAGGGTCGATTTAGTAATCCCCACGGTGTGATTGGTAGGTACCGTTGGTATGTAGCGGATGGATATTGAGGTGGGCTTGGGTTTGCATTTCATTTTATATATCCATATGATTTTTTTTAAGTGATTTTATTTGATTTGCTATAAAATGGGCTTATGGCTAAATATGTTTTAAATGGGCTTAATGGCCATGATCAATTGGGATTTTAGTGTTTTGTTACACATTGAGTCTATAACTCACCCTTTTATGGGATATATTTCAGGTGACTCTTAGCGCGATGGATCGGGTCAGCGAGGACTACGTGGTGGCCAATGCTCAACATAGTATTTCAGAGTTTCTCTCAATTAAACCTATTAAGTTTATTTTTATTACTTAGCATTTATTTTGGGTTATGTTATTTTTGTAATAAGGCCGCTATGAACTGCTTTTAATTTTGCATTTTAGATTTTTAATCGCCACGAACAATTATTACTAAATAATTAAATGATTTTGAGAAATAACTTAAACTATTTTTGACACCTATGTTTTATAATAATAAAAGTTTTTCATTAAAATTTGTTTTCTTTTAACTTATAATTTTCTCTTAAAATAACGTTTTAAGAAGATACAAATTTATTTAACAAAACGATTTCAACGCACTCATTAAGTTAATTTGTTTTATTCGAAACCATTATATTTTCTGAATAAACTATACGAAATTTATTTAAAGTTTTACTCGAGGAACATATCAAATCCGGTTAGGTCATTGGGGGTTTGGGGTGTTTCAACTTGGTATCGAGCCAGCTTTTAAACTCTCACTTTGGGTTTTGAAGCCCACAACGCTTTCAAAATCGTGCCCAAATGACTTTTTGAAAGTTTTCTTTAGTTAAAATGGTTTTATAGAAGCATGGCACCTGAGTTCTCGGCCCAGGTCCATCAGGTAAGTACTTTTATTGATAAAGCGATTGAATGTAAGATATTTTAAGTGATAAGCCTAAGGAAACTATACTTTAGAGACATGGACCCTAGGTGTATGTGTACTACTACGAAAAAACCAATGAATAAATCTCTATCGCATAAAACTTTCTTTAAACAAGAAGTGAAAAGACTCTAATGCATAAAACATTTTCATAAAAATAGATAAGACGCATAGTAGACATGAGTTCCAGGGGACGTGGTTGTCGTGGATGCAGTAGAGGAAGAATGACTGTGTCGGAACCAGTTAGATCTGGTCAGGGTTCCAAAAATGAAGCTCCGCCACCAGCTGTTGGGGTGGAATTTCAAGAGTAAACTGGAGGAGATGACGCAGTATCATAAGCTATGCTGCGAGTTTTGGAACGAGTAACGGGAGCTAAAATGGAAAATGGGTCTCGAAAGTTAGTAGCTGAGAGACTTAGATCAAATGGAGCTGAGATATTTAGGGGAGTATCTGGAATAGCTCCAAATGTAGCGGAATACTGGTTAGAGGCAGTCGAGAGGATCATGGACGATTTGGACTGCACTGCTAAGGAAAAGTTAAAAGGTGTTGTTTCACTACTTCGTGATGAAGCCTACCAGTGGTGGCTCACTGTCAAGGAGAGTACCCCTGTGGATCGAGTGGATTGGGGGTATTTTAAGGTTAAGTTTGAAGGGAAATACGTCAGTGCTAGCTACATCGACTCTCAGAGAAAGGCATTTCTAAATTTAGTGCAAGGAAATAAGTCGATAGCTGAATATGAAGCAGAGTTCTTACGACTTAGCCGATATGCCAGAGGGATAGTAGCTACTGATTATGAGCGGTGTGTCAGATTCAAGGATAGACTGAGAGATGAGCTGCGAGTGTTGATTGCTCTACACCGGGAAAGAGACTTTGCAATGTTAGTGGATAGGGCAAGGATAGCTAAAGAAGTTAAGCGGACTGAGAGACAGAACCGGGACAGAGGCCAGAATAAGAATAAGAGTCAGGGTCATCCGGGAATTTTCAAAAGAAACCTAAAGTTGATGGGTCATAAGTCGTTGATTACTCTGAGAGGACAACATCGTACTTGTGCTCAATGTGGGAAGATGCACCCGAGAGAATGTTGGAAAAAGACCGGGGGATGTTTCAAGTGCGGGTCTAAAGACCATATGATTAAAGATTGTCCAATGAATACAGATAAGAACCGCTCAGCAGGTCAGGATTTTAATCAGGCTGGCAAAGGTGGACAGTAGCCAATGAGGGGTCGTGGTCCGAATGGAAGAAGTAATGGTTCTGGTAGAGGTCGTGGGACTCGAGCAGAGGCAGCAAGACGAGGCGAGACAAACCAGTCTCGGTATATGCAGTTCGTCGCAGAGAAGATAGTGACCTTTTGATATTATCACGATGCGTTTTTAATTTTGGGTTGCCCTTTATTGCTTTGATAGATATAGGGTCAACTCATTCATACATCGCTAGTGAAGTATCTGGAACTCTGCATGTGACTTCTGAGACTGTACCTAGGAAGATGACTGTACTTAGTCCTTTAGGGCAGACAGTAGTAATAGACAAACTCTTTAAGGAAGTGCCTTTAGAAGTTCAAGGGACGCAGTTTCTGGCTAATTTAATGGAGTTTCCATTCGAGGAATTTGACCTGATCTTAGGCATGGACTGGCTAGTGAAATATCGTGCAAATGTGGATTGTGCTGCTAAGCGGATGTCCTTAAAATCTATTGATGACAAAGAAGTTATGGTGATGGGCGAGAGACGAAATTACTTATCAAATGTAGTATCCGCCCTTAAGGAAGAAAAGATGGTTAGAAAGGGATGTGTAGCCTTTCTGATGATGGTTAGTGTCTTGGAGGCTAAAGAAGTAACTATTGAAGGAGTCAGGATTGTAAGAGAATTTGTAGATGTTTTTCCGAAAGAACTTTCAGGATTGCCTCCGGTAGAATTTGGGATTGATTTATTGCCTGGAACGGCGCCAGTTTCTATCGCTCCGTATAGAATGGCACCAAAAGAGTTGGTTGAGCTTAAGGCTCAGATCCAGGAGTTGCTTGATCGTGGATTTATCCGACCCAGTGTGTCTCCATGGGGAGCACCGGTCCTATTCGTGAAGAAGAAGGACGGAATGATGAGGATGTGTATAGATTACCGGCAGTTGAATAAACTGACCATCAAGAACAAGTATCCTTTGCCAAGGATCGATGACTTGTTCGATCGACAAAGGAGCCGCAGATTCTCAAAGATAGATCTAAGGTGCAGGTATCATCAGCTTAAAGTGAAAGAAGTGGATATCCATAAGACATCTTTCCGAACAAGATATGGGCATTATGAATTTTTGGTAATGCCGTTCGGATTGACAAACGCCCAATTGCGTTCATGGATATGATGAATCGGGTTTTCCAACCCTACTTGGATCGGCCGTCGTGGTGTTCATAGGCGACATCCTAGTGTATTCTAAGTCCGAGATAGAGCATGATGAGCATCTCCGGATAGTGTTACAAGTGTTAAGGAGAAGAAGCTTTATGCCAAATTCAAAAATGTGAATTTTGGCTAAAAGAAGTCGTTCTTAGGCCATGTGGTGTCGGCGAAAGGAATAAGGTGGATCCTCGAAAGATTGAGGCAAGATTAGATTGAAACCACCTAAGTCCGTGGCGAGGTTCGCAGCTTTTCTTGGGTTTAGCAGGCTACTACAGAAGATTCATCGAAGGGTTTTCATCGATAGCTGCACCTTTAACGAAATTGTTACGAAAGGAGGTTCCTTTCGTATGGGCAGATAAGCAACAAGAGAGCTTTGAGAAGCTTAAGAAGGTTTTGACTGAAGCTCCGATTTTGATTCAGCCTGAGGCAGGGAAGGATTTCATGGTGTATTGTGACGCTTCTCACACAGGATTAGGATGTGTTCTGATGCAAGACGGGAAGGTAGTTGCATATGCGTCCTGGCAATTGAGGCCACACGAGGTTAATTACCCGATGCATGATTTGGAGTTGGCAGCAGTAGTCCTTGCTCTTAAAGTTTAGAGACATTATTTATATGGGGAAAACTCAGTGATGTACACGGATCACAAGAGTCTGAAATATCTATTGACTCAGAAGGAACTAAATTTGAGACAGCGAAGGTGGATAGAGTTGTTGAAAGACTACGACTGTTCTATTGAGTATCACCCGGGCAAGGCGAATGTGGTGGCAGACGCTCTAAGTCGGAAAGTGATGTCAGATCTAAGGGCGATGTTTGCACATCTTAGTCTTTATTATGACAGAAGCTTGCTGGCAGAATTACAAGTTAAGCCAACATGGTTGATCAAGTGAAAGAGAGACAGTTGGTAGACGATGATCTGAGTGTAAAGCTACGGCAGGTACAGAATGGTGAATTAGAAGATTTTGGTATTAACAACGATGGGGTATTGTGTTTCAAAGGGTAAGTCTATATGCCGAGGGATCAGGAGTTGAGGCAAAGAATTCTTCAGGAGTCGCATAGTAGCCCTTATGCTATGCATCCTAGAGGAAGTAAGTTATACCAAGATTTACGAGATCAGTTTTGGTGGCCTGGTCCTAAGTGGGAAGTTACAGAATCCGTAGAAAAGTGCTTAACGTGTCAGCAAGTCAAGGCTGAACATAAAGTACCTTCGGGATTGCTTCAGCCGATAAAGATTCTGCAGTGGAAGTGGGAGAGAATCACCATGGACTTTGTTAGTGGGCTTCCTCCTACGCCTACTAAGAAAGACTCGGTTTGGGTGATAGTGGATTGATTGACAAAATCTACACATTTTATCCCAGTTAGAGTTGATTACTTTTTGCAGAAATTGGCGAAGTTATATGTGGCTGAGATTGTGAGATTGTATGGAGTGCCGGTGTCGATTATTTCGAATAGGGATTCGAGGTTTATGTCTCCATTTTGGAAAGCATTGCATTAGGCTTTGGGCAGCAGATTGGATTTTAGTACGGCATTTCATCCACAGTCTGACGGTCAGTCTGAGCGAGTAATCCAAGTATTAGAAGATTTGTTAAGGGGATGTGTGATAGATTTCAGAGGAAGCTAGGAGGAGTTCTTACCTTTAGTAGAATTTGCGTACAATAACAGTTACCAAGCCAGTATTCGGATGGCACCATATGAAGCACTATATGGACGAAAGTGTCGCACTCCTACGTGTTGGACAGAACTAGGGGAACTTCATATTTTGGGTCCAGAAATAGTGGCTGAATCTGAAGAAAAAGTTAAGGTAATTCGGGCTCGGTTAAAAGAAGTATCTGACAAGAAAAAGTCGTACGCAGATCTTAAGCGGAAGGAAATAGAGTTTGCTGTGGGGGATCAAGTATTCCTAAAGGTTTCACCTTTGAAATTGAGATTTGGTCGCAAAGGAAAGTTAAGTCCCAGGTTCATAGGACCTTATCGGGTTTTGAAGTGGGTCGGACCTGTGGCATATTAGTTAGAATTGCCTTCAGAGTTGAAGCAAATGCACGATGTGTTTCATGTTTCAACGTTACGTCGTTACTGGTTAGATCCATCTCATGTAGTGTCAGTTGAGGAGGTGGAATTAAGACCAGATTTGTCTTATGAAGAGGAGCCAATTCAAATTCTGGAGCGGGATGTAAAAGTGTTACGGAGAAAATCAGTTCCTCTCGTCAAAGTGTTATGGCGTAATCATGGATCAGAAGAAGCTTCGTGGGAGCCGGAGGAAGCGATGCGACAGTAATACCCTCACTTGTTCTAGCCAGGTAATTTCGGGGTCGAAATTATTTTAAGGGGGTAGAACTGTAACATCCAGAATTTGGGGGCTATGCATTTTTAACTTAATTGTATGTTGTTGCATGCCTCTATGTAGTTGAGTGTGCTTTGGAAGTTTTAGGAACTTCAGTATGTAAGAGAATGCCTTAGAGAAATATTAAATTTTAAGACTTAAGATGGAGCTAAACAAGATAGGCTTTAAGAAAATTTGGCATGAGGTTTTAAGCATAACAAGTCATTTGGCAAGGTGGTGTTGGCGCATGGGTGAATGCATGAGGGGAGAGGTTCGAATCTCCTAGCTAGCAATTGGAAGGATTTTAATTTTTGCTTTCTTTCCTATAGTGTCAGCCAAGCCTTATCTAGTATGGATGGACTTTCTTTTATTTTTGGATAGTAGACCAAGGGAAAAAGGTAAGTTAGTAGTTATGGTATGGAATCATGAGGTTATGGAAGGATAAGGGGACAAAGGGCTTGAAGACTGGAAGATGTTTTGGAAGCTTTTCCATGGTCATTTGACCATGAACCTAGATGGCATAAGGGGCTAAGGGGGATTGGTTTAATTGTGATAGGAATTAAGGGAATGATAGGGAAGAAATGAGGAGGAAAAAGGGGGATCATGTTGGCAAGTGTGTTGGCCAAATTTTGTAATAGGATTAGGGGGTGAAAGTTGGCCAAAACTTTAACAAATTGTGCATCTTTTCCTTTTCTCCAAACTTTGTTTCTTAGCCGAATGCATATTAGACAAAAGATAAACATTTTTCTTTTCTTTTAGTCATTTGAATTTTACCATTTCAGTTTTGAGTAGCCTTTTTAATTTTTTTCTCCAAATCATATCTTCTTTCTCTCCTCTTTGTAACCGAGAATACCAAAATATCAAAGACCATTTTCTTCTCTTTTTCCCTAATTGCCGAATGCACATAGTTTTTAAACTCACCTCTTTTCTTTTGAAAACCAAATCATCATCATCATCATCATCTTCTTTCAATCTTTTATTTTCTTCTTTTCTCTTCTCATTTGCCTTGCTAAGGCCGAAACTTCTCTCTCCCAATTTCACCATTTTTGCAACATCATAAACCTCCTATCTTTCTTTTCTCTTCTCTTTTTGTCCAAACCGAAATCACCATTTCTTTTCTTTTTAATAGTTAAGGTCGAATCCCTCTATAGTTCAAGTAAAGGTGAATCAATCTCCGTATTACGAGTAAGGATTTTCTATCAATCGTTCTCTTTATTTTCTTTTAGAATAGCCGATTTTAGAAATCTAATTCTCTTATTTTCTCCTTGGCCGAATCTTTGAAGAGGATTTTAAGAATTCTTTTCGTAGTCAACGATTAAGGAGAGATTATTCGGGATCATTCAAGGTAAGGATTGTTATATTATTGGTTAAATCGTTTTTAGATAGATTACTAATCGACTTCATTTTAGGGGACTCTATCACTCGAACATTTCCCGTAAACGTAAGATTTTGGGACTAACAAAATAGGTTCAAAAAAGCGGTAAGGAGTGTTTGGAAGAGGGTGGTTCATTATACCTCAAACTTCAAACGAAGGGCTGTATCGGGTATCCGAGATTTTCCACCGGGTTGTGGACCCTCTGCTAACAAAGATCGTTTATTTGAAGTCATGCGTACACCCGAGCCAATTTTTGTTTGCGGGTTGTCATCGGGTTTTGATCCATCTATCGGAGAGAAACCACATATAACAGTTGTCCGTGATTTCGAGGGTAAGGAATTAGATCTTTCATCAATAGTGTAGATTTATAAGTATTAGTGTGTTCTAATCAAGTGTGATAAATAATTAGGCGTCGACGAGCGGGAAGGTATCGTTCTCACTGTTATAAGGTGTGTAACATTATACTAAATTTCTCATAGATCTAAAATAAATATGATTTGTATGAAAATATGTATTATAATGGTTGTGGGTACCATTCAGTGGTACACGATATTCAGGTATGTTTAACCCCAATACTTTGTTAATATTGCTATATGCATAAATATGAAATAAGTATGACTCTGCTATGATTTTGGGGTAAATGGCATGAAAATCGAATAATATGTATGTGCATGGGCATATGGGTGATATTGATAAAGGGGAAGTGTTCCGGTGGTTTTTACCACATTATCCGGTGACTTCGGTCACATATTTTGAATCCGGTGACTTCGGTCACATATTTTGAATTTGGTGACTTCGGTCACAATTGTCTGGTGGCCATGCCACAAAATTATAAGGGCGATGTGCATGTTGACTGCAGCAACTGCCTTCGATGGTGTGTAGCGGATGGAGGGTCGATTTAGTAATCTCCACGGTGTGATTGGTAGGTACGGTGGTGTGTAGCGGATGGATATTTAGGTGGGCTTGGGTTTGCATTTCATTTTATATATCCATATGATTTTTTTTAAGTGATTTTATTTGATTTGCTATAAAATGGGCTTATGGCTAAATATGTTTTAAATGGACTTAATGGCCATGATCAATTGGGCTTTTAGTGTTTTGTTACTCATTGAGTCTATGACTCACCCTTTTATGGGATATATTTCAGGTGACTCTTAGCGCGATGGATCGGGTCAGCGAGGACTACGTGGTGGCCAATGCTCAACATAGTATTTCAGAGTTTCTCTCAATTAAACCTATTAAGTTTATTTTTATTACTTAGGATTTATTTTGGGTTATGTTATTTTTGTAATAAGGCCGCTATGAACTGTTTTAATTTTGCGTTTTAGATTTTTAATCTGCCACGAACAATTATTACTAAATAATTAAATGATTTTCGAGAAATAACTTAAACTGCTTTTTGATAACTATGTTTTTATAATAATAAAAAGTTTTTCATTAAAAATTTGTTTTCTTTTAACTTATAATTTTCTCTTAAAAATAACGTTTTAAGAAGATACAAATTTATTTAACAAAACGATTTCAACGCACTCATTAAGTTAATCTGTTTTATTCGAAACCATTATATTTTCTGAATAAACTATACGAAATTTATTTAAAGTTTTACTCGAGGAACATATCAAATCCGGTTAGGCTGTTGGGCGGGGTTTGGGGTGTTTCAATTAGGGCATTTTACAAAATAGCCCTCACATTTTCACATTTTGACACTTTAGTCCCTATTTAACAAAATCACAAAATATACAAAATTCCATATCACCCAAGCTTGGCCGAATATTCTCGTGCTCAATACAAAATCACACATTTCATTTATTTCACATTTTAGTCCCTCAAAATATTATTTTCACAATTTGGTTCAAATTACTCAATTTTACTAAAAATTCAAAGACAAAATATGTTTATCTTCCACCTATCTTTCATATTTCATCATCAACTATGAAAAAGATCATGAATTCATACATGGAACAATTCAAATTCATCATCAATTCACAAAACTTAAGAATGGGTTTTATAGACCACGAAGCAGTGATTATAAAAAATGTAGAAATTATAAAAAACCGAGTAAAAAACATACCTCAATCAAGCTAAGCCCTAGCCGAAAATATCAAAGCTTCAAACTATCTTCTTTGGTTCTTATTTCGGTGGAAGATGGATGATAAAATGGCCAACAAATGTTTTTGTTTTGTTTAATATTAACTAAATTGACATTTTACCATTTTACCCTTAATGTATAACATTTAAAATCAACTAATATAAGCCCATTTTTGTCCATCTCCACTATGAAAGGTTTAATTACAACATAGGGACTTCTCCTTAATGAAGCCATGCCAAATGAGTACTTTAACAATCAGCACACAGCTTTTACATTTTATGCGATTAAGTCTTTTTTGCTAATTAAGCATACAATCGATAAAATTTTCACATGAAACTTTCACACGTGCTCAATCACATATCATAAACATCAAAATAATATTAAAATACTTTTCGACCTCAATTTTTTTGTCCCGAAACCACTGTTTCGACTAGGGTCTAAATCGGGCTGTTACAACTCTCCCCTCTCAGGGATTTTCATCCCAAAAAATATTACCAGTGAATAGGTTCGGATATTGCTCTCTCATCTTCAGGCTCCCACGTAGCCTCTTTAACTTCGTACTTATGCCACAATACTTTCACTAAAGGAATTCTTTTGTTTCTCAACTCTTTGATTTCACATGCCAGAATTTGGATCGGTTCTTCACTATACGACAAATCTGACTGAATCTCAACCTCAGTAGGAGTAATCACATGCGACGGATCAGATTTGTATCGTCGAAGCATCGATACGTGGAACACATCATGAATTTTCTCTAATTCAGATGGTAACTGCAATCTATAAGCAACTGGTCCAAACCGTTCAATGATCTCACACGACCCGATAAACCTCAGACTTAGCTTGCCTTTTCGACCAAGTCGAAGTATTTTCTTCCACGGAGACACTTTCAAAAACACTTTTTCACCAACCTCAAATTCGATATCTTTCCGTTTCAAGTCTACATAAGACTTCTGACGATCTGGTGTTGCTTTCAAATTGTCACGAATCACTTTCACTTTCTGCTCAATCTCTTTTATCAAATCAACCCCGTGAATCTTATTCTTACTCAGTTCTGTCCAATACAATGGAGTTTGACATTTTCTACCATAAAGAGCCTCGTACAGTGCCATTTTAATACTAGATTGAAAACTATTATTGTATGCGAATTCAATAAATGGTAAATGCTTTTCCCATGTACCTTCAAATTTAAGAACACAACATCTCAACATATCCTCAAGAACTTGAATGACCCGCTCGGATTGTCCATCCGTTTGCGGATAAAATGCAGTGTTGAAATGCAACTTTGTGCCTAACGCCTCTTGCAATTTCTTCCAAAATTGCGAAGTAAATCTCGGATCTCTATCAGATACAATAGATACTGGCACAGCGTGCAATCTTACAATCTCAGCAATATACAGTTCAACTAATTTATTAAGTGAATAATATGTTCTCACTGGAACAAAATGAGCTGATTTCGTCAATCTATCAACTATCACCTAGATCACATCTTTCTTTCCTAGAGATAAAGGAAATCCCGACACAAAGTCTATCATGATTCTCTCTCATTTCCACTCAGGAATCATAATTGGTTGTAATAAACCAGATGGAACTTGATGTTTAGCTTTAACATGCTGACAAACTAAACACTTTGACACAAAGTCAGAGATGTCTCTTTTCATACCCTGCCACCAATAAAACTATTTTAGATCATTATACATTTTCGTACTCCCCGGGTGAACAGCTAACCGGCTACTGTGAGTTTCATTCAAAATCATCTGAATTAACTCTAAATTCCTCGCGACACAAATCTGATCTCTGAATCTCAAACAATCATCACAATCAATTTGAAATTCTAAATCGACATTCAATCCACATTGATCTTGTTTTTATATCATCTCATCATCACTTTTCTGAACATCACAAATCTAACATACGAACATCGGCTTCACTTTCAACTTGGCCAAAACTGCACTGTCATCACACAGATCTATCTGAGTATTCATTGCTCGCAAAGCACATATAGACTTTCGGCTCAAAGCACCAGCAACAACATTAGCTTTACCCAGATGATAATCAATTACAAGTTTGTAATCTTTCAACAATTCTAACCATCTTCTCTATAGCAAATTTAATTCTTTCTGAGTCATCAAGTAGTTCAAGCTCTTGTGATCGGTATAAATATGACATTTTTCACCAAATAGATAGTGACGCCAAATATTCAATGCAAATACAATCGTAACTAATTCAAGATCATGCATTGGATAGTTCTTTTCATGCAGCTTTAACTATCTTGAAGCATAAGCGATGACTTTGTTTTCTTGCATCAGTACACAACTCAAACCGTTCAACGATGCATCACTGTAAACTATGAATTCTTTACCCGATTCTGGTTGAACTAACACTGGCCCCTCTGTCAACAATGGTTTCAACTTCTCAAAACTTAGCTGGCACCTTTCTGACCACTCGAATATAACATCTTTTTGTAGCAGCTTCGTCAACGGAGTCACAATCGTCGAGAAGCCTTTCACAAATTGTATATAATATCCCACTAGTCCTAGGAAACTATGGACTTCTGACACATTTCTCGGAGGATTCCATTATAAAATAGCTGATATCTTATTTGGATCAACTCGTATTCCCGTAGCTGATATGATATGTCCTAGAAAACCAACCTTATGCAACCAAAATTCACATTTGCTGAATTTTGCATACAATTGCTTCTCACGCAGAGTCTGTAATACAATTCTCAAATGCTTGGCGTGTTGAGTCTCATCACATGAATAAATCAGAATGTCATCAATAAACACAACAACGAACTGATCCAAATACGGTCTGAATATTCGATTCATCAAATCCATAAACACTGCAGGAGCATTCATTAGTCCAAAAGGCATAACTAAGAATTTGTAATGTCCGTACCTCGTTCTGAAAGTAGTTTTTTGGCACATCTGATTCTTTGACTCTCAACTAGTAATAGCCCAATCTCAAATCTATTTTTGAAAACATTATAGCTCCTTTTAGCTGATCAAACAAATCATCAATACGAGGCAATGAATATTTATTCTTTATCGCCACTTTGTTTAGCTGCCGATAATCAATACATATTCTCATAGTGCCATCTTTCTTTTTCACAAACAACACAAGAGCACCTTAGGGCGAGAAACTCGATCGTGCAAATCCTCGGTCTGTCAACTCTTGCAACTGAGGCTTTAACTCTTTTAGTTCTATTGGTGCCATTCTATACGGAACTATCAAGATAGGAGTCGTCCCCGGTACTAATTCAACACCAAACTCAACTTCTCAGATCAGAGGTAATCTAGGTAGTTCTTCAGGAACCACATCAGAAAATTAACAAACTACTGGTATAGATTCCACTTTCTTTTCTGTCATTTTTGTATCAATCACATATGCCAAATAAGCTTCGCAACCTTTTTTCACATAATTCAGAGCTTTCATTGATGATATAACAGCTAGCAACCCATTGGATTCAATTCTTACTATATCACCATTTTGACTTTTCAAATCAATACTCTTTCGTTTACAATTCACAAAAGCATGATGAAAAGTGAGCCAATCCATACCCAGAATGATATCAAATTCATCAAAAGGTAGCAACATCAAATTAGCCAGAAAGCATGTATCCCGAAACATCAATGGGCAATTCTTGCACACTTTATCCACCAAGACACACTTGCCTAAGGGGTTCGAAACTCTAATCACAAATTCAGTAGACTCAATAGGTAGAGTCTTACTTGATACTAGATTCTCACACACATAGGAATGAGTAGAACCTGGATCTATGAATGCAATCACATCAGTATCGAATAGAGTAAAAGTACCAGTGATGATGTCTGGAGATGACGCTTACTCATGAGCGCGAATAGCATAAGCTTGGGTAGGTGCTCTCGCCTCGGATCTCACAGCTGTATCCGTCGTCCCTCACTGACTTCCACTCACATTTCAGGTGTTTCTGGGTGGTCTACCCCTAGCCATCATATTATTCAGTCTCGCACTCTAAACATTATCTTTCTCGGATAACTCTGGGCAAACTTGAATAAAATGGTCTCGTGATCCATATTTGTAACAAGTTATATTATTGTATTTCCCCAACATTCTCCGATGTGTCATTTTCCACACTGTCTACACTTAGGCTTGTTGCTTTTAACACTACCAACAGTTGATTCAATTAGAGCTTGAGTTCTTGGACCAACACTTTGTCTCGCACGATCTCTACCCGGATGTCCAAATGAAGAATTGAACGATTGCTTGCATCTTTAAATCTCTTTGATGAAGTTTGAGATGACTTGCTCATCAATCTTTTTCTTTCATCTCTAGCCTCAGAATCGGCTTTCTTCTTTTCTTTACTAAGCTTTTCGGCTTTGCAGGCTCTTTCAACTAACACAACAAATTCATTTATGTCAAGAATTCCAACCAAAAATTTAATGTCTTCATTCAGCCCTTCAATAAAGTGTTTGCACATAGTAGCTTCAGTCGAAACACATTCTCGAGCGTATAGGCTCAATCTTACAAACTCCCGTTCATACTCTATAACTGACATATGGCCTTATTTTAGCTCTAGAAACTCTTTACGTTTCTGATCTATGAATCGTTGACTGATATACTTCTTTTTGAATTCAACTTGAAAGAAATCCCAGGTAACCCCCTCTCTCGAAACCACGGAAATCAACGTTTTCCACTAGTTATACGTAGTATCCCTCAACAACAAAACATCACATTTAATACATTCATCAAGATTCAATGACATCTCATCAAATACTCGAATGGTATTCTCGAGCCAAAACTCAGCCCATTCGGCATCATCATCAGCTGTGGCCCTAAACTCTTCGGCCCCGTACTTTTGGATCTTGTCTACAGGAGGCTTAATCAATCGAATCGGATCTATCACTTGTGACACAATAGGTACTGGTGGGAGTAGAGGTTGTGGAGAAGCTGGATTCGTTCGAACGAACTCCGAAAACCACTCACTCATCATTCGGGAGAAGGCTTGCTTAGCTTCTCCTCCTTCACTACTATAATTCGGCCTAGATGTGGCTAGCGCTGTCCTTTGAGCTAGAGTAGGTGCATTACTCTCTACATCATCAGCAACTGCTCGATCAGGATCCATTTACTATACAAAAACACATTTTCAACTGTTAGGATTCATCACACTATCGCAATTATATATATGGCATGTATAGCTAGACTCATACACACTACGTTAGTATTAGAATCAAATAAATCGTAGCTCTGATACCAATAAAATTGTAACACCCCTAACCCAAACTGTCACTGAAATAGGGTTAAGAGGCATTACTGAACAATCGAAATATTTCATATTCATTTTGCGACACCAAGTCAATTATCATTCAATCATATTCAAACATAATCATATAGTCTCTTAGTGAGGTCATCGAGATCTTAAACATGCTTTAGAATAGGGCCGAGACTAATCCGAACACTTACAAAAATTTCTAAAATTCAAACATTTTTCTAAGTTATAGAGGTCACACACCCGTGTGGGTAGGCTGTGCGTCTAACACGGCCTCGGATACGCCCATGTGTCTAACTCGTGGAAAAATAGGGCATACCTACTGACTTGTCCACACGGCCTAAGACACGCTCGTGTGCCTTGCTCGTGGTTGAGCCTAACTTGTACCACAAGGCCAGTCACAAGCTCGTGTGTCCAACCCGTGGTCGAGCCTGACTTGTTTCACTTGACAAACTTAAACAACACGGTCGAGCCACATGCCCGTGCGCTAAACCGTGTGGGCAATTATAGGCCATTTTCAAGGCCAAACTTGCCTCCCACACCTTGAATCACCTACAATCCTCAAATCAAATGCATTTTTACGTTAATTGGCAACCAATTCATACTAATATAAGCACCAATTAATCATCACCTATATCATTAATTTCCATACTCAATTCCTACTCAAACAAATCCATCCAAAACATCATCTTCACAACTCAAATCACATAGTCAAGAATCATGTAATTCATACTACAAGTTTATATTTTATCCATCATTCTCATCAACCAATCTAAGTATAAAACATACCATTTTCATTCTCACTCAATCATACCTCATTCATCATTTTTACAACCTACAAATATGCATCAACATCATTCAACTTCCAAACCATGTCACTTAGCATATACCAAACATTTCAAAACATATCATAACTTCTAGCCTATACATACCATATACCAACTATATACATCTCTCAAAAGTACCAAAATAGATATGTTGATAGTGTGATAGAGATGCTGACGATTCTCGAATTCGAGCTAGCTTTACTGACACTATAAAATAGAGAAACAAATCACACAGTAAGCTTAAGAGCTTAGTAAGTTCGTGACATAATACATTCAAATTAACAAAGTAAACTCGTTATATAAATACATCCATACATAGATCAACCTTCAATTACTCATACCATATCATCCATAGCCAAAATACTTACTCAACCATTCATGATTCCATACATCATTTCATCAACCACAAGGGTTTAATTCATACTTTATCAAACACATAGTTATTCACCTTCCATACCAATCAATGCTCGATGTTACATTCCGATCAACATCTGATATCCATTTAATTTTAATCGCACACTTAGTGCCTAGTCATAATTGAAGCATATTCGTTATCGCACACTTAGTGCCTAATTTTTTTATCGACTTATCTCGGTATCTCACACACAGTGCCAAAACAATAAGCAGAAGCTTCCATATCTTCTCATACACAGTGCTATTCATCTTTGTTTTGATTTCAATTACGCACACTTAGTGTCATCTAATTCAATTTCCGCACATAGCATTTCTAATCTCATGATCATTCATATATTCATTCCATGATACTAAAACATATCTTAATAACATGTGTTATATCCGAACTTACCTCAGATGTCGAAATATCGAAACTAGTCGATTAGTCGAGTACTTTATATTTGCCTCGATCTCGATCCAAATCCCTCCTTTTTTAGGCTATACACATTCAAATTTAGCTCATTCAATCACCAATTCATTCAATTTAGTCCAAACACACATAATTAGTGTATTTTACAAAATAGCCCTCACATTTTCATATTTCGACACTTTAGTCCCTATTTAACAAAATTACAAAATATAAAAAATTTCGTATCACCCAAGCTTGGCTGAATATTCCCATGCTCAATACCAGTCCACACATTTCATTTATTTCCCATTTTAGTCCCTCAAAATATTATTTTCACAATTTGGTCCAAATTACTCAATTTTACTAAAAATTCAAAGACAAAATATGTTAATCTTCCACCTATCTTTCATATTTCATCATTAACTATCAAAAAGCTCATGAATTCATCCATGGCACAATTCAAATTCATCATCAATTCACAAAATTTAAGAATGGGTTTTATAGAGCACGAAGCAACAATTACAAAAACGTAGAAATTATCAAAAACCGAGAAAAAAACATACCTCAATCAAGCTAAGCCCTAGCCAAAAATATCAAAGCTTCAAACTCTCTTCTTTGGTTCTTATTTCGGTGGAAGATGGATGATAAAATGGCCGAAAAATGTTTTTGTTTTGTTTAATATTAAAGAAATTGACATTTTACCATTTCACCTTTAATGTATAACATTTAAAATCAATTAATATAAGCCTATTTCTATTCATCTCCACTATCAAAGGTTTAATTACAACATAAGGACTTCCCCTTTATGAAGCCATGCCAAATGAGTACTTTAACAATCAGCACATAGCTTTTACATTTTATGCAATTAAGTCATTTTTGCTAATTAAGCATACAATCGATAAAATTTTCACACGAAACTTTCACACATGCTCAATCACATATCATAAACATAAAAAATAATATTAAAATATTTTTTTTGACCTCAGATTTGTGGTCCCAAAACCATTATTCTGACTAGGGTCTAAACCGGGCTATTACATTCACTGTCCCAATTCGAAGCAAGTCAGACTTGCACACGAGCCAAACACACGGGTGTGTGACAGGCCATGTGATTCAAGTCAGTGTTGCACACGGACCAAACACACGGGCATGTGATAGGCCGCGTGATTCAAGTTAGCTTTGTACGCAGGCTGAGACATGGTTCAAGGCACGACCGTGTGAAGCACACGGCCTACCCACATAGGCGTGTGTCCTGTTTTGGGAGAAAAATTTTCTAAGTTTTGCAAAGTTCCGTATGAGATCGGTTTGATCCCAAACCCTCTCTAAAGCATGTTTAAGGTCTCATAGACTTTCTAAAGGGACTATATATGTATGAATCATTATGAAACAATGTTGTGTGATTGATATTGTGAAATGAGAGTAAAATGTTTCGATATGTTCAGTAATGCCTCTTAACCTTAGTCCGGCAACGGATACAAGTTAGGGGTGTTATAGTAAAATGTTTCGATATGTCCGGTAATGCCTCTTAACCTTATTCCGATGATAGATACGGGTTAGGAGTGTTACATAGCCCACCAATTAAACACATATTCACGGTGGTATCGCGCACAGCCCACCAACAATGAATAACACTATGAAGTCACATACAGGCCATCAATAACCACTTATCCATGGTGATTATCCAAGGATTTCCTCACTTTCCATCATCTTAATAGATATCAATGATATTCATATCAATGATCATACATATTAAGCAATATCAATGGTTATAAGCATAATAACAATAGAGTTGTATTATTCACAAACAACTTACCTCGATACAAAACGTGTCAATTTGGAATTTAGTCCGAGACCTTGCCTTTTCCTCAATCAAGGTTGATTTCTCGCTCTTCTTGATCTATAATAACAAATTCACTTATTCAATCACCACATCATTTAAAATATTTCCAAGTTTCTATTTTGGCAAAATAATCGTTTTATCCCTATATTTCACAAAATTATAATTTTGCCCCTAGGCTCGTAAATCTATTCTAATCAAATTTCCTCCTTTAACAAGCTTAGTTGAACATTTATTACTCTTATAGAATCTCACAATATCAATTATTTCACATATTTTCCACCTATTTTCTAACCTTTACAAAAAGGTCCTTTTAGGTGTTTTCATGGAAACACCTTTTACAAAAGTTTTGTATTTAACACCCAAGATTCATTTCTTTCCATAAAAATTCAGCAAACAACATAAATTCTCACATGGAAAAACCTAGATTCTTAACCATTTTACAAAATAGTCCCCTCATTAGCTAGATCATGCTACAAGGGTCCCAAAAGTACAAAAATTATCAAGAAAAACCACCAAAATCACTTACTTGCAAGGAGGACAAGTTGCAAAAAATTTAAAGCTTTCAAACCCAAATTCTTGCTAGTATTTTCAATGGAGAAGATGGAAAGAAAAGAATGATATCATTCGTTTCTTTATTTTATTAAAGCAAGTCAATTTAGTCACCAAAACTCCACCTACCCCTGAAAAATTTTATTTTCTTGTCCCCTATGGCTGGCCAACCCTTTCCTAAGGGTTTAATTGCACATTAAGAACCTCCAATTTAATATTTTATAGCTATTGGACACCTTTATCTTGAAGAACAACACTTTTACACTTTATACGATTTAGTCCCTTTTCGAAATTAAGCACGCGATAGCTAAAATTAATAGACCAAAATTTTTATACATTCATATAATCATTCCATAACACATAAAATAATATAAAACTAATTTCTCCAACTTGAAATTAGTGGTTCTGAAACCACTGTTCTGACTAGCCCCAAAATCGAGCTGTTACAATTCTCCCCTTTAGGGACTTTCGTCCCCGAAAATCTTACCAGCAAAAAGGTTTGGATATTGGTCTCTCATGGTCTCCTCGGGTTCCCATGTGGCCTCTTCAACCCCATGTCTATGCCATAATACTTTCACGAGTGCTATATTTTTATTTCTCAATCATTTAACCTCTTGATCTAAAATCTTAACCGGCTCTTCACCATGGGTCATGTCTGAACAAATCTCAACCTCTGTTGGTGAAATCACATGCGATGGGTCAGAACGATAACGACGCAACATAGACACATGGAATACATCATGGATCTTTTCTAACTCAGATGGAAAGGCTAATCGATAAGCTACCGGTCCAATCCTCTCAATCACATCATAAGGTCCAATAAAACATGTACTTAATTTGCCTTTCCTACCGAACCTAAGGACTTTCCTCTATGGGGACACTTTCAAGAACACCTTATTGCCGGCTTGAAACTCAATTTCTTTTTGATTCAAATCCGTGTAGGATTTTTGTCTATCCGAAGCGGCCTTCAAACAACCACGAATTACTTTTACTTTCTCTTCGGTTTCTCTGACTAAGCCAACGCCGTGTATCCAATTTTCCTTGAGTTCGGACCAATACAAGGGCGTTCGGCTCTTACGCCCATATAAATCCTCATAAGGCGCCATTTTCAAACTAGACTGATAGCTGTTGTTGTAGGCAAACTCTACCAATGATAAGTACTTTTCCCAACTGCCTCTAAACTCAAGAACACAACACCACAGCATATCTTTAAGAATCAGAATTACTCTTGTCGACTGGCTGTTGGTTTGTGGGTGGAAAGTAGTACTAAAACTTAACTTTGTCCCCAGAGCTTCTTGCAACTATTTCCAAAATCATGATGTGAACCTCGGATCTCTATCCAAAATGATCGACAACGGTACTCCATGAAGTCTCACAATTTCAGAAACATATAGATCGGCAAATTTCTCAAGTGGGTAGTCGGTACGCACTGGTATAAAATGAGCCGACTTAGTTAGCCTATCAACCACAACCCATACATCATCTTTCTTCTTTGGCGTTAACGGTAAACCAGACACAAAATCCATGATAATACGACCCCAATTCCACTCGAGAACCATTACGGGCTGAAGTAAACCCAAAGGTACTTGGTGTTCAGCTTTCACTTGCTGACAAATTAAACACTTAGAGACAATCCCCGACCACCAATACCTTTTCTTCAAGTCATTGTACATTTTCACACTACCCGTGTGGATAGACAAAAAACCTCTATGGACCTCTTGTAAAATTTTCTGAATAAGCTCTTCATCCTTAGGTACACAGATCCTCTCTCGGAACATCAAATAACCGTCGGCACCTATTCGAAAATCTGATTCAACACCCGTCTCACGCTGAGTTTTCTTGAATTGTAACTCTTTATCACCTTTTTAAGCTTCATAGATCTCTTGCAAAAATGTTGGTTTCACTCTCATCTCGGGTAAAATCAAACCATCGTCTGTCACGGATAACTGAGTATTCATAGTCCTCAAGGCAAACAATGATTTCCTACTCAGAGCATTGGTGACCACATTCGCCTTTTCAGGGTGATAATCAATTATCAACTCATAATCCTTTATCAGTTCTAACCATCTCCACTGCCGTAGGTTTAATCCCTTTTGAGTCATCAGATACTTTAAACTTTTATGGTCAGTGAACACGCGGCATCTCTTGTCATACAAATGGTATCTTCAAATCTTCAGTGTGAACACTATGGCAGCTAACTCTAAGTCGTGAGTCAGATAGTTTTTCTTATGCGGCTTTAGTTGTCTCGAAGCATAAGCTATTAATTTGCCTTCTTACATAAGTACACATCCCAATTCATTTAAGGATGCATCGCTACACACCATAAATTCTTTTCCCGATTCCAGTTGCACTAAAATTAGAGCTTCAATCAACAATGCTTTTAGTTTTTCAAAACTCTGTTGGCACTTCTCTGTCCATTAGAACTTGACATCTTTCTATAGCAACCTCGTCATCAGAGTAGCAATAATGGAGAATCCTTTAAGAAAT
Source organism: Gossypium rotundifolium (assembly GCA_025506655.1). Classification (NCBI taxonomy): domain Eukaryota; kingdom Viridiplantae; phylum Streptophyta; class Magnoliopsida; order Malvales; family Malvaceae; genus Gossypium; species Gossypium rotundifolium. The sequence continues at coordinate 69,944,161 of CP106734.1, forward strand.
CGTCTGTAGTATCCCGCTAAGCTTAAAAAGCTTCTAATCTCTGACACATTCCTCAGCAGTTTCCAATCAATGATAGCCGATATCTTGCTTGGGTCAACTCTAATTCCATCACCCGACACGATGTGTCCTAAGAATCCAACCTCTCGAAGCCAAAACTCACTTTTGCTAAATTTAGCATACAACTGCTTATCTCTTAAAGTCTGCAAAACTGTTCTCAAATGTTTCGCGTGCTCACTCTCATCACAAGAATAAATTAATATATCATCGATAAAAACTACGACAAACTTATCCAAGTATGGTCAAAAAATACGATTCATTAAATTGATAAACACAGCGGGAGCATTTGTTAAGCCAAAGGGCATGATGAGAAACTCATAATGGCCATACCTCGTTTGAAACGCAGTTTTTGACACATCTTGCTCCTTGACTCTCAGCTGATAATACCTAGACCTCAGGTCTATCTTAGAAAACACTGTGGCTCCCTTCAATTGGTCAAACAAATTGTTGATCCTTGGCAAAGGATATTTGTTTTTAACTATAACCTTGTTGAACTGTCAATAGTCTATACATAATCTCATCGACCCGTCTTTCTTTTCGCAAAAATTATCGGACCACCCCACGAAGAATAGCTCAGTCTAGCAAAACCCTTATCCGTTAACTCTTGCAACTGGATTTTCAGCTCCTTTAATTCCGTCGGAGCCATCCTATATGGGGCAATCAAAATAGGTGTCATAATGGGACCAACTCAAGACCAAATTTGACTTCCCTATTTAGAGATAATCCGGGAAACTCTTCAGAAAATACATCCAGATACTCACATACCACTAACACTGACTCAATCTGTACTTCTAACTCTTGAGTATTCAACACAAATGCAAGATAGGACTCATACCCTTTTCTCAAACATTTCTCAGCTGCCAAAGAAGAAATTACTACAGGCAAGTATCCGATTTACCTGATTCAACCTGAATAATATCCCTATTTTCACATCTCAATTCAATAAACTTACTACCACAATTTACTAACACATTATGAACAGTTAACCAATCCATACCAAGAATTAGGTCAAATTCATCAAACGGTAATAGCATGAGGTTAGCCAAAAAATAATGGCCTCTAATTATCAAATGACAGTTTCTACACACTTTGTCAACTATTACATGCTTGCCTAATGGGTTTGACACTTTTATCATAAATTCTGTAGACTCAATAGGATTATTCATGCTGGACACCAATTTTATACAAATATAAGAATGGGTAGACCCCGGATCAATCAAAGTAACAACAGAGGTATCATGAAGAGAAAAAGTACTCGTAATCACATCTGATGATGATGCCTCTTCGCGAGTGCAAATGGCATATGTCCTTTGCAGGCGTTCGGCCCTCGGACCTCACAGCAGAATCTTCAGGTGCACCTCTACTGCTAGCCTCACTTCCAAGGTTCTTTTGTGGTCTACCTCTTGAATGAGCATTACTCACTCGCACATCTTGTTTTCTGTCTTTCTCATCCATCTCAAGATAGTTTTTGATAAAATGATCGCAAGAACCACACTTGTAGCAAGCTCGACTGTTTCCCCAATACTCTCCAATATGTTGTCTGCCATATCTCTGACACTTGGATTTATTAGACTTCACATTTCCTACACTTTTCGTCGAGGTGGCTTGTACTCTGGAGTCCAAATATGTTTTGCCATGATCTCGATATGAATACTCAGACGAAACGGTCATCCGAGGATTAGTTTCTTTGGACCTCTTTGATTGAGATTGGAACGACTTATTCATCAGCCTCTTTCTTGCATCTCGGGCCTCAATCATAGCCTTTCTTTTCTCTTTGGCTAATTCCTCAGTCTTGTAAGCTCTCTCTACTAGCACAACAAATTATTTCAATTCCAGAATACCAACAAACAATCGAATATCCTTATTCAATCTGTCCTCAAACCTTTTCACATGATGGCTTCGGTGGATATGCACTCTCGAGCATATTTACTAAGCCTTACGAACTCACGTTCATATTCAGTCACTGTCATTCGACCTTTTTATAGCTCAAGAAATTCCTTTCTCTTTTGGTCGATAAACCTCTAGCTAATATACTTTTTGTGGAACTCTTCCTAGAAGAATTCCCAAGTTATCCTCTCCCTTAGTACAACTGACACAAGGGTGTTCCACCATTGATAGGCTGAGTCTCGCAGGAGTGACACCACACACTTCATGCACTCTTCAGGTGTGCAAGATGACTCATCGAATACCCTAATGGTATTTTTGAATTCCTCAGGTCCTTGTTTTTGAATTTTATCTACCGAAGGTTTTTCCCTCCTAACTGTTTCCACTACTTGGGGAGTTATAAGGGCAGACTGGGGAATTGGAGGGGGTGGAGGAGGTGGAGTGTTCAGATTTGCACGAACGAACTCTGAATACCATGCATCTATCATGTGGAGGAAGGCTTCTCTAGCCCCTCCGCCCTGACTCAGTGTCATGGGCCCACTCTCAACTGGCGCGGTCCCTTCATCGGGAGCTTGCACATTACTTTCTACATCATCCGCCATTGCTTCGTTAGGATCCATTTTCTATATAAAAAAAAATATACATTTTAAATTGTCAGGAGTCGTCACACTATCAGAATTCATATATGGCATGTATAGCTAGACTCGTACACATGCTAGGTTAGTCTGAGAATAGACTAAACCATAGCTCTAATACCACTAAATGTAACACCCCTTACCCATATCCGACGTCAGAATAGGGTACAAGGCACTACCTAACTTAAACGCATGCATACTATCAATTACGAATCATAAGAGTCCGTTCAAATTAAAACTTTTCACACTTCCTCTTAACAACTCTAATATGGGCCTACGAGGCCCAAAACACATCTTGGAAACATTTTGAGATCAAATCAGGTTCTTTAGAAAATCTTGGAAAATGTCATTAAAATAGGGTCACATGACCATGTTGACAGACCGTGTGATTCACACGGCCTAAGCATATAGGGACACACCCGTGTGGATTTATTATCTCAATTTGAACCTACAGGGGTTTTTACACGGCCTGACACATGCTCGTGTCTTCGCCCGTGTGCAAAAACCTTGACATTCTATTTCTGACGTCATCATCCTATTAAGGTTACACGGCCAAGGCACACGCCCGTGTCCTTAGACCGTGTGGCGAATTAAATTCTTAAATTTAAGTGCAAACTTTACACGGCCTGGGCACATGCCAATGTATTATGGTCGTGTCTTCTACATGGTTGAGACACATGGCCATGTCTCAGCCCGTGTGGTTACTATTAGGAATTTTGTTTTGCCAACTTAGCATGCAAGGGGGACACATGACCAAACCACATGTCCATGGGGCAAATCGTGTGTCACACACGGCTTAGACACACGCCCGTGTGTCTACCCGTATGGACAGTAACAAGGCTATTTACCAAGCCTTTACCGCCCTTACTTGCACCACAATAACTACATTAATAACCTACTCATTCATGCAATAATATACAAAAATTTATAACCATAAAATTTACACTTCCATGAAAATAATCATCATTTTCATATAAAAATAATGAGTGGTAGTCAGAAAGGAACAATGGATACAGCTGTGAGATCTGATGCGAGAGCACTTGCATGAGCCTATGCTATTCACACTTGAGAAAAAGCATCATCTCCAGATGTCATTACTAGTACTTTTACTCTTTTTGATACTGATGTGATTGCATTGATAGATCCAAGATCTATTCATTCATATGTGTGTGTGAATTTAGTATCTAGTAAGACTCTACCTGTTGAGTCTACTGAGTTTGTAATTAGAGTATCCAACCCTTTAGGCAAGTGTGTACTGGTTGACAAAGTGTGCAACAATTGTCCGTTGATGTTTCGGGATATTTGTTTCCCGACTAATTTGATGCTGCTACCCTTTGATGAATTTGATATAATTCTAGGTATGAATTGGTTAACTTTGCATAATGCTATTATGAATTGTAAACGGAAGAGTATTGATTTGAGAAGGCAGAATGGTAAGATAGTTCGAATTGAATCCAGTGATTTGAATGGACTACCAGCTGTGATATGTTCAATGAAAGCTTTGAAGTATGTGACAAAAGGGGTGTTAAGCTTATCTTGCATATGTAATAGATACAAAAGTGACAGAAAAAAAAAGTTGAAACTGTGCTTGTAGTTTGTGAATTCCCTGACGTGTTTCCTAAAGAACTACTGGGATTACCTCTGATACGACAAGTTGAGTTTGGTATTGACTTAATGTGGGGGACGACTCCTATCTCAATAGCCCCATATAGAATGGCATCGAAAGAATTAGAAGAGTTGAAGTCACAGTTGCAAGAGTTGACTGACAGAGGATTTGCTCGACCAAGTTTCTCGCCCTAGGGTGCTCCTGTATTGTTTGTGAAAAAGAAAGATGGTACTATGAGGATGTGTATTAATTATCGACAGCTAAATAAAGTGACAATAAAGAATAAATATCCTTTACCGCGAATTGATGATTTGTTTGATCAGTTAAAAGGAGCTACACTGTTTTCAAAAATAGACTTGAGATTAGGCTATTATCAGTTAAGAGTCAAAGAATCAGATGTGCTGAAAACTACTTTCAGAACGAGGTACGAAAATTATGAATTCTGAGTTATACCTTTCAAACTAACGAATACTCCTACAGTATTTATGGATTTGATGAATCAGATATTCAAATCGTATTTGGATCGAGTTGTCATTATGTTTATTGACAATATTTTGATTTATTCTTGTGATAAGACGCAACATGCTGAGCATTTGAAGATCGTGTTACAGACTATGCGTGAGAAACAATTAAATGCAAATTTTAGTAAATGTGAGTTCTGGTTGCGCGAAGTTAGTTTTCTGGGACATATAGTGTTAGTTGAGGGAATATGAGTTGATCCGAACAAGATTTCAGCAATTTTAGATTGAAAACCTCTGAGAAATGTGTCTGAAGTCCGTAGTTTTCTGGGACTAGTGGGATATTATAGACGGTTTGTGAAAGGCTTCTCGATGATTGCAACTCCGTTGACGAAATTGCTACAGAAATATGTTAAATTTGAGTGGTCAGAAAAATGTCAGTAGAGTTTTGAACAGTTGAAAGCATTGTTGATAGAAGCACCAGTGTTAGCTCAACCTGAACCAGGTAAAGAATTCATAGTTTACAGTGATGCATCGTTGAAGGGTTTATGTTGTGTGTTGATGCAAGAAGGCAAAGCTATAGCCTATGCTTCGAGACAGTTAAAATCACATGAAAAGAACTACCCGGCACACGATCTTGAATTAGTAGCTATTGTATTTGTATTAAAGATTTGGTGTCACTACTTATTTGGTAAGAAGTGTCACATCTATACTGATCACAAGAGCTTGAAATATCTGATGACTAAAAATGTCACACCCCAAACCCAGCTAAGAAGTTAGGCCCGAATCTGGCGTGTCACATTAAAGTGTTTTTCGAAAACCATGTTTTCATTGAAAACCCCTCTTGTTTAAAAGCTTAAGTAAAATCCCAGCTACGTTAGCTTATTTTTAAAACGTGGTACATTGAAAAATTATTAGTTTTATTCCCAAAATATCTTTTCAGTTACGGAAGCTAATTTTGAAAGTAATCGATTTACAAAAAGATTAAGTCGCGAAACCATTTCAAAAATGTTGTGAAAACATAGTGTTGTTTTAAAAATAGTTAAAATTTTGGAAAATCGTGATTTACTTCTAATGGATATAATTCAAAGTAAATAAAAACCCCAAGTTAAAATCCAGAACCTTAAAGAGGCCTTATTAGAAAAATTAAAACCTAAAAAGGAAACTAAAGCATTAATGAAGTCCAAAGGCAATCGTCTGGCCATCTCCGAGTCCTTCGTAACCCCGATCCACCTAATGGTGGGATTACCTATACAGTTAAAAATGGGGTGAGTTTATGAAAACTCAGTGTGTAATCCCCTTACTAGAGTAACAGTCAGTATATAGAAATAGAAATCGAAATAGTTTGGGCCCAAGCCCTTTAACAGTAGAAGTACAGTCCAGTTCAGAGAATACGTGAGCCAAAACCCACTACAATATCATTTGGGTCACAACCCATAATAGAATCAATTAGCCTAAGCCCAGTACAGTGACAGATCTCATAAACAGATATGCAACAATATGAGGATGCATCCCACCCCGATCCAGCCAACACACCACCCGTACCAACCCTATACTTACGTGGGGATAAAATCGACCCACCCACCCAGCACACCAATGTTAGGACCGGTTGCAGCCCTAACCAAAATTGCAGCAAAGCTGCTAGTATATATATATATGAGGCTCTAAGCCTTCAGTAGCTGTATTATAATTTGCACAAAGCCATCAATAACTGTATTATGTTTGGCACATAGCCATCAGCGACGGTAATATAATCGGCCCACAGCCTTGGGTAAATATGATTGAAACAGAGTCATCGATATATGTGTTAGGCACATAGCCACGGGTAAATACGATTGGCACAAAGCCATAATCAAGATGGAACAGAGCCATATTTAGGTTGGCACAGAGCCATAATCAGATTACGCACCGTCGGTCGGTCAATAGTCATCTCATGCGACTTGTGCAACCTTAACAGATTAATACTGGATCCACAGTCGTCATGCAACCCGTGCAGCCCTATCAGAACTTCCTCCGTATCAATGTCCCTGATCGTTATTTTGTCGAGTTTTAAAATTTATAAAAAGAGAATAATCGAACCTGGAAACTAACTCTGACAATGACTTAAGGCAAGTGCACCTATCGAACAGTAGTATAGCTTAGGCAAGATCGGATTGTCGAACCCAAAGGAACTAAAAGTACTAATACTAACTTTCTTTTTATTATCTAGCCTAAAATAAATGAAGTTGTTGTTTAATCTAAATTTAACTAACTACTAAGCTAAAGATGCAAAGACAAAAAGAATGAATTGGGGAAATACTGTAGGGAAAACTCAGTTGATTAAGATGATACCCTTAGGAAGAATCCACCTAGACTTCACTTGTTATCTAACACTAACCAGACGATTTATTCACTTGACTTGATCCGTAAGATTCCCTAATTTATATTAAACCCTCTCTCGAAGTGAATAATGTCTAACCCTAGGTTGATTAATTGAAATCTCTTTCTAATTAAAACCCCTAGAATCACATTAACTCGATCTATGGACTCCTATATTAGGCTTCACCCTAATATGGTAAAATCTCGTCACCCTATCTCTAGGCGCGCGATCAACTCTGCTTAATTGTGCTAGATCTACTCTTAGACAGGAACTTTTGCTCCACCACCTAAGCACATCCAACTTGAATCAATATCCCGAAAACATTGACACAAGAATTAAGTACACATAATTAAGAACAAATCAAGTATTTATCATATAGCTCAGAAAACAATAACAAGATCTGTCTTAGGTTTCATCCCCTTCAGGTATCTGAAGGGATTAGTTCATAATAATAAAAGAAAACATCTAAGAAGAAAAGATAAAACAAAACATAAGAAATCCCTAAAACTCCCTGAAGGAATTAAAGGAGAGATCCGCCATCTTAAGTAGAATTTCGGCTTCTTGAGATGAATCAACTAGCTATCTTTGAGTGATTCCCACAAATCTGGCCTTTTTGGCTCAGCTCCTTAGCCTAGCTGACCCCCAAAAGCCCTGGCAGAAGGTTTCTGCCGAACTCTCCCTCTAAGTTGCCCCATTAGGTGTTTATATAGACTTTGAGATGCCTTACTTAGCCCCTAAGTATCCTAATTACTAGGGTGTTTGAATAGGCTTTGGAATGTGTTTCTTTGCCTTCAAGTATCCAAATCTGAGTAAAACTCCTATTGACCGTGGCAGGGACACGCCCACGGCACACGCCCGTGTAAATCAATTTCAGGCTGTGGTTGAGTCTGCTGAAGAGACACGCCCGTGTGTTTCAGGGTCCAAGCTGTGTTCTAGTAATTCAATGAGGCACGACTATGTGGTCTTGGGCCCAGGCCGTGTCGATTTCTTCTTTGGCCCAATTTGGTCTGTTTTAGGCCTATTTCTCGTTATTTTCATCCCTAGGTGTTTTCCTGAGTATAAAACATGAAAAGAAAGGATTAAGAGCACCTTTTGACACAATTTAGGGACTAAATCATCAAAAAGTATGCTAAATGTGGTATTAAAATATGTTACTTTTACGGTTTATCAGTTCCAACCCCATGCCATATGTCGTGTATGTCATGCTCAATCATTACACGTGTATGCAAAATGGCCATGCTCAGTAACAGTCATTTCAACATATATTAACAGCATATCAGTCACACGCCCACAATCAAGTTAGTCAAATTCATAGTCTACGTAAGTCATTTACACTCAAGGGCAAAATAGTTATTTTACCCTATAAGGGTATTTTGGTAATCCTACCCTTCAGGGGTATTTCGGTAATTCTACCCTATAGGGGTATTTCAGTAATTCTACCCTATAAAGGTATTTCGATAACTTTGCAAACTGGGGGTATTTCGATAATTTCACAAAATGAGGGATTTCGGTAATTTTATAAATCGAGGGTATTTTAGCAGTGTCACAAATCGGGGGTATTTCGATAATTTTACAAACTGGGGGCATTTTGATAATTTTGTAAATCAGGGGTATTTTAGTAATTTCCCAAATCGGGGGTATTTCAATAATTTTACAACCCGAGGGTATTTCGATAATTTTACAAATCATGGGTATTTCGGTAATTTTACAAACTGGGGGTATTTTGGTTATTTTGTAAATTGAGGGTATTTTAGTAATTTTGCAAACCAAGGGTATTTCAATAATTTTTCAACCTAGGGGTATTTTGGTAATTTTACAAATAAGGGGTATTTCGGTAATTTTTCAACCCAGGGGTATTTCAGTAATTTTACAAATCGGGGTCTCAGCGAACCTAACAGAAGGTCCACTATCGCCCCGAGCGGCTTAAGTAACCTAAACAGTCATAACGGTGTAAATGGGCCTAAGGCCCATTACTTGGCCTAAGTGGGCCCATACACTCGTGTGGCTCAATTAGCCCAGAAATAGCCAAAGTTACACAAATGTCACAGTCCAATCACCACTTACCACAACACATACATTTTATCCGTGTGGGCCCACACAGCCCACTTCGTCTCAACGAGTCCCTGAACTACCTGAGTCATGTGCGCGACATGACAAGTCTATCTACGTCCCACTTAACAGTGAAGTTTACCCATGCGGACCCACAGGCCCATAGGGCCCATATGGGCGAAGCCCATGAGATCGCTCATGGCGGCCTTCCTCGACGAACGCCTATATTTCGTGAGCTTGATTGATCACATGGGCATTCCTATGCTTATGTGGCCCAAAAGCCCAATCCTTCGGCTTTTTAGTTTTTTGGCAATCCGGCATTTCGGCATTTGGCGCTACAACTAACACTATGTGGAAAACATTCACACTCTATCGGCTTTTGATCAATTATCAATTGCGGTAGTAATACACACCTGATTATGAAAGCAAAATTTTCTCAAAGTAACCTTGTACCAAAATTAAACCAATAATATCCGATTAGAAAATTAACTCAAAACACTAACGAAATCTAATGGAATTCCAAATTAGATACGATGCCCTTACCCACAACAGAAGCGATCACCAATTCAGTTCACAAGCAATGCACCAATCACCCTTGGCCACAACCTACACAAGAACCCCCTCCTTCTTTACATTTACACAAGACATACGATATCATTACAACAAGAACCCTATACCCTATTCTCCACCCTTTACCAGATCGTAGAACCAAATACTGATAAAATGAGTAGCGCTCACGAGTCGAGAATCAGTTTAATCTGAAGAGTATGCCAAAATAATATAGTTGGTGCGAAAGGAGAAACAAAAGATAATAACCAGAGAAGGGAAAAATCTAACAGAGGAAAGAAAGCGCAAGTCGGATACTCACCTATGAGTATTCAGCCAATGAGGCAATTAGAGGTGAAGGTAGAGAAGTGCAGAAGGAGAAGATGGTAGATGTTTAGCCAATTGTTTAGAATCAATTGCAGAAGTTGGTAGTAAGAGAGGGAAAAAGAATAGTCGTTTTAAAAAAACTGAAGGAAATGACAAAGGGGAAGAAGAAGAAGGTATCTGGCAAGAACACAAAAGAAAAAAGAATACAACTGGAGGGTTAACCGAAAGGGGAAGTATGGGTGAACGAATGCCGAAGTGAAAATAGAAAAAGAAGCAAAATAGAATTGATCATAGTACTCAAAAGAATAGATGAAGGAGTTATGAAAATAGGTCAAAATGTATTCGGCCACTCAAGGAAAGTATACGACTAAGATGTTGTAGAGGAAAAACCCAAAAACAATGATCACCAAAGGCCGAAAATGCAAGGCCCCCTCCCTAGTCGAATTTTTGAGTACCTCCCAAGAAAATTTGGCACAATCATACTTCACTTCAAACTCCCCTTTTTCCTCCTAAAATCCCTTCATGATTTCCTCCCCAATCTTCTCCTTGATTTTCTCTATAATCTATTCCTTGACCAGTTTAAATTCCAACCACCCTTGTAGTGTTTTATTCAAACTCCACTACTTACACAGCAAAGAAGTAAAATAAATACTCCTTTGTGTATAGAGTGACTCGAACTCAAGCTCCCTGGCCACCCTAACGACGCCACAACCACTAGACTACATGCTCATCTTGTGTCACATTTTAATCTTAATTATTTAAAAGGCTTACTTCCAAGTACCAAGTGTTTTATTCACTTAAAACAAAAATTTAGCTAAACCCCAAGTTTGAACCCAAGACTTCTCCAACACTCCCAAACACTTCTAATCCCTAAGCCATTAAAGCAAACAAGCAGTTTGTGATAATTCTTGCACACATAAACCTTTATGTGTAGTCTCCTAGCGGCTCCCACGCACAATACCCAATCCTACTAGGTCCAAATTTAGGGTGTTACTACTCTCCCCTCCTTAAAGAAATTTCGTCCTCAAAATTTCCAACTCTCAGAACAGTCGCACAACCCAAACCACACCACCACGCTTCCGCTATGCACTCTAATTCCAAAACATTACCTCTTACGCACACCCAAAATACCTATCCACTAGAACAAATAGATATCATACAAATACAATTTCCATATCCACAACATCACACAAAAAAAAAAAATACAAAATCTAAATTTAAGCATCGCAGTACAGTCTAATATCTAAAGTAATCACAGTGTTTCCTATTGCATAACAGCAGACAATAGTATTTCGAAAACTTACGGATTCAGCGCTGGAGACTCGATGAACCACATTTTTAGAAAAATAGTCAATAAAACATTTCAAAAACTTCAACTCTTTTCAAACCTTTTTGAAACAATTCTTTTGGAAATTCAATTTTAAAGACCCAATCCACATCGAGTTTTGCAACTCGGACTCTGATACCACTAAATGTAACACCCCAAACCCGACCTAGAAGTTAGGCCCAAATCTGGCGTGTCACATTGAAGTGTTCTTCAAAAACCATGTTTTCATTGAAAACCCCTCTTGTTTAAAAGCTTAAGTAAAATCCCAGTTACGTTAGTTTATTTTTAAAACGTGGTACATTGAAAAATTATTAGTTTTATTCCAAAAATATCTTTTCAGTTGCAGAAGCTAATTTTGAAAGTAATCGATTTACGAAAAGATTAAGTCACAAAACCAATTCAAAAATGTTGTGAAAACGTAGTATTATTTTAAAAATAGTTAACATTTTGGAAAACCGTGATTTACTTCTAGCGGATATAATTCAAAATATATAAGAACCCCAAGTTAAAATCCAGAACCTTAAAGAGGCCTTATTACAAAAATTAAAACGCAAAACAGAAACTAAAGCATAAATGAAGTCCAAAGGCAGTCATCTGGCCATCTCTGAGTCCCTCGTAGCATTGATACTCCTAATGCTGGGGATTACCTGTACAGTTAAAAATGGGGTGAGTTTATGTTAACTTAGTGTGTAATCCCCTTACTAGAGTAACAGTCAGTATACAGAAACAAAAACTGAAATAGTCTGGGCCCAAGCCCTTTAACAGTAGTAGTACAGTCCAGTTCAGAGCATACGTGGGCCAAAACCCACTACAATATCATTTGGGTCACAGCCCATAACAGAATCAATTGGCCTAAGTACAGTACAGTGACAGATCTCATAAATAGATATGCAATAATATGAGGATGCATCCCACCCCGATCCAGCCAACACACTACCCGTACCAACCCTACACTTACGTGGCGATAAAATCAACCCACCCAGCTAGCACACCAATGTTAGGACTGGTTGTGGCCCTAACCGAAATCGCAGCAAAGCTGCTAGTATATATATATGCGGCTCTAAGCCTTCTGTAGTGATATTATAATTGGCACAAAGCCATCAGTAACTATATTATGTTTGGCACATAGCCATTAGCGACGGTAATATAATCGGCACACAGCCTTGGGTAAATATGATCGACACAGAGTCATCGATATATGTGTCAGGCACATAGCCACGGGTAAATACGATTGGCACAAAGCCATAATAAGATGGCACGGAGCCATATTTAGGTTAGCATAGAGCCATAATCAGATTACATGGCTTTAAGCCGTTCGTCGGTCCACAGTCATCTCATGTGACCCGTGCGACCTTAACAGATCAATACTGGATCCACAGTCGTCATGCGACCCGTGCGGCCCTATCAGAACTTCCTCCGTATCAATGTCCCAATCCCATTCAATATGTCGTGTATGTCATGCTCAATCATTACACGTGTATGCAAAATGGCCATGCTCAGTAACAGTCACTTCAATATATATTAACAGCATATCAGTCACACGCCCATAGTCAAGTCAGTCAAATTCATAGTCTAAGTCAGTCATTTGCCCCCAAGGGCAAAATAGTCATTTTACCCTATAAGGGTATTTTGATAATCCTACCCTTTAGGGGTATTTCGGTAATTCTACCCTACAGGGGTATTTCGATAATTCTACTATACAAGGGTATTTCGATAACTTTACAAATCGGGGGTATTTCGGTAATTTCACAAAATAAGGGTATTTTGGTAATTTTACAAATCGAGGATATTTTGATAATTTTACAAATCGAGGGTATTTTAGTAATTTCCCAGATCGGGGGTATTTTGATAATTTTGCAAACTGGGGTATTTTGGTAATTTTGTAACTTGAGGGTATTTCGATAATTTTGCAAATCAAAGGTATTTCGGTAATTTTACAAATTGGAGGTATTTCAGTAATTTACAAATCGAGGGTATTTCGGTAATTTTACAAACTAGGGGGTATTTTAGTAATTTTACAAATTGACGATATTTCGATAATTTTGCAAGCCAGGGCATTTTGGTAATTTTGCAACCCGATGGTATTTCGGTAATTTTGGAGCAGCAAGTGGAGTGTTCATAAGCCACCTTGATAGCTGAGGACAACGAAGAACGAAGAACGGAGCAATCAGACAAGCCACAAAGAACCACCGGATTTGTTTCTTGTTCCCTATCTCTTTAAATTTCGTTGTTTTTTTTTTTTTTTTTGAAAAACATGTTTATGAATATTTATGCTGCTGGAATGTTTAATTTAATCAATTTAGCTTGAATTTAATTCATGTTGGGTTGATCGCATTTCGTCCTCTTGAATTATTAAAATTGTGTTTATGCTGTTAAAGGCCTCGGTAAAATGTTTGATTGAGTAAAATTATGTTAAGTTAACTGGCATAATAATTGTTTAGATAGCTAATGAATTAATTATTTAAACGCACTAAAATTGTAATTAATGGACGCAATACTTAATCTGTGCATGTTTAATTCTTCTATGGAAGCTGAAGATTAAATTAGCATTGTATTTGATGATACATATGCCTTGCATAACTTGCAGGATTTTTGTGATTAAATTGTTTCAAGGTAAGAATACTTTGTTACTTCACATGATCCTTCATATGCTTGTTAGGTTGAATTAATCGTTTGAATCGACATAGAAATATGCGAGAGATAATTTAATTTAATAAGTATGTATGTGCGATAACATGTTTACTTTTAGAAGTCTATTTAGTCGTTTGAATTTGCATAGGAATATGTATAAGAGATGAATGGATTTTTATTTGTAAATATGTTCATAAGTTAGCAAATTACCGAGTTGTCATGTTTTAATAAGTATAAACACGAGTTTAATAATTCTAAGGTAAGAAATGTTATTAATCCAACACAATTATATCATCTTGGTTAAAATTAGTTTTTGAAATCGTGCATTAGAACTTTGTTTTATTTTATTTTTCTTTGTTTTATTTTTAGTTTTTAAATATTTCTTAAATCCAAATATTTTTCCTTCACCAAATTGTTTGAAAACATTTTCATAAATAATTCTTTTACAGTCTCTGTGGGTACGATAACTCAACATTTACTTGTCACTTTATTACTTGCTACGATTGTGTACACTTGCACATTTCCACCGTTCCAAGTTTTTGGCGCCGTTGCCAGGGACTGTTTTAAAAGACGTTGTTTGTGAAAGTGTTAATTTTTCATTTTGGTGTATTTTTTTATTTTTTCTGTTAAATTTTAATTCCATTTTTTTTTGTGTTTGTTTCAGAGTATTGAACAAATTATCGAGTTACTTTGTAACACCCCAAACCCGGCCCATACGTCATGACCGGATCTGGTATGCTACGGGTTGAAGGTTGAAAACTTTGCTTTGAAGGGTTTTGAAAATCTCAGTTTATTTTGCGTTGAACATGCTAGAAAAACTCATTTTCCTTTCACTTTATAATTAAGACTTTGAAAATATAAGTTTATAAGACGTAACATAAAAAAATATAGTTCGATAACCTAAGTTATGGAGGCCTTATTACAAAAATAATCCCAAAATTGAAACGTAAAGAATAAATGAAAATAGCTTATGAAGATAAAAGACTTGATGGCCCCTCGAGTCTGCCTCGGCTCCCATGTCCACGATCTGCTGCTCATCTGAAAAGTTGGGAAAAACAAAAGGGTGAATCACCAAGACTCAGTGTGCAAATCCCAAAAACACATAAAAGCCTTGAGGCCCACAAACACATTATGTTCCTTGGCCCATACACAATGGCAACAGAATATTTACATGCAACATGTCCCCTCCCAAACCTAAGAGTCCATCCTCTACACACCCCCGTACCAACCATCACACCGTGGGGATTTCTACAATCAACCCTCCATCCGCTACACACCATATCGACAACTGTGCTGCCTGTCATAAGGACCGATCACTATGTGACCTATGTGGCGAAGCCACCGATTACCATGCGACTTTAATAATATATTATGGTATTTCGACAACTGTGCTGCCTGTCATAAAGATCGATCACTGTGTGACTTATGTGGCAAAGCCACCGATCGCTATGCGACCTTCTTTCCCTTCATCATATCAATCCCATCCCATGCATACATTCATGCAAGAATTAGAACATTATACTATCTAATCAGATCACAGACTTTCACATACTTCGATACACATAGAGAAGTTTCTATGATTACGTACCTGGCATCCCTTGCCTACCCTTTCTGGGTAATACGACTATTCATACAGCCTCATTTTTTGGCTTTTAGCCTTAACATACATATAATACAGATTAACTAGCGTGATAGAGATCTACACACCTGATTACTGACAAGACGATACTGTCTAAGTCGACACTATCAGTAGCGGCTACAACTGCTAATAGTCTAAGGTTTTGTTCTAAAGTCGGTCCACAACCCGGTGGCCAATCCCGAACTGCTGACACCTCTTACTTCTTAATCTTAGGGATTGGTTTAACAGATCCTATCCCCTCCTTCACCTGATCGATATTTGATTCCATCAAAAGACCTTATCAGTTGCTACCATCATAACATATGTTTAAGATCCCAATTACGATAGCGAATCTAACGGAAATCTAAAGAGAACCCCTTACCTTGAAATCCCAAAAAGAGAGATATGAGGTTCAGAGACTAATGGTTTCAGCTTCTAGATCTACATGATCCACTTCACTTCTCAAATGTCACCCAACACATAGACACAAGAAACCAGCAATCCATTAGCCTTTCGACTTTGTCTTCTAAAAATCGAAAGAGAAAGAAAAAAGAAAAAATAGATTAGAAGAAATTGGCACCTACCTTTACAGAGAATTTGGCAACCCTTAAAGATTTCGGCTTAATGGAGAAATCGGCACAAGAGGAAAAAGAATGAAGAAGAGAGTGAAATAAGAGGCTTCGACTTCTGAAGAAATCAAAAAAAAAAGATTGCAGAGATTGACTGGGGTTTCTACTTGTAGACGAGAACAGAGAATGAGAGAAAAGGTTAAGAGAATGGGGTTCAAGTACCGAAATTGAAGAGATATCCCCCTAATTAAAGAGAATTTCAGTACCTACCTCTCAAAAGCCAAAAATGCCCCTTCCTCGAACTAAAAACTAATCAATTAATAAGGGAAATCCTGGCACCCCTCTGGCATATTCAAACCGATTTCTTCCCCCTCCAAGAGATGGAAATTAACCACCACCGGGTCGCTCACAGATAACTCCTATTCTTTCTCCCTTATCTTTATCCATTCACACCTCCAAAAGAGGCCTAAATAACACCACCTCTTCCTTCCTTTATCAATACATTATCCATATTATTCAAGTCATTTAATCCCTCCTAATTTTAAGCCATATTTCCATCCCACTTGCTCCTCCTTTAAATGCCGAAAATGGCCTAAATACATGGGCACCAAGCGACCATAACTTGGGCCTCTTCACTTGCTAATGATGCCACCTTATAGTTCCTTTGCAGCGCCCTTTGCTACTGGGCCACAAGCCCATTTTGTAATTTAAACCACAGATACCATCTTTTAAACCCTATAGTGTCCAAACAGAAAATTTAACCAAGGCCTTGGCCCTATCTTGAGCCCAAACTAGACCCCTAACACTCTAATTAACACATTACACATAACCACACATTAAGGGCATAGGCCCCTTAATTCAGGATGTTACAGTTCTACCCCCTTAAAGAAATTTCGGCCTCAATATTACGATCGATAGATCAGATGCGGTATCGCTGCACATCGTCTCCTCTGGTTCCCATGTAGCCTCTTCAGAACTGTGATTCTGCCATAGAACCTTAACCAACGGAACCGTCTTCCTTTGCAACACTTTGACATCATGATCCAAGATTTCCATTGGTTCCTCTTCAAAGGATAGGTCAGGTCTTACCTCGATTTCCTCCATATACACCACATGAGATGGATCTGAACAATATTGTCTCAACATAGAAACGTGGAATACATTGTGAATCTGGTTTAGCTCAGAAGGTAGCTCTAGCTGATAGGCTACCGGCCCCACTCGTTTCAACACCCGATAAGGTCCGATCAATCTGGGAATTAATTTACCCTTTCTTCCAAACCTCGGCACTTTCTTCCATGGCGACACCTTTAAGAACACCTTGTCACCCACTGCAAACTCTATGTCCTTACGCTTCAAGTCTGCATAGGACTTCTGTCGATCCGACGCTTCCTTTAGTCGAGCTCGAATTAACTCAACCTTCTCTTCTATCTCGGTAACCAACTCCGAACCCAAAATCTGACGTTCCCCTAATTCTGTCCAACAGGTAGGAGTACGACACTTCTGCCCGTACAATGCTTCTTAGGGCCTCATTTAAATACTAGACTGGTAGCTTTTATTGTAAGTAAACTCTGCCAACGGTAAAAACTCTTCCCAACTACCTCCGAAATCAATGACACACCCCCTTAACATGTCCTCCAAGATCTGAATTACTCGCTCAGACTGTCCATCTGTTTGAGGATGAAACTCTGTACTGAAATCCAACTTTGTACCCAACGCTTGATGCAAAGCCTTCCAGAATCGTGACGTGAACCTCAGGTCCCTATCCGATATGATTGATACTGGTACCCCATGCAACCTCACTACGTCCGCTATATATAACCTAGCCAGCTTCTACAGAGAGTAATCGACCCGTACTGGTATGAAATGAGCAGATTTCATCAAGCGATCAACAATCACCCAGACTGAATCTTTCTTAGTAGGCGTGAGGGGTAGCCCACTAACAAAGTCCATTGTGATCCTTTCCCACTTCCATTGTGGAATCTTCACTGGCTGCAACAACCCTGATGGTAACTGATGTTCTGCCTTTACCTGCTGACAGGTCAAACACTTACTCACCAATTCAGTTACCTCACGCTTCAAGCTCGGCCACCAGAACTGATCCCGTAAATCCCGATACATCTTACTCCCTTCGGGGTGCATAGCATATGAGCTTCCATGCGCTTCTTGCAAAATCCTATGCCCCAATTTCGGATCTTTTAGCGTGCAAACTCTCCCTTGAAAACATAACAGTCTTTCTTCATTCATACTGAAGCCCGTCGATCCATCACTTGATCCTACATGAAACTTCTCCTTTAGCAACTCATCGGTCTGCTACTTCTCCTTAACCTGACTGACCCAAGAGGGTTTCACTTGAAGTTCAGCCAATAAGCTCCCATCATCATACAAACTAAGGTGAGCAAACATTGCCCTCAAGTCAGAGATTACTTTATGACTTAAGGCATCTGCCACCACATTAGCTTTACCTGGATGGTACTCGATCGAGCAATCATAATCCTTTAACAACTCGATCCACCACCTCTGCCTTAAATTCAACTCTTTCTGGGTCAAAAGGTATTTTAGGCTTTTATGATCTGTATAAATAATAGATTTCTCCCCGTACAGATAATGTCTCTAAATCTTTAAAGCAAAAACCACCGCTGCCAACTCCAAATCATGGGTGGGATAATTTGCTTCGTGCGGCTTAACTACCGAGATACATACACAACAACCTTTCCATCTTGCATCAACACGCATCTTAGTCCTGTGTGTGACGCATCACAGTAAATCACGAATTTCTTCCCAGCCTCCGGTTGAATCAATATCGGAGCCTCCATCAAAATCCTTTTCAACTTCTCGAAACTCTCTTGCTGCTTACTAGACAAATAAACAGAACTCCTTTCCATAATAACTTAGTCAATGGTGCCGATTGAAGAAAATCCTTCAACAAACCTTTGATAGTACCCAGCCAGACCAAGAAAACTCCAAATTTTCGCCACAGACCTAGGCGGCTTCCAATCCAACACCGCTTCAATTTTTCCAGGGTCGACCCTAATCCCCTCTGCCGACACAACGTGGCCTAGAAAAGTAACTTCACTTAGCCAAAATTTGCACTTACTGAATTTGGCATACAACTGCTTCTCCCTCAGAATCTGCAAAACCACTCGCAGATGTGAATCATGCTCCTCTTCCGATCTTGAGTAAACCAAGATATCATCTATAAATACCACGAAAAATTGATCCAAGTAGGGTTGGAACACTCGATTCATCAAATCCATAAACGCCGCTGGTGCATTAGTCAACCCAAATGGCATTACCAAAAATTTGTAATGGCCATAACGGGTCCTGAAAGCTGTCTTATAAATATTCGATTCTTTGACCTTAAGTTGATGGTATCCTGATCTCAAACTATCTTTGAGAACACTGAGCCCCTTTCAGTTGATCGAACAAGTCATCAATCCTTGGCAACGGATACTTGTTATTGATAGTCAACTTGTTCAACTGACGATAGTCAATGCACATACGCATTGATCCATCTTTCTTCTTGACAAATAACACCGGCGCTCCCCAAGGCGACACACTTGGTCGAATAAATCCTTTATCTAACAACTCTTGTATTTGTGCTTTCAACTCTACCAACTCCTTTGGCGCCATCCTATATGGAGTGATAGAAACTAGTGCTGTTCCCGGAAGAAGATCGATACCAAACTCCACTTCATGATCCGGAGGTAATCCCGCAAGCTCTTCTAGGAAAACATCAGGAAATTCCTTCACCGTCCTAATGTCCTCAACAGTTAGGTCCTTAGCTTCCAAAACCCGAACAAACATTAATACTGCCTCGTATCCTTTTCTCACCATTCTTTCTACTCTTAGGACAGTCACCACATTCGACAAACAGTTCCCCCTTTCTCCTATCACTAACACTTCACCACTTTTGGGGGTTTTAACACCATATGCTTGGCTGCACAATCTACCTTAGCTTGGTACTTCACTAGCCAATCCATGCCTAAAATTAAATCAAACTCCCCCAACGGTAATTCCATCAGATCAGTCAGGAAAACTATTCCCTGAACTTTTAAGGGTACCTCCCGATAGAGTTTATCTACTACCACAAATTGTCCTAATGGGCTAATTACAGTCATCGCCCTAGGGGTAATCTCGAAATCTAAACTTAAAGTTCCAGACACACTACAAGAAATATGTGAATGTGTCGACCCAATGTCAATCAATGCAGTGTAAGGCAAACCAAATATTAAAAACGTACCGGTTATAACATCCGGTGCGTCAGCCTCCTCACGACATCTGGCAGCATAGACTAACCCCGACTGTCTCGCCTTAGTGTTTCCTGCCCCTCGGCCTGGTGCTCTACGGCCCCGATCGAAATCGTTACCACCTTTAGCTGGACCACGACCCCTCTGCGACTGCTGACCTCCTCTACCTGGCTGAGCATTTCCCTGTCCTACGGGTCTTACATCTCTCCGTGGCTATGGACAGTCCCTAATCTGATGGTCCAAAAACCCACACCTAAAGCACTTTCCACTACCTGCCTAACACTCACCTACATGGAATTTACCACAGCGAACACACCTCTGCGTCTGGTTAGCAGCAGGTCTCTCCACCCGGTTCGGGCCATCCGACCTAGGTCTTTTTTGAGTATGCCCAGCTGCTCCTGACGATCCAAAATTCCTCCTACTTTCACTTTTATCTTTATCTCGATTCAGCTTTTCTGTTCTCTTTACCTCCTCAGCTATCTTAGCCTTCTCCACAAGCACAACAAATTCCCTCTCTCGCTATGGAGTTATCAAAACACGTAAATCATCCTTCAGGCCATCTTCAAATTGAACACACCATTCATGTTCTGTGGCCACTTCCCTCGAGCATAACGACTCAAGCGTAAGAATTTTGCTTCATATGCCGCCACCGACCTACTTCCCTGAACCAGATTCAGAAATGCTCTAAGCTGCGCGTCCACATAACTCGTTCCAATGTACTTACTCTGGAATGCTGTTCTGAAGTAATCCTAAGTGATACAGTTAGCCACTGTACCATCCTTAACCATAAGCCACCATTGATAAGCTTCGTCCCAGAAAAGGGACACTACTCCTTTCAGCTTCTTTTCTGACGTGAAATCCAGATCATCCATTATGCGTTCAATCGCCTCTAACCAATACTCAACTGTACTCGGGGCAATACCAGAAATTCCCTTAAACACTTCTGCCCCATTAGCTCTAAGTTGCTCCAACACAGATTTTCGGGCTCCTGTGCCCATGCCTGCCCCAGCAACCCTCTCTAACACCCTCAACATCGCCTAAGATACCGCATCATCTCCGGCCGTCTGATCCTGAAATTCCACCTCCACAGCTGGTGGCACTGGTACCTCATTCCCCGACTCGTGACCAGACCCTACCGGTTCTAACACAGTAATCCTGCCTCTACCTCGGCCACGCACACCACGTCCTCTAGTGCTCATTCTACCGATTCGCATTTATTTGATTAGAAATTTTATGAATTATTAATTTCTTCTACTGATTAATAACGAACAATCTTATGGAAAGTAGTTTTAACAGTAGTTCTTTCGAATTCGAACTCTATCTATAAGGTTCAGTTATCAGGTCTGTATTTTCTAGCTCTAGAATCCACATTCAACCATCACACATCAACATACAAGTAGCATCCATGAACTCACATTCATCACATAAGGGTATTTTTGTCATTTCACTACCCAGGGGTACTTTCATAATTTTATCCTACATGGGTATTTTCGTAATTTTCCAAAATAGGGTATCTTGGTGATTTTACAAAATAGGGGTATTTTGGTAATTTTGCAATTCGAGGGTATTTCGGTAATTTTACCAATAGGGGGTATTTCGGTAGTTTTACAAATTTTGGTAATTTTTTACAAATTCAGGGTATTTCAGAAATTTTACAAAACTAGGAATATAAGTAATTTTACAAAAATAGGGTGGCTGGTCCCTTTCGGGTTTTAGTTATAAATTTTGGCCCGTCAACAAGCCCTCTCGGTTAGAGTGAACAAACACTACGCACCAGGTAGGATTCCAGCGAAGAGAAGGTGAGCCGCTAGGGCCGTTTAAATACCAAGCTCTCCCTGGATCCAATCCTAGACATGCGTATGCCTGTTACCACACCCTAACCCTGTGACTTGTTCACAGACATGTTTAATTAGAAATTAAGTCTTATGAGATTTGAAAAATTATTTATACTAAATCTAAAGTCCATAAACTCTAGCATACTAGCCTACGTCCCTATAGAGCCCATCAAGCCCAACATGCATAGCACATAATGAGTTTAGAATACTTACCTGCGTGGATCGGGTGCCAGTAGACTCGAAGGCCATATCTCAACCAATTTTTTTCAAACTTACATCACTTTTACAAATCACCACTAGACCCATTTCACAGCCCGGGTTTTGAACTGGGCTTTGATACCAAAATTTAACACCCCAAACCCGACCCATACGTCATGACCGGATCTGGTATGCTACGGGTTGAATGTTGAAAACTTTGCTTTGAAGGGTTTTAAAAATCTCAGTTTATTTTAGCCGATTAATCATTAATTGTGACATTTTTGAAGAAACTTTAACATTTGCGTTGAACATGCTGGAAAAACCTATTTTCCTTTCACTTTATAATTAAGACTTTGAAAACATAAGTTTATAAGACGTAACATAAAAAAAATATAGTTCAATAACCTAAGTTATGGAGGTCTTATTACAAAAATAATCCCAAAATTGAAACGTAAAGAAAAATCGAAAATAGCCTATGAAGATAAAAGACTTGATGGCCCCTCGAGTCCGCCTCAGCTCCCATGTCCATGATCTACTGCTCATTTGAAAAGTTGGGAAAAACAAAAGGGTGAGTCACCAAGACTCAGTGTGCAAATCCTGAAAACACATAAAAGCCTTAAGGCCCACAAACACATTATGGTCCTTGGCCCATACACAATGGCAACAGAATATTTACAAGCAACGTGTCCCCTCCCAAACCTAAGAGTCCATCCTCTACACACCCCCGTACCAACCATCGCACCGTGGGGATTTTTACAATCAACCCTCCATCTGCTACACACCATATCGACAGCTGTGCTGCCTGTCATAAAGATCAATCACTATGTGACCTATGTGGCGAAGCCACCGATCGCCATGCGACCTTAATAATATATTATGGTATTTCGACAGCTGTGCTGCCTGTCATAAAGACCAATCACTGTGTGACCTATGTGGCAAAGCCACCGATCGCTATGCGACCTTCTTCCCCTTCATCATATCAATCACATCCCATACATACATTCATGCAAGAATCAGAACATTATACTATCTAATTAGATCACAGACTTTTACATACTTCAATACCCATAGAGAAGTTTCTATGATTACGTACCTGGCATCCCTTGCCTACCCTTTCTGGGTAATACGACTGTTCATATAGCCTCATTTTTTGGCTTTTAGCCCATAACATACATATAATATAGATTAACTAGTGTGATAGAGATCTACACACCAGATTACTGACAAGACGATACTGTCTAAGTCGACACTATCAGTAGTCACTACAACTGCTAATAGTCTAAGATTTTGTTCTGAACCCGGTACACAACCTGGTGGGCAATCCTGAACTGCTGACACCGCTCGCTTCTTAAAATTAGGGATTGGTTTAATAGATCCAATCCCCTCCTTCGCCTGATCGATATTTGACCCCATCAAAAGACCTTATCAGTTGCTACCATCATAACATATGGTTAAGATCACAATTACGATAGTGAATCTAACGAAAATCTAAAGAGAACCCCTTACCTTGAAATCCCGAAAAGAGAGATATGAGGTTCAGAGACTAACGATTCCAGCTTTTAGATCTACGTGATCTACTTCACTTCTCGAATGTCGCCCAACACGTAGACACAAGAAACCAACAATCCATTAGCCTTTCGGCATTGTCTTCTAAAAATCGAAAGAGAAAGAAAAAAGAAAAAAAAGATCAGAAGAAATCGGCACCTACCTTTACAGAGAATTTGACAACCCCTTGAAGATTTCGGCTTAATGGAGAAATCGGCACAAGAGGAAAAAAATGAAGAAGAGAGTGAAATAAGAGGTTTCAGCTTCTGAAAAAATAAAAAAATTATAGAGATTGACTGGGGTTTCGATTTGTAGAAGAGATCAGAGAATGAGAGAAAAGATTAAGAGAATAGGGTTCAAATGTCGAAATTGAAGAGATATCCCCCTAATTAAAGAGAATTTTGGCACCTACCTCTTAAAATTCGAAAATCCCCCTTCCTTGAACTAAAAACTAATCAATTAATGAGGGAAATTTCGACACCCCTCTAGCATATTCAAACCGATTTCTTCCCCCTCCAAGAGATGGAAATTCGACCACCACTAGCTGTTCAGCAGATAACTCCTATTCTTTCTCCCTTATCTTTATCCATTCAATCCTCCAAAAGAGGCCTAAATAATACCACCTCTTCTTTCCTTTATCAGTACATTATCTACATTATCCAAGTCATTTAATCCATCCTAATTTTAAGCCTTATTACTGTCCCACTTGCTCCTCCTTTAAGTGCCAAAAATGGCCCAAATACATGGGCTTCAAGCGGCCATAACTTGGGCCTCTTCACCTGCTAATGACGCCACCTTATAGTTCCTTTGCAGCGCCCCTTACTACTGGGCCACAAGCCCATTTTGTAATTCAAACCACAGATACCATCTTTTAAACCCTATAGTGTCCAAATAGATAATTTAACCAAGGCCTCGGCCCTATCTTGAGCCCAAACTGGACCCCTAACACTCTAATTAACACATTACACATAACCACACATTAAACGCATAGGCCCCTTAATTCAGGATGTTACATACTTCCTGTAAACCCTTAAATTGAAAATATTTTCTGACAAAGGAGAAGACAAGTGAACCAAAGAAGGACCGGAGATATGAATTTCAAAAATCCAAACCAAAATCCAGGAGGAACATTCACTTATAACTCTCACAATCCGATCATTGTTACTTATGATAAAAAATGTGCCATTCAACAATATGCCGTTCCTCTATTCAACAAGCTCAATCTGAGTATTAAGAGACCCGAAATTGAGGCACAACAATTTGAGCTGAAGCCAGTCATGTTCCAGATGCTTCAAACCGTGGGACAATTCAGTGGAATGCCGACTGAAGATCCTCATCTTCACTTAAGACTATTTATGGAAGTGAGTAATTCTTTCAAGTTAGCCAGAGTTTCTGAAGATGCCTTATGATTGAAGTTGTTCCCATATTCGTTAAGGGACAGAGCGAGTGCCTGGTTGAACTCATTACCACCGAACTCTATTTTTACATGGCAAGAATTTGTCGAAAGATTCCTCATGAAGTAGTTTTCACCAAGCAAGAATGCTAAGCTGAGGAACGAGATCACTGCCTTCCACCAAATGGATGATGAGTCCTTGTATGAGGCATGGGAAGGATTTAACGAGTTATTATGAATGTGCCCTCATCATGGAATCCCCCATTGCATTCAACTTGATACATTCTATGATGGTCTCAATGCTCACACAAGGATGGTAGTGGACGCCTCTGCTAATGGTGCTCTTCTTTCTAAGTCTTATAACGAGGCTTATGAAATTATTGAGAGGATTGCCAGCAAAAATTATCAATGGCCAACCAGTCATGCAGCATCAGGAAGACGAGTCGCTGGAATACATGAAGTAGATGCTCTTAGTTCACTCGCATCTCAGGTATCATCAATATCCTCAATGCTTAAAAACCTTACTACTAATGGGTCTAATAGTTTTGCAGCACAACCGCCTAATCAATTTGAGAATATAGCCTGTGTCTATTGTGGGGAGGGACATTTGTTTGAAGAATGTCCATTAAACCCAGAATATGTATACTACATGGGCAATCAAAACCAAAATCGAGGAAGGCAAGGGCTGCAATCAAATTTTTATAACCCATTATGGAGAAACCACCCGAATTTCTCCTGGAGTAACCAAGGGGCTGGAACCAGTACCATTTACACCCAAGCCAAACCAACCCAGCCACCTTATTTTCTACAACAAGTCCAGGAACCAGTTCAAGCTGAAGAATCCAACAGCTTGGAGAATTTGCTGAAGGCATACATGGAAAAGAATGATGCCTTAATCCTGAGCCAAGCAACTACATTGAAGAATCTGAAAAACCAAATGGGCCAGCTTGCAACCGAAATTAGGAACCGGCCACAGGGTACCTTACCCAGTGATACGAAAAATCTGAGAAATCCGAGAAAGGAGCACTACAAAGCACTAACACTGAAGAGTAGAACGACGATAGCGCCCAGAACCATTGAAGCTGAAACGGAGCAAATTGTAGCTCAAGAAAAAGAGGAAGTTCAACCAAGTGTTAAAACTTCTGTATCACAGAAGTCAGATTCAGTGATCCTTGATGAGGTAAACACTAAACCAATTAGTTCTGATTATTTAACACCCTTGTCAGATGCAGAAAATTTTCCACGAAGGAGTTGTCCGCCTAAAGCTAAGATTCCACCATTGCCATATCCTCAACGATTCCAAAAGTAGCAACAATATACTCAGTTGAAAGAAATTTCTGATGACAAGATGAATTTTAATGACTTCGATGCTGCTAAATCCCCAGATGTAGTTGAAGACTGTTCTGCTATTCTCAAGATGGAATCGCTGTATTCTATAGAATTGGAGCTCAATTCTTTAGACGATCCGTTAGAACATATTCTACTGGAGGATTCACCAAGTGATGATAAAGACAAGGAATGTTTGGCTTGGGTAGAATCTAATTCGAAGGAATTCACTCAAGAAGTTCCACTCGAATCATTAGAGTTATCATCTCAAGAGTATACGCAACCAAAATCATTGGTTGAAGAGCCAGCTAAATTAGAACTGAAGATTTCATCTTCTCATTTGAAATATGACTATTTGGGTCTATCTTCGACTTTACCTGTCACTATTTCAGTTGAGTTCACCAAAGATCAAGAAGAAGAGGCACTTGTGATTTTGGGAAGGCACAAAAAGGGTGTTGGATGGATTATTTCAAATATTCGAGTCACGAGTTCGAGGATTTGTAGGAATTACAAGAAGTTAAATAAGGCCACTAGGAAAGATCATTACAAATTTTCTTTCCCTAATAAGATGTTGGATAGATTTGATGGGAAAGAATATGATTACTTCTTAGATGGTTATGGTTGGTATGACAAATGGCCATTTGACACCACCATGGTCAATGACGATCCTAAATAAAATGGAGGGAGTTCTCTTCACTTCATTTATTGTTATTTTATATTTTTAGTTTTTTTTCTCATTTGAATAAAATGGTAGACTTAGATAAAATTTTCTTTAGTTCATTACAACTCTGTCTAGGAGATTAGGACTTAAGCGGGACCGCTTGTGACCCCTCCAATCTTTCCTAGGACTTGATTTTTACATAATTTTCTTAGAAATTAGCCCCTAAATGACCCATTCATTTGTGTGCCTGAGTTTCCAAATTTCATCTTTGAACCATGGATTTCTTCATCAAAGAGAGAGCAATGCGATTATGCAAAGGCCATACTAATGGAGCAAAAGATGAGTCAGACTTTGATGGATCTGTGAATAAATAAAAAGTGGGGATCTTTACTTTATTTCATTGTCTTTTCTAGGTTATTTCATGTTTTAGGATTAGGTTTTATTATAATTTTTATTTTTGCACAATAAAACAAGAGATAGGAATCATGAATAAAATCTAAACAAGTCACAAAGGCTAAAGTGTGGCAATAGATATATACATGTCTAGGATTGGATTTTAGAGAGAGTTTGGTACTTAAGCAGTCAATTTGACTCACCTCCTCTTTTCTAAAACCCTACTTGGTGTATAGTATCTACTCACTTTAAACAATGAGGACATTGTTCATTTTAAGTTGGGGGGACCGAAAATTTGAATTGATTCCACTCAGAATAAAATTTTGTTTTAGTAATGCTTAGGATATATTTTTGTTCAATAATTTGAAATTTTGTTAAGTATGCTAAACTTCAGTATTAATAAAGTTCTATTATTTCAATAAATTATTATGTTAGCTTAATAATGATATGAATGTATTTTTAATAAAGCATGTAAATCCGTACCATAAAATTTTTAGTTCCCTACGAAAAAATGAGGCATGCATGAAAGTTTAAGTCTTTAGAATTGACTTAGTAATTTCTTGAGGCAAAATCCTAGGAAGCATGGAATGTTGAAAATGATTTAGGCAATTGTTATTTGGACCGTTTGAGCCTTTCAAGCCGACCCTGATAAAATTATCCTTTGAAACCTAATTTTGAGATTGTATGGCCTACTTTTATTTGGACCAATGCAATATTTAGCCATCAATTTTCTCTTTATTACTTCTAAAAGTGTCCCAAACACTAGACTCAGTACAATTCAAAAGATCGTTTGAAAATAAGTTTGGGGGAGTTGAAAAGATGTATCGAACATGAAGAAAGTGCTCGAGTTTGAGCTTTGATTGTAAAAGGAAAAAAAACATGTACTCAAAATGAAATAAATGGTCGAAAGAGCATAAGTTGGTGTATCAAGGGTAAGAATTTTGAAGGTTCAAAGTTAAGCTGAGGCTAGGGTTTTTAAGACAGAAATCCGTCTATCTTTTACCTACCCTTAAGCCCAGCCACGTTACAACCTTACTAAAGACCTATTGATTCAAAATTCCAATGTTACCTACATTCTCTGTTCAACATATGAAGACATCAGTTAAGCTTAATGATTGTAGTTTACTTTTTGAATAACGAATTAAAATCAAATTGGTAGGAAGAAACATGTCTTTATTAAGAAAACATTTAGTCTAATTTTGCTAGTATAATAATTGTTGGAGGTAATTTGAACGATATGTATACTTAAGTAGCATAATTATCAAATTTCTTATTTTTGAGCCTAAGTATATCAAATTCATAAATTTGAGAAAAAGTTGTTCTGAAGGAATTTTTAAAAGGTGTTTCAGAGAAAATTCTTTTCAAATTTGTGCATTACTCGGGACGAGCAATGAATTAAGTTTGGGGGTGTGGAAATACAAAAATTTATATACTTTTTCATGCCCTTTTTGACCCAAATTCATGTGGTTTCGAGTAAATTCTTGTCGAAAAATAACTAAATATTATAAAATAATTAAATTGTGTTAAAAATATGAACATGATGAATTTTAATTAATTTTATAGTTAATTTTGTTTAATTTTGACTATTTTAAATGATTCGCACAAAGGGCTAAAATCGACAACGATGTACCTTTGTCAAGAACAAAATCGAGAAGCAATTTGAAGTTCAAGGTGAAATTTATTTGGAGCCCAAGATGGAAAAATTATGAGTATTTAATCATAATATAATTAATTTTAATTTATTCCCAATTTAATTTTGGCTAAATAAATTATTATTAATTAATTATGGGAAAAAAGGGCTAGTTGAACCGCACTGGTTGAACCGAACCAATTGAACCGAACCAGCCACCAATTGGGCAGCCCAAATCATCCACAATGATGGCCAAAATCAGCTTAATATCTGATTAATTAAGCTTGCAAAGAAGCCCTTGAAGACCTTTCAAAATTGCATTCAAACCCCTCCAAAATTTATGGCTTTGTAGATTGCCCCATGCTATATTTAGCAAAGTTGAATCCTTCAACTTTGCCACATGGGATGGCCGGCCAAGGGAGGCCTATTTTGCTTCTGCTATTTTCTATTTTTAGCATCCTTGATCAGCTATAAATACACCCCCTAGCTGCTCATTCAAAACACACCTCAAGCATCCAACATTCTCCACTCTCACTTTCTCTCAATTCCATTTTCCCTTCTCCCTTTTTGGTGTTCTTGTGCGGATTTCCCCTCTTGGAAAAGAGGTATTTTTCCAGCCATTTGGAGCAGCAAGTGGAGTGTTCATAAGCCACCTTGATAGCCGAGGACAACAAAGAACGAAGAACGGAGCAATCAGACAAGCCACGGAGAACCACCGGATTTGTTTCTTGTTCCCTATCTCTTTAAATTTCGTTGTTGTTTTGACAAACATGTTTATGAATATTTATGCCGTTGGAATGTTTAATTTAATCAATTTAGCTTGAATTTAATTCGTGTTGGGTTGATTGCATTTCGTCCTCTTGAATTATTAAAATTGTGTTTATATTGTTAAAGGCCTCGATAAAATGTTTGATTAAGTAAAATTATGTTAAGTTATCTGGCATTATAATTGTTTAGATAGCTAATGAATTAATTATTTAAACGCATTGAAATTGTAATTAATGGATGCAATACTTAATCTGTGCATGTTTAATTCTTCTAAGGAAGCTGAAGATTAAATTAGCATTGTATTTGACGTTACATATGCCTTGCATAACTTGCAGGATTTTTGTGATTAAATTGTTTCAAGGTAAGAATACTTTGTTACTTCACATGATCTTTTATATGCTTGTTAGGTTGAATTAATTGTTTGAATCGAAATAGGAATATGCGAGAGATAATTTAATTTAATAAGTATGTATGTGCGATAACATGTTTACTTTTAGAAGTCTGTTTAGTCGTTTGAATTTGCATAGGAATATGTATAAGAGATGAATGGATTTTTATTTGTAAATATGTTTATAAGTTAGCAAATTATTGAGTTGTCATGTTTTAATAAGTATAAACACGAGTTTAATAATTCTAAGGTAAGAAATGTTATTAATCCAACACAATTATATCATCTTGATTAAAATCGCTTTTGAAATCGTGCATTAGAACTTTGTTTTATTTTATTTTTCTTTGTTTTATTTTTAGTTTTTAAATATTTCTTAAATCCAAATATTTTTCCTTCACCAAATTGTTTGAAAACATTTTCATAACTAATTCTTTTACAGTCCCTGTGGGTACGATAACTCGACATTTACTTGTCACTTTATTACTTGTTACGATTGTGTACACTTGCACATTTCTACCGTTTTTGCCCACATGGGCCCGCATTATGGGCCTTGGGCCCATTTCACTGTTTGACTGTTAAGGTTGCACGGGTCGCCCGAGACAACTATGAACCTACTGATGGGTCGGTAAGTATACCTAGACCCCCAAACTGATAAAATGACTGTTATGCCCCTATGATATAAAATGACTGTATGCCTTATGTTATGTATGACTGTGTATGAGCATGCCACGATAAATATGTGCATTCGTGTGTGATATGTTGCATAGGTTGGGATTAATATGATTGGAGGAAGTGTACTGTACTGGCAGCTCTGCTGCAAATACTATTTAGTGTCGTAACCTGTGTTAATTTTTGGAGCGTTGGGATGGGTGGGTGATTTTATCCCCACATGGAGTGTTAGGCTAGACGGAGTGGAGTGTAGATGCTGGTTGGGTAGGATTTCTGATTGCATGATTGAACTGCTACTGTCACTGAAATGGGCTAAGGCCCACACTGATACGGATACTATAATGGGTTAAGGCCCAACTAATTTAAACTATTATTGATTAGCGCTTAGGCCCAGACAAGACTTGCCTAAGGCATGATTGGCTATTTACTTATATAGGGTTACACATTGAGTTTTCGTAAACTCACCCCTCTATTTATCTTACAGGTAATCCCCAATCTTAGGCAGATCGGCGATGCGAGGGATTCGGAGGTTGCCACACAACCACACTTGCTTTTATGTTTGACTTTTTTTTACAAGAAATTTATTTTGGGTATTTGTTTTGTAATAAGGCCTCTTTGAATGTTTAACTGTTAATTTGGGATTTTACTTATTTTAATTTATATCTGAAAGAAGTAGGACGCGGATTTTCAAAAGATAAAATCTTTTCAAAATACCATATTTTCATAACTTACGATAAAAGCTTTCGCATCAAACATGGTTTTAAAGTATAGTAACAAACTAAAAAGATCAACATTCTACTAAAAACAACTTGATTTCTAAAAGAACAAGTACCCTAAAATTTTCTATTAAGATCATAAATGAGGTTTAATAATAAAATGGATTTTCCAAAGAAACTATGTTTTCGAAAAACACTGCAATGTGATACCGCCAGATTCAACCATAACGTCTAGGCCGGGTTTGGGGTGTTGCATCGTGTATAATACGAATTGTTTTAATTATGTTCACATGTTATGTAATGAATGAAAATGTGGTTGATGAGTTTTTAATGCTAAATGTGAGTTTGAAGAGATATGGCACTAAGTGTGCTTAAATAAAACTGATACAGTGGTGAATGGCACTATGTGTGCGAGATAAAGAAAGCATCGGCTATATTAGTTGGCACTATGTGTGCGATATCGAGTCAAATTCTGTTTAAAATAAAGGCACTAGGTGTACAATGATATTAAAGTCTCGGCTAAGTAATTGGCACTAAGTGTGCTAGTAATCAGTATGGTCAAAGAAGATCAAACTATTTATAGCATCGAGTATTATGTGATATATGTGATAACCGAATATGTGATGGAACAAGTACATATAGATCCTATGTGGTTGATTATTTCATGTATGAAATAGATGATTGAGTATGTGAATGAGAAGTCAAGGAGGAATAGATTATGAAGCATTATAATTTCTTGTATATAAATCTTGAGATGTGGTATGAATGTTACTAATGGCCTTGGATGAAATTGAATAATGAGAAGAATTTATCTATGTGTTAGTTAAATTTTGCATATTAAATTTAAAAGGTTGAGTTATTTGTATTATATTCTGAACTTACTAAGCTTTAAAGCTTACTGTGTGAAATCTTCCTCTGTTTTACAGTATTATTAAAGTTAGCTCGGATTCAGGAATCGTCAGCTACTCAATCACACTATCAGACGTCTATTTTGGTACTTTTGGAAGTTGTATATTTGGTATATGGCATGTATAGGCTAGTGATTATGGAATGTTTTGAGATGTATAGTTCTTTCCATGTGATATGGCTTGATAGTTAAATGATTTTAGTATGTGTTTTGAATATGTGAAAATGATAGTTATAAGGTGTATATGTGATGTTGTGTGAATGATCATATTGATATGTTTGGGTGTTAAGTAAGTGGTATGTTTCATGTTTGAAATTGGTTGATGGAAATGATGGTTAAAATGTATGTTTGGATGCATTTGAGATATGATTTAGAATGGTTTAATGCTTGTAGGTGTGACCCAAAATTTTGGTGGTAAATTAGCCTTACAAATGGCCTATATTTTCCCACATGGTTAAGCATATAGGCTTGTGTCTCAACCGTGTCCCTTAAAATTATAATTTGAAACTAGTCAGACTCGTACACGGATCAGACACACGGGTGTGTGATAGGCCGTGTGAATTACGTCAGTGTTGCCCACGGGTCAAGCACACGGGTATGTCTTGTGGCTATGTGGACAAGTCAGTAGGTATGCCCTGTTTTGCCATGGCTTGGACACACGTATGTGTCTAATGCCGTGTGAGGCACACGACCTACTCACACGGGCGTGTGACCTCTGTAACTTTGAAAAATGTTTGATTTTTCAAAAAAATTTTGTATGTGTTCAGTTTAGTCCCGACCCCTTCCTAATGCATGCTTAAGGTCTCGTAGACCTTTTAAAGGGACTCTATGTATATACTTTGCTATGATATAATGATGATGTATTTATGTTTGAGAAATGATCGTAAATGTTCCGTTATGTCTGGTAACGCTTCTTAACCCTAGACCAGCGATAGTTATGGGTTAGGGGTGTTACAATGTGTCCCGACAAAAGCAATAATGTATAAAAGGTTCGAAGACGGCTTGAATGAAGATATTCATTTGTTAGCCAGAATTCTGTAAATAAAAGAATTTGTTGTGCTTGTTGACTGAGCGTGTAAAGCTGAAGCACTCGAGAAAGAGAAAAGAAAAGTTGAGTCAGAAGCTTGAGATGTGAGAAAGAGATCTTCAAGTAAATCATTTCAATATGCATCAAATAAATTTTGAGATGGGTATAGTCGTTCAAAGGCTAATGTGGGACATTCGAATAGAGATCGTGCTAGATCGCATTCGAGCTTCAGAGCTTCAGCTTCTTCGATAGCTAGTGTTGGAAATGTTAGGTCTGAGCGACCCGAGTGTAAATATTGTGGTAAAAGACATCCGAGAAATTTTCGATTAAATGATCGAGCTTGCTTTAAATGTGGATCATTAGATCATTTTATCCGAGTTTGTCCCGAGTTTGTTGAACAAGAGATTGTACAGAATCCAAAGTCAGATAACGCTTCAGCTAGGGGTAGACCTTCTAGAAACATGAGAAATGTGAATGGTAGCCACAGAGCTACGAAAGATACAGTTGCAATATCTAAAGCAAGAGCACCTGTCAGTGCTTATGCCATTCGAGCTCGTGAGGAAGCTTCGTCTCCAGATGTTACTACGAGTACATTTACTCTTTATGATACTTCTGTGATTGCATTGATAGATCCAGGGTCTACACATTCATATATATGCATGAACTTAGTATCCAGTAAGACTTTGCCTATAGAGTTTAGATCCTTTTATCCGAGATTGTCTCGAGTCTGTTGAACAAGAGATTGTACAGAATCCGAAGTCGGATAGCGCTTCAGCTAGGGGTAGACCTTCTAGAAACACGAGAAATATGAATGGTAGCCAGAGAGCTACGAAAGATACAGTTGCGATATCTGAAGCAATAGCACCTGCCAGAGCTTATGCCATTCGAGCTCGTGAGGAAGCTTCGTCTCCAGATGTTACTACGGGTACATTTACTCTTTATGATACTTTTGTGATTGCATTGATAGATCCAGGGTCTACACATTCATATATATGCATGAACTTAGTATCCAGTAAGACTTTGCCTATAGAGTTTACTGAATTTGTAATTAGGGTATCGAACCCCTTAGGCAAGTGTGTTCTGGTTGATAAAGTGTGAAATAATTGTCTATTGATGTTTTGAGATATCTACTTTTCGGCTGATTTGATGTTATTACCATTTGATGAGTTTGATATAATTCTGGGTATGGATTGGCTAACATTGCATGATGCGGTTGCAGAAGGAAAAGTATTGATTTGAGATATCAGAATGATAAGATAATACGAATTGAGTCCAGTGATTTGAATGGGTTACCGGCTGTGATATCAATGATGAAAGCTCAGGATTATGTGAAAAAGGGTTATGAAGCTTATTTTGCCTATGTAATTGATTCAAAAGTGACGGAAAAGAAAGTTGAATCTGTACCTGTGGTTTGTGAGTTTTTGATGTGGTTCCTGAAGAATTACCAAATTACCTCCGATGTGAGAAATCGAGTTTGGCATTAAGTTAGTGTCGGGGAGGACCCCTATCTCAATAGCTCCGTATAGAATGGCTCCGACAGAATTAAAAGAATTGAAGTCTTAGTTGCAAGAATTGACAGATAGAGTTTTTGCATGACCGAGTTTCTCACCTTGGGGTGCTCCTGTTTTGTTTGTGAAAAAGAAAGATGGAACGATGAGAATGTGCATTGATTATCGTCAATTAAACAAAGTGACTATTAAGAATAAAAATCCCCTGCCCAGAATCGATGATTTGTTTGATCAGTTGAAAGGAATTTTTGTATTTTCAAAGATGGATCTGAGATCGGGATACTATCAGTTGTGAGTAAAAGATTCAGACATTCCAAAAACTGCTTTCAAAATGAGGTACGGGCACCATGAGTTTCTAGTTATGCCTTTTGGATTAACAAATGCTCCTGCTGTCTTTATGGACTTGATGAACAGAAATTTCAGACCGTACTTAGATCGATTTTTTGTCGTATTCATTGATGACATTTTGATTTATTCGTGTGATGAAATTTAGCATGTCGAACATTTGAGAATTGTGCTACAAACTCTGCGTGATAAGTAATTGTATGCAAAGTTTTGTAAATGTGAGTTCTGGTTATGCGAAGTTGGCTTTTTGGGGCATATTGTGTCAGCATCCGGTATACGAGTTAATCTGAGAAAGATTTCGGCTATTTTAGAATGGAAGCCTCCGAAAAATGTGTTTGAAGTTTGCTATTTTCTGGGACTTGCTAGTTATTACTGACAGTTCATAAAAGGCTTTTCGATGATTGCAACTTCGTTGACGAGATTACTTCAAAAAGATGTGAAATTTGAATGGTCTGAAAAGTGTCAGAAAAGCTTTGATCATTTGAAAACTCTTTTGACTGAAGCTCTAGTGCTAGTACAGCCAGAATCCGGTAAAGAATTTGTGATGCTTAAAAAGTTGAAAATGAAATGTTACCGAAACGAGCTCAATGTGATTTGAACCCTAATTCTGAATTTTGAGTTGAAGTTGATGATTGCCTAAGATTCTGATATCAGATTTGTGTTCCGAGAAATCCAGAGTTGATTCAGTTAATTTTGAAAGAAGCACATAATAGTCGCTTATTTGTTCATCCGGGAAGGACAAAGATGTATAATTGTTTGAAACAACTTTATTGGTGGTCTGGAATCAAAAGAGATATCTCTGATTTTGTTTCGAAATGTTTGATCTTTTAGCAAGTTAAAGCTAAACATCAGGTGCCATCCGGTTTATTACAACCGATTATGATTCCTGAGTGGAAATGGGATAGAGTGACGATGGATTTTGTTTTAGGTTTGCCTTTAACTCCGAGAAAGAAAGATGCAATCTGGGTTGTAGTTGACAGATTGACAAAATCAACTCATTTTATTTCGGTGAGAACGGATTATTCGCTTGATAAGTTAGCTGAATTATATATTTCTGATATTTTAAGATTGCACGGGGTGTCACTATCTATTGTGTCTGACAGAGATTCGAGATTTACTTCGCGATTTTGGAAGAAACTACATGAAGCTTTAGGTACGAAATTACATTTCAGTACAGCTTTTCATCCACAAACGGATGGTCAATCCGAGCGGATTATTCAGATACTCGAGGATATGTTGAGATGTTGCATTCTTGAGTTTGAAGGTACGTGGGAACAGTATTTGCCATTGATTGAATTCACATATAATAATAGTTTTCAATCGAGCATTAAAATGGCACCATACGAAGCTTTATATGGTCGTAAATGCCAAACACCGTTATACTGGTCAGAGCTCAGCGAGAATAAGATTCACGAGGTTGACTTAGTAAAAGAAATCGAGCAGAAAGTGAAAGTAATTCGTGATAGTTTGAAAACAGCGTCTGATAGACAGAAATCATACATAGACCTAAAATGAAAAGATATTGAATTTGAGATCGGGGATAAAGTATTTTTGAAAGTGTCTCTGTGGAAAAAAATACTCCGATTCAGCAAAGAAAGTAAGTTGAGTCTAAGATTCATTAAACCGTATGAGATAATTGAGCGTATTGGGCCTGTTGTTTACAGATTGTTGCTACCACCTAAGCTAGAAAAGATTCATAATGTGTTTCATGTATCGATGCTTCGACGATAGAGATCAGATCCTTCACATGTAATTTCTCCATCTAAAATAGAAATTCAGTCTGTTCTGACTTATAAAGAAGAACCGATTCGTATCTTAGCTTGAGAGGTTAAAGAATTACGAAATAAGAAAATATCGTTAGTAAAAGTAATGTGGCATCGACATGGTGTTTAAAAGGCTATGTGGGAGCCCAAAGATGTTATGAGATAGCAATATCCGAATTTATTCAACAGTAAGATTTTCGGGGACGAAAATCCCTAAGGGGGAGAATTGTAATAGTCTAGTTTAGACCCTAGTCAGAATAGTGATTTCAGGACCACAAATTCGAGTCAGAGAAATGTTTTAATATTATTTTTCGTGTTTATAGTATGTGATTAAGCATGTGTGAAAGTTTTGTGAATTATTTTTATTGTTTGTGTGCTTAATTTGAGAAAAGGGCCTAATTGCGTAAAATGCAAAAGTGGCTTTCTATTTGTTTAAGTACTAATTTGCTATGGTTTATTAATTGATAAGTGCTTAAGATGAAATTTAGCCACTATATAGGTAAGTGGACGGTAATGGACAACCATTATGAGGTTTTCATATTAATTATAGAGGTTAAAATGGTAAAGGGCATATTAATATGAAATAAATAAAACATAAAGTAAAAATCATGCATGTTCATCCTATTTTTGGCCGAAAATAACAAGAAAAGAAAAGAGAAAGACTAAGCTTAGGTTTCGACACTTTCAAGTCTTGATTAAGGTATGTTTTTGTTTCGGTTTTTGATAATTTCTACGTTTTTGAGATCGTTTCTTCATGTTCTCTTAAGCCCATGCCTTAATTCATGAAATTGATAATTATTTTGGAAGTTTCCATTGATGAATTCATGAGTTTTTTTATGTTTGATGATGAATTATGCAATTTTGGTGTTTGATATACATGTTTTATAAAGTGATTTTTGATGAATTTGAGTATTATAGGATAAATTATGAAAAAGAGAAATTGAAGGACTAAAATGTGAAATAAATAAAAGATATCGGCTTATATGGACTAATGGAATATTCGGCCAAGCATGTGTATGAGGAAATTATGTGTATTTTGTGATTTTATGAAATAGGGATTAAAATGTGAAAATGTGAAAATGTGAGGGTTAATTTGTAAAATGCCCTAAATATGTGTTTATGGATTGAATTGAATGATTTGGTGAATGAATGAGCTAAATTTGAATGTGTATAGATCAAGAACAAAAGAAAACGGAATTAGATCGGGGGAAATCAAAAATGGTCGAATAGTCGTTTCTATCTGTTCGTATCTGTACGAGGTAAGTCTATATACAAATAAATGCATTTGAATTGAACTAATATTGTGTATATATGAATAAATCGTAATGTATGGCAAATTGAGCTGAATATGTGAAATCCAAAAAAGTTCTGATAAAGCAATGACGTCTGAAAAGTCTCGTACGAACCTTAGGAAGTAGTTAGGATACGTATGTCATGACATATGATTTCGATATGTGTTATTGTGTAAGACCACATCTAGGACGTTGGCATCGATTTGTGATTTACATGTAAGACCATGTCTGGGACATCGGCATCGTATTTGATTTCGTGTAAGACCCTGTCTGGGATAGTGGCATCGATATTGATTACATGGAAGACCACGTCTGGGACATTAGCATTGTACTAACTTTCCGAGCTATCTGAGTATCCTATTTAATTTCGAACGGTTCAACGGGCATTCTGAGAAATGAATAAGTATACAAATGTGCATCCAATTTCCGGTACGTATGTATGTATATGAAATTTGGCAATGAAAGGTATGTATGACTATGGGCAAGTGGACATGATCAATTGAGATATAAGAGAAATATGACTTTTGATTGTGTTATGCCATGAATCCTATGTATGAAATGGTTTATAATTGTTCTATGTAATAAGTTTATTTGTATATGGCTTACTAAGCTTTTGAAAGCTTACTTTGTGCGTGTTTGCAATGCTTTATAGATTATCGAAGCTACTGGAAGCTCGGGGATCATCGAGGATCATCACCATACTATCAAACTATACTTTGGTACCTTTTGAAAATGTATATATAGAAGTATGGCATGTATAGGCTAGAGAACTTAGGTTATGTTTTGAAATATGTATATATATAGTCATGTGATATGGCTTGTTAATGAATTTGAATATGCATGAATCTAGTCCATATTATGTGATGAAAAGGTTAGTATGCTTTTGATGAGAGGTTGGTATATTGAAATTGATATGTTTTGGTTGTTTTGGGTCATAAAATGATGCTTATTTGATGCTTGTAGGTATGACCCTTAATGGGTGGCAATTTGGCCTTGCAAATGGCCTATAATTGCCCACACGGTTGAGCACACGGGCGTGTGTCCTGGCCGTGTCCTTCACTGTATTAATCCGATACAAATCAAACTTGCACACGGGCCAGACACACGGGCATGTGATAGGCCGTGTGATTCAAGTCAGTGATGCACATGGGCCAGACACACGGGCTGTGACAGGCCGTGTGACTTTAGTCAGTTTTGTACACAGGCTGAGACATGGGCCAAGGCATGGTCGTGTGAGCCACACGGCCTAGCCACATGGGCTTGTGCCTTGTTTAGGAAGAAAAATTTTCTGAACTTCGTAAAGTTTCCATAAGAGATCGATTTAGTCCTGAACCTTCTCTAAAGCATGTTTAAGGTCCCATAGACCTTCTAAAGGGACTGAATGAATATGAATTATCTTTGAATTGATGATGTATTGATTGATGTTGTGAAATGAATGTAAAATGTTCCGATATGTTTGGTAATGCCTCTTAACCCTAATTCGGTGACGTATACGGGTTAGGGGTGTTACACTAAAAGCTTGAGGGTTATGATCTTTGATTCCCATGACTACCCCCGGAAAAGCTTGGATGATTCCTCTATCCTGGATTATAGTGTTGGTAAAAATCGGGTTCGAAAATGGTTTTCTTACATAGCGAAAAATAAAAACTTTGAAAATCGACCTAATTTGTGATATTTATAACAATAAACCATAGACTGTAATTGTATCTGTATATTCGGATAGACGAATCCTTTTTATTCCCCACTTTCAACCAAATAAGTTTTTCCACTATTCTCATGCCACGAATTACTTCGAGTGTGGGCTCGAACAAATCGAATCAAACACAGAAACTAGAAATAGTTTTATTTTCTTTTAGGTGAAAACAAAAATTCTTTCTTCAAAATAAAAACCGATAGAATTGTTATTCCAAAAATATATATTTAATAGTTGAAATAAATTTTCTCTATTTTGTAATAGAGTAACAATGTCTTTAAATTGTGTAAATAGCTCAATCGATGCCACCTATTTATAGGGAGAGAGGTAGAACCCTTATTGAATTATAGAAGTTTATTTCAACTAAAAAAATGAAATCCTAGTTCAACTAGGATGTAGGGGGTGACAACCCTAATTAATTATACTAGGGTTTGTTGTCCCCTCTTATAATATAAAGGGCTTTTGGGCCTCTTCCATATCGGGTCCAATTACAAGTACTTCCTAGGCTTTTCACCCAATACTTTATAATTCGATCCAACCCAATATTTTTTTTTTCTATTTCCTAAAATTAAACTTCAATATATTTCCAATTAAATAATTTTCTCAACCCAATTCTAATTATGTTAAAATCATGATGACTTTACTGTAAAAGAATCTATGAGAAAATATATTTACTATTTCTACATTTATCGGTTCATAATGACCAAATGATTCCATTTTCGAACTTCATTTAATTCGAAAAACATAAATTCATTTTTCAGGTCTTTTTCATTTTTCATTTTTCATTTTGGAGAAAATCACATTCATTTCCAAATTATTTCATTTGTACGTTTTCATTTTCATTTTGGAGAAAATCATAATCATTTCCAAATGTTTCATATTCTCCATTCCACCATTTCTATTCATTTCTGTTCATTTGATTCAACATGAAAATCATTTCTGGTTTCAATGAGCTAGCAGAGGGACCAATTATACATATGCAATTGAGGCTCAAATGATTTATAGTTAAGTTCTAACTTTTCGCCTATATGAATTCATTTAGTCACGAAGTCATTCCACTATAGTATCATGATTGAACTTTCCCCAATGACATACCATTACGAAATCAACTCGATCAGTACTCGTCTAATGACCTTATCATAAGTGTGTTACCCTCATATGGTATCCTAAATCTCTTGGGCATAAAATCCTTTCTCCCAATATGATCCCATTTTATCTCATGTTAACCATTATACCATCCTTCATTAAAAGTAAATTACTATCAAATAGTAATCTAGTCATCAATCACAAAGACAAACAACTCGTGTCCATGTTTACTTTTCATCAACCATGTAATACCAATGAGCAGATATCATTTACCCATGTATCAGACTATGAACTCCACTGTTGGGAATGACGCTACATATTGTTGAAGTCATACACATATGTAGAAGTCATACACCCAACACACCAATTTTCGATTCCTTATCTATTCAAAGAATAAAGCACAAAAACAGTCAAATATCAATCAAGTGACAAAACAATAACTAGGTAAGAATCCACCTAAATTTCATCTATAATTCTCAATCTAATTTATGCAACTTTTTTCTTAACTCTTTGATCTGTAGAAATCCCTAATTTTTGCTAATATGTCTTTCAAGAATAAGAGCAACTAACTCTAGGTTGATTAATTAGAATTTCTTTCTAATTAAAACCTTTATTATTGCATTAATTCTTTCTATGGATCCTCCTATTAGATTTGAATTTAATCCGATAGATTTATGTCATCCTATTTTTAGGATTGCATGCAACTCCATTCAATTATGTAAGATCTAATCACAAGAATGGTCTATTCAACCTTAGAATTATGCACATCAAACATGGATTAACACTCTAGAATTGTTAACCAAGAATAATTAATCATTCATAATTGAAAACAAAGAACTAAGATTTATTGCATAAAACTAGAACTCAAACAATAGAATTCATCCTAGGGTTCATCTCCCCTAGATGTTAAGAGAATTAGTTCATTGCAAGAATAAACACCAAAAATAAAATATGACCACTAAAATAAATGAAATCCATGATAACTCCCTTGGAAATAAGCTTGGACCCTTGAATCTTGATGGAAAACTGCTTGGAAATCAATTTTAATGATGTTCTTTAGGTAATTTTTGTGCTATCCTTTGACGACTGCTTATTTTCTCTTTTATTTCCTTATTTATACCTTCTTAAAATGCCAAATAAACCTAAAAATTGTGATTTCCATCTGTTAGCGCACATGGTTCTTGAAATCAACATTCCCTAGACACACGACTATGTGGATTACATGGTGGTGTGGATTGCCCGTGTAAAACTCTGTTACATGTGTATAACTTCTGAATGCTCCAATGTTCTAATTTCCATAATTTTTCACTCCTATTGCTCTCAAGTGTCCTATTAAGCATCAAAACATGAATATAAAGGATTAGGAGTATATAATTCACCATTAATGTCAAATAATCACCCAAAAGTGTACTAAGAATAAGGCTAAAATATGTTACTATTGACACTTATCACATAGTGTTACCACAAGCATGATAATATTAAATTGTAATTAGTAGCTACAATGGAACGCTTAGGTAAGTACTCCAAGGATCGTTATTCCATAGTGACTGATAAGGGAAAAATGTGCTAATTGGTTATCCTACTAACGAGACAATTACTTGTCTAATTAGATCAAATATTATTAGTGCAATTCGATTAAGAATCATAAAAGAACTAATCTATCTTATCAATTAAAGAAACTAACCTAACCTCTCTCTTTCTTGTTTTAGACCATGTAAATACTCAAGGCGATGGTCAATTTGTCACAAACTACTTACGAAGCTCACATGCATAGAAAGATTACATTTCTTGTCACTCTTAAGTAGAAATCTCCTTTCAATCTCTTCTAACATAAGAATTACTGCCTAAGATCTCCTATTGATTTCACTTAGTTCATAGATCACCTCTGGTCAGCATAATTATACTAAAATCTATGCAATAGAATCTTCTCTCAGTCTTATCTATCTAGATTATCCACTAGAGGCGTCAGTTCTAGTGTAATAAGCAATTCGATACAATTGAACAATCAATTAACCAAGATCATGAATTTCAACTTAGATTAGCAATTAACATCACAATCAACCATTCTAACATTTAATCAATAAAAGATGAATAGGAACAAGAGTTAGAAATGCCCATACATGAAGAAGATTCCAATTCAGTGCTAAAGTTTGATTGATCTCCATTTACATAGCCTTCAATAAGAAAGAATGAAAAAGCTATAGCAACGCTAACTCTTTCTACTTTATTCTATCTTAACTCTAATGTAAAAAGGTGTTAATCATGTGTAATCTAAGTAGTGTATGTAAAAATCTAATAGAGATGGGGCTTATTACCAAAGGACCTTTGTGCCTTCACTAAAAGTCCACTTAACAAAGGTTGAAAACTCAAAATGACACAAAATTTCCCTTGATAATCATTTTAGATTAGGATTTGTAGGGTTGATGTCGCGACCTCCACTATAGCGACACTACAACATTGATGAACGACTTCCCCCAGGATTTGCTTCAACGTCATGACTTAGCAACCCAACATCGCACGTTGAGGTGCCCCACGTCACGATATGATTGACTATTGAGCCCTTCTCTAACATTCATATTGCATAATGTTGTGACCTCATAAAGCTCCTCATTGCAACATGACTTTGCTATCAACCACAGTGACTTTAATTTGGTCTCTCGATTCACCTACATAACCATTTAACACTTATTAAGCATCATTTTCTTCCTAAATTCAAAATAGCATTAAAAATACTAGATTAAGAACGAAACTACGACAAAACCTAAAATTGACACACAAAGTATTAAGTACCTAAAAAGGCTTCAC
The DNA here is from genome assembly GCA_025506655.1 of Gossypium rotundifolium. Classification (NCBI taxonomy): domain Eukaryota; kingdom Viridiplantae; phylum Streptophyta; class Magnoliopsida; order Malvales; family Malvaceae; genus Gossypium; species Gossypium rotundifolium. The sequence goes on from CP106734.1 coordinate 69,988,422, forward strand.
TCGAAAACACACTAAAGCACGAAAGAATCACATTTACTTGTACAATCAACAAATACCAAAAAATCGAATGAAGATTAAACCAATAAAAAAATCGATTGAACTAAATTTAAATGTGTTTAAATATTTATTTTATTTTTATAATTCATAAAATAAATGTTTATATTTGGCATAATCCACAAATTGGTACCTAAACTATATCCCCTTTCCCATCTTGGTATCTAAACTTTTTTTTTTTTTTGTCACAAGTAGTACCTAAGCTACTTTTATTTTCCAAAGTTGGCATCTACGTTAATCAAACTATTAAGTCTATTTAAAACAAAGGATTAACCCATCAATTAGTACCTAAATTATATCATTTCCCCCATTTTAGTACCTAAAATTATTTTAGCCACAAGTGGAACCTAAACTATCTTTTCTTAAATTGGTACCTCTATTAGTTCAATTGCTAATCAAACTATTAAGTTTATTTAAAAAATATATAACCAGTTAAAAATTGTTATGTAGCAAGAAAAGACAATGTATAATTTTCTTTATAGATATATTTAAAATTATTAAAATTTCATTAAAATAAAAATATTTTAAAAAAAGAAGGGAAAATCAATCTGATTGGTTCAATTGATTTTTGGTCGGTTCAACTGATTTGTATTGGTTCGCGAGTCAACTGGCTCAACTTCTATCTGTAGATTGAAAAAAGAAAAAATAAAAAATAGAGAGAAATAATGTAAAATAAAAAATAAAATATTTAAAATTACTTTTTATAGTTTATATTATATGACAATCTATTATTAGCTGAATTTTTAAATGAATATAACATTTTGATATAGAATGACTAACAAAAAATAATTTAGAAGCCATTTGTGACAAAAAAAAATACCGACTTGGGTTGTATTGTTTAGATACTAATTTGTGAGTTAAATCTTTTAAAAAGAATTTATTAATTTGAGGAAAAAGATAATTTAAAATCACTTGTGACAAAAAAAATTATACACTAAAATGAGAAAAAAACTTAATTTAACTATCAATTTGTAAGTTAAACATTTATATTTCTGTCATTATTTATTTGTATTTATTAACTTTTCCTTATTTTATATTTTTTCTAATTAAATTTTAAAGTTTATAGAATTTTTAATGTTGAATCGGTTGAATTCACGATCTAACCAGTTTGTTCATTAACTTGGTTCCTAAAACTGCTTAATTCCATCAAATAAACCGAAGTTACTTTTTGACAAGGCCTTAACTACAGTCTAAGGCCGAACAGGCTCGCTCTTAAGTCCATATGTGTTTCCTACATTTATAAAGATGATATTCTCACATCTTTCGAACAAATAAAAAATAAAAAATCCTCATATCCATGTCAAAATATTTAACATATTGTTAAATACAGGTACTTGAAGAAAAATGCAAAGTTGAAAACTCACTAAAAGGTTTGAACATTGAATAACATCTGCAAAATCCAAAAATGTTTCTTGATATGGCCATAACTACAGACTACAGAGTCTAATACCTGCAGATATAATCAGCCTAACAGGCATAAAAACAAATGCAGCGAAACAATCAACTATAGCATCTTAGAGATTCAACTACCAGCATTAATGATATCCAAACAGCTTCAGCTGAAAGATAAATGACTCCATGGACTATATAGGATGTAAATTACTATAGCTGAAATGTTTTACAGGAAACAGGTTAATAGGTTCTGAATGAAGAAAGGTTCTAAATGCATGCCATGTTCTTCGGAAATGTCCTGGGACCAGAGCGGTACCTTTCTTAGGTCCCAAATGATAATTATCAAGGTATCTCTAGGTTTACAAACCGCAATCACAAATGGAAAGTTTGACCTTTGTGGCTAGCAAGCATTTATGTTGCTTCACTTCATTTTTCTTCCAGTACCCATGTCCAACACATATCAAAACGTGGGTATGAGCCTTCAGAGATGCTCGAAATACATGAAAAAAACTTATGAAGAAATGAATATACAGGGGTTAGACACTTACACCTGAGTCCAAGTAACAAAAGGCAAGCATTGCATACTGGATGCATAAAACAGCCTCTGCTGTCAGCAACAAATCCGATATGAATTACATTTCATACAGACAACACTACAGTCCTTTTAAGCACTAACACAAGTTTGCATGAATTGCGTATGATTGATAGTAGAAAGCATCAGAAATGATAAATACCTAGTTATCTCTAAGTTCCCAAACCATAATTACAAAATGGAAAGTTAGATCATTGAGGCTTGCAAGCATTTCATGCTAGATGCACAAAACAGCCTTTGACCTCAGCAGTATATCCAATATGACTATTACATTTCATAGAGTCAACATTACAGTCTTTTTTATCAAACCCTAAAACAAGTTTGCAAGAAATACTAGACGATAGAAAGCATAAGAAATGATGCCAATAAATCACAAACCATTCTCATTAGAAGCAAATCATCATAGATAATTAGTTTTGAAGTTATAAAGAATAGACTGGCAGGTATGAAAATAAGATTATCCCAGTCCTAGTTTCCCTTCCATCCCATAAGTTTCAACCCATGCTGCTTGGACTCAAGGGTGAGTGTCAGATAAATGTATGACTTGAATATGAGTATGCTCAATCTTTTGCTTCTTTCTGTACACTTGGAAAATCAAACTCCTATTCGTCCAGATATGTGTCAGAAATGGATGCTCTTAAGGAAAATAAAGAATCAGAACAATGTAGATCTTCACACCACCACCAACATATCACAACAAGCTATCTGATAAATTGAATTTCAACTCAAATATAACTTTTTAAAACAATGTAGTAAAATAGTAAACTGTTGTTGAATCCGTTCAACAAATTCTACAATGTTAGATCTTGCACATTTGCATTAAATGAACCATAACATCTGTCTTTTATTTCTAAGCAAGTCATCCCAACCCATGTATAAAAGCCATATATACACAAATGAGAACAACTAGAACAAACTATTGATTCAAAGACTAAATAATTATAAATCATTATTCCGATAACTGTTCATTTCTATCAAATAAGCAAAGAAGAAAGAAAACCCAAAACCAAACTAAGAAAAACCAGTTACTCCCCTACACTATCAACGCATCCATCAATGAAAAGAAAAGAAACCTTTCACAGAATAACTAATAAGCACCCGTACTCATAAATCACACTCCAATTGACCGAAGCTCCTCCAGAGCCACCTTAATCTGATCTTGCACCAACTCCAACCGCTTAGAATAAACTTCCAACTCCAATATTTGCTGCTTCCTCCACCTCTCATCCATGAACTCCACATTACCTCCACCACCGCCACCAAAATTCAAAGTTCCGCCAAAACTCAATGGCATAGCATTCATAGCCATTCCACTAATCCCTCTTCCCCCTCCTCCCCCTCCTCCAATTAAACTACCTAACAACTCCTTAAACACGGGTGTTAAACAACTCTTCACCGTCTCCTCTACTACTGCTGTCAGATTTCCTCTTTCTCCTCCAGCACCACTGCCGCCGCCACCACCACCCAGTCCTTCCACATTACCCTGATCATGATCACTCCTATTATTAAAATTATTGTTAGAAATCACAAACCCATCATTTAAAACTCTTTTCTCTTCCAGTTTCCCTCCTTTACTCCTTGACCTTCGCTTATTGGCTGCGGATTTCGGAGTAAGATTCTTTTTCTCTCCACTTTCATCGAGTAAATTGATGTTAGTAGTAGTAGTAGGCGTAATATTATTTTCATCATAATCTAAAACATTATCTTCTACTTTGCCAACACTACTACTCCAGATCTTTCTAGAAATTTCAAAAGTAGCTTGATCATGAGGGCTTTTGAAGGAAAATTCTTTACCTGAATTGATCTTATTCATCACGTTCCTATATTTCTTCTTCAATCTTCGAAGCTTCTCGACTAACTGATTCTTGTTGAAATCGAGCTGGAGTTTCGATTTGATTAGATCGTAAAACAACGCCGTATCGTGATGGTGATGGTGAGAAGAATTAGAGTTGGTTTTCGAAGTCGTGTAATCGAGAAATCCTTTGAGAAGCTCGATCTCGTCTTCATCAGTCCATAAACGTTGAAATAACCGCCGCGATTCGTCGAATTGTTGCGGCGGAGGAGGTTTTTTCTCGGAGACGGCGGAATCAATCCGTTGGCGTTTAGAGTCGGGAGTCGAACCCCCCAGAGGAACAGAAGCGACGGTCACGACGGTGGATGAAGGAACGGCAAGAGGAACGGCGGGGATTGAGGTGGAGGGTACGACTGCGGCAATCGGTTGAGGTAGCAAAGAGGGGGAATTAAAATCTTCTTCCTCTTCTTCTTCTAACAACTCCTCGTCCTCTTCGTCGTTACCGTTGAGCACGTCGTCGTTGCCGGAGGAAGAGGGTTCCTCGTCGTCGTCCTGAGATTCCTCAAAAACGGCACCGTACTGCTCGGAAGCCATGAGAGAGAGAGTAAAAAACGAAAGAGGTTCACGAGGATTTTGTTGATTAAAAAAGCGTGTTGGACTTGGTGAAAGGAAAGAGGTTAGTTTGGTTGGAGTTAGGCCCGTGTGGGGTTCATACCCCATGTCAACGCGCTTCTTTGGTGCGTGTACCTGTTCAGTAAAAATAGATCGAGAATGGGATAATTTACTAAAAAAAGCCTAAAAATTTAAAAAATTATAAAAATGGGCTAGTTTGTAGAAAATTTACGGGAAATGACTATTTTCTCTAAAAGCGCATCCACGTCATCACGTTTTTGGGGATAAGGGGCTAAAGCGCGTCCTACAGGGCGCGCTTTAGCCCCAACGGTCATATTTTTTGACCGTTGGGCAGGAAAAAAAAAAGTATAAAACTCCCCATCCTTTAACGGTCAGGAAAAAAAAAGTATAAAACCCCCCACCCTTTATTTTTTTTTCACATTTCAATCCTTTCTCAATATTCTCTCAATTTTCTCTCAAATTTCTCTCAAGGTCCTTGAAATTTACGCTCAAATTTCAAAAATAGTCCTTTATTATTTACGAAAAAACCTTTTATAATTTTTTTAATATATTTTTGGAAAATTTTAAAATTTTTATCGGATTACAATGGTAGGGAATTACTTCGCTTAGACAACAAGCACATCTCTGTCGAGCAAATGCAAATGGTAAGTTTTAATTTTAATTTTTCAATATTATTTAATTTTTTCAATTATGTAATTTTAATTAATTTTTAATTTTATAATTTTTAAATAGTCTCAGATCGGTGTTGGAATGTTATATTCATAACATGCATGGTCCCCATCGCCTTGATCGAGAATTACTGCGGAAGCGGGTTTTTGGCACGTGGCCACGATAGGTAGGGGTTCAAGTTGGAGTCGCCTTTGATCGGTAGCGTTGATTGAGAGGTGGAGACCCGAGACCCACACTTTCCATCGCCATGCGGAGAGTGTACCATCACTTTAGAAGATGTGCAATTGCAGTTGGGATTATCGGTGGACGGGTTGGTAGTCATCGGGTCCGTAACATCTACTGATTGGATGGCCATATGCTACGAGCTTCTGGGTGCCATTCCGGATAGAATTCAAGGAGCTCGGATCGATATGGGGTGGTTACGAGACACATTCCCGGAGCCGAACAAGGGTTCGACCGAAGTAGAAAGAATACGGTATGCTCGGGCATATATTCTTCAAATAATTGGAGGCTATCTGATGCCGGACCTCTCTAGAAACCTCGTCCACCTGAGATGGTTCCTGAAACTTGTTGATTTCAGAGTAGCTAGTGAATTGAGTTGGGGGTCTGCCGTGCTGTCGAGGTTGTACCGGGAGACGTGTGGGGCGGCGCGGTCGAGTAAAGCAAAAATCGGAGGTTGCCTATCACTACTGCAATCATGGGCATGGTTTCGATTTCCATTTTTACGCCCTCGACTCGACCACCCATATGCATTCCCACTGATAATGAGGTAAACTTAATATTATATTTTACAATTATTTCGTAGATTTATAGTATTATTGCATGCTAAAAGTTTATTTAATTAGGTGGAACCATTCGGCGAGTCATGTTGGAATACCTAACTCGCTTGAGGATATACTGGCTTCTATTGGACCAAAGGTCTCAATCACAAGTAAGTTTCAATTTTGTTATTATAATTTAGTATTTCAGTATGTAGTGTCTAATATTAGGTATATAACTAATATTTTCGTAATGTTAATATAGTTTCAATGGACACCGCATTTACGATCCAAAAATTTGGGCAGTAATTCCGGAGGAGTTCCTCAAAAATCTGAACGGTTGGCACGTAAAGGTCCCATTGATCACCTACACGACCGTGGAGATACACCAGGCAGATCGGGTTCTGCGACAATTTGGATTTTGACAACCGATTCCCGTGCCACCGGAGGTGCTCGATGATGAGCACAAAGTGGACTTACAGCAGCCACACACGAATTGGCCAAGATTTTGGTCAGAACATATCGAGACGTGGGAGAATCGATATGACTATATACTTGACCGAGAACCGATAGTCGTTCCGGAGTTAGCGTGCATGCCGGAGCACATGCCATGGTTTAGGATCCATGGCAAGTCGTATCTGTTGTCGGAAGAAGAGAGGCGACGGTAACTTCGCGAGCGAAGGGAACGTCGAGCCTCTTTAAATCCAAGGAGAAGGGGTGATGAGGTGGGGCCATCATCGGTCACGACACGATCACCGACCCAACAGAAATGGCCGACACGATCCACCGGCCCATCGATTCGGTGACAACACCGATATCACAAAGATTCACTGCTCATGCCAAAAGTACCCTTTCCCTTATATGTATCCTCCTAACCCATATATGTTTCAGTTTCCTAGTCCTAGCCGAGGTTGGAGTGCATGGCCAGGTTCGAGTATGTTGCCGACTACTTCCGCTGGCCAGTCGATGGTGAGGCCGACGTCGCATGTGGGTTCAGAGGAGGCGCCGTCGGGGAGCACTTCTTTCTGCCGGGCTCTTTCTCCGTTCGAGATGCAGTCACCCCCGCCGTGGTTTATGCAAACACCTCCGGTCATTATTTTATCGAGTGGGTCACCATCGCAACATCCGAACTGCACCCACCGCGGAGAACTCGATTCCTGCCCGAGGTTCCACGACCCCGTAAAAGCCGAAGAAGGAGGAATCCAGCATGTGAATCGGATCGCCTGTGTGGCACTTGGTTCCCACCCCATCATCAGACTAAACCCTAAACCCCTAATTTGAGTTATTGTAAATTAATTTATAATTTGAGTTTAATTTTTTTGTAATTAAGGTTTAATTTTGTAATTAAGTTGTAATATATTTAATAAAATTTGAGTTTACTTTTTTTTATTGTAATTTAATTTTTAATTTATTTAATTTTAATAACTTTGACAAAATAGAATTGGTTTAATTTTTTTGTAATTAAGTTGTAATATATTTAATAAAATTTGAGTTTAACTTTTTTCCTTATAATTTAATTTTTTAATTTATTTAAATTTTAATACCTTTGACAAAATAGAATTGGTTTATTTTTTTTGTAATTAAGTTGTAATATATTTAATAAAATTTGAGTTTAACTTTTTCCTTATAATTTAATTTTTAATTTATTTAAATTTTAATACCTTTGACAAAATAGAATTGGTTTAATTTTTTTTGTAATTAAGTTTTAATATATTTAATAAAATTTGAGTTTAACTTTTTCCTTATAATTTAATTTTTTAATTTATTTAAATTTTAATACCTTTGACAAAATAGAATTGGTTTAATTTTTTTGTAATTATGTTTTAATATATTTAATAAAATTTGAGTTTAACTTTTTCCTTATAATTTAATTTTTTAATTTATTTAAATTTTAATACCTTTGACAAAATAGAATTGGTTTAATTTTTTTTTTGCAATTAAGTTTTAATATATTTAATAAAATTTGAGTTTAACTTTTTCCTTATAATTTAATTTTTTAATTTATTTAAATTTTAATACCTTTGACAAAATAGAATTGGTTTAATTTTTTTTTGTAATTAAGTTTTAATATATTTAATAAACTTTGAGTTTAACTTTTTTCTTTATAATTTAATTTTTAATTTATTTTAATTTTTTTAATAAAATAAAAGTTATTGTACAAAAGTTCACCGTTTTCCTCAAAAAATAGATATTACATAGCCGCCATGAGACAAAAGACCTAAGAACATGGTCAATTATTTCGATTTGGACACGAGCGATATGTATGGCCCGAGTTCCTACACCATCCGCACAGTCGACTTTGGTTGCTTGTTTCTCGGATATCCATATTGTTGCGTATTCTAGTCGAGCAAGGTCGACCTTTTGGTTTGCACCTCAATTGTCTATCCGGCAACAGCTTATACGGTGCAAGCAATACCGATGGCCACTTACGTTCATCTGGGACTGGTGGGAATACGTGTCTCGACACGTTGTACATGTTTTCTAATTTATACACTTCATCGACATATCTCATTGGATCAAGACGGAGATTCTGACAAGCCGCAAGTACATGGGCACATGGGTAACGAAGTGCATCAAATATCCCACAGTCGCAGGTCCTATTTGTCAAGTGTACACGATAATGGCCGCCAACAATACCTTGGTTCGGTCTGTTAAACTCCGTGACACGAAACTATAGGTTGTCGCGATCGTGACACACTATGTGCATGGTGTTCGCCCGTGCCTTCCCACGGTTTATTTCTTGCAAGACCTTCGGGCTCCATACATGGCCTCCTTGCATCTAAATCTATAACTCGCCGCTTCTTCGAAAATAGTGCCGCTTAACCAAAATATGTCTCTCGCACAACTGATGTAATCGGCAGATGACGGGTTCCTTTCAGAACAGAATTTATGCATTCGGCCAGGTTTGTGGTCATATGCCAATATAGTAAGCCGCCGTCATATGCTTGTGTCCACTGTTCGAAAGGAATATTGCACAGGTAGCTTGTGCCTTCGGCGTTATCTGAGCGCAAACTGTCTAGCGTCTTGTGAAAATGGTCTTTATTGATCTCATACCCTGCCAATATACGTTGATAGCGAATATTACATACCACTCTTCAATTGAGAATAAATTGAATATTACAAACGAAATTATATCAATAGACATTTCATACCCATATCGGTTGTCTTTTAGATCGATGTTTCCCATAGTAGTTGGATGAAACATGCCTTAGGCAATATCGATGGTATGTGCAATGCCACATACTTCCCTGGCGTTCTATTGCCGCAAGTATTCCAGGGCCCCGATCTGATATAACACATATGTCAGGTTAGGGGCAAACATGCCTCCTTAACCTAGATAGGAAGAAGTCTCAGTCATCAGCTGACTCCCCTGGTGTTGTTGCGAACGCAATCGGAAGGATTCTCCCACAGACCGCCTTGTGCCACGCCTAGCAATAGCCGATGCGTATTTCACCATACATAAAGGTACCGTCAATTTGTACCAATGGCTTGCAGTATTTAAAGGCATCTCGACATTGCTTAAATGTCCGAGCAAATGCACGCTTGAACACCGCACATCCACGGAGCGACGATCGTTGTAGTCTGTGCAGTTCCGCTTTCAAGGTCCGCCCCGCCGCTTGGGACATATCTCTCAAAGACTGACACCACCGCCACACTTCATTTTATGAAGTGTCCCACCCACCGTAACTTTTCTAACGCCTTCGCTTGGCTATCCAAGCCTTTCTGTAAGAGAGCGTGTACCCCAATTGGCTACGAATACTGCCAATTAAGGCCAGCACCGTAGTCTTGGGATTGGCCTTCACCGTCGGGATTATTAGTTCAACCAACATGTCTGAATCCATCTTCGGATGATCTTGTGTTACACCTGTCAACAAAGTACGTTAAACAATGCAACATTACATATTATTACTATTATTCGAAATCACTGAACACATAGTGGTACTGTACCGGCAAGACATGTATGTCGACCTTTGTACTTTTTTATCTCCCACAACCCTATCCTTTTCCTCAACGACGCCATGATTTTCCATGAACATGTGCCATCTTGCACTGTAGGCGAACTTATCGAGCTTGGATTTAACCATATTGTAGTTAACCCCGTTCTTAATGCTGTACTGTTTCAATGCAGCAAGAAAAGTATTCTTGTTGGAAAACTGGTTACCAACTTCTAATTGGTCCAAATCCAACGAAGAATCTGTATGGTCACGCGTCCGGTGTGGTAGTTCAGGAAACTCTAATGCATCATCTTGAGATAGATCGACATTATGCATGTGGGTTGGAGGCGAGTACGCCCTGAATAGCGGATCTTCTTCTTCTTCGTCTGAACCGCCCTCAACGTCTTTAGGTATAATTGGAATGGGCTCCAGTTCAAAAAATAATCCAACTTCTGCACCGTCGGGCCCTGCCTCCCGAGGTGGATCCACATCAAATTCATCGTCTGACCCTCCATAACCTGCAACAAACGAGGGCCCCTCGCCGGTGGATGTCGTCGGGAGTACATTATCCCTCCTTAAACATCTTTCATAAAGATTCCAATCGTATGTGGATTGCCAACCACTAGAAGTTGACGACGTCCCCCAATACGTATTTCTATCATCGGACATCGAATGACGGATATGCATGTCCCATCCACCAACCGAGTGTCGTGCAGGGGTTATGTTTTCCATACTACGATCGCACACGGGCACTTCTGTGTTTTTCCTCCCACTTACAGAGTGTCGGCTTGGGGTCGTGTATTCCCCTTGAACGGTAGTAGATGTCGAGGTCGCAGAAAGATCACTTGGAGATGAAAATTCTACATATACCTCGATATAGGGTGACCCACTGGCAAGATGAGTCTCCACCATTGCCTCAAAGCCCCGAGCACCTTTGATGTCGAACGACTCATATCTCACCGGATCAACTGAGGCGTAAAATCTATATTTAATACACTGAACTTTCATTGGCGTTGTTCCGAATATTTTACGCCTAATTCTTTTGCGAAGTTCTACCAAATCGATGTTTCGATTAAAACTCAGTCGCACTGTGTTCTCCGATAAGAAAACAACACCATTTTCGGTTTCACAAACTTCACCGTCGTAGTAAATAACAGCATTAATACGTTCACTCATTTTCAATTTTTTTTCCTTTTGCCTCAATTTCCCTTATGCAACCTGAGAATGAAATTTGACTGATTTATAGCCTAATTTTGCCAGAGGCAACTGTAGCAAAAGCGCGTCCACGTGGAAGCGCTTTTCAGTACGCATGCTTGACAAAGCACCTTCTTTGGAAGCATTTTGGCCACTGTTTGTTGAAACGTCTCTCAAAATTATTTTGCCGGAGACAATCAGAGTAAAAGCGTCCCACGGGGCGCTTTTCGATCGATGCTTGACAAAGTCGCCCTCTTGGAAGCATTTTGGCCATCGTTTGTTCGAAACGTCTCATCAAAATTATTTTGCCGGAGACTATTGGGCCAAAAACTTCAAAAAATTTCATAGGAGGTAGAGAATATCGTCCGTCGTAGCGTTTTGAAATCGACCAAAAGCGTGCCTGGAGAGGCATTTTGTTCAACTCAAAAAAAGCGCGCCTACGTGGATGCGTTTTTCTCGAGGTGGACAAAACGCCTCCCAGTGGCGCTTTTGTCGCTTCCCCAAAACGCGTTGACGTGACGCTTTTGGGGAAATGGCCCTTTCCCGTAAATTTTCTACAAAATGGCCCATTTCCGTAATTTTTCAAATTTTTGGGCTTTTTTGGTAAATTACCCTTGAGAATGGGCTAAATCAAATCCATTTCATTTTATTATTTCCATTAGTGGTATTATACTTGGGATAATTAGTTTTCCGTATCACGTGCGCATGAGAATACGTTTTAAAATATTTTTAATTTGTAATCCTTTTTAAAAATTAATTAATATACATAATATTAAAAATGTAAGACTTTTCAAATTAATTTTAATTTAATAATGCAATATATTTATTTTAAAAATTCATAAAATAATAGGTTCGCTCAAGCTCGATTTAAAAAAAACCTTCTCGGCTTTGTCAATTTATTCATTTCATTTTTAAAGATAAAATTATAGTTTTATAATTAATTTATAAATTTTAAATTTTATAATTAAAATTTGAATATACTTCAAAAATTATTTAATTTAAATTCAGGTAGTATTGAATCAACTCAAAATTTAAAAAATTTTTCCAAACCCATATCAGACTTATCGAGTCAAGCAGACTCCCTACTACTTGTCGGTTCTTTGGTTTTCTTTTAGTTTTTATTAATTTTCAATTCGTAAGTGTAATAAACTTTATTATTCAAATAAAATTAGCTTCACTTTTATTCAATTTTGTTATAGTTGCTCCATGTGTCCCTCCATGTGTCATCAATAGGTCAACTATATGCTAATGTATCCATTCTAGGCGAAGCTCTAACTAGGCGAACCAAGCCAACTTGGACCACAATCAACTGATGAACCATCACGAGATAACCCTCGTTGGGCGCACATGGGGTATCAGATTCATTGATCACTCAAGTATCCTAAAAACTCTTATCTTAGGACATCACATCATCGCCATTACAAGGGAATAAGGTATAACTCTACTATAAGTAAAACTCAGGACGCGTGGACTTCCTTGTCTCCCATATATAAGTTCATCTCAACAGTCGAAGAAAAAATCAAGACACAAAAATCTCTTCTTCTCCTTCCTTTTTTTCTCTCCATCTAAACCTACTGCATCAAGCAATCTTCTAGATTCTTTATTCAATGGCTTTCTACCTTAACTAAGGGCAGGGATGGATCTAGGGGGCACGAGAGGGTAGTCGCCCCCTTGGAATTTTTAGATTTTTGAATTTTATATATAAATTATCATGTATTTTAGGTTTGGTGTCCACATTGTATAACATTCGCCCCATTGGCCAAATAATAATAATCAAATATTAATGTATGATGGGCCTTAAAAGACTAAACTTAAAGGCTCAATATGAACTTTAAAGCCAAATTTCAGAATTAATTGATTTGGCTCATACCCATGCATATTAGGTTAATGACTTTCTTGTATTTTGATTTGTATGTCTTGCTAAGTAATTATCTTCCTTTGGTAAGGTGTTGACACTGTCGAGAGAAAAAAAAAAAGGAGTTTGATGCCGAGACTGAGAGCATAGAGTAAAAAAAATACAAATTATCTTCCTCTCGGTAAGTATTTTTTCATAAATTATGTTCTTTATTTTTTTTGACTTATTAATTTTTTCTTTTTCCTAATATTTTGTTGTTTAATATATTATTATAGTCTCTAGGTTTTTCGATTAAATTATGGTCATCAAAAGGATCGAATATTTTTCAAGAAAAGGGTGTCAGAAAGCAATAATGATTAATCGATTCCTCAACCTTCTGTTATTAGTGGAAAAAAAAAATCAAATATCGTATTTTCCCAAGATCCTGACTGAGATATTAGGTCTTCTCAATCTCAAGCTCTTGAATACGATATTGAGTCTTTCGAAGCTCCTAAACGAGATATTGTAATACCCCGTAAATTTTTACGGTAAGATATTATCTTTGATATAGTAAAATAAGAAAATAAAGCGACAAAAAGAGAAATTTTGGAGTTATGACAACATTGGGAAGTATATTATGATATATTAATTCAAGAAATGACTAAATGGTAAAAGTGAGAAAAGTTTTGTTACCTAAGAGTAAATATTAAAAACTTGAGGGGTTAAAGTGTAAATATGAAAAGTTAAAGGACCAATAGTGCAAATATTTTAAGGGTGAAATGATCTAGAAACTAAGGAAAATGGATGAATTAGGACCAAATTGAATAGGTAAAGAATTATGAGGGACTAAATCATAATTTTACCAAATTATGTGATGATTCAAGGATGAAATTTTAATAGATCATAAAGGGCAAAATGGTCAATTGAAAGAGAGAGAAATCTAGAAAGTAATGATGATGTTGATGATATTTTATAATTATTTAATTAGATAAATATTATTTTATTAATATTTTAATAAGATATTTTATTTTTATTTATTTAGTATATAAGGAAGGAAAGATGAAGAATTTCTATTATCTTTCCATGCATTTCACGTTAGAAGAGAAGAGAAGAAAGAAAGTTTTGCTTTCTTTGCAATTTGGTTCTTTTTCCAAAAAGTTCACCATTTTCACCTAGAAATCAAAAGAATTTCCATAGCTACCAAAAGAGAAAAATGTAAGGAGACTATGGAGAGTTAGAATATCAAGTTGGATTCAAGAAATAGAAGTCGGAGGAGAGAGAAAATCAAGTTAAAGATTGAAATCAATATGACAAGGTAAGAACATTAAGATTTTAATATATTTTTAAGTTTGATATTATTGAAAAATATGGAAATGATGTTAATGTAACATTTTCTTATATATGGTCCTATGTTCTTGATATTTTAGTGAAGAGAAAATAAGAGAAAGTGATGTGAAATAGTGTAGAGAAAGAAAATAAGGGTGTTATAAACATGACAATTAATATCTTGCACTAAAATAGTTTTGGATAGCATAGTAGTCTAACTTTGAAAAATCACCAAAAATTGTGGAAATTGAATTATAGGATGAATAAAATGTGAAATTAAATTTTATTGAGTCTAGTTTTTCATAGAAGTAGCAATGTAAGCAATGGAATTGTAAATTATGAGTTATAATAAATTTTGTGAGACAATGGCAGAATGATTTCGAGTTCCCCTGTTCCGAGTTTTGAAAATCATCAAAAATTGGAGAAAAATAATTATGGGCTTAAATTTACATGTCTAAATTCTTAATGAGTCTATTTTTAATAGAATCAAATGGGAACATCATTAAAATCCCGTACTAAGAGATAATTAATTTTTAGTAAAGAAAGGTAAAAGTTGTAAAACAGCAGAATAGAGTCAAATTTGAAGATTTTACTATACTTATTGGCTAAACCATAAATTATTAAATTTTTATGGTAGAAAAATATTTGAGTCTTCTAAAAAATCAAGCGAATCTTAAATTGGAATTCTGTAGCTTACGATATAAATAATTTAGTGACTATGACTCAAATGGACAGCTTTGAATAAATTTATAAGTAAATAGTGAAATCATAGATAATGTTACTTATAAGCATGTTATATAAATTAAGGATGTGGAATGGAGAGGATGATGAGGTATATGAATATTCAGCTAGCATGGCTAATTTGCTTGTTTTAGGCTCAGGGACTAAATTGAATAAAAGTAAAACTTTATGGACAATTTTGTAAAATTGTAAAAAATGACCAAATTGCATGAAATGGATTATTTTATTATTTAAATTACAAAATTGAATGAAATTATTAATTTAGATTAAGATCGGATGAAAACATGTTTTAGGGATTAAATTGAAAAGTGTTAAAATTATGGAAAATTCGATATTTCATAGAATTCATGGGTTGTTATCAATATATATGAGAATAATTAGGCTTGAAACAAGGAATAAATTACAAGAATTTTATTTTTCTGAGCCTAAGGATGAAATCATCATTAATTAAAAGCTTAGGGGCAAAATTGTAATTTTGCTTAGAGCATTAATTGAATGTATCAGAATATGAAAGGAATGAAAATGATGATCAAATTTATTTATAAACATCTGGATGACTCAAATACGAGACTTGAAAGTGGAAAAGAAAAGACATCGAATTAGTGAAATTATAAACAAGAATAAGCAACGAGGTAAGTTCGTGCAACTTGAATTGAATTCTTGAATACTTGAATTGTATATTTATGTGACATGAATGTGAATTGAATGTTTAATGTATGATAATAGATGAAATGTTGATAACACTTGATAAAAAGAGAAATAAATCCTAGTTGGATGGAATGGAATTTGATGATCACTGAAAAGGATTTGACGGTAAAAAGGATCTAGCCCGGACGGGTGATCCTAGTATTAGCCCTCCTGAAGAATATGTGTGAAAAGGATCTAACCCGAACGGGTGATCCTAATATAAGCCCTTCCGAAGAATATGTGTGAAAAGGATTTAACCCGAACGAGTAGTCTGAAGTAAATGTGAGTCTAGATTTAGCCTAGATTGGTAATCCAGACAAAGCTCTATAGAGTATTTGTTATTGCAGGAGATTTAGCCTGGACTGGTAATCCCAAAAATACTCTTTGAGCATATGTTACAGGGGATTTAACCTGGATTGATAATCCCACGGTAAGAAATGAGGTTCACGGGAGTGTGCTCTCTTACAGGTGATTTAGCCTAGACTGGTAATCTCGCTGTAAGAAATAAGGTTCGCGGGAGTGTACTATCTGAAAAGGACTTATGTATATATATATGTACGAATTAACGGTTAATGAGATTGTACACTATAAGTGTACTACTGGAAATCCATCGAAATTTCGAGAAATTCAATGGGATAAATATAGTAAATGGTAAGTACTTGAAACCATGAAATTTAACTTGAAATACATAGAAATGATAATTATTTGATATATTGAAATATGACATAGAAAATACATGTATGTGAAACTTGCCTGATAATTATGCACATTCAAGATTATGAACTGCTACTGGAATAAATATACACTAAACTCGTGAAAATTATGGTACATGAAATATTGTCATAATGAATTGAATAATTTATATTTATGAAGAAACAGCAAGAGAATGATATGTATCATGATATGTAAATATGAGACTATCTTTGATACGTTGATACAAGGAAAATTATGTATATTAAGACGAGTAATAAATTCAAGTGAGACATGTCAAGAAAATAAGTTTGTCAATATTAAAGTACGCTAACCAATGTTGTTGCTTGAAGTTTAGGCAAGTGCCAAATTACTAGTTGAATGGTAATATGTTTAATTATGAGGTGCATTGAAATGGTAAGTGCTTAGATGAAAATATAATTGAGCTTATGAAAGAGTGGAAAGGTTTTAGTTATGCAATTTCTTATGAAATGATTTGTTATGTGATACGGCCGTATGAATCTTGCACCTAATTCAAAAATAAAAATTAACTACACGGCCTAGGGACACGGGCGTGTGAAGCTATACGGCCTGAAGTGAGGTAAGTCACATGGGCGTGTTGGCCACACCGCCTGATCACACAGGCATGTCCCTGAACCACATAGGTGTGCAACCTCTGTAGTTGAGAAAATTTTTTAGATTTTGCGAAAAATTCCCTATGATCCCGATTTAATTCCGGTTGGTTCCTAATGTATGTTTTGGGCTTCGAAGGCCCAATAGAGGGACGTTATGATTATTTTTAGAATATGAATAACAAATGACTTGAAATTATTTGAAAATGTTCAGTAAACTTTGGTAATGCCTCGTACCCTATTCTGACAACGGATACGGGTAAGGGGTGTTATAGATATCATGTCTTCTTAATCCCAAGTTCTTGAATCAGATATTGAGTCTTCCCAAGCTCCTAAACGAGATATTTGGTCTTCTCAAGTTCTTGAACGTCTTCATAAATTATCAAGAGTCAAAACAAAGGAGTTTGATGCTTTTTATTTAGAGTGTGATTCGAGACTTCGAAAATCTATTTAGGATTACCC
Organism: Gossypium rotundifolium; assembly: GCA_025506655.1. Classification (NCBI taxonomy): domain Eukaryota; kingdom Viridiplantae; phylum Streptophyta; class Magnoliopsida; order Malvales; family Malvaceae; genus Gossypium; species Gossypium rotundifolium. The sequence continues at coordinate 70,005,813 of CP106734.1, forward strand.
TCCAAATCAACAAGACAAAGTCTGTTGAGCTTACATTAAGTTTAGACCATATCAATTGATTCCTCCAACTGAGGCTCCAACATCTCCTCAGTATATTGACAAGAATGGACGTCAATTTCTCCCATCTCGGTACAAGTTATTCCTAGATTGGCTCAATTTTTCACCAAATAAGAATGTTGTATGTTATCTTCCTTGTTTTCTCTTCAACAAGCCATTTGGGCATCATGAAAATACTTTTACAAGCTAAGGATTTCAATCATGGAAGAAGGTCAATGAATGATCTAAATGTCATTTATTACTTATATAGGTAAGCATGCAAATTCTTTACATAAGAATGTAATGAAAAGTTATCTCGATCTTCAGAATTTCTTTCAAAATACTAAAAGGCTTATTGAGAAATAAAATTTTAAACCAGTTACAAGAAATCGGCTACAATTCAATATGTCAATAGATATTGTCAATGGCTTGTATTTCAAGGTTGTGCCTTTAGGGAATGCAATGAAGCACAAGATTCAAGAAATCGAGCTAACTTTCTTAAACTAATAAAACTTTTAGCTTCTTATAATGAAGATGTGGAGGCAATTGTCTTAGAAAATACCTCTCAAAATGCATGGTATGTCAGTCCGATTGTTCAGAAGGACATTATTTCTATTTTGGAGAGTAAAATCCAATGATTCATTCGGGAAAAGGTTAGAGATTCAAAGTTTTGCATTGTCGTGGATGAAGCTCGTGATGAGTCAAAGAAAGAACAAATGGAAATTGTATTGCAATTTGCTGATAAAGAAGGTTTTATACATGAATGATTATTTGATTTGGTTCATTTGAAGGACACTGTATTGTTAGCTTTGGAGAAGGAAAACTGTGAAGTTCTTTTACATCATTGCCTTAATGTGGATGGTATTTGTGGTGAATGATGCAACACCCAGTATTGGCGGGCCCTAGGTTAGGGCGTGTAGTCAAAGAATTTGAGTGGGGTGGTCCTACCTGCCCAATGGACACTTTCGGTGTGTACTTAGGGTGCATAGTTAGTGTTAGAGTATGAAGTAAGAATTGTAATCTGAATGCGTGCATAGGTACAAAGAAGAAATTAATGATAGTGATAAGGGTTTTTGTGTAAAAAATATTATTGCTTGGAGTAGGGTACGCCAAGTTTGACTAGTTACTGTAAAAGTTACATTCTAACGATATAGTCAGGACTATACAAAAGAGAAAGTAAGAGATAAGTAAAGATTTTGGATACTGGTATACATTTCTTTATAGCTGTAAACCATAAAGAGAAAGGGAGTGTTGAAGGTAGGTGACACGTGTCAAGCTCCACTAGAGAAAGTGAGTTTCCACTATATATATAGTTATAGGAAATCACTGATTGGCTTTGGAGTGGAGCAATGATCTTTCTTGCTAAGCTGAAACTAAAAGATCAAAATTCATACCAATAATTTTTTCGTACCTTAGTGGCTGTTGCAAACTTCTAGATTTGATGTCGAGATTTGGAGATTAAGCTGCTGTTCAAAGTTATCAGGTGAGTCCCTAAGCTGACTCTTGCATGTGTGTTATGCATTCTAGAAACTTTGGTGAAAAGAGATAAAACCATAAGATTCAGGTTTGGAAAGTATGATATAATGATTCTGATGAGAAATGCATGATTTATGGACTTGTGTGTATAGATTGCATAAAATCTGATGGTCCAAGTGTGTAATAGGAATCTAAGGTTAAAGGACTGTTGTATTTGAAAGATTGAAATGTGTATATGTGTCAAAAAAAAATGAATATGTCTGTCATGAACAAGTTAATGTATGATGAGTCTGTCTCTATCTCCAGAGTCATCTAAAGGAGTTCGTCAGGACTTTAAACACAATCCTCTGAAAAGAAAAGTCCATGGCACCATATCATGTACGACCGTAGTTGGTGGGCTATGGCTTCATATGGAAATACTAATCGTATAAGACCATAACTGGTGGGTTATGGCATCATATGGAAAGAACTAAAGGAAGGTTATTACCAAATAAGGTTTTGCGTAACCCAAGACGATGATGGGAAAACCTTACGTAATGTGAGTCTAAGTGAATTCCTATCATGAAGACGCCGATGAAATAGACGCCTTTGTGGCAGTCTATGAAATGGAAGCCTTTTTGGCAATCTATGACATAGAAGTCTTTGTGGAAATCTTCAAAAAGATAGCTTTTATGGCGATCTATGGAAAGGAACGCCCTTTTGGTACATTCTAAAGGAAATTCCTAAAGGCTAGTATCTGAAGGGGACACTTTGTGGAGGACCTTGAAAGGGAAGAATGATAAATATGGTGAACTCTGAAGGAATATTACATATGGCGAACTCTAAAGAAATAGTACGTATGGCGAACACTAAGAGAAGCGGTTTCATAAAAAATATTTTGGTGAATCCTGGATAATATTGAAACATGAAAAAGGAGAAAATGAAACTCGCCAGAGTATGCAACGAATTCAAAGTATGAGAAAAGGGACTTGAAGAGCAAATTTGAATAAAGGCTACAACTATATGGGAATGGATAAGAAATCATATGGGAGCTTATCAAAGAACATAAGTTATAGACCGGTAGGGTGAAAAGTAATATATAACGACTATGGCATGAAGAATGAGAGTCTAATGAGGTACTCGCTAGATATTGAACGAAGAACTAGGAATAATAAGATGATGAATATAGTTACCGGATGTGTATATAGATGATAAAGGTAAATAGAGTTTAACTCATTAAGTTTTTGTGAACTTACCTCTGTGTTTTATGTCATAGACCAGTCAATAACATTTCTGACCATCCAACCTTGTGTTGGACTCACTCCATCGAAATCCATTTGGGCTAAGGTCTTGAAGGCAGTATTGGAACACATTTCTAACTAGAACTAGTTCCACTAAGTCTAGCACACACCCTTTTTTCAATCGTTTAACTTGAACACCAGAAAGCTCAGAGCCCTCTAGCTAAAATTGGTTACAATTACCCTTCTTGGGAAGAGACCACCTTGTTGGAAAACCAAAATTAGGCCTAGAGTTACTAATGACTCATATGTATTTGCCTTTCCATTAGTGGAGGTTTGAAATGTTATTTTGAATGATTGGCTCGCACCCTGAACGCACACTGAAATGGGCATTGTCGAGAGTAGTAACCTGTCTAATCATCTTTAACTGGTAAAACTTTTGAAAAACCCCAGCATTGGTGGTTTATTGTGCATATAACAATTGATTTAATAGGCTACTAGAGCCCACCAAGGTAGAGCTCATAATTTCCCCGGCGTGATGCCGTATTCACTTAAAATGACACAAAAGAAAAGATTTAAAGGTAGATAGAACCCATCTTCTTAGAGAATTAAATGCAAGATGAACCCTCTAGAATTACAACTCAAATGACTTCGTTCGGGTATTTGGAAGGTGTAAGCAAAGCTCAGGATTCGAATACCTTGGACTCTAAGAAAACGAGTCATCTCATCTGGGTGGTGTTACAGGTAATTTGGTTGGGTGTCCCCCCCGATTAGGCTAATCATAGGATCTTGAAGTAAAGGTGGTTTGGACCCACCCGGGGCAACGGTTCAACTATCTTGGTTGTGACCTCTCCCTCAAGTGTTGGCTCGAACCATTTTTCATGACAAATGCATGAAGAGGAAAGGAAGAAAGAAGAAGCAGGAAGAATGATAAGTACATTTGAATAGGCAAAGATGGAAAAAGCAGAGAATGAACAGAATAATAATGAGATTATGGATTCAGATTGTTGCAGGAAGGTAAAAGGAAAGGGGAAGTTGAATCGACAAAAATAAATGGAGAAAATTGTGAGCGAGAAGTTAAGTTCTAAATGACTGCTTAAGTTTTTCAATACAAGGCTAACACTTGTCACGAAGTAAGTTGAGCCAAATTTGAATTTTTGACAAAACAGTGAGCCTTGACCAATTTATAGGAATTCTAAACAAGTACGGGCTTCTACGATACGCCACTGGGTGGATAGTTTGCACTCGAACATCCGTGTTTGCCACATTACAATAATTTCAGGGATAAAATTAGTAACATCCCGTTTTTAGTCAAATCAGAACAGTAGTTTTGGGACCACAAATCTGAGGTTAAAATAATTATTTTATTATTTTAATGTCTATAGCATGATAATATGTGTAACAGCTTGATTTAGGGCCTAGTCAAAATAGTGGTGCGAGACCATGAAATCGAGATGAAATTATGAGTTTTAAGGTTTATGTCATGTTTGCATGCTAGTATGAAGGTTTCATGAAGCAATTTCGCTAAATTGTGATTGAATGGTCCAAAAGGACTAAATTGAAAAAGTTGCAAAATATGAATCTCTAGAAGCTTTTTGTATGAAATAGCTTTAGAATAATAATTATGAACCCCTAGATAGCAATTTTCCCAAAATTTAATTTTTGGACAAAATTGGTCATGAGATAATTTTATGGAAATTTTAAAAAGAGGGCCATTTTGGTCATTTGCCTAATAAATGATTAAAATGGGAAAAAGCTGACAAAAATCCATTTATCTTCTTCCCCAAGCTGCCGAAAATTCTAATAGCCATTGTTAGGGCTCTTTCAATTTTCCAAGCTTGCTAGTAAGTGCTCCTAAGCCCGTTTTTGATATTGTTCGTATTTTTAAAGTCCTGGTAGCATGAGTAAGCTATTTTTAGCTATTTGATAAGCTATAATGGATGTTCAAAAATGTGGCCATTTATGACATGCATGTATTTTGATGTTCTATGGATGATTATGAAAGCTTGATGTAGTAGAAACATCTTTTGTGAAGTGATTTTCCATGAAAATGCATGTAGGGACTTGATTGTGAAAATCTTAAGTTTGGTCATACATGTGTGATTTTGTGAGAATTGATGATTGCTATAGTTGAGACTATTAATCAGCTAAGCATGTAGTTTAAGAAAGTTGTATAAAAATCATTTTACAAGCTTAGGGTAAAAGTGCAAATATGAGAAAGTATAGGAGCAAAATAGTAATTTTTGCCAAAGAATGAGTTATGAGTCAATTTAGTCAATATGCTTATTAAATGGTCTATTTATGGTTATAAATCAAGAAAAACGAAGCCCAGATCAAAACCGAGGCAAGAATAAAGTCGAGGGCTAAATTGCATATCTACATACATTTTGTATATTGAGGTAAGTTTGTATGATTTCTAAGCTTTATGATTTCTATCATTGAATTGCTTAGTATAATGTACATTGTTATCATGGAATGCTTAATGTTTGTTAAATAAAGAAATCAATGTGATTAAGTATGAACAAGTTATCATGTAAGTCCAAGGACCCAAGCTTGGCATTGAACAAGTTATCATGTAAGTCCAAGGACCCAAGCTTGGCATTGAACAAGTTATCATGTAAGTCCAAAGACCCAAGCTTGGCATTGAACAAGTTATCATATAAGTCCAAGGTAAGCTTGGCATTGATTCAAGAAGAGATATATCATGTAAGATCGTATCTAGGATATGACTTTGGCATTAAGTTACATGGGATGAGATTTAGTATCCTCGATTATTTGCAGAATTCATCGAGCAATGAGTAAAGTTAAAATGAGATAATAAGAAAGCTAAATAAGCAAAGATATTACCAAGTTGAAAATTGAGTATTATTTATGTTATGAATGATGAATTAGAGATCATGATTATTAAATTAAAGTATGTTGATCAATGTGATCAAGTGATACAGACACCATGTTTACCTTACAAGTATGAGGATAGTAAGTATCATGAGACATGTGAGAATCAGTATGAGTAAGTAAGCTTTAAAGCTGAAATTATGATACCATTGTTATGTCAAATGGTTTATATTAAGCAAGTTTATTAATCTGTGTTTTACATGCAAACTTACTAAGTTAAATGCTTACATCTTTAATCCTTTCTTTCTATGTAGTCCCGCCAAGCTAACTTGTAGATCGTTGGAGTCGAAGCTCGCAGCACACTATCAATTCTTATTTTCGTATAACCAAGTTATTTTACTAAGTATGGCATGTATAGGAAGCAATCATTTTGAGAACATGTTTTAAGAAGGGTCATTGTATAGGTTGTCAAACCATTATGGCATGTATAGGAAGCAATCATTTTGAGAACATGTTTTAAGAAGGGTCATTGTATAGGTTGTCAAACCATTATTCTTTTGTATACGGCTTATTGGTTAGCCAAAATTGGTTATACGTAAGTTGCTGTATTCAATGAAGCATGTTGTATAGTTTTTTAAGTGTATTGGTTTGATTTTGATTTCAGGGTAGTAAATGGCTTGGTATATAGCCTCTAAGTGCTCACACGGTTAGACACACGGACGTGTGTCTAGGCCGTGTGAACCCTGCACCTTATTAGTAGTAATCATGACAGGCCACAGTACAACCCCACGGTTGTGTGTATGAGCCGTATAGAATACACGGTTTGAACATGGGCATGTGCCCATACCGTGTGGATCAAGTCAGTATATCAAGGTTTATCATACGGTTTAAGCCCACGGGCGTGTTCAGGCAGTGTGAAAATAGTCAGTAACTCCCCGCGGTTGATAACATGGGCGTGTCAAGGGGTACACTAGCGTGTCCCAAGCCACAAGGGTGTGCCACCCCTGTTTTAAAGAAAGGTTTCGATTAAGTTCCAAAAGTTTTTAGATATGTGCTTAAGGCCTCGTAGGCCCATGTAAGGTATAATTAGACTAATATAGAGAAGTTTTTAAGTCGAAACGAAATTTCACAGCCCATAAGTGTATGTTTTAATGAGTTCAAGCATGGTAATATCTCTTATCCAGTCCTAGCCTTGGGCTTGGGTATGGGGTGTTACATTTAGTGGTATTAGAGCCACGGTTTAGTCAGTTCTAGGACTAACGTAGCACGAGCACGAGTCTAGCTATACATGCCATAAATAAGAATGTTTTAATAATGATAGTGTGATGACTCATGACTATTTAAATTATGTTTATACATATAGTAAATGGATCCCGAAGAGGTTGTGGCGGATGATGTAGAAAGTAACGCGCCGGCTCCCGCAGAAGGGACGGTGCCAAACGAGAATTTGAATAGACCTACTACGGTGAGTCAAGAAGGAGGAGAAGAGGCTAGAGAAGCTTTCCTCTATATGATAAATCCTGGTATACGAAGTTCGTTCGTGCGAACTTGAATGCACAACCCCCTCCACCCCCGCCTGTTCCACAACCTGCTCCAATAGTCCCTCAAGTAGTAGATGTGGTAAGAGGAGATAAACCTCCAATGGATAGGATCAGGAAACATGGGGCAGAAGAATTTCGGGCTAGAAAAGATGATGATCCAGAAAGAGCTGAATTCTGACTAGAAAAATACCATCAAGGTATTTAATGAGCTGTCATGCACCCCTGAAGAATGCATGAAGTGTGTAATCTCTCTCTTAAGAGACTCTGCTTACTAATGGTGGAACACCCTTGTGTCGGTAGTACTGAGGGAAAGGGTCACATGGGAATTCTTCTAAGAAGAGTTCAAGAAAAAGTATATTAGCCAAAGATTTGTAGACTAGAAGAGGAAGGAATTTCTAGAGCTGAAGCAAGGCAAGATGTCAGTAACTGATTATGAGTGAGAGTTTGTACGACTCAGCAAATATGCTCATGAATGTGTATCCACTGAGGCCATTATGAGTAAAAGATTTAAAGATGGATTAAATGAGGACATTAAGTTGTTTATTGCTGTCCTAAAATTAAAGGAATTTGTTGCGCTAGTAGAAAGGGCTCGTAAAGCCGAAGAACTAGCAAAAGAGAAGAAGAAGTCTGAAATGGAGTCTCGTGACTTTAGAAAGAGATAGTGGAATAAGTCATTCCAATCTTCATAAAAAAAAGTCAAGAGATTTCCCTACCCAATCGGCTGCTTCCACTGGGCTTTCAAGGAAAGACAAGAGTAAACAATATTCAGGGAATAAAGCACAGACTACTTCAATTGCAAGTGTTGGGAATATTAGATCTGACAGACCTGAATGCCCACAGTGTGGTAGATGCCACCTTGAAGAATGCTGAGCACATGAAAATGCATGCTTTAGATATGGTTCTAAAGACCACTATATAAAAGATTGTCCAGAGATGATGAAAGAAGAAAGAGCTCAGAACCCGAGATCCAGGAGTATGGTCAGATGCAGACCGTAGAGGAACTTAGGAAGTGGGGCAAGTGGAAGAGGTAACCCTAGAAAATAGGCTGTGAGACCTGAGGGTAGAGCGCCTACAAGGACTTATGCCATTTGCACTCGCAAAGAGGCATCTTCCCATGAAGTTATTATGGGTACCTTTTCTCTTCATGATGTTAAAGTTATTGCTTTAATAGATCCCGGATCCACACACTCTTACATTTGCATAAAATTAGTATCAGGTTTGAGTATGCCTATAGATTCTACAGAATTTATGATTAAAGTGTCTAATCCTTTAGGCAAGAGTGTGTTAGTTGATAAAGTTTGTAAAGATTGTCCATTAATGAATAGAGGTCATTGCTTTAAAGCAAATCTTATGTTACTACCATTTGATGAGTTCGACCTCATTATTGGCATCGACTGGTTGACTACCCATGATGTAATAGTTAATTGTGGGAAGAAATATATTGAAATGAGATGTGAAGATGGGGATACTCTTCATGTAGAATCAGATGAACAAGGTAGATCACCGGCAATGATTTTTTTTATGATGGCACAGAAATATATAAGAAAAGGGTATGAAGCATATCTGGCCTATGTGATGAATGATAGAGGAACAGAACTGAAGATTGAGTCAGTACCGATAGTACGTGAGCACGTGGATGTTTTTCCAAGGAATTACCAAGACTACCACCAGTTAGAGAAGTTGAGTTCAATATTGAGTTAACTCCCGGTACTGTACCGATATCCATTACTCCTTACAGAATGGATCCAACAGAGTTGAAAGAACTAAAGTCATAGTTGCAAGAGTTAACAGACAAAGGCTTTGCAAGATCAAGTTGTGCACCATGGGGTGATCCGGTTTTATTTGTGAAAAAGAAAGATGGCACCATGAGATTGTGCACAGATTACCGTCAACTTAATAAAGTGAAAGTAAAGAACAAGTACCCATTGCCTAGGATCGATGATTTGTTCAATCAATTGAAAGGAGCCACTATGTTCTCCAAAATAGACTTGAGATCAGGGTACTATCAGCTTAGAGTGAAGGATTCAGATGTATCCAAGATCACCTTTTGAACAAGGTATGAGCATTATGAATTTTTAGTCATGTCTTTTGGGTTCACCAATGCTCCCGCGGTATTCATGGATTTAATAAATCGCATATTTAGACCATACCTGTTTGTAGTCGTTTTTATTGACGATATACTGATTTATTCCCGAGATGAGAATGATCATGCTGAACACCTACGGACAGTTCTACAGATTCTTCGAGAAAATCAGTTATATGCCAAATTCAGTAAAAGCGAATTTTGGCTCAAGGAAGTATGATTTCTTGGACATATTGTCTCGAAAGATGGAGTCTAAGTAGATCCAAATAAGATCTCAGCCATAATGGATTGGAAGCCACTGAAGAACATCTATGAGATTAGAAGTTTTCTAGGCCTAGCCGGCTATTATAGACGATTTGTCAAGGGGTTTTCCATGATTGCAACCCCGATGACTAAACTGTTACAGAAGAATGTGAAGTTTGAATGGTTAGAACGATGCCAACAAAGTTTTGAGAAGTTGAAAGCAATGTTGACAGAAGCTCTAGTTTTAGTACAACCTGAGTCAGGGAAAGAATTTGTGATTTATAGCAATGCATCCTTAAACGGATTAGGCTGTGTACTCATGCAAGAAGGCAAGGTGATTGCTTATGCCTCAAAACAGTTGAAACCTCATGAAAAGAATTATCCAACGTATGATTTAGAATTAGCTGCCATAGTCTTCGCTTTGAAGATTTGGAGACATCATTTATATGGTGAGAGATGTCAGATTTTTACAGATCATAAAAGTCTGAAGTACTTGATGACATAGAAAGAGTTGAAGTTAAGGCAACGGAGATGGTTAGAGTTGATAAAAGACTATGAGTTGGTCATTGAGTACCACTCAAGAAAGGCGAATGTAGTCACCGATGCTTTGAGAGGAAGTCCCTTTTTGCATCAAGGGCATTGAATTCCAGGATATCTTTATTCGACGATGGTTCTATTATAGCCGAGTTGAGAGCTAGACCAATGTTTTTTCATGAGATCCTGGAAGCTCAAAAAGAAGATAGTGAATTGCAAGTTAAGAGAGCTCAGTGCGAGCCAGATGTTGAATCTGACTTTCGGATTAATTCTGATGGATACTTGATGTTTAGAGATAGAGTTTGTATACTGAGAAAAGAGGAGTTGATTTAGAGAATTTTGTATGAAGCACATAACAGATGTTTGTCTGTACATCCAGGAAGTACAAAGATGTATAATGGTTTAAAGCAACAGTATTGGTGGCCGAAAATGAAGAAAGATGTTTCAGAATTTGTTTCCAAGTGCATGATTTGCCAGCAAGTAAAGGCTGAACACCAAGTACCTTTGGGTTTACTTCAGCCCATTTTGATTCCCGAGTGGAAATGGGACCGTATCACCGTGGATTTTGTAACGGGGTTATCGTTGTCACCAAGCAAGAAAGATGCTATATGGGCTGTAGTTGATAGACTCACGAAGTCAGCCCATTTCATACCCATACGAGTGGATTACTCCCTCGACAAATTGGCAAACTTGTATGTTTCAGAAATAGTAAAGCTTCACGGAGTTCCCTTATCGATTATATCGAATAGAGATTCGAGATTCACATCCAGATTTTGGAAGAGGCTGCAAGAAGCCTTAGGTACAAGATTGAATTTGAGCACAGCTTTTCATCCTCAAACTGATGGTCAGTCAGAGAGGTTAAATCAAGTACTTGAGGATATGATCAGATGTTGTATTTTAGAATTTCAAGGTTGTTGGGGGAAGTTTCTCCCATTGATAGAATTTGCCTATAATAATAGTTTTTAGTCGAGCTTAAAGATGGCGCCTTATGAGGCTCTATATGGGCGTAAATGCAGAACACCTTTGTTTTGGACTGAACTTAAGGAAAACCAAATTCACGGGGTCGATCTGGTTAAAGAAGCTGAAGAGAAAGTGAAAGTGATATGAGAATGTTTAAGAGCTGCCTCAGACAGACAGAAATCCTATTCAAATTTAAAGAGAAAAAAGATAGAGTACCAAGTCAGGGACAAAGTGTTCTTGAAAGTGTCACCATGGAAAAAGGTTCTCAGATTTGGCCGGAAAGGTAAATTGAGTCCATGTTTCATTGGACCTTACGAGATTACTAAGAGAGTTGGGCCGGTAGCTTACCATTTGGCTTTGCCATCAGAATTGGAGAAGATACATGATGTGTTTCACGTGTCAATGTTGAGACGCTACAGATCAGATCCTTCACATGTAATTATCCCGTCAGAGATAGAGATTTGTCCCGACATGACTTATGGTGAAGAACTAGTCAAGATTTTAGCTCGGGAAGTCAAACAACTAAGAAATGAAAGTATTGCCCTAGTAAAAGTATTGTGGCAAAGACATGGAATAGAAGAAGCTATGTGGGAAACAGAAGAGAATATAAGAAACTAGTATCCAAACCTTTTTGCTGGTAAGATTTTTGAGGACGAAAATCCCTAAGGGGGAGAATTGTAACAGCTCGATTTAGGGCCTAGTCGGAATAGTGGTACGAGACCACAAAATTGAGATGAAATTATGAGTTTTAAGGTTTATGTCATGTTTGCATGCTAGTATGAAGGTTTTATGAAGCAATTTCGGTAAATTGTGATTGAATGGTCCAAAAGGACTAAATTGCAAAAGTTGGAAAATATGAATTTCTAGAACCTTTTTGTATGAAATAACTTTAGAATAATAATTATGAACCCCTAGATAGCAATTTTCCCAAAATTTAATTTTTGGACAAAATTGGTCATGAGATAGTTTTATGGAAATTTTAAAAAGAGGGGCATTTTGGTCATTTGCCTAATAAATGATTAAAATGGGAAAAAGATGACAAAAATCCATTCATCTTCTTCCCCAAGCTACAGAAAATTCCAATAGCCATTGTTAGGGCTCTTTCAATTTTCCAAGCTTGCTAGTAAATGCTCCTAAGCCCGGTTTTTGATATTCTTCGTATTTTTGAAGTCTTGATAGCATGAGTAAGCTATTTTTAGCTATTTGATGAGCTATAATGGATGTTCAAAAATGTGGTCATTTATAACATGCATGTATTTTGATGTTCTATGAAAGATTATGAAAGCTTGATGTAGTAGAAACATCTTTTGTTAAGTGATTTTCCATGAAAATGCATGTAGGGACTTGATTGTGAAAATCTTAAGTTTGGTCATACATGTGTGACTTTGTGAGAATTGATGATTGTTATAGTTGAAACTATTAATCAGCTAAGCATGTAGTTTAAGAAAGTTGTATAAAAATCATTTTACGAGCCTAGGGGCAAAAGTGTAAATATGAGAAAGTATAGGAGCAAAATAGTAGTTTTTGCCAAAGAATGAGTTATGAGTCAATTTAGTCCATATGCTTATTAAATGATCTATTTATGATTACAGATCAAGAAAAACGAAGCCCGGATCGAAACCGAGGCAAGAACAAAGTCGAGGACTAAATTGCATATCTACATACATTTTGTATATTGAGGTAAGTTTGTATGATTTCTAAACTTTATGATTTCTATCATTGAGTTGTTTAGTATAATGTACATTGTTATCATGGAATGCTTAATGTTTGTTAAATAAAGAAATCAATGTGATTAAGTATGAACAAGTTATCATGTAAGTCCAAGGACCCAAGCATGGCATTGAACAAGTTATCATGTAAGTCCAAGGACCCAAGCTTGGCATTGAGCAAGTTATCATGTAAGTCCAAAGACCCAAGCTTGGCATTGAACAAGTTATCATGTAAGTCCAAGGACCCAAGCTTGGCATTGAACAAGTTATCATGTAAGTCCAAGGACCTAAGCTTGGCATTGAACAAGTTATCATATAAGTCCAAGGTAAGCTTGGCATTGATTCAAGAAGAGATATATCATGTAAGATCGTATCTAGGATATGGCTTTGGCATTAAGTTACGTGGGATGAGATTTAGTATCATCGATTATTTGCAGAAATTTATCGAGTAATGAGTAAAGTTAAAATGAGATAATAAGAAAGCTAAATAAGCAAAGATATTACCAAGTTGAAAATTGAGTATTATTTATGTTATGAATGATGAGTTAGAGATCATGATTATTAAATTAAAGTATGTTGATCAATGTGATCAAGTGATATAGACACCATATTTACCTTACAAGTATGAGGATAGTAAGTATCATGAGACATGTGAGAATCAGTATGAGTAAGTAAGCTTTAAAGCTAAAATTATGATACCATTGTTATGTCAAATGGTTTATATTAAGCAAGTTTATTAATCTGTGTTTTGCATGCAAACTTACTAAGCTAAATGCTTACGTCTTTAATCCTTTCTTTCTATGTAGTCCCGCTAAGCTAACTTGTGGATCGTTGGAGTCGGAGCTCGTAGCACACTATCAATCCTTATTTTGGTATAGCCAAGTTATTTTTCTAAGTATGGCCTGTATAGGAAGCAATCATTTTGAGAACATGTTTTAAGAAGGGCCATTGTATAGGTTATCAAACCATTATTCTCTTATATATGGCTAAGTGGTTAGCCAAAATTGGTTATATGTATGCCGCTGTATTCAATGAAGCATGTTGTATAGTTTTTTAAGTGTATTGGTTTGATTTTGATTTTAGGGCAGTAAATGGCTTGGTAAATAGCCTCTAAGTGCTCACACGATTAGACACACGGGCGTGTGTCTAGGCCGTGTGAACCCTGTACCTTATTATTAGTAATCATGATTGGCCACGGTAGAATACACGGTTTGAACATGGGCGTGTGCCCATACCGTGTGGATCAAGTCAATATATCAAGGTTTATCACACGGTTTAAGCCCACGGGCGTGTTTAGGCCGTGTGAAAATAGTCAGTAGCTCCCCACGGTTGATAACATGGGCGTGTCAAGGGGTACACGGGCATGTCCCAAGCCACAAGGGCGTGTGACCCCTATTTTAAATAAAGGTTTCGATTATGTTCTGAAAGTTTTTAGATATGTGCTTAAGGCCTCGTAGGCCCATGTAAGGTATGATTAGACTAATATAGAGAAGTTTTTAAGTCGGAATGAAATTTTACAGCCCATAAGTGTATGTTTTAATGAGTTCAAGCATGGTAATATCTCTTATCCAGTCCTAGCCTCGGGCTTGGGTATGGGGTGTTACAATATGTTTGTGTGAAAATTTTGTTACGAAATTTTATCGTTTGATTGGTCAATTTGATAAAAAGGACTAAATCGCGTAAAGTGCAAAATTGATGTTCTAATAGTTAAAGGTATTTAATAGTTAAGGAATCTTAAATTAGAGGTCCTTATGTTGTAATTAGACCATGGTTAGTGTAAGTGGACAAAGAAGGATATGATTAATGAATTTTAATGAATTAATTTGGTAATTTGGTTATTTAAAGTATAATAAATAAAATAAAAACCAAATTCTAAGTGCTTTCATCTTCCTTAGCCGATTCTTAGTATGAAGAATAGCCATTTTTAAGCTTTCAAATTCGTCCAAGCTTGGATAGCTAATTAAGGTACGATTTTTGTCATGTTTTTAATGATTTCTATGTTTTTGAGACCGTTGCAGCTTCGTCTAGCTAGCCCAGGGCAAAATGTTAAAGATTTTGAATGATGCCATTGATGAATACATGTGTGCTTTGATGTTTGATGATAGATTATGAATGTTTGTTGTGAGTTATACAATTTTTATAAAGTGATTTTTAGTGAAAATGCAAATTAGGGATTAAACTGAGAAATGCTAAAAATTTGTGGTCAAAATGTGAAATAAATGGAAAATATAGGCTGCTAGGGACCTAATTGTAATTCGACTAGCATGGGTTGTGGTTGAATTGCATGAATTTGTGTTTTTATAAAATAAGGATTAAATTTAAAAAGTTGTGAAACATTAGGGGCAAATGTGTAAAATTTCCTTAATGAGTGTTTTGGACTAAATTGAATAGGGAGATGATTAAATAAGTTAATTTTGATTACATATAGATCAAGAAAAGTGAAACTCAGATCTAGATCGAGGGAAAAACAAAGTTCTCGACTAATCGACTCGTGTCATCATTTTTACATCCGAGGTAAGTTCGTATGTAATAAGCATTGTTATAATTATGTTTTTAATGCTTTGATATTGCATAAACTTTGAATACGAGACTACAGACATGTTTGAAAATGATTTGACGATAATTTGGCAGTGGAAATCTTGGTTGAACCTTAGGAATAGATAGGATACTAGTGACATGTCATTATGGGATTTATGTGATTATGTGATCCAGGTGCTGGTCCTGTACATCCTATCGGTGGCTGAGTATACTGGCATGTGTTATGGTTACTTGACAGCTTGTGTGAGCAGCACCGTGTAGCTACATCTTGACCCACAGCTTGTGTGAGTAGGCCCATTGATAGCTCGAGAGTGAGCATTTATGTGATTTGTGATTAAGATAGCTTTGGCTATATATGTGGAACTTCGGGTGCAAGTTTTCCATGTATCCGATTTTATCCTGAATGGTTCAGCGGGTAAATGAAAGACATGATTGAGTATGAGATTGATACGAGATGGTACAAGTATGTACATGAACCGTATAAGTTTTAAATCGAAGTAATTGTGACGTGCACATATAAGCATATGATTAAACATGTGAAAGGTTTGTTAGTTAACATGAATTACATGTTGATATGTTCAAATTGATGGTTTGTGTATTTATGATCAATTTGAATTTATTTCATACGAGCGTACTAAGCTTTATCGCTTACTTTGTTTATTTTACTATGTTTTTGTAATATCCCGGGTTATGGGCTATTTTATTTTTGGCTTTGTTGCATGTGCATGGTGTGATATGTTGTTATTTTGATGTTGTTGGGGCTTAGTTATAAGCTAGGTGTAAGCCCGAGTGGTAGGAAAAATTTTGTTTTTAGGCTTAGGTGAGAGGAGCTGAAGGAGCTGGGGTTTATAAATATTTTAGGTGAATTTTTAGCATAAGAAAGGAGCTGGTGGAGTGGCAAGCAAGGCGCCACTAAGAGCTTGGATTACGCGTCACTTGCGGGAGGGAGGAGGTCCTGTGTTCAAGCCGCAGAGTGCTCCATTTTGGGTTCTATTTTGACGGCAAGGAGGGAGGAGTTGTAGGCGGTTCAAACTCGCCTGGACCAAGTCAAAAGTTTAAATGGTGGGTGGAGAGTGATTGTAGGTAGTGGACTAATTCAAAGTGATTTGAATTAGTGGCTTGGAGTGGTTGAAGGTGTTTGGCCGATTTTGGAGAGGTTTTGGGAGTGGCGGTTGGTAAGTGTTGTGGGGAGTGTCGAATTTTCATGTTAGCAAAGTGTGCATTTTCGGTCAAAAACTCTTTGTGAGCCAATTCTCATTTAGTCAAAAACTAGCAAAACTTCAAGTTTACTTCTTCTTTTTCTCCTTAAACCGAAAGTTCAAGTAGCTTTTTGCCAAAATTGCTTTGCATCTCTTAACTTGGTGTGTGTGTCCGAATATTGTTCCCATTTCTTCTCATTTACATCTTGTGTAAACGAAACTAGCTTCTCTTCCTCTCATACTCTCTTCCTCTCTCAATATCTTCTTGACCGAAACACCATCCTCCAAAAACATCATCCTCCATTTTCTTTTTCTTTAAACCGAAAGCACCCCCTCCATTCATCATTTTATTTCCTTCTTTTTAAAACCCCTTAGCCCTTTTGTTCCCAATCGTTCTTTCCATTTCTCTTAAGGCCAAACCTCCTTTTCCATTTTGATTAAGGGTGCTAGCTGAATCTTTTCTTTCTCCCTATAGTTCTTTATTGTCGAATATTGAGGAGGGTTAACCTTGTTGCGTTTTCGTTGTCAATCGGTGGGATAGGTAAGAGTTTGGCCAGATGGTTATCTTCTCTCTCTCATGTTCTTATTCGGTTTGGGTTTGTTTATGTGGCTAATTTTTGGGCTTTTGTTGAAGGGAGTTAATCTTTTGTGTCGAAATCGATTTCAGTGTAGGACATCTGGATTTTGGGAACGATCGTGAGGAGCCTTCTTTCTCTGTTAAGCAATCGATAAGTGGTGGCAAGAACGAGTTCTTTTAGTCGGTTTCATTTAGTTTTCTTTAAGTCAAGTTATTAAGAGATTAATCGTTTTCATTTCTAGGGTGTGACCGTTTGGTAAGGAAACCATTGTTGGTTTGGGTTTGGTAGGAAACCAAACCATTTACGAGGTAAAGGCTTAACGCAAACCCCTTTGGTTTATCTATTCTGGCCGAATGGTTTTAAGTGATTAATCCTGTGTTTGGCCGACTTTAGGAGCAAATTAATCGAGGGGTTTAAACCGGTTCTTCGGGATTAAGCGTGCGATCTATCAGGTGTGTAAACTAACACACCTTCTTAACTGAGTAATGTGTTGATAACCTGATTGTGTAAGTGAAACAGTGTGGTTGACTGATTTAATACCCAATGAGGTATGGATACGGATTCGGGTAAGTCCGTTTCATTACGAGATATGTGATGATATGTGATACCATGATTTATTGGTGTATGTATTTTGAGATGTCATATTAAGCATGGGAGCATGATAGCATGATTGCACGACTTTGCATTAGTATGATATGTTATTGGGTGACATGAGAGGAGGGGGAAATGATATCCGTGTCTTTGGGACACCAGAGGTTTGGCACCTCCGATGGTTTGGTACCACGATTGATTATTGTGACTTTGGGTCACCAGAGGTTTGGCACCTCCGCGTCTCGTCCAGTGGCTTAGTACCACGAAGGGTTGGCCCCACGGTTGATTATCTGGGATTGACGCTAGTGATTTGGTATCACACGATGGGTTGGCCCCATCATTTTAATTGTGACTACGGTCACCAAAGTGATTTGGTATCACACTTGTGTCTTTGGGACACCGAGGTTTGGCACCTCATAGCGACTCGTCCATGTGGTTAACGCCACCGTGGGTTGGCCCCACTTTTGAGATATGGGATCGTCGCTAGTGATTTGGTATCACGCGGGGGTTGGCCCCACAAATGGATCTTTCGTGACTTTGGGTCACCAGTGGTTTGGCACCACCAGTGGTTTGGCACCACACGGGGTAGAAAAGGTGTTATGGATGGCTAGGATCGGGTGCATTATTTGCATTGCTTTGTTATGATGTGTGTTGGCATGTTATACCGGGAGAGGGATTTATGCACTGAGTCTTGCGACTCACCTTTCTCCCTTATCATTTCAAGAGACACTTAGATCGCGGACACGGAGCCGGGGTGGACTCGAGGTGCCCATGCCAAAAATAAATTCGGACTTGCACTGATTTTCAAACTTGGTACTTTACCTTATTTAATTTCATTTGATTATGTTGGGATTGTAAAAGGCCTCTTTAAAAATTTTAAACTTATATTTTGTTATTTACTTGCTTAGATTGGATTTCAAATATGCCTTAACAAATTACTGGGTAATATTCGATAAAACATGGAAAGATAAGGTTTTCAAAACTACAAAGCGATATGTTTTAAACTTTACCATCGGGTATCACGCTGTAATTCAAATTAAATGAAACTCAATTATCTTCCAAACTTGAATGTGATTTCTCATTAACTAAAATAAAATGTGTTTAAGCAACAACAAGGATTACTTAAATTTCTAAATGAGGAAAACTTGTTTTACTTACATAACTGATTAAGTGTTCAAAATTTTCGGGTTTTCAAATACACTATTGCTTTTAAACAATCATGCTCAAGTTTTCTACAAGAACAAAACATACGGAAGAGTTTTCATCAAACTTTTAAACGGAAACCTAAACCTCTCAAATCCCTTTTTTTCCCTGTAACATACCAGATTCGGTCGTGGTGTATTGACCGGGTTTGGGGTGTTACAATTAATGGTATCGAGCCAAGTTTAAAGGCTCGGTTGTGGGCCGGGTCCAAAATGTTTTAAATTCTGGTTTTAAGTGTTACGCCTTAAAAGCATGGTTTGAAAGGCATGGCACCGAGTCTCCGGCACCAATCCGCCTAGGTAAGTACCCCTTACTATTGTTTGTGATAATGATATTGATGAGATGTGATTGGATGGCTAGTGATAGTAAGACTACCTTAGAGATGGCCGATAGGACTCGGTGGACTCATGAAAACAAAGCTTCTTTAATATTCATAAGACTTTGCTTTTAAACAGTGGAATAATTACTGATGCATAAAATTCTTTAAATCAGACGAGATTTTAGTCACGAGTACACGAGGTGGACGTGGTCGTGGACGTGGTCGAGGTAGGATGATAGTTTCTGAACCCGTAGGTTCTGGTCAGGGTCAGAGAATGAGATACAGATCGCCACCACTAGAGGTGGTGAGTTTCGAGAATGATCGGGGACGACGCAATGTCGCAGCGATCTTCGGAGTTCGGAAAGGGTAGTTGGAGTAGGTGGAGGCGCGGAGCTAGAAAATTTGTGCTGAACGACTTGAATTAACGGGTGAAGTTTTTCGAGGTGTCTCGGTGTTGCTCCAAAGATCGCTGAATATTGGTGGAAGCGACCGAAGCGGATCATGGACGATCTGGACTGATCGCTTGAAGAAAAGTTAAAGGGATAGTATCACTTCTTGAGATGAGTCATACCGGTGGTGGCTCATGGTTTGGGATAAGCGCTACTGTGGAAGATCCGACTTGGGACTATTTTAGGTCGCTATCAAAAAAATACGTTGGAGCTAACTACATTAATGAGCAACGGAAAGCATTTACGAGGTTAGTTCGGGAGTAAATCGTGTCGAGTCTGGCGAGTTTCGAGGTCGAGTCGGTATGCTAGGGGTATGGTGGCTACTGAACACGAGAGGTGTGTTCGTTTCGAAGATGGCCTGCGAGATGAATTAAGGTTGTTGATTGCGCCCCAGCAGGAGCGTGAATTTGTTGTTCTGGTTGAAAAGGCGAAGGTAGCCGAGGGTATTAAGGAGTCTGTGAAGCAAGGCATGGATAGGAACCGACATAAGAGGAGTTTTGGATCTTCTGGGTCGTCAGGTAATCCGCAGAAAAGGGCTAGACCGAGTGGGTTGAATCAGTCTGGTAGGTTTGTTGCTGCTAGTTAGGGACCGCCGCAGTGTAACCATTATGGGAAAGCTCATTGGGGAGGATGTTGGACTAGTGGTAGAGGCTGTTTTGAGTATGGCTCGCTAGACCACCGTGTGAGGGACTGTCCGCGCAAGTTGGCTAGGATTCAGTCCGAGAGTCGGTAGTACTCAAGACAGAATAATGGACCACCACCGCAGAGGGCCGAGGTAATGGCGAGAGGAGGTAATGGATCTGGTCGGGTCGTGGAGCACCGGCAGGAGGTGCAGTAGTCTTGAGGCAGACGGTAGGGGCTAGTGTATGCAGCGAGGCACCGAGAGGAGGGCGACGCACCGGATGCCATAATCAGTACGTTTTTAATCTTTGGTTCTCCATTTACTGCTTTGATTGATGTGGGTTCGACGCATTCATATGTTGCAAGTAGCATAGTGAAGACCATGGATTTAGACTCTGAGATATCTTCTAGGCAGATGACCGTAATAAGCCCTCTAGGTCACTCTGTAGTTGTAGATGAGCTGTATAGAGACGTACCTCTAGAACTCCAAGGGGTATTGTTTGTGGCTGATCTGATGGAACTGCCGTTTGGGGAGTTTGATCTGATTCTCGGGATGGACTGGCTGGTTAAGTACCAGGCGAAGTTGGATTGCGTGGCTAAGCGCATGGTTCTGAAAACAGCTAAGGGTGATGAGATAGTTCTGATCGGTAATAGAAGAAATTATCTGTCCAATGTGGTATCTGCTCTGAAAGCCAAGAAGATGGTCAGGAAGGGCTGTGAAGCATATGTGGTTCATGTGTATGCCTTGGAGGCTAATGAGTCTGCTGTAGAGATAGTTCGGACAGTTAGGGAATTTGTTGATGTGTTTCCTGAGGAGCTTTCGGGTTTGCCACCAGATCGTGAGGTAGAATTCAGGATAGATCTGTTACTCGGAACTGCACCAGTATCTATTGCTCCGTATAGGATGGCGCCTAAAGAGTTAGTGGAGCTTAAGGCTCAGATCCAGGAGTTGTTGGACCGAGGCTTTATCAGGCCAAGTGTTTTGCCTTGGGGAGCGCCGGTACTCTTTGTCAAGAAGAAAGACGGTACTATGCAGATGTGTATAGACTACCGCCAATTGAATAAGCTGACGATCAAAAACAAGTATCCGCTGCCTTGGATAGATGATTTGTTTGATCAGCTGAAGGGTGCGTCGGTTTTCTCGAAGATCGATTTAAGGTCTGGGTATCACCAGTTAAAGGTGAAAGAGGTGGATATCTATAAGACGGCATTTCGTACTCGGTATGGGCACTTTGACTTTTAGTTATGCCGTTTGGGTTGACTAACGCGCCGACAGCCTTCATGGATATGATGAATAGGGTGTTCCAGCAGTATTTAGATCAGTTTGTAGTGGTTTTTATCGACGACATCTTGGTATATTCAAGGACTGAGGAGGAACATGATGCGCATTTGCGGGTGGTATTGCAGATTCTGAGGGAGAAATAGCTTTATGCGAAGTTTAGTAAATGCGAGTTCTGGCTTAGGGAGGTGACGTTCTTGGGTCATGTAGTATCGGCTGAGGGGATTAGAGTGGATCCTCGAAAGTTTGCAGCGATTTTGAATTGAAAGCCGCCTAGATCAGTAGCTGAGATTCGGAGTTTTCTGGGTTTGGCAGGATACTACCGAAAGTTTGTGGAGGGATTTTCGTTGATCGCAGCGCCGATGACCAAATTGTTAAGAAAAGGGGTTCCATTCATTTGGACTGAGAAGCAGTAGGAGAGCTTCGACAAGTTGAAGAAGATTTTGACTGAAGCTCCGGTTCTAATTCAACCTGAGGCTGAAAAGGAATTCACAGTTTATTGCGATGCATCACATACAGGTTTGGATTGTATGCTGATGCAGGAAGGGAAGGTTGTGGCTTATGCATCTCGGCAGCTGAGGCCACATGAGGTCAATTATCCAACGCATGATCTGGAGTTAGCGGCTGTAGTCTTCACCTTGAAGATATGGAGGCATTACTTGTACAGAGAGAAATCGATAGTCTACACGGATCATAAGAGTCTGAAGTACCTCTTGACTCAGAAAGACTTGAATCTGAGACAGCGCAGATGGATTGAGTTACTGAAAGACTACGACTGTTCGATTGAGTATCATCCAGGCAAGGCTAACATTGTGGCAGACGCGTTGAGCCGTAAGGTTGTTTCGGATCTAAGAGCGATGTTTGCCCACTTGAGTTTGTATGACGACGGAGTATTCTCGGCAGAGCTGCAGTTAAGCCTACTTGGGTTGAGCGGATCGAGAAAACAGTTGATGGATGAGGTTTTGAGTCGCAGAGGACACAAGTGCGTAATGATGGTTTGGAGGTTACAATTTGTCTAGTGATGGAGTCCTGTGTTTTTGGGGAAGAGCTTGTATGCCGAGGGATACTGAGTTAAGGCGAAAGATTCTTCAGGATGCACATAGCAGCCCCTACGCTATGCATCCTGGAGGTAGCAAAATGTATGGGGATCTCGAGAAAGATTACGGTGGTAAGATGCGAAAAAGGAAGTGACAGAGTTTGTAGGGAAGTGTCGACATGTCGGTGGTCAAGGCCGAACATCGATGTTGTCGGGTTGCTTCAACCAAAGAAGATTCCACAAAGGAAGTGGGAAAGGATAACTATGGATTTCGTCTGTGGATTACCTCTTACGCCTAGCAAGAAGGATTGATTTGGGTAATTGTGGATCGATCGACTAAATCACTCACTTTATCCGGTGAGGTGGATTACTCACTCGGATGTTGGCGAAGTTGTATGTGTCGTAGATAGTGAGGCCGCATGGTGTGCCATGATCGATCATCTCGGATAGGGATCCCAGATTCGTCAAGGTTCAAAAGCGTTGCATCGAGCTCTGGCACGCAGCTTGGATTTTAGCACGGCATTTCATCCGCAATCGGACGGCGATCGGAAAGGGTTATCTGAGATCTTGGAGGACATGTTACGAGGTTGTGTATTGGACTTCAGGGGTAGTTGGAAGGAGTATCTACTATTAGCTGAGTTCGCCTACAACAATAGTTACCAAGCAAGCATCAAGATGGAACCATATGAGGCGTTGTACGGTAGGAAGTGTCGCTCACCTACTTGTTGGACAGAGTTAAGTGAACGTCAGTTGTTGGGACCAGAGTTGGTTGCTGAGACCGAAGAAAAGGTTAAGTTGATTCAGGCCCGATTGAAGGAAGCTTTGGACCGACAGAAGTCCTATGCCGATCTTAAGCGGAGAGATATTGAATTTGCTGTGGGAGATCAAGTTTTTCTAAAGGTCTCACCGTGGAAGAAAGTGTTAAGGTTCGAAAGGAAAGGCAAGCTAAGTCCGAGGTTTATTGGGCCGTATAAGGTACTGAGACGAGTGGGACCAGTAGCATATTAGCTTGAGTTGCCAGCAGAGCTAAGTCAGATTCACGACGTGTTCCACGTTTCGATGCTTCGACGTTATCGCTCAGATCCATCGCACGTGGTGGCAGTGGAAGAGATCGAGGTAAACCCAGATTTGACCATAGAGGAAGAGCCTGTACAGATTTTGGATCGGGATGTGAAGGTTCTGCGTAGGAAGTCTGTGCCTTTGGTTAAGGTACTATGGCGGAATCATGGCGTGGAAGAAGCTACGTGGGAACCCGAGGATATGATGAGACAGTAATACCCGCAACTCTTTTGACCGTAATTTCGAGTAGAAATTATTTTTAAGGGGGTAGAACTGTAATATCCCGGGTTATGGGCTATTTTATTTTTGGCTTTGTTGCATGTGCATGGTGTGATATGTTGTTATTTTGATGTTGTTGGGGCTTAGTTATAAGCTAGGTGTAAGCCCGAGTGGTAGGAAAAATTTTGTTTTAGGCTTAGGTGAGAGGAGTCAAGGAGAGTGGGGTTTATAAATATTTTAGGTGAATTTTAGCATAAGAAAGGAGCTGGTGGAGTGGCAAGCAAGGCGCCACTAAGAGCTTGGATTGGCGTCACTTGCCGAAGGGAGGAGGTCCTATGTTCAAGCTGCAGAGTGCTTTATTTTGGGTTCTATTTTGACGGCAAGGAGGGGAGGAGTTGTAGGCAGTTCAAACTCTGCCTTGGACCAAGTCAAAAGTTTAAATGGTGGGTGGAGAGTGATTGTAGGTAGTGGGCTAATTCAAAGTGATTTGAATTAGTGGCTTGGAGTGGTTGAAGGTGTTTGGCCGGATTTTGGAGAGGTTTTGGGGGAGTGGCCAGTTGGTAAGTGTTGTGGGGGAGTGTACCGAATTTTCATGTTAGCAAAGTGTGCATTTTCGGTCAAAAACTCTTTTGTGAGCCAATTCTCACTTAGTCAAAAACTAGCCAAAACTTCAAGTTTACTTCTTCTCTTTTTCTCCTTAAACCGAAAGTTCAAGTAGCTTTTTGCCAAAATTGCTTTGCATCTCTTAACCTGGTGTGTGTGGCCGAATATTGTTCCCATTTCTTCTCATTTACATCTTGTGTAAACGAAACTAGCTTCTCTTCCTCTCATACTCTCTTCCTCTCTCAATATCTTCTTGACTGAAACACCATCCTCCAAAAACATCATCCTCCATTTTCTTTTTCTTTAAACCAAAAGCACCCCCTCCATTCATCATTTTATTTCCTTCTTTTCCAAAACCCCTTAGCCCTTTTGTTCCCAATCGTTCTTTCCATTTCTCTTAAGGCCGAACCTCCTTTTCCATTTTGATTAAGGGTGCTAGCCGAATCTTTTCTTTCTCCCTATAGTTCTTCATTATCGAATATTGAGGAGGGTTGACCTTGTTGCGTTTTCGTTGTCAATCGGTGGGATAGGTAAGAGTTTGGTCGAATGGTTATCTTCTCTCTCTCTTGTTCTTATTTGGTTTGGGTTTGTTTATGTGGCCGATTTTTGGGCTTTTGTTGAAGGGAGTTAATCTTTTGTGTCTAAACCGATTTCAGTGTAGGACATCCGGATTTTGGGAACGATCGTGAGGAGCCTTCTTTCTCTGTTAAGCAATCGATAAGTGGTGGTAAGAACGAGTTCTTTTAGTCGGTTTCGTTTAGTTTTCTTTAAGTCAAGTTATTAAGAGATTAATCGTTTTCATTTCTAGGGTGTGACCGTTTGGTAAGAAAACCATTGTTGGTTCGGGTTTGGTAGGAAACCAAACCATTTACGAGGTAAAGGCTTCACGCAAACCCCTTTGGTTTATCTATTCTGGCCGAATGGTTTTAAGTGATTAATCCTGTGTTTGGCCGACTTTAGGAGCAAATTAATCGAGGGGTTTAAACCGATTCTTCGGGATTAAGCGTGCGATCTATCAGGTGCGTAAACTAACACACCTTCTTAACTAAGTAATGTGTTGATAACCTGATTGTGTAAGTGAAACAGTGTGGTTGACTGATTTAATACCCAATGAGGTATGGATACGGATTCGGGTAAGTCCGTTTCATTACGAGATATGTGATGATATGTGATACCATGATTTATTGGTGTATGTATTTTGAGATGTCATATTAAGCATGTGAGCATGATAGCATGATTACACGACTTTGCATTAGTATGATATGTTATTGGGTGACATGAGAGGAGGGGGAAATGATATCCGTGTCTTTGGGACACCAGAGGTTTGGCACCTCCAAGTGGTTTGGTACCACGATTGATTATTGTGACTTTGGGTCACGGAGGTTTGGCACCTCTGCGCCTCGTCCCAGTGGCTTAGTACCACGATGGGTTGGCCCCACGGTTGATTATCTGGGATTGACGCTAGTGATTTGGTATCACACGATGGGTTGGCCCCATCATTTTAATTGTGACTACGGTCACGGTGATTTGGTATCACACTTGTGTCTTTGGGACACCGAGGTTTGGCACCTCATAGCGACTCGTCCCGTGGTTAACGCCACCGTGGGTTGGCCCCACTTTTGAGATATGGGATCGCCGCCATGATTTGGTATCACGCGGGGTTGGCCCCACAAATGGATCTTCGTGACTTTGGGTCTCCAGTGGTTTGGCACCACATCTATGGATATCGTGACTTTGGGTCACCAGTGGTTTGGCACCACCAGTGGTTTGGTACCACACGGGGTAGAAAAGGTGTTATGGATGGCTAGGATCGGGTGCATTACTTGCATTGCTTTGTTATGATGTGTGTTGGCATGTTATACCGGGAGAGGGATTTATGCACTGAGTCTTGCGACTCACCTTTCTCCCTTATCATTTCAGGTGACACTTAGATCGCGGACACGGAGCCGGGGTGAACTCGAGGTGCCCATGCCAAAAATAAATTCGGACTTGCACTGATTTTCAAACTTGGTACTTTACCTTATTTAATTTCATTTGATTATGTTGGGATTGTAAAAGGCCTCTTTAAAAATTTTAAACTTATATTTTGTTATTTACTTGCTTAGATTGGATTTCAAATATGCCTTAACAAATTACTGGGTAATATTCGATAAAACATGGAAAGATAAGGTTTTCAAAACTACAAAGCGATATGTTTTAAACTTTACCATCGGGTATCACGCTGTAATTCAAATTATATGAAACTCAATTATCTTCCAAACTTGAATGTGATTTCTCATTAACTAAAACAAAATGTGTTTAAGCAACAACAAGGATTACTTAAATTTCTAAATGAGGAAAACTTGTTTTACTTACATAACTGATTAAGTGTTCAAAATTTCTGGGTTTTCAAATACACTATTGCTTTTAAACAATCATGCTCAAGTTTTCTACAAGAACAAAACATACGGAAGAGTTTTCATCAAACTTTTAAACGGAAACCTAAACCTCTCAAATCCCTTTTTTTCCCTGTAACATACCAGATTCGGTCGTGGTGTATTGACCGGGTTTGGGGTGTTACAGTTTTGTAGTGATTCCAAAGCTAGCTCAAATTTGGGGATAGTCGGAGGCTTCATCACACTATCCTACTATCACTTGGTACTTTTGAACTTTGGTATTTTGGTATATGGCATGTATAGGGACTTTGGTCACTTTGGTTATGTGTTGGTAATGAATGTAGCCAATTGAGTTGGCTTGTAAATGTTCTAAGTTTAGTTTTGTATATTTCTATATAAGTTGGCTTGTTTTGATATGTTTGAATAATGTGTATATATGTAAATATATGGCTTGTGTTGTGAGTTCATGGATAGGTATATGATGCCTGTGAATTATAAAGATTGTGGAGGCCAATTGGTTGATATTATAGTAGTTATATGCTTGTGAGTTTGATGCTTAATGATGTATGTTTAGAAGTGTCTAGCAAGTTAAATTGTGTATGTGAATTTGGTATGAATGGTATGGCATGTTTTGTGATTTGTGTGTATGGAGAATGGGGGTATAGAATGTGCATGAATTTTGTTTGAAATGGCTGGTTTAAATGATCATCTACGCTATGTATTGGTGCCTTTGAATTTGATGTAGGTGTGCACAAGTTTGGGTGGCAAATTGGCTTGGTAAATAGCCTATTTTTGTCCACACGGGCAGAGACACGGGCGTGTGTCTCAGCTGTGTATGACACACGGTTATGAACACGGCCTTGTGTTCCCTAGTGTTGAAAATAAAACCAAGTCAGTATGCTCCACACAGCCTCACACACGGGCGTGTGATTGGCCGTGTGGCATAAGTCAGTATACCTTATAGGTTTGGTATGGCCTAAGACACGGCCTGGCATACAGGCGTGTATGGCCAATTGTAGGGCACACGGGCTAGCCACACGGGCATGTGTGTTGGCTGTGTGACCCAAGTCAGAGAGTTACACGAGGTTGGACACGAGCTGGGACACAACCATGTGCTCCCATTTCGAATGTCCACACGGCCTATGACACGGGCGTGTCTGCCAGGCAACACAGGTGTGTGTCCCCTATTTTTGAAAAATTATTCTAAGTGTTCTAAGAATTTCCAAAGTTATCGGTTTAGTCCCACACCACTCTTAAAGCATGTTTAGAGCCTTGTAGGCTCATATTAAGGACAATGTGATTGAAATAAATGATGTTTGCTATGCAATTGAGCAATGAACGTGAAATGCATAAATATTGTGTTATAAGTTTGGTAATGCTTCAAAACCCCATTTAGCGTTGAATACGGGTAAGGGGTGTTACAAAATTTCCTAAAAGAGGGAGAGTTGTAATACCCAGTATTAGTGCGCCCTGGGTTAGAGCGTGTAGTCGAAGGATTTGAGTGGCGTGGTCCTACCCGCCCAATAGATGCTTTCGGCATGTACTTAGGGCAAACAATTAGTGTTAAAGTATAAAGTAAGAATTGTAATCTAAATGTGTGCATAGGTACAGAAAAAGAAATTAGTGATAGTGATAAGGGATCTTGTGTTAAAAAAAATTATTTCTTGGAGTAGGGTACGCCAAGTTTGACTAGTTACTGTACAAGTTGCATTCTAATGAGATAGTCAGAAATGAATGAAAGAGTAAGTAAGAGATAAGTAAAGATTTTGGGTACTGGTATACATTTCTTTACAGCTATAAACCATAAAGAGAAAGAGAGTGTTGAAGGTCAGTGACACGTGTCAAGATCCATTAAGAAAAAATGAGTTTCCACTATATATATAGATATATTTATAGGAAGTCTGGAACATAAAGGAAGAGAGTTATCTTCTTCCTTTATTTGAAAGCACTATCACTAACTGGATTTGGAATGGAGCAATGATCTTTCTTGCTAAGATGAAACTTAAAGATCGAAATTCATACCAATGATTGTTTCGTACCCTAGTGGCTGCTGCAAACTTTTGGCTTTAATGCCAGGATTTGGAGATCAAACTGTTATTCAGGGTTGTTAGGTAAGTCCTTAAGTTGACTCTTGCATGTGTGTTATAAATTTTAGAAACTTCAGCGAAAAAAGATAAAACCATGAGATTTAGGGTACGAAAGCATGATGTGATGATTCTAATGAGATATGTATGATTTATGGACTTGTGTGTGTGGATTGCATAAAATCTGATGGCCTAAGTATGTAATAGGAATATGAGATTAAATGATGCTTGTATCTGAAAGATTGAAATGTGTATATGTGTCGAAAAAACATGAATATGTTTGTCATTAACGAGTTAATGCATGATGAGTCTGTGTCTATGTTGGAATTGTCTAAAGGAGTTCATCGGGACTTTAAACACGACCCTCTGAAAGGAAAAGTCCATGGCACCATATTGTGTAATACTGTAGTTGGTTGGCTATGGTGTCATATGGAAATACCATATCGTATAAGACCATAACTGGTGAGTTATTGCATCATATGGAAGGAACTAAAGAAGGTTATTACCAAATAAGGTTTTTGCGTGACCTAAGATGATGAGGGGCAAATCTCACGTAATATGAGCCTAGGCGAATCCGTATCGTGAACACATCGGTGAAATAGAAGCCTTTGTGACAATCTATGAAATGGAAGCCTTTGTGGCAACCTTTGACATGGAAGTCTTTATGACAATCTATGAAATGGAAGCCTTTGTGGCGATCTATGTAAAAGAAAACCTTCATGTCACATTCTAAAGGAAAATCCTAGAGGCTATCATCTAAAGGGAACACTTTGTGGAGGAACTTAAAAGGGAAGAATCATAAATATGGTGAACTCTAAAGGAATATTACATATGGAGAACTCTAAAGAAATAGTGCGTATAGTGAACACTGAAAGAAATGGTTCTGTAAAAAATATTATGGCGAATCCTGGATAATATTGAGGCATGAACAAGAGAAGATGGAAAGCGCCAGAGTGTGCGATGAATTCAAAGTATGAGATAAGGGACTTAAAGAGAAAATCTGAATGAAGGCTACGATTGTATGGTAATGGATAAGAAATCATAGAGGAGCTTAATGAAGAACGTAAGATATGGACCGATAGGGTGGAAAGTAATATATAACGACTACGACATGAAGAATGAGAGTCTAGTGAGGTACTCGCTAAGACTGAACGAAGAACTAGGAATAATAAGATGACAAATGTAGTTACCAAATGTGTGTATAGACGATAAAGGTAAATGGAGTATAAATCACTAAGTTCTCTTGAACTTACCTCTATGTTTTATGTGATAGGTTAGCCGATTGAGAA
This sequence comes from Gossypium rotundifolium, assembly GCA_025506655.1. Lineage (NCBI taxonomy): Eukaryota > Viridiplantae > Streptophyta > Magnoliopsida > Malvales > Malvaceae > Gossypium > Gossypium rotundifolium. The sequence goes on from CP106734.1 coordinate 70,035,889, forward strand.
TGTGCCAGAAGAGACAATGGCAGGGCTATGCCAATTGAGTGACGAGGTAGGCTTTATGCATACAATGTGAGAGTAACGACGTGTTCGAGTTTGATAGAGATAGTAAGCTATGAGAGTTGTTATAAGCCTTGTGGTGTATATAGTATATGTTAGTAGTGTAAATGTAGTCAGAAATATTATTGAAGGCACAACAAGCAAAGTGATGTAGTTAAGTTATGGTATTAACTAGTAAGTCCTCGTAATTGTAAAGTCTACCATAATGATTGTTGTTATCTATGGTACAGTCAGTTGAAAAAATTGTATGAATGTATAAATATATAAATATGAGTCTATAATAGAAATGTAATGCCCAAGATCCAGATCCGACGAATTGAATCAGGTTGAGGGCGTTACAAAGGATGTGATGGTGCAAGTAATATGTGTGGCGAATGGAACGTCTTGCAAGAGTTATTTGCTAAAAAAATTCTGATTTGCATACTATGTTCACTACCTCACTCATTGTCTCCAATTAACTGTAGTTGTTGCATCCAAGGAGGTTATTCTTATTTGTCAAAATTTTTCATACTTGACTTGTAAAATTAAATTGGTTGCTTCTTCAAGCAATCAACATGATCAATTAAGAGACATTGAGACATCTCATATCGCATAATTGATTGATAGTGGTGACCTTGAAATTAGCAAAGGGGAAAATCAAATCGGTACTCTCTAACATCTAGGAGATACCCGATGGGGACTCATTTAGCTTTTATCAATAGCTCGATGAGGTTGTTCAGCTTCGTATGTGTTGTATTATAAGATATCATCAAGTCCATCAACCTTACTCAAAGGAGTGAAGCTGATGGAATATATGGTGCAATGACATCCGTTGAATTTGTTTTCATCTTTCATTTCACGATTGAGATGCTTACAGTCAATAATGATCTTTGTCAAGCATTGCAATATAAATCTCAATATATACCAAACGCGACGCAACTGGTGTCATAAACTAAAACGCTTCTCTTGTAACAGTTCAGTTTAGATCCTAGTTGGAATAGTGGTTTCGGGACCACAAATTTGAAGTTGTAAAATTATTTTAATATTATTTTTGGTGTTTACAGTATGTGAATTGATATGTGTGAAAATTTCGTGTGAAAATTTTACCGTTTGAGTACTCAATTTGTGAAAAAGGACTAAATCACGTAAAGTGTAAAATTAGGGTTCTACCTGTTAAAAGCACTTTATAGCTATGAAATTGAAATATGTGATTACTTGCATGGTAATTAGTCCTTTATTAACATAGTGGAGGTTGTTGGCTTGGTATTTTTAAAATTATTAAATGTTTTAAAGGTTAAAATGGTAATTAGGAAATTAAAGTTAATAATAAAACAAAAGCCAAATTTTCTTTCTATTCATCTTCTTTAGCCGAATGTACGGTTTGTAACAGTCTGGTTTTGACCCTAGTCAGAAGAGTGGTTTTGAAACCACAAATCTGAGTTAGAAAATATTTTAATATTATTTTTTGTGTCTTTGATATGTGACTAAGCATGTGTGGAAGCCTCGTTTGAAAATTTGATCATTTGTGTTTAATTTGAAAAAAGGGTCAAATTGCATTAAATGCAAAATTTGTATGCTATTTGTTAAAGCACCTATGTGTTGTGGCTTTTGAATATGGTGGCCTTATGAGGCAATTAAACCACTTTACAAGTTAGTGGATGGATAAAAGACATTAATGCCCTTAATGTTTATATATACATATGTTTAGTTTAAGGTTAATATTGTAACTAAATTAATAATATGATAATAATAAAACAAAAGGCTAAAATAATAAGCCATTTCATCCATTTGCCGAAAAATTAAGAAAAGAGAAAGAAAGAAGAACACTTAGGTTTCGGTTGATTTTGAGCTTGATTAAAGTATGTCTTGACTTTGGTTTTTGATGATTTTTATGTTTTTGAGATTGTTGCTTAGTCTACTATCAAGCCCATGTTGTAATTTGAAGAATTGGTGATGTTTATGAATTGTGCCATTGATGAAATTGTGAGCTTTGTGATGAATATTGGTGTTAAATGAAATATATGTATTTAATGAACAAATGTTCTTGAATTTTTGATGAATTTAGCTAATTAGGGCTAAATTATGAAAATGATTATTTGAGGGACTAAATTGTGAATTTGATGAAAAATATGAATTTTTATGGTCCCTAGAGAATTTCGACTATGCATGTGTGTGAACAAATTTTGTATATTTGATGTTTTGAGAAAATGGACTAAATTGATAAAATGTGAAAATGTGAGGGCAAAATTGGAAATTGCCCTAAATAAGTGTTTTTGGATTGAATTGGATGAATTAATGAATAAAAGGATTAAATCTGAATATGTATAGATCAAGAACTGAGGAAAATAGACTTAGATCGAGGGAAATCGAAAGTAATCGAGTAGCCGCATCCGTTTCTGTTAAATCGAATCCGAGGTAAGTCGATATACAAATAAATGTATTTGAATTGAATTATTTGTGTACATATGGATTTGAATTGGTATGAATATCCATTGAGACGGAATGTATGTGAAATCCAAGTTTCCGAATAAGTCGATAATATGTTAAAGTCTGAGAAGTCCCGTTTGAGCCTAGGAATAGATAGGATTGCATATGTCATGACATAGGTGTCTGTTACGTGATATCATGTAAGACCACGTCTGGGACATTGGCGTTGATTTGAGATTTCGTGTAAGACAATGTCTGAGACTTTGGCATCGGTATGAGATTTACGTGTAAGACCATGTCTGGGACATTGGCATCGTATTTGATTCATGTAAGACCCTTTCTGGGACAGTGGCATCGATATCTGACATTAGCATTGTACGATTATTTCAAGCTTTCTGAATATCCTATTTAGTTTCGAACAGTTCAACGGGCAAGTCTAAGAAACGAATGACTATGTAATTTGAATATCTGTTTTAGGTACGTTTGAAAAGTACACTATAAGTGTATGAGAGGTAAGTTTCTATATGAACTTACTAAGGTGAATATGTGTATTAAAATGATGAGATATATGTGAATAAAAGCTTGGATAAGCTATGAGTTTATGTGATATTAGAGTTGAAGAATGTGGCAAGCTATGGCTAAGTAAATGAGCCAAGTATTATGTGACGCAATTGCAATGAGAACCTTTAATGTCATTGTACTAACATGGTTATGAGCATGTTATGATAAGTTTATTTGTATATGGCTTACTAAGCTTTTGGAAAGCTTACTTTGTGTGTGTTTATTCTGTTTTATAGATTGTCAAAGCTACTGAAGGCTCGGGGCCGTGGAGGATCGTTATCACACTACCTAAGCTCATTTTGGTACCTTTTGGAAATGTATATATATAATATGGCATGTATAGACTAGTCATTTGGTATATGTTTGAGATGTAAATAGTCATGTGATTTGGCTAGATAAATGTTGGTTTTATGCATTTGTGAATACAGTATATGATGTTGATTTTGGTATGATCTCATGACTATGAAATGGTCAAATTTATGTTAAGCATATGAATGAAATTTGAGTATGTATATTTGATCAAAGAAATGATTATATGAAAGGTAAATGTGAATGAAATATGCTTGGAATTACATGTGAATTGATTGTGCAAATTGGGATGTTGAGAAATGAGATTGAATTTGGATATTTTTTGATTATATGACATGTTTTTATATGTCAATTGTGCATGAACTGAATTGGTACATTGCTTGTGGTGTTGACCCAAGTGTGGGTGGCATTTTGGCCTTGCAAATGGCCTGTTTTGCATACACGGTTGCGGCACACGGGCGTGCCTAGTGGCCGTGGGAATAAGTTAGTAGCTAGCCTAAGCATACACGGCTATGGCATACGGGCATGCCTGGTAGCCGTGTGAATAAATTAGTAGCTAGCCTAAGTGTACACGGCCATGACACACGGGCATGTCTGGTGGCTGTATGGAAAAGTCAGTATACATGCTCTATTTTGGCACGGCCATGACACATGGGTGTGTTTAGTAGTCGTGGGAGGCACATGGCCTACCCACACGGGCATGTGACCTTTGTAACTTACAAAAGTTTTAAATTTTTCGAGAAATTCTATATGTGTTTGGTTTAGTCCCGACCCTATTCTAAAGCATGATTAAGGTCTCGTTGAGCAAACCAATGGACTCTTTGATTTGATTCGTTACATAATGATATGAAATGAATGTGATTGTTTCTAATCTGTTCATAACGCCTTTAACCCTAATTTGGCGATGGATACGGGAAAGGGCTATTACATTTGGTTGGTATCAGAGCTACGGCTTAGTCCATTCTCAGACTAACGTAGCATGTGAGGGTCTAGCTATACATGCCATATATCTGAACTGTGATTGTGTGATGAATCTTGACGTGTAAAATGTAGTTTTCGTATAGTAATGGATCCCAAAAGAGCCATAGCTGACGATTTAGAAAGTAATGCACCTGCTCTTGCGTAAGGGACAACGCCATCTGAATCGAGACCGGTTACGAGCGGTCAAGAGGGAGAAGCTAAACAAGCTTTCTTTCAGATGATGAGTGAGTGGTTCACTCAGTTTGTAAGAAACAATCCGACTGTTTCACAACTTTCGCCCCGCCTAATTCTCCTCAGACATCTGTTATACCTCCTACTATGAGTCTGAATTTGTTGAATAAGCCTCCGGTTGACAAAATCCATAAGTATGGGGTTGAAGAATTCAGGGTTACTAGTGATGACGAAACCAAGAAAGCTGAGTTTTGGTTAGAAAATACTATTCGGGTATTTGATGAGATGTCTTTGACTCCGGAAGAAAGTATTAAATGTGTTGTTTCCTTGTTATGAGACGCTACCTATTAGTGGTCGAAAACTTTAATTTCTATTGTTCTGAAAGAGCGGGTTACATGGGATTTCTTCTAGTCTGAATTCCAGAAGAAATATATCAGTCAGAGATTCATAGATCAGAAACAAAAAGAATTTATGGAATTGAAGCAATACAGCATGTCTTTCACTGAATACGAATGAGAGTTCGTGAGGCTAATTCAGTATACCCAAGAATGTGTATCATCTGAAGCAATAATGTGTAAGAGAGTTGAAGATGGCCTTAATGAAGACATCTGCTTGCTAGTCAGGATTTTGGAGATAAAAGAGTTTGTTGTGGTTCTTGACCGAGCGTACAAAGCTAACGCACTTGGGAAAGATAAAAGAAAAGCTAAGTTCGAACCTAGAGATGTGAGAAAGAGATTTCTGGGTAAATCATTTCAGTCTGCTTTGAAGAAATTCAGAGATGAACAAAGTCGTTCGAGAGCTAATGTGGAACATTCTAATAGAGATCGAGCTAGATCACAGTTGAGCTCCAAAGCTCCAGCAACTTCGATAGCAAGTGTTGGAAATGTCCGATCTGAACGACCTGAATGTAAACATTGTGGAAAAAGGCATCCGGGAAGTTGTAGATTAAATGATCGAGCTTGCTTCAGATGTGGATCATTAGATCATTTCATCTGTGATTTCCTAGAGTCTGTTGAACAAGAGATTGCCCAAAATCTGAGATCCAATAATATTCTAGTGAGAGGTAGACCTTCTCGAAATACAAGAAATGTCAATGGTAGTCAGAGAACTATGAGAGATACTGTTGCGATATTTGAAGCTAAAGCACCAGCCAGAGCGTATGCTATCTAAGCTCGTGAGGAAGCTTCATCTCCAGATGTTATAACTGGTACATTTACTCTTCATGATACTTCTGTGATTATATTGATAGACCCTACTTCTACTCATTCGTATATATGCATGAACTTAGTATCCAGTAAGACTTTGCCTGTAGAGTCTACTGAGTTTGTTATAAAAGTATCGAACCCTTTAGTTAAAAGTGTCCTGGTTGACAAAGTATGCAAGAACTGTCCGTTAATGTTTCGAGATATCTGTTTTCCTGCTGAACTGATGCTATTACCTTTTGATGAATTCGACATAATTTTGGGTATGGATTGGTTAACATTGTGAACTGTAAAAGAAAGACTATTTATTTGAGATGTCCAAATAATGAAATAGTTTGGGTTGAATCTAATGATTTGAATGGATTGCCGGCTGTTATATCCGTGTTGAAAGCTCAAAGATATGTGAAAAAGGGATATGAGGTATTTTTACTTATGTGGTTGATTCGAAAGTGTCTGAAAAGAAAGTTGAGTCAGTGCTAGTTGTTTGTGAGTTTTTTGATGTATTTCCTGAAGAATTGCCGGGATTGCCTCTGATACGTAAAGTTGAATTTGGTATAGATTTATTTTTGGGTACGACACCTATTTCGGTAGCTCCGTATAGAATGGCACCAACAGACTTGAAAGAGTTAAAGTCACAGCTGCAAGAGTTGACTGACAGAGGGTTTGCCAGACTGAGTTTCTCACCTAGGGGTGCTCCCGTTATGTTTGTGAAAAAGAAAGATGGCACGATGAGGATGTGCATTGATTATCGTCAGTTGAACAAAGTGAATATAAAGAGAAAATATCCGTTGCCTAGGATTGATGATTTGTTTGATCAGCTAAAAGGAGCCACTATTTTTTCAAAGATAGATTTGAGATCGGGATACTATCAGTTGAGAGTGAAAGATTTAGACATTCCGAAAATTACTTTCAGAACAAGGTACGGGCATTATGAGTTTTTAGTTATGCCTTTCGGATTAACGAATGCTCCTGATGTCTTTATGGATCTAATAAATAGAATTTTTAGACCGTACCTAGATCGATTTGTTGTTGTATTCATTGACGACATTTTGATTTATTCTAGAGATGAAATTAAGCATGCTGAACATCTGAGAACTGTGTTACAAACTCTGAGAGAAAAGAAATTGTATGAAAAATTCAGTAAATATGAATTCTAGTTAGGTAAAGTTAGTTTTCTGGGGCATATTGTATCAGCATCAGGAATACGAGTTGATTCGAGCAAGATTTCTGCTATTCTGGAATGGAAGCATCCAAAGAATGTGTCTGAAGGCCACAGTTTTCTAGGAGTTGCTAGTTATTATCGAAGATTTGTAAAAGGCTTTTGGATGATAGCTACCCCGTTAACTAGATTGCTTCAGAAAGATGTGATATATGAATGGTTCGATAAATGTTAGAAAAGTTTTGATCGATTGAAAACTCTGTTAACTGAAGCTCCAGTTTTAGTATAGCCAGAATCAGGCAAAGAGTTTGTGATTTACAGTGATGCTTCGTTGAATGGTCTGGGATGAGTACTGATGCAAGAAGGCAAAGTCATAGCTTATGCCTCGAGACAATTAAAATCGCATGAAAAGAACTATCTGACACACGACCTTAAGTTAGTTGCGATTGTGTTCGCATTGAAGATTTGGTGACATTATCTTTTTGGTGAGAAATGTCACATATTTTCAGATCATAAAAGTCTGAAATATCTTATGACTCAGAAAGATTTGAATCTGTGTCAGAGAAGATGGTTAGAGCTATTGAAAGATTATGAACTTGTAATTGATTATCATTCAGGAAAAGCATATATCGTTGCCAATGCATTGAGTCAAAAGTCATTATTTGCATTGCGTGCTTTGAATGCTCAATTAGATCTGTCTGACGATAGTTTAGTAATAGCTGAATTGAAAGCAAAACTATTGTTTCTAAAGTAGATTTGTGATGCTCAGAAAGTTGATAAGGAAACGTTAGCGAAACGAGCTCAGTGTGATTCGAAATCTGAATCTGAATTTCGAGTTGATGTTGATGATTGCTTGAGATTCCGAGATCGATTATATGTTCTGAGAAAACCAGAGTTGATTCAGTTAATCTTGAATGAAGCACATAGCAGTCGACTGTCTGTTCATCCGAGTAGTACGAGGATGTATCATGATCTGAAGCAACACTATTGGTGGACTGGTATGAAACAAGATATCTCTGACTTTGTGTCGTAATGTTTAATCTGTCAGCAAGTTAAGGCTGAACATCAGGTTCCGTCTGGGTTGCTTCAACCAATTCTAATTCCTGAGTGGAAATGTGATAGAGTGCAATGGATTTTGTTTTGGGATTGCATCTAACTTCGAGAAAAAAAGATGCGATTTGGGTGGTAGTTGATCGATTGACTAAATTTGCACATTTATTCCGGTACGATCTGATTACTCACTTGATAGATTAGCTAAGCTTTATATTTCTGAGATTGTGAGATTACAAAGGGTGCCACTATTTATTGTTTCAGATAGAGATCCGAGGTTTACATCACGATTTTGGAAGAAATTGCAAGAAGCTTTAAGCATGAAATTGTATTTTAGTACCACTTTTCAGCCGCAGACGGATGGTCAATCTAAGCGGATTATTTAGATTCTCGAGGACATGTTGAGATGTTGTATCCTTGAGGTTAATGGTTCATGGGAACAATATTTACCACTGATTGAATTTGCATATAACAATAGTTTTTAGTAGAGCATTAAAATGGCACCTTATGAAGCTTTATATGGAAGTAAATGTCGAACACCTCTGTATTGGATTGAGCTTAGTGAAAGTAAGTTACACGGGGTTGATTTGATAAAAGATAAAGAACAGCAAGTGAAAGTAATCCATGACAATCTAAAAGCAACATCTGATCGTTAGAAGTTTTATGCAGACTTGAAACGAAAAGAGATTGAATTTGAAATCGGTGACAAAGTTTTCTTAAAAGTGTCTCCGTGGAAGAAAGTACTCCAATTCGGATGTAAAGGTAAGTTAAGTCCAAGGTTTATCAGACCTTATGAGATTATCGCCAGTTGCATACAAATTGTTGTTGCCACCTGAGCTAGAAAAGATTCATAATGTATTTCATGTATTGATGCTCTGTAGATATCGATCTGATCCGTCACATGTGATTACTCTGTTTGAGATTGAAATTCGATTTGATATGACATACGAGAAAGAACCCATCCGTATCCTAGCTCGTGAAGTGAAAGAGTTAAGAAACAAGAAAATTTCGTTAGTAAAAGTGTTATGGCATCGACATGGAGTGGAAGAGGCTATGTGGGAGCCAGAAGATTCAATGAGACAGAAATATCCGAATCTGTTTAACGGTAAGATTTTTGGGGACGAAAATCCCTAAGGGGGGAGAATTGTAATAGTCTGGTTTTCACCCTAGTTGGAATAGTGGTTTTGAAACCACAAATTCGAGTTAGAAAATATTTTAATATTATTTTTTTCTGTGTCTTTGATATGTGACTAAGCATGTGTGGAAGCCTCGCATGAAAATTTGATCATTTGTGTGTTTAATTTGAAAAAAAGGGTTAAATTGCATCAAATGCAAAATTTGTATGATATTTGTTAAAGCACCTATGTGTTGTGGCTTTTGAATATGGTGGCCTTATGAGGCAATTAAACCACTTTACAACTTAGTGGATGGATAAAGGACAATAATGCCCTTAATGTTTATATATACTTATGTTTAGTTTAAGATTAATATAGTAACTGAATTAATAATATGATAATAATAAAACAAAAGGCTAAAATAATAAGCCATTTCATCCATCTTATTGCCGAAAAATCAAGAAAAGAGAAAGAAAGAAGAACACTTAGGTTTTGGTTGATTAAAGAAAGAAGAACACTTAGGTTTCGGTTGATTTTGAGCTTGATTAAGGTATGTCTTGACTTTGGTTTTTGATGATTTTTATGTTTTTGAGATTGTTGCTTAGTCTACTATCAAGCCCATGTTGTAATTTGAAGAATTGATGATGTTTATAAATAGTGCCATTGATGAAATTGTGAGCTTTGTGATGAATATTGGTGTTAAATGAAAGATATGTGTTTAATGAACATATGTTGTTCTTGAATTTTTGATGAATTTAGCTATTTAGGGCTAAATTGTGAAAATGATTATTTAAGGGACTAAATTGTGGATTTGATAAAAAATATAAATTTGTATGGTCCCTAGAGAATTTCGACTATGCATGTGTGTGAACAAATTTTGTATATTTGATGTTTTGAGAAAAATGGACTAAATTGATAATATATACAAATGTGAGGGCTAAATTGGAAATTGCCCTAAATAAGTGGTTTTGGATTGAATTGGATGAATTAGTGAATAAAAGGGTTAAATCTGTATATATATAGATCAAGAACCGAAGAAAACAGACTTAGATCAAGGGAAATCGAAAGTAATCGAGTAGTCGTATCCGTTTCCGTTAATCCGAATTCGAGGTAAGTCGATATACAAATAATTGTATTTGAATTGAATTATTTGTGTACATATGGATTTGAATTACTATGAATATCCATTGAGATCGAATGTATGTGAAATCCGAGTTTACGAATAATTCGATAAGATGTTAAAGTTTGAGAAGTCCCGTATGAGCCTAGGAATAGATAGGATTGCATATGTCATGACATAGGTGTCTGCTACGTGATATCATGTAAGACCACGTCTGGGATGTCGGCGTTATTTCGAGATTTCGTGTAAGGCCGCATCTGGGACGTTGGCATCGATATGAAATTTACGTGTAAGACCATGTCTGGGACACTGGCATCGTATTTAATTCGTGTAAGACCCTGTCTGGGACAGTGGCATCAATATCTGATTAAATGTAAGACCACGTCTGGGACGTTGGCAATGTACAATTATTTCGAGCTTTTTGAATATCCTATTTAGTTCCGAACGGTTCAACGAGCAAGTCTGAGAAATGAATGACTATGTGATTTGAATATCTATTTCAGGTACGTTTGAAAAGTACACTATGTGTGTATGAGAGGTAAGTTTCTATAAGAACTTACTAAGCTGAATATGTGTATTGAAATGATGAGATATATATGAATAAAATCTTGGATGAGCTAAGAGTATATGTGATATTAGAGTTGAAGAATGTGGCAATTATGGGTAAGTAAATGAGCCAAGGATTATGTGACGCAATTGCAATGAGAACCTTTAATGTCATTGTACCGACATGGTTATGTGCATGTTATGATAAGTTTATTTGTATATGGCTTACTAAGCATTTGGAAAGCATACTTTGTGTGTGTTTATTTTGTTTTATAGATCTTCAAAGCTACTGAAGGCTTGGGACCGTCGAGGATCATCATCACACTACCTAAGCTCATTTTGGTACCTTTTGGAAATGTATATATATAATATGGCATGTATAGACTAGTCATTTGGTATATGTTTGAGATGTAAATAGCCATGTGATTTGGCTATATAAATGTTGTATATGATGTTGATTTTAGTATAATCTCATGACTATGAAATGGTCAAATTTATGTTAAGCATATGAATGAAATTTGAGTATGTATATTTGATCAAAGAAATGGTTATATGAAAGGTAAATGTGAATGAAATATGCTTGGAATTACATGTGAATTGATTGTACAAATTGGCATGTTGAGAAATGAGATTGAATGTGGAGATTTGTTGATTATATGACATATTTTGGGATGTCAATTGTGCTTGAAATGAATTGGTATATTTCTTGTGGTGTTGACCCCAGTGTGGGTGGCATTTTGGCCTTGCAAATGGCCTATTTTGTAACACCCTGGTTTTAGGGGCTATGCAGGTTGTGTGTAATTCGAGTGTTAGTAGGTTTTGGGAGTGCTTGGATGAGTTTTAGGGGTTTTAGAAATGTTTGGATGAAAGGGGAAGGCTTTGAAAAATTTTGGATTTTTAGTGGAAAAGGGAAACGGGCCAAGGGAGGCCTTAAGTATATTTTTTCGGTAATTTATGGCACAAGAAGCAGTTGGGTGAAGTGGCTTGGAGGGCGCTGCTTGGGGTCTGGGAAGGTGACGCTTTATGGTCTCAGGTTCAATGCAGGAAGGCAGCAAACTGGTTTTGAATTTTTGGGTTTGGCATTTAAAGGGGAGGAAGCCTTAAAAGGAGTGGAATGAGTTTGTGACGCAAAGAGCTCGTTGGTCAAGTGGCTAACGTCGTCACTTAGGCTATTGGAGGGAGAAAGGCGCTAGTTCGAGGGCTCGCAGACATTTTGGGCGTGTTTTTTTATATGCGGTTATGGGCTTGAGTAGGAAGGGCTTAAATACAAATGTTGGGGCTTTATAGCATAAAATCAAAGTGGCCGAGTGGCACAGGCGTTGGAGGAGAAGGTGCAGCAGAAGGTTCGTGTTCGAACCATGTGAGTGGCATTTGGAGTTTTAATTTTTTCTCTTTTGGCGTGATTTGAAGGTATTGGCCAAGCACATGGAGTCTTCAATAGATAGGTTGGTTGTGTTTCTAATTCGGTGGAAGATAAGGATGAGTTTTGTATTTATTTTTTTTTGAATTCGGTGGGATAATGGATTAATATTAGTTTATTTTTATTTTGTATTTTAAATTGAAGGAGTGATAAGGGTTTGTTATTTTATTATTTTAGATAAGTGTAGAATTATTTTAGTTAGTTTAAAATTAGTAAATAGGTGATAATGGTTGCTAGTAGATTATTTTGAATTGGGTGGTATTGAGTGAATTTAGGAAGGAATTTTGGATTTGGTGGAAGTCATGGCCGAATGGGGGGGGCTTGGAGTGTTCAATCGGCTTTGGAGTCTTCTAGGGAGGGGGTGCGAATTTGCTATTTAATGGGCAGCTTCCTTCTTGAATTTCTTTTGACCCTTTAGTCGAATGTTTAATCTCTTCTAGACCTTCATTTTCTTTTTCTTCTCATACTTTATTCTCACCAAAACCGTCCCTCCTTCTCACTGCTTATGTGGTCAAACTACGTGGTCACTTAGCCGAATATTCCATTTGTTTCTCTCCACTTCATTCAAGTCGAAATCACCCCTAAAAGCTTACCTTGGCCGAATGCTTCATCTTCATTTGGAAGCCTAGCCGAAACCTTTAGCCCTCCACCTCTCTTTTATTTTATCAAGTTTGAAGCCGAACCGGTGAAGTGGGGTGCTGTCGACATCTAAGATTGTAGGTAAGTATTCTAGTTATTTTGGTTGTTGGCCAAAACCGAGTGGTTGGCCTTAAGTTTTTGGAAGAGCCGAATGCTCTTTAAGGCCGTAGTAATGTGTTTTGTTTGTTGTAGCCGACGCTAAGGGGTCTTCTGAGATTCGACTACTCTAGGTAAGCCACTACAACATTCGGTCAAGGGCCATTTTTCTAGATTAATGCTTGATGCCGATTTTAACAGTTGTTAGCAGGGGTATTTCGACAGCTCCTTGGACCAGTGGGAATTCGGGTTTTAAATCATCAAAGTGGTGGTAAGTATTCGGCCAAAGGGGCCTTTTTCCATGGATTTTGGTATTAGCCGATACTAATAGTCTTGTAACAGGATTTTCGACAATTTCATTGGTGTTTCGGGATTCAATTAAAAGGGGTAAGTTGTTTGATATTCGGCCTTAGGCCATTGGTTGTGTTTTGGTGTTGACCGAATGGTGACTATGGTTTATAGGGCAATCGACAAAAGCAAAGGAAGCCTTCGGGATTTCAATTTATTTCGGTAAGGATGATTAGTAAGCGACTTAGATTCGTTATAGTAGATTATGACTTTGTTGATTAATCGTGTGGTTCTGATTAAGTATCGTCGATGGATACGAGTGCCAGTCAAGAGGGAAAAGGGAAGGTCACTGTCCCGAAGTTTAAGAAGAGAGATGTCTCGGCAGTTCGAGATTGGCCACCGGGGTGTGGGCCAGCGTCTGAGCAGCAAGTTAGGCAGATAGCCGTAGTCACGCTTAGCGATAGCGTCGGGATTGAGGGTATAGAGCTTCAGGTCATAAGGTGTGTAGTTAGCCATTGTTTCCGGGATTTGCGTGATATTTGCCTGTTTAATATGTTTGCTAACAAGTGCAGTAAATGTGAAATTGATACCCTTGAAGGGGGTATGGTGATGACCAGGTTAGTAGCAAATTGGTTAAAATGTGATAATTGATTTTTAATATGTGAGCATACCTATAATTGTGAATATCATGCACATGCATCATCTCCGCATTATATTATGTTACATGTGCATGGGTGGGTTTTTGAAAGAAGGTACGGTGTACTTGATGCGTGGTTGATGTCGACTTTGTGCTACATCGTGGATTGGCGCCGGCGAGGTCGCATTGTGGATCTTTGCGATTTAGTTCGCGTGGTTACCTTGATTGATATGGGCTTTATGCCATATTGTGGCTTGATGGATTGCTGTGTGCTCCATCGTGGTTTGATGTTAGCTATACGCTACATCGTGGATGGCATTGGTTGCCTTTTTGGAGGAAAAAGGAGAGGGTGACTCGATAGTCCCCTGGTGTGTGGTAGGCTGGATAAGGGGGTGTGTAGCGGTTGGACCTTAGGATTGGGTTGGGTTTCATGTTGCATTGTTCCGTTATGAAATGCTATGGAAATGGGCCAAGCCCAATATGACATGTGGATTGGTATGTTATGTGAACATATGTGGAAATGGGCCAAGCCCAGTGATCAGTGGATTAATGAGAAAAGGGCCTAGCCTAGTACTTGAATGTGGATTGAATGTGGGCCAAGCCCAGATTGTGGTAATGTCTAAATGATTATATTTATATGTTGCATTTGATAATTGGGTTGATTTGTGGCTAGCATGTGGGTGGATATCGGTGGTCTAATTACACACCGAGTCATTATGACTCACCCAATTATTTATCCAACATCGCAGTGACTTGTTGACCGGACCAAGGTCGGAGAGGATGCAAGGTGGCCCATGCGAAGGAGATTAATTTAATTATTTTAAGCAATTTTAATACTAAGTGTTTTGTTTAATATTGGTTGTAATAAGGGCCACTTTTGTTTAAAGTACTCTTTTATGGATGATGAAATTTATATCGTACTTAGAAATATTTTTACAAATGATTTATCTTTTAATTAAAATATAATAAAGTTTTAATTCAAACCAAGCTTATTATTTAATAATTTTAATGGAATTACTTCCAGAATATAAACAAAATTTTCAAGTTTTATTCTAAAGACAAAGATTTTCAATCGTCATTCATGATGACATAACCAGATCCGGTCAAGGCTCGTGGGTCGGGTTTGGGATGTTCTGATTAGTATCGAGCCGATTTAAAACTCGGCTTTGAGGGTTTTGGGCCCAAAAACATTTTTCAATGGGCTTTTCAAAAATATGGGCTTTTAAGAAATTTTTCAGATTTTCCGGCATGGCACTGCATCTCGGCTACCGAGTCCACTGTAAGTACTTGGACTTGTGAAGTAATTTGTTATATGAACTGTTATGGGCTTTGTTGGGCTCGTAGATTAGTGAATTAGGATCGGTTGAACCCTAAGGCTAGTCTACTCAAACATGTGCATAAGACTTAAGGTTACTAAACAAACTGTGAAGTAAGTCACCGTGTTAAGGTGTGGCAACTGTGTGCGCATGTCTAGGAGTGGTAGTCGATGGGAGCTTGGTATTTAAGCGATCAAGTTACTCACCTCCTCTCCACTTGAATCCTACAGTGCGTAGCTACTGGTTCACCTTAACCAAGAGGACTTGTTCATAGGCTAAACCAATTCTTAAAACCCGAAAGGGATTAGCCTTCTTGTTTTAAAATTCTTGGTTTTACAATTTTAAATTTACCCTTTTGGTTTGTAAACCCTAAATCTGGTTTTGAAAAAAAAATAAAAATATGTTTTTTCGATTTACCAAAATTACCAAAATGCCCTAGTGGCAAGATTACAAAATGCCCTCAGATTATAAAATTACCACACTACACTCAACTTTTGTTAAAATGATTTTCACTTTGCAAAATATTAAAATCTCTAGTGTTCAAAATATCAATATACCCGATTTGGGAAAATTTACTTAAAATACCCTCGTGTTGAAAATTACTAAAATGCCCTCGACTTTCAAAATTTACGAGTTAACCCCAACTTTAATAAAATTCTCTCACTTTGCAAAAGTATCCAAATTTTTGTATTTCAAAATAATGCCCTGACTTTGGAAATTTACAAAATTACCCTGGATGACAAAATTACCAAAATACCCCTAGTTTCAAAATCCTGTTATATCTTCAATTTGCGAAATTTTCAAAAAAAAAAACTCTTCAATTTTGGGAATTTTTAAAAAAAAAAGATCCTGACTTATTACAGTTTTGGAATTGCTTTGGTTTATTACCAAAATACCCCTGTAGGAAAATGACGGAAATACCCCTGGGGTAGAAACGGGCAGAAATGTCCGAATAGTGAATGTGGGTGGTAGATACTACTGAATGTGCCTCTGCTGAGGAATGAATGTGTGTTGATGATGAATTAATGTGTCTTCATTGAAAAATGAAGGTGTCTCTATTGATGAATATGAAAGTGATTCTTTGAATTAGAGTAGTAAAACTCGAACTGAAACCTTGTGTGATCGAAAGAACTACTTCTAAAATCTTTCATTCATAAAATATGCTCATGTTAAATAGTAGAACAATTACTAATGCATAAAACTTCTTAATCGATAAATCAAGACGATAGAGATGAGTTCTAGGGGACGCAGAGAGGTAGAATGGCGAGATCGGGCAAATAGGGTTTGGCCATGGGTCGAAAAGTGAAGTGCCGCCAAGAAGGGACGTGAGGAGCAAGATCAAACAGAGAATATGACGCAATGATCGCGGGCCATGTTGCAAGTGCTAGAACGAGTAGCCGGGTTAGTAAGGGAAATGGAACACGAAGTCGATGTCGAAAAGGCTTAGATCGAATGGAGTCGAGATTTTTAGAGGAGTGTCGGGTAGCTCAAATGTAGCGAGTATTGGCTAGAAGCGATCGAAAGAATCATGGATGATTTGACCGCACCAATGAAGAAAAGTGAAGGCGTTGTTTCATTACTTGCACGAAGCTTATTGTTGGTGGCTCACCGTCAAACAAGGTGTCTGGCGGATCGATGGATTGGGATTTCTTTAAGGCCAAGTTCGAAGGAAGTATGTGGGAGCCAGCTTATTTGGACTCGCAAAGGAAAGCATTTCTAAATCTAGTGCAAGGAATAAGTCGGTAGCGGAATATGAAGTGAGTTTAGGCGACTAAGTCAAGACGCCAAAGGAATCGTGGCTCACGATTACGAAAAGAAGTGTTCGATTCAAGATGGGCTACTGAGATGAGTTGCGGGAGTTGATCGCACCGCACAGAGAAAGAGACTTTGCCATTTTAGTGGAGAAAGCTCGGATTGCTGAAGAGGCTAAGAAGACTATAAGAGAAAACTGAGAGAAGAGTAGGAACGAGAATAAGAGAGGTATTGGACCATCAGTATCATTTGGTAATGCCCAGAAAAGACCAAGGATCGAGAACCCTGTGAGTGCACTTGTACCAGTGGATCGAAATCGTCCTTGTGCTCGGTGTAGAAGACCTCACACAGGAGAGTGTTGGGGAAATAGTAAAGAATGCTTTCGGTGTGGATCTAAGGCACATCTGGTTAAGAATTGTCCTCGAGCGACGAGGGGCCGTGGTTCAAGCCATGGAAGGAATGGTTCTAGTCAGAGTCAACCAAGGATGTGATAGCGGGTAAGCTCCTTTGCTTTGGTACATGCTTTGATTGCTTTGCTTGCTTGTGAATTAGCCTTTTCTGTGATGCTAAGAGAGGTGTTTTGAATTTTGAGTGCGAACTTAGAAACTGTGTTGGGAAGGTATGATAGTCTTAGTAAGATCAGAGTGCGCAGCATAAGCGTAAGGTGGTAAGATAGGTTGTACGGACGTTCATTAGTAAAGTAATTTCGAGGAAGAAATTATTTTAAGGAGGGTAGAATTGTAACATCCTGGTTTTAGGGGCTATGCAGGTTGTGTGTAATTCGAGTGTTAGTAGGTTTTGGGAGTGCTTGGATGAGTTTTAGGGGTTTTAGAAATGTTTGGATGAAAGGGGAAGGCTTTGGAAAATTTTGGATTTTTAGTGGAAAAGGGAAACGGGCCAAGGGAGGCCTTAAGTATATTTTTCGGTAATTTATGGCACAAGAA
The DNA here is from genome assembly GCA_025506655.1 of Gossypium rotundifolium. NCBI lineage: Eukaryota > Viridiplantae > Streptophyta > Magnoliopsida > Malvales > Malvaceae > Gossypium > Gossypium rotundifolium. Next base: position 70,053,655 of record CP106734.1, read on the forward strand.
GCAGTTGGGTGAAGTGGCTTGGAGGCTTTGGGGTCCAGGAAGGTGATGCCTTATGGTCTCGTGTTCGATGCAGAAGGCAACAAACTGGTTTTGAATTTTTGAGTTTGGCGTTTAAAGGGGAGGAAGCCTTAAAAGGAGCTGGAATGAGTTTGTGACGCAAAGAGCTCGTTGGTCAAGTGGCTAACGTCGTCCACTTAGGCGTTGGAGGGAGAAAGGCGCTTAGTTCGAGGGCTGCAGCAAAGATTTTAGGCGTGTTTTTTTTATATGCGGTTATGGGCTTGAGTAGGAAGGGCTTAAATACAAATGTTGGGGCTCTATAGCATAAAATCAAAGTGGCCGAGTGGCACAGGCGTTGGAGGAGAAGGGTGCAAAGAAGAAGGTTCGAGTTCGAACCATGTGAGTGGCATTTGGAGTTTTAATTTTTTTTCTCTTTTGGCAGCAGATTTGAAGGTATTGGCCGGCACATGGAGTCTTCAATAGATAGGCTGGTTGTGTTTCTAATTCGGTGGAAGATAAGGATGAGTTTTGTGTTTATTTTTTTTGAATTCGGTGGGATAATGGATTAATATTAGTTTATTTTTATTTTGTATTTTAAATTGAAGGAGTGATAAGGGTTTGTTATTTTATTATTTTAGATAAGTGTAGAATTATTTTAGTTAGTTTAAAATTAGTAAATAGGTGATAATGGTTGCTAGTAGATTATTTTGAATTGGGTGGTATTGAGTGAATTTAGGAAGGAATTTTGGATTTGGTGGAAGTCATGGCCGAATGGGGGGGGCTTGGAGTGTTCAATCGGCTTTGGAGTCTTCTAGGGAGGGGGTGCCGAATTTGCTATTTAATGGGCAGCTTCCTTCTTGAATTTCTTTTGACCCTTTAGCCGAATGTTTAATCTCTTCTAGACCTTCATTTTCTTTTTCTTCTCATACTTTATTCTCACCAAAACCGTCCCTCCTTCTCACCTGTTTATGTGGCCGAAACTACAGGGTCACTTAGCCGAATATTCCATTTGTTTCTCTCCACTTCATTCAAGTCGAAATCACCCCTAAAAGCTTACCTTGGCCAAATGCTTCATCTTCATTTGGAAGCCTAGCCGAAACCTTTAGCCCTCCACCTCTCTTTTATTTTATCAAGTTTGAAGCCGAACCGGTGAAGTGGGGTGCTGTCGACATCTAAGATTGTAGGTAAGTATTCTAGTTATTTTGGTTGTTGGCCAAAACCGAGTGGTTGGCCTTAAGTTTTTGGAAGAGCCGAATGCTCTTTAAGGCCGTAGTAATGTGTTTTGTTTGTTATAGCCGACGCTAAGGGGTCTTCTGAGATTCGACTACTCTAGGTAAGCCACTACAACATTTGGTCAAGGGCCATTTTTCTAGATTAATGCTTGATGCCGATTTTAACAGTTGTTAGTAGGGGTATTTCGACAGCTCCTTGGACCAGTGGGAATTCGAGTTTTAAATCATCAAAGTGGTGGTAAGTATTCGGCCAAAGGGGCCTTTTTCCATGGATTTTGGTATTAGCCGATACTAATAGTCTTGTAATAGGATTTTCGGCAATTCCATTGGTGTTTCGGGATTCAATTAAAAGGGTAAGTGGTTTGATATTGACCTTAGGCCATTGGTTGTGTTTTGGTGTTGGCGAATGGTGACTATGGTTTATAGGGCAATCGATGAAGCAAAGGAAGCCTTGGATTTCAATTTATTTGATAAGGATGATTAGTGTTTACTTAGATTCGTTATAGTAGATTATGACTTTGTTGATTAATCGTGTGGTTACGATTAAGTATCGTCGATGGATGCGAGTGTCGATCAAGAGGAAAAGGAAGGTCAACGTCCGAAGTTTAAGAAGAGAGTGTCTCGGCGATTCGAGATTAGCCACCGGTGTGGGCCAATCTCGAGCAAAGAAAGTTAGGCGGATAGTCGTAGTCACGCTTAGCGATAGCGTCGGGATCGAGGGTATAGAGCTTCAAGTCATAAGGTGTGTAGTTAGCCATTGTTTTCGGGATTTGCGTGATATTTGCCTGCTTAATATGTTTGCTAACAAGTGCGATAAATGTGAAATTGATACCCTTGAAGGGGTATGGTGATGACCAGTTAGTAGCAAATTGGTTAAAATGTGATAATTGATTTTAATATGTGAGTATGCCTATAATTGTGAATATCATGCACATGCATCATCTCCGCATTATATTATGTTACATGTGCATGGGTGGGTTTTGAAAGAAGATGCGTGTGTACTTTGAGTACGTGGTTGATGTCGACTTTGTGCTACATCGTGGATTGGCACCGATCGAGGTCGCGTTGTGGATCTTTGCGATTTAGTTCGCGTGGTTACCTTGATTGATATGGGCTTTATGCCATATCGTGGCTTGATGGATTCTTGTGTGCTCCATCGTGGTTTGATGTTAGCTATCGCTACATCGTGGATGGCATTGGTTGCCTTTTGGAGGAAAAGGAGAGGGTGACTCGATAGTCCCCGGTGTGTGGTAGGCTGGATAAGGGGGTGTGTAGCGGTTGGACCTTAGGATTGGGTTGGGTTTCATGTTGCATTGTTCCATTATGAAATGCTATGGAAATGGGCCAAGCCCAATATGACATGTGGATTGGTATGTTATGTGAACATATGTGGAAATGGGCCAAGCCCAGTGATCAGTGGATTAATGAGAAAAGGGCCTAGCCTAGTACTTGAATGTGGATTGAATGTGGGCCAAGCCCAGATTGTGCTAATGTCTAAATGATTATATTTATATGTTGCATTTGATAATTGGGTTGATTTGTGGCTAGCATGTGGGTGGATATCAGTGGTCTAATTACACACTGAGTCATTATGACTCACCCAATTATTTATCCAACATCGCAGGTGACTTGTTGACCGGACCGGGTCGGAGAGGATGCAAGGTGGCCCATGCAGAAGGAGATTAATTTAATTATTTTTAAGCAATTTTAATACTAAGTGTTTTGTTTAATATTGGTTGTAATAAGGGCCACTTTTGTTTAAAGTACTCTTTTTATGGATGACAGAATTTATATCGTACTTAGAAATATTTTTACAAATGATTTATCTTTTAATTAAAATATAATAAAGTTTTAATTCAAACCAAGCTTATTATTTAATAATTTTTAATGGAATTACTTCCCGAAAATAAACAAAATTTTCAAGTTTTATTCTAAAGACAAAGATTTTCAATCGTCATTCCGCAGTGACATAACCAGATCCGGTCAAGGCTCGTGGGCCGGGTTTGGGGATGTTACATATTTTGCATACACGGCCATGGCATACGGGCGTGCCTAGTAGCCGTGTGAATAAGTCAGTAACTAGCCTGAGTGTACACGGCCATCACACATGGGCGTGTCTGGTGGCCGTGTGGAAAAGTCAGTATACATGCTCTGTTTTGGCACGGCCATGACACATGGGTGTGTCTAGTAGTTGTGGGAGGCACACGGCCTATCCACACGGGCGTGTGACCTCTGTAACTTAGAAAAGTTTTAAATTTTCTGAGAAATTCTATATGTGTTTGGTTTAGTCCCGACCCTATTCTAAAGCATGATTAACGTCTCGTCAACCTAACCAAGGGACTCTTTGATTTGATTCATTGAATAATGATATGAAATTAATGCGATTGTTTCTAATTTGTCCGGTAATGCCTTTAACCCTAATCTGACGACGGATACGGGAAAGGGGTGTTACATGATTTTTGTCCCATTTTTGATAATTTGTACATTTTTAAGATCGTTGCTTCATGATTTAGCTAGCCCATGCTTGAATTTTTGAATTTGATGACGATTTTGTGTTTTGCCATTGATGATAGCTTTTGATTTTTGTTGTTTGATGATGGAAAATAAAAGATATGTAATAGATTAATATGTTTTGTCTTTGGATTTTGATGAATTTGAATAATTTGGGCTAAATTGTGAAAATAATATTTTAAGGGACTAAAATGTGAAATAAATGAAATAAATGGACTTATATGAACTACATGAATATTCGGCCAAGCATGGGAAATATTAAATTTTGTGTATTTTGTGATTTTATTAAATAAGGACTAAAATGTCAAAAATGTGAATTTTAGGGGCTTAAGTGCAAAATGCCCTAATTATGTGTTTGTGGTTTGAATTGAATGAAATGTGTTATTAAATAGCCAAATTTGAATTTATATGGATCAAGAACAAAAGAAAACGAAATTAGATCGGGGAAAGTCGAAAGTGGTCGAGTAGTCGATTTCATCCTTCGTTATCCGAGGTAAGTTCATAAGTAAATAAATATCAATAAACTCTATTGTATTCATTTTAATAGTGCCGAACTGAATTATTACTTGTGTATATAATATGCTGAAATGAATTGAGCATGGAAGCAATATTCACGAGCCTGAAATGATCGAGTTTTGATATCCGAAAATCTCGTACGAACCTTTGGAATAGTTAGGATACATATGTCATGACATAGGATTTCAATATGTGATTTCATGTAAGACCACGACTGGGACATTAGCATCAAATTGTGTTTACGTGTAAGACCATGTCTGGGACATTGGCATCGATATGTGACTACATGTAAGACCACGTCTGGGACGTTGGCATTGTACGAGCTTTTCGACTATTCGAGTATCCTTATTTATTCCGAATGGTTCAACGGGCATTATCGAGATAAGAAAAAATGTGAAAACGAACAAAAAAGATTCAGGTATGAATTTTATGATATGTATATGATAGCAAGGTAAGTATATGTTTGTGATGAATACATGAATTGGACATGGTAAAAGATAAATTTATATGTGTTTATGAGTATATGTGAATTTGAACATTGATGTTATATTGCTATTGAAAATTTGATAATATTTGAGTTGCAAGCATATTAAATGTACAATTGATTAATGTTTGTTTTGATTTAGGCTAGTTGATAAAATGCAAATGTTTATTTGTTTATTATTTGCTTATGACTTACTAAGCTATGATAGCTTACTTTATGTGTATGTTTGTTCATTGTATTATAGATCATTAAAGCTATGGGAAGCTCAGGGATCGTCGAGAATAATCACCACACTATCGAATTATATTTTGGTACCTTTTGAATATGTACATATTTAAGTATGGCATGTATAAGCTAGAAGTACTAGAGTATGTTTTGGGATGTGCAAAAAAATAGCCATGTGATATGACTTATTAATGGATATGTTTATGAATGAGTTTTGTTTATGCTTATTGATGCATAAGTTAGTATGTATGATGTGCTCATAAAAAGGGCTAAATGAAATGGTACATAAATAGGTAAGTTTTATGGTTGATATGGAAATTTATATGATGAGAAATGCCATGAATTGAATTGAATTAAAATTATGTATGATTTATATGTCTTTGTTGTGAAGTTGGTGTTTAGAATTAGTATGTTTGTGTTAGATTGATATATGGAAATGAATGATGTTATTAAGAGTCAAATTGTGCATGTTTTTGTATGTTTTGGTTGCCTTTGGAATATGAATTGAAGTTTGTATGATGCTTGTAGGTTTGACCCAAATTTTGGGTAGCAATTTGGCCTTGCAAATGGCCTATATTTTCCCATACGGTTGAGCACACGGGTGTGTGTCTCGACGGTTTCTCTTAAGGTTGTAATTCGAAATAAGTTTGACTTGCACACGGGCCAAACACACGGGCATGTGACAAGCCGTGTGAATTAAGTTAGTGTTGCCCACCGGTCAAGCACACGGGCGTGTCTTCGGCCGTGTGGTGCAAGTTAGAATATATGCCCTGTTTCACACAGTCTTGGACATAGGTGTGTCTTGTGGCCGTGTGAGGCACACGGCCTGGTTACACGGGGATGTGACCTCTGTAACTTTGAAAAATGTTTAATTTTTCAAAAAATTTTCTATGTGCTCGGTTTAGTCTCGACCCCTTCTCAATCCATGTTTAAAGTCTCGTAGACCTTTAAAAGGGACTCTATGTATATGATTTGCTATGAGATGATGATGATGTATTTTATGTTTGTTAAATGATCGTAAAAGTTTAGATATGTCCGGTAATGCCTCTTAACCCTAGTCTGGAGATGATTATGGGTTACGGGTGTTACATTTTATTAGTATCAGAGTTACGATTTAGTCGATTCTCGGACTAATGTAGCGTGTGTGAGTCTAGCTATACATGCCATATTATTATACTGCGATAGTGTAATGATTCCTGACAACTGAAATGTGTTTTTGTATAGTAAATGGACCCCTATCGAGTCGTAGCTAATGATGTAGAAAGTAATGCGCCTGCTCCTGCTCAAGGGACAGCGGCGGCTGAATCTCGATCTACTTCGAGTAACCATGAGGGAGAGGCTAAACAAGCCTTTTACCTAATGCTGAATGAATGGTTTACTCAATATATTCGGGAAAATACGGCTGTTCCACAACATTCTCCCCCACCGATTCCTCCTCAAATACCAGTTATGCCATAAATTATTGATCCAGTATGAATGAATAAGCCACCAGTTGATAAAATTAGAAAATAAGGGGCTGAAGAATTCAGAGCCACTGTTGATGATGATGCTGAGCGAGCTGAATTTTGGCTCCATAATACCATTCGTGTGTTTGATGAGCTATCTTGTACCCCTGATGAGTGTATTGAATGTGCTGTATCATTGCTTCGAGATTCTGCATACCATTGGTGGAATACATTGATATCTGTAGTTCCGAGAGAAAGGGTTACCTGGGAGTTTTTTTAGACTAAATTTCGTAAGAAATACATCAGTTAGAGATTCATTGACCAAAAATGCAAAGAATTCCTCGAGTTGAAACGGTCATATGACTGTAACAGAATATGAACGGGAATTTGTGAGACTTAGTAGATATGCCCGTGAATGTGTATCGACCAAAGCAATAATGTGTAAAATATTTGAAGACACATTGAATGAAGACATCAAGTTGTTAGTCGAGATTCTTGAAATAAAAGAATTTATCGTACTTGTTGAACGAGCCTATAAAGCTAAAGAGCTCGGGAAAGAGAAAAGAAAAGCTGACTTTGAAGCTAGAGATGCACGTAAGAGATCATCAGGAAAGTCTTTCCAACAGGCTTCAAAGAAATTTTGAGATGACTCTAGCCGTTCAAAGGCTACTGCGGGTTATTCTAGATTGGATCGAGATAGACCAGTTGTGAGTTCAAGAGCTACCTCAGCACCTAGTGTTGGTAGCGTCAGATCAAATCAACCGGAGTGCAAATATTGTGGTAAACAATATCCTGGTAGTTGTAGATTGAATGATCGGGTCTGTTTCAAATGTGGATCATTAGATCATTTCATTCGTGAATGCCCTGAGTTAGCTGAGCAAAACACAGCATAGAATGCTAGATCGAGTAATATAGTAGCTTGAGGTAGACCACCTAGAAACACGGGTAATGTGAGTAGCAGTCAGAGAGGAACTAAAGACACAGCTATTAGATTTGAGGATCGCGCACCTGCCAGAGCTTATGCTATTCGTGCTCATGAAGAAGCTTCATCTTCGTATGTGATTACTGGTACTTTCACTCTCTATGATACTAGTGTTGTTGCATTGATTGATCCTGGTTCGACTTATTCTTATATATGTGAGACTTTAGTATCCAATAAGACTTTTCCTGTAGAGTCTATTGAGTTTGTGATTAGAGTATCGAACCCTTTAGGTCGGTGTGTTTTGGTTGATAAAGTATGTAAGAATTGTCCATTGATGATTTGAGATTCATGTTTTCCGGCTGATTTGATGTTGTTGCCATTCGATGAGTTTGATATAATTCTGGGTATAGATTGGTTAACCTTGCATGATGCTATTGTGAACTGCAAACGGAAGACTATTGATTTGCGATGTCAGAATGATGAGATTTTTCAGATTGAGTCTAATGATCTGAATGGTTTACCGACAGTGATATCTTTGATGTTAGCTCAGAAATATGTGAGAAAGGGTTATAAAGCTTACTTTGCTTATGTGCTCGAATCTAAAGTGATCGAAAAGAAGATTGAATCAGTACCAGTTGTGTGTGAGTATCCGGATGTGTTTCCCAAAGAATTACCGGGTTTGCCATTGATCCAAGAAGTAGAGTTTGGTATTGAGTTAGTGCTGGGGACGACTCCGATATCAATAGCTCTGTATAGAATGGCACTGACCGGATTAAAAGAATTGAAAGATCAGTTGCAAGAATAGACAGATAGAGGTTTTGCATGACCGAGTTTTTCTCCCTGGGGTGCACCGGTTTTGTTTGTGAAAAAGAAAGACAGAACTATGAAAATGTGCATCGATTACCGACAGCTCAATAAGGTAACTACAAAGAATAAATATCCTCTGCCCAGAATTGATGATTTGTTCGATCAGTTGAAAGGAGCTTCTATGTTCTCTAAGATAGATTTGAGATTAGGTTACTATTAGTTGCGAGTTAAAGACTCTGATGTAACAAAAACTGCTTTCCGAATGAGGTACGGACACTATGAGTTTCTAGTTATGCCTTTTGGACTTACTAATGCACCTGTTGTTTTTATGGATTTAATGAATCGGATCTTCAGACAGTATTTGGATCGAATTTTGGTTGTGTTTATATATGACATATTGATTTTTTCTCGTGATGAATTCGAACATGCTGAACATCTGAGATTAGTGCTACAGATTTTGTGTGATAAGTAGTTATATGCGAAGTTCAGTAAATGTGATGTCTGGTTACGAGAAGTCAGTTTTTTGGGACATATAGTATCAGCATCTAGTATTCAGGTTGATCCGAACAAAATTTCAGCTATTTTGGATTGGAAGACACCAAAAAATGTGTCTAAAGTTTGTAGTTTTCTAGGACTAGCGGGTTATATAGACGGTTTGTAAAAGGTTTCTCTATGATTGTAACCTCAATGACGCAACTCCTTCAGAAAGATGTTAAGTTCGAGTGGTCAAAAAAATGCTAGAAAAGTTTCGATCAGTTGAAAGCTTTGTTGACTGAAGCTCTAGAGCTAGTTCATCCAGAATCGGGTAAGGAATTAGTTATTTATAGTGATGCATCTTTGAATGGTTTAGGCTGTGTTTTGATGCAGGAAGGTAAAGTTATAACTTATGCTTCGATACAGTTAAAGCCGCACGAAAAGAACTATTCGACACATTGTAACACCCCTTACCAGTGTTCAACTTCTGAACCGGGCACGAGGCATTACCGTACTTAACTCCTCAAGCTTATAATATCAATCCATAAAAAGTTGTTTCAAATTAAAAATTTCCATTTAGGCCATGTCCTTATTTTAGGTCTATGAGACCTTAAACTTGTATTCGGAATGGTTTGAGACCAAACCGAAAACTTCCACACACTTAGAGACTTACTGCTGAAAACAGGGCCACATGCCCGTGTGAAATCGAATACGGCCATGTGGTCACACACGCCCATGTGCTCAACTCGTGGTTGACACTGACTCGCATCACACGGCCTGTCACACGCCCATGTGTCTAGCCCGTGGTCGGTACTGACTTGCATCACACGGCCAGTCACATGCCCGTGCCTTTCGACCATATGGCAGAATAAATTCCAAATTCAGGTGTAGACTCCGCACCGCCTGAGCACATGCCCATGTCTATGGCCATGCCTTCCACACGACTGAGACACATAGCCGTGTCTTTGCCCGTGTGTTTACTTTTGAGCATATTGACTTGTAAACCTAGCATGCAAGGGGACACACGGCCAATCAACACTCCCATAGGGCTAACTGTGTGTCACACACGGCTTAGACACACGCCCGTGTGTCTACCCATGTGGACATTTGAAAGGTTATTTACTAAGCCAAATGCCACCCTACACAGTAACCATACTTATACCAATTCAATCCAACATATATCATAACCATAAAGTACTTCTAAGGACTCAAAATCAAGACATCCATACAAGCATACACTTAATGAAATTCATCATCATTAAATATATGTAAACTTGTCAAGTATTGGCCTAATTCCAATGACCACTTACAAAATGAATTTTGATAATAAAAATAGCCAACACTTTGGCTAACAAATATGACATAACAAAATGACCACATCCTATACATGCCATAGTTAAAACGAATCCAACTTTGCTATACCAAGAGTAGTCGATAGTGTGATTTCCAAACTCTGACGTTCCACGAATTCTCGAGCTAACTTGGTAATATTACAAGGAAAAGGGAAATGAGAGGGGTAAGCATAAAGCTTAGTAAGTTTGCATGAAATTAATAGCAACATAAAGCTCATAAAGTCATCTATCCATTGCATTGAATGAAAACACAAGTCTTAAGCTCATATCCATAACTTACTCATACTTACTCTTACCAATTACAGATCATGCCACATATCGTGAACCATTCTAATGAATTACTCACATAACCTGTATCACTTCATCACTTGGACTTAGCATTAATCTCATCTCTATCATAAGCTTAACTATTTATTACATTGAATCACTTGGGACATTCAAGGATATATGATCACCCTCATTCACATAATTACGATGCCAATGCCACATCCCAGATGTGGTTTTATGTGGGGTCACTTCTAGATGCCGATGCCATATCCTCGATATGGTATTATACGGGATCTCATTTCGATTGTCGATGCCATATCCCAAATATGGTCTTATACGATTCTTATATTTGATGTCGATGCCATATCCCAGATATGGTCTTATACGGGATCTCCATTCGGTGCCGATGCCATATCCAAGATATGGTCTTATACGGGATTTCAATTTGGTGCTGAGGCCATGTTCCGAACATGGTCTTATACGGGACCTTATACATATCAAGTCTTGATGATATTGTTCTCTCATTTATTTAAGTCCAACCTGGACTTCAACATCACAATTCTCATCATTTTCACATACATCACCATTATTCAAATTCATAGACATATCATACATCTTCACAAATATCAAACATTTAAAATCATACTAACATGGCATTGAACTTATTACATGCAAACTTACCTCGATTTCAAAATAGGCTAGATCGGCGACCTAGTTAGATACTTTGCCCTTTCCTCGATCGAGGTTAATTCCTCGCTCTTCTTGATCTATAATAACAATTTAGCTCATTTAATCACCACATTAATAAGTACATTACAATAATCATAATTTTGGCAAAATTACCATTTTTCCCTTAAGCTTTCATAAAAGGACCATTTTACCCCTAGGCTCAGAAATCAATTCTAATCAAATTTCTTTCTTTAATGAGCCTAGGTGAACATTTATTACTCTTATGGCAGCCCTCAATACTCATTATTTCACACATTTACCCTTATTATACAACCTTTACAAAAAGGTCCTATTAGTTGTTTTCATGGAAACACCCTTCACAAAAGTTGTTTATCTAACAACTAAGACTCATTTTATTCCATAAAAATGAAGAAAAAAACATAATTGCTCACATGGAAAAACTCTAAACTTTCAACCATTTTGCAAAATAGTCCCCTCTTTAGCTAGCTTAAGCTTTAGGGGTTCCAAAAGTACAAATATTATCAAGAAAAATCACCAAAGTCACTTACTTTCAAAGGTGAGAAGATGCTGAAAATTTTGAGCTCTCAAGCCCCTATTTTGCTTGTATTTTTTGGTGTAGAAAGATGAGTGAATAGAAGGATATCATCTTTTCTTTATTTTATTCTATTTCATTTTAATCCACCTACTACACCCACTTTGACTAATTTTGACATTCTTTGTCCCCCTATGGCAAGCCATGACCTTTAGAAAGGTCTAATTTCACAATAAAAGCCTCCAATTACAATTCCATGGCTATTAGACACCTATAGCTTATAAAATAGAACTTTCATACTTTATGCGATTTAGTCCTTTTTTGCGATTAAGCATAAAATAGCTAAAATTAAAGCACTAAAATTTTCATGCACCTATATAGTCATGCTATAACTCATAAAATAACATTAAAAAAATTTCTCCAACCTCGGATTAGTGATTCAAAAATCACTGTTCTAACTAGTCCCTAAATCAGGCTATTACACATGATCTGGAATTGGCACCTATTGTGTTTGCATTGAAGATATGGCGCCACTATCTATTTGGTGAGAAATGCCATGTTTATTCTGATCATAAGAGCTTAAAATATTTGATGAGTCAAAAAGATTTGAATCTAAGACAGCGAAGATGGTTAGAGTTGTTAAAAGATTATGAGCTGGTGATTGATTACCATCCGGGAAAAGCCAATGTTGTTGCTGATGCTTTGAGTCGAAAATCATTATTTTCCCTTCGTTTGATGAATACTCAATTAGCCCTATTTGATGATGGTTCATTAGTAGCTGAGTTGAAAGCAAAATCATTATTTATTTAGCAGATTTGTGAAGCTCAGAAAGTTAATAACGAATTAATAGCAAAACAGGCTCAATGTAATACGGATACTAATTCAGAGTTCAGAGTTGATACTGAAGGTTGTTTGAGGTTCAAAGATTGAGTGTGTGTTCTGAGAAATTCAGAGTTAATTTAAGTGATTTTGAATGAAGCTCATAGTAGTCAGTTATCTATTTACTCGAGTAGTACAAAAATATATAATGATTTAAAACAACTTTACATATGGCCTGGTATGAACCGAGATATCTCTGATTTTGTTTTGAGATGTTTGATCTTTCAGCAAGTCAAAGCCAAGCATCAGGTACCTTTCGGATTACTTCAGCTGATTATGATACTTGAGTGGAAATGAGACAGAGTCACAATGGATTTCGTATCAGGTTTGCCTTTATCGCCAAGTCGGAAAGACGCAATCTGGGTTATTGTAGATAGATTGACTCACTTTGTTCTGGTTCACACAGATTATTCACTTGATAAATTCGCTGAGTTGTATATCTCTCAAATTGTGAGATTACATGGAGTACCTATTTCTATTATTTTGGATAGAGATCCGAGGTTCACATCACGATTTTGGAAGAGGCTGCAAAATGCACTAGATATGAAAATACACTTTAGTACTGCATTCCATCTGTAAACAGATGGTTAATCTGAACAAATCATTCAGATACTCGAGGATATGTTGAGATGTTGCATTCTTGAGTTTGAAGGTACATGGGAATGATACTTGTCACTGATTGAATTTGCTTATAATAATAGCTTTCAATCGAGTATCAAAATGGCACCTTATGGGGCTTTGTATAGCCGAAAATTTTGAACACCTTTGTATTGGACTGAGCTCAGTGAAAATAAGATATACGGGGTCGATTTGATTAAAGAGACTGAACAGAAAGTGAAAGTGATTTGTGATAGTCTAAAAGCCCCGTCAGATCATTAGAAATCGTATGCAGACTTGAAACGAAAAGATATTGAATTTTAGATCGGGGACAAAGTGTTTTTGAAAGTCTCAGCGTGGAAGAAAATACTCCGATTCGGTTGTAAAGGCAAATTGAGTCCGAGATTCATTAGGCCGTATGAGATTATTGAGCGTATCGGGCCAGTTGCTTACAGACTGTTATTGCCACCTGAGTTGGAAAAGATTCATAATATATTTCATGTTTCGATGCTTTGACGATGTCGGTCTGACCCATCACATGTAATTTCCCTGTCAGAGATTGAGATTAGATCTGATATGACATACGAAAAAGAACCGATTCGGATTTTAGATCGCGAAGTGAAAGAATTGAGAAATAAGAAAATTTCTTTAGTAAAAGTCTTATGGCATCGAAACAGGGTTGAAGAAGCTACATGGGAGCTCGAAGATGCAATGAGAGAACATTACCCTAACCTATTCGCTGGTAAGATTTTCGGGGACAAAAATCCCTAAGGGGGGAGAATTGTAACAGTCTGGTTTAGACCCTAGTCAAAATAGTAGTTTTAGGACCACAAATTTGAAGTCATAAAATTATTTTAATATTATTTTTGGTTTTTACGATATTTGAATTGATATGTGTGAAAATTTCGTGTGAAAATTTTACCGTTTGAGTACTCAATTTGTGAAAAAGGACTAAATCGCGTAAAGTGTAAAATTAGGGTTCTACTTGTTAAAAGCACTTTATAGCTATGAAATTGAAATATGCGAGTACTTTCATGGTAATTAGTCCTTTATTAACATAGTGGAGGTTGTTGGCTTTGTTTTTTTGAAATTATTAAATGTTTTAAAGGTTAAAATGATAATTAGGTAATTAAAGTTAATAATAATAAAACAAAAGCCAAATTTTCCTTCCATTCATGTTCTTTAGCTGAATGTTACAAGAAGAATAGCCATTTTTGAGGGTTTTATTCGGCCAAGGTTTAAAGTTCAATTAAGGTACGATTTTTGTCCCGTTTTTGATAATTTGTACGTTTTTGAAATCGTTGCTTCATGATTTAGCTAGCCCATGCTTGAATTTTTGAATTTGATGATGATTTTGTGTTTTTTCATTGATGATAGCTTGTGAATTTTTTTTGTTTGATGATAGAAAATAAAAGATATGTAACAGATTAATATGTTTTGTCTTTGGATTTTGATGAATTTGAGTAATTTGGGCTAAATTGTGAAAATAATATTTTAAAGGACTAAAATGTGAAATAAATGAAATATATGGACTTATATGAACTACATGAATATTCAGTCAAGCATGGGAAATATGAAATTTTGTGTATTTTATTAAATAGGGACTAAAATGTTAAAAATGTAAATTTTAGGGGGTTAAGTGCAAAATGCCCTAATTATGTGTTTGTGGTTTGAATTGAATGAAATGTGTTATTAAATAACCAAATTTGAATTTATATAGATCAAGAACAAAAGAAAACGAAATTAGATCGGGGAAAGTCGAAAGTGGTCGAGTAGTCGATTTCATCATTCGTTATTCGAGGTAAGTTCATTAGTAAATAAATATTGATAAATTCTATTGTACTCATTTTAATAGTGTCGAATTGAATTATTACTTGTGTATATAATATGCTGAAATGAATTGAGCATGGGAGCAATATTCACAAGCCTGAAATGATCGAGATCGATGTCCGAAAGCCCCCGTACTAACCTTAGGAATAGTTAGGATACATATGACATGACATAGGATTCCGATATGTGATTTCGTGTAAGACCACGTCTGCGACGTTCGCATCGACTTGTGTTTATGTGTAACACCATGTCTGGGACATTGGCATCGTATTTGATTCGTGTAAGACCCTGCTTGGGACAGTGGTATCGATATGTGATTACATATAAGACCAAGTCTAGGACGTTGGCATTGTACGAGCTTTCTAACTATTCGAGTATCCTTATTTATTCCGAATGGTTCAACAAGCATTATCGAGATGAGACCAAATGTGAAAATGAACAAAAAGATTCAAGTATGAATTTTATGATATGAATATGATAGCAAGGTAAGTATATGTTTGTGATGAATACATGAATTGGACATGGTAAAAGATAAATTTATATGTGTTTATGAGTGTATGTGAATTTGAACATTGATGTTATATTGCTAATGAAAATGTGATAATATTTGAGTTGCAAGCATATTAAATGTACAATTGATTAATGTTTGTTTTGATTTGGGCTAGTTGATAAAATGCAAATGTTTATTTGTTTATTATTTACTTATGACTTACTAAGCTATGATAGCTTACTTTGTGTGTATGTTTGTTCATTGTTTTATAGATCATTAAAGCTACGGGAAGCTTAGGGATCGTCGAGAATCATCACTACACTATCGAATTATATTTTGGTACCTTTTGAATATGTACATATTTAAGTATGGCATGTATAAGCTAGAAGTATTAGAGTATGTTTTGAGATGTGCAAAAAAATAGCCATGTGATATGGCTTATTAATGGATATGTTTATGAATGAGTTTTGTTTATGCTTATTGATACATAAGTTGGTATGTATAATGTGCTCATAAAAAGGGCTAAATGAAATGGTACATAAATAGGTAAGTTTTATGGTTGATATGGAAATTTATATGATGAGAAATGCCATGAATTGAATTGAATTAAAATGATGTATGATTTATATGCCTTTGTTGTGAAGTTGGTGTTTAGAATTAATATGTTTGTGTTAGATTTGTATATGGAAATGAATAATGTTATTAAGATTCAAATTGTGCATGTTTTTGTATGTTTTGGTTTCCTTTGGAACATAAATTGAATTTTGTATGATGCTTGTAGGTTTGACCCAAATTTTGGGTGGCAATTTGGCCTTGTAAATGACCTATATTTGCCCACACAGTTGAGCACACGGGCATGTGTCTCGACCATGTCTCTTAAAGTTGTAATTCAAAATAAGTCAGACTTGCACACGGGCAAGACAAACGGGCGTGTGACAAGTCGTGTGAATTAAGTCAGTGTTGCCCACAGGTCAAGCACACGGGCGTGTCTTTGGTCTTGTGGTGCAAGTCAGAATGTATGCCCTGTTTCACATGGTCTTAGACATGGGTGTGTCTTGTGGCCGTGTGAGGCACACAACCTGGTCACACAGGTGTGTGACCTCTGTAACACCCCTTACCCATAATCAACGCCGGAACCGGGTACAAGGCGTTACCAAACTTCACTTGCTCAAGCATACACTATCGGGCCATAAAATTTCGTTCCAATTTAAAACTTTTTCTTACCTATACATAACGTCCCTATTATAGGCCTGCGAGGCCCTAAACATACATACAGAAGGGTTCGGAACTAAATCGGAAACTTTTGCTCACTTAGAAATTTTTTTCTTAAAACAGGGCCACACGCCCGTGTGAAATGGAACACACCTGTGTGGGCAGGCCGTGTGGTCACACACGCCCATGTTCCTAGCCTGTGCTGAATTTATTTTTCATTTTGAACCTACTGGGGTTTTCACACGGCCGAACACACGCCCATGTCTATGACCCGTATCCTTCACACGGCCTAGACACGCTCGTGTCCTCACCCATGTGTGAAAACCTTAACATTCTGTTTATGATGTCAGCAATGCACTTAAGGGCACACGGCCTAGTCACACGCCCGAGTGCTGGCCCGTATGACAAATTGAATTCTCGTAAATTGGATGTAGGGGACACAAGGCCTATCAACGCACCCATGGGGCTAGCCGTTTGTCACACATAGGATAGACACACACCCGTGTGTCTACCCATGTGGACAACTATAAGGCTATTTACCAAGCCAATTGCCATTCTGAAAAATAAACACACTTATACCACCACAAGCAACTCATAACATAAAAATAATACACTATGAATGATCACTAATTCATCAGCAAACACTTCACATTTCACTCAATCAATTACATGAACTTTCATTTCATAAAACTCATCATTATGAATTGTATGTAACTTAACAAGTATTGGCCAACTCCCAATAGCCATTTACAAAATAAATGAGTAACCATAATAACCAACACTTTGGCTAACGAATATGACATAAAAAAATGACCAAGTTCCTATACATGTCATACCCAAAATAAATCAACTTTATAATACCAAAAGAATGGTCGATAGTGTGATCTGAGCTCCAACGTCCTACGATCCCTTAGCTAGCTTGGGGATACTACAAGGAAAAGGGAAAAAAGAGGGGTAAGCATAAAGCTTAGTAAGTTTGCATGAAATAACTGGCAACATTAAAACTTATAATAGCATCCATTCATCACATCGAATGATACATAATTTCTCAAACACATTAACATAACTTACTCATGTATACTCTTACCAAATTGCATATCACATATCGCATGCATTTCTCATAAGTTACACATGGGTAACTGTATCACTTCATCACATAATCTTAGCTTTTTCATACTCTTTAAACATCGGTTTAGCTCTTTTTCATCTACATAAAAACTTAGCTCTTTGCCCGTTGAACTACTCGAAATATCAAAGGATACTCAATCTCATCATACATGTATTACGATGCCAATGCCATATCCCAGATATGGTCTTACATGGGATCTCATCTTGATGTCGAGGCCATATCCTAGATATGGTCTTACACAAGATCTCTTATCTCAATGTCGATGCCATATCCCAGATATGGTCTTATACAAGACCATATATAGATGTCGATGCCATGTCCCTGGCATGATCTTACCCTAGATCTTTCTTTGGTGCCGATGCCATGTCGTAGACATGGTCTTATACGGAACCTTCCATATTCGGTGTCGATGCCATGTCCCAGACATGGTCTTATACGGGACCTACGTTCGGTGCTGATGCTATGTCCCAGGCATGGTCTTATACGGTACCTATATTCGGTGCTGATACCATGTCCCAGACATGGTCTTATACGGGACCTACTTATCTCATGTCGTGACATTAGTATCCTTGCTATTCCGAATATTCAACCAGGGGACTTTAACTTAACATATTTTCATCATACTCTCACCGAGGCATCATTAGTCGATTTTCATGGAAATAATATTCATTTCACATAATATCAGGAAATTAAAAATATAAAATCATTATGTAGCTTTTATTTCACAAAAAACTTACCTCGGTACTCAAAATGTGTGTAGATATTCGATTTAGTCCACAACCTTGTTCTTGCAATGGCTTCGGTCCGGGCTTCATGTTTCTTGATCTATAATAACAGTTTCACTTTTTTAATACTCACATTGACTAATTTGACCCATGAATCATAGTTTGGAAAAATTATGATTTTACCCCTAAACTTTTACATAATTACATTTTTGCCCCTAGGCTCGTAAAATGATTTTCATTCCATTTCTTTGCATTTTAAGCCTACCCGAATTATTTTCTTTACTACAACAGCCCCTAATTTCCATTAATTCACTCATGTATAACCATTTTTATGGCTTTTACAATTTAGTCCTTTTTATGAATTTCTCATGGAAATCACTTAGAAAAAGATGTTTATCATACATCAAACTTTCATATTCCTCCATTAATCATCAAAATACATGCATTTCATACATGGGTAAATTTTTTAACATAAACCCTAGCTTAAAATATAGCTAGAAATAGCTAAATCGAGCTACGAGGATCTCAAAAATACGAATAACATTAAAAATAGGGCTAGGAGGTACTTACAATCAAGCTTGAAAGATGAAGAAACCCTAGCTATGGAGAGCTTGAAAATTCCAGCACTAAGGAAGAATATGGACATGAATTTTGACTTCTTTTTCCATTTTTGATTCTTTTATTAACCAAATGACAAAAACGCCTTAAGCCCCTTTCTTGAGATTTTTCCTTCCCATGTCTATTTTTGTCCATCTTAACATATAATGGTCTAATTGCTAAATAAGGACTTCTAATAATTTTCATAATGCTATTTCATACTTAAATCTTCTAGAATCTCATATTTTCCAATTTTTGCAATTTAGTCCCAATGGACAAATTTATCACTAATTAATAAAACTTCCTCATGAAATTTTCACATCATCATGCAAGCACATCATAAACATAGAAATCATAAAACACATATTCCTACTTTGTATTTGTGGTATCGCAACCACTATTCTAACTAGGCCCTAAATCAAGCTGTTACAATTCTCCCCCCATAGGGATTTTCGTCCCCGAAAATCTTACCGGTAAAAAAGTTTGGATATTGGTTTCTCACAGCCTCCTCGGGCTCCCATGTAGCCTCTTCTACCCCAAGTCTTTGCCACAATACTTTCACAAGAGCTATACTTTTATTTCTTAGCAGTTTGACTTCTCGTGCTAAAATCTCAACCGGTTCTTCGCCATAAGTCATGTCGGGTTGAATTTCAACCTCTATCGGTGTAATCACATGCGAAGGATCTGATAGGTAATGGTGTAGCATAGACACATGGAATACATCATGTATCTTTCCCAACTCAAATGGCAAAGCCAATCGATAAGCAACTGGTCCTATCCTCTTAGTGATCTCGTATGGTCCAATAAAATACAGACTCAATTTGCCTTTTCGGCCAAATCTGAGAACTTTCTTCCATAGGTGTACTCAATTTGTAGCCTGCTCTCTAGGTGTAGTCTTACTACTCGTTCCACTTCTCGAGTTTCTCTGTTATCTCCCTCTAGTAGTGCTTCCCAATCTTGCACTCTAAATTTTCTCTTTTTCGACCATCTCAGGGCATTCTCTAATAAAATGATCTTGGGAACCACACTTAAAACAGGCTCTCTCATGTGCTCGGCATTCATTGGGATGACGTCTGCCACACTATGGACATTCCGGTCTATTAGGTCAAGTGTTCCCAACACTAGAAACTGAAGTAGTCTGAGCTTTAATCCTCGAGTACTGTTTACCCTTACTTCTATTCAAAAATTCGACTGAAGTAGCTGACCGGGTAGGGAAATCTCTTGACTTCTTGGATGAAGACTGAAATGACTTACTCAATTGTCTCTTTCTTGAGTCACGAGACTCCATCTCAGATTTTCTTTTCTCCTTGACGAACTCATCGACTTTACAAGCCCTGTCCACTAGCACAACAAATTCCTTCAATTCTAGGACACTAACAAATACCAGATATCTTCATTTAATCTGTCCTCAAATCATTTACACATAATGGCTTCTGTGGATACGCACACTCAAGCGTATTTTCTGAGCCTTACAAACTCATGCTTATACTCAGTTACTGTCATCCGACCTTGTTTTATCTCAAGGAATTCTTTTCTCTTCTGATCAATAAAACTTTGGCTAATGTACTTCTTCCAGGATTTTTCCTAGAAAAACTCCCATGTAATCCTTTCCCTTGGTATAACCGACACAAGGGTGTTTCCACCACTGATAAGCGAAATCTCTCAAAAGTGAAACCACACATTTCATGCACTCTTCAGATGTGCAAGATAATTCATTAAATACCTTGATGGTATTTTTAAGCTAAAATTTAGCTCTTTCCGAATCGTCATCTTTACTAGCTCAAAATTACTTGGCTCATTATTTTCAGAGTCTATCAAATGGAGACTTTTCTCTTCTTACCACTTGTACCACCTAGGGAGCTACAGGGGTAGGCTGAGGAATATGTAACAGCCTGATTTAGGGGCCAGTCAGAATAGTGATACTGGGATCACTAATCTGAGGTTAGATAAAATTATTTTGATGTTATTTTATGAGTTATAGTATGATTATATAGGTGCATAGAAATTTTGGTGCTTTAATTTTAGCGATTTCATGCTTAATTGCGAAAAAGGACTAAATTGCATGAAGTACAAAAGTTCTATTTTATAAGCTAAAGGTGCCTAATAGCCATAGAATATTAATTAGAGGTCTTTAAAGGGCAATTATACCCTTAAATAAAGGTTGGCCGGCCATAGGGGACAAAATGAGGTCAAAATTGGTCAATTAGGTGGGTTAGGTGGACTAAATTAAAGAAAATAAATTAATAAAGAAAAAGATGACATCACACTATTCATCCACCACCTTCCACTGAAATTTCCAGCAAAATAAGGGTTTGAAAGCTTAAAATTTTTAGCAACTTGTCCTCCTTACAAGTAAGTGATTTTGGCGACTTTTTTTTGATGATTTTTGTACTTTTAGGACCCTTGTATCATGATCTTACTAATGAGGGGTCTATTTTGCAAAAATGGTTAAGAGTTTAGAGTTTTTCCATGTGAATAATTATGTTGTTTACTACATTTTACGGAAGAAAATGAGTCTTAGTTGTTAGTTAAACAACATTTGTGAAAGGTGTTTCCACGGAAACACCTTAAAGAACCTTTTTGTAAAGGTTGTATAATAAGAGGTAAGTATGTGAAATAATGGGTTTTGATGGTTACCATAAGAGAAATAAATGTTTACCTAGGCTCATTAAAGAAATAAATTTGATTAGAATTGATTTCTGAGCCTAGGGGTAAAATGGTTATTTTGTGAAAGTCTAAGGGCAAAATAGTGATTTTGCCAAAATATGATTATTGAAATACATGTGTTAATGTGATTATTGAATGAGCTAATTTGCTACTATATAGATCAAGAAGAACGAAGGATTAACCTTGACCGAGGAAAATGCAAGGTATCAGATTAAATCGACTAGTGACTTATTTTGAAACCGAGGTAAGTTTGTATGTGATAAATTCAACATTCATGCTAGTATGTTTGAGAATGTTTGATATTATAATGATGCATGATATTCTATGAAATTGAGTAATGGTGTTGAATGAGTAAGATGATAAAAGTTGAGATGCTGAAGTCCCGGTTGGACTATAATAAATGTGTGAATACTATTATCGAGACATGAGATGGATAAGGTCCCGTGTAAGACCATGTCTGGGACATGGCCTCAGCACCGAGTTGAGATCCCGTATAAGACCATATCTGGGATATGGCATCGGCATTGAATAATAAAATTGTATAAGACCATATCTGGGATCTAGCATCGATAATTGATAAGAGATCCCGTATAAGACCATACTTGGGATATGGAATCGACACTCATCATGTAAGACCACATTTGGGATGTGGCATTGGCTTCGTGTTTATGTTAATGACAATGAATATGTATTTTTGAGTATCCCTAATGATTTAGTGGGATAAATAGATACGTTTGGAAATAGAAATGAGATTAGTGCTAAAGTTATGTGATTGAGTGAATACAAGAACTCGTGAGTAATCCACGAGGAATGTTTAGATTTGTGGCATGGTATGTATTAGATAAGAACAAGTACGAGTAAGTTATGGTAAAGTGTTTAAGACTTTGTGTGGTTATCTAATGTCATGAATGGTTGACATAATGAGCTTTATGTTGCTATTTATTTTCATGCAAACTTACTAAGATTTATGCTTACCCCTCTCATTTCCCTTTTCCTTGTAGTATTGCCAAGATAACTCGAGGATCGTGGGACGTCAGGGTTTGGAATCACACTATAGACATCTCTTTGGTATAACAAAGTTAGATTTGTTTTGAGTATGGCATGTATAGGACTTGGTCATTTTGTTATGTCATATTTGTTAGCCAAAATGTTGGCTATTTGTGTTATCAAATTCAATTTGTAAGTGGCCACTGGAATTGGGCCAATACTTGACAATTTTATATATATTCAATGACGATGAAATTAGTGAAGTGTATGCTAGTGTGGATGCCTTGAATTTGAGTTTTTAGAAGTGTCTTATTGTAACACCCCAAACCCGGCCCACCAGCCCTAACCGGATCTGGTATGTCACTACGGAAAAATGGTTAAAAATTTGTTTTCGACTTAGAATATAACTTTAAAATCTACGATCTTTTGGAAACCATGTCCGATTAAAATTTAGGAAATAACATAGGCTTGATATAAAATATCCGAATTAAAACTTTATTATCTGTTTTAAGATATAGTTTGCCAAAAATAATCTGATTTCAAAATAATAATTTAATCGTCATTTTGCTTTAACATAATATAAATACTCAAATAATTTAATTGGGCCTTATAACAATAAAAGCTTATTCAAATACTTAAATTATCGAAAATGATAAATTCTATTTAAATAAGGAAAAACAACTTCAGATGGAAATCATCGCATGGCCACCTTTGTATCCACTCTATCCCGGTCCAAAATCACGAATCACCTGCGATGGTTAAAAAGTTGGGTGAGCCACACAGACTCAGTGTGTAATTAACCACTGAATTCCACCCATATGCTAACCACATAATAACCCATGCATCAAATATCATATATCATGTTCAGATCATATCACATTCTGGGCTTGGCCCATACTCATAACATTTATCAAGTAACCGGGTAATTAGCCACATACCCTCCACATACTGGGCTTAGCCCATTTCTTATTCAAGTTCACGATCACATGCATTCACATACCACAATTATGCAATAATGAATCCCAACCCAAGCCTAAGGTCCGTCCTCTACACACCCCCTTATCCAGCCTACCACACACCAGGGATTATTAAATCACCCTCTCCTTTTAACTCCACAAAGGCATTCAAGCCATCCACATGCAATTAAGCACAAAAATCCACAACGTGACCTCAGTCAGCGCCAATCCACGATGTAGCCGTAGCTAACACCAAAACCAAGATGGGACACATAGTCATACATCAATCCACGATATGGCACATAGCCCATATCAATCACGATGAGTCACATAGCTACTCATCAACCACGTACTCGAAGTACACCCGTACCTTCTTTCATAGCCCACCCATGCACATGCAACATAAAATACAGTCATGATAACGCATGCACATGTTTATTCATAATCACACATATACAAATCAATAATCACACCTCAACAGGTTCGGAACTAACCTGGTCATCATCATACCCTTTAAGGGTAACTATCACATTTATCACTGCACTTGTTAATAAACACATTACACATACAAATATCGCATAAATCCGGAAGCGAGGGCTAGCTACACACCTTATAACCTGAAGCTCTAGACCCTCGATCCCAACGCTATCGCTAAGCGAGACTACGGCTATCTGCCTATAGCTTCCTGCTGCTGGCCCACAGCCCGTTGGCCAATCCCGAACTGCCAAGACAGCTCTTTTCTTAAACTTTGGGATAGGGACTTTCCCTTGTCCTCTTTGACTGGTATTGGCCTCCATCAAAACGATTAATCAGAACACTTTGTTAATCGACAAGTACAAGATCTTAAATAAAAAAGAACCATAACTTAACATCCTTACCGAAAGATCTTAAATCCCGAAAGCTTGTTTACTTCTGTCGACTAGCCCCAAAACCTCCAAAATCACAATCGGTTAGCACCTAAAACCCATAAAATGGCCTATGGCCGAATATCACAAGCCCCTTACCTTACTTATTGAAATCCTGAAAAACTGCACTTGCCCTAGAACTGTCGTAATCCCTGTCACACAACTATTAGAATCAGCTACTAATAAAAATCCATGAGTATGGCCCTTTGGCCGAATACTTACCTTCACCACCACCATACCTTGAGTAGCCGAATTCGAACAGCCCCTAAGTGCTCCCTCACGCTGGCTCCAACAAAAAAACACATCACTTAAAGCCTTAAGGACATTTGGCCAACCAAAGAAATCAAGGCCTAGACTCTTGTTTCGGCAACATTATGGAAGAGAATCCAAAACATATACAAAAGAGATCACTTACCCTTATCGATCAACCTCCCGAAATCACCTTCCTAGATTTGGCCACTGGAGAAGGATCACTTGGCTTAAGGATTTGCGACTTAGTAGAGAGGATGAAAGGCTGAAAGGTTCGGCTATGGCTTCCTATTAGAGGTGAAATATTCGGCTATACAAGGAGAAGGTATAGAATTGGAGTTGGAAGGAAATAAATAAAAAAAATGAATAGGGGAGAAAGCGTAAGAATTGACAAAGTGAACAAATGGTAAAAGGGTGGCCAAGGTGAGCATCCCCTATTTATAGAATTCGCACCCTCCCTTGAAGACTCCAAAATTCAGCCACCACCCACTAATTCAAACTAATTTGAATTAGTCCACTTCTAATTTACTCCTCTCAATCCATTCAAAATAGTTTGAATGGTTTCAACGATTATCATCATTTAATCCAAATAATAATAATAATCCTATACTTAAAAAAAACTAAGTAGATAAATAAATAAAAACTTTATCCAATATCACCTCTTCCATAATAAAAAAAAACAAAAGATAAACTAATACTTATTCCTTCATCCAGCCGAATTCTAATTCAACTAAATACCTAAGCTTATCCTTATCTCAATTGAAGATCCCATGTGCAGGCCAATTCCCACCTTCTCTCTTGGCGCCAGTATAAAAAATAAAACTCCAATTGGAGCTCTCCTGGTTCGAACACAGCACCTGGTGGAACAAGCGCCCCAAGTAGCGCCCTAGGCCACTCGGCCAGGCTTTTTTTTTTGTGTCATAAACGCGCCATATTTTCTTTTAAGCCCTCTCTATCTTTAACGCCAGCTTGCAAAATAGACATCCAAAATTCTGCTTCCCTTGTGCCTTGAACTCACGACCTGCACCAAGCCCTCCTTACAATGCCCCCAGCCACTTTACCAGCCCATCTTTCTTGTCCACCAATGCCCACAACATTCTTTAAACCCTCTTTGACTCAGCTCCCCTCATTTTAACGCCAACACCCAAAAATAAAACACCCTTGTTGTCGCCTGGACTCAAACCTAGGCCCTCATTAGCGCTACTTCCAGCCCTTAAGCAGCGCATGGAGCCCCTTTACCAACTGGACTTTCATGTCCATTAACCTGGCCATTTATTTTTAAGGCATACCTGGCCCAGTTCCCTAATTGACGAAAATAAAACCAAAATCTCGCCTTTGCAAATTCGAACTTGAGACCCTAAGCACCATGAGGCGTCACCTTCCCCATGCTCTAAATGGCGCCCTTAAGCCACTTTACCAAACCATTTCTTGCGTCTTAATCTTCCAAATTTTTCTCTTAAGGCCTCCAAAGCCAAGCTCCCCTTCTTAACACAACAATCAAAAATTTCCTAAGTCATCCCTTGCCTTCTAGGGTTCTCCAAACTCCTTAAAATTCATCCGACTTGACCATAAGCCTGCTAAACACTCGAGTTATGCTCCAAACGCATAACCCCTAAACTAGGATGTTACAATTCTACCCCCCTTAAAAATAATTTCGTCCCCGAAATTACTTACTATTATAACCCGCTACTCTACGTCTCTGCTGCGCACTCTGATCTTAACAAATCTATCCTACCTTCTAGACACAGTCTTAAGGTTCACATCCAAAGTTCCTATACCTCACTAGCCATACTAGAACGAACTAAACTTCACATCAACAAAACAATAAAGGGTGTCAAAAGAACGTACCTGATATCAAGTCCTTGGCTGACTCGCATCCGATCCTCTAGCACCTCTGCTGGTACCATTTCCTCCATGGCTCAAACCTCGACCTCTCGTTGTCTGAGGACAATTCCTAACCAAATGGGCCTTCGACCCACACCGGAAACATTTCTTACTATTTCCCCAACACTCTCCTGAATAAGTTCTCCCACACTTAACACAGGAATGATTCTGACTCACATCAACTGGTGTACGTACAGGATTCTCGATCCTTGGTCTTTTCTGGGCATTACCCAACGATGCTGACGGTCCAAAACTTCTCTTATTCTCGTTCCTATTCTTCTCTCGGTTCTCTCTTATAGTCTTCTTAACCTCTTCGGCGATCCGAGCTTTCTCCACCAGAATGGCGAAATCCCTTTCTCTCTGCGGAGCGATCAACTCCACAACTCATCTCGTAGCCCATCTTGAATCGAACACTCCTTTCGTGTCGGTAGCCACAATTCCTTTGGCGTCTTGACTTAGTCGCACAAACTCGACTTCATATTCCGCTACCGACTTATTCCCTTGCACTAGATTTAGAAACGCTTTCCTTTGCGAGTCTAAATAACTGTCTCCTACGTACTTCCCTTCAAACTTGGCCTTAAAGTAATCCCAACCAATCAATCTGCCGGTACACTTTGTTTGACAGTGAGCCACCAACGATAAGCTTCGTCACGAAGTAATGAAACAACACCCTGCAGCTTTTCTTTATTGGCACAATCCAAATCGTCCATGATTCTTTCGACTGCTTCTAGCCAATACTCCGCTACATTCGGAGCTACTCCTGACACTTCTCTAAAGATCTCAGCTCCGTTCAATCTAAGCCTTTCCGATACTGACTTTCGAGTTCTATTTCCCCTACTAGCTCCTACTACTCGTTCTAGCACTCGTAACATGGCCCGCGATATTGCGTCATCTTCACCTATCTGATCTTGCTCCTCCGCACCCACTGTTGGTGGTGGCACTTCACTTTCTGACCCATGGCCAGACCCTACCGGTTTCGATGCTGCCATTCTACCTCTACCGCGTCCCCTAGAACTCATCTCTATCGTCGCGATTTAATCTGATTAAGAAGTTTTATGCATTAGTATTTGTTCCACTATTTAACCGCGAACAATTTTATGAAAAGAGATTCTAAAAGTGGTTCTTTCGATCACACCAAGGTTCGGTTCAAGTTCGCTACCTTAATACAGGGAGTCACATTCATGTTCATAAACAGAGACAAACTCATTCAGTGGTATCTACCACACACATTCTCTATTCGGACATTTCTGCCCGCTCCTACCCCAGGGGTATTTTCGTCATTTTCCTATAAGGGTACTTCGATAATAAATCAAAGCGATTCC
Organism: Gossypium rotundifolium; assembly: GCA_025506655.1. Lineage (NCBI taxonomy): Eukaryota > Viridiplantae > Streptophyta > Magnoliopsida > Malvales > Malvaceae > Gossypium > Gossypium rotundifolium. The sequence goes on from CP106734.1 coordinate 70,081,538, forward strand.
GAAAACTTTAATAAGTCAGGATCTTTTTAAAATTCCCAAAACTGAAGAGTATTTTCGAGAATTTCGCAAATTGAAGGTATAACAGGATTTTTGAGAACCAGGGGTATTTTGATAATAAATCGGGGTCACTTTGAAAATCTTTTAAACCAAATATATTTCAAAAACTCGGGTAATTTTGAAATTTTTTTTCCAAATCAGAGATATTGCCAAAAATTTCAGGAATCGGGGTTATGTCGGTAAATTTTTTTTTTCTCTCTTCAGATTTAGAGACATTTCGGTAGTTTTGAATTTCGAGGGTACTTTGGTAATTCAAAAATTTGAGGGTACCTTGGTAATTTCTCAAACCAGGGTCATTTTGGTCATTTTACAAAACAAGGGTAATTTGGTAATTTTGCAAATCAGGGGTAGTTTAGTAAATTTCCAAATCTGGGTATCTTAACATTTTGCAAAAATAGAATTTTCTGATATTTTTGTAAAGTAAGAATATTTTAATAAAAGTCGAGGGTATTTTTGAAGATCTTAAGAACTAAGGGTATTTTTGTAATTTGTAAATTGGAGATTTTTGGAAAAAATTTCACAATAGTCTTTTACTACAATTAAAAGGGTAATTTAGAGATTTTAAAACTAGGAATTTTACCAAACGGCATGGCTAGTCCCTTTCGGGTTTTAATTATTGGGTTTAGCCTATGAATAAGTCCTCTTGGTTAAGGTGAACCGTAGCTACGCACCAGGTAGGATTCCAGCGAAGAGGAGGTGAGTCACGAGGACTGCTTAAATACCAGGCTCTTCCGGATCCACTCCTAGACATGCGCACAATGGTTGCCACACCTTAACTCGGCGACTTAATCACAGGTTTGTTTAATGGTCCTTAAGTCTTATGCATGTGTTTGAGTAGACTAATCCTAGGGTCCAATAATCATAATATTCTAATCTACGAGCCCAAACTAAGCCCATAATAATTCACATAAACAAATCAAGTCCGAAGTACTTACCTGGTGGACTTGAATTGAGGTACAAAAGCCATGCCGAATAACTGAAAACTTTTTATAAACGCCCATATTTTCAAAAAAGCCCATTTTGAAAATGTTTTTGGGCCCAAACCCTCAAAGCCGAGTTTTGAACCTGGCTCTGATACCAAACTGTAACACCCCAAACTCGGCCCACAATCCCTAACCGGATCTGGTATGTCACTACGAAAAAATGGTTAAAAATCTGTTTTCGACTTAGAATATAACTTTAAAATCTACGATCTTTTGGAAACCATGTCCGATTAAAATTTAGGAAATAACATAGGCTTGATATAAAATATCCGAATTAAAACTTTATTATATGTTTTAAGATATAGTTTGCCGAAAATAATCTGATTTCAAAATAATAATTTAATCGTCATTTTGCTTTAACATAATATAAATACTCAAATAATTTAATTGGGCCTTATAACAATAAAAGCTTATTCAAATACTTAAATTACTGAAAATGATAAATTCTATTTAAATAAGGAAAAACAACTTCTGTATGGAAATCTGCTTCTGCATGGCCACCTTTGTATCCACTCCATCCCGGTCCAAAATCACGAATCACTGCGATGGTTAAAAGTTGGGTGAGTCACATGACTCGATGTGTAATTAACCACCAATTCCACCCACATGCTAACCACATAATAACCCATGCATCAAATATCATATATCATGTTGAGATCATATCACATTCTAGGCTTGGCCCATACTCATAACATTTATCAAATAACAAGATAATTAGCCACATACCCTCCACATACTGGGCTTAGCCCATTTCTTATTCAAGTTCACGATCACATGCATTCACATACCACAATTATGCAATAATGAATCCCAACCCAAGCCTAAGGTCCGTCATCTACACACCCCCTTATCCAGCCTACCACACACCAGGGGATTATTAAATCACCCTCTCCTTTTAACTCCACAAAGGCATTCAAGCCATCCACATGCAATTAAGCACAAAAATCCACAACGCGACCTCAGTCAGCGCCAATCCACGATGTAGCCGTAGCTAACACCAAAACCAAGATGGGACACATAGTCACACATCAATCCACGATATGGCACATAGCCCATATCAATCACGATGAGGCACATAGCTACTCATCAACCACGTACTCGAAGTACACCCGTACCTTCTTTCATAGCCCACCCATGCACATGCAACATAAAATACAGTCATGATAACGCATGCACATGTTTATTCATAATCACACATATACAAATCAATAGTCACATCTCAACAGGTTCAGAAGTAACCTGGTCATCGTCATACCCTTTAAGGGTAACTATCACATTTATCACTGCACTTGTTAATAAACACATTACACATACAAATATCGTATAAATCCCAGAAACAGTAGGCTAGCTACACACCTTATAACCTGAAGCTCTAGACCCTCGATCCCAACGCTATCGCTAAGCGAGACTACGGCTATCTGCCTATAGCTTCTTGCTGCTGGCCCACACCCCGGTGGCCAATCCTGAACTGCCGAGATAGCTCTTTTCTTAAACTTGGGATAGGTACTTTCCCTTGTCCTCCTTGACTGGTATTGGCCTCCATCAAAATGCTTAATCAGAACACTTTGTTAATCAACAAGTACGAGATCTTAAACAAAAAAGAACCATAACTTAACATCCTTACCGAATGATCTTAAATCCCGAAGGCTTGTTTACTTCTATCGAATAGCCCCAAAACCTCCAAAATCACAATCGGTTAGCACCTAAAACCCATAAAATGGCCTATGGCCGAATATCACAAGCCCCTTACCTTACTTATCGAAATCTCGGAAAACTGTACTTGCCCTAGAACTGTCGTAATCCCTGTCACACAACTATTAGAATCCGCTACTAATAAAAATCCATGAGTATGGCCCTTTGGCCGAATACTTACCACCACCACCACCTTACCTTGAGTAGCCGAATTCGAACAGCCCCTAAGTGCTCCCTCACGCTGGCTCCAACAGAAAAACACATCACTTAAAGCCTTAAGGACATTCGGCCAACCAAAGAAATCAAGGCCTAGACTCTTGTTTCGGCAACATTGTGGAAGAGAATCCAAAACATATACAAAAGAGATCACTTACCCTTATCGATCAACCTCCCAAAATCACCCTCCTAGATTTAGCCACTGGAGAAGGATCACTTGGCTTAAGGATTTGCGACTTAGTAGAGAGGATGAAAGGCTGAAAGGTTCAGCTATGGCTTCCTATTAGAGGTGAAATATTCGACTATACAAGGAGAAGGTATAGAATTGGAGTTGGAAGAAAATAAATAAAAAAAAATGAATAGGGGAGAAAGTAGAAGAATTCAGCAAAGTGAACAAATGGTAAAAAGGGTGGCCAAAGGTGAGCATCCCCCTATTTATAGAATTCGACACCCCCTCCCCTTGAAGACTCCAAAATTCGGCCACCACCCACTAATTCAAACTAATTTGAATTAGTCCACTTCCCTAATTTACTCCTCTCAATCCATTCAAAATAGTTTGAATGGTTTCAACGATATCATCATTTAATCCAAATAATAATAATAATCCTATACTTAAAAAAGCTAAGTAGATAAATAAATAAAACTTTATCCAATATCACCTCTTCCATAATAAAAAAAATAAAAGATAAACTAATACTTATTCCTTCATCCAGCCGAATTCTAATTCAACTAAATACCTGAGCTTATCCTTATCTCAATTGAAGATCCCATGTGCAGGCCAATTCCCACCTTCTCTCTTGGCGCCAGTATAAAAAATAAAACTCCAATTGCAGCTCTCCTAGTTCGAACACAGGACCTGGTGGAACAAGCGTCCCAAGTAGCGCCCCAAGCCACTCGGCCAGGCCTTTTTTTGTGTCATAAACGCGCCATATTTTCTTTTAAGCCCTCTCTATCTTTAACACCAGCTTGCAAAATAGACATCCAAAATTCTGCTTCCCTTGCACCTTGAACTCACGACCTGCACCAAGCCCTCCTTACAACGCCCCCAGCCACTTTACCAGCCTATCTTTCTTGTCTACCAACGCCCACAACATTCTTTAAACCTTCTTTGACTCAGCTCCCCTCACTTTAACGCCAACACCCAAAAATAAAACACCCTTGTTGCCACTGGACTCAAACCAGTGCCCTCATTAGCACTACTTCCAATTTAAGCGGCAATGGAGCCACTTTGCCAATCGGACTTTCATGTCCATTAACACAGCCATTTATTTTTAAGGCATACCGCCCAGTTCCCTAATTGATGTAAAATAAAACCAAAATGCTTGCTTTGCAAATCGAACTTGAGACCCCTAAGCACCATGAGGCGTCACCTTCCCCATGCTCTAAGTGGCGCCCTTAAGCCACTTTACCAAACCATTTCTTACGTCTTAATCTTCCAAATTTTTCTCTTAAGGCCTCCAAAGCCAAGCTCCCCTTCTTAACACAAAAATAAAAAATTTCATAAGTCATCCCTTGCCTTCTAGGGTTCTCCAAACTCCTTAAAATTCATCCGACTTGACCATAATCCTGCTAAACACTCGAGTTATGCTCCAAATGCATAACCCCTAAACTAGGATGTTACACTTATAATCATAATGTATGTTGAATTAAATTGGTGTAAGTATGGTTTCTTTGTAAGGTGGCATTTGGCTTGGCAGGCAGCCTTACAAATGTCCACATGGGTAGACACATGGGCATGTGTCTAGGCCGTGTGTGACCCACGGTCAGCCCCATAGGTGTGTGGCTAGGCCGTGAGTCCTCTGCATGTTAGTTTTGCAAGTCAGTATGCTCAGTAGTAAACACACGGGAAGAGACACAGTCGTGGGGAAGGCACGACCACAGACATGGGCATGTGCCCTGCCGTGTGAAGTCTACACCTGAATTTGGAATTTAATTCACCACATGGTCGAAAGGCACAGGCGTGTGACTAGTCGTGTGATGCAAGTCAGTGTTGACAATGGGCCAGACACATGGGCGTGTGACAGACCATGTGATGCAAGTTAGTGTCGACCACGAGTGTGGAACACGGGCGTGTGATATGTCACACGGGTGTGGAACACGGGCGTGTGATTCTTCCACACGGGCATATAGCCCTGTTTTAAGTAGAAGTTTTTTAAGTGCGCAAAAGTTTCTGGTTAAATTTTGAAACCCTCCGTATGCATGTTTGTGGCCTACGCTCGTAGGCCCATAATAAGGGTGTTATGCATATGTATGAATAGTATTAAGTTGGAAATGAAATTTTAAAGCCTAAAGTTGTATGTTTAAGCAAGTTAAGTCCGGTAATACCTCGTACCCAATTCCAGAGTCGGATATGGGTAAGGGGTGTTACATTTAGTGGTATTAGAGCTACAGTTTAGTTAGTTTTCAGACTAACGTAGCGTAAGTATGAGTCTAGCTATACATGCCATAAGTAAGAGTATTTGTGTAATGATAGTGTGACGACTCCTAACAATTTAAATTGTGTTTCTATATAGTAAATGGATCCTGATCCTGATCGAGTTGCAGCTGAGGATGCTGTAAGAAATGCGCCAGCTCCCGTGTAAGGGACCGCGCTATTAGAGAGTAGACCCGAGACTATGACTCAGGGAGAAGAGCCTCGAAAAGCCTTTCTCCATATGATGAGCAATTGGTACACTGAGTGCATTCGAGCAATCCTAACGCTCAACACCCTCCACCTCCACCTATTCCTCAGCCTACTCTTGTAGTTCCTCAAGTGGTAGAGGTAGTAAGAAGAGAAAGGCCTCCGGTCGATAAGATCCAGAAATAAGGAGCCAAGGAATTTCAGGCTAGTAAGGATAATGATCCAAAGAGGGTAGAATTCTGGCTTGAGAATACCATCAGGGTACACCTGAAGAGTGCATAAAGTGTGCAGTATCTCTCTTGAGAGATTTGGCCTATCAGTGGTGGAACACCTTTGTGTCGGTGGTACCAAGGGAGAGAGTAAATTGGGAATTCTTCCAAGAAGAGTTCTGAAAGAAGTAAATTAGTCAAAGGTTCATTGACCAAAAAAGAAAGGAGTTCTTGGAGCTGAAGCAAGGTCGAATGACGGTGACCAAATATGAGCGTGAGTTTGTAAGGCTCAGCAAGTACACTCGATAGTGCGTAGCGACGGAAGCCATCATGTGCAAAATATTCGAGGATGGGTTGAATGAGGATGTCCATTTGTTTTTTGGAGTCCTCGAACTAAAAGAGTTTGTGGTAATGGTAGATCGAGCCTGTAAGGTTGAGGAACTAGTCAAAGAGAAATAGAAAGCTAAAATTAAGTCTCGTGCCTCGAAGAAGAGACAGTTAGGAAAGTCATTCCAATCCTCATCTAAGAAGTCAAGAGAGTTTACTGTTCGATCAGCTACTTCAGCTGAGTTTTGAAACAGAAGTAAAGGTAGACAGTACCCGGTGTTAAAGGCTCAGACTACTTCGGTTGCTAGTGTTGGCAATGCTTAACTGAGTAGACCAGAGTGCCCACAGTGTGGCAGACGTCATCTCGGTAAGTGTCGAGCAAACAAGAACACTTGTTTTAAGTGTGGATCTCTAGACTATTTTATCAGAGATTGCCCCTAGGCAGGTGAGAAAGAGAAGCCTCAGACTGCAAGATTGGGAAGTACTGCTAGGGGAAGACCACAGAGAAACCTAGGAAATGAAATGAGTAGCAAGAATACATCTAAAGAGTAGTCTGCAAGAGGTGAGGGTAGAGCACCAGCAAGAACATATGCCATTCGTGCTCGCAAGGAGGCGCCCTTCCCTAACGTAATTACAGGTACATTTTCTCTCTTTGACACTCGTGTTGTAGCATTAATTGATCTGAGATCTACTTATTTGTATATCTGCGTGAAATTAGTCTCTAGCATGAGCATGCCTATAGAGTCTATTGAATTTGTAATAAGAGTGTCAAATCCCCTAGGCAAATATGTGTTGGTCGATAGAGTGTGTAAAGGTTGCCCATTGATGATTAAGGGTCATTACTTTTCGGCTAATCTTATGTTATTGCCGTTTGATGAATTTGATATCATCCTTGAGATGGATTGGTTAGCTACCCATGATGTGATAGTGAATTGTGGGAGAAAATTTATTGAGTTGAAATGTGAAAGTGGAGATCTTATCCGTGTTGAACTAGATGAGCAAGGCAGATTGCCAGTGGTAATATCTTCTTTGTTGATTCAAAGTATCTAAGAAAGGGGTACGAAGCTTACCTTGCCTTTTTGATGAATACTAAAGAGATTGTGTTGAAAATTGAATTGATACCCATAGTATGCGAGTATCCAGATGTCTTCCCGAAGAAATTACTAGGGCTACCTCCGGTTAGAGAGATTGAATTTGGGATTGAGTTAGCTCCTGGTACTGCCCACATTTCTATTGCTCCTAATAGAATGGCTCCAAACGAGCTAAAGGAATTGAAAGCATAGTTACAAGACTTGACAGATAAAGGCTTTGTAAGACCGAGTTATTTACCGTGGGGTGCTCCCATTTTATTTGTGAAATAGAAAGATGGCTCCATGAGGTTGTGTATAGATTATAGGTAGCTTAATAAGGTAACCGTGAAGAACAAGTACCCATTGCCAAGAATCGATGATTTGTTTGACTAATTGAAGGGAGCCGCGGTATTTTCCAAGATAGACTTGAGGTCAAGATATTATCAGTTGAGAGTCAAGGACTCAAATGTACTGAAAACTACATTTTAGACGAGGTATGGCCACTACAAATTTTTGGTCATGCCTTTCGGTTTAACCAATGCCCCTACAATCTTCATAGATTTGATTAATCGCATTTTTTGGCCATATTTGGATAAATTTGTTGTGGTCTTCATTGATGATATACTGATCTGCTCTCGAAAGGAAAACGAGCATGTCAAGCATTTGAGAACGGTTCTGCAAATCTTGAGAGATGAACAATTATATGCCAAGTTTATTAAAAGTGAATTTTAGATTAAGGAGGCTAAATTTTTGGGGCATATTGTCTCGGGAGATGGGATTAGGGTTGATCTGAGTAAGATCTCAACGATTGTGGAATGGAAGCCACCAAGGAATGTAACTGAGATTAGGAGTTTTCTAGGCCTAGCTGGCTACTATAGACGTTTTGTCAGAGGGTTCTCTATGATAGCTACTCCAATGATGAAGCTATTGCAAAAAGATGTGAAGTTTGATTGGGCAGAAAATTTCCAATAAAGTTTTGAGAGATTAAAGGCGTTGTTGACCGAGGCTTCTATTTTAGTGCAACTTGAGTCGAGAAGAGAATTTATGGTTTTCAGTGATGCATCCATGAATGGATTGGGTTGTGTATTTATGCAAGAGGGCAAGGTGATTGCATATGCTTCTAGACAATTAAAGCCGCACGAGAAGAATTACCCGACTCATGATTTGGAGTTAGCCGCAATTATTTTTGCACTAAAAGATGCTGTGTGGGTTGTAGTCGATAGACTTACGAAGTCAATTCATTTCATACCAGTACGAGTCTATTATTCTCTTGATAAGTTAGCAGATTTATATGTGTTAGAGATAGTAAGACTTCATGGAGTACCGTTGTCGATTATTTCAGATAAAGATTCGATATTCACGTCACGGTTTTGGAAAAAGTTGCAAGAGGCTTTAGGCACAAAATTGAGTTTCAGTACAGCTTTTCATCCGCAAACTGACGGACAGTCAGAGAGAGTAATATAGATACTTGAGGATATGCTTCGATGTTGTGTTTTAGAGTTCCGGGGTAATTGGGAAAAATACTTACCGTTGGTGGAATTCGCTTACAACAACAGTTTTCAGTCAAGTTTGAAAATGGCACCTTATGAGGTATTGTATGGGCGTAAGTGCCAAACACCCTTGTATTGGACAAAACTCAGAGAGAATTAGATTCACGGGGTCGATTTGGTCAGAGAAACTAAAGAGAAGGTAAAGGTGATACGTGAATGTCTGAAAGCGGCCTCAGATAGACAAAAGTCCTATTCAGATTTAAGAAGGAAAGAAATTGAGTTCCAAGTAGGGGATAAAGTGTTCTTGAAAGTATCACCATGGTAAAAAGTCCTCAGATTTGGCCGGAAAGGCAAATTGAGTCTGCGTTTTATCTAACCTTATGAAGTTATCGAGAGGATAGGACCGGTAGCTTATCATTTGGCCTTGCCACCTAAGCTTGAAAAGATTCATGATGTCTTCCACGTGTCCATGTTACGCCGATATCTTTCGGACCCTTCACATGTGATAGTACCAACAGAGGTAGAAATTCAACTGAACATGAGTTATGGCGAAGAGCCGATTAAAATTTTGGCACGAGAGGTTACAAAGTTGAGAAATAAAAGTATAGCCCTTGTGAAAGTGCTATGGCAAAAACATGGAATAGAAGAGGCTACATGGGAGCTCGAGGAGGCTATGAGAAACCAATATCCCAACCTTTTCATCGGTCAGATTTTCGGGGACGAAATCCTTAAGGGGAGAATTGTAACAGCCTGATTTAAGGGCTAGTCGAAACAATGATCTCGGGATCACTAATCTAAGGTCGGAGAAAATTATTTTGATGTTATTTTATGAGTTATAGTCTGATTATATAGGTGCATAAAAATTGTAGTGCTTTAATTTTAGCGATTTCATGCTTAATTGCGAAAAATGCCTAAATCGCATAAAGTTTGAAAGTTCTATTTTATAAAATAAATGTGCCTAATAGCCATAAAATATTATTTGGAGGTCATTAAAGGGAAATTAGCCCCTTAAATACAGGTTGGCTGGCCGTAGGGGACAAAATGAGGTCAATTAGGTGGGTTAGGTAGATTAAATTGAAAGAAATAAATAAATAAAGAAAAAGATGATATCACACTATTCATCCACCTCCTTCCACCAAAATTTCCAGCAAAATAAGGGTTTGAAAGCTTAAAATTTTCAATAACTTGTCCTCCTTACAAGTAAGTGATTTTGGTGACTTTTCTTGATGATTTTTGTACTTTTAGGACCCTTATATCATGATCTTACTAATGAGAGGTCTATTTTGCAAAATGGTAAAGAGTTTAGAGTTTTGCCATGTGAATAATTATGTTGGTTGCTGTATTTTTATGGAAGAAAATGAGTCTTAGTTGTTAGATAAACAACATTTGTGAAATGTGTTTCCATGAAAACACCTTAAAGGACCTTTTTGTAAAGGCTGTATAATAATAGGTAAGTATGTGAAATAATGGGTTTTGATGATTGCCATAAGAGAAATAAATGTTTACCTAGGCTCATTAAAGAAAGAAATTTGATTAGAATTGATTTTTGAACCTAGGGTTAAAATGGTCATTTATGAAATCCTAAGGGCAAAATAATGATTTTGCTAAAATATGATTATTTAAATACATGTGTTAATGTGATTATTAAATGAGCTAATTTGCTACTATATAGATCAAGAAGAACGAAGGATTAACCTTGACCGAGGAAAAGGCAAGGTATCAGATTAAATCAGCTAGTGACCTATTTTGTAACAGAGGTAAGTTTGTATGTGATAAATTCAACATTCATGCTAGTATGTTTGAGAATATTTGATATTATAATGATGCATGATATTCTATGAAATTGAGCAATGGTGTTAAATGAGGAAGATGATGAAAGTTGAGATGTTGAAGTCCCGGTTGGACTATAATAAATGTGCGAATACTATCATTGAGACATGAGATGGATAAGGTCCTGTGTAAGACCATGTCTGGGACATGGCCTCGGCACTGAGTTGAGATCCTATATAAGACCATATCTGGGATATGGCATCAGCATTGAATAAGAAAAATCGTATAAGACCATATCTGGGATGTGGCATCGATAATTGATAAGACATCCCGTATAAGACCATAATTGGGATATGGCATCGGCACTTAGAGATGACCCTATGTAAGACCACATCTGGGATGTGGCATTGGCTTCTTGTTTATGTTAATGACAATGAATATGCATCTTTGAGTATCCTTAATGATTTAGTGGGATAAATAGATAAGCTTGGAAATAAAAATGAGATTAGTACTAAAGTTATGTGATTGAGTGAATACATGTACTCGTGAGTAATTCACGAGGAATGTTTATGATTTGTGGCATGGTATGTATTAGATAAGAACAAGTACGAGTAAGTTATGGCAAAGTGTTTAAGACTTTGTATGGTTATCTAATGTCATAAATAGTTGACATAATGAGCTTTATGTTGCTATTTATTTTCATGCAAACTTATTAAGCTTTATGCTTACCCCTCTTACTTCCCTTTTCCTTGTAGTATTGCCAAGATAACTCGAGGATCGTGGGATGTCGGAGTTCTGAATCACACTATCGACATCTCTTTGGTATAACAAAGTTGGATTTTTTTTTTTAGTATGGCATGTATAGGACTTGGTTATTTTGTTATGTCATATTTGTTAGCCAAAATGTTGGCTATTTATGTTATCAAATTCATTTTGTAAGTGGCCATTGGAATTGGGCCAATACTTGACAAGTTTATATATATATATATTCAATGACGATGAGATTCATGAGGATGATGAGATTCATAAAGTGTATGTTGGTGTGGATGCCTTGAATTTGAGTTCTTAGAAGTGTCTTATAGTCATAATGTATGTTGAATTGAATTGGTATAAGTATGGTTGCTTTGTAAGGTGGCATTTGGCTTGGTAGACAGGCTTACAATTGTCCACATGGGTAGACACACAGGCGTGTGTCTAGGCCGTGTGTGACCCACAATTAGCCCCATGGGTGTGTAGCTAGGCCATGTGTCCCCTGCATGTTAGCTTTGAAAGTCAGTATGCTCAGTAGTAAACACACGGGCAGAGACACGGCCGTGTTCTCACCCGTGGAGAAGGCGTAGCCATAGGCATGGGCATGTGCCTAGGCTGTGTGAAGTCTGCACCTGGATTTGGAATTTAATTCGCCGCACGGTCGAAGGGCACGGGCATGTGACTGGCCGTGTGATGCAAGTCAGTGTCGGCCACGGGTATGGAACACGGGCGTATGATATGTCACACGGGCGTGTCTCTTCTTCCATACGGGTATGTGGCCCAGTTTTAAGTAGAAAATTTCTAAGTGCGCAAAAGTTTCCGGTTAAATTTTGAGACCCTCCGTATGAATGTTTGTGGCCTCGTAGGCCCAAAATAAAGGTGTTATGCATATGTATGAGAAGTCTTAAGGTGGAAATGAAATTTTAAAGCCCAAAGTTCTATGTTTAAGCAAGTTAAGTACAGTAATACCTCGTACACGGTTCCAGAGTCAGATACGGGTAAGGGGTGTTACAGAATAGGTGGGGGTGGAGGGGTTGCACATTCGGGTTTGTAAGAACGAACTCCGTATACCATGCATTCATCATGTGGAGAAAGGCTTCCCTAGCCTCTTCTCATCCTCTCTGACTTACAATCATTGGTCTATTCTCATTTTTCATTCGGCATCATCCCTTCAGCGGGAGCCGGCGCATTACTTTCAACAGCATCCACCACAGCTCTATCGGGATCCATTTACTATATGAAAACACAATTTAAATCGTCAGGAGTCATCACACTATCATTATATAAATACTCTTATGTATGGTATGTATAGCTAGACTCATGCATAAGCTATGTTAGTCCGAGAATCGACTAAACGGTAGCTCTAATACCACTAAATGTAACACCCCTTACCCGTATTCAACGTCGAAACCAGGTACGAGGCATTACCAAACTTAACTTGCTCAAACATACACTATTGGGCCATAAAATTTCGTTCCAATTTAAAACTTTTTCATTCCTATACATAACGTCTCTATTATGGGCTTGCAAGGCCCTAAACATACATACGAAAGGGTTCAGGACTAAATCGAAAACTTTTGCTCAGTTAAATTTTTTTTGCTTAAAACAGGGCCACACGCCCGTGTGAAATGGAACATGCCCGTGTGGGTAGGTCGTGTGGTCACACATGCCCATGTTCCTAGCCCATGCTAAATTTATTTTTCATTTCAAACCTATAGGGGTTTTCACACGGATGGACATACGCCTGTGTCTATGGCTCGTGTCCCTCAAACGGCCTAGTCACACGCTAGTGTGCTGCCTCGTATGACGATTTAAATTATCGCAAATTGGATGCAGGGGATACATGGCCTATCAACGCACCCATGGGCTGACCATGTGTCACACACGGCATAGACACACACCCATTTGTCTACCCATGTGGGCAACTATAAGGCTATTTACTAAGCCAATTGCCACCCTGAAAAATAAACCCACTTATAACACCACAAGAAACTCATAACATAACAATAATACACTATGAAAGACCACTAATTCATCAGCAAACACTTCACATTTCACTCAATTAATTGCATGAACTTTCACTTCATAAAACTCATCATCATGAATTGTATGTAACTTAACACGTATTGGCCAATTCCCAATAGCCATTTACAAAATAAATGAGTAACCATAATAACCAACACTTTGGCTAACAAATATGACATAACAAAATGACCAAGTTCCTATACATGCCATACCCAAAATAAATCGACTTTACTATATCAAAAGAATGGTCGATAGTGTGATTCGAGCTCCGATGTCCTACGATCTCCAAGCTAGCTTCGCGATACTACAAGGAAAAGGGAAAAGAGAGGGGTAAGCATAAAGCTTAGTAAGTTTGCATGAAATAACTAGCAACATCAAAACTTATAATACCATCCATTCATCACATCGAATGATACATAATTTCTCAAACACATTAACATAACTTACTCATGTATACTCTTACCAAATTGCATATCACATATCGCATGCATTTCTCATAAGTTACTCATGGGTACCTGTATCACTTCATCACATAATCTTAGTTTTTTCATACTCTTTAAACATAGGTTTAGCTCTTCGTCATCTACATAAAAACTTAGGTCTTTGCCCGTTGAACTACTCAGAATATCGAAGGATACTTAATCTCATCATACATGTATTACGATGCCAATGCCATATCCTAGATATGGTTTTACATGGGATCTCCTCTTGATGCCGAGGCCATATCCCAGATATGGTTTTACGCGGGATCTCTTATCTCGATGTCGATGCCATATCCCAGATATGGTCTTATACAAGATAGTATATAGATGTCGATGTCATGTCCCTAACATGGTCTTACACGAGATCTTCCTTTAGTCCCGAGGTCCCAGAGATGGTCTTATATGGGACCTTCCCTATTCGGTGTCGATGCCATGTCCTAGACATGGTCTTATACGGGACCTACATTCGGTGCCGATGTCATGTCCCAATCATGGTCTTATACGGGACTAACATTCGGTGCCGATGCCATGTCCCAGACATGGTCTTATATGGGACCTACTTATCTCATGTCGTGACATTAGTATCCTTGCTATTCCGAATATTCAACCGGGACTTCAACTTAACATATTTTCATCATACTCTCATCGAGGCATCATTAGTTGATTTTCATGGAAATAATATTCATTTCACATAATATCAGACAATTAAAAATATAAAATCATTATGTAGCTTTAATTTCACACAAACTTACCTCAGTACTCAAAGTGTGTGTAGATATTCAATTTAGTCGATAACTTTTTTTTTTGCCTCAGTTTCGGTCCGGGCTTCGTGTTTCTTGATCTATAATAACAATTTCACTTGTTTAATACTCACATTGACTAATTTGACCCATGAATCATACTTTGGAAAAATTATGATTTTACCTCTAAACTTTTACATAATTACACTTTTGCCTCTAGGCTCGTAAAATGATTTTCATTCCATTTCTTTGCATTTTAAGCCTAGCCGAATTATTTTCTTAACTACAACAGCCCCTAATTTCCACTAATTCACTCATGTATAACCATTTTCATGACTTTTACAATTTAGTCCTTTTTATGAATTTCTCATGGAAATCACTTAGAAAAATATGTTTATCATACATCAAACTTTCATATTACTCCATTAATCATCAAAATAGATGCATTTCATACCTTGGTAAAATTTTTAACATAAACCCTAGCTCAAAATATAGCTAGAAATAGCTAAGCCGAGCTACGAGGATCTCAAAAATACGAATAACATTAAAAACTGGGCTAGGAGGTACTTACAATCAAGCTTGAAAGATGAAGAAACCCTAGCTATGGAGAGCTTGAAAATTTCGGCACTAAGTGAAACACCCCACACCCGGCCCACGAGCCTGGACCGGATCTGGTATGTTCCTCAAGTAAACCGGTTCAAATTCTTTTGTTACTTTGTGAAAAACTTGTGCGATTTTAAAGAAAATTGTTTGGGTTGGGCTTGTGTTGAAAACCAATTTGAATTTTTATATTAGAAAACCCTTTTTAATTTTAAGTGATAAAACATATAGAGTATATTTTAAAATAAAATACTTAGTCTTTAACTCAATCAAAATTTTTAAAACACAATTAAACAACAAGCAGAAATAAAATCATTCATCATGGCCGTGTGGCCTTATTACATCAAATCATAATTTCCAAATAATTCAAAATACTAAAATAAATTAAGAGTCTATGAAAATATAAACTTCATGTTGTGCATGGCCACCACAAGTTCTGCCGTCCCGGTCCATCACTGTTCATCACCTGAAAAAAATATTCCCACAATGGGGTGAGTCAAACAGACTCAATGTGTACACGACACTAAATCATAATAGAATCAGGCATACAATAGTAAACATAAAATACAAGTTATGATGCATTCCCAAATCCAGACCTAATTATCCATCTGCTACGCACCCCCGTACCTGCCAGTCACACCGTGGGGACTACTAAGTCGACCCTCCTTCCGCTACACACCAAATCGCGGTCTTAGATCACCGCATTCATGGTCTTAGGTCACCACTTTCAGATTACTGTGGTCTTAGGTCACCACTTTTCAGATATCACGGTCTTAGGTCACCGTGTTCGTGGTCTTAGGTCACCACATTTACTTCCCCATTCAAAATAAACCCATATGCCCATAATAATAATATGCATAATATGCCAAAGTTCACATTCTTATCATATTCTCATGTTACAAATAACATTTTTCATATTCCTAGTAGAAATAGGAAACATACCTGAGTACTTAGTACCATATCATGGTACTTTAGCCACTTTCATATACTTAATATCACATATCTCAATTAAATAGGCCATGAAACATATTATAAAGTAGTGTGGGGTACACACCTGATTAGTTTAACGAAGTCCTCGAAATCCCGAAGAAAACCGATTTAAAGATTTAGATCTCAAATCCTACATAAATTCATCACTTTCTATTTAAAAAGACCATTCGGCCACTAATCCAAATCCTAATAGGATTAGTATTACTTACCTTATTGCCGAATTGAATTTAAGAATCAAATGCCGAAACTTTATATTCCTCCCTTGTGAAATCGGCTAAACACTATATTAGTCCACGGGTTAGTTTTCGGCTTCTGATAATAAATCCAAACATTTAAAATAGGCCTTTGGCCGAATGTCTTAAACACATACCTTGTGATCCCAAAAAGTACCCTTGGCTATGGAGATGTTGAAACCTACATGATATCTGTTAGATCCACTTCTAACACTTAAAACAAAGCCTTTGGATCATATAATTTCTTACCTTAAATCCTTGAATCCCGAAATTCTCTTCCTGATTAGCCAAAATTCCTTAGATCTGAAATCCCGGAATTCCTCCTTTAATATTTGGCCAAGAGACAACCAAAAGGGTCAGTTCCTAAATCTTGATTAAAAGAGATTGAACAACAAGAATCCATTGTTCTTACCTTAACACCACAGTCGACGACACCCTTGTTTGAAGCCACAAAGATTCGGCTATGGAGACTTAGACAGGGATCAAAGAGGTTTTGGTTTTGACAGTAGAAGAGAAAAGAAGAAGAACAAATGGATTTTTGCTTAAGGAAAATTTCGACAGAGAAAGAGTGGGCTAAGGAATTTTCGGCAATCACTTAGAAAAGATGGAAGAATGGCCTCACTTCTCCTCCCTTAGCCGAATTTACCAGGCTAGAGTCCCCTACTTGGCCACCACTCTTCTTTTGTGATAATATTATCCTTTAATTATCACTTTATTAAAAACATTTAATCCAACATTTATCTCTCCAATTTAAAAATCATTTATTTATCACCTTTTTTAATCGAATATTTATGAAAATAAAACACCTCCTTTATAGAAGCATGTGCCGTCCACCTCAGTCTTTTGGGAGCAAAAATAAAACCTCCTTTATTTACTTCCCAAGTGACTCGAACCCAGGCCCATTCCTCTTTCATATGGCGCCATTTCCGTAGGCCCTAAGTGACATCTTCAGGCCACTTTTCCAAGCCTGTTTGTGTGTCAAATTTCACAAACTTTTTCTTTTAAGGCCACCTTGCCTTAATTTCCCCTTTTAAAACTTAAAACTCGTCATTTCTAGGTCATTTCTAAGTTTCCAAAAATTTTTGATCGGCTCTGTAAACTTGACATTTCCTTACATTTCCAAGTTTCCAGAAATGTTCACTTTCCTATTTGCTTAGGTTTCCAAAATGTTCACTTTCCTATTTCACTTAGGTTTCCAAAATGTTTACTTTCCTATTTTACTTAGGTTTCCAAAATATCAACTTTCCTCTTTTAACGTAACATTCCCATACATTCTCAGGTTTTCAAAAATATTCAAAATTTATTCATAACGCATAAGACATGTCATTATGTACAATTAAACCAAAAATGCATAGGCCCTTTTCAGGATGTTACAATTCTGCCCCCTTAAAATAATTTCGTCCTCGAAATTTCCTAGCTAAAATAATTGAGGGTATTACTGTCGTATTACCTCTTTTGGTTCCCACGAAGCTTCCTCCGATCCATGATTGCGCCATAACACTTTGACTAGAGGAACTGACTTTCTCTGTAGCACTTTCACATCATGCTCCAATATCTGAATCGACTCTTCCTCGTAGGATAAGTCTGGCCTTAGCTCTACTTCTTCAACTGGTACCACATGAGACGGATCCGAACGGTAACGATGTACCATGGATACATGAAATACGTCGTGCATCTGCTGCAACTCTGGTGGCAACTCTAACTGATAGGCCACTGGTCCAACTCGTTTCAACACTCGATAGGGCCCTATAAACCTTGGGCTTAACTTCCCTTTGCGACCGAACCTGATCACCTTCTTCCAAGGCGAAACCTTCAGAAACACTTGGTCTCCTACTTCAAACTCTATTTCTTTCCTCTTAAGATCTGTGTACGACTTCTGCCTATCAGAGGCTTCCTTTAACCGTGCCCTGATTATCTCAACCTTTTCCTCAGTTTTTGCCACAACTCTAGACCCAAAACTTGACGTTCTCCTAACTCAGTCCAACAAGTAGGAGTTCGACACTTTCGACCATACAATTTTTTATATGGTCCCATCCGAATGCTAGCCTGATAGCTGTTGTTGTAGGCGAACTCAGCTAAAGGCAAGTAATCTTCCCAACTTCCTCGGAAATCCATCACACAGCCTCTCAACATATCTTCCAACACTTGTATAACCCGTTCTGACTGCCTATCCGATTGTGGATGAAAAGTCGTAGTGAAGTCCAACTTGGTGCCTAAAGCTTGATGAAGTGCCCTCCAAAATCGAGACGTGAACCTTGGGTCTCTATCCGAAATAATTGACACCGGCACTCCGTGTAGTCTCATGATTTCTGCCACATATAGCTTGGCTAACTTTTGAAGAGAATAGTCCACTCTTACCAGGATGAAGTGTGCGGACTTGGTCAAATGATCCACTATCACCCATACCGAGTCCTTCTTAGTAGGCATAAGGGGAAGCCCACTAACGAAGTCCATGGTAATTCTCTCCCACTTCCATTGCAGAATTTCGATTGGTTGAAGCAATCCCGATGGAACTTGGTGTTCAGCCTTAACTTGCTGACACGTCAAGCATTTCCCCACTAATTCGGTCACTTCTCGCTTAAGATCAAACCACCAAAATTGTTCCCTTAGATCTTTATACAGTTTAATGCCTCCGGGATGCATAGCATAAGGGCTACTATGCACCTCCCAAAGAATCCTTTGTCTTAACTCCTTGTCGCTCAGCATATAGACTTTACCTTTGTAGCACAATACTCCTTCATCATTAATGCCATAATCCTTTAACTCTCCATCCTGTACTTGTTGTAACTTAGCACTTAGGTCCTTATCAGCCAATTGTCCCTCTTTCACTTCCTTCAGCCATGTGGGCTTGACTTGCAACTCTGCCAACAAGCTTCCATCATCATACAGACTTAAGTGAGCAAACAAAGCCCTTAGATCCGACACAACCTTCCTACTTAGGGCATCAGCTACCACATTCGCCTTGCCCGGATGATATTCTATCGAACAATCGTAGTCCTTCAACAATTCCACCCACCTTCATTGCCTCAAGTTCAACTCCTTTTGAGTCAACAAGTACTTAAGACTTTTATGGTCTGTGTAGATAACTGACCTTTCTCCATAAAGGTAGTGCCTCCAAACTTTAAGGGCGAAAACCACTGCTGCCAGTTCCAAGTCATGAGTTGGGTAGTTAACCTCATGAGGCCTTAACTGCCGAGACACATAAGCGACCACTTTTCCATCTTGCATTAGCACACAGCCTAACCCCGTATGCGAAGCGTCACAGTACACCATAAAATCTTTTCCTGCCTCTGGCTAAATTAACACTGGAGCTTCCGTCAACACCTTTTTAAGCTTTTCAAAGCTCTCCTGTTGCTTATCCGTCCATTCAAAGGGTACTTCCTTCCTTAACAATTTTGTCAAAGGCGCGGCTATTGACGAGAACCCTTCCACGAACCTTCTGTAATAGCCTGCCAAACCTAAGAAACTTTAGATCTCAGCCACGGACCTAGGTGGTTTCCAATCCAACACTGCTTCGATTTTCCTAGGATCCACTCTTATTCCTTCTGCGGATACCACATGTCCTAGGAATGCCACCTCCTTAAGCCAAAATTCACACTTGCTGAATTTGGCAAAGAGCTTCTTCTCCCTTAACATTTGTAGCACAACTCAAAGATGCTCATCATGCTCCTCCTCCGACTTCGAGTATACCAAAATATCGTCGATGAACACAACGATGAACCTATCCAAGTAGGGTTGGAAAACCCGATTCATCATATCCATGAACGCGGCTGGAGCATTCGTCAATCCAAACGGCATCACTACAAACTCAAAATTGTCGTATCTTGTCCTAAAAGCAGTCTTATGGATATCAGCCTCCTTCACACTCAACTGATGATATCCCGACCTTAAGTCGATCTTTGAAAATACTACGGCCCCCTTCAGCTGATCGAACAAGTCATCGATCTTTGGCAAAGGATACTTGTTCTTAATGGTCAGCTTATTCAACTGACGGTAGTCTATGCACATCCGCATAGTTCCGTCCTTCTTCTTTACAAACAGGACCGGTGCTCCCCATGGAGACACACTGGGTCGAATGAACCCACGATCCAACAACTCTTGGATTTGAGCCTTGAGCTCAACTAACTCCTTTGGCGCTATTCGATATGGAGCGATTGGCACAGGAGCCGTTCCCGGTAACAAATCTATTCCAAATTCCACCTTCCTATCTAGGCTCCGGAAATACATATTCAAAGTCCTTTACCGTTCTCACTCCACTAACACCTTCTTCCTTTCCACCTAGCGCACTTACGAAGGCTAAGAATGCCTTGCACCCATTCCTAACCATTTTCTCAGCCTTCAGCGTTGAAACTACGTTAGACAGGTAGTTCCTCCTTTCTCCGATCATTACTACTATTTCATCCTCCGGGGTCCTTAGTTCCATTCGTTTATCCGCATAATCTAACACGGCTCGGTGCTCTACTAGCTAATCCATACCAAGTATGAGCTCCAACTCTCTAAAGGGTAGTTCCATTAAGTCAGCCCGGAAGTTTACTCCCTGAATCTCTAAGGGTACATTCCGAAAGATCTTATCAACCACTACAGTTTGGCCTAATGGGTTTACTACTGTCATCTGCCTATCAGAAAGTTAAGAGTATAGGCCTAGTGTGTCCACTATACTACACGCAACATAGGAATGGGTCAAGCCCACACCAATTAGAGCAAAATAGGGCTTGTCAAAAATAAAGAACGTACCGGTTATAACATCCGGCGCGTCTCCATCCTCCCTCCGACGAACCGCATAAACCAATCCCGGTTACCTTGCCTCAGTATTAGCAGCACCTCTGCCCTGTGTTCCACGGCCTCTGCCAGTACCATTTCCTCAGTTATTCGAACCACGACCTCGTTGAGGCTGCGGTCCTCCTCTACCAGCCTGACTAACATTCTGAGCTGCTGGTCGACTTTCCTCTGTGTTCTTAGGGCTATCCTTGACCATATGGTCCTTAGACCCACACCTAAAACATCCTCTGATTTTCCTCCAACACTCTCCTAGGTGCTTCTTTCCACACACATCACAAGGTCGATACCGCCCTTCTGATCCAGCTTGCTAACCTCGCGGCCCATCAACTCTATGCCTCTTATGAACCTTTCCAGATGACCCAAAACCTCTTTTGGGCCTATTCCTATCCATAGCCTGCTTTGTAGAGTCCTTGATTCTCTCAGCCACCTTGGCCTTTTCTACCAAAGCAGAGAACTCCCGCTCCTGATGCAGTGCTATCAACAGTCTCAGATCATCCCTTAGTCCGTCCTCAAAATGGACACAGCGCTCATGCTCAGTTGCCACTACACCTCGAGCATAACGACTCAACCTTAAAAATTCTGCCTCATACTCTACCACGGACTTGTTCCCTTGAACCAGCCTCAGAAAAGCTTTCCTTTGCTCATCAGTACACCTGGTTCCCACATACTTCTTCTGATAAGCTTCCTTAATGTACTCCCAGGTCAGATCTTCAGCTGTGGCACCATCCCGAACAGTTAACCACCACTGATACGCTTTATCGCGTAACAGTGCCACCATTCCTTTTAACTTTTCCTCAGGGGTTAGATCAAGCTCATCCATGATGCGCTTTCGATTGCTTCAACTAGTACTCATTTATCTTGGGTGCTACTCCAGACACTCCACGAAACATTTCAGCTCCATTAGCTCGGAGCCGTTCAGGCACAGACTTTCGATTTCTCGAATTTCCTCCTGCACCAGCCACTAATTCCAATACTCGTAGTATAGCCTACGACACAGCATCTTCCCCCGTCTGAGCTTGCTGCTCAACACCCACAGCTGGGGGTGGTGGTGGCGGTGGTATCTCATTGTCAGACCCTTGACCCGATCTAACGGGTTCTGACACAGTCATCCTTCCTCTACCTCGTCCACGATGACCACGTCCTCTAGAGCTCAATTCTAGCGTCGTGATCTGATTAAGAAGTTTTATGAATTAGTACTTTTGTTTTACTTGTTTACCCGCGAAGGAGTTTTATGAAAAAGAATTTAGGAGTGGTTCTTTCGTATTCATACATGCACACAGTCTTTTCATTCATTCATCCATCCACCAAATAGTTATGAACTTTCGTTCATTCAGAGAAATGTTGTAGTTTTTCATTGTTTGTTATTTTCCACTACCTAGGGGTATTTTCGTAATTTTGTCCTACAGGGGTATTTTCGTAATTTTTCAAAATAAAAGTTCCTTGGTGATTTTGTCACAAAGTATTTTGATATTTTTAAATTCCTGGGGTATTTTGGAAAAATTTTGAAATCTGGGGGTATTTTGGTAATTTTGGACCTCAGGGGTATTTCGATAATTTTTCACAAATCAGGGTAAATTTGTAAATTTTAATAAATCAGGGATATTTCAAAATTTGTAAAACTTTGAGGGTTCTTTTTGAGAATTGCATTTTCCAAAACAGTGATGTTGCAAAAATTTTGGAAATCAGGGTCATTTCGGTAATTTTATAAGTTAGGGGTAATTTTGTAATTTTCCAAAATCAAGGTATTTTTTTGATATTTTACAAATTAGAGTTGTTGAATGTTTATAAAATAATGAAATTTTGATAGAACTGTTGAGTAGTTGTCATTTTATAAACCAAAGGCATTTTGGTAATTTTACCACTAAGGGCATTTTTGTAATTTCGTAAAGCGAAAATTTTTTCAAAAAATTTTGTAAAGATGGTTTTCACGAATTTAAAAGAAAGTTTTAAGAGTTTTAAAACTAGGGTTTTGTTGTTTTTATAAAACACGGCTAGTTTCCTTTCGGGTTTTAGTCATTGTGTTTAGCTTATGACCGAGCCCTCTTGGTCAGGGTGAACCAAAGCTACGCACCAAGCAGGATTTGAGTGGAGAGGAGGTGAGTCACGCGGACTGCTTAAATACCAAGCTCCCACCGAAACCATTCCTAGACATGCGCATAGAGGTTGCCACACCAACTGAGCCCTCTAGGTTAGGGTGAACCGAAGCTACGCACCAGGTAGGATTCCTGTGAAGAGGAGGTGAGTCACTAGGACTACTTAAATACCGGGCTCTTCCGGATCCAATCCTAGACATGCACACAGGGGTTACCACACCCTAACTCAATGACTTAGCCATAGGTTTGTTGAGTGCATTAAGTCTTATGTATTTGTGTTTGAGTAGGCTAGTCCTAGGGTTCAAGTTCCTATCATGCTATTCTACATTCCATGCCTTTTCTACCCTTCTAATATTCATAACATAATTCACATAATCACCCAAATAGTTAGGGTACTTACCGGTGGATCATGGGTCAAGACTTAGGTGCCATGCCGAAAACACCTTATTTCATAAAATATTTTCAAAAACTCATTTGGGCTCGCTTTGAAAATGTTTTGGGCCTTATCCCACAGTAGAAAGTTTTAAAAGCTGGCTCGATACCAAATTGAAACCCCACACCCTACCACGAGCCCGGATCTGTATGTTCCTCAAGTAAACCGATTCAAATTCTTTTGTTACTTTGTGAAAAACTTGTGCGATTTTAAAGAAAATTGTTTGGGTTGGGCTTGTGTTGAAAACCAACTTGAATTTTTATATTAGAAAACCCTTTTAATTTTAAGTGATAAAACATATAGAGTATATTTTAAAATAAAATACTTAGTCTTTAACTCAATCAAAATTTTTAAAACACAATTAAACAATAAGCGAAATAAAATCGTTCATCATGGTAGTGTGGCCTTATTACATCAAATCATAATTTCCAAATAATTCAAAATACTAAAATAAATTAAGAGTCCATGAAAATATAAACTTCATGTTGTGCATGGCCACCACAAGTTCTGCCGTCCCGGTCCATCACATGCTCATCACCGAAAAAATATTCCCACAATGGGGTGAGTCAAATGACTCAATGTGTACATGACACTAAATCATAATAGAATCGGGCATACAATAGTTACACATTCAAAACATAAAATACAAGTTATAATGCATTCCCAAACCTGCACCTAATTATCCATCCGCTACACACCCCGCACACCAAATGCCACACAGTGGGGACTACTAAGACGACACTCATACGCTACACACCAAATCGCGGTCTTAGATCACGCATTCGTGGTCTTAGGTCACCACTTTCAGATTCATCGTGGTCTTAGGTCACCACTTTTCAGATATCACGGTCTTAGGTCACCGTGTTCGTGGTCTTAGGTCACCACATTTACTTCCCCTTTCAAAATAAACCCATATGCCCATATTAATAATATGCATAATATGCCAAAGTTCACATTCTTATCATATTCTCATGTTAGAAATAACATTTTTCATATTCCTAGTAGAAGTAGGAAACGTACCTGAGTACTTAGTACCATATCATGGTACTTTAGCCACTTTCATATTCTTAATATCACATATCTCAATTAAAGGCCATGAAACATATTATAAAGTAGTGTGGCGTACACACCGATTCGCTTAACGAAGTCCTCAAAATCCAAAGAAAACCGATTCTGATTTAGATCTCAAATCCTACATAAATTCATCACTTTCTATTTAAAAGACCATTCGCCACTAATCCAAATCCTAATAGGATTAGTATTACTTACCTTGTCAGTCAATTGAATTTAAGAATCAAATGCCGGAACTTTATATTCCTCCCTTGTGAAATCGACTAAACACTATATTAGTCCACGGGTTAGTTTTCGGCTTCTAATAATAAATCCAAACATTTAAAATAGGCCTTTGGCCGAATGTCTTAAACACATACCTTGTGATCCCAAAAAGTACCCTTAGCTATGGAGATGTTGAAACCTACATGATATCTGTTAGATCCACTTCTAACACTTAAAACAAAGCCTTTGGATCTTATAGTTTCTTACCTTAAATCCTTGAATCCCGAAATTCTCTTCCTGATTAGCCGAAATTCCTTAGATCTGAAATCCCAGAATTCCTCCTTTAATTTTCGGCCAAGAGACAACCAAAAGGGTCAGTTCCTAAATCTTGATTAAAAGAGATTGAACAACAAGAATCCATTGTTCTTACCTTAACACCACAGTCGACGGCACCCTTGTTTGAAGCCACAAAGATTCGGCTATGGAGACTTAGACAGGGATCAAAGAGGTTTCGGTTTTGACAGTAGAAGAGAAAAGAAGAAGAAAAGATGGATTTTTGCTTAAGGAAAATTTCGACAGAGAAAGAGTGGGCTAGGGAATTTTCGGCAATCACTTAGAAAAGATGGAAGAGTGGCCTCACTTCTCCTCCCTTAGTCGAATTTACCAGGCTAGAGTCCCCTACTTGGCCACCACTCTTCCTTTGTGATAATATTATCCTTTAATTATCACTTTATTAAAAACATTTAATCCAACATTTATCTCTCCAATTTAAAAATCCTTTATTTATCACCCTTTTTAATCGAATATTTATGAAAATAAAAAACCTCCTTTCTAGAAGCATGTGCCGTCCACCTCAGTCTTCTGGGAGCCAAAATAAAACCTCCTTTATTTGCTTCCCAAGTGACTCGAACCCAGGCCCATTCCTCTTGCATATGGAACCATTTCCATAGGCCCTAAGTGACATCTTCAGGCCACTTTTCCAAGCATGTTTGTGTGTCAAATTTCACAAACTTTTTCTTTTAAGGCCACCTTGCCTTAATTTCCCCTTTTAAAACTTAAAACTCGTCATTTCTAGGTCATTTCTAAGTTTCCAAAAATTTTCGATCGGCTCTGTAAACTTGACATTTCCTTACATTTCCAAGTTTCCAGAAATGTTCACTTTCCTATTTGCTTAGGTTTCCAAAATGTTCACTTTCCTATTTCACTTAAGTTTCCAAAATGTTTACTTTCCTATTTTACTTAGGTTTCCAAAATATCAACTTTCCTCTTTTTAACGTAACATTCCCATACATTCTCAGGTTTCCAAAAATATTCAAAATTTATTCATAACGCATAAGACATGTCATTATGTACAATTAAACCGAAAATGCATAGGCCCTTTTCAGGATGTTACACTAAGGAAGAAGATGGACATGAATTTTGACTTCTTAACCCTAGTCCGGAGATGATTATGGGTTAGGGGGTTACATCTCCAGAAATTCAAAAAACATGGGTGGGGTCCTTTGTTTAAGGAAGTGGAGTTATTTTGTAAAGATCATGAGATAAAAGTCCCTAATTTAAGTGCTTTGTACAAAGCTGGTCGAGGTCGGTCTCGCATCTAGAGAGATAACCTCACAATTGAGCATCACTATTGGTTTGATATATTCATTGTTGGTATCAATTCATTGCTAACAGAAATGAATTCTCGCTTTAATGATGAGGTAGTAGAGTTACTTGTTCTTAGCTCTGCTTTGGATCCACTCGATAATTACAAAGCTTTTTAGGTGGAAGATATGTGCAAGCTTATGATTGATTTTTATTTGGACGATTTTATAGAGCAAAAAAGCTACACATGAAGATTCAATTGGATTATTTTCAACTTCATACTCATCAAAGCACGGAGTTGTAGAAAGCTTCTACAGTTGCCGATTTGGGTCAAGTGCTAGCTAAGACAAATAAGTCAAGTATTTATCCTCTTCATGATAGAATTATTCATCTTGTGCTAACTCTTCCTGTATCTACTACAACAACTGAATGAGCATTTTCAGCCATGAAAATTGCTAAGACAAGGCTTCGCAAAAGAAGGGAGGATGATTTTCTTTCAACTTACTTGGTGGCATACATCGAAAAAGAGATAGCTCGAGAATTTTCAACAAATTCTATCATTGATGAGTTCGAACTTACGAAAAAGCGAAAGGTGCAATCTTGGATACCTAGTATTGAGAAATAAGACTAAGGCCAAGTTTTATTAATTTAAATTTTGGAATTATAATGATATTTATGTAATTTTTAATATAATATTAGTTATTCTTTTTTTCGCATATTGGAAAGAAATATTTAATTTTATATAATGTGATTTTTAAAAGAATTTCTTTATAGTTAAACTATTCATGCTTTTAAAAATATATTTAATTAATTTGTTTGATAAAAAAATTAATACATTTTACATTTAAAAATATCGCTCAATTTAAAAATTCACCTCCTAAAATAAAATCCTAAATCCATCAATGAACTACAATCACAATCACCATCTCTTTCTCCTTTAATTCCACTGATTAACAAGGTTTTTTAACTTTATAATACAATATATAATATTTGTTTCCAAGGGAAAACATGAAAATACTATACAAATGGTATTTTAATTTAAAAAGAAAACAAATCAATGAAATATTATTCAAATTGGTTCATTTCTAATTTTTTTTAAAACCAACATCAAAAATAAAAATAATGTAACCTCTTCCTACGTTACGTTTACAATTCATTCTTTATCTAACATTATCAAATATGATTTAGAATTTTAATATAAAATTTTATAAAAATGTTTTTATATAAAGAAACCTAGAGATTATATTGTTTTTAATTTATAATATTCTTAACTTGTACATTTTATATGTTGTTAAGCTCTCGTTTGTATATAAAACACCTTATCTGGTTTATAGATCCGAGATAAGAAAAACAGACACCGACTTACTTTTTATTATTTATCCATTCTAAAAAAAAAATTCATCAACATAAAAAGGAAGTTCGATATATTATGAAATTTCTTAATTTCACAGATCATTTTCAATAATATATTCATATATAGGTTATCCATGGCAATTATTTTATTTCTTTATATTTAAAAAAAAATAGTAGTTGCTAGATGCTTTCTTAATTATAAATCCAACTATTTATGCAATTAAAAAAAGCCTACTTGGAAGTTACTTACAAAATCTTCAATTAACTTTTTTCTTGCAGTAGTTGATTTATTGTGAATAACATCATATTTTTAGTATTTACTTTACCTCTAGGACAAGGCAGAACATTGACCAATTTTTTCCCCTATAAATAATTGTTTCAACCCAACTTTTTGGTCCTGTTGTGTCAATTGAGTGCGTTCAGGTGGACTTTTTAGATTTAGATTATTATGAGAGTACATTATTTGAATTTAAGTTTTTTTTTTTTAGATTTTTCTGAGTTTAAATATTTTTGTCTTAAGCTCTTTCAAATTCGATTTTTGAGGTTTGTATTATTCTAGATTTGAATCGATTTAAGGCAGACAGTTTTAGATAGATTCAAATAGTTTTGATGGTATATAAGTTTTATTTTAAACATAATAGTTGATTTTACTTTTACATAAGCATAAAAATGCAATTTTTCTTCATAAAAAGCAAAATATTTATACAGATGTTTTATTATAATATTTATTTTATATAACATAACCAAAAGGCTGATTGTATGTAATATTTATGATTATGTAATATGTATAAAAATTTTATTAACATAATTAATAATATTATATATAATAATTTTGGATATAATATTTTTTTTGTTTTTATGTAATATTTAAGATTCTATAAATTTTATATATTTGAATTATTATCTAAAATATAAATAAAACACGAATTTGAAAAATTGTAAACTGAAGAATATTTTTATTATTTATGATATTACTAAATTAATATTTGAATAATTAAATTTTGAATATTAAAAAGCATTTTATTAAATTTATAAACTTAATACTCATGTTCTAAAATTAACCTAAATCCAAAATCTAAAATATTTATTCCCAAACTCAAATATATTACCCTAAAGTCCAAACCCAAATACCATACTCATTGTAATTTAAACCCAAAATAAACTTATTATATTCCAAATCTCAAACCCAAAATAAATAAAAAATTTAAATGTAATACCCAAATATAATATGTAAAATTAAAAACCCGATAAAATCAACTTAATGAAAATAAAATAGTAAAATATTTTATATATTACTAATTATATTCATGTCTTGTAATGTACTTCTATAATAAATGATACGTAACCATTAATGTTATAATTTATATTATATTATATTATGCGTCTTATCATAATAAACAATTATAATGTGCTTAATAAAATGTATATGAACTTTATAATATATATGTGTGAAAAGTGAT
This sequence comes from Gossypium rotundifolium, assembly GCA_025506655.1. NCBI lineage: Eukaryota > Viridiplantae > Streptophyta > Magnoliopsida > Malvales > Malvaceae > Gossypium > Gossypium rotundifolium. The sequence goes on from CP106734.1 coordinate 70,110,769, forward strand.
CATGAATATGATAAATAATTTAGAACTTAATAAGTTTGGCTCTTTTCATCCCGTCATCTTGACTTCAAACACAAGTTTGACAGTAGAGTTTCAAGGGAATTGGGGGTAATTATGTTCCTAAAAAATGATAATCATGATGATGGTAGGAAACTTTTCATATGTTAAATGAGTCGAAAGAAAGTATCTTCCAAAACATGTGAAAGCCTTATAACATCCAAGGTGGTCTCTCAATCAACCAAATCGACAAATCCTAGAGTGCCTCAAAGAAAAAAATTGTCAGTTAGGAATGCGAAGTTAAAGAAGCCGATAACATTGAATGAATCCATGCACGCATATTTGATCCAAGTAACTTGTTATCATATTGGTGATTGTTAGAGTTTGTGTTACATAAATTCAGTTACTTTTTAAAAAAATAAATGGAGTGACAAAATAAGGAAATTTGTAGAGGCGATCGCTCATTTTCAGTGATGTCAGAAATGGTGATTTCAGGACCACAATTCTGATCAGTGAGTCAGTAAATATGATTTATTTAATTTTTATAAGGTTATTAGAGTGTCATATTAAAATTTGGCTTAGTAATTTTAACGTTTGGATAGTTAATTAAGAAAAAAGAATTAAATCGTAAAAACTATAGAAATTAATCACTATTAATTTAAAGGTAATAAATAGGTATAATGACATGATTAAATGGTCTTAAATGGAAATTATGCCATGGATGTTTAAATGGTCGGTTATATACATACATTTGGTTTATAATATATGTTGAATAAGGGCAATATGATAATTAATTAATAATATAAATAAATTAGGCAAAAGCCATCATCTTTTTCTTTGTTTTTCTTTGTAAACCAAAATCACCGTGGAAGCTTAGGGGAGAATAAACCAAGCTTTAAATCGTCTTGCATGGTGGGTGTTTCAAGCCCATTTTTAGTGATTTTTATGTTTGAGATCGTTGTTGTAACGCCTTGAATAAATTAATCTTGTTTCTGTAAATCTTAACGTAAATATGTATTTGTTTTAGTGGCTAAGTGTTCTAATTGTGTGTTTGAGGTTTTGGGTTCAAGTCCCACTTTTGACAATTATTGTTATTATTTATCCTAGCCTTATCCCTACTGGGTAAGCTTATATAATATTCTTTGTAAACCTATATCAGAATGAGTCTGCTGGTTCGAGTGATAAGGAGTTAGCTTGTTTGAGGTTTTGTGCCCAAATCCTCGTGCGAACGTGGATGTTAATTTTTGTCTCGATTGTCTGATAGAGTTTCGGTAGAGCTGGAATTCTGAGGTGGTTGGATTTGGTTAGTGGGGGTATTGGTGGGGAGTTAGAGAGATTTTAGGGATATGTTGCTAAAATAATATTAGTTATTTTTTTTATTTTTTTTTCCAATTTTTTTCCCTTCCCCAAATTCACGTTCATTTTTCCCATTTTCCATATTATGTTTTCTTTTTTTTTCCTTCTCTCCCTTTTGTTTGGTCAAACGGCGGCATGGTAAGTTCTTCGATTTTGTTTAATCGTTCGGGTGCTTGTAATTGTCTATTTTGAGTATTTTGTAAGTAGCTTTTTACCCTTTTCGTTGCGTGTTAGGGATTTTCTGTTATGGGAATTAGTTTGCAATTTTCATGAATGTTGAGTTTGAACGCTTGGATTTGGTTGATTGTTTAGGAGAGGGGCTGGAAATGTTCGATTCTTCAGTGATTTAGATTTGAGAAGCATTGTTCGTCAAAGATTCTGGTTGTCTCGTGAGAGTGTTCGCATCAAAACCATACCAGGTGTGTACCTAAACACAAGAAAACAAGGTTCGATGAAAGCCGAAGAAGGGGACTATCGACCCGACATTGGAGTGTGCCCAGCCGTGTGGCTGGTCATATGCGAGACACGGCCATGTGATAGCAAAAGTGTGGCCATGTGGGACCACACGGGCGTGTGGGCCTATAGGGGTAAGCATACTAGCATGTGGGCCCAAAATTCTAAAAATTTCCCTAGGGTCGCACGTGATCTGATCGACTGTGGGCCTACCGTAGGGTCAATAAGGGCTAACCAAACCCTATTTTATGTGATCTGATATTCTGATAGTTTGATTTGAGTAGGAAACTGATATGTATGTTTGACTATTCTATTTAAGTATATATGTTATCTGTATACGAGCATGTTAAGCATGATAATTCTTTTAATTTTGTAATCGGTATCTGTGTTTGGGATGGGATTTGCATATGTGAAGGAAGCGATCTGTACGACGGCCTTTCGCCTATTATCTGGCAGCTCGACTGCATATTATTCTGTTATGTGTCACATCGACACTATATGGTGTAGAGGGACGGGTGGGTGTTTTTAACCCTACATGCTGTGATGGGATGGTTGGAGATGGTGTGTAGAGGATGGAGGTAGGATTCCATATATTTGTTTTGTACATCTGATTCTGATATATGTATCTGTTAAGAACTTAGGTCCTATTCTATTTCTGTTTGCATATGAGATTTTGTGAATGTTGCATGACTATATCTGTTGGGTTACGCACTGAGTTTACGAAAACTCACATCTATTTGTCTAATCTATACAGGTATCCCTCAGTCATTGGTGGGTCGGTGCGACGGAGCTCAGCGGTAACCACTCGTTGGAAACTGTTTCTCCATTACCATTAGTTTCGGTATTTTAAATTCTGGATTTATTTGAGAATTTGTAATTTTTGGGATTCTCTAGACTGTATGGTTTTAACTGTTGGTTTTGGTTTGGTTGCGGTTAAGTTTTTAAAATTATGATGATTAACAATTTGCAATTTTATGTGAATATATGTTTTGAAAACACGAGTGAATGGTTTTTTTTAAACGATTTTCAAACTTTTGCTGCAAAATAATTGATTAAATTTAAATAACAACATGTAATGGTTTTAGTAATATATATATATATATATAAATGAATATGTTTTATAAAACTTGGACATTTTATCAAATAACTAAACATTGATTTTTCAAAGTATCATCAGTTCCAAAACCCTTCTTTGTAACACTCTCGGATACGGTCATAACATCTAAGTCGGGTTTGGGGTGTTACATTTAGTGGTATCAGAGTCAGGTTACAAAACTTGGACTATAAATTTTGGGTTCCAATATTGTGTTTTGAAAAAAGACTGGTTTTCAAATAATTTGGATCATTTTAAGTAAGTATGTTGTACACCGAGTCTCCGACGCCGATCCTGTAAGTATCTCTGAATTTAGAAAACATTGTAGTTAGAACTTTTTGAAAATATTGTAGTTAGTACTTTTTGAAACTGTACTGAGTTAGTTAGAGACTAAAACCTTTGAAATACTTCTAAACTTCTGATAACTTGAGCATAAAATATCTGTAAATAAACATTGGATCTTATCCATAAAATTTTAAAGTGTAGATAAAATTTGAATTATGATGAGCACACATGAAACATGCGGTTGAGGTATTTGTGGGCGCGGTAGGTTCCGTAAGGGGACTCGAGTTGAGTCTTCCTCTCTAGGCAGTATGCTGAACTTAGACATGAATGAGACTCCAGCTACACCTTCTACTAAGATCGGGTCTCAAAGCCGATCGGCTGGGGATGACACACTGTCTCAAGCCATGTTGAGTGTTGGAGAGGTCGCTGGACCCCATTTTGGCTCTGGGGGCCATGCGTTGATAGCTGAATGACTTTGGTCCAATAGAGCTAAGTTGTTTAGAAGAGTCACTAGAGTCCCTCTACTGTGGTCGAGTATTGGTTGGAGGCCACTGAGAGGAATATGAACGATATTGATTGCACTCCTAAGTAGAAACCGAAGGGTGCAGTCTCTTTGCTTCGCGACGAAGCTTATTAGTGGTGGTTGTTGGTTAAAGAGGGTACTCAACCGGATCGACTGAACTGGGACTACTTCAAGACTTCCTTCTAGGGAAAGTATGTGGGTGCGAGCTATGTGGATGCTTTTAGGCATGAGTTCATGAGTCTCACGCAAGCTGATAAGTCCATAGTCGAGTATGAGGACAAATTTCTGAGACTGAGCCGCAACGCTCGAGGCATGGTGGCATCTGAGTATGAAAAATATGTCTATTTTGAGGACAGCTTTAGGGATAGTCTGAGGGCATTGGTTGCTTTGCAGAGGGAACGAGAGATTGCAGTTCTTGTGGATAAGGCAAAGATCGTTGAGGAGATTAAGCACGTGGAGCGCCAGAATAGAGATCGAAAGAGAGGAAAGAATAATAGGGATTCAGAGCCCTCTAGTTCTTCTTAAAAGCCTAAAAAAGGGCCAGACCTGTTGGGCTTGTTAGAGTAAGGGTTCCTATTGCTCCTGTTGGGATTCAGCCTTGTAGTGATTATGGTAGGTGCCATCCGGATGAGTGTTGGAGGAGATTAGAGGTTTGTCTGGGATGTAGGTCATTAGAGCATTGGATTAGAGTATGTCCACATCATTCTGATCAGAAGCAAGCTTTGGGACTGGGTTTTGTTTAGCCTCATAGGGCAGTACAAGAGCCACCTAGGGGCCATGGACCGGTTAGGGGTGGCAATGGTATAGGTCGAGGATAGAGAGCACCGGGTAGAGGTGCTAATGAGACTGAGGTGAGGTAGCCTGCATTGGTTTATGTTGCTCGACCCTAGAGGACAGAGACGCCCCTGATGTGATCTTGGGTGCATTTTTTATTTTTGATGCTTCATTATATGCTTTGATAGACATATGATCTACACACTCCTACGTAGCTGGTTTGGTTTCTAAAAACTTGGGGATTATTGTTGAGTGTACTTCTGGTGAGATCTCTGTGCTAAGTCTGTTGGGACAATCTGTTCAGGTAAATAGACTTTATAGGAATGTTCTGTTAGAAGTACAAGAGGTTGCGTTTCTGGTAGATCTGATGGAGCTACTGTTTGGGGAGTTTGACTTAATTTTGGGTATGGACTGGTTAGTAGAGCACCAAGTTAATTTGGACTGTGCGACCAAGAGGGTTGTTTTGAGAACTGAAGACAATAATAAGGTGGTTGTGATTGGCGAGAGATTGCCTGTTTAATGTAATCTCCACTCTAGTGGCCAAGAAATTGGTTCGAAAAGGGTGTGAGGCATTTTTGGCCTAGTCAGTATTTTTGTTTTTAGGGATTCTTTTGTCAGGAATACCAGAGCAGTGAGAGAATTTCTGGATGTTTTTTCTAAGGAGTTATCGGGTTTTCCTCCAAATCGAGAAATTGAGTTCGACATTGAGTTACTATTGGGTACAGCTCTGGTGTCCATCGCTCTATATCGTATGACACCGAAAGAGCTTACAGAGCTTAAGGCCCAACTTTAGGAGCTTTTGGATTATGGTTTCATTCGTCCTAGTGTGTCTTTTTAGGGGGCACCAGTTCTATTTGTAAAGAAAAAGGATGGTACCATGAGGATGCGTATCGATTACCGACAGTTGAATAAATTGACTGTGAAGAATAAGTACCCACTTCCGAGGATCGATGATCTGTTTGATCAGTTTTGAGGGGCTTTAGTATTCTCAAAATTAATATCCATTCTAGGTATCATCAGCTTAGAGTGAAGGAAGCTGATATTCATAAGACAACTTTTAGGACTCATTATGGGCATTAAGAGTTCCTAGTTATGCCCTTTGGTTTGACGAATGCTCGGGCTACATTCATGGATCTGATGAATCGAGTTTTTGAGTCGTATTTGGATCAGTTCATCGTAGTCTTCATCGATGATATTCTGGTGTACTCTAATACTGAGGATAAGCATGATGAGCATCTTAGGGTAGTGCTTTAGATACTCCGAGAGAAGCAGCTTTACACTAAGTTGAGTAAATGTGAGTTCTGGTTGCGAGAGGTAATATTTCTAGGGCGCGTGGTTTCTACAGAGAGGATCCGAGTTGATCCTAGGAAGATTGAGGCTGTGCTTAATTGGAGACAGCCTAAGAATGTTTTTTGGGTCTAGCGGGTTATTATCGGAGGTTTGTTGAGGCGTTCTCTCTGATTGTAGCTCCTCTGACTAAGCTTCTACGCAAGAATGTTCCCTTTGTCTTGACTGATGTGCAACAATTGAGCTTCGAGAAGCTCAAGTCTGTTCTGACTCAAGCTACTGTTCTGATACAACCTGAATCTGGTAAGGAGTTTGTGGTGTATAGTGATGCATTGCTCGTCGATTTGGGATGTGTTCTGATGCAAGATGATAAGGTTGTGGCTTACGCATCTCGATAGTTTAAGTCGCACGAGGGTAATTATCCGACTCATGATCTCGAGTTAGCTGCCATGGTGTTTGTGTTAAAGATCTGGAGGCACTATTTGTATTGTGAGAGGTGTATCATCTACACCGATCGCAAGAGCCTGAAGTACCTCCTTACTTAAAAGGAGTTGAATCTTAGGCAACGTTGATGGGTTGAGCTGCTCAAGAATTATGACTGCACGACAGAGTATTATCCCGGTAAGACAAGTGTGGTGGCTGATGCGTTCAATCGTAGAGCGATGACTGATTTAAAGGCGATGTTCGCTCATAACACTCCCGGATACGGCCATAACATCTGGCCAGGTTTGGGGTGTTATAGTTGTAACTTAATCTAGCTAATTTATGGACTATTTTGTTAAACTGTTAAAGGTTTTAAAATTTGTCATTAATGATTTTTGAAGGTCTTGAAGTTAAATGATATGTGTATAAGCTTGGTTGTTAAATATGATTATTTTGTAAAGTAAATTTAGTAAGTTTTAAGTTTAGACACTAAGTTGATAATATATTGAATTGAGCATGAAACTATTGTAAAATTTCATTAATTATGGGTTGTAAAATGGTCGAAGAGAATTTGGCTAACTTGAATTGGGTGTAATTGTAATAAATGTGTAAGTTTTTGTTTTAAGGACTAAAGTGAATAAAAGGTGAAAGTTTAGGGTAATATTGTAAAATGTTATTAAATGGTCAAATACATGAATTTGGATATTTTAAGTTATTGGAATTGGTTAATTAAGATAAATTATTATATATTGATCAAGAAACGAATCAACTGATTGATAATCTCGAAAAAGGGAAAGTCGTCGAGTAATCATCGGTGTAGTGTTTATTGTTGTCTCGTTTAGGTAAGTTCGTATTAGGTTTATATTGTTTCTAAACCATTTTGAATTGAACTATGAATGTGTATAAATGTATAAATGTTGATATGATTATTTGAGATTGATATTGAATCAAGGGATTGAAATGTAAAGTGTAGAAATTATATGTATTTGAAATGAATTATACTATTACAAGGTATGCAAATGACCATGTTGTGTATGGTGTTACATTCTAAAGTTGAAAAGAATATGAGAAATGAGTTAAGGCTTGTGTGAGCTTAGTGAATGATTAAGATACAAGTGACATGTCATTAGGGTTTGTAGCAATTTGGTTTAGACACTAGTCAGAATAGTCGTTTTGAGACCACAAATCCGAGGTAGGAAAAATATTTTAATATTATTTTTGGTGTTTACAATATGTGATTGAGTATGTACGAAAATTCTGTGTGAAAATTTTATCGATTGTGTGCTTAATTTACAGAAAGGACTTAATCGCATAAAATGTAAAAGTTGTGTGCTGATTGTTAAAGTACTTAATTGGCATGGCTTATTAAATGAAAGGTCCTTATGTTGTAAATAGACCATAGATAGTGGAGATGGACATATATGTACATAGTTAGTGGAATTTTATATAAAATAATAAAAGGGCAAAATGGTAAAATGATTATTAATGTTAATATAATAAAAACAAACACATTAAAAGGGCCATTAACATCTTTCTTCCACCGAAATAAGAAAAGAAAAAGAGAGTTTGAAGCTTTGTGATATTTGGCCTTGGCTAAGTAAAATTAAGGTATGTTTTGGTTTTGATTTTTGATAATTTCTACGTTTTATGATCATTGCTTAGAGTATTATCAAGCCCATACTTTAATTTTAGAATTTGATGATAATTTTAAGAAGTGCCATTGATGAATATGTGAGCTTTGTGTTGTTAATTGGTGGAATATGAAAGCTTAATGTTGGGTTAACATAGTTTGTATTTGGATTTTTGATGAAATTGAGTAATTTGGGCTAAATTATGAAAATAATATTTTGAGGGACTAAAATGTAAAATAAATGAAATATATGGGTTTGTATGAGCATAAGGAAAATTTGGCTAGGCATATGTGAAGTGAAATTATATGGATTTGATGATTTTATGAAATAGGGACTTAAGTATCAAAATGTGAAAATGTGAGGGCCATTTTGTAAAATGCCCTAAATATGTGTGTTTGGACTAAATTGAATAAATTGGTGACTGAATGAGTTAAATTTGAATATGTATAGATCAAGAAAAGAGAAATTTGGACTTAGATTGAGGCAAAGACAAAGTGCTCGATTGAACGACTCGTTTTATTATTTCTACGTCTGAGGTAAGTTTGTGTATAATACAAATCGTTTAAATTCATATCTATGTGTTATGAAATGAATGATTAAGTGGTATTTGAATTAGTAATGTTAAATATGATTTTGAGAGATGTGGCACTAAGTGTGAGGAATAGAATTGATGTATTAAAGAATGGTACTGTGTGTGCAAAATAAAGAAAGTATCGACTACTTTGATTGGCACTATGTGTGCGACACCAAACTAAATTCGGTTTAAAGTAAATGCACTAAGTGTGTGATCATATTTAAGCTTCAGCTATGAAATTAGGCACTAAGTGTGCGATTGAATCGAAGGAATAATGAAGATTAATCGAAATGTGGTATCTAGCATTGAGTAGCAAAATTGGTCGTTAACTAAGTGTTGTCAAAGGTATGTATTGGAACCTATGTGGGTGATGAATTTGGAAATAGATGAATGGATGGTTATGTTAGTATTGGATATAGATGAGATTGTGCATTCTTGTGAACTAATCTATGTGATATTTTATTTTGTATATTATTTTGAATTATTGAGTTAAATGTATTATATTATGAACTTACTAAGCTTTTGAGCTTATTGTGTGAAGTGTTTCTCTCTTTTACAGTGTAATTAAAGCTAGCTCAGATCCGGGGATCATCAACGACTCAATCACACTATCGACTATCTATTTTGGTACTTTTGGAAGTTGTATATATTTGGTATATGGCATGTATAGGCTAGTGATTATGGTATGTTTTGAAGTGTTTAAGTCTTGCCATGTGATTTGGCTTGGTAGTTTAATGTTTTGGCATATGTTTTGGACATGTGAAAAGAATGATTTATAAGTGTTTTGTGTGTGTTCTATAAGAGTGATCATTATTGCATAAATTAACAAGATGGAAATGGTATGTTTCATGATGGAATTGGTAAGGAATGAATGATGAATAGATTATGAGATTTGAGTTGTGAAAATTGATATTTTAGATGTGATATGGAAGGTTATTCATTGATTGTATGTGAATTGGTAAGGAAATGGCTCATTATGGTATGGAAGGTTATTTTTATTGTATGTGAATTGGAAAATGTGATATGCTATGTAAATGTTTTGTTACTAGTAAATGTTAATGGCTAACCATTTGGCATGGTAAGAAACATGATACATGGCCAGAAATACTAAGTTGTGTGTTAATTTCAATTGGTATGCTTATAAATGGCAGGTATGTTGTGTTAAATTATACGAACCTACTAAGCTTTAAGTAAGCTAAACTCATTTCATTTTCTTCAGTGTAGATTGTCAAATTCAAGTTTTCAATTGGATCGTCTTTGGAGATCACACTACTCATCAACTCTTTTGATAGTTATTTACTCATTTTGGCCCGATTATAAGTATCATCCAAATAGGGTTATGGTAATGTATGTATATGAAAGCTTTGGTTAAGTTTGTGTCATCTTGAATACTAATCATATATTTGGATGTAATTTTTTTATGGTTATTTTGGTTGTGGTGTTCGATGGCATGGGTATGATTTGGCACTTATAATGCACTTTGGCTTGTTGAATTGGCATTTATGTTTTAGGTAACTTGGTAAACCTTGGTTGGTGATATTCTAGCAATAGAAACAATGATACCATGTGATTGATTAGGTATTAACTTTATGGTATGAATGGTATTGAATGCTTAATGGTAAACGGTTGGATTGTACCCCCAAACCTGAGTTATTGCTTGTCCTCAAGCAAAATATGCATGAATGTAAGAATTGCCATAGCAACATAATCACCTTTGCATTCTGAGACCTTTAAGAGAGCATTTTGTACTTCAGTTCTCAACAATCTTCTATGCCTAAAAAGTTTATCAAGTTCATAAGTTTATTTAGCAAATGCAATGCAAAAAATATTGCCCTAAAAGAAAGAAAAATACAAGTATTCATGCAATTTTCACTATAGGAAGTACCTCCTAATTTACTTAGTTTATCTTTTAACTAACTCAGCTTTCCTTTATTTTTTTCTCTAGCCTTATACATACCCAAATACATACATATCTATTTATTATGCCTATTTTTTTTTTCACTAAGGGATTCAGCTCGTCACATGATTTTTTGACTTGACAATTACAATGGAGCAAACACTAAATTGCCGAATACTCAATCATGTCACGATTTTAATACTCACTCATGAAGCTTAGGCTTTTGACTAAAAAGATAGATGAAGCAAACAACTACCTCCTTAGCTACTCAACCCATTACTACAGTGGAGTGCCCCTATTTTTTTGTATTACACACTCTTAGTTAAACTCACCTTTGTAGTCAACAATATAATGGAGCAAACAAAGTGGTGCTGACTTACTTAGCAATTCTAAGCATTGGAGTATTTGATGGCATTTTTTTAAAGAATTTTTTTATACATTTCCACTTTATTCATTACTGAGTATTGCCATGTTACCGACTACAGCTTCAAGAGTCTCTAAGTTTATCAAAAGAAACATACTATGGAGCAATTGTAATCGGAATTAGGACATCCTAATTTTAGGGATCAATTTACAAGCAAACTATCCTAAGCTAACATCACCTAATCCACTGTCACAACTTTATAAGTTTATAGAATAATTAAGTTCCTCATTGAACATCATAGAAAAAAATACACTTATCACAGTTTAAAAAAATTTTTTAGCAGTTATGTGTGCTATGGAAAAATGAATGGTAAATGAACAAAAATACTAAAATGTGCATGCTCAACTAAATATCTAATGTAGTATAGATGCACAATACACCCCCAAACCTAAGGGATGCATCGTCCTTTATGCATGTATAGATATGAATCATGAATGCAAGGACATATATATGTACATAATGAGATGTAATAAAGGGAGAAAAACTTCCCAAGCTTGGAACTGAATGGTGGTACTTTAATTGAAGCGAGTGGTCTTTCGTGCACTCATCTTATAACGCATCGACCTTTTAAGTAAATTGAGTGGTACATCTTCCTCTTCATTATCAAATCTGGTGAGTTCATCAATAATCTTATTGACCTCATGATCCTGTTCAGTCATCGGTTCAATAGAAGGAGGTGGAACAGTCATAGTGCTGTCCACTGGTGGTGCAACTGAGGGATTTGCTTCCTCTTCGTCCTCACGATTAGTCTCAATGTTGACAGACTCTATTTTCTCTGGTTAATCCTCCGGTGCTTTAGGTGCATTCTCTTCATTGGCAGGATTCGTCTCAACAAGCTCTGCATCACCGACCCCTTCCTCTCTTACAGTTTATTGAACAAAGGAATTGAAATAACTAAGAGAAATTTAAATCGACAAAATAAAAAAAAAATTCAAGATGTTGAACTTAAACACATCAAAGATCAATGGACTATTTGTCTCGCTCTACATGAGCACCCTAGTAGCACTTCAAGCGTTGTCCATTATCTTTAAATGTGCCCCCTATTTTCATGTCACTGACATCAACAACTCTATGCGGATATACATGAGCTACAAAACATTGTTCATCAAAATTGAAAGGTCTATTTTTCTCCAACAAATTGCATAAAGCTCTTTGCTTCAATGAATCTTTATCACTATCAAATTTATTGTGGCAAAATCTCGTTAACTCTTCTTCCATTGCTGATCTTATTAAGTTAATGGCAAGACATTCTTCATTCTCATTAGCACATTTTAGAACATTAAATACATTGAACATGACCTGCTGATCATTTATCCTTATGGTTAGTTCACCTTTCTTTACGTCAATTAGAGTTCAGCCTGTAGCAAGAAAAAGGTCTTCTAATAATAATTGACACATTTTGATCAGCTTCAAATTTTGAAATAAGGAAATCAGCAGGAAAGATAAATTTATCTACTCTTACTAGCACGTCCTCAATTTTACCTTCTAGATAGGCGTAGGATCGATCAACTGATTGTAAAGTCACCGTAGTAGGTCTTGATTTCCCAAATCCTAGCTTCCTGAAAATATACATAGGCATTAGATTTATACTCGATCCTAAATCACATAACGCCTTACGAACATAATGATTTCCAATTGAATAGGAGATTAGTGAAACTCCTTGGATCCTTCAGCTTGGAGGTAGTTTATTCATCAACATTGCTGTGCATCCTTCAGTGAGAGCAACATTCTCAAACTCTCCTAACCTACGCTTTTTTCATAGTATGTCTTTCATAACTTTCACATAATTGGGCATATGCTCCAAAGCTTCAACTAACAGTATGCTGATGTAGAGTTGCTTCAAAGCATCTAAAAACCTTTTAAACTGAATATCCTGTTTAGAATTCTGGAATCGCTGAGGAAAAGGTAAAGGTGGTCCTCCTTTAGGTTGCTGATATTATTTTTCTGTGGCATTTTTGTTGGTAACATGATTTGATTCTGTCACAACATTTCTCTGTACACCAGTTTTAGGTGTTGTCTTTCGTTCAGTAGGTTCTGAGATCTTTTCTTGATTGCGACCGGATTTGTCTTCCTCTATCGTGGTATCTTGAGCAACTTTATCCAACTGAATCCCACTTCTAAGAGTGATGTCTGTGCACTGCTCCTTCCCTTGGGTTCTTGAATTTTTAGCATTACATGGCAATACTCCTTCTAGCCTTGAATTTAAAGCATTTTCTATTTACCCCACTTGATTTTCGAGAGCTCGGAGAGAAGCAGTGTAACAGTCCGATTTTTAGTGGTGACTAAATAGTGGTTTTGGGACCATAAATTTCTAGTGTATTGACTCGTAAATATTATTTTTAGAATATTTATAGAGTCATTAGAGTCTTATTAAAATTTGAATAAGAAATTTTAACATTTAGATAGTTAATTAAGGAAAAGGGACTAAATTGTAAAAGGAGTGAAAGTTAGTAATTAGTTCAATTAAATGATTAAATAGCTTATTAACTACACGAAGATGGACCAATATAACAATTAGTCCCTAATAGTTAGTGTTGGATGGCAATGATATTAAAATGATAAAATTATTAAATTTTTAATGGCAAAATGGTAATTATAATTAAATTAAATAATAAATAGTAAAACAAGACCTTTCTTCTTCATTTTCACTTCTTACATAATCGAAATTGTCTTCAAATGGTGGCTTGAGAATAGACTAAGCATAGAAACCTTGCATGTAAGTAAAATTCTTGCTCGTTTCTTGTAATTTTTATGTTTTTGAGATAGTTGCAACTACGTCCAGCTAGTATGTACCTTTGTTTTTTATTCTGTTAAAAATTTTAGAAGTTTCCATTGATGAATCATGGATGTTTTTGATAAATACCATGTATTTGGAGCTTTGATTGTGTTGTTTGATGAATTTGTAAAGTGATTTTTGTTAGATTTTGGTTTTAGGATTAAATTGTAAAATGTCAAACTTTTAGGGTTTGATAATGAATTTAACATTCATTAGGGACTGTTTAAGGGCCTAGTATATTTTAATGGAATGTTTACTTGAGAAAAATGGTTAATTTGATGAATTTCGGATTAAGGGACTAAAATGCAAAAATTATAAAAGTTTGGGGTAATTGATAAATTTGAAAATTAAAATTGTATTAATTTTAAAATGGATTGAAATGTAAAATATAAGCTGTTAATTGAGAAATTTCACATTTTAGATCAAGATCCTATAGATACTAGTGGAAAAAGAAAAATTACGGAATCGTCCCTGTATTTCTACAACTACTATAATTCAGTTCAGGTAAGTTTGTACGGTTTAAGAATTTAAATTCTATATGAATTGTTGAATTGTAAAACATGGTATAATAGATATATTCGATTATTGGTGATGAAAGGTTAATTGTGAAATGTTATTGAAATTGATGTTTGAATCGATTTGAATGCGAGATAGTGTACAGTCGAGATAGGGTGTGTTATGGGGGATTGGTGTGGAAACGGTTATGGAGCTATGTATATATGTTTCCCAAGTAAACCAATGTTCAACATTTGTTGTGAACTCTCGTGTTATACTATTTGTTTTGGTGTGTTTCGGCTTACGAGCATTGGTGTGTTTCCGTGGGATTAGCTCTTATGAGCATTGGTGTGTTTTAGAGGGATTAGCTCTTATGAGCATTGGTGTGTTTCAGATGGATTGGCTCTTAGGAGCATTTGGTGTGTTTGGTTGGATTGTTGATGTACTCCGATCCGTAAGACGTTCATCGAATTGAAAATCTCGGTAAGCTATCTTGTTTCATGATTTTGATAGAATTGCTATATATATACATTAAGTATTGAATTGATTGTTGGTGATTTATCGGTTGAGGTTCTGAATGATAAGAAATATTCAGGTTGGCTTATTATTATTTGAATTGTTGTACTTACTTTGATAAACTTTATCGTGTTTATACGTCAAACTTACTAAGCTTCATTTAGCTTACTTGTGTTATTTACAGTTCTTGTAGATACTTGGAAGGTTGGAGGATCGGGTTGGCACTCAAGTCACACTATCCAACTTAATTTGGTAGTTTTTGGAATGTTTATTTTAGATTATATGGCATGTAATACTTGAATGTTGATATTAATGTTTTGGATATGTAAGTAGTTAAGTATGATCTTGAATGTATTAGTTGTCTTGGTTGATATCCCTTTCGGTACTTTTGGTTTCATATTAGTATGTGTTAATGTGGCTATGTTATAATGCTTTTTGGATGGCCATAATGGTATGTGATGAATTGATTCCAATATGATCAAGATGTGGTATGTTTTTGAGATGGTATTGAACTAGATGTGTATGATTGAAATGTTGTAAGTATACATGTTTAGGTAAGTTTGAATGTTTGCAATTGAGGTGCATTGTATGGCATATTGTAACACCCCGCACCCAAGACCAATACTGGCTCGGGATACGAGACATTACTATGCTTGAACTCAATGAAACATGTACTTACGGGCTATAAAATTTCGTTCCAACTTAAAAACTTCACTTTCTTAGTCAACACACATAACAAGGGCCTACGAGGCCTTTAACTCATGTCAGAAAACTTTCGGAATTAAAATCAAATAACTCATTTTTGAAGCAGGGTTCACACGCTCGTGTGACTTGGAACATGCCCGTGTACCCTTAAGCACGCCCATGCCCTCAAACCTTGTAGAACTACTGACTATTTCCACACGGCTTAGACACGCCCATGTCTACCAGCCGTGGGAGGTTACTGACTAATTTTACACGGCCATGACACGTCCGTGGGCTTAGACCGTGTGCTAATCCTTGATATACTGACTAAATTAACATGGTCTGGGCACACTCCCATGTCCAAACTGTGTCTTTTACACGGCATACACACACGAACGTGGGATTTGCCCGTGGCCTATTCTGATTAATAATACTAAGGTGCAGGGTTAACACGGTCTTGACACACGCCCGTGTGTCCAATCGTGTGGGCACTTACATGTTATTTACCAAGCCGTTAGCCACCCTGAAATGAAGATCATATCCATACACAATTCAACGATGCAATAACAACCCAATTTTATGAATAATACTACATGCTTCATTGATCTCAATAAACATACATGCTTAGTCCAATTTGGCCAATCACTTAGCCATATACAAAAGAATAATAAACTTGATAGCCTTTACAAAGGCCCTTTTTAAAACTTGTTCACAAAATGAATGTTTCCTATACATGCCATACTTAGTAAAGTAACTTGGCTATACCAAAATAAGAGTTGATAGTGTGTTGCGAGCTCCGACTTTAATGATCCACGAGTTAGCTTGGCGGGACTGCATAGAAAGAAAGAATCATAACGTAAGCATATAGCTTAGTAAGTTTGCATGTAACAACTCATAGCATCATCATTGCTTAATATAAAACATTTCACATAAACAATGGTATCATGAATTTCAGCTAAAGAGCTTACTTACTCATATAGATTCTTACATGTCTCATGACACTTACTATTATCATACTTGTAAGGTAACCATGATACCTGTATCATTTGGTCACATTGATCAGTATACTATAATAACAATAATCATGATATATACTTTCTCATTCACAACATGAATAATACTCAACTTCATATAAGTTCATCTTGATACTAACTTTACTTTCTTAGCTTTCTTGCTATCTTCTTTTAGCTTACTCATTTCCCCGATGAATTTCTGTGAATAACAGAGGATACTAAATCTCTTACCACATAATATGATGCCAAAGCCATATCCTAGACATGGTCTTACATGGGTTATCTCATCTTGGTTTCCCGGCCATGTCTTGACATGGACTTATATGAAGTCTTGCTCTTGATAACATACTCAATTCCAAGCTTGAGTCCTTGGACTTACATGATATCTTGATCAATTCCAAGCTTGCCTTGGACTTACATGATTACTTGCTTGCTAACTTGATCAATACTAAGCTTGCCTTGGACTTACATGATAACTTGCGTGGTAGATCGAGTATCCTAGGATATTCATCTCCCATCGAGACTTGCTCGTACTTATCATCATGATTTCTTGATTGAACATAACATAATCATTTCATACAATTATTGTACATTATATTAAGCAATTTAATGATAATAGTCATAAAACTTAGAAACCATAGAAACTTACCTCAATATACAAAATGTATGTAGATGTGCAATTTTGGTCCTCGACTTTGTTCTTGCCTCGGTTTCGATCCGGGCTTTATTTTTCTTGATCTATAATCATAAATCGACCATTTAATAACCATATTGACTAAATTGACTCATAACTCATACTTTGGAAAAATTACTATTTTGCCCCTATACTTTCTAATATTTGCACTTTTGCCCCAATTCTCATAAAATGATTTTCATGCAACTTTCTTAAACTTCATGTTCAACTAAATCATTTTCTCTTCTATAACAATCATCAATTCTCACTATTTCTAGTAGGTATGACCAATTTTATAACGTTACAAAATGGTCCCTACTACCATTTTTCACGAAATTCATTAAGGAAAAGATGTTTGTCTAACATCAAACTCTCTTAAACTTCCATAAAACATCATTTAACAAGCATGTCATTCAAGGGTAGATTTTGAACATGCATCTTAGCTCATTTTATAGCTAAAATTAGCTAATTCATAATACTGAAACTTCAAAATACGAAGAATATTAAAAGCGGGCTAAGATGAACTTACTATGAGCTTGAAAAAATGAAGAACCCTAGCTATGGTGTCTCCCAATTTTCTAAGAAGAACGAGGAAGAAGATGAGTGAATTTTCTCATCTTTATCCTATTTTAAAAACTAATGAGGCCAAATGATCAAAATGCCTTTCCTCTTAAAAATTTCCATAATAGTCTCTTAAGGCCAATTTTGTCCAAAAATTAAATTTTGGGAAAATTGCTATTTAAGGGCTCATAATTATTATTCTAAAGCTATTTCATGTAAAAAACTTCTAGAAACTCATATATTGCAACTTTTGCAATTTAGTCCTTTTTGGACCAATTGACCTTAACATAATAAAATTGCTTTACAAAACTTTCATACTAACGTGCAAACATGATATAAACTTGAAAAACTCATAATTTCACCTCGGGTTCGTGGCCTCACACCACTATCCCGACTAGGCCCTAAATCGGGCTATTACAATTCTCCCCCTTAGGGATTTTCGTCTTCGAAAATCTTACCAGCAAAAAGGTTTGGATACTGATTTCTCATACTCTCTTCTGATTCCCATGTAGCTTCTTCGATTCCGTGTCTTTGCCACAATGCCTTTACTAAGGCAATACTCTTATTTCTTAATTGCTTAACTTCTCGAGCCAAAATCTTGACTGGTTCTTCACTATAAGTCATGTCGGGATGAATCTCTATTTTTGAAGGGGTAATTACATGCGAAGGGTCTGATCTATAGCGTCGTAATATTGACACATGAAACACATCATGTATCTTCTCTAATTCTGATGGCAAAGCCAAACGGTAAGCTACCAGCCCAATTCTCTCCGTAACCTTGTAAGGTCCAATGAAACGTGGACTGAACTTGCCTTTACAGACAAATCTGAGAACTTTTCTTCATGGTGATACTTTCAAAAAGACTTTAACCCCAACTTGGTACTCGATCTCTTTTCTCTTTAAATCCGAATAGGATTTCTGTCTATCTGAGGTAGCTTTTAAACATTCTCGAATTACTTTCACTTTGTCTTCAGCTTCTTTAACCAAATCAACCCTGTGAATTTGGTTCTCCTTGAGTTCAGTCCAAAACAAGTGAGTTTTGCACTTACGCCCATATAGGGCCTCATAAGGCGCCATCTTTAAGCTCGACTAAAAGCTATTATTATAGGTGAATTCTACCAATGGGAGAAACTTTTCCCAACTTCATTGGAATTCCAAAACACAACATCTGAGCATGTCCTCGAGTACTTGAATTAACCTTTCTGACTGACCGTCAGTTTGAGGGTGAAAAGCTGTATTACAACTCAATTTTGTACCCAAAGCTTTTTGCAGCTTCTTTTAGAATCTGGATGTAAATCTCAGATCTCTATCAGATATGATCGATAAGGGAATTCCGTGAAGTCTTACTATTTCTGAAACATACAAGTTTTCCAACTTGTCTAGTGAGTAATCCACTCGTACAGGTATAAAGTGGGATGACTTCGTGAGTCTATCAACCACTACCCAAACAACATATTTCTTGCTCGGAGACAACGGTAAACCCGTTACGAAATCCATGGTGATACGGTCCCATTTCCACTCAGGAATCAAGATAGGTTGAAGTAAACCCGAAGGTACTTGGTGTTCAACCTTTACTTGCTAACAAATCATGCACTTGGTAACAAATTCTGAAATGTCTTTCTTCATTTTTGGCCAGCAATACTATTACTTTAGATCATTATACATCTTGGTGCTACCCGAATGTACAGATAAACACCCGTTATGTGCTTCATACAAAATTCTCTGTATAAGCTCCTCCTTTCCTGGCATACAAACTCTATCTGTAAACATTAACTATCCATCAGAATTAATCCGAAAGTCAGATTCAGCACCTGACTCGCACTGAGCCCTCTTAACTTGCAACTCACTATCTTCTTTCTGAGCTTCAAAGATCTCTTGAAGAAACATTGGTCTAGCTCTTAACTCAGCTAAAATGGAGCCATTGTCGGATAAGGATATCCTTGAATTCAATGCTCTTAGAATAAACAGAGACTTCCTGCTTAAAGCGGCAGCAACTATATTTGCCTTTCCTGAATGGTAGTTGATGACCAACTCATTGTCTTTTATCAACTCTAACCATCTTCTTTGTCTTAAGTTCAACTCTTTCTGCGTCATCAAGTACTTCAAACTTTTGTGATCAGTGAAAATCTAACATCGTTCACCGTATAAATGGTGTCTCCAGATCTTCAATGCGAAGACTATGGTGGCCAATTCTAGGTCATGTGCCGGATAATTCTTCTCATGAGGTTTTAACTGTCTTGAGGCATAAGCAATCACTTTGCCTTATTGCATGAGTACACAGCCCAATCCATTTAAGGATGCATCGCTGTAGACTACAAATTCTTTCCCTGATTCGGGTTGTACTAAGACTGGAGTTTCTGTCAGCATTGCTTTCAACTTCTCAAAACTTTGTTGGCATCTTTTCGACCACTCAAACTTCACGTTCTTCTATAACAATTTAGTCATCGAGGTTGTAATCATAGAAAACCCCTTGACAAATCGTCTATAGTAGCCGACTAGGCCTAGAAAACTTCTAATCTCAGTGATGTTCTTCGGTGGTTTCTAGTCTATTATAGATGAAATCTTACTTGGATCTACTCGGACTCCATCTATTGAGATAATATGTCCAAAGAATCCCACTTCATTGAGCCAAAACTCACTTTTACTGAATTTGGCATACAACTGATTTTCTCAAAGAGTCTGTAAAACTATCCGTAGATAATCAGCATGTTCATTCTCGTCTCGAGAATAAATCAGTATGTCGTCAATAAAAATGACTACAAACTTATCAAGGTATCGTCTGAAAAAATAGTTCATTAAGTCCATGAATATCACAGGAGCATTGGTCAGCCTAAAGGGCATGACTAAAAATTCATAATGCCCATACCTCGTTCAAAAGGTAGTCTTGGATACATCTGAACCTTTCACTCTCAACTGGTAGTACCCAGATCTCAAGTCTATTTTGGAGAACACAGTCGCTCCTTTCAATTGATCAAACAAATCACCGATCCTATGTAATGGGTACTTGTTCTTTACTGTCACTTTATTAAGCTGACGGTAATCAATGCACAATCTCATGGTGCCATCTTTCTTTTCACAAACAAAACCGAGCGCCCATGGTGAACAACTTGATCTTGCAAAGCCTTTGTCATCAACTCTTGCAATCAGAATTTCAACTCTTTTAACTCGTTCGAGCCATTCTATAAGGAGTAATGGATATTGGTACAGTACCGGGAGTTAGCTCAATGTTGAACTCAACTTCTCTAACTGGTGGTAATCATGGTAATTCCTTAGGAAAAACATCCACATACTCACATACTATCAACACTGATTCAATCTTTAACTCTGTCTCTTTATCATTCAATACAAAGGCCAAAAATGCCTCATACCCTTTTCTTAGATATCTTTGCGCCATCATATGAGAAATTATTACCGATGATCTATCTTGCTCATCTGATTCTACATGAAGAGTATCCCCATTCTCACATCTCATTTCAATGTATTTCTTCCCATAATTTACAATTACATTATGAGTAGTCAACCAGTCCGTACCAAGAATGAGGTCGAATTCATCAAATGGTAACAACATAAGATTTGCTTTAAAGCAATGACCTCTAATCATTAATGGACAATCTTTACAAACTTTATCAACTAACATACTCTTGCCTAAAGGATTAGACACCTTAATTAAAAATTCTGTGGTATCTATAGGCACACCCAAACCGGGTACTAATTTCATGCAAATGTAAGAGTGTGTGGATCCGGGGTCTATTAAAGCAATAACTTTGGTATTTTAAAGAGAAAAGGTACTCGTAATAACATTAGGGGAAGATGCCTCTTCGCGAGTGCGAATGGCATAAGTCCTTGCAGGCGCTCTGCCCTTGGGTCTCGTGGCCTACTCTCTGGGGTTACCTCTTCCACTTGCCCCACTTCCCGGGTTCCTCTACGGTCTCCTTCTGACTATACTCCTAAATCTCGGGTTCTGAGTTCTCTCTTTTTTAGTCATCTCTGGACAATCCTTTATGAAATGGTCTTGGGAACCACATCTAAAACATGCATTTTCATGTGCTCGGCATTCTCCCAAATGGCGTCTGCCACATTGTGGACATTCAGGTCTGTCAGGTTTAAAATTCCCAACAGTTGCAACTGAAGTCGTCTGTGCTTTATTTCCAAAATATTGCTTACTCTTGTCTTTTCTTGAAAATCCAGTGAAAGTAGCCGTTCGAGTAGAAAAATCTCTTGACTTCTTGGATGATGATTGGAACGACTTGTTCCATTGTCTCTTTTTAGAATCGCGAGACTCCATTTTATATTTTTTCTTCTTTTTTACCAGTTCTTCGAATTTATAAGGCCTTTCCACTAGTACAACAAATTCTTTTAATTCGAGGACAACAACAACCAGCTTAATGTCCTTATTTAAACCATCTTCAAACCTTTTACTCATAATGGCCTCAGTGGATACACATTTGCGAGCGTACTTGCTGAGTCATACGAACTCTCGCTCATAATTAGTTACTGACATCTTACCTTGCTTTAGCTCTAGAAATTCTTTCCCCTTCTGGTCTACAAACCTCTGGCTGATATACTTTTTCTTAAACTCTTTTTGGAAGAATTACCATGAGATCTTTTCCCTTGGTACCACCGAAAAAAGGGTATTCCACCAATGGTAAGCAGAATCTCTTAAGGAGACTACACACTTCATGCATTCATCAGGAGTGCAAGACAGTTCGTTAAATACTCTGATGGTATTTTCTAACCAGAACTCAGCTCTTTCTGGATCATCATCTTTTCTAGCTCAGAATTATTCTACCCCATGCTTCTTGATCCTATCAATTAGAGGTTTACCTCCTCTTACCACCTCTACTACTTGAGGGACTACTGGAGTAGGTTATAGAACAGGCGGGGGTGGAGGGGGTTGTGCATTTGGGTTCACTCGAACGAACTCCGTGTACCAGGCATCCATCATATGGAGGAAGGCTTCTCTAGCCTCTTCTCCTCCTCCTTCTTGACTCACCATAGTGGGTCTATTCTCATTCTCATACGGCACCGTCCCTTCTGCGGGAGCTGGTGCGTTACTTTCTAGATCACCCGCCTCAGCTCTTTCGAGATCCATTTACTATACGCATAAACATAATTTAAGTCGTCAGGAGTCGTCACATATCATTATAAAAATATTCTTACATATGGCATGTATAGCTAGACTCATGCTCGTGCTGCGTTAGTCCTAGAATTGACTAAATCGTAGCTCTGATACCACTAAATGTAACACCCCACACCCACGACCGATACTGGGTCTGGATACGAGACATTACTATGCTTGAACTCACTGAAACATGTACTTACGGGCTATAAAATTTCGTTCTAACTTGAAAATTTCACTTTCTTAGTCAACACACATAACAAGGGCCTACGAGGCCTTTAACACATGTCAAAAAACTTTCGAAATTAAAATCAAATAACTCATTTTTGATGCAGGGTTCACATGTCCGTGTGACTTGGAACACGCCCGTGTACCCTTAAGCACGCCCATGCCCTCAAACCGTGTAGAATTACTGACTATTTCCACACGGGTTAGACACGCCCATGTCTACCAACCGTGGGAGGTTACTTGCTAATTTCACACGGCCATGACATGCCCGTGGGCTTAGACCGTGTGCTAATCCTTGATATACTGACTAAATTAACATGGTCTGGGCACACGCCTATGTCCAAACCGTGTGTCTTACACAGCATACACACACGGCCATGGGATTTGCCCGTGGCCTATTCTGATTAATAATACTAAGGTCCAAGGTTAACACGGTCTTGACACACGCCCGTGTGTCCAATCGTGTGGGCACTTACAGGTTATTTACCAAGCCGTTAACCACCCTGAAATGAAGATCATATCCATACACAATTCAACGATGCAATAACAACTCAATTTTATGAATAATACTACATGCTTCATTGATCTCAATAAACATACATGCTTAGTCCAATTTGGCCAATCACTTAGCCATATACAAAAGAATAATAAACTTGTTAGCCTTTACAAAGGCCCTTCTTAAAATATGTTCACAAAATGAATGTTTCCTATACATGCCATACTTAGTAAAGTAACTTGGCTATATCAAAATAAGAGTTGATAGTGTGTTGCGAGCTCCAACTTTAATGATCCACGAGTTAGCTTGGCAGGACTGCATAGAAAGAAAGAATCATAACGTAAGCATATAGCTTAGTAAGTTTGCATGTGACAACTCATAGCATCATCATTGCTTAATATAAACCATTTCACATAAACAATGGTATCATGAATTTCAGCTAAAGAGCTTACTTACTCATATAGATTCTTACATGTCTCATGACGCTTACTATTATCATACTTGTAAGGTAACCATGATACCTATATCACTTGGTCACATTGACCAGTATTCTATAATAACAATAATCATGATATCTACTTTGTCATTCATAACATGAATAATACTGAAACACCCCAAACCCGGCCCAAAAAGCCTAACCGGATTTGGTATGTTCCTCGAGTAAAACTTTAGCGGAATATCGTTTTGTTCAAGAAAACTTGATGATTTTAAGTAAAACGGATTAACTTAAAGATCGAGTTGGGCTTAGTTGAAAAATAGATTTGTATTTTCTTAAAACATATATATAAATATTACTGACAAAAACCTTTTTAAATTATTTATCGAAAACCATTTAGTTATTTAATTGATAATTGTTCATGGCAGAATTTAAAATAAATCCAAACACAAAATCTAAAAGTAGTTTATAGTGGCCTTATTACAAAAATAGCAAACCCAAAATAAAGTCTAAGTAATAAAATTTAAATTAATAAGTTTAAGTTGGGAAATCTCTACAATACTTGATACGAGCACTGGCCACCTCGAAATCCTTGCTGACTCGATCCATCGCACTATGAATTATCTGAAAAGTTTATCCCACAAAAGGGGTGAGTCATAAACTCAATGTATAACACATACACTAAAAAGTCCATTTTATCATATGCTTTAAGTCCAAAAAATTTCACATATGGCCATAGGCCCATTTAACTCATATTTAGCCCAAAGGCCCATTTAGCTCATATTAGCCCAAAGGCCCATATCATAGCAGATCAAATAATAATCATTCAATATTACATGGTTATGTACATGAAATGAAATGCAAGCCCGACCCACCTAAATATCCATCCGCTACACACCACCCGTACCAACCAACACACCGTGGGGATTACTAAATCGACCCTCCATCCGCTACACACCATCGAAGGCAGTTGCTGCAGTCAACATGCACATCGCCCTTATAATTTTGTGGCAAAGCCACCAAAACAGATGTGACCGAAGTCACCTGATCAAGTCCAAATTTCAAATACGTGATCAAGTCACCAGATTCACATATGTGACCAAGTCACCGGAGTTCAAATATGTGACCGAGGTCACCGAGTCAAATATGTGACCAAGTCATCTGAGTCAAATATGTGACCGAAGTCACCGTAAATGTGGTAAAACCACCGAATACTTCCTCCTTTATCAACAATACCCATATGCCCATGTACATACATATCAAATCGATTTTCATGCTATTTACCCCACAAAACATAATATAATCATACTCATTTCATATTTATGCATATAGCAAAAATAAACGGAATATTAGGGTAAACATACTCGAATTTTGTATACCAATGATTGGTATCCACAAACAAACATATTGTCATATAATCATTTTTTAAAATTTAGATCTATGGAAATTTTAATGTAAGGTTACACACCTTGTGACAAGGAGAACAATACCCTCTCGCTCGTCAACACCTAATTAATTAACACACTTGGTTAGTATACACTATTGTTAACAAAACTATACTTATTGACGAGAGATCTAATTCCTTACCCTCGATTCTCGAACGACAATTATTTGTGGTTTTTCTCCACTAGATGGATCAAAACCCACCGATATTCCACCAACGTAAAGTGGTTCTGGTTGTATGCGACTACTTCAAATAACCGATCCTCGTTAGCGAGGGTCCATAACCCGGTGGAAAGTCTCTAACCGCCAATACAGCCCTTCGTTTATAGTTCGACGGTAAAGGAATACCTCCTCTCTTCCAAACACTCCGTACGGC
This sequence comes from Gossypium rotundifolium, assembly GCA_025506655.1. Taxonomy (NCBI): domain Eukaryota; kingdom Viridiplantae; phylum Streptophyta; class Magnoliopsida; order Malvales; family Malvaceae; genus Gossypium; species Gossypium rotundifolium. The sequence goes on from CP106734.1 coordinate 70,136,299, forward strand.
TCTTTTCTTACCTATCTTGTTGATCTTAAATCATCCCTAAAATAACGTTGATTAGCTATCCATTCAAAAAGATTTGATATAACCAAAAGGGAATAATCTTACCTTAGATGATCCGAAAGATCACTTCTTAAAAGTCTTCTTCAACAAGGATCCTTGAAAATCCTTTCCAAGGATTCGGCCTAAGAGAGAAAATAAGAGATCATGTTTCTAAAATCAACTATTAGTAAAAGAAATAATGAAAACTATGGACGGAAATTTTTACTTACTCTCTTGAAGATTCGGCCTAAATCAAAAAGAAGAGAAGGGTTGATGATTCTTGGTTTAAAAGAAAATAGTTTCTATAGAGAGAAGAAAGAAAAATGATGATAAAGAAAAGAAAAGGGATAGGTTTAGAGACCTATGCACATTCGCCAAAGAGGTAAAAATTGAAGAAAATGGTTCTTGATCCTTTGTAGTTTTGAGAAAGAGGGAAAGAAAGAGAGAATTAAAATGAAAAGAAAAGAAAAGGAGAAATGATCAAAGAGAAAGGAGATTGGTTTTGGGGCTTAGATGCATTCGCCAAGAGGGAGAAATGAAGAAGAAAAATGGCGCTTGAACCTTTTGGTACTTTCTTGAATGAGAGAAAAGGAAGAAAAGAAGAAAGGCTTTCCAACTTTTGAGGCTTTTGACAAGAATTTTGAGAGAGAGGAATTTTAACCAAATGGTCAAAATGAGAACCAAAACAAAGAGAAGTTTTGCCTAATTCCCAAAGCAAGATTCGGCTAAGAGGAGAATTTTTGGAGAAATGAGAAAAGATGGTCAATTTTTTTTTGCTAGGATTTTTGGCCAACTAGCACCCTAATGGCTACACTAATTTTCGATCAACCTAGCCAACATCATTCCCCTTTTTCCTCCTTGTTTCTTCCCCATCATATCCAAAATTTGCTACACAATTAAACCACTCCCTTAACCCTTCATGCCGTCTAGGTTCATGGTCAAATGACCATGAACACACTCTCAAAACATTGCCCAATATTATGCCTTTTGTCCCCCCTCATCTTATCATCAACTTATGATTCCATACCATAAGTTATTAGCTTCCTTTTTCACTTGGTCAAATAGCCCAAATTAAGAGAACACTTATCCACTTTAGAACATTCTTGGCCGACACTTATAGGGAAGAAAACAAAAAATAAAATCCTCCCTTATGCTAGCTAGGAGATTCGAACCTCACTCCTCAAGCACACATCCATGCATCTTAACCACCTTGCCAATTACTCAATTCATGCTAAAACCTCTTATCATTAATTCTTAAGGCCTAACTTGCTTAGCTCTCTCTAATTAATAGGAATTAAAAGTTTTACTAAGCATGCACTTAATTAATGAAGCTCAAATAACTTCCAAAAATACACTTAATAATAATTAAGCATGCAACATCATTCAATTAAGTAAGATGCATAACCCCTAATTATCAGGATATTACAAATACTCAACTTCATATAACTTCATCTTGATACTAACTTTACTTTCTTAGCTTTCTTGCTATCTTCTTTTAGCTTACTTATTTGCCCGATGAATTTATGTGAATAATCGAGGATACTAAATCTCTTCCCACACAATATGATGCCAAAGCCATATCCTAGACATGGTCTTACATGGGTTATCTCATCTTGGTTTCACGACCATGTCTTGACATGGACTTATATGAAGTCTTGCTCTTGATAACATACTCAATGCCAAGCTTGAGTCCTTGGACTTACATGATAACTTGCTTGCTAACTTGATCAATGCCAAGATTGCCTTGGACTTACATGATATCTTGATCAATTCCAAGCTTGCCTTGGACTTACATGATAACTTGCTTGCTAACTTGATCAATGCCAAGCTTGCCTTGGACTTACATGATATCTTGATCACTACCAAGCTTGCCTTGGACTTACATGATATCTTGATCAATGCCAAGCTTGCCTTGGACTTACATGATAACTTGATCAATGCCAAGCTTGCCTTGGACTGACATGACAACTTGCTTGCTAACTTGATAAATGCCAAGCTTGCCTTGGACTTACATGATAACTTGCGTGGTAGATCAAGTATCCTGGGAAATTTATTTCCCATCGGGACTTGCTCGTACTTATCATCATAATTTCTTGCTTGAACATAACATGATCATTTCATACAATTATTGTACATTATATTAAGCAATTTAATGATAATAATCATAAAGCTTAGAAATCATACAAACTTACTTCAATATACAAAATGTATGTAGATGTGCAATTTTAGTCTTCGACTTTGTTCTTGCTTCGATTTCGATCCGGGCTTTGTTTTTCTTGATCTATAATCATAAATAGATCATTTACTAACCATATTGACTAAATTGACTCATAACTCATACTTTGGAAAATTACTATTTTGCCCCTATACTGTTTAACATTTGCACTTTTGCTCCAATTCTCGTAAAATGATTTTCATGCAACTTTCTTAAACTTCATGCTCAACTGAATCATTTTCTCTTCTATAACAATCATTAATTCTCACTATTTCTAGTAGGTATGACCAATTTTATAACTGTTACAAAATGGTCCCTACTACCATTTTTCATGAAATTCATTAAGGAAAAGATGTTTATCTAACATCAAACTCTCTTAAACTTCCATCAAACATCATTTAACAAGCATGTCATTTAAGGGTAGATTTTTGAACATGCATCTTAGCTCATTTTATAGCTAAAATTAGCTAATTCATAATACGGGAGCTTAAAAAATACGAAGAATATTAAAAATGGGGCTAAGATGAACTTACTATGAGCTTGAAAAAAATGAAGAACCCTAGCTATGGTGTCTCCCAATTTTCGACAGCAACAAGGAAGAAGATGAGTGAATTTTTCTCATCTTTATCCTATTTTAATCACTAATGAGGCCAAATGACCAAAATGCCCTTCCTCTTAAAAATTTCCATAATAGTCTCTTAAGGCCAATTTTCTCTAAAAATTAAATTTTGGGAAAATTGCTATTTAAGGGCTCATAATTATTATTCTAATGCTATTTCATGCAAAAAAGCTTCTAGAAACTCATATATTGCAACTTTTGCAATTTAGTCCTTTTTGGACCAATTGACCTTAACTTAATAAAATTGCTTTACAAAACTTTCATACTAACGTGCAAACATGACATAAACTTTAAAAACTCATAATTTCACCTCGGGTTCATGGCCTCGCACCACTATCCTGACTAGGCCCTAAATTGGCCTGTTACACATATTGGTTGAACGATCTTAGACTATTGAATTGGTCATTTCATGTAGGTTTTGGTTATGTTTTGATGCCTTGATGATATGTAAAAAAGGTTTTTAGGTGGTTGCATGATTTGGTGTAGAAAATGGCTTAATTTCGAGCAAATTCAAGTCCACACGACCTAAGACGTGGTCATGTGACTTAGCTGTGTATGACGCACGACCTGAAAACATGGCTGTGTATCCCCTGTAGGTTTCATTGCATGCAAGTTAGGCTATTACACGACCTAGCACACAGCCTGGCACACGGGCGTGTGGCTTGGCTATATGACCCAACTCAAAGAGTTACATGGGTAAGGGCATAGGTTGGTACACAGTCATGTGTCCCTATTTTGATTGTTACACGGCCTAAGACACGAATGTGTGTCTTAGCTGTGTGAGTCACACGGCCTGGACACACAGTCGTGTGACTACTGTAGTCCAAATTTTTTGACTTTTTCTTGATCTTTTCAAATGTTCCCAATTTAGTCTTGGATTTTTTCTAAAGTATTTTTTAGGGCCTCGAGGGCTCAATTATGGGACGTTATGAAAGTAATTGAATGTAATTAGATTATGTTTGCATTGATGTATGAATTGAATGATTTAATATTTTGTTTGTACGGTAATGCTTTATAACCCTATTCTGGTGACGGATATGGGTTAGGGGTGTTTCATTTAATGGTATTAGGGCTATAGTTTAGTCAGTTCCATGCCTGAACGTAGCATGTGAAATGTTTAGAATTACATGCCATATAAATTTGTGATAGTGTAACGTGTTTAATCTGATCTAACCTTTGTTTTTCTTATAGATTGTAAAGATGTTAGACAGATCTGATCGTGTTGAAAATGATGAGGTTAATAGTAATGTACCAACCTCTAATCATGGTACGAGTAGTAATGTTCCAATTCCTCCAGTACATGAGCATGAACTTAAAAACATGTTCTATGGATTTATGAACTAGTGGTTCAACGAGTTTATGCAAATGAAAACTCCTGCTCAACAACCTCCACCACTTGTTATACCTCCGGTTGCACCTCCACCTCCTCTTATGACCGAGCCTAGTTGACGTATTCCAATAGAGAAGCTTAGAAAGTGTGGTACCGAAGAATTTTGGGGTAAATTAGAAGACGATCTAGTTAAAGCTGAGTATTGGCTTCAAAACATCTTGCGAGTTTTCAAAGAAATGGGTTGCCCTTCTGATTATTTTCCTATATGTGTCATTTCGTTACTAAAAGAGAAAGCGTATAGTTGGTGGACTACGTTTGTAGGTATGGTATTGAGGGAGAAAATTTCCTGGGATTTCTTTCAGATCGAGTTTAAAAAGAAATATGTCGAAGCGATATCTAAACAAGAAAAAGAGAGAATTTCTTAAGTTACGTTAGGGAAATAAATTGATGGCTGAGTACGAGAGAGAGTTTGTTTATCTTAGTAAATATGCCTGAGAGGTCATGCCTATAAAAGAGGAGATGTGTATCTGATTTGTAAATGGCCTGAATGATAAAATCTGAATGATGATCAGTGGAAATAAAATCTAAGAATTTGTTGTTTTATCTAATCGTACACAGAAAATTGAATAAGTGTACAACCGCAAGATACAACGGGATAAATGAATTCGAGCTCTTAATAAGAGAAGTTCTTCTAAGTCGTTTCCAATACCATCGGTAAAAAAGATTAGAGAAGATTTTAGCCGAGCTACTTCAAAATCTGAGCATCTGAACAAAAATAAATCAATTCAGCATCTTTTCAAAGCTCCTACTAAATCAATTGATAGTGTGGGAAGTGTATAATGCTCCGAAGCCCAATTGTAGACATTGTGGAAAATATCATCCTGAGGAGTGTAGAGCTAAGTCGTGAGCTTGTTATAGATGTGGGTTGACTGACCACTTTCTCCAGAATTTCCCTAAACAGTTAAAAGAAAATGATGATCAGAATGAAAAGGAAATGTCTACATCTTAGAAGAGTAGACGTCCAGGTTAGAATAGTACTATTGGGATTGCTCATATGGGAGTAAAAGACACCGTTGTTCAGTCAGAGGCTAGAGCACACGCTCGCACATATTCCATTCAAGCCAGGGAGGAAGTTGCGGCACCTGATGTGATTACTGGTATATTCTATCTCTTTGATGTTACTATGTATGCACTGATTGACCGTGGATCAACTCATTCTTATATTTGAATGGCATTAGTAACGACAAAGAAATTACTATTGAATCCACTGAGTATAATATTCAAGTTACTAATCCATTAGGTCAGAGTGTGATAGTTAACTTAGTTTTTTGTAAATGTTCGCTAAAAGTTAGAGGCTATGAATTCCCTGTGGATTTGATGTTATTACCCTTTCGGGAATTTAATATTATTTTGGGTATATATTGGCTATCGTTGCATGATGCTGTGGTAAACTGTAGACAGAAATGGATTGGTTTGAAATGTTAAACATGAGAGATGATTTCAGTTGAGTCTGATGGGCTGAAAAGTGCTGTTAGAATCATTTCATCTATTTTCACACAGAGATTGATACATAAAGGTAGTGAAGCATTTCTATCGTACATTCTTGATACTAGAGATTCAAAATTGAAGTTAGATCATTTACTGATTATTAATGAGTTTACTAATGTGTTTCTTGAAGATTTACCGGGTTGACCTCCTGATCGTGAAGTTGAGTTTGTGATTGATCTGGTTCTTGCTACTGCACCGATATCAATATCACCATATTGCATTGCGCCAACTAAATTAAAAGTGTTGAAAGCACAATTGCAAGTGTTGTTAGATAAAGTGTTTATTCGACCAAGAGTATCTCCTTGGGGTGCACCTATGTTATTTGTGAAAAAGAAATACCACTCTTTAAGATTGTGTATATACTACAGACAGTTGAACAAAGTCATGATGAAAAATAAGTATCCCTTGCTACGTATTGATGATTTGTTTGATCAATTAAAAGGTGCCACAGTGTTCTCAAAGATAGATCTTAGATCCAGGTATTATCAGTTGAAGGTTAAAGATTGTGATGTGTCAAAGGCAGTGTTCGGAACTCGTTATGGTTATTATGAGTTTCTGGTAATGCCATTTGGCTCGACTAATTCCCCTACTTCTTTTATGGATTTGATGAATCAAAAATTTCAACCTCATTTGGATTGATTTGTTGTTGAATATATCAATGATATATTGATCTATTCCAAGATAGAATCGAAGTAAACTCAACATTGGAGAAGTGTGTTACAGACTTTGAGAGAAAAACAACTGTATGCAAAATTTCAGTAAATGTGAATTTTGGCTTCACGAGGTTGGATTTTTAGGTCACATAGTATGTAACACCCCTTACTCGTGTTCGACGCCAGGACAGGATACGAGGCTTTGCCATACTTAACCTTACTTAAAAATGCATTTTCGGGCTATAAAATTTCATTCAAACTTAAAACTTTTCCTTCTTAATCATAACGTGTACATTATGGGCCTACGAGGCCCTAAACTTACTTTCGGGAAGTTTCAAAGTTCATCTGGAAACTGTGGTACTCTTTGAAAAATTTTACTCAAATAGGGGTCACACGCCCGTGTGACATGGGACACGCCTGTGTGGGCAGGCCATGTGATCTCACACGTACATGTCCCTAGCCCATGGGGAATTCATGTTCTTTTGGAACCTACAGGCAATTTCACACGGTCGGACACATGCCCGTGTCCCTCACGTTGCCTAGACAAGCCCTTGTCCTTCACCCGTGGAGCTCTCTGTTTATGACGTCATCAAACCCTTAATAGCACACGGCCAAGGCACACGTCCGTGTAGTGGCCCGTGTGACGAATCGAATTCTCGTAATTAAAATTCAGAGGACGCAGGGCCTATCAACACACCCATATGGGTTGACTGTGTGTCTACCTGTGTGGACAATTAGAGGCTATTTTCCAAGCCTCTTTGCCACCCTGAAACTTAAACTCATTCATTTCATCACATGAAGCACATAATATGACAATATCAAACTATGAGAAACCATTAAATTATCACTCATTTCATCCACATTTTTACTCAATATCTTGCATGAACATTCATTTCATTATATCTATCAAACCTGGAACATGAACTTGACAATATTGGCTAATTCATCATGGCAAATTACAAAAATGAATTTGAAGCATTAATAGCAACCCTTTGGCCTTCAAACATAACATGACACAAAAGAATCAAGTTCCTATACATTCCATACTCAAAATGAATTAACTTTACTATACCAAAGGAATGACTGATAGTGTGATTTGAGCTCTAACGTTCTATGATCCTCGAGCTAACTTGGCGAAACTACAAAGAAAAGGGAAAAGAGAGGGGTAAGCATATAGCTTAGTAAGTTTGCATGAAATTCTAAAGCAACATATTTGCTCAAACCAAATTCATCCTTTTCATGAAACAATAGAACATATGTCTCAGATGCTTAAACATACTTACTCATATTCATTCTTACCCATCTCATATCACATTATGATTTAGTAACTTATACTTACTCATAGTACCTGTATCACTTAATCCATTGACTTAGCACATATGGTAACATAAACATAAACTCAAATATTCATCATTCTTATTATGAATGAAACTTAAGATCATCTATAAACGGATTTGGCTCTATACCATTTCACACACTTAACTCTTTTGCCTATGAATGAATCAGATTATCGTAGGATATTCGAATTCATCATGCATAAATCTTGATGCCAACACCATATCTTGGATATGGTCTTACATGGGATCACCCATTGATGCTGATGCCATATCCCAAATATAGTCTTACACGAGATCTTATAGGTCGATGTCGATGCTGTAATAGCTCGACTTAGGGCCTAGCTGGAATAGTGGTGCGAGACCACAAATTTGAAGAATAAATATGTGTTTAAATGGTTTTTATAAGGCTTATGAGGTGCTTGCATAATTGTGTGAAAATTTTATGAAGGAATTTTATTAATTAGTGAATAAATTGTCTATTAGGACTAAATTGCAAAAATTAAAAAATATGGGATTCTAGAAGATTTAAGTATGAAATAGAATTATAAAAATTATTAGAAGTCCTTATTTAGCAATTAGACAATATTATGTTAAGATGGACAAAAATGGACATAGGAAGGAAATATCTTAAGAAATGATCATTAAGGGCATTTTTGTCATTTGGTAAATTAAAGAATTAAAAGGGTAAAGAAGTCAAAATTAGTGTCCATCTCTTCTTTCTTGGCCAAAAATCACAAGGAGCCATGGCTAGGGTTTTTTTCAACTTCCAAGCCTGATAGTAAATGCATCCTAGCCTCGTTTTTTAATGTTCTTCGTATTTTTGAGATCCTCGTAGCTCGATTTAACTATTTCTAGTTATATTTTGAGCTAGGGATTATGTTCAAAAATTTACCCATGTATGAGATGCATGTATTTTGATGTTTTATGGAAGATTATGAAAGTTTGATGTAGGATAAATATCTTTTTCTAAGTGATTTTCATGAAAAATCCATGTAAAGACCAAATTGTAAAAGTTATGAAAATGGTCATACATGAGCAAAATACTGGAAATTGAATGTTGTTATAGTTGAGAATATGATTCAGCTAGGCTTGAAAAATAAGAAAGATGAATAAAAATTATTTTACGAGCCTAGGGACAAAAGTGTATTTTTGAGAAAGTTTAGGGGCAAAAATGTAATTTTTGCTAAAGTATGATTTATGAGTCAATTTAGTCAATGTAAGTATTAAACAAGCTAAATTGTTATTACAGATCAAGAAACACGAAGCCCGGACTGAAATCGAGGCAAAAACAAGGTTGAGGACTAAATTGCACAACTCTACACATTTTAAGTATCGAGGTAAGTTTGTATGAATTTAAAGTTTCATATTAATTTTATAATTAAATTACTTACTATTCTGTACAATGTACATTATTTTCATGAAGTTGATTGACAATGCCTAATAAGGAAAATCAATGAGAATAAGTAAGTGAAAGTCCCAGTTAAAGATTTGGAATAAGAAGGATACTTATGTCATAACATGAGACAACGAAAGCCTATGTAAGACCATGTCTGGGACATGGCATCAACATCAAGGAATGTAGGTCCCATGTAAAACCATGTCTGGGGCATGGCATCAGCACCGAATGTAGATCCTGTGTAAGACCATGTCTGGGACATGGCATCAGCATCGAATAAGGCAAGGATATCATGTAAGTCCATGTCAAGACATGGCATTGATAAGTTACAATAAGGCAAGGATCCCATGTAAGTCCATGCCAAGGCATGGCATTGGTGAATTCATAAGGCAAGGATACCACGTAAGACCATGTCAAGACATGACAATGGTAAGTTTCAAAGGAAACATATAAGGAAGATCTCGTATAAGACCATGTCTGGGACATGGCATCGGTATCATAAGGTGATCCCATGTAAGACCATATCTGGGATATGGCATTGGCATCAAGATACATGTTTAACGATATTGAGTATCCTCCGACATTCCGAGTAACTCAATGGGAAAAAGAGACAAGTATGAAAGAAGTAACAAGAAAGCTAAGTAATCAAAATAATACAAGTTAAGTTATTCAAGGCTGATAAAGAATTCTACCTAAATGAAGGAAGATAATGATTTGATGTTCATTTTATATTAGAAAAAAGTGCTAATCTATGTGATTAAGTGATACATGTACCCTAATTTTAATTACAAGTATGAATTTATAATGTGGTAAGTGATGAGAAAGAGTAAGTAAGAGAAAGTAAGTTCAAGCACTTGAGATTCGTGTTGCTTTAGTCTCATGATGGATGAGTTTAATTATAAGCTATTATATTGCTTTGTTAAATCCTCATGCAAACTTACTAAGTTATAAGCTTACCTCTCTCCTTTCCTTTTTCCATGTAGATTCGCCAAGTCAGCTCAGGGATCACAGACGTCTGAGCTCGGATCACACTAATTTGGTATAGTAAAGTTAATTAATTTTGAGTATGGCATGTATAGGAGTTTGATCTTTTTGGTCATGACATATGGTGAGATTAAGGCTTGGTTATTCAGATTATACATTCTTTTTTATATGGCCATTAGAAATTGGTCAATATTTGTTAAGTTATATGCCCTTTCATGATGATAAGCTTATGCAATGTATGGAATAATTGAGTTGTTTAAGATAGTATAAGTGTGTTTAATTTTCAGGGTGGCAATTGGCTTGGAAAATAGCCCTATAATTGTCCACACGGGTAGACACACGGGCGTGTGTCTAGGCCGTGTTTGACATATGGTCAGCCCCATGGGTGTGTTGATAGGTCGTGTGTCCCTTGCATTGATTTACGAAAATACGATTCGTCACACGGGCTAGAACACAGGCGTGTGCCATGGCCATGTGCTATTAAAAGTATGATGACGCCATAAACAGGGAGATACATGGGTATAGGACACGGGCGAGTCAAGGCCTTGTGAAGGACATAGGTAATAGACACGGGCGTGTGCTCAGCCGTGTGAAATAAGTTAGAGTCGACCACGGGTGTCGAACACGGGCATGTCTTAAGGGCACACGGGCGTGTCACTTAGACCACACGGGAGTGTGGCCCCTATTTAGGAAAAAAGTTTTTAACAACTTTTGAGTTCCCGGATGAATTCTGAATCCCTCCGAACATACAATTAGGGCTTCATAGGCCCATTATATGCACATTATGGTTAGAAACAAAAGTTTTTAAAATGTAATGAAATTTTATGGCCCGTAAATGTAAGATTAAGTAAGATTAAGTATAGTAATGTCTCGTATCTGATCCCGGCGTCAGACTCGAGTAAGGGGTGTTTCAGATGCCATATCCCAGATATGGTCTCATACGAGATCATACATGAATGTCAATTCCATGCCCCAGACATAGTCTTATACGAAATCTTCTTTTGGTGCTAAGGTCATATCCCCGACATGGTCTTACACGGGACCTTCTTTATTTAATGCTAAACATGGGTAACCTCATTATTCTGAATCTTTATTCGGGATTTCACATAATTTATTTTCACCATTTCCTCATCGAGTTTCATCACTCGATTATTCATAGCAATAACATACATTGTCGTAATATTAAGTAGTTTCAAACATCAAAACATTATGAAACTTCAACATCACGCAAACTTATCTTGATTCTCAAAATGTGTATCGATGCTCGATTTAGTCCTCGATTTTGTTCTTGTTTCGATTTCGATCCGGGCTTCGCATTTCTTGATCTATAATAAAAATTTCATTTGTTAAATACACACATTGACTAAATCGACTCATAATTCATATTTTGGAAAAAATTACAATTTTGCCCCCAAACTTTTACATAATTAAACATTTTCCCCTAGGCCTGTAAAATGATTTTCATTCAACTTTCATGTATTTCAAGCCTATCCAAATCATATTCTCAACTATAGAAACCTTCAATTTATACTATTTCACTCATGTATGACCATTTTCATAACTTTTACAATTTGGTCCTTACATGCATTTTTCATGAAATTCACTTAGAAAAAGGTGTTTATCATACATCAAACTTTCATATTCCTCTATAAAACATCAAAATACATGTATGTCACACATGGGTAAATTTTTGAACATGAACCCTAGCTCAAAATATAGCTACGAATAGCTAAATCGAGCTACGAAGGTTTCAAAAATATGAAGAACATTAAAAACGGGGCTAACTATCAAGCTTGGAAGTTGAAGAAACCCTAGTTATAACTCATTGGAAATTTCGGCTAAGGTAGGAGAAGATGGACATGATTTTTGCTTCTTTTTTCCCTTTTAATTCTTTTATTAACCAAACGATCAGAATGCCTTTAATGGTCCTTTCTTGAGATTTTTCCTTCCCATGTCCATTTTTGTCCATCATCAAATATAATGGTCTAATTGCTAAATAAGGACCTCTAGTAATTTTCATAATTCTATTTCATACTTAAATCTTCTAGAATCTCATATTTTCCATTCTTTTGAATTTAGTCCTAATACACAATTTAATCACTAATTAATAAAATTTCTTCATAAGATTTTCACACAATCATGAAATCACCTCATAAACCTTACAGAAATCATAAAACTCATATTTCTACTTCAAATTTGTTGTCTCGCACCACTATCCTGACTAGGCCCTAAGTCGGTTGTTACAATTCTCCCCCATTAGGGATTTTTGTCCGCAAAATCTTACCAGTGAAAAGGTTTGGGTTGTGGTTCCTCATAGTCTCTTCGTGCTCCTATGTAGCCTATTCTACCCTATGTCTTTGCCATAATACTTTCACGAGAGCTATACTCTTATTTCTCAACTGTTTGACTTCCCGTGTTAGGATCTTGACTGGTTCTTCACCATATGTCATGTCGGGTTGAATCTCAACCTCTGTCGATGTGATCACATGCGAAGGGTCTGATCGGTAGCATCGCAACATAGACACATGAAATACATCATGAATCCTTTTCTAACTCAGGTGGCAAAGCCAATCTATAATCTACTGGCCCTATTCCCTCAGTGATCTCATATGGTCCGATAAAATGCGGACTCAATTTGCCTTTCCGACAAAATCTAAGAACTTTTCTCCATAGTGATACTTTCAAGAATACTCTATCACCGACTTGATACTCAATTTCTTTCCTTTTCAAATCTGAATAGGATTTTTTCGATCAAAAGCAGCTTTAAGCAATCTCGAATCACCTTTACTTTTTCTTTAGTTTCTCTAACCAAATCATCCCCGTGAATTTGGTTTTCCTTAAGTTCAGTCCAATATAAAGGCGTTCGGCACTTATGCCAATATAAAGCCTCATAAGGCGCCATTTTCAAGCTTGACTAAAAACTGTTATTGTAGGTGAATTCCACCAACAGTAGATATCTTTCCCAACTGCCTTGAAATTCAAGAACACAACATCGAAGCATGTCTTCAAGTACTTGTATCAACCTCTCCGACTAACCATCGGTTTGGGGGTGGAAGGCCATACTAAAATTCAACTTTGTGCCCAAGGCCTCTTGCAACTTTTTCCAAAATCTGGACGTGAATCTCGGATCTCTATCTGATATAATCGATAATGATACTCCATGAAGCCTTACTATCTCTGAAACATACAAGTTTGCTGACTTGTCAAGTGAGTAATCAACTCGTACAGATATGAAATTGGCTGACTTCGTAAGTCTATCAATTACAACCTATATAGCATCTTTCTTCCTCAGTGTCAACGACAAAATCGTTACAAAATCCATGGTAACTTGGTCCCATTTCCACTCGGGTACCATTATAGGTTAAAGCAAACCCGAGGGTACTTGGTGTTCGGCCTTTACTTACTGACAAATCAAGCATCTTGATACAAACTCAGATATATCTTTCTTCGTGCTCGGCCACAAATGCCATTTGTTCAAATCATTATACATCTTGGTGCTACCCAGGTGTACAGACAGGAATCCATTATGTGCCTCATATAAAATCTTTCGGACAGGTTCATCACTCATTGGCACACAAACCCTATCTCTAAACATCAAACACTTATTTGAACTAATCCAAAAATTGGACTCAACACCTAACTCGCATTGAACTCTTTTGGCTTGTAAGTCACTGTCATCTTTCTGTGCCTCATAAATCTCTTGGAAGAACATTGGTCTAGCCCTCAACTCAGCTAGAATTGAATCGCCATCAGATAAACTTACCCGTATAGCCCTCAAAGTAAATAGGGATTTCCTACTCAAAGTATCAACGACTACATTCGCCTTTCCCGGGTGGTAATCAATGATTAACTCATAATCCTTTATCAACTCTAACCATCTTCGCTGCCTTAGGTTCAATTCTTTCTAAGTCACTAAGTACTTTAAACTTTTATAATCAGTAATATTCGTCATCTCTCACCATACAAATGGTGTCTCTATATCTTTAACGCAAACACAATGGTGGCCAATTCCAAATCATGCAGCGGGTAATTCTTCTTATGTGACTTTATCAGTCTGGAGGCATATGCTATCACCTTGCCTTATTGTATAAGTACACAGCCCAATCCACTTAAGGATGCATTGCTGTAGATCACAAATTCTTTTCCCGACTCAGGTTGTACTAGAACTAGAGCCTCTGTCAACATTTCCTTTAATTTTTCAAAACTCTGTTGGCACTTTTCTGTCTATTCAAACTTTACATTTTTCTGTAACAGTTTCGTCATTAGGGTCGCTATCATTGAAAACCCCTTGACGAACTGCCTATAGTAACTAGCTAAGTCGAGAAAACTTCTAACCTCAGATACATTTTTCGGTGGTTTCCAACCCATAATAGCTGAAATCTTACCTTGATCAACTCGAACCCCATCTCCCGAGACAATGTGTCTTAGAAATCCAACTTCCTTGAGCCAGAATTCACTTTTGCTAAACTTGGCGTACAACTGATTATCTTGTAGAATTTGCAAAACTGTCCTCAAATGCTCAGCGCGCTCATGCTCATCCCGAGAATATATTAGTATATCATAAATAAAAACCACAACAAACTTGTCCAAAATGGTCTAAAGATGCTGTTCATTAAATCCATAAACACCGCAGCGGCATTAGTTAAACCAAAAGGCATGACTAAAAATTCATAATGCCTATACCTCGTCTGAAATGATGTTTTCGGCACATCTAAATCTTTTACTCTCAACTGATAATAGTTGGACCTCAAGTCTATCTTGGAGAACATAGTGGCTCCCTTCAATTGATCAAACAAATCGTCAATCCTTGGAAAAGGGTACTTGTTCTTCACTGTTACCTTATTAAGCTGTCGGTAATCTATGCACAATCTCATGGAGCCATCTTTCTTTTTCACAAATAGTACTGGAGCACCCCATGGGGAACAACTCGGTCTAGCAAAACCTTTGTCCGTTAACTCTTGCAATTGTGCCTTCAATTCCTTTAACTCTGTTGGAGCCATTCTGTAAGGAGCAATCGATATCAGTACTATACTGGGAGCTAACTCAATACCGAACTCAACCTCTCTAATCGGAGGTAGTCTTGGCAATTCCTTGGGAAAAACATCTGGGTACTCACATACTATCAGAACTAATTCAATTTTTAATTCGGTTTCCTTGTCATTTATCACAAAAGCAAGATATGCCTCATACCCTTTTCTTATATACCTTTGAGCTGATATGTGGGAGATCACTACTGGTGAACTGTCTTGTTCATCTGATTCAACATGAAGAGTATCCCCATTTTCACATCTTAACTCAATATATTTCTTTCCACAATTTATTGTCACATCATGAGCAGTTAACCAGTCTATACTAAGAATAATATCGAATTCATCAAATGATAATAACATGAAGTTTGCCTTAAAATGGTGACCTCTAATCATCAATGGAAAATCTTTGCATACTTTATCAACTAATACACTTTTGCCTAAAGGATTAGACACCTTTATCAAAAATTCTGTGTACTCTACGGGCATACTCATTCTAGATACTAATTTCATGCAGATATATGAATAGGTAGATCCCGAATCTATTAAAGTGATAAATTTAGTATCATGGAGAGAAAAGGTACCCGTAATAACATCAGGAGATGATTCCTCTTCGCGAGCACGAATGGCATAGGTCCTCGTAGGCGCTCTACCCTTAGATCTCGCAGCCTGCTCTTTGTGCATATTCTTACTACTTGCTCCGCTTCCTGAGTTTCTCTATTGTCTTCATCTAGCAATGCCTCCCGGTCTTGCATCCTGAGGCTTCTCTTTCTCATCCCCTCTAGACAGTCTCTAATAAAATGGTCTAGAGACCCACACCTAAAACTAGCCTTCTCATTTGCTCGACATTCGTCGGAATGACATCTACCACATTGCAGGCACTCTAGTCTACTCAGTCGAGCGTTGCCAACACTAGCAACTGATGTAGTCTAAGCTTTAGACCTTGAGTACGGCTTTCTCTTACTTTTGCTTGAGAACCCGGCTGAAGTAGCTGATCGGCTAGGAAAATCTCTCGGCTTCTTGGATGAGGACTAAAATGACTTACTCAATTGTCTCTTTCTTGAGTCACGGGACTCCATCTCAACTTTTCTTTTCTCTTTAACTAATTCTTCGGCTTTACAAGTCTGGTCCACTAGTACAATAAATTTCTTCAAATCGAGGACACCAACAAACAATTTAATATCTTTATTTAGTCCGTTCTCAAACTTTTTACACATGTTAGCTTTAGAGGACACACATTCCCGAGCGTACTTACTGAGTATCACAAAATCACGCTCGCATTCAGTTACTGTCATCTTTCCTTGTTTCAGTTTAAGGAATTCCTTTCTCTTCTGGTCAATGAACCTCTGACTGATATACTTCTTTCGAAACTCTTCTTGAAAGAACTCCCATGTGATCCTTTCCCTTGGTACAACTAACACAAGGGTATTCCACCACTGATAAGCAGAATCTCTAAAAAGAGAAACCACGCACTTCATGCACTCTTTAGGTGTGCAAGATAATTCATCAAATACCTTGATGGTATTTTTAAGCCAAAATTCAGCTATTTTCGGATCATCATCTTTACTAGCCCTGAATTCTTCAGCTCTTTATTTTCGGATTCAATCAATCGGATGCTTTTCTTTTCTCACTACTTCTACCACTTGGGGAGCTACATGGGTAGGGTGAGGAATAGGCGGGGGTGGAGGAGGTTGAGCATTAGGATTTTCTCGAATGTACTTAGTGTACCAGTCGCTCATCATACGGAGAAAGGCTTCTCGCGCCTCTTCTCTCTAACCCAAAGTCTCGGGTCTACTCTCTACTGACGCGGTCCCTTTTGTGAGAGCCAGCATATTACTTGAGAGCATCATCGGCTGCAGCTCGGTCAGGATCAGGATCTATTTACTATATAAAAACACAATTCAAATCATTAGGAGTCGTCACACTATCATTACACAAATAATCTTACGTATGGCATGTATAGCTAGAATCATGCTTACGCTACGTTAGTCCTAGAATCGGCTAAACCGTAGCTCTGATACCACTAAATATAACACCCATTACCTGTGTTCGACACTAGGACAGGATAGGAGGCATTACCGTACTTAACCTTGAACATACATTTTCGGGCTATAAAATTTTGTTCCAACTTAAAACTTTTCCTTCTTAATCATAATGTGTACATTATAGGCCTATGAGGCCTTAAACTTACTTCTGGGAAGTTTTGGAGTTCATCCAAAAACTTTGGTTCTCCTTGAAAATTTTTACTCAAATAGGGGTTCACACCCGTGTGACATAGGACACGCCCGTATGGGCAGGCCGTGTGATCTCACACGCCTATGTCCTTAGCCCATGTGGAATTTATTTTTTTCAAACCTACAGGAAATTTCACATGGCCGGACACACGCCCATGTTAATAGCCTGTGTCTCTTACACGGCCTTGACATGCCCGTGTCCTTCATCCGTAGACCTCTCTGTTTACGACGTCATCAAACCCTTAATAGCACATCGCCAAGGCACACGTCCGTGTGGTGGCCCATGTGACGAATTGAATTCTCACAATTAAAATGCAGGGGACACAGGGCCTATCAACACACCTATATGGGTTTACCGTGTGGACAATTATGGGCTATTTTCCAAGCCTTTTTGCCACCCTAAAACTTAAACTCGTTCATTTCATTATAAGAAGCACATAATATGATAATATCAAACTATGAATAACCCTTAAATTATCACTCATTTCATCCACATTTTTAATCAATATCTTGCATGAACATTCATTTCATTATATCCATCAAACTTGGAACATGAATTTGACAATATTGGCCAATTCGTCATGGCCATTTACAAAAATGAATGGGAAGCATTAATAGCCAACCCTTTGGCCTTCAAACATAACATGACACAAAACGATCAAGTTCCTATACATGCCATACTCAAAATGAATTAACTTTACTATACTAAAAGAATGGCTGATAGTGTGATCCGAGGTCTGACGTTCTATGATCCTCGAGCTAACTTGGTGAAACATCAAGGAAAAGGAAAAAGAGAGGGGTAAGCATATAGCTTAGTAAGTTTGCATGAAATTCTAAAGAAACATAATTGCCCAAACCAAATTCATTCTTTTCATGAAACAATAGCAACATATGTCTCAAATTCTTAAACATACTTACTCACATTCATTCTTACCAATCTCATATCACATTATGATTATATCACTTAATCACATGACTTAGCACATATGCTAACATACACATAAACTCAAATCTTCATCATTCTTATTATGAATGAAACTTAAGGTCATCCATAAATGGATTTGGCTCTATACCATTTCACGCAGTTAACTCTTTTGCCTATGAACGAATCAGATTATCGTAGGATATTAGAACTCATCATGCATAAATCTTGATGCCAACGCCATATCCTGGATATGGTCTTACATGGAATCACCCTTTGATGCCTATGCCATATCCGAGATATGGTCTTACACGGGATCTTATAGCTCGATGTCGATGCCATATCCCAGATATAGTCTTATACGAGATTGTACATGAATGTCGATGCCATGTCCCAAACATGGTCTTATACGAGATCTTTTTTTGGTGTCGAGGCCATATCCCAGACATGGTTTTACACGGGACCTTCTTTATTCAATGCTAAACATGGGTAACCTCATTATTTCGAATCTTTATTTGGGATTTCACATAATTTATTTTCACCATTTCCTCATCGAGGTTTCATCGCTCAATTATTCATTGTAATAACATACATTGTCGTAATATTAAGTAGTTTCAAACATCAAAACATTATGAAACTTCAACTTTACACAAACTTACCTCGATTCTCAAAATGTGTATCGATGCTCGATTTAGTCCTCGATTTTGCTCTTGCCTCAGTTTCGATTCGGGCTTCTCGTTTCTTGATCTATAATAACAATTTCATTTGTTAAATACACACATTGACTAAATCGACTCATAATTCATATTTTGAAATAATTACAATTTTACCCCTAAACTTTTACATAATTACACTTTTACACCTAAGCTTGTAAAATGATTTTCATTCAACTTTCTTGTATTTTAAGCCTAGCCGAATCATATTCTCAACTATAGCAACCTTCAATTTCTACTATTTCACTCATGTTTGACCATTTTCATAACTTTTATAATTTGGTCCTTACATGCATTTTTCATGAAAATCACTTAGAAAAATAAGTTTATCATACATAAAACTTTCATATTCCTCCAAAAAATATCAAAATACATGTATGTCACACATGGTAAATTTTTGAACATGAACCCTAGCTCAAAATATAGATAGGAATAGCTAAACCGAGCTACGAGGGTTTCAAAAATGCGAAGAACATTAAAAATAGGGCTAGGATGTACTTATTATCAAGCTTGGAAGTTGAAGATACCATAGCTATGGCTCTTTAAAAATTTCAGCTAAGGTAGGAGAAGACGGACATGATTTTTGCTTCTTTTTCCCTTTTAATTATTTTATTAACCGAATGACCAAAATGCCCTTAATGGTCCTTTCTTGAGATTTTTTCCTTCCCATGTCCATTTTTGTCCATCATCAAATATAATGGTCTAATTGCTAAATAAGGACCTCTAGTAATTTTCATAATTCTGTTTCATACTAAAATCTTCTAGAATCTCATAATTTTCATTCTTTGGAATTTAGTCCTAATGGACAATTTTATCACTAAATAATAAAATTTATCCATGAGATTTTCACACAATCATTAAATCACCTCATAAACCTTACAGAAATCATAAAACTCATATATCTACTTCGGATTTGTGGTCTTGCACCACTATTCTAACTAGGCCCTAAGTCATGCTGTTACATAATATCAGCTGATAGGATTCGAGTTGATCTGAGTAAAGTTTCTGCTGTGATGAATTGGAAAACTACGAAGAATGTTTCTGAGGTGTGAAGCTTTCTGGGTTTAGCAGGTACTACCGTCGATTTGTTAAAAACTTTTCGATTAATAGTTTACCGTTGACCAGTTTATTATAGAAAAATGTCGAGTTTGTTTGGTCTGATAAGTGTCAATAGAGTGTTGATCAGTTAAAAAACATTTTGACTAGAGCTCTAGTGTTGACTCAGCCTAAATCTGGGGTAGCGTATGTTGTTTATAGTGATGCATCTCTATAACACCCCAAACCCGGCCTTGTAATATTCCGGGTTAGGGGCTATTTTATTATGGCTTTGTTTGCATGTGCATGGTGTGCTATGTTGTTGTTTTGATGTTTTAGGGCTTAGTTGTAAGCTGGGTGTAAGCCAGAGTGGTAGGAAAAATTTCAGTCTTTAGGCTTAGGTGAGGGGAGCTGAAGAAACTGGGGTTAATAAATATTATTTGGTAAATGTTAGCACAAGAAAGGAGCTGGTGGAGTGGCAAGTTGGTCGCCACTAAGAGCTTGGATTGGCGTCACTTGCAGGGGGGAGGAGGTCCTGTGTTCAAGCTGCAGAATGCTCACATTTTGGCTTCTATTTTGACGGCATGGAGGGGAGGAGTTGTAGGCAGTTCAAACTCTACCTTGGACCAAGTCAACCACTTTGAATGGTGGGTGGAGAGTGAATTTAGGAGGGAA
Source organism: Gossypium rotundifolium (assembly GCA_025506655.1). Classification (NCBI taxonomy): domain Eukaryota; kingdom Viridiplantae; phylum Streptophyta; class Magnoliopsida; order Malvales; family Malvaceae; genus Gossypium; species Gossypium rotundifolium. The sequence goes on from CP106734.1 coordinate 70,157,023, forward strand.
ACTAGTTCAAACTAGTTTGAATTGATGGCTTGGAGTGTTTGGAGGGTTGTGGCCGAATCTTGGGGAGCTTTTCAGGGGTGAGTGGCCGGTTTTGGTGTAGTAGGAGTGTGCCGAAATGCACTTTTCATTTTGGTACATTTTTGGTCAAGTTTAGTAAGCAAAGTTCTTTTCTTTTTGTCAATAGCCTAAGTCGAAATTTCAAGTAAATTCCTTCATTTTTCTTTTTTCTGAGACCGAAAGTTCAAGCATCTTCTTGCCGAAAATCACTTTGCTTCTCTTGATTTGGTGGGTGGTCGAATGCTCTATTCCAACTCTCTCTCTCTTTTGTTCATTTGTTCTAAGCCGAAATAGCCATTTTTCTTCCTCACATATCTTGTTTTTCTTTCTTTCATAAGTGCCAAAACTTACCTTGCCTTCTAAACCGAATTCTTCATTTGCTGTTTCCATTTCTATTGAGCTGAAACGAGCTTCTCTCTTCCTCTCATACTCTCTTTTTCTCCTCTCAATACCCTCTTGCCGAAACTCTATTTCTCTAAAATACCTTCCTTTCTCTTCTTTCAAACCGAAAGCACCCTCCCTCTATTCATATCTTATTTTCTTTCTTTTCCAAAACTCTTTAGCCGATTGTCACCATTTGTTCTTCCCATTTCTCTTAAGGCCGAATCCTCTTTTCTTTTTGTTAAAGGTGTTAGCCGAATCTTTCCTCTCCTAGTAGTATCTTGTGGCCAAATTTTTGTGTGTGGTGATAATATTGATTGGTGGTTCAATCGTTTGAAGAAGGTGAGTTTTGGCCGAAAGGCCATCTCTTTTCTCTCTTGGTTGTTGTTGATTTCGGTTTGATTAAAGCTGATGTTGGTTTTGGTTGAAGGGAGTTAACTTTTGTTTAATCATTTCATTAGGGCCTTTGGATTTTGGAAGCAAGCAAGAGGAGTCTTCCTTCTCTGTTAATCGTTGGGTAACTGGTGGTAAGAGGTTGCTTTAATGGTCTTTCTTTTAGAGTTTGTTAAGCCAAAGGCTTGTGAGGCTAATGGTTTGTGTTTTAGGGGGAGGCCGATTGTCAGAAGAACCATTGTTGGTTCGGGTTTGGTAGGAGACCAAACCATTTACAAGGTAAAGGTTTATGTTAACCCTCTTGATTTATTGGTTTTGGTCGAAAGGAATGAGTGACTAATCTCGTGTTTGGTCAATTTTAAGAGCAAGATAATTGAGGGATTTAAACCGGTTCTTTGGGATTAAGCATGCGTTTTAATAGGTGTGTAAACTAACACACCTTTTTACTGAGTAATATGTTAATAACCTGATTGTGTAACGTGAAACAGTATGGTTGACTGTTATAATACCCAATGAGGTATGGATACAGATTCGGGTAAGTCCGTTTCATTACGAGATCTGTAGTGATATATGATATCATGATTTATGGTGTATGTATTATGAGATGCCATATTGAGCATGTGAGCATGATTGCATGATTTACACGATTTGCATTAGTATGATATGTTATTGGGTGATATGAGTGGAGGGGGAATATGATATCCGTGTCTTTGGGACACCAGAGGTTTGGCACCTCCATTGGTTTGGTACCACAGATTGATTATTGTGACTTTGGGTCACCAAAGGTTTGGCACCTCCGCGTCTCGTCCCAGTGGCTTAGCACCACAGTGGGTTGGCCCCACGATTGATTTTACGGGATTGACGCTAGTGATTTGATATCACACGATGGGTTGGCCCCATCATTCGATTCGTAACTACGGTCACCAGTGATTTGGTATCACACTTGTGTCTTTGGGACACCAGAGGTTTAGCACCTCATAGCGACTTGTCCTTGTGGTTTAACGCCACCGTGGGTTGGCCCCACTTTTGAGATACAGGATTGTCGCCAGTGATTTGGTATCATGCGTGGGTTGGCCCCACAGATGGATTATTCGTGACTTTGGGTCACCAGTGGTTTGGCACCACATTAATGGATATCGTGACTTTGGGTCACCAGTGGTTTGGCACCACATTGATGGATATCGTGACTTTGGGTCACCAGTGGTTTGGCACCACCAGTGGTTTGGTACCACACGGGGTAGAAAAGGTGTTACGGATGGTTAGGATCGGGTGCATTAATTGTATTGCTTTGTTATGATGTGTGTTAGCATGTTGTATATACCGGGAGGGGGATTTATGCACTGAGTCTTGCGACTTACCTTCTCCCTTATCATTTTTAGGTGCCACTTAGATCGCGGACATGGAGCCGGAATGGACTCGAGGTGCCCATGCCATGAATAAAAAGTCGGATTTGCATTGATTTTTAACTGGGTACTTTGCTTTATTTATTTTCATTTGGATTTGTAGGGTTTGTAAAAGGCCTTTTTAAATTTTTCTTTGGATGTTCATATGCTTAAATTGAATTTCAAATATGCCTTAACAACTAAATGGGTTAAAATTTGCTAAAACTTGGAAAGATAAAGTTTTCTTCAAACTGCAAAGCGAGATGTTTTAAACGTTACCATCGGGTATCACACTGTAATTCAAAATAAATGAAACTCAATTGTCTTCCAAACTTGAATGTGATTTCTTATTAACTTAAAAAGGTGTTTAAGCAACAACAAGGATTACTTAAATTTCTAAATGAGATAAACTTGTTTTACTTACATATCTGATTAAGCTTTTCAGAATTTCCGGGTTTTCAAATACACTATCGCTTTTTAAACAATCATGCTCAAGTTTTCTACAAGAACAAAACATACGAAAGAGTTTTCATCAAACTTTTAAACAGAAACCTAAACCTCTCAAATACCTTTTTCCCTGTAACATACCAGATTTGGTCGTGTTGTATTGACCGGGTTTGGGGTGTTACAATTGTGGTATCAAAGCCAAGTTCAAAGGCTCGGCTGTGGGCCCGAGGCCTAAAATGTTTTAAATTCTGGTTTTAAGTGTTTTGTTTTAAAAAGCATGGTTTTAAAGGCATGGCATCGAGTCTCCGGCACCAATCCGCCCAGGTAAGTACCCCTTACTGTTGCTTTTAATTTTGATGTTGATGTGATTGGATGACTAGCAACAGTGGATTACTTTAGAAACTGAAATCAATAGGACTCTGTGAACTTGCGAAAACAAACTTCTTTAATAAGCAATATTCATAAGACTTTGCTTTTAAACAGTGGAATAATCACTGAAGCATAAAATTCTTTAAATCAGACAAGTAGAGATCTTAGTCATGAGCACTAGAGGTGGACGTGGTCGTGGACGTGGTCGAGGTAGGATGACAATTTCTGAACCCGTAGGTTCTGGTTAGGGGTCAGAGAATGAGATACCGGTATCGCCACCGGTTGGAGGTGGTGAGTTTCAAGAACAGGCTGGGGATGACGCAGTGTCACAGGCGATGCTGTGAGTTCTGGAAAGGGTAGTGGGAGTAGGTAGAGGCGCAGGAGCTCGAAAATCTGTGCTTGAACGACTTCGAGCAAACGGGGCTGAGGTTTTTCGAGGTGTCTCTAGTGTTGCTCCCAGCACGGCTGAATATTGGCTGGAAGCGACGGAGCGGATCATGGATGATCTGGACCTGACTGCTGAAGAGAAACTAAAGGGGATAGTATCACTTCTTCGAGATGAGTCATACCAATGGTGGCTCACGGTTCGAGACAGTGCTGCAGCGGAAGACGTTACTTGGGATTATTTCAAGGCTGCATATCAGAAAAAGTACATTGGAGCTAACTACATTAATGAGCAACGAAAAGCATTTCTGAGGTCAGTTCAGGGGAGTAAATCTGTGTCAGAGTACGAGGCATAGTTCCTGAGGCTGAGTCGGTATGCTAGGGGTATGGTGGCTATTGAACACGAGAGGTGTGTTCGTTTCGAGGATGGCCTGCGAGATGAATTAAGGTTGCTGATTGCTCTCCAGCAGGAGCGTGAATTTGCTGTCCTGGTTGAAAAGGCTAAGGTAGCCGAGGGTATTAAGGAGTCTGTGAGGCAAGGCATGGATAGGAACCGACATAAGAGGAGTTTTAGGTCTTCTGGGTCGTCAGGTAATCCTCAGAAAAGGGCTAGACCGAATGGCCCGAATCAGTCTGGTAGGTTTGTTGCTGCTAGTCAGGGATCGCCGCAGTGTAACCGTTGTGGGAAAGCTCATTGGGGAGGATGTTGGACTGGTGGTAGAGGATGTTTTGAGTGTGGCTCGCTGGACCATCATGTGAGGGACTGTCCGCATAAGTTGGCTAGGATTCAGTCCAAGAGTCAGGGCCGTACTCAGTTCAGGAATAATGGACCACCACCGCAGAGGGGCCGTGGTAATGGCAGAGGAGGTAGTGGTTTTGTCGGCCGAGGAGCACCGGCGTGAGGTATGTGTAGTTCGAGGCAGACGGCTGGGTTAGTGTATCTGATGAGGCACCGAGAGGAAGGCGACGCACCGGACGTCATAGTCGGTACATTCTTAATCTTTGGTTCTCCATTTACTGCTTTGATTGATGTGGGTTCAACGTATTCATACGTTGCAAGTAGCATAGTGAAGACCATAGATTTAGACTTTGAGATATCTTCTAGGCAGATGACCGTAATTAGCCCTCTAGGTCACTCTGTAATTGTAGATAAGCTGTATAGAGATGTACCTCTAGAACTCCAAGGGGTAGTGTTTGTGGCTAATCTGATGGAACTGCCGTTTGGGGAGTTCGATCTGATTCTTGGGATGGACTGGTTGGTTAAGTACCAGGCAAAGTTGGATTGTGCGGCTAAGCGCATGGTTCTAAAGACTTCAGAGGGTGATGAAGTGGTTATGATAGGTAATAGGAGGGACTACCTATCCAATGTGGTATCTGCTCTGAAGGCTGAGAAGATGGTCAGAAAGGGCTGTGAAGCATATGTGGTTCATGTGTATGCCTTGGAGGCTAAAGAGTCTGCAGAGAGAAGGTTCTGACGCTTAGGAATTTGCCGATGTGTTTCCTGAGGAGCTTCCGGGTTTGCCACTGGATCGTGAGGTGGAGTTCGGAATAGATCTATTACCCGAAACTGCGCCAGTGTCTATTGATCCAGGAGTTGTTGGACCGAGGCTTTATCAGGCCAAGTGTTTCACCTTGGGGAGCGCCGGTACTCTTTATCAAGAAGAAAGATGGTACTATGCGGATGTGTATAGACTACCGCCAGTTGAATAAGCTGACGATAAAAAACAAGTATCCGCTACCCCGGATAGATGACTTGTTTGATCAGCTGAAGGGTGCATCGGTATTCTCGAAGATCGATTTAAGGTCTGGGTACCACCAGTTAAAGGTGAAGAAGGCAGATATCTGCAAGACAATGTTTCAGACTCGGTATGGGCACTATGAATTTTGGGTAATGCCGTTTGGGTTGACTAACGCACCGGCAGCATTCATGGATATGATGAATAGAGTGTTCCAGCAGTATTTGGATCTGTTCGTCGTGGTTTTTATTGACGACATCTTGGTGTACTCAAGGACTGAGGAGGAGCATGATGCACATTTGCGAATTGTGTTGCAGATTCTGAGGGATAAACAGCTTTACGCTAAGTTTAGTAAATGCGAGTTCTGGCTTAGAGAGGTGACGTTCTTGGGTCATGTAGTGTCGGCTGAGGGGATTAGAGTGGATCCTCGAAAGATTGAGACGGTTTTAGATTGGAAGCCGCCTAGGTCAGTAGCTGAGATTCAGAGTTTTTTGGGCTTGGCTGGATACTACCGAAGATTTGTAGAGGGATTTTCATTGATCGCAGCACCGATGACCAAATTGTTAAGAAAAGGGGTTTCGTTCATTTGGACTGAGAAGCAGCAGGAGAGTTTCGACAAGTTGAAGAAGATTTTGACTGAGGCTCCGGTTCTAATTTAGCCTGAGGCAGGAAAGGAATTCACAGTATATTGCGATGCATCACATACAGGTTTGGGTTGTGTGCTGATGCAGGAAGGGAAGGTTGTGGCTTACGCATCTCGACAGTTGAGGCCACATGAGGTCAATTTTCTGACGCACGATCTAGAGTTAGCAGCTGTAGTCTTTGCCTTGAAGATTTGGAGTCATTACTTGTATGGAGAGAGATCGATAGTCTACACAGATCATAAGAGTCTGAAGTACCTTTTGACTCAAAAAGATTTGAATCTGAGGAAACTCAGATGGATTGAGTTGCTAAAAGACTACGACTGTTCGATTGAGTATCATCCAGGCAAGGCTAATGTAGTGGCAGATGCATTGAGTCGTAAGGTTGTTGCAGACTTAAGAGCGATGTTTGCCCATTTGAGTTTGTACGACGACGGAAGTATTCTGGAAGAGCTGTAGGTTAAGCCTACTTGGGTTGAGCAGATCAGGGAAAAACAGTTAATGGATGAGGTTTTGAGTGCGCAGAGGTCACAAGTGCAGGATGGTGGGTTGGAAGGTTACAGTTTGTCTAGTGATGGAGTGCTGTGTTTTCAGGGGAGAGCTTGTATGCCGAGGGATATTGAGTTAAGGCAGAAGATTCTTCAGGACGCACATAGCAGTCCCTACGCTATGCATCCTAGAGGCAGTAAGATGTATCGGGATCTAAAAGAGCGCTTTGGTGGTCGATCTCAAGAGGAAGTGACAGAGTTTGTAGGAAGTGTCGACATGTCGGTGGTCAAGGTGAGCATCGATTGTCGTCGTGGTTGCTTGACCAATGAAGATTCCATAGTGGAAGTGGGAAAGGATAACTATGGATTTCGCTGGATTACCTCTACACGCCTAGCAAGAAGGATTTAGTTTGGGTAATTGTGGATCGCTTGACTAAATCACTCATTTTATCCCGTGAGGGTGGATTACTCACTTGAGAGGTTGGCGGTCAGTATGTGTCGAGATAGTGAGGTCAGCGGGTGCCAATATCGATCATCTCGGATAGGGATCCCGATTTACATCGAGGTTCGAAAGCGTTGCATCGAGCTCTGGGCACGCGCTTGGATTCAAAGACGGCATTTCACCCGCATCGACGGGCAATCAAAAGGTTATACAGATCTTAAAGGATATGCTGAGAGGTTGTGTTCTGGACTTCAGAGGTAGTTGGGAGGAGTTTCTTCCATTGGTTAAGTTCGCCTACAACAATAGTTACCAAGCAAGCATCAAGATGGCATCATATGAGGTGTTGTATGGTAGGAAGTGTCGCTCACCTACTTGTTGGACGGAGTTAAGTGAGCGTCAGTTGTTGGGACCAGAGTTGGTTGCTGAGACCGAAGACAAGGTTAAGTTGATACAGGCTCGATTGAAAGAAGCTTCAGACTAAGCGGAGAGATATTGAATTTGTGGTGGGGGATCAAGTTTTTCTGAAGGTCTCACCATGGAAGAAAGTGTTAAGGTTCGGAAGGAAAGGCAAGCTAAGTCTGAGGTTTATTGGGCCGTATAAGGTACTGAGACGAGTGGGACCCGTAGCATATTAGCTTGAGTTGCCAGCAGAGCTAAGTCAGATTCACGACGTATTCTATGTTTCGATGCTTAGGCGATATCATTCAGATCCATCGCATGTGGTAGCAGTGGAGGAGATCGAGGTGAATCCCGATTTGACCATGGAGGAAGAACCTGTACAGATTCTAGATCGAGATGTGAAGGTTCTACGTAGGAAGTCTGTGCCTTTGGTAAAGGTACTTTGGCGAAATCATGGTGTGGAAGAAGCTACGTGGGAACCCGAGGATATGATGAGACAACAATACCCGCAACTCTTCTGATCAGGTAATTTCGAGGCCGAAATTATTTTTAAGGGGGGTAGAACTATAATATCCCGGGTTTGGGGCTATTTTATTATGGCTTTGTTTGCATGTGCATGGTGTGCTATGTTGTTGTTTTGATGTTTTGGGGCTTAGTTGTAAGCTGGGTGTAAGCCAGAGTGGTAGGAAAAATTTTAGTCTTTAGGCTTAGATGAGGGGAGCTGAAGAAACTGGGGTTAATAAATATTATTTGGTAAATGTTAGCACAAGAAAGGAGCTGGTGGAGTGGCAAGTTGGGCGCCACTAAGAGCTTGGATTGGCGTCACTTGCAGGTGGGAGGAGGTCCTGTGTTCAAGCTGCAGAATGCTCTCATTTTGGCTTCTATTTTGACGGCATGGAGGGGAGGAGTTGTAGGCAGTACAAACTCTGCCTTGGACCAAGTCAACCACTTTGAATGGTGGGTGGAGAGTGAATTTAGGAGGGAGACTAGTTCAAACTAGTTTGAATTGATGGCTTGGAGTGTTTGGGGGGTTGTGGCTGAATCTTAGGGAGCTTTTGGGGGGGTGAGTGGCCGATTTTGGTGTAGTAGGAGTGTGCCGAAATGCACTTTGCATTTTGGTACATTTTCGGTCAAGTTTAGTAAGCAAAGTTCTTTTCTTTTTGTCAATAGCCTAAGCTGAAATTTCAAGTAAATTCCTTCATTTTTCTTTTTTCTGAGACCGAAAGTTCAAGCATCTTCTTGCCGAAAATCACTTTGCTTCTCTTGATTTGGTGGGTGGCCGAATGCTCTATTCCAACTCTCTCTCTCTCTTTTGTTCATTTGTGCTAAGCAGAAATAGCCATTTTTCTTCCTCACATATCTTGTTTTTCTTTCTTTCATAAGTGCCGAAACTTACCTTGCCTTCTAAACCGAATTCTCCATTTGCTGTCTCCATTTCTATTGAGCCGAAACGAGCTTCTCTCTTCCTCTCATACTCTCTTTTTCTCCTCTCAATACCCTCTTGCCGAAACTCTATTTCTCCAAAATACCTTCCTTTCTCTTCTTTCAAACCGAAAGCACCCTCCCTCTATTCATCTCTTATTTTCTTTCTTTTCCAAAACTCTTTAGTCGATTGTCACCATTTGTTCTTCCCATTTCTCTTAAGGCCGAATCCTCTTTTCTTTTTGTTAAAGGTGTTAGCTGAATCTTTCCTCTCCTAGTAGTATCTTGTGGCCGAATTTTTGTGTGTGGTGATAATATTGATTGGTGGTTCAATCGTTTGAAGAAGGTGAGTTTTGGCTGAAAGGCCATCTCTTTTCTCTCTTGGTTGTTGTCGATTTCGGTTTGGTTAAAGCTGATGTTGGTTTTGGTTGAAGGGAGTTAACTTTTGTTTAATCATTTCGTTAGGGCCTTTGGATTTTGGAAGCAAGCAAGAGGAGTCTTCCTTCTCTGTTAATCGTTGGGTAAGTGGTGGTAAGAGGTTGCTTTAATGGTCTTTCTTTTAGAGTTTGTTAAGCCAAAGGCTTGTGAGGCTAATGGTTTGTGTTTTAGGGGGAGGCCAATTGTCAGAAGAACCATTGTTGGTTCGGGTTTGGTAGGAGACCAAACCATTTGCAAGGTAAAGGTTTATGTCAACCCTCTTGATTTATTGGTTTTGGCCGAAAGGAATAAGTGACTAATCTCGTGTTTGGTCGATTTTAGGAGTAAGATAATCGAGGGATTTAAACCAGTTCTTTGGGATTAAGCATGCGTTTTAACAGGTGTGTAAACTAACACACCTTTTTACTGAGTAATATGTTAATAACCTGATTGTGTAAAGTGAAATAGTATGGTTAACTGTTATAATACCCAATGAGGTATGGATACGGATTCGGGTAAGCCCATTTCATTACGAGATCTGTAGTGATATATGATATCATGATTTATGGTGTATGTATTATGAGATGCCATATTGAGCATGTGAGCATGATTGCATGATTTGCACGATTTGCATTAGTATGATATGTTGTTGGGTGATATGAGTGGATGGGGAATATGATATCCGTGTCTTTGGGACACCAGAGGTTTGGCACCTCCAGTGGTTTGGTACCACAGATTGATTATTGTGACTTTGGGTCACGAGAGGTTTGGCACCTCCGCGCCTCGTCCCTGCTGGCTTAGCACCACGGTGGGTTGGCCCCACGGTTTATTTCTGGGATTGACGCTAGTGATTTGGTATCACACGATGGGTTGGCCCCATCATTCGATTCGTGACTACGGTCACCAAAGTGATTTGGTATCACACTTGTGTCTTTGGGACACCGAGGTTTGGCACCTCATAGCGACTTGTCCTCGTGGTTTAACACCACCGTGGGTTGGCCCCACTTTTGAGATACGGGATTGTCGCCAGTGATTTGGTATCACGCGTGGGTTGGCCCCACAGATGGATTATTCATGACTTTGGGTCACCAGTGGTTTGGCACCACATTGATGGATATCGTGACTTTGGGTCACCAGTGGTTTGGCACCACCAGTGGTTTGGTACCACACGGGGTAGAAAAAGGTGTTACGGATGGTTAGGATCGGGTGCATTAATTGTATTGCTTTGTTATGATGTGTGTTAGCATGTTGTATATACCGGGAGGGGGATTTATGCACTGAGTCTTGCGACTCACCTTCTCCCTTATCATTTTCAGGTGCCACTTAGATCATGGACATGGAGCCGGAATGGACTCGAGGTGCCCATGCCATGAATAAAAAGTCGATTTGCACCGATTTTTAACTGGGTACTTTGCTTTATTTATTTTCATTTGGATTTGTAGGGTTTGTAAAAGGCCTTTTTAAATTTTTCTTTGGATGTTCATATGCTTAAATTGAATTTCAAATATGCCTTAACAACTAAATGGGTTAAAATTTGCTAAAACTTGGAAAGATAAAGTTTTCTTCAAACTGCAAAGCGAGATGTTTTAAACGTTACCATCGGGTATCACACTGTAATTCAAAATAAATGAAACTCAATTGTCTTCCAAACTTGAATGTGATTTCTTATTAACTTAAAAAGGTGTTTAAGCAACAACAAGGATTACTTAAATTTCTAAATGAGATAAACTTGTTTTACTTACATATCTGATTAAGTTTTTCAGAATTTTCGGGTTTTCAAATACACTATCGCTTTTTAAACAATCATGCTCAAGTTTTCTACAAGAACAAAACATATGAAAGAGTTTTCATCAAACTTTTAAACGAAAACCTAAACCTCTTAAATACCTTTTTCCCTGTAACATACTAGATTCGGTCGTGGTGTATTGATCGGGTTTGGGGTGTTACAGGCCTAGACGTCATGACCGAACCCTGAGATGTCACAAAGAAGGGTTTTGAAAATGAAGTCATTATGATAATTCATTCCAGTTTAAAAACTGATATTCGTTTATATCAATTGTCGAAAACATTATTCAATTTATTTATTTGCCAAAACGTAAGTTATTGTAGAAGTCATAGAAAACGTTATTTTTGGAAAACCCATTCTTAATTTTGGAAAAACTTTGTTTTTAGATATCCGTCACAAATAAAATGCTAAAAAAAAATTCCAAATTCCAAAATAAAATCAAACAGTCCAGAGAGTCTATAAATTACAAAACTCTCAAAAATAGTTCTTAATCAAATAATTAATTAAAAAACATGATCTTAAATAGTTACAAACTCGTGGTCACCATGAGGTTCAGTAACACCGATCTGCCTAAGTTTGTGGATTACCTGAATAAAACATACAAAATAGATGTGAGTTTTCATAAACTTAGTGTGTAACCTAACAGAATTAGACATGCTATTCATACAGATAACACATACACAGTCAGATTCAGTTTTATATTCGAACTTAAGTCAGTCACAGATATAGATACATATATAGATAATAGAATCAGATATGCATAACAGATATACAGAATCCTGTCCCCTATCCTCTACACACCAATTTTGACCATCCCATCACACCATGTTGGGTTAAAAACACTCACCCATCCCTACACACCATATTGTTTCATTACGACTCATATCAGTTAATATGCAGCCATGCTGCCAGAAAATATAGGCGAAGGTCGCCATATAGAACACTTCCTCCACATATACAAAACCCACCCAGTCACAGATACAGATATACAGATACAGTGATCCCATGCATAACATGCTTATATACGAATGTCATATACATATAATTAATAGAATAACCAGACAAGCATATCAGTGTCCAACTGAAAACAGAATATCAGATAACAAAATTTTAGGGATTGGTTAGCCCTTATCGACCATACAGTAGGCCCACAGTCGATTGGAATGACTCGTTAGGCCCTAGGGAAAATTTTAGAATTATGGACCCATATGCCCGTATGGCCCACAGGCCCAGATTGTCCTTGGCCGTGTGAGCCTACATGGCCACACTCACACCACCACACGACCGTGTCCTGCACACGACCATGCCCTCGTCTTGCACACGACCATGCCTTCATCAACCACAAGGCCATGTCTCGTACATGGCCAACCACATGGCCAGGCACATGCCCGTGTGGCGTCGAAAGTGTGGTTTTTTGGCTTTCGCCGAAGCTCAATTTTGTGCATTTTGGGTACACACTTGGTACGATTTTGGTGCGAAAAAACTCCCAAGGCCTTCAAAACAGATGACATGAACAGAATCTAGTGCGATTTAGGCTATCCAAATGAAACTTCACAGCTCACCACCTTCTTTAAAATTGTGCGATGAACATTGAAATAACAAACAAAGATACGATAGCAGACAAAAAGAAACATAACCATAAGAAAGAAGAGGAAAAAGAAAATGGCAGGGAACAAGGAAACTAATGTCAGATGATTTTGGAAAAGAGAGAAATTAATTGAAAATTTGAAAATAAATAAAAATCAAAGATATGCCAACATATCCCTTGATTTTCTCCCACTAACCCACTAACTCACAACCTCCTTAGACTTTTAGCTCAACCGAAACTCTATCAAGCAACTGAGGAAAAATTAACACCCCTGCTAATGCATGGATTCAAACACAGGACCTCCAACACACTAACACTCTTACCACTCTAACCAACAGGCTCATTCTTGTATGAATTAACAGACAATTTAATATAAACCCACTCAACAAGGGTAAGGCTAGGATCAGAAAGATAACAAAATTTGGCAAATGTAAGTGTAACACCCCTAACCCATATCCGTTGCCAAAACAGGGTTACAGAGCATTATTGGAGTTTACAGTTCAATTATAATTAATTTATGTCATTTACTATTCATTTTCGAAAATCAATCATAATGAATCATAATGTCCCTTATATGGGTCCTCGAGGCCCAAAATACATATTAGAATCGAGTTGGGACTAAACCAGGATTATAGAAAATTTTTCACAAAATCTCAAAATTTTTCTTAGATGTTGGGAACACACGCCTGTGTGAGTAGGCTATGTGAGCCACATGGCCAAATGACACGCTCGTATCCTAGGCCGTGTAATCAATTTAATTTTTGAAAATTAGGTACAGGTTTCACACGGCCAAGACACACGCCCATGTGCTGGACTGTGTGTTTCACACGGTTGAGACACACGCCTGCGTCTCTGGCCATGTCTCAATTCTAAACATTTTATTTCTCAATTTTTAAGATACAAGTGATACACGGCCAAACCACACACCAATGCACATGGCCGTGTGTTACACACAATTCAGACACGCGCCCGTGTGGACAAAATAAGGCCATTTTCCAAGCCTTATTTCTCACCCTTTTTACCTTACTCCTACATTAATAATTCAATATATTCACCAACCAATTCAAGGCATATAAATCAATCTAATGATCAAGTTTTATGCATGACATGTTTGCTCATACTTTCAAGTACTCATCTTACCCTTTTCTAATCATATACTTACCCAAGTGTGATTACATTTAAGTTATTAATCCAAGCATACTCACATACCAAAATATAATATAACTTCATGCATTAATATATTTAATATGTTATATCTAGCCATTCCAATGGCAAATTTCAACCAAAACATTTACATACCCTCTCTTGAAACCATTAGCATATACATGCCATTATACCAAAGTAAGTTTCCTATTTATACCAAAACGAGCTGGAGGATAGTGTGATGATGCTCTGACCCATTTCAACCTTTTCGAGCTTTCGAGCACTACAAAAAAAAAAATAAAAAAATTGAGTAAGCATTTCAAATGCTTAGTAAGTTTGTATAAAAATAATTTAACTTACCAATCATGTTCATTCAAAATAAGTATACAAACATGCATCCAAATTATTATGGCCATTTGCCTAAACACATATGATCTCAGGAAACTTGTTAGTCGTGTATATCATGTAAACATCAAAAACCAAAGATGAGCTCATCATGTAATATCTTTCACAAACATGTGGTTTTCATATCATATATCCATATAACATGTGCATTTCCATAATCAATCATCTTTATCTCATGTTTTCTTTAAACAAAAGTTTTATCCTTTGATTGAAATGTGTATGGATACCCAGGTAGTATACTCAAGGTATACAAATCAATTGTAACACCCCTTACCCATGTTCGACACCAGGATCGGATACGAGGCATTACCATGCATAACCTTGCTTAAACACGTAATATCGGGCTATAAAATTTTGTTCCAACTTAAAAATTTTCTTTCTTATTCAATACATACATATCATGGGCCTATGAGGCCTTAAACATACATCCGAAAGGTTTTAGAGTTCAACCGAAAAATTTTACACTTTTTGAAAATTTTTGCCTAAACAGGGGTCACACGCCCATGTGACTTAGGACACGCCCGTGTGGGTAGGCCGTGCGGTCTCACACGCCCATGCCTCTAGCTCGTGTAGAATTTATTTTTATTTCAAGCCTACAGGGGTTTCTACACAGCTAGACACACGTTTGTGTCAATAGTCCGTGTCCTTCACACGGCCCAGACACGCCCGTGTGTGAAAACTAGGGGTATTTTGTTTATGACGTCAGTAACCCCTTAAGAAGCACACAGCCTAGGCACACGCCCGTGTGCTGGCCAGTCTGACGATTCAAATTCTTGTAACTAAATGCAGGGGATACACGACCTATTAATACACCCATGGGGGTTGACCATGTGTTACACACGACTTAGACACACGCCCGTGTGTCTACCCTTGTGGACACTTAGAGTCTATTTTCCAAGCCTTTTTGCCACCCTGAAACATAAACTCATTCATTTCATCACAAGTAGCACATATCATAACAATATTTAACTACTAAGAATCGTTAAATTATCATTCTTTCCACCTGCATTTTACTCAATTACTTGCATGAACGTTCATTTCATTATACTCATCAACTTTATAACATAAACTTAACCATATTGGCCAATTCATCATGGCCATTTACAAAATGAGTGTAAAACATTAATAGCCAACCCTTTGGCCTTCAAATATGACATGACACAAAATGATCAAGTTCTTGTACATGCCATACTCAAAATGAATTAACTTTACTATATCAAAAGAATGGTTGATAGTGTGATCCGAGCTCCGACGTTCAACAATCCCCGAGCTAACTTGGCGAAACTACAAGGAAAAGGGAAAAGAGAGGGGTAAGCATATAGCTTAGTAAGTTTGCATGAAATTCTAAAACAACATAATCACTGACACTAAATTTCATTCATCTATTGAAACAATAACAATATAAGTCTCAAATGCTTAAGCATACTCATCCATACTTATTCATACTTATTCTTACCCATCTCATGTTACATTATGTGTTAATAACTTGTATTTTCTCATGGTACCTATATCACTTATCACATAAATTAGCACATATACTATCATGAGCATAAAATCAAATCTTCATCATTCATAACATGAATGAAACTCAAGGTCATCCATAAATAGTTCTGGCTCTATACCATTTTACATACTTATCTCTTTTGCCCATGAATTAATTAGACTATCGTAAGATATTCAAACTCGTCATGCATAAATATCGATGCCAACGCCATATCTCAAATATGGTCTTACATTGGATCACCCCTTGATGCCGATGCCATATCTCGGATATGGTCTTACATAGGATCTTATAGCTCGATGTCAATGCCATGTCCTAGACATTGTCTTATATGAGATCATACATAGATGTTAATGCCATGCCCCAGACATGGTCTTATACAAAATCATCCTTTTGTGTCAAGGCCATATCCCAGACATGGTCTTACATGGGACCTTTTTTATTCATTGCTATAACACGAGTATTGATAAACCGTAAACTGTAACATATTCTAGCCCACATTTAGTATGCTTTTGGATAATTTAGCCCTTGATTTATGTAAAAATGTGATTTTAATCCTTTCTTTTCATGTTTATACTTAGGAAAGCACCCGAGGATGAAAAGAACGAGAAACAGGCTTAAAACGGGCCAATTTGGGCCAAAGAGGAAATCAACACGGCCTAGACCTAAAGCCACATGGCCTTGCATCATCAAATTACTTCACACGACCTAATCCCTGATTTACACGACCGTGCCTCAAACAACAGAATCGAAACACGGCCCAACCACGATTTACACGGGTGTGTGCCATGGCCATGCCCCTGCCGTAGGAAAGAGTAATTTCACTCGAATTTTGATACTTTGAGAGTGTATTCAAACACCGAGTAAGAAGCAGACTTAAATTAGGACACTTAGAGCCCAAGTAAAGCATTCCAAGAGCTTATACAAACACCCTAAGTGTATCTTGAAAGAGGGGGTGAGCTAAGCCAAAGAGTCGAAGCCAGAGCAGTCAATTCAGGGAATTACTCGAAGATAGCTAGTCAATCCATCTCAAGAAGCCAGAATTCTACTCAAGACGATAGATCTCTCCTTCAATTCCCTCAGGGGGTTTTAGGGATTTCTTATGTTTTTTTTTTTTATCTTTTCTCTTCAGATGTTTTATTTTAAAGTTATGAACTAAACCCTTCAGATACCTGAAGGGGATGAAACCTAGATGAATCTTGTTATTATTTTCTGAATTATATGATAAATACTTAGTTTGTTTTTAATTGTGCATGCTTAATCCAAATTCTGATGTGCTTAGGTGGAGGAGGAATAGACCCTTCCTAAGAGTAGATCTAGCATAATTAAGCAGAGTTGATCGCACGCCTAGAGATAGGGTGACGAGATTTTATCGAATTAGGGTGAAACCAAATTTGGGAATCCATAGATCGTTTACTGCTATTCTAGGGGGTTATTATAAGAGAACGAGAGTTCCACTAATTAACCTAGGGTTAGACATTTTCGCCTCGAGAGAGGGTTAAATATACGTTAGGGAGTCTCACGGATCAAACTAAGTGAATAAATCATATGGTTCAGTGTTAGATAACAAGTGAAGTCTAGGTGGATTCTTCCTGAGGGTATCGTCGTGATCAACTGAGTTTTTCATCAAGTTATTTCCAAATTCATTCTCTTTTGCCTTTGAGTCTTTAGTTTAGTAGTCGTTAAATTAGATTAAATCAACCAATCACTCCATATTCTAGGCTAAATAATAAAAAGAAAGTTAGTATTAGTACTTTTAGTTCCATTGGGTTTGACAATCCGGTTTTGCCTAAGCTATACTATTGTTCAATAAGTACACTTGCCTTAAATCGTTGTCAGAGGTAGTCTCCAGGTTCGATCACATTCATTATAAATTTTAAAACTCGATAGACACACGATCAAGTATCCTCATTATTTCGAATCTTTATCCTGGATTTCACTTAGCTTATTTTTCACCATTTCCTCATCGAGGCTATGTCACTTGATTTTCATAGCTATGTCATACATTGTCATAATATTAAGTAGTTTCAAATATTTAAAACATTATGAACCTTTAAATTCATACAAACTTACCTTGATCCTCAAAATGTGTATCGATGCTCGATTTAGTCCTCGATTTTACTTTTACCACGGTTTCAATGCAGGCTTCGTGTTTCTTCATCTATAATAATAATTTCACTTGTTAAAAATACACATTGACTAAATCGACTCGTAATTCATGTTTTGGCAAAATTATTGTAATATCCTGGAATAGGGGCTATTTTTTGTTATTGCATTGTTTGCATGTGTTTGATATGTAGTGTGGTTGTTTTTGATGTTTTGGGGCTTAGTTGTAAGCCTAGTGTAAGCTCGAGTGGTAGAGAAAATTTTAGTTTTGAATCTTTAAGTGAATAGAGCTGAAAGAGCTGGGGGTTATAGGTATTTTTAGGTGGATTTTAGCACAAGAATGGAGCCAGTTGAGTGGCGAGGAAGGCGCCACTTAGAGCTTGTGGGTGTGACGCCTTGCAAAGGGAAGAGGTCATGTGTTCGAGCTACGGAAGCCTTACATTTTGCTTCCATTTTGACGGCATGGAGGAGGAGAAGTAGTGTGCAGTTCAAACTCTTCCATAGACCAAGTCCAATAATTTAAATGGTGGGCAAGGAGTGAATTAAGGAGTGAATTAAGGATTTGACTAATTCAAATTGGTTTGAATTAGTGGCCATGAGTGAGCTTAGGAGGTGGCCGAATGTTGGAGTCTTCATGGGGGGAGTGGCCGGTTTGGTAGGTGTGTAAGTGGGGAGTGCTGAAATTCTTTTTGGCAATTTTGGGTGACTTTCGCCACCTTAGTCTAGTGCCCAAATTAAATTTTCAAAGGAGTCTATCATTTGTGTTTTTTCTTTCTTCATTGAAAACCAAAAATCCCCAAGCAACATCTATTTTGCCGAAACTTGATTTGTTTTCTTCCATCATTTCTTTGGCAGCCGAATGCTCTTTGGGTTCTCAAAGCTTTTATTTCTTTTCTCTTCTTTCTCTTCTTTTTATCTTTGGCTGAACCTTGTACCCTCCTACCTCTCTTTGTTCATTTTCATTTGTGTTAAGCCGGAATAACCATCTTCTTTCTCTCATATTTTGTCTTGCCTTCTTTTGATTCTTGGCTGTACCATAAGTGGTGTTAAACACCTATAGCCGAACCTCGATTAATAGTTTTAAGCAACCAAAGCCGAATCTTTTTCTCTTTTTTTTTTTTTAAGGCTTGGCCGAATCACAAGCAAGGGGTGGCCTCTTCCCTTTTTCTCTCCAATCGGGATTTTAGATAAAGGTTAGTGCTAGGCCGAATGCCTATTTCTTCCCCTCCTTGTTCTCTAACGACTTGTGCAAGGTAAGAGTTGATTCGGCATTTGATTGGGAGTGTGCTAATCGATTTTTTTGGAACCATTTTGTTATAGGGTTTCCGGAATTTCGAAGCAGTCAAGCGAAGCCTCCACTTGAGAGTGAACGGTTGGTAAGTGGTGGTAAGGGTTGGTTTTGTTAGTCTGTTCTCTTAGTTTTGTTAAGCCAAAGCATTCAAAGGATTAACTGTTCTTCTTATCAGGGTGTGGCCGATTGTCAGAGGAACCATCTGTTGGTTCGGGATTTGGTAGGAAACCAAATCATTCATATGGTAAGGGTTTGAGCGTTAACCCTCCTAAGTTATTTGGTTTGGCCGATTGGTATAGGCTGCTAATCTCATGTTTGGCCGATTATAGGAGCAAGGTAATCGAAGGTCTTAAATCGGTTCTTTGGGATTAAGGCTTGCGTATTAACAGGTGTGTATCTAACACACTCTTTACTTAGTAATATGCTTATTAACCTGATTGCTTAATAAATCTGAAACAGTATGGTTGATTGATATGATACCCTATGAGGTATGTGCACGGATTCGGGTAAGTCCGTTTCATTACGAGCTCTGTTATTGTTATGATATCATGATCTATGATGTATGTGTTATGAGATGCTACACTAAACATATTAGCATGATTTGCATGATTGCACGATTTGCAACAGTATGGTATGTTTATGGGTGATATGAGAGGAGGGGGAATATGATATCCGTGCCTTTGGGACACCAGAGGTTTGGCACCTCCAGTGGTTTGGTACCACAGATCGATTTATTGTGACTTTGGGTCACCAGAGGTTTGGCACCTCATAGCAACTTGTCCCAGTGGTATAGTACCACAGTGGGTTGGCCCCACAGTTGATATTACAGGATCGTCGCCAGTGATTTGGTATCACACGTGGGTTGGCCCCACAACTTGACTATTCGTGACTTCGGTCACCAGTGATTTGGTATCACATTTGTGTCTTTGGGACACCAGAGGTTTGGCACCTCATAGCGACTTGTCCCAGTGGCATAGTACCACAGTGGGTTGGCCCCACAGTTGATATTACGGGATCGTCGCCAGTGATTTGGTATCACACATGGGTTGGCCCCACAACTTGACTATTCGTGACTTTGATCACCAGTGATTTGGTATCACATTTGTGTCTTTGGGACACCAAAGGTTTGGCACCTCATAGCGACTCGTCCCTGTGGCTTAGTACCACCGTGGGTTGGCCCTACTTTTGATATACGGGATCGTCGCTAGTGATTTGGTATCACATGTGCGTTGGCCCCACAGATGGATTATTTGTGACTTGGGGTCACCAGTGGTTTGGCACCACCTTGTTGGATATCGTGACTTTGGGTCACTAGTGGTTTGGCACCACCAGTGGTTTGGTACCACACGGGGTAGAAAAAGGTGTTATGGATGGTTAGGATCAGGTGCATTAATTGTATTACTTTGTTATGATGTTTGTTAGTATGTTGCATTCATCGGGAGGGGGATTTATGCACTGAGTCTTGCGACTCACCTTCTCCCTTATCATTTCAGGTGACACTTAGATCGCGGACATGGAGTCGGGTGGACTTGAGGTGACCATGCCAAAAATAAATTCGGACTCGCACTGGTTTTTCAAACTTGGTACTTTACATTATTTAATTTCATTTGATTTTGTTGGGATTGTAAAAGGCCTTTTTAAAATTTTACTTTGGTTATTTTTATGCTTAAATTTGATTTCAGATATGCCTTAACAAATTATTGGGTAATATTTGATAAAACTTGGAACGATAAGGTTTTCAAAACTACAAAGCGATATGTTTTAAACTTTACCATCGGGTATCACGTTGTAATTTAAAATGAATGCAACTCAAATGTTTTCCAAACTTAAACTAAGTTCAGAATGTTGTCAAGCAACTAGAAAGGAATAACTCGAATTTCCAAATGATATAAATTAGTTTTGCAATTGGATTCCACTAAGTTTTCAAAACTTCCGGGTTAGCAAAGTGCACTATCGGTTTCAAAACAATCATGCCCAAGATTTTTACAAAGTACAAAATACAGCAAAGAGTTTTCATCAAACCTTTATCCGAAAATCTAGCCTTTCAAATACGTTTTCCCCGTAACATACTAGATTCGGTCATGGTGTATTGATCGGGTTTGGGGTGTTACAATTGTAGTATCAGAGCCTGGTTCAAAGGCTCGGCTGTGGGCTAGAGGCCCAAAATGTTTTAAAAGATTGGTTTAAGTGATATTGTTTAAATAAATGGTTTGAAAGGCATGGCACCGAGACTCCGGCACCAATCTGCCCAGGTAAGTACCCCTTACTATTGCTTGAGATTTTGATATGATGTGACTGAATGACTAGCAGTAGTAAACTACTTTAGAAACTGAAATCGATAGGACTCTGTGGACTCGCGAAAACAAAATTTCTTTAATAAGAGATATTCATAAGACTCTTGCCTTTAAAGACAGTGGAACATTTACTAATGCATAAATTTCTAATCAGACAAGACGAGATTTTAGTCATGAGCGCTCGAGGTGGCCGTGGTCATGGACGTGGTCGGGGTAGGATGACAGTTTCTAAACCCGTAGGATCTGGTCAGGGGTCAGAGAATGAGATACCGGTACCACCACCAGCTGGAGGTGGTGAGTTTCAGGAATAGACTGGGGACGACGCAGTGTTACAGGCGATACTGCGAGTTTTGGAGAGGGTAGCTGGAGTAGGTGGAGGCGCAGGAGCTCGAAAATCTGTGCCTGAATGACTCCGAGGAAACGGGGCTGAGGTATTCTGAGGTGTGTCTGGTGTGGCTCTCAAAGACGGTGAATATTGGTGGAGGCGACAAAGCGGATCATGGACGATTTAGACTGATCAAAGAGAAACTAAAGGGATAGTATCACTTCTTGAGATGAGTCATACCAGTGGTGGCTCACGGTTCGGGACAGTGCTGCAGTAGAAGATCTTACTTGGGATTATTTTAAGGCTGCATATTAGAAAAAGTACATCGGAGCTAGTTACATTAATGATCAATGGAAGGCATTTCTGAGGCTGGTACATGGGAGTAAGTCTGTGTCGGAGTACGAGGCAAAGTTCTTGAGGCTGAGTCGGTATGCTAGGGGCATGGTGGATACTGAACACGTGAGGTGTGTTCGATTCGAAGATGGTCTGAGAGATGAATTAAGGTTGCTGATTGCTCCACAGTAGGAGCGTGAGTTTGCTGTCCTGGTAGAAAAGGCTAAGGTAGCCGAAGGGGTTAAAGAGTCTGTGAGGCAGAACTTGGATAGGAACAGGCAAAAGCAAAGTTTTGGATCTTCTGGGTCGTCAGGTAATCCTCAAAAAAGGGCTAGACAGAGTGGGCCGAATCAGTCTGGTAGGTTCATTGCTACTAATCAGGGACCGCCACAGTGTAACCGTTGTGGGAAAGCTCATTGGGGAGGATGTTGGACTGGTGGAAGAGGATGTTTTGAGTGTGGTTCGCTGGACCACCGTGTGAGGGACTGTCCGCATAAGTTGGCTAGGATTCAGTCTGAGGGTCAGGGCCGTGCTCAGTTTGGAAAAATGGACCGCCACCGCAGAGGGGTCGTGGTAATGGCAGAGGGGGTAATGGTTCTAGTCGGGGCCGTGGAGCACCGGGCAGAGGTGCGGGTATTTTTGAGGCAAGACAACCAGGGTTAGTGTATGCAGCGAGGCACCGAGAGGAGGGCGACGCACCAACGTCATAACCGGTACGTTCTTGATCTTTGGTTCTCCATTTACTGCTTTGATTGATGTGGGTTCAACGCATTCATACGTTGCAAGTAGCATAGTGAAGACCATGGATTTAGACTCTGAGATATCTTCTAGGCAGATGACTGTAATTAGCCCTCTAGGTCACTCTGTAATTGTAGATAAGCTGTATAGAGATGTACCCCTAGAACTCCAAGGGGTAGTGTTTGAGGCTGATCTGATAGAACTGCCGTTTGGAGAGTTCGATCTGATTCTTGGGATGGACTGGTTGGTCAAGTACCAGGCGAGGTTGGATTACTGACTAAGCGCATGGTTCTAAGGACGACTAAGGGTGATGAGGTGGTCCCGATAGGTAATAGAAGAGATTACTTATCCAACGTGGTGTCCGCTGAAAGTCGAGAAGATGGTCGAAGGGTCGTGAAGCATATGTGGTTCATGTGTATGCCTTGGAGGCTAAGGAGTCTCGCTTAGGGAAGGTCCGAACAGTTAAGGAATTTGTTGATGTGTTTCGTAAGAGCTTCCGGATTGCCACCGGATCGTGAGGTGGAGTTTGAATAGATCATACCCGAATCGTGTCGTTGTCTATTGCTCCGTATAGGATGGCGCCTAAAGAGTTAGTAGAGCTTAAGGCTCAGATCCAGGAGTTGTTGGATCGAGGCTTTACCAGGCCAAGTGTTTCACCTTGGAGAGCGCTGGTACTCTTTGTCAAAAAGAAAGACGGTACTATGCGGATGTGTATAGACTACCACCAGTTGAATAAGCTGACGATCAAAACAAGTATCCGCTGCCACGGATAGATGACTTGTTTGATTAGTCAAGGTGCATCAAGATTCTCAAGATCGATTTAAGGTCTGGGTATCACCAGTTAAAGGTGAAGGAGGCGGATATTTGCAAGACGGCGTTTCGTACTCGGTATGGACACTATGAATTTCTGGTAATGCCGTTTCGGTTGACTAACACGTCGGCCGCATTCATGGATATGATGAATAGGGTGTTCCAGCAGTATTTGGATCAGTTCGTCGTGGTTTTTATTAATGACATCTTGGTGTATTCAAGGACTGAGGAGGAGCATGATGCGCATTTACGAGTTGTGTTACAGATTCTGAGGGAGAAATAGCTCTATGCTAAGTTTAGCAAGTGCGAGTTCTGGCTGAGGGAGGTAATCTTCTTGGGTCATGTGGTGTCAGCTGAGGGGATTAGAGTGGATCCTCAAAAGATTGAGGCAGTTTTGGGTTGGAAGCCGCCTAAGTCAGTGGCTGAGATTCAGAGTTTTCTGGGCTTGGCAGGGTACTACCGAAGATTTGTAGAAGGATTTTCGTTGATCGCAGCACCGATGACCAAATTGTTAAGCAAAGGGGTTCCGTTCGTTTGGACTGAGAAGCAGCAGGAGAGTTTCAACAAGTTGAAGAAGATTTTGACCAAGCTCGGCCTAATTCAACCCGAGGCGTGAAAGGAATTCACAAGATATTGCGATGCATCACATATGTGTTTGCATTGTGTGTTGATGCAGGAAGGGAAGGTTGTGGCTTATGCATCTCGACAGCTGAGGCTACATGAAGTCAATTATCCGACGACGACTTGGAGTTAGCGGCGAGAGTCTTCGCATTGAAAATTTAGAGGCACTACTTGTACGAGAGAGATCGATAGTCTACACGATCACAAGAGTCCAAGTACCTTTTGACTCGAAGGATTTGAATTTGAGGCGCAGAGATGGATTGAGTTGCTAAAGGATTACGATGCTCGATTGAGTATCATCGAGGCAAGGCTAACGTGGTGGCGAGCGCGTTGAGCCGTAAGGTTATAGTGAGCTTAAGAGCAATGTTTGCCCATTTGAGTTTGTATGACGATGGAAGTATTCAGCGAATTGCGTGTTAAGCTTCGTGGGTTGAGCGATTAAGGAGAACGATTAGAGGATGAGGTTTTGAAAGTGCAGAGGTCGCAAGTGCAGAATGGTAGTTTGGAGGGTTATAGTTTGTCTAGTGATGGAGTGCTGTGTTTTCAAGGAAGAGCTTGTATGCTTTGAGGATATTGAGTTAAGGCAGAAGATTCTTGGGACGCTTTATAGCGATCCCTACGCTATGCATCCTGGATGTAGTAACATGTATCGGGATCTAAAAGAGCAGTTTTGGTGGCCGGGTTTGAAAAGGAAAGTGACAGAGCTTGTAGGGAAGTGTTTGACATGTCAGCAGGTCAAGGCCGAACATCAGTTGCCATCAGGGTTGCTTCAGCCAGTGAAGATTCCACAGTGGAAGTGGGAAAGGATAACTTTCGATTTCGTCAGTGGATTATCTCTTACACCTAGCAAGAAGGACTCAGTTTGGGTAATTGTGGATCGTCTGACTAAATCAGCTCACTTTATCCCGGTGAGGGTGGATTACTCACTTCAGAGGTTAGCGAAACTGTATATGTAAGAGATAGTGAGGCTACACTGGGTGCCAGTATCGATCATCTCAGATAGGGATCCCAGATTTACGTTAAGGTTCTGGAAAGCATTGCATCAGGCTCTAGGTACGCGTTTGGATTTCAACACGGCATTTCACCCGCAGTCTGACGGGCAGTCGGAAAGGGTTATACAGATCTTAGAGGATATGCTACGAGGTTGTGTTCTGGACTTCAGAGGTAGTTGGGAAGAGTTTCTACCATTAGCTGAGTTTGCCTACAACAATAGTTACCAAACAAGCATCAAGATGGCACCATATGAGCCATTGTATGGTAGGAAGTGTCGCTCACCTACATGTTGGACGGAGTTGGGTGAACGTCAGATGTTGGGACCAGAGTTGGTTGCAGAGACTGAAGACAAGGTTAAGTTGATTCAGGCTCGATTGAAGGAAGCTTCAGACAGGCAAAAGTCTTACGCTGATCTCAAGCGTAGAGATATAGAGTTTGCCGTGGGTGATAAGGTCTTCTTGAAGGTCTCGCCATGGAAGAAAGTGTTGAGGTTCGGGAGGAAAGGCAAGTTAAGTCCGAGGTTTATTGGGTCGTATAAGGTACTGAGACGAGTGGGACCGGTAGCTTATCAGCTTGAATTGCCAGCAGAGCTAAGTCAGATTCACGACGTATTCCACGTTTCGATGCTTAGGCGATATCGTTCAGATCTATCGCATGTCGTAGCAGTGGAAGATATCGAGGTGAATCCGGATTTGACCATGGAGGAGGAACCAGTGCAGATTCTAGATCGAGATGTAAAATTCCTGCGTAGGAAGTCAGTTCCTTTGGTAAAAGTGCTATGGCGGAATCATGATGTGGAAGAAGCTACGTGGGAACCAGAGGATGAGATGAGGCAGCAGTACCCTCAACTCTTTCGATCAGGTAATTTCGAGGTCGAAATTATTTTTAAGGGGGTAGAACTGTAATATCCTAGAATAGGGGCTATTTTTGTTATTACATTGTTTGTATGTGTTTGATCTGCAGTGTGGTTGTTTTTGATGTTTTGGGGCTTAGTTGTAAGCCTAGTGTAAGCTTGAGTGGTAGAGAAAATTTTAGTTTTGAAGCTTTAAGTGAATGGAGCTGAAGGAGCTGGGGGTTATAGGTATTTTTAGGTGGATTTTAGCACAAGAATGGAGCTAGTTGAGTGGCAAGGAAGACGCCACTTAGAGCTTGTGGGTGTGAGGCCTTGCAAGGGGAATAGGTCATGTGTTCGAGCTGCGGAACCTCACATTTTGCTTCCATTTTGACGGCATGGAGGAGGAGAAGTAGTGTGCAGTTCAAACTCTGTCATAGACCAAGTCAAATAATTCAAATGGTGGGCAAGGAGTGAATTAAGGAGTGAATTAAGGATTTGACTAATTCAAATCAGTTTGAATTAGTGGCCATGAGTGAGCTTAGGAGGTGACCGAATGTTGGAGTCTTCATGGGGGGAGTGGCCGGTATGGTAGGTGTGTAAGTGGGGAGTGCCGAAATTCTTTTTGGCAATTTTTGGGTGACTTTCGGCCAGCCTTAGTCTAGTGCCTAGCCGAAATTTTCAAAGGAGTCTATCATTTGTGTTTTTTATTTCTTCATTGAAAACCGAAAATCCCCAAGCAACATCTATTTTGCCGAAACTTGCTTTGTTTTCTTCCATCATTTCTTTGGCAGCCGAATGCTCTTTGGGTTCTCAAAGCTTTTATTTCTTTTCGCTTCTTTCTCTTCTTTTTATCTTTGGCCGAACCTTGTGCCCTCCTACCTCTCTTTGTTCATTTTCATTTGTGTTAAGCCGAATAACCATCTTCTTTCTCTCATATTTTGTCTTGCCTTCTTTTGATTCTTGGCCGTGCCATAAGTGGTGTTAAACACCTATAGCCGAACCTTGATTAATAGTTTTAAGCAACCAAAGCCGAATCTTTTTCTCTCTTTTTTTTTTGTTTAAGGCTTGGCCGAATCACAAGCAAGGGGTGGTCTCTTCCCTTTTTCTCTCCAATCGGGTTTTTAGAGAAAGGTTAGTGCTAGGCCGAATGCCTATTTCTTCCCCTCCTTGTTCTCTAACGACTTTTGCAAGGTAAGAGTTGATTCGGCATTTGATTGGGAGTGTGCTAATCGATTGTTTTGGAACCATTTTGTTATAGGGTCTCCAGAATTTCGAAGCAGTCAAGCGAAGCCTCCACTTGAGAGTGAACGGTTGGTAAGTGGTGGTAAGGGTTAGTTTTGTTAGTCTGTTCTCTTAGTTTTGTTAAGCCAAAGCCTTCAAAGGATTAACTGTTCTTCTTATCAGGGTGTGGCCGATTGTTAGAGGAACCATCTGTTGGTTCGGGATTTGGTAGGAAACCAAATCATTCATAAGGTAAGGGTTTGAGCGTTAACCCTCTTAAGTTATTTGGTTTGGCCGATTGGTATAGGTTGCTAATCTCATGTTTGGCCGATTATAGGAGCAAGTTAATCGAGGGTCTTAAATCAGTTCTTTGGGATTAAGGCTTGCGTATTAACAGGTGTGTATCTAACACACTCTTTACTTAGTAATATGCTTAATAACCTGATTGCTTAATAAAGCCGAAACAGTATGGTTGATTGATATGATACCCTATGGGGTATGTGCACGGATTCGGGTAAGTCCATTTCATTACGAGCTCTGTTATTGATATGATATCATGATCTATGATCTATGTGTTATGAGATGCTACACTAAACATATTAGCATGATTTGCATGATTGCACGATTTGCATCAGTATGGTATTTTTATGGGTGATATGAGAGGAGGGGGAATATGATATCCGTGACTTTGGGACACCAGAGGTTTGGCACCTCCAGTGGTTTGGTACCACAGATCGATTTATTGTGACTTTGGGTCACCAGAGGTTTGGCACCTCATAGCGACTTGTACCAGTGGCAAAGTACCACAGTGGGTTGGCCCCACAGTTGATATTACGGGATCGTCACCAGTGATTTGGTATCACACGTGGGTTGGCCCCACAACTTGACTATTCGTGACTTCGGTCACCAGTGATTTGGTATCACATTTGTGTCTTTGGGACACCAGAGGTTTGGCACCTTATAGCGACTTGTCCCAGTGGCATAGTACCACAGTGGGTTGGCCCCACGCTTGATATTACAGATCGTCGCCATGATTTGGTATCACACGTGGTTGGCCCCACAACTTGACTATTCGTGACTCCGGTCACCAGTGATTTGGTATCACATTTGTGTCTTTGGGACACCAGAGGTTTGGCACCTCATAGCGACTCGTCCCTGTGGCTTAGTACCACCGTGGGTTGGCCTCACTTTTGAGATACGGGATCGTCGCCAGTGATTTGGTATCACACATGGGTTGGCCCCACAGATGGATTATTTATGACTTTGGGTCACCAGTGGTTTGGCACCACCTTGTTGGATATCGTGACTTTGGGTCACCAGTGGTTTGGCACCACCAGTGGTTTGGTACCACACGGGGTAGAAAAAGGTGTTATGGATGGTTAGGATCGGGTGCATTAATTGTATTGCTTTGTTATGATGTGTGTTAGTATGTTGCATTCATCGGGAGGGGGATTTATGCACTGAGTCTTGCTACTCACCTTCTCCCTTATCATTTCAGGTGACACTTAGATCGCGGACATGGTGCCGGGTGGACTTGAGATGACCATGCCAAAAATAAATTCGGACTCGCACTGGTTTTTCAAACTTGGTACTTTACATTATTTAATTTCATTTGATTTTGTTGGGATTGTAAAAGGCCTTTTTAAAATTTTACTTTGGTTATTTTTATGCTTAAATTTGATTTCAGATATGCCTTAACAAATTATTGGGTAATATTCGATAAAACTTGGAACGATAAGGTTTTCAAAACTACAAAGCAATATGTTTTAAACTTACCATCGGGTATCACGCTGTAATTTAAAATGAACGCAACTCAAATGTTTTCCAAACTTAAACTAAGTTTAGAATGTTGTCAAGCAACTAGAAAGGAATAACTCGAATTTCCAAATGATATAAATTAGTTTTGCAATTGGATTCCACTAAGTTTTCAAAATTTCCGGGTTAGCAAAGTGCACTATCGGTTTCAAAACAATCATGCCCAAGATTTTTACAAAGTACAAAATACAGCAAAGAGTTTTCATCAAACCTTTATCCGAAAATCTAACCTTTCAAATACGCTTTCCCCGTAACATACCAGATTCGGTCGTGGTGTATTGACCGGGTTTGGGGTGTTACAATTATGATTTTGCCCCCTAAACTTTTCATAATTACACTTTTGCCCCTAGGCTCGTAAAGTAATTTTCATTTAACTTTCTTGCATTTCAAGCCTAGCCAAATCATATTCTCAACTATAACAACATTCAATTTCCACTATTTCCCTCATGTATTACCATTTCTACAACTTTTACAATTTAGTCCTTTTATGCATTTTCCATGAAAATCACTTTGAAAATGATGTTTATCATACATAAAAATTTCATGTTCTTCCATAAAAAATCAATATACATGCATGTCATACATGGGTAAATTTTTTAACATAAACCCTAGCTCAAAATATAGCTAGAAATAGCTAAACCGAGCTACTAGGGTCTCAAAAATACGAAGAACATTAAAAACAGTGCTAGGATGCACTTACTGTCAAGCTTGAAAGTTGAAAAACCCTAGCTATGGCTCCTTGCAAGTTTTGGCACTAGAGGAAGAAGATGGACAAGATTTTTGGCTTGTTTTTCCCTTTTAATTCTTTTATTTACAAAATGACAAAAATGCCCTTAATGATCCTTTCTTGAGATTTTTCCTTCCCATGTCCATTTTTGTCCATTATCAAATACAATAGTCTAATTGCTAAATAAGGACCTCTAGAAACTTTTATAATTCTATTTCTTACTTATATCTTCTAGAATCTCATATTTTCTAATCTTTGCAATTTAGTCTTAATGGACAATTTAATCACTAATTAATAAAATTTCTTTATGAGATTTTTACACAATCATGAAATGACCTCATAAGCCTCATAGAAATCATAAAACTCATGTTTCTACTTCAGATTTGTGGTCTCACACCACTATTCCAACTAGGCCCTAAATCGAGCTATTACAATTCTCCCCCTTAGGGATTTTTGTCCTCGAAAATCTTACCTGTGAAAAGGTTTGGGTATTGGTTCCTCATAGCCTCCTCAAGCTCTTATGTAACCTCTTCTACCCCATGTCTTTGCCACAATACTTTCACAAGGGCTATACCTTTATTTCTTAACTGCTTGACTTCTCGGGTTAGAATCTTAACCGGTTCTTCACCATATGTCATATCAAGTTGAATCTCAACCTTTGTCGGTGTAGTTACATGTGAAGGGTCTAATCGATACTGACGCAACATAGACTCGTGAAACACATCATGAATCTTCTCTAACTCAGATGGCAAAGCCAACAGATAGGCTACCGGCCCAATCCTCTCAATGATTTTATATGGTTCGATAAAATGCAGACTCAATTTGCCTTTCCGGCCAAATCTAAGAACTTTCTTCCATGGTGACACTTTCAGAAATACTCTATCACCGACTTGATACTCAATCTCTTTCCTTTTCAAATTTGAGTAGGATTTTTGTCAGTCAGAAGTAGCCTTTAAACAATCTCGAATCACTTTTACCTTCTATTCGGTTTCTCTAACCAAATCAACCTCGTGGATTTGATTTTCCTTAAGTTCGGTTCAATATAAAGGCGTTCGGCACTTATGCCCATACAAAGCCTCAAAAGGCGCCATTTTCTAGCTTGACTGATAACTATTATTGTCGGCGAATTCTACCAACGGTAAGTACTTTTCCCAACTGCCCTGAAACTTAAGAACACAACATCTTAGCATATCTTCGAGAACTTGTATCAACCTCTTCAACTGGCCGTCGGTTTGGGGGTGAAAAGCCGTACTAAAATTTAACTTATTGCCCAAGGCCTCTTGCAACTTTTTCCAAAATCTAGACGTAAATTTTGGATCTCTAACCGATATAATAGATAAAGTGATAAACCGTAAAAGTAGCACATTTTAATCCCACATTTAGTATGCTTTTGGATGAATTTATCCTCGATTTATGTAAAAAGGTGCTCTTAATCCTTTCTTTTCATGTCTTATACTCAGGAGAACACCTAAGGATAAAAAGAACATAAAACGGGCTTAATACGGACCAAATTGGGCCAACCCAAGAAGTCGACACGGCCTGGGCTTTATTCCACACAGTCATGCCTTGCTATCCACCAAGAACACGGCTTGTCACCAATTTACACGGCCATGTCTCATAGAAAAAAAGCCTAACACGGCCTATCCCTGATCTACATGGCTATGCCCCAATTGACAGACCCGAAGCACGACCTGACCCTTGACTTACACGGGAGTGCCACGGCCGTGCCTAAATCAATAAAATAGAGACACGGGCTAAGCCTCAATTTACACGGATGTACCTTAGCCGTGCCCCTACCGCAGGAAAGAGCAATTTCACTCGAAATATGATGCTCGGAGCCTAAGAAAAACAATCCTAAGTCTACTCAAACACCTAGGACGAATCATACCTAAATTATGAGTACTTAGGAGACAAGTAAAGCATCCCATAGTCTATAAAAACACCCCAAGGCGGCTATTCAAGTGGTGGATCATTGAGCAGAGTTTTCTGCCAAGCCTTTCTCGTTCAGGGATTGTCTCGAAGATAGCCAATTGATCCATCTCGAAGAGTCAGAGTTCTACTCAAGACGGAGGATCTCCTCTTCAATTCCTTCAGGGGGTTTTAGGGATTTCCTATGTTTTGTTTTATCTTTTCTCTTGAGATGTTTTCTTGTTTAGTTATGAACTAAACCCCTCAGATACCTGAAGGGGATGAAACCTATGATGTATTTTGTTATTTAATTATTTTAGTTTATATGATAAATACTTAGTTTGTTCTTAATTATGTTGCTTAAATTTATCTGATGTGCTTAGGTGGAGGAGGAATAGACCCTGCCTAAGAGTAGATCTAGCATAATTAAGCGGAGTTGATCGGACGCCTAGAGATAGGGTTACGAGATTTTTCCAGATTAGGGTGAAACCTAATATGGGAGTCCATTGATCGATTTACTGCTTCTTTAGGGGGTTATTATAAGAGAACGAGAGTTCCACTAATTAACCTAAGGTAAGACGTTATTCACTTCGAGAGAAGGTTTAATATAGGTTAGGGAGTCTCACGGCTCAAGCTAAGTAAAGAAATCATATGAATTGAAAAGGTAGATAATAAGTGAAGTCATAGGTGGATTCTTCCCGAAGGTATCGTCTTTATCAATTGAGTTTTCTTCAAAGTCTTTTCCCAAAGTTTCATTCTTCTGTCTATGCAATTAAGTTTAAGTATTTCTTTTGTTTTAGATTAATAAACCAATCACTCTATATTTTAGGCTTAATAATAGAAAGAAAGTGAGTAGTAGTACTTTTAGGTTCCTTGGGTTTGATAAGATATTCTTGCCTAAGCTATACTATTGTTCGATAGGTGCGCTTGCCTCTATCGTTGTCACAGTCAGTCTACAGGTTTGAACACTCTTTTATAAATATTAAAACTAGACTATTTTTCAGCGATCAAGTTTTTGGCGCCGTTGCTGGGGAACTCTAAAATATTAAGAAAGCTCTATTTCTATTACTTTAGCCAATTTTTTTATTACAATTTTTTATTATTTATTATTTATTATTATTTTTATTTTGATAATTTTTTCCTCTATTTTGCTTTTTACAAAAAATTTAGTCTATGGAAAAGATGGCACTGGAAAATTATTAGTGGCAAGGCATGTGGGCAATTCCTACTAAAGCAACCAGTGTTTTCAACCTCGACATAGTCACCAGGTTATCTAATCAGTTAGAGATGATGAATAAAAAAATTGATAATTGGTATAGTCCCTTGCAGGTACATCCAGAAATACAATATGATTTGAATCTAGGAGGTGTGGCGAATCCTGAGTACCCACCCTACGGATATGGCATGGAAAATGAGCAAGCTCACTATACAGGTAACTATTCTAGATATCGAAATAATTTTTATAGTGACACTTATAATGCAGGTTGGAAGTACCATCCCAATTTCTCATTGGATGATCAAAATAGCCAAAGATCGAAATCTCCTCCAGATTTTCAACAACCACCTCACCAACAAGAAGAGGAGCCGAATCTTGAAGAGATACTAAAAAAATTCATGGCAAACACAGAAAACTGTCTCCAAAAAAACTAAGAAAAAAGTAAAAGCAACGAGAACCGATTCGGGGAACTTACTAAGTCAGTTAAGGCAGCCACTAATGCAGTCGAACAACTCGCAAAGTTGATGTCAGAACAACCGCAAGGACGTCTACCTAGTAACACTGAGATCAATCCAAATGAGCAAAATAAAGCTATCACAGCTCATGCCAGTAAGAGGTTAGATGAACCCAATCCAATACAAAAAGCCAAGGTAGATGAAGGTAAGGTAGAGGTAACACAAAAAAGTCAAAATCGGTAATCAAGGAGCACCAACCTCACATACCTTATCCCGGAACAATAAAAAAAGAAGATTCAGAGGAACAGTTCGGTAAGTTTCTTAAACTCTTAAAGAAATTACATATTAACTTACCTCTTCTTGAAGCTCTTTTTCAGATGCCAAACTCGAGGAAATCATTAAGAAAGCTCTTGACAAACAAACACAAATTAGACGAGGAGCACCACGTGGAATTAAACGCAGCATGCTCAGCAATGTTACAGAATAGACTACCACAGAAGCAAAAAGACACAGGGAGTTTTACAATTCCATGTTTAATTGGTAGTTTATCTATTGATAATACTTTAGCTGATTTAGGGTTAAGCATCAATGTTATGCCTTATAAAATGTTTAAACAACTAGGTCTAGGGAAACCCAGACAAACTAGGATGAGCATTCAGCTAACTGATAAAACTATCAGAATTCCTAGGGGTATAATAGAAAATGTTCTAATCAAAATTGATAAATTCATATTCCCAGTAGATTTTGTTGTTTTAGACATGGATGAGGACAACACGATTCCTTTAATTTTAGGAAAACCCTTTCTAGCAACTTTCAGGACTAAATTGAAGTTGGTACAGGAGAATTCATTCTTTGTGTAGGTGACGAATCAATCAGTCTACAAGCTTTTGACTCGGCCAGGACATCAAGTGATGAAGGTGAGAAAGTAAATTCAGTTGATAATTAAATTGTTCAACTTTCACCACAGAAAACACAACAAGGCTACTAACTTGAGCCGAATCATGGGCCCCAAGCCGTACAAGCTCATAATAGTGAATTATTAGTGGATCCAAACCCAAGGGAAGAACCTGTGGTAAGAAAAGGTAAGGTTGAGGTGTACCATGATTTACCAAAATTGGAAATTACAGAGTACCAACCTCGTATGCCATATCCCAATGCAATAAAGAAAAACCACACAGAGGAAGAATTTGGTGAACTCACACTTCGTGTAGATGACGAAACAATAACTCTTCAAGATCTTAACTCAGCTAGGACATTGAGTAATAAATGTACGAACGTTAATTCTATTGATAATAATTTGGTTCAACCTTTTTTACCGGAAGCATCACGAAATCACTTAGATGAGCTAGATCCTAGACCTTGTGCCAACAAAGAAGAAATACATAAGGAACAAAGCCTTAGGGTTGACAAACTAAAAGAGCAGGAAACACAAATCAAAGAGGAATAGGAACCGCACGAAGTGAAACCGAAGGAGCCCCCAGACGAGCTGATAGGAACAACAAATCACATCAAAATAGAGGATCAGGTATTGTTGAATAAGGAAGACCATCGAATCACCAATTCAGAACTCAAGGCAAATGAAGAAATTACTTTTGAGGTATTTAATGTCTTCCTATACGGCACAGAAGAGGTAAGCAATCCTAAATTCAACACTTTTGAGGTAAACATTACTTGACTTAAACTATATATCCATAATCGAAGTGATCGCATGAGAAAGGATTTTCACCTCCTCAAACCACCATGACCATACGAATGAGAGGTAAAGTCTAGCTAAGACTATAAACGAGTGCTTCTCGGGAGGCAACCCGAGCGCTAACACTTTATATTTCTCAAAATTATTTTTCTTTTCTTTTCTTTTCTCTCTTCTCTCTCCATAATTAAATCAAAGATGCAGGTTTCCAGGCTACACGGCCTTACACACGGTCGTGCCCGAGGTCGTGTGGACCACCAGAACTACCACACTGACAGAGCAGAGCCGTGCAAGTCAGTCCAACCACCCCCAACGTCATGAATCCAACCACCCACACCACGAGCACCGACAAAAACAGCACGACCGTGCCTCACAGTTGTGCTAAGATACTGACTTATTTAGCACGGGCAGACCACGCCCGTGCATTCCAACCGTATCCTATACTGGCTTTTTAGGAACGGGAGTGCAAACCAACAAAACGGGCATGGAAGGACAACACACCCCACAACACTGCCATGCGATGCGGCCGTGTGAATCGACACACCCTCGGTAGACGGTCGTGGGAACGTGCCAGATTTGAAATCCTATTTAAATCCCCACAGCCCATCCTCTTTGTCCCATCTTATTTCTTATTCCTTCTTTCTCTTTTCTTTCAAATTTTTCTTCCTATTCATAGAAAAGATCCAAGACACTTGAGCAACACAAAGACCATGCCGAAGAAACGTAAGCGTCATCTCCTTAGAGGAGACCTCAACATGACTTCATGCCAAATTGACTTCACTTAATTGACACGCCAAGGGTCTCTAAACCTTTTGGTTCTATTTTCTTTTCTCATCTCCTTTATTTTCCTTATCTATACTTCTTTTCTGCTTAATTTAATTTATTTCATATTAGTTTCTTGGTTTTAGGATCTAAAGGCTGCTTGGGAATCACGCTCCATAGCCTTCGAGGTCACACCCACTTCGCAAACCATCCAACAATAAGGACTCCTTAGTCCATTAGTCTTTTCTTTTAATTTCAGTTTTCTTCTTAATCTCCTTCTTTTTATTTCCTTAATCTTTAAAGATATTATTAGTATATTATTATTTCTCTAGATCTCTTGGCTATATCTTCACAGGCTACCCAATTTCTTCATCTAGCAAAATGCTTTTCGGTAGCCACTCTACCAGGGCCATAGAAAACACCATCACTGCCACCAAAGACACCAGGGATTATCCAGATTTCAGGGAGTATTACTTTCCCCAGTTCTCTTTTTGATTTGGCACATAAATTTCATTATCTATCTTTGTACATTGAGGGAAATGTACATCTTAAGTGTGGGGGTAATAGTTCCTAACTTTTTGCATAATTCTCAAAACCCTAAAATTAGTCTTGATCTTAAGTATCTTTCTCATATTATTAATTAGGATGAAATTTCTAATGATTTATGATTTTTATTGATATGTTTTAGTGTAAGTCATAGTTAATTGTGCATTGATGATTACATTTGAAGGATACTAAAGAATCGAGCATGATAAGTCTACTTTCTAAAATTAAAATTGATAAGTTGTTGAACCTAATTTTAGTATCACCTTGAAGTTCAAAATTTATAAGGATTGATGTCAAAACACCCATAATTTTTGTGAGATTTTGAGCCTTATAGAGCATGTACCCTTTTTCGTGCTCACTTTAATTGATTATGAGTGTGTCAACTTTGAACTGTTATTCTAGAACTTGCCTCGTTTATACATGTCGAGACCACATTAATGATTTGATACACTGAGATGATAAAGGCACCTAGGTTTTAACCTGTTCACTACACTAAAAGCCTACCCATACAAATTAACCCCTAATGAACCCCATTGAATCCTAACAACCTTTTTATTGACTCACCCACTAATATTAACCCATAATCCCTTTGTATTTGTTATCAACATTCCTTTGACTACCCTTTATCGAGAATTAATTTGATCAATCGCCGAATTAGGTTATTTCAATCACCAAAGTTCCTTCTATTATGTTTATTTTAGTTTGTTCTTAAAAAATTTTTTTAAAAAAATTTAAATTTTTTTTTAAGTATATATTCAATATTAGTAGTATATAAAAGAGTTGAGAACATTTAAACTCCAATTGTTGAAAAAGCTCGTATTAAAGTATTATGAAAATACTCATTACTATAGTGTAATTATCAATAGTGATATTATTAGTTTTCATTCGAAGTTAATATTCATATTTAGTTCAATGTTTCTAGTTAGATAATTTGTCAAGTCAGTCTCAATTATAACCACTAATTCAGCCTATATCCACACCTTTAACCCCAGCCCCGTTACAACCCTGATTAAAGACCTTTTGTTTTGTGTATCATCTCATATACGGTGTTGGAGATTTGGTTTTCAGGCAAGTCTATGGGATTAACTTTTCAGGTTCGACTTAGAGTGCTTATTTCTTGAACGTTAAACACTTCGAGTGACTTGAGTGAATCTTCTGTGAGGATGTAAATCCTTGTCAGTTTTGAATTAAAGGAAATTACTTCGATAAGGGGAGACACATATGTTTTCATGCTACAAAATCGTGACTTATCTCGTTTGAAGCTTTAGGGCTCTTTGAATTAAATTATCCATGTATGAATTATCTATGAATTATGATGAGGCATTATTAATAGGAATTATGAATTATGGAAAGTTTGTTTTAATTGTAAGTTGAGAATTTTGTTTGAGGACAAGAAAAAGCTTAAGTGTGGGGGTATTTGATAAACCGTAAAAGTAACATATTTTAATCCCACATTTAGTATGCTTTTGGATGAATTTATCCTCGATTTATGTAAAAAGGTGATCTTAATCCTTTCTTTTCATGTCTTATACTTAGGAGAACACCTACGGATAAAAAGAACGTAAAACGAGCTTAATACGGACCAAATTGGGCCAACCCAAGAAGTCGACACGGCCTGAGATTTATTCCACATGGCTGTACCTTGCTATCCACCTAGAACATGGCCTGTCACCAATTTACACGGCTGTGTCTCGTCGACAAAAAGACCAACATGACCTATCCCTGATTTGCATGGTTGTGCCCCAATTGACTGACCCGAAGCACGGCCTGACCCTCGACTTGCACTGGCGTGCCACGGCCGTGCCTAAATCAACAGAATAGAGACACGGGCTAAGCCTCAATTTACACGAGCGTGCCTTAGCCGTGCCCCTGCCACGAGAAAGAGCAATTTCACTCGGAATAGGATGCTTCGAGCCCAAGAAATGCAATCCTAAGTCTACTCAAACACCTACGACGAATCATACCTGAATTATGAGTACTTAGGAGTCAAGTAAAGCATCCCAAAGTCTATAAAAACAACCCAAGGCGGCTATTTAAGTGGTCGATCATTGAGCAGAGTTTTCTGCCAAGCCTTTTTAAGTGGTCAATCATTAAGCAGAGTTTTCTGCCAAGCCTTTCTCGTTCAGGGATTGTCTCAAAGATAGCCAATTGATCCATCTCAAAGAGTCGGAGTTCTACTCAAGAAGGAAGATCTCCTCTTCAATTCCTTCAGGGGATTTTAGGGATTTCCTATGTTTTGTTTTATCTTTTCTCTTGAGATGTTTTCTTGTTTAGTTATGAACTAAACCCCTCAAATACCTGAAGGGGATGAAACCTATGATGGATTTTGTTATTTAATTCTTTCAGTTTATATGACAAATACTTAGTTTCTTCTTAATTATGTTGCTTAATTTTATCTGATGTGCTTAGGTGGAGGAGGAATAGACCCTGCCTAAGAGTAGATCTAGCATAATTAAGCGGAGTTGATTGGACGCCTAGAGATAGGGTTACGAGATTTTTTCGGATTAGTGTGAAACCTAATATGGGAGTCCATTGATCGATTTACTGCTTCCTTAGGGGGTTATTATAAGAGAACGAGAGTTCCACTAATTAACCTAAGGTTGGACGTTATTCACTTCGAGAGAATGTTTAATATAGGTTAGGGAGTCTCACGGATCAAGCTAAGTAAAGAAATCATATGAATTGAAAAGGTAGATAACAAGTGATGTCATAGGTGGATTCTTCTCGAACGTATCGTCTTTATCAATTGAGTTTTCTTCAAAGTCTTTTCCCAAAGTTTCGTTCTTCTGTCTTTGCAATTAAGTTTAAGTATTTCATTTGTTTTAGATTAATAAACCAATCACTCAATATTTTAGGCTAAATAATAGAAAGAAAGTGAGTAGTAGTACTTTTAGGTTCCTTGGATTCGATAAGATATTCTTGCCTAAGGTATACTACTATTCGATAGGTGTGTTTGCCTCTATCGTTGTCACAGTCAGTCTACAGGTTCGATCACTCTTTTATAAATATTAAAACTAGATTATTTTTCAGTGATCATAAAGGCACTCCATGAAGTCTCACAATCTCTAAGAGATTCAAGTTTGCCAACTTATCCAGTGAATAATCGACACGTACTGGTATGAAATGGGCTAACTTCGTAAGTCTATCAACTACGACCCATACAACATCTTTCTTGCTTGGTGTCAATGGCAACCCTATTACAAAGTACATGGTAATTCGGTCCCACTTCCACTCAGGCACCATAATAGGTTGAAGCAAACCTGAGGGTACTTGGTGTTCGGTCTTTACTTGCTGACAAAACAAGCATCTTGAAACAAACTCAGAAACATATTTCTTCATGCTCAGCCACCAATACCATTTCTTCAAATCATTATACATCTTGGTGCTACCCGGATGTACAGATAGGCATCCATTATGTGCCTCATGCAAAAATTTACGAATGAGCTCATTATTTTTTGGTACACAGACTCTGTCTCTGAACATCAAACACCCATCTGAATCAATCCAGAAATCAGACTCAATACCCAACTCGCATTGAACTCTTTTGGCTTGCAACTCACTATCATCTTTTTGTTCCTCATAAATCTCTTGGAGGAACATTGATCTAGCCCTCCACTCAGCTAGAATAGAACCATCATCGAACAAACTCACCCATGTATTCATAGCCCTCAAGGCAAATAGGGATTTCCTACTCAAGGCATCGGCGACTACATTCGCCTTTCCCGGGTGGTAGTCAATGACTAACTCATAATCTTTTATCAACTCTAACCATCTTTGCTGCCTTAAATTCAATTCCTTTTCAGTCATCAAGTACTTTAAACTTTTGTGATCGGTGAATATTCGACATCTTTCACCATACAAATGGTGTCTCCAAATCTTCAATGCAAAAACAATAGCAGCCAGTTCTAAATCATGTGTCATATAGTTCTTCTTGTGTGGCTTTAACTGCTTAGAAGCATACGCTATCACCTTGCCTTATTGCATAAGTACACAACCTAGTCCATTTAAGGATGCATCGTTGTAGATCACAAATTCTTTTCCCGATTTGGGTTGTACTAGAACTAGAGCCTCTATCAACATTGCCTTTAATT
Source organism: Gossypium rotundifolium (assembly GCA_025506655.1). Taxonomy (NCBI): domain Eukaryota; kingdom Viridiplantae; phylum Streptophyta; class Magnoliopsida; order Malvales; family Malvaceae; genus Gossypium; species Gossypium rotundifolium. The sequence continues at coordinate 70,197,181 of CP106734.1, forward strand.
TCTCAAAACTCTGTTTGCACTTTTCCGTTCATTCAAACTTTACGTTTTTCTGTAATAGTTTCATCATTGGAGTCACTATCATAGAAAACCCCTTAATGAACCGCCTATAATAGCTAGCTAGGCCCAGGAAACTTCTAACCTCAGATACATTTTTCGACGGTTTCCAATCAACAATGATTGAAACTTTACTTAGGTCAACTCTGACTCCATCTCTCGAGGCAATGTGTACCAGAAATCCAACTTCCTTGAGCCAAAATTCACTTTTGCTGAATTTGGCATACAACTGGTTATCTCATAAAATCTGTAAAATGGTCCTCAAGTGCTCAGCATGCTCATGCTCATCACGAGAATATATCAGCATGTCATCAATAAAAACAACCACAAACTTATCCAAGTATGGCCGAAAAATACGATTCATTAAATCCATAAACACTGCAGGGGCATTTGTTAAATCAAAAGGCATGACTAAAAATTCATAGTGCCCATACCTCATTCGAAAAGCCGTCTTCGGCACATCTGAGTCTTTTACTCTCAACTGGTAATAACTAGACCTCAAGTCTATCTTGGAAAACACAGTGGCTCCCTTCAAATGGTCAAATAAATCATCGATCCTTGGCAATGGGTACTTATTCTTCACAACAACCTTATTAAGCTACCAGTAATCTGTACATAATCTCATTGAACCGTCTTTCTTTTTCACAAATAACACTGGAGCTCCCCGAGAATAACTTGGTCTTGCAAGACCTTTGTCTGTCAACTCTTGCAACTGTGCCTTTAATTCCTTCAATTCAGTTGGAGCCATTCTGTATGGAGCAATTGATATAGGTGACGTACCAAGAGCTAATTCGATGCTAAACTCAACCTCTCTAACTGGAGGCAATCCTAGTAATTCTTCTGGGAATACTTCTGGGTACTTGCATACTATCGACACTAATTCAATCTTTAACTCAGTTTCTTTGGCATTCATCACAAAAGTAAGATACACCTCATACCCTTTTCTTACATACCTCTAGGCCGACATGTGAGAGATCACTACTGGAGACCTGTCTTGTTCATCTGATTCAACACAAAGAGTGTCCCCATTTTCACATCTCAATTCAACATATTTCTTTCCACAATTTACTGTCACACCATGAATGGTTAACCAGTCTATACCAAGAATTATATCGAATTCATCAAATAGCAATAACATGAGATTTTCCTTAAAACAATCTAATCATCAATGGGAAATCTTTACATACCTTATCAATTAGCACACTTTTGCCTAAAGGATTAGACACCTTTATCACAAATTTTGTAGACTCTATGGGCATACACATTCTAGATACTAATTTCATATGAATATATGAATGGGTAGACTACGGATCTATTAAAGCAATAACTTTAGTATCATGGAGAGAAAATGTACCTGTAATCACATCAAGAGATGATGCCTCTTCGCGAGCACGAATGGCATAGGTCCTCACAAGCGTTCTACCCTTAGATCTCACAACCTACTTTCTGGGTGTATTCTTACTACTTGTTCCACTTCCCGTGTTTCTCTGTGGTCTTCCTCTAGCAGTGCCTCCCAGTCTTGCATCTTGAGGCTTTTCTTTCTCATCCACCTCAGGGCAATTTCTAATAAAATGATCTAGAGACCCACAACTGAAACATGCCTTCTCATTTGCTCGACATTCACCGATATGACGCTAGCCACACTGTAGGCACTCCAGTCTACTCAGTTGGGAGTTGCCGACACTAGCAACTGATGTGGTCTGGGCTTTAGAACCTAGGTATTGTTTGCTCGTACTTTTGTTTGAAAACCATGCTGAAGTAGCTGATCGGGTAGGAAAATCTCTTGACTTCTTGGATGAGGACTGAAATAACTCACTCAATTGCCTCTTTCTTGAGTCACGAGACTCCATCTTAACTTTTCTTTCCTCTTTCACTAATTCCTTGGTCTTACATGTCCGATCCACTAACACAACAAATTCTTTCAACTCGAGGACACCAACAAACAATTTGATATCTTCATTTAGTCCGTCCTCAAACCTCTTACACATGATGGCTTTAGAGGACGCACACTTCTGAGCGTACTTGTTGAGCCCCACAAACTCGCACTCGTATTCAATCACTGTCATCTTACCTTGTTTCAGTTTAAGGAATTCCTTTCTCTTCTGATCAATGAATCTTTGGCTTATGTACTTCTTCCGGAATTCTTATTGGAAAAACTACCATGTAATTATTTCCCTTGGTACAACCGACACAAGGGTATTCCACCACTGATAAGTGGAATATTTCAGGAGAGAAACCACACACTTCGTGCCCTCTTCAGGTGTGCAAGATAATTCATCAAATACCTTGATGGTATTTTCAAGCCAAAATTTAGCTCTTTTCGGATCATCATCTTTACTAGCTCAGAATTCCTCGGCTCCTTATTTTTGGATTCTATCAACTGGAAGCTTTTCTCTTCTTACCACTTCTACCACTTTGGGAGCTACAGGGGTAGGTTGAGGAATAGGCGGGGGTGGAGGAGGTTGAGCATTAGGATTTGCTCGAATGTACTCGGTGTACCAATTGCTCATCATATGGAGAAAGGCTTATTGGGCCTCTTCACTATGACCCAAAGTCTCGGGGTGCATTACTTGCAGCATCATTAGCTGCAGCTCGGTCAGGACCAGGATCCATTTACTATATAAAAACGCAATTCAAATCATCAGGATTTGTCACACTATCATTACACAAGTACTCTTACGTATGGCATATATAGCTAGACTCATATTTACGCTACGTTAGTCTAAGATCGACTAAGCCGTAGCTCTGATACCACTAAATGTAACACCCCTTAATCGTGTCTGACACCGGCACTGGATACGAGGCATACCATGCTTAACCTTGCTTGAACATGTAATATCGGGCTATAAAATTTCATTCCAACTTAAAAATTTTCTTTCTTATTCAATACATACATATCATGGGCCTACGAGGCCTTAAATATACATCTAGAAGGTTTCGGAGTTCAATCGAAAAATATTACACTCTTTGAAAATTTTTCCTAAACAGGGGTCACACGCCCACGTGACTTGAGACATGCCCGTGTGGGCAGGCCGTGTGGTCTCACACGCCCATGTCCCTAGCCCGTGTAGAGTTTATTTTTATTTTGAACCTACAGGGGTTTCCACACGGTCAAACACACATCCGTGTCAATAGCCCGTGTCCTTCACATGGCCTAGACACGCCCGTGTCCTTGCCCGTGTGTGAAAACTAGGGGTATTTTATTTATGACGTCAGCAACCCCTTAAGAAGCACACAGTTAGGTACACACCCGTGTGCTGGCGTGACGATTTAAATTCTCGTAACTTAATGCAAGGGACACACGACCTATCAACACACCCATAGGGGTTGATCGTGTGTCACACATGGCCTAGACATACACCCGTGTGTCTACCCGTGTGGACACTAAGAGGTTATCTTCCAAGCCTTTTTGCCACCCTGAAACATAAACTCTTTCATTTCATCACAAGTAGCACATATCATAACAATATTTAACTACTAAGAATCCTTAAATTATCATTCATTCTACCTGTATTTTACTTAATTACTTGCATGAACGTTCATTTCATTATACTCATCAACTTTATAACATAAACTTAACCATATTAGCCAATTCATCATGGGCATTTACAAAATGAGTGTAAAACATTAATAGCCAACCCTTTGGCCTTCAAATATGTCATGACACAAAATGATCAAGTTCCTGTACATGCCATACTCAAAATGAATTAACTTTACTATACCAAAAGAATGGTTGATAGTGTGATTCGAGCTCTGACGTTCAACAATCCCCGAGCTAACTTGGCGAAACTACAAGGAAAAGGGAAAAGAGAGAGGTAAGTATATAGCTAGTAAGTTTGCATGAAATTCTAAAACAACATAATTGCTGACACTAAATTTCATCCATCTATTGAAACAATAACAACATAAGTCTCAAATGCTTAAGCATACTCATCCATACTTACTCATACTTATTCTTACCCATCTCATGTTACATTATGTGTTCATAACTTGTATTTTCTCATGGTACTTGTATCACTTATCACATAACTTAGCACATATAATACCATGAGCATAAACTCAAATCTTCATCATTCATAACATGAATGAAACTCAAGGTCATCCATAAATAGTTTTGGCTCTATATCATTTTACATACTTAGCTCTTTTGCCCATGAATTAATCAAATTATCGTAAGATAACCAAACTCATCATGCATAAATCTCGATGCCAATGTCATATCCTAGATATGATCTTACATGGGATCACCCCTTGATGCCGATGCCATATCCCAGATATAGTCTTACACGGGATCTTATAGCTCGATGCCAATGCCATGTCCTAGACATTGTCTTATACGAGATCATACATAGATGTCGATGCCATGTCCCAGACATGGTCTTATACGAAATCATCCTTTGGTGCCGAGGCCATATCCCAGACATGGTCTTGCAGGGACCTTCTTTATTCAATGCTATGACATGGGTATCCTCATTATTTCGAATCTTTATCCTGGATTTCACTTAGCTTATTTTCACTATTTACTCATCGAGGCTATGTCACTCGATTTTCATAGCTATATCATACATTGTCATAATATTAAGTAGTTTCAAATATTAAAAACATTATGAAACTTTAAATTCATACAAACTTACCTTGATTCTCAAAATGTGTATCGATGCTCGATTTAGTCTTCGATTTTGCTCTTGCCTCAGTTTCAGTCCAGGCTTCGTGTTTCTTCATCTATAATAATAATTTTACTTGTTAAATACACACATTAACAAAATCAACTCGTAATTCATTTAACTTTCTTGCATTTCAAGCATAGCCAAATCATATTCTCAACTATAACAACATTCAATTTTCACTATTTCCCTCATGTATGACCATCTCTACAACTTTGACAATTTAGTCCTTTTATGCATTTTCCATGAAAACCACTTAGAAAAAGATGTTTATCATACATAAAACTTTCATATTCTTCCATAAAACATCAAAATACATGTATGTCATACATGGGTAAATTTTTGAACATATACCCTAGCTCAAAATATAGCTAAACCGAGCTACGAGGGTCTCAAAAATACGAAAAACATTAAAAACGGGGCTAGGATGCACTTCCTATCAAGCTTGAAAGTTAAAGAAACCCTAGCTATGGCTCCTTGCAAATTTCGGCACTAGAGGAAGAAGATGGACAAGATTTTGGCTTGTTTTTCCCTTTTAATTCTTTTATTTACCAAATGATAAAAAATGCCCTTAATGATCCTTTCTTGATATTTTTCCTTCCCATATCCATTTTTGTCTATCATCAAATATAATGGTCTAATTGCTAAATAAGGACCTCTAGAAATTTTTATAATTCTATTTCATACTTAAATCTTCTAGAATCTCACATTTTCTAATTTTTGCAATTTAGTCCTAATGGACAATTTAATCACTAATTAATAAAATTTCTTCATGAGATTGTTACACAATCATGAAATGACCTCATAAGCCTTATAGAAATCATAAAACTTATGTTTCTACTTTGAATTTGTGGTCTCGCACCATTATTCTGACTAGGCCCTAAATCGGGCTGTTACATCAATGATCCGTCAACTCATGTTTAGGGGTACCCATAAGGGCACATAATCAGGAAGCACACTCTCGAGTCATTTATCAGGATGCTCATATGAGCCATGTAACAGGCAGCTTATCTAGGCTAAACAAGAAACTCATAAGAGTTTAGAATAGGAAGCTCATTGAGCTTAACAGGTAACTCCGAAGAGTTACTAAAAGGGAGCTCCAGATAGCATAACAGGGAGTTCAAGCGATCCATGTCAAGAAGCTCATAAGAGCCTATATCAGGATGCTCACGAAGAGCTGCATTTGTGTCTGCAATAAATGTTGGATCACAACCGATTGAGTCATGTAACAGAACGCTTACAAAGAACTGCGGTAGTGCAAAACACATGTAGGATCACTACCAATTCGGATGCTCATAAGAACCATGTAACAAGTCTAACACCCAAAACTCAGCCTAGACATTATGGCCAAATCTGGCGATGTCACATGATAGTGCTTTAGAAAATGTAATTACAATAATACCCTTTTTGATATTTTAGGTTACCGTAAAAAATACGTCATTTATTCATTCATTGACTATTTTTAAAACATTATACATTGCGAAAGCTTTTAAAAGTAATTTGCGAATTCATGTGTTTTTGATAAAACATTTGTTTATTTTGAAAACTTGAGTTTTTCTACTTTTAACCATAAATGTCACAAATCCCAAATTAAACAAAAATCTGTAATGGTCATATTACATAAAATTTGCACCAATATAATCAAACCATAATTAATACCATAAAAAATATCCAGAACCGTGGTCACCGCTGAGTCCTCCGCTGTATCGATCCATCTACTGCTGGGGATTACCTAAACAAATTAAACAGAAAAGGGTGAGTTTTCGCAAACTCAGTGTGTAATCCTGATAGAAAACATGCACACAGTATCATATCATAAAACAGTCATGCATTCACAGTTCGGGTCTGAGCCCGTTACAGAAATGGTGTGGACCTTATCCCACTCAGATACAAAATCAAATATACTCTAGGGCCTTAGCCCATTTCAGACATAATATGTAGATCAGAACAGATTAGTAGAGTCCTACCCCCCAGCCTCTACACACCAACTCCATCCAACCCTACACACAATGTGGGGATAAAATCAACCCACACATCCCTACACACCATACTGTATAGAAAGTGACACAGAATCAGATAATTACAGTTGAGCTGCCAGATAACAGGCTTAAAAGCCCTTCAGATATTTCCTCCAAATATCATCCACCCACCCCGATGCAATGCAACATACAAAGAATGTCATGCTATTATGCAATCAAAAGTACATATGTTCAGATATCATACTTGATACAAAAATAAGAAAGATATATCACTCATATAGGGGTCTAAGTATCGCTTAATGACCCTACGGTAGGTCCACAGTCATTTGGGCAACCTGTGCAGCCTTACAGGTCATTTCAAAAATATGGACTAACACGCCCATGTGGCCTACCCGTGTGGCCCACACGGGCCAAGTTGGCCTTGGCCGTGTGGATGACATGGCCTAGCCCAGAATCTTACACGCCTGTGTGGCCCACACGACCCAATTGTTCGAGCCCGTGTGTCACACACGGCCTTGCCCGATCGTCACACGGCCGTGTCACTCGTGCACCGCCTGGCTCATTGATAACATAGTTGTACGGTGCTTTATAGTCTTGCCCATAGCCTACCACACGGGCGACCACATGCCGGTGTGGCGTCGACAGTGGGGTTTTCAACTTTCACAAAAACCTTATTTTTTATGTTTTTAGGTGCACACCTAGTATCGAATCGATGCTAACATAATACCGAACCTATAATTGACATTACAAATCTCAAAATTAACCCTTATCCACAGTTTAAATGAATCCATCATTCCAACAACGAATCAACACAACCACTTAACACTTACCTCCAAACGAACAGCAAGAACTTTACAACCACACATTGTTAATGTCTAATCTCCAGCCCCATGATTGACTCCTAACAATCAAATTAACCACTTTTTTAAGTCACTTATCCACAATCATAACCAGGATGAAACATAAATAAAACTTACCGATCACGCCGATGTCGTACCTAACTGAACGAGTTAATGGAATAAGAAATCGAAAGAAAAAAGAAGAGGTGGGGAAGAGTTTCGATAGCAAAGAGAGGAAAAAGAAGGGTGTTGGCTGAAAATTTCAAAAGAAGAAGTAGAGTTATCAAAAAATTGATAACCCCTCCCTAACCCCTTATTTTTCTCCTAAATTCCCTACAATCATATTTTCGGTCCAACACAAACACTGTAGACATGGCAGGCAAAAATAATGCTCACGTAGGGATTCGAACTCCAGACCTCCAACAACCCCAACAATCCACTTAGCCACCAGACTAGCTGGCCCATTTTATTAATTACTTACACACTTTTACTTATAAGCCTACTAACTAGAGTTTGGGCTTTATTCATAAAAATACCAAAATTTGCCCAAGTTAAGACTTGAACCCAAGACTTTTCAAACAACCCAGAACACATAACCACTGAAACAGATACACAATTGTCTCAAAATTGTAAAAACTGAAATTAACAAAAAATCAGGGCGTTACAGCTCTACCCCTAAAAGAAAATTCATCCTCGAAATTTTACCTTATCAGAAAAGGTGAGGATGCTGCTACCGCATCAAATTCTCTAGCTCCTAAGTGGACTCCTCAGAGCTATGATTCCGCCATATCACCTTCACTAAGGTGATAGATTTCCTTCGTAGAACCTTAATGTCGTGATCCAGGATCTAGATCGGCTCCTACTCAAACGTTAGATCTGGTCTAACCTCAATGTCCTCAATAGGAACAACATGCGTGGGATCAGAGCGGTAGCGTCTCAACATTGAGACGTTGAACACATCATGAATGCGATCCAACTCCAGAAGAAGCTCCAACTGATATGTGACTGGTCCCACTCATTTCAGAATACGGTACGACCCAATAAATCGAGGGCTCAGCTTACCCTTACGATCGAACTTCAATACCTTCTTCCATGGTGAGACCTTGAGAAAGACTAAGTCCCTCACAGAATACTCAATCAGATCTGCATAGGATTTGTGCCTATCAGATGCCGCTTTCAGACAATCTCGAATCAATCGGACCTTATCTTTAGTTTTAAAAACTAATTTCGGACCTAAAACACGTCGCTCCCCCAACTCAGTCCAACATAAAAGAGTACGACACTTACTGCCATACAGGGCCTCGTACGGTGCCATCTGGATGCTAGACTGATAGCTGTTGCTATAGGCGAACTTTGCCAACAGCAAGTACTCCTTCCAACTGCCTCAGAAATATATAACACAGCTTCTCAACATATCCTCCAGTACTTGATCACCCTCTCTGACTGACCATCTTTCTAAAGATGGAAAGTAGTACTAAAGTCCAACCTCGAACCCAAAGCTTCGTGCAAATTCTTCCAGAACTGAGACGTGAAGCGAGGATCACTATCGGAGATGATCGAGACAGGAACCCCATGCAGTCTCACTATTTCAGATACATAAATTTAGCCAGGTTTTGAAGAGAAAAGTCCGTTCTGACAGGAATGAAATGAGCAGACTTGGTTAATCGATCCATGACGACCCAGACAGAATCCTTCTTAGTGGGTGTTAAAGGCAACCCACAAATGAAGTCCATATTTACTAGCTCCCATTTCCACATCAGTATCTTTACCGGCTGCAGCAACCCCGAAGGCAACTGATGCTCAGCCTTACCTGCTGACAAATCAGACAGAGAGCAACGAAGTCAGTAACCTCATTCTTCAACCTTGGCCACCAGTACAACTCTCGTAAATCTCTGTACATTTTATTCTCGCCGGGATGCATAGCGTAAGGGCTGCTATGCACTTCCCTAAAAATCATTTGTCTCAAATCCTCATCATTTGGTACACTGATTTGACCACAAAAACAAAGTACCCCATCACTGTTAATTCCAAAATCAGTAGAATTATCAATCTCAACCTAACAGAATCACAACTCAAGAGACTTATCCCCAATCTATTTATTTCTGATCGGATCAATCTATGTAGGCTTAACTTGAAGTTTCACTAACAAACTCCCATCGTCTAATAAACTAAGTCGAGCGAACATCGCTTTCAAACTGGTCATAGCCTTACGGCTCAAAGCATCTGCTACCACATTAGCCTTACCAGGGTGGTACTCAATGGTGCAGTCATAATCCTTAAATAGTTCAACCCATCTACGCTACCTAAGGTTTAACTCCTTCTAAGTGAGGAGATACTTGAGGCTTTTGTGATCAGTGTAGATAGTACACTTCTCACTGTACAGATAGTGCCTCTAGATTTTTAGAGCGAAGATTACCGCTGCCAACTCCAAATTGTGCGTAGGATAGTTAGCCACATGCATCTTGAGCTGACGTGACACATAAGCTACCACCTTACCATCCTGTATCAGTATGCAACCTAGACCCACATGCGACGCATCACTGTATACAATGAAATCCTTCCCAAATTTAGGCTGTATCAGAATTGGAGCCTGCGTCAAAACATATTTGAGCTTCTCAAGCTCTATTGTTGCTTATCGGTCCAGATAAAGGGAACTCCCTTACGTAGAAGCTTGGTCAATGGTGTTGTGATCAAAGAGAACCTTTCAACGAAGCGTCAATAATAACCTGCCAGCCCTAGAAAGCTACAAATTTTGGACACATTCTTTGGCTGTTTCCACTCCAACACAACCTTAATCTTAAGAGGATTAACACGAATCCCATCCGCAGAAACTATATGCCCCAAAAAGGTTACTTTTCGGAGCCAGAATTCACACTTACTGAACTTCGCATACATTTGTTTCTCACACAGAGTTTGTAATACCAATCGAAGATGCTCATCGTGCTCATCCTCAGTCTTCAAATACACCAGAATGTCTTCAATGAAGACTACCACAAATCGATCCAGATAAGGCTAGAACACTTGGTTCATCAGATCCATAAAAGCTGCTAGTGCATTCGTCAGTCCAAATGGCATCACTAAGAACTCATAATGGCCGTAGCGAGTCCTAAATGTCGTCTTATGTACATCGTCCTCTTTAACTTTTAACTGGTGATACCCTAATCGTACATCAATATTGGAGAAAACTGAAGCTCCTCGAAACTGGTCAAACAGATCATCAATCCTCAGTAGGGGGTACTTATTCTTGATAGTCAGCTTATTTAATTGACGGTCGTCGAAAGACATACACATGGATCCATCCTTCTTTTTCACAAACAGAGTAGGTGCTCCCCACGGAGATACATTAGGGAAGATGATCCCAATATCCAATAACTCTTGAATCTTAGACTTAAGCTCCACAAGCTCCTTTAGTGCCATTCTATAAAGGACGATGGACACCGGAGGTGTACCAGAAAAGAGCTCAATCCCAAACTCTACCTCTCAGCTCAAAGGCAGACCCGGTAGTTCCTCAGGAAAAACATCTGAAAAGTCCCTTATGGTTTTGATGTGAAGAGTCCCCAACTCTCACTAGCCCATTAGATCTGGCCTTTTTCTTAGGCCTTATTACAAAATTCGATGACTCCGATTCCCTTTCATTCTTTCTTTTCTCGCTGTTTTGGCACTCAGCGAGCTTAAGTTCCTTGGCGATCTTTGCCTTCTCCACTAGAATAGAAAAATCACACTCCCTCTGCGGAGATATCAGAGCCCGTAAGCTATCCGTGAGTCCATCCTCAAAATAGACGCAAAGCTCATGCTCGGTCACTACCATACCCCGAGCATACCAACTCAATCTCAGGAACTCGGCCTCATACTTGGCAACTGAGCGATCCCATTGGGTGAGACTAAAGAAATCACGCCTCCTAGCATCAATGTAGCTGGCTCCCACACACTTACTCCGGAACGTCGTCTTAAAATAGTCCCAAGTCAAACGATCGGGCTGAGTGCCCTCCTTAACCATCACCCACCACTGATATGCTTTATCGTGAAGCAGAGAAATAGCCCCCTTAAGCTTCTACTCCGCGGTAAAATCTAGATCGTCCATGATTCTTTCTGTGGCCTCCATCCAGTACACGCCATACTAGGGACGACTCCTTTGAAACCCCTAAACAATTTAGCCCCATTAGACCAGAATCTTTCCGTAACTGACCCGTGGCCCCCAGATTTGTTGGGCCTAGCGACCCTCTCTAATATCTTTGCATAGCCTGGGATAGTACGTTCTCCCTAGCCATGCGATTTCGAGACCTAGTCTCTGTAGCAGGTGAGATCTGTGTCTCTCTCACATCCAGATTAGGCATATTTTCAAATGAAGAGGACCCAACTCGAGCCCCTCTATGGCCTCTACCATGGCCTCTTCTACCCCATCCACGGATACTCCTTGTGCTCATCGTAAATTCAGAGTTTATCTGTGTTAATAGTTTTATGCATTAGTTACAGTTTCGATTTTTGTTAATAAATACTTTATGCAGAACAGTATCAGAAGTTCAGAGTTCGTTATCGCGAATCATAGTCTCACTACGATTTTCAATTTCGCTACAGTTTTAGGTTTACACTACCTAGAATGTTTCAATACAGTATACTACCTATTGGTTGTTTCAAGCATGCAAGTAGTATTTTAAACAAATTTAAACAGAGTTTAAAACACTTACAGGACCAGCGCCGATGTAATACCCCAAACCCGGCCCAAACATTACGACCGAATTTGGTATGTTACAGAGAAAACATTTTGAAAAATCCCTTTATCCGATTTAATTTAAAGTAAAAGATACCGTCTTGTTTTAAAACCATTGAGGTGTATAAAGAAAACCACACTTAGTTTTGTTAAAGATCCATTAAGTCGTTGTTACCGATATCAAATGTACCGATGGCATAATAAAACATTTACGTTTGAATTTAAGAAAACGTGTACCCATTTTAAAGTCACTAAGTAGTTTAAACAAATTATCCAAAACATGTAAAATAATCAAAGTAAAATCTTAGGAGGCCTTATTACAACTTGAACAAATAAAACCGACAATAAAATAAAAATAGCTCAAAATTCATTTAATCCACATTTTCACTGTATGGCCACCTCGAGTCCATCCGGCTCCTCATCCGCGATCTACGAGTCACCTGAAAAAGTTAAAGGAGAAGGTGAGTCACCAAGACTCAATGTGTAACCCTTCCCCCGGTTTAATGCAACATCATACACAAATTATAACTAAGTTAACATGCACTAAGTTTAACATGCACCCAACCTAGCCATCAAAACACCTTTCTCTACCCCGTGTGGTACCAAACCACTGGTGGTGCCAAACCACTGGTGATTCAAAGTCATGATATCCATCAATATTGTGGTGCCAAACCACTGGTGACCCGAAGTCACATATAACAAGTTGTGGGGCCAACCCACGTGTGATACCAAATCACTGGTGACGATCCCATAGTATCAACTGTGGGGCCAACCCACTGTGGTGCTAAGCCACTGGGACAAGACGCTATGAGGTGCCAAACCTCTAGTGACCTTAGTCACGAAATGTGGTACCAAACCACTGGTGTCCGTAGACACGGATATCACTTCCCCCTCCACTCATTTAACCTACATCAATCAATGATATGCATTTAACAGGAATCATGCCAATATGTTTATTTAGCAACATACACTGGATTTATCAATAACCATAACTTTATATGCCACATATACCAAATATGCCTTGCATCGATCATGCATCATATAGTTAACTCAAATCGACAAGGACTTACATGAATCCTTGCTTATACCTTTATGGTATTAGGTCCAAATATACATCAATCAAGTTTAGCATACATAATGTATTTAGCACAGTTGTTAGTTATTTAGTTATAAAGTGTGTATGTACACACCTGTTACCAATGATAGTCCTAAATCCCTGAAGAGTCAATCGGCCACACTAGGTATCCTTGCTCCTATATTCGGCCAAACATAAGGTTAGTGTTATAGACCATTCGGCCAAACCCAAAATAATACCAAAGGGTTACACACGAACCCGAAACCTTACCTACACGTCCTTTGAACACTAACCACCTCACGATATGTAAATCTATTTCACTTTCCTACAATCGGCAATCATCCATATTAATAGCCTTCGGCTTTTCGATCACTAAAAATATAGTCTATTAAAGTAGATCCTTACCACCACTTACCAAGATTACTTGCTAACAAATGGAGGCTTGGTTCGAATACTTCAAAATCCCGTAGTCCCTAGGTGAAATTGGTTTCAAAAGAAAGATTAGCCAAACTCTCAACAAATGCCGAATTTCGGATTTCCATTTATCCAAGTCGATAGAGAATCAAGAAAAATAGAATAAAAGGCATTCGGCCTTGGACACTTGCCCACCTTTACAAACCGATTGGAGGAAATCCTAGAAGAGATCTCCTTTGCTTTGATGTTCGACCAAAACTACACCAAATAGGGAGAAGGGGATTCGGCTATGGTTGATTAAAATAACATTCAAGGTTCGGCTTTGAGTGAAAAAGAGGAAGAGAAAGAAGTGAAATAGGAGTTTCGGCCAAAAGGTTTGAGAAGAGGAAAGAAAGGTATGAGGGGAGAGTATTTTCGGTTTAGAACAAATGGAATAAAAGAGAGGGATAAGAGAGTAGGTGATTCGGCCAAGGGTCAAAAAGAAGAAAAGATGAAGATGGCAATGGGGTTTCAGTTTTGAGAGAGGGTGAAAAAGAAAGAAAAAGAGATGAAATGCTAGCCGAATTTGTTAAATAATTCACTAAGAAAATTCGGCCTCCCCCATACATAGCCCCCTTGCCGTCCACTCCTCTCCAAGGAGTTCAAATTTCGGCCAACACCTTGAATCACTCTTGGCCAATAGTTTAAAATTATTTCAAAAGAATTTGAATTAAATAAATGCCTACTTTTCCTCCTTGCCACCCTTTTAAAATTAATCAAATAAAATCCAATTAAAATCATTATTATCCTTATTATCCTGAAATCAAAATTGAGCATTTCTCTCTCTCTCTCTTGTCGTCCAAAATAAAGAGCAAAAAGGGGAATTCTGCGACTCAAACATAGGCTCCCCTTGCTCCCCTTGTGGCATCAATTCGAGCATTTTAAGTGGCATCTCCTTGCCACTTTTCCAAGGCCTTATTAGTGTCAAATATTCCCTCATTTAAACTTGTAACCCCTACCTACTAAGGCTCCCTATCTTTAAAGCTTACAAATGAATTTTTCTACCATTCCGAGCCTACTCAAGATCCATGACTAAGTCCTATTACTCCACGAATAACACCACAGCAATTCAATCACAAGCAAAACAATTTAATCACAAATAACCCTTATTTTAGGATGTTACAGTTCTACCCCCTTAAAATAATTTCGGCCTCGAAATTACCTGATCAGAAGAGGTTGGGGTATTGCTGTCGCATCACATCCTCGGGTTCCCACGTAGCTTCCTCCGCACCATGGTTTCGCCATAGCACTTTCACCAAAGGTACTGACTTCCTACGTAGAACTTTGGCATCCCGATCTAAGATCTGAACTGGTTCTTCCTCGAAAGATAAGTCTGAGTTTACCTCAATCTCTGCCACTGGCACAACGTGTTATAGATCCGACCGATATCGCCTAAGCATTGATACATGGAAGACGTCATGAATCTGACTCAACTCTGCCGGTAGCTCGAGCTGGTAAGCTACTGGACCCACTCGCTTTAACACTATATATGGCCCGATGAACCTAGGGATTAGCTTTCCTTTTCGCCCAAACCTTAATACCTTCTTCCAAGGCGACACTTTCAGAAACACTTTATCTCCTACTGCATATTCCATTTCCTTACGCTTAAGATTAGCATAAGATTTCTGCCTATCCGACGCTTCCTTGAGACGAGCCCGAATCACCTTAACTTTATCTTCAGTTTCCGTCACCAACTCTGGACCCAAAACTTGTCGTTCACCTAATTCCGTCCAATACGTAGGAGTACGTCATTTTCGTCCATATAGTGCTTCATATGGTGCCATCTGGATACTTGCTTGATAACTATTGTTATAAGCGAATTCTGCCAACGGTAGATACTCTTCCCAACTACCACCGAAATCCAGAACACAACCTCTCAACATGTCCTCTAAAATCAGATGACCTTTTCATGCGCCTCCGACCGTGGATGGAATGTCAGATCTTGAATCCAATCGTGTACCCAAAGCCCGATGCAACGCTTTCGTAACCTTGACGTAAATCTGGATCCCTATCTCGAGATGATCGACACTGCACACCCCGCAACCTCATTATTTCCGACACATACCTTAGCTAGCTTCAAGTGAGTAATCCACCCTTACCAGATGAAGTGAGTGATTTAGTCGACGGTCCACAATCACCCAAATCAAGGCCTTCTTCTCGGGCGTGAGGGTAGCCCATGACAAAATCTATAGTGATCCTCTCCCATTTCCACCGAGGGATCTTTACCGGTTGAAGTAACCGATGGCAACGGTGTTCACTTAACTCACGACACGCCGACATCTTCCCACAAATTCGCCATTACCTCGCTTCAAATTACGACCACCAAAACTATTTTCGCAAATCTCCATACATCTTGCTACCTCCAGGATGCATAGCGTATGGGCTGCTATGTGCATCTTGAAGAATTCTTTGCCTCAATTCAACATCCTTCGGCATACAAGCTCGCCCTTAAAAACATAATACTCCATCACCAGACAAACTATACCCTTCCAAATCACTATCTTGAACTTGCAATCTCCGTTCATTCAAACTTTCATCTACTAACTGTTTTTCCTTAATCTCTTCAATCCAAGTCGGCTTAACTTGTAGTTCTGCCAAAAGACTTCCATCTTCATATAGACTGAGGTGAGCAAACATCGCCCTTAAGTCTGTTACAACCTTCCGGCTCAACTCATCAGCCACCACGTTAGCCTTGCCTAGATGGTACTCAATTGAACAGTCGTAATCCTTCAACAGTTCAATCCATCGACGCTGTCCCAAGTTCAAATCCTTCTGAGTCAAGAGATACCCCAAACTTTTGTGATCCGTGTAGACTATCGACTTTTCCCCATACAAGAAATGCCTCCATATTTTCAAAGCGAAGACTACTGCCGCTAATTCCAAGTCGTGAGTCGAATAGTTAACCTCATGCGGTCTTAGCTGACGGGATGCATAGGCCACTACCTTCCCTTCCTGCATCAATACACATCCCAACCTCGTATGGGACGCATCACAGTAAATTGTAAACAACTTCCCTACTTCAGGCTGTACCAGAACTGCAGCTTCCGTTAGAATCTTCCTTAGCTTATCAAAATTTTTCTGCTGTTCCTCCGACCATACAAATGGAACTCCTTTTCTTAATAACTTAGTTAGTGGTGTTGTGATTAAAGAGAACCCTTCTACAAATCTTCGATAGTACCCTGCCAGACCCAGAAAACTTTGAATTTCTGCCACTGACTTAGGCGGTTTCCAATCCAACACCGCTTCAACCTTGCGAGGGTCCACTCTAATCCCTTCCGCTGACACCACGTGACCTAAGAAAGCCACCTCCTTAAGCCAAAATTCACATTTACTGAATTTGGCATATAACTGCTTCTCCTTCAGTACTTGTAGAACTATATGCAAATGCATGTCATGCTCCTCCTCCGTCTTTGAATAAACCAATATGTTGTCTATAAACACCACGACAAATTGATCCAAGTACTGCTGAAACACCCTATTCATTAAGTCCATGAACGCTGCAGGTGCGTTGGTCAACCCAAATGGCATCACTAGAAACTCGTAATGCCCATACCGAGTACGAAATACCGTCTTGTGAACATCACCCTCCTTCACATTAAGTTGATGATAACCCGACCTAAGGTCTATCTTTGAGAAAATTGATGCACCCTTCAGTTGGTCAAACAAGTCATCAATCCGGGGCAACGGATACTTGTTTTTGATCATTAACTTGTTTAGCTGACGGTAGTCGATACACATCCACCTTGACCCGTCTTTCTTCTTGACAAACAGCACAGGTGCTCCCCACGGAGATATACTTGGTCGAATAAACCCTCGGTCCAAGAGCTCCTGAATTTGAGCCTTCAGCTCCACCAATTCCTTCGGTGTCATTCGGTATGGTGCTATAGACACAGGCACCGTTCCGGGTAACAAGTCTATACCGAATTTAACTTCCCAATCTGGAGGCAGACCCGGAAGTTCTTCTGGAAACACATAAGTGAATTCCCCCACCGTTCGGACCTTCTCAACTGCTGACTCCTTAGCCTCTAAGGCATATATTCGAACCAAAAATGCCTCACACCCTTTCCTAACCATCTTCTCCGCCTTCAATGCAGACACCACGTTGGATAGGTAATTTCCTCTATTACCTATCATGACCACTTCATCACCCTCAGCCATCTTTAGAACCATGCGCTTAGCAACAAGAATCCACTTTTGCTCGATACTTAACCAACCACCATTCCAAGAATCAAATCAAACTCCCCAAATGGCGCTCCATTAGATCGGCCAACAACACTACCCCTTGAGTTCTAGGGTACATCTCTATATAACTTGTTTACAATTACAGAGTGACCTAGAGGGCTAATTCATCGCCATCTCCCTAAAGTAGTCTCAAAGTCTAGATTCATAGTCTCTACCACGCTACTAGCAATGTATGAATGCTTCAACCCACATCAATTAATGCAACATATGGAAGACCAAAATTAGGAACGTCTGGGTTATGATGTCCTGCATCACCCTCCTCTCGACGCCTTGTCAGATAGACTAAACCAGTCGCCTTGCCTCGTGTTGCTTGCACCTCTCCCAAAATTTTGTAACCTCGACTAGAACCATTGCCTCCTCTACCATTACCACGACCCTCCGTGGTGGTCCTACATTTCTAGCCCGAGCACGGTTCGACCTCCGGCTGGTTCTTAGCTAACTTCGAGGACAATCCCTTACACTGATCCAACGATCCATATTCAAAGCATCCTCTTTCACCACCCAACATCCTCCCCAATGTGATTTCCCACAACATTGCCTTGAAATGGTCTCGATTAGTAGCCATGGGCCTTCCCGCTGATTCACCCACTCGCCTAGCCCTCTTCTATGCATTATTACCCGATCCAGATGACCCAAATCCTCTTTTCGCTTGTTCCTATCGAGTTCGCCTCACGGACTCCTTGACCCCTTCAGCTACTTTAGACTTTTCCACTAAGACAAACAACTCACGCTCTCGTTGTGGAGCAATCAAGAACCTTAAATCATCCCTAAGTCCGCCTTCAAAGCGGACACAACGATCATACTCTGCTGACACAATTTCTCGAGCATAGCGGCTCACCTCAAGAATTCGCTTCATACTACGACATGACTTATTTCCTTGTACCAACCCCGTAAAAGCTTTCATCTCACAGATCAATGTAGCCGGTGCCCACATACTTCTTCCGATAAGTAGCTTTGAAATACTCCCAAGTAAGGTCATCTGCAGTGGCACCATCCTCGAACCGTGAGCCACCACCGATATGATCGATCCTTTAGAAATGACACCGCTCCTTTCAGCTTCTCCTCACTTGTCAGATCGAGATCATCCATGATCCTCTCAGTCGATTCTAACCAATATTCCGCCGCACTGGGTGCCACTCCCGATACACCCCAGAATACCTCAGCCAATTGGATCAGAGTCGCTCGAGTATAGATTTTCGAGCTCCCATACCTCCACTTACCCCAGCCACCATCTCAAGGACTCGCAACACAGCTTGCGATACTGCCTCACCTCCCGTCTGATCTTGCTCCTCAGCTCCAAAAGTTGGGGGTGGTGGTGGCGGTGATACCTCATTCTCAGATCCTTGACCCGACCTAACGGGTTCTGACACGGTCATCCTGCCCCTACCGCGTCCATGACGACCACGTCCTCTAGAGCTCATTCTAACTATTGCGCTTTAATCTGATTAAGAAATTTTTATGGATTAGTACTTGTTTCACTGGTTATCCGCGAAGAAATTTTATGAAGAGAGTTTAATAGAGATTCTTTCGATCAATCAAAGTTTTAAGTCCTCTATCCTAGTTCAGACAGGAAAGCACATCCATTCCCTAATACCTTTCATACACACTCACTCTTTCGGGCATTTCTGTCCATTTCTATCCAAGGGGTATTTTCGTCTTTTTCCTATAGGGGTATTTTTGTAATAACCAGAGAAATTTTAAAACTTCAATAAATTAGGACGCTTTGAAATTTGAAATTTCCAAAACTGGAGGGTATTTCTAAAAATTTGTCAAATTAAAGGTACGGCAGAATTTTAGAATTTAGGGGTATTTTGGTAATTTTGTCAATCAGGGGTAATTTTGTAAATTTCCAAAGTCAGGGTATTATTTTGAAATACAAAATTTTGGATACATTTGTAAAGTAAGAGAATTTTATTGAAATCAGGGTAGTACGGTAATTTTAGAAACCAAGGGCATTTTCGTAATTTTGCCACTAGGGGCATTTTGGTAATTTTGGTAAATTGAAAATATTTTGAAAATTTTCCAGAAATAAATTTTTGTTACTATTTAAAGGAGTATTGTAATGATTTTTAAAACTTAGAGTTTTCATAAAACATGGCTAATCCCCTTCGGGTTTTATTTATTGTGTTTAGCCTATGACCGAGTCCTCTTGGTTAGGGTGAACCAAGCTACGCACTGTAGGATTTCTGCAAGAGGAGGTGAGTCACGAGGACCGCTAAGTACCAAGCTCTTTGGATCCAATCCTAGACATGCACATGGGGTTACCACACCCTAACTCGATTTACTTAATCATAGGTTTGTTTAATTAGGCATTTAAAGTCTTATGTATTTTGTTAGGTAAACTAGTCCTATGGTTCAAACACCTATCATATTATCTACGCTCCATACCTACCCTTCTACGATAATAATTCATACAGAGAGCTAGAAGTACTTACAGGCGGATTGGTGCCGAGACTCGGTGCCATGTCGTTCCACAACCAAAAATATTTCACAAAGGCCTCACAAAACATTTTGGGCCTTGGGCCCCCACAATAGAGCTTTGAACTGGCTCTAATACCAATTATAACACCCCAAACCCGCCCAAACATTACGATCGAATTTGGTATGTTACAGAGAAAACATTTTGAAAAATCCTTTATCCGATTTAATTTAAAGTAAAAGATACCGCCTTGTTTTAAAACCATTGAGGTGTATGAAGAAAACCACACTTAGTTTTGTTAAAGATCTATTAAGTCGTTGTTACTAATATCAAATGTACCGATGGCACAATAAAACATTTACGCTTGAATTTAAGAAAACGTGTGTACCCATTTTAAAGTCACTAAGTAGTTTAAACAAATTATCCAAAACATGTAAAATAATCAAAGTAAAATCTTAGGAGGCCTTATTACAACTTGAACAAATAAAACCGACAATAAAATAAAAATAGCTCAAAATTCATTTAATCCACATTTTCACTGCATGGCCACCTCGAGTCCATCTGGCTCCTCATCCACGATCTACGAGTCACCTAAAAAAGTTAAAGGAGAAGGTGAGTCACCATGACTCAATGTGTAACCCTTCCCCCAGTTTAATGCAACATCATACACAAATTATAACTAAGTCAACATGCACTAAGTTTAACATGCACCCAACCTAGCCATCCAAAACACCTTTCTCTACCCCGTGTGGTACCAAACCACTGGTGGTGCCAAACCACTAGTGACTCAAAGTCACGATATCCATCAATATTGTGGTGCCAAACCACTGGTGGTGCCAAACCACTGGTGACCCGAAGTCACATATAACAAGTTGTGGGGCCAACCCACGTGTGATACCAAATTACTGGCGATGATCCCATAATATCAACTGTGGGGCCAACCCATCGTGGTGCTAAGCCACCGGGCAAGACGCTATGAGGTGGCAAACCTCCGTGACCTTAGTCACGAAATGTGGTACCAAACCACTGGTGTCCGTAGACACGGATATCACTTCCCCCTCCACTCATTTAACCTACATCAATCAATGATATGCATTTAATAGAAATCATGCCAACATGTTTATTTAGCAACATACACTGGATTTATCAATAACCATAACTTTATATGCCACATATACCAAATATGCCTTGCATCAATCATGCATCATATAGTTATCTCAAATTGACAAGGACTTACCTGAATCCTTGCTTATACCTTTATGGTATTAGGTCCAAATCTACATCAATCCAGTTTAGCATACATAATGTATTTAGCACAGTTGTTAGTTATAAA
This sequence comes from Gossypium rotundifolium, assembly GCA_025506655.1. NCBI lineage: Eukaryota > Viridiplantae > Streptophyta > Magnoliopsida > Malvales > Malvaceae > Gossypium > Gossypium rotundifolium. Next base: position 70,218,947 of record CP106734.1, read on the forward strand.
GTGTGCATGTACACACCTATTACCAATGATAGTCCTAAATCCCTGAAGAGTCAATCGGCCACACTAGGTATCCTTGCTCCTATATCCGGCCAAACATAAGGTTAGTGTTATAGACCATTCGGCCAAACCCAAAATAATACCAAAGGGTTACACACGAACCCGAAACCTTACCTACATGTCCTTTGAACACTAACCACCTCACGATATGTAAATCTGTTTCACTTTCCTACAATCGGCAATCATCCATATTAATAGCCTTCGGCTTTTCGATCACTAAAAATATAGTCTATTAAAGTAGATCCTTACCACCACTTACCAAGATTACTTGCTAACAAATGGAGGCTTGGTTCGAATACTTCAAAATCCCGTAGTCCCTAGGTGAAATCGGTTTCAAAAGAAAGATTAGCCAAACTCTCAACAAATGCCGGATTTCGGCTTTCCATTTATCCAAGTCGACAGAGAATTAAGAAAAATAGAATGAAAGGCATTTGGCCTTGGACACTTACCCACCTTTACAAACCAATTGGAGGAAATCCTAGAAGAGATCTCCTTTGCTTTGATGTTCGACCAAAACTACACCAAATAGGGAGAAGGGGATTCGGCTATGGTTGATTATAATAACATTCAAGGTTCGGCTTTGAGTGAAAAAGAGGAAGAGAAAGAAGTGAAATAGGAGTTTCGGCCAAAAGGTTTGAGAAGAGGAAAGAAAGGTATGTGGGGAGAGTATTTTCAGTTTAGCACAAATGGAAGAAAAGAGAGGGATAAGAGAGTAGGTGATTTGGCCAAGGGTCAAAAAGAAGAAAAGTTGAAGATGGCAATGGGGTTTTGGTTTTGAGAGAGGGTGAAAAATAAAGAAAAAGAGATGAAATGCTAGCCGAATTTGTTAAGTAATTCACTAAGAAACTTCGGCCTCCCCCCTACATAGCTCCCTTGCCATCCACTCCTCTCCAGGGAGTTCAAATTTCGGCCAACACCTTGAATCACTCTTGGCCAATAGTTTAAAATTATTTCAAAAGAATTTGAGTTAAACAAATGCCTACTTTTCCTCCTTGCCACCCTTTTAAAATTAATCAAATAAAATCCAATTAAAATCATTATTATCCTTATTATCCTGAAATCAAAATTGAGCATTTCTCTCTCTTTCTTACCGTCCAAAATAAAGAGCAAAAAGGGGAATTCTGTGACTCGAACATAGGCTCCCCTTGCTCCCCTTGTGGCGTCAATTCGAGCATTTTAAGTGGCATCTCCTTGCCACTTTTCCAAGGCCTTATTAGTGTCAAATATTCCCTCATTTAAACTTGTAACCCCTACCTACTAAGGCTCTCTATCTTTTAAGCTTACAAATGAATTTTTCTACCATTCCGAGCCTACTCAAGATCCATGACTAAGTCCTATTACTCCACGAATAACACCACAGCAATTCAATCACAAGCAAAACAATTTAATCACAAATAACCCCTATTTTAGGATGTTACAGCCGGAGACTCGGTGTACCACATACTCATTCCAAATATATTTTAAATCATTTAAAAATCATTTCGGAACAACCGATTTTAAAACCTAAATCCACAGTCGAGTTTTGCAACCTGGCTTTGATACCACTAAATGTAACTCCCCAAACCTGACCTAGACGTTATGGCTGAATCTGGCGATGCACATAATAGTGCTTTATAAAACGTAATGAAAATAGTGCCCTTTTCGATATTTTAGGTTACCGTTAAAAAAACACATCGTTTATTCATTCATTGACCATTTTCAAAACATTATACGTTGCGGAAGATTTTAAAAGTAATTTGTGAATTTGTGTGTTTTTGATAAAACATTTGTTTATTTTGAAAACTTGAGTTTTTCTACATTTAACCGTAAATGTCACAAATCCCAAATTAAACAAAAACCCGTAATGGCCATATTACATAAAATTTACCCTGATATAATCAAGCCATAATTAATAATAAAACCATAAATAATATCCAGAACTGTGGTCACCGCTAAGTCCTCCGCTGCACCAATCCGTCTACTACTGGGATTACCCAAACAGATTAAACAGAAAAGGGTGAGTTTTCGCAAACTTAGTGTGTAATCCCCACAGAAAACATGCACACAAATCATATTAGAAAATAGTCCTGCATTCATAGTTCGGGTCTGAGCCCGTTACAGAAACGGTGTGGACCTTAGCCCACTCAGATAGAGAATTAGATATACTCTATGGACTTAGCCTATTTCAGACATAATATGCACATCAATACAGATTAGCAAAATCCTACCACCAGCCTCTACACACCAACTCTGTCCAACCCTACACCCCATGTGGGGATACAATCAACCCACCCATCCCTACACACCATACTGTACCGAAAGTGGCACATAATCAGATAATTGCAGCTGAGTTGCCAGATATCATGCTTAAAAGCCTTTTAGGTACTTCCTCCAAAAATCATCCACCCACCCCGATGCAATGCAACATACAAAGAGTGTCATGCTATTATGCAATTAAAAGTACATATATTCAGATATCATACTTGGTACAGAAATCAGACAGACAGATCACTCATATAGGCATCTAAGTATCGCTTACCGATCTATGATTGGTCCACAGTGGACTTGGGCGACCCGTGCAACCTTACAGATCATTTCAGAAATATGGGCTCACACACCCATGTGGCCTACCCGTGTGGCCCATACGGCCCAAGTTGGCCTTGGCTGTGTGGATCACATGGCCTGGTCCAGAATCCCACACGCCCGTGTGGCCCACATGACCGAATTGGTAAAAGCCGTATGTCACACATGGCCTTGCTCGGCCGTGCGCACAGCCTAGCTCATCGATCACACCACCGTGTGGTGACTTACAGTCTTGCCCACGGCGTACCACATGGGCGACCACACGCCCGTGTGGCGTCGACAGTGGGGTTTTTGACTTTCACTGAAACCCTATTTTTTGTGTTTTCGGATACACACTTAGTATCGAATCGATGCTAACGCAATCCTGAGCAATCTCAAACCTATAATTGAAATTACAAATCTCAAAATTAGCCTACAACCATAGTTTAAACGAATACACCATTCCAACTGTAACACCCTAAACCCGGCCTAGACGTGAAGGCCGAATCTAGCATGTCACATTGAAGTGTTTTTGGAAACCATCTTTTTTCTTGTTTAAAAAAAACTCGTTTGGAGATTGAAGCCTCTTTTTAGAACTCAAATTATACCATCATTTTGTTAATCATTTTAAATCATCATTACTTCTAAAACCTTGTTTGTTGCGAAAGCTTAAAAATCATTGCGAAAACATAGTGTTATGAAAATAGTTATTATTTTGGAAAACCGCGATCTACTTTTAACAGATAGAAAACGTAATAAACTGAAAATCCCAAACTAAAAAAAATTAAAAGAGACCTTATTACAACCCAATAAGAAAGCAATTTAAGTAAGGTAAAATAGAATACTAAAATTTAAAGTTGTTCATAGTGTGGCCACCTCCGAGTCCTCCAGCACGTTGAACAGCTTACTGAGGATTACCTGAAAAATTAAAAAGAGGGGGTAAGTTCATGAAAACTCAGTGTGTACAACCCTCATCGATCATAAAGCATGCATCACATCAATCCAGGCCTAAGCCCATTACAGTAACGGTGTCATTTGGGCCTTAGCCTATAATAGCCTCAGTTGGGCTTGAGCGCATATCCCAATCAAATCAGATCATGCAATGCACAAATACCCAACCAACCTTGTACTTTGAATCCCATCCAACCCTACACTCCTGTGGGGATTAAATCAACCCACCCATCCCTACACTCCTTATGTAGCACCTACAAAGACTAACAATATTGCAAAGCAGAGTGCTAATCACATAATTCCTTAAAGCCATCGGTGGATCTACAGTCATCAAGCGACCATACGACCCTAACAAATCATATACTTCTTCCAAATCAATGATCCCATCCCCCATGCAACATAATATCACATGAATGCAAACATACCATAAATGGCATACAATAACAATTATATAACATGTAGGGGCATTTTAGTCATTTTTCCCTTTAGGGGCATAATGATCATTTCTCCCTTGGGGTCTGAGTACACATATCGACCCATCAATAGGCTCACAGTCGTCTCGCATGACTTGTATAACCTATTCCAATCAAAACGCATTAATGGTCCCAAGCCCATTATATGGCCCACCTAGGCCCACACGCTCGTGTGGCCCACTAAGCCCAAAACTGCCTTTGGCCATGTGATCGTCATGGCCAGCTCATTATTTCCTATCCATCCAAAAAATTGCTCACGTAGGGCCCACTCAACCCATTCCGGTCCATTTGGCCCAAAAAATGACCTAAGACCACGAGATGCTCATGGTGACCTCTGTCGTTTTATCGACTTATCCACACGCGCGTTCGTGCACTCGTGTGATAATCGTAGCTATTCTTTCGGCCTTTTGGCTTCTCAACATTTCGGGATTTCGGCATTTGTCGATCTACAATTGGAGTGGTGTGCGTACAAACCTTGTTGGAGAAAAACGCAGTAGCCCACGAGCGTAGAACCTATATTAGATTAAGGTATTCGGTTAGCCATTCCATTAATAAGATTTAACAAACCTTTCTAATATAGAAGCCGAACCCAAGATTAATACCTACCTTAACTGAATCGGCTTATACTTCTTAAGCCATTTGATTATGAATCGATCTCACCTCCTTGTGGTTTATCTGTACCACAACCATTATTAAGCGTCAATATCCAATAACCAAGATTAATCAAATACTAACCTAAGGAAAACACACGACCAACAAGAGAACTAGCATTCGGTCTATGATTGAAAGCACAAACCACCTACCCCTAACAACCAACAAATAAATAAATTGAACTCAGACAACCCTCAAGAGAAGAACAGATTCGACACTTCAGAGGCTTTGACGATGTGGATTAAAGCAGATGGGTAGGAAGAGAATCGGTCAAGAATAGCAATCAAATGTTAACCAAATTAGAAGAGAAGAAGTAGAAAAGATAACTAATATTCGGCCTAATTCCAGATTAAGAAAGAATACTCAAGGTTGATAGAGATGAAAAGTTGCAAAAAAATAGAGAGAAGGAGAATTCGGTTTTAGATAAGTGAGAAGAAGAACTTCGAATGAGTAAGAAAGGAGGGAGAGAAGGGATTGGTTCGGTTAAATTGAGAAACAAGAAGAGCAAAAAAGTGCCAAGAGGAGGAGAATAAAGGGAGAATCGGCACAAGCAGCAATTATTGTAAAGAAAATAGCAGAGAAAATGGGTATTTCTCGATTTTGGCAACAGGTAAAAAGAACTAAAATGAAAGGAATAACTAGAATAAAATCAGCCACTACCCACATCACTATTTCAAAACCGAACAAAATAAGCCAAAAGTCAAAATGTCTAAAAGAAAAACGGCATTCCTACCACACACTAGCCAAATTTCCAAGAGTAATGACCCTATTTCGGCACTAACTTTCACCTACCCAACTTCCCTTGATTTCCTCCCCTTACCTCTCCATGATCACCTCCTTAATTTCCTCCATGATCCACTCCTTAAATCACTCATTTGACCCATTCAAACCCTCCAACACAGAGTTCAAATCTAACACCAACTCTTGCCCACACATGAAAAAAATAAATAATCCCATTTGCATGCAGTGAGACATGAACCTCTGACCTCCTTGCCACACCTGTGATGCCACCTCATTGCCACATCTATGTCACCAACTTGCCAAAACACCACAGGCTCTTTTGTGTCTCTTTTTAATCACAATTATTTAAAAGGCTTAAAACCAGGAGCCATGGTTCCTCTAATGCTAAAAAAATAAAAAAATTTTCATATGACATGGCTTGAACCCAAGACTTCATAGAAGCCTCATAACCTTCCAAAATCACTCACCCAACAGATCTAACATGAAATTGTGCCGTTCTCTTGTTCTAAAAAAATTTTAAATGCTCCCATGCACAAGGACCAATTCTTCTAGGCCCAAAATTTGGGGCATTACACCAACAACGAATCAACATAACCACTTAACGCTTACCTCCAAAAAAACAGTAGGAACTTTATAACCTCACACCGTTAATGGCTAATCTACAACCCCTTGATTGACTCCTATCTCAAAATAACCACTTTTTTAAATCACTTATCCACAATCATAACTAGGATAAAACATAAACAAAACTTACCAATCATGCCGATGTCGTATCGAACCAAATGAGTTAATGGAAGAAGAAACCGAAAGAAAAAGGAAGAGGTGGGGAAGAGTATCAGTAGAAAGGAGAGGAAAAAGAAGAATGCTGGCCGAAAATTTCAAAAGAAGAAGTAGAGTAATCAGAAAATTGATAACCCCTCCCTAATACCTTATTTTTCTCCTAAATTCCCTACAATCAGATTTTTGGTCCAACACAAACACTATGTATGTGACAGGAAAAAATAATGCTCACGCAGGGATTCAAACTCCCGACGTCCAACAACCCCAACACTCCACTTAGCCTCCAGACCAGCTGGCCCATTCTGTTAATTACTTACACACTTTTACTTATAACCTTACCAACCAGAGTTTGGGCTTTATTCATAAAAATACCAAAATTTTTCCAAGTCAAGACTTGAACCCAAGACTTCTCAGACACCCCCAGAACACATAACCACTGAATCAGATACACAATTGTCTCAAAATTACAAAAACCAAAATTAACAAAAAATTAGGGCGCTACAACTTTACCCCTTAAAAGAAAATTCATCCTTGACATTTTACCTAATCAGAAAAGGTGAGGATACTACTGTTGCATCGAATCCTCTGGATCCCAAGTGGCCTCCTCAGTGCTATGATTCTACCATAGCACCTTCACTAAGGGGACAGATTTCCTCTGCAGAACCTTAATGTCACGATCAAGGATCTGGACCGGCTCCTTCCCAAACGTTAGATCTGGTCTAACCTCAATGTCCTTAATAGGAACAACATGCGTAGGATCAGCAGTAGCATCTCAGCTTTAAGGCATGGAACACATCATGATGCGATCCAACTCCGGAGGAAGCTCCAACTAATATGTAACTAGTCCCACTCATTTCATAATACGGTACAACCCAATAAACTGAGGGCTCAGCTTACCCTTGCAACCGAACTTCAAGACCTTCTTCCATGGCGAGACCTTTGACTAAGTCCCCCATAGAATACTCAATATCCTTTCTTTTCAGATCCGTGTGGGACTTCTACCTGTCAGGTGCAGCTTTCAGATGATCTCGAATCAATCGGACCTTATCTTCAGTTTGAAAAACTATTTTCAGACCAGAACACGTCGCTCCCCTAACTCAGTCTAACATAAGGGAGTACGATACTTACGGCCATACAGGGCCTCATACGGTGCCATCTAGATGCTAGACTGATACTTGTTGTTATAGGCGAACTCTGCCAACGGTAAGTACTCCTCCCAACTACCTTAGAAATCTATAACACAACTCCTCAACATATCCTCCAATACTTGAATCACCCTCTCCGACTGAACATTTGTCTGAGGATGGAAAGCAGTACTAAAGTCAAACCTTAAACCCAGATCTTTGTGCAACTTCTTCTAGAACCAAGACGTGAAGCAAGGATCACTATTGGAGATGATCGAGACAGAAACCCCATGAAGTCTCACTATTTCAGATACATAAAGTTTAGCCAGCTTCTGAAGAGAAAAGTCTGTTTTGACCGGAATAAAATGAGCACACTTGGTCAATAGATCCACGACGACTCAGACAGAATCCTTCTTAGTAGGTGTTAAAGGCAACCCACAAACGAAGTCCATAGTTACTAGCTCCCATTTCCATATCGGTAGCTTTACTTGCTACAGCAACCCCGAAGGCAACTGATGTTTAGCCTTAACCTGCTGAAAAGTCAGGCAATAAGAAACGAAGTTCGTAACCTCATGCTTCTACCCTAGCCACCAGTACAACTCTCATAAATCTTGATACATATTATTCTCACTGAGATGCATGGCGTAAAGGCTGCTATGCGCTTCCCTCAAAATCATTTGTCTCAAATCCTCATCATTCGGTACACTGATCCTACCGCGAAAACAAAGTACTCCATCACTGTTAATCCCAAAATTAGTAGTATCATCAATCTCAACCTGACAGAATTGCAACTCAAGGGACTTATCCCCCATCTTTTTATTTCTTATCTGATCAATCCATGTAGGCTTAACTTGAAGCTCACTAACAGACTCCCATCATCTAATAAACTGAGTCGAGCGAACATCGCTCTCAGATCGGTCATAGCCCTACGGCTCAAAGCATCTGCCACCACATAGCCTTACCAGGGTGGTACTCAATGGTGCAGACATAATCCTTAAGTAGTTTAACCCATTTACGCTGCCTAAGGTTTAACTCCTTCTGAGTGAGGAGATACTTGAGGCTTTTGTGATTAGTGTAGATAGTACACTTTTCACCGTACAGATAGTGCCTCCATATTTTTAAAGCGAAGATTACTGCTGCCAACTTCAAATCGTGCGTAGGATAGTTAGCCTTATGTGTCTTGAGCTGATGTGACGCATAAGCTACCACCTTACCATCCTGCATCAATACGCAACCTAGACCCACATGTGACGCATCACTGTAAACAATAAAATCCTTTTCAGATTCAGTCTGTATATGAACCAGAGCCTGCATCAAAATATATTTGAGCTTCTCGAAGCTCTCTTATTGGTTATCAGTCTAGACAAAGGGAACTCTCTTACGCAGAAGCTTGGTCAATGGTGCTGCGATCAAAGAGAACCCTTCAACGAAGCGTCAATAATAACCCACCAACCCCAGAAAGCTGTAGATTTCAGACACATTTTTTGGATGTTTCCACTCCAACACAGCCTCAATTTTACAAGGATAAACACGAATCTCCTCCGCAGAAACTACATGCTACAAAAAGGTTACTTTTCGGAGCCACAAAGCACACTTATTGAACTTCTCATACAACTGTTTCTCACGTAGAGTCTATAATACCAATCGGAGATGCTCATCATGCTTGTCCTCAGTCTTCGAATACAATAGGATGTCATTAATGAAAACTACCACAAATCGATCTAGATAGGGTTGGAACACTTGGTTCATCAGATCCATAAAAGCTGATAGTGCATTCGTCAGTCCAAATGGCATCACTAGGAACTCGTAATGGCCGTAGCGAGTCCTAAATGCCATCTTATGTACGTCAACCTCTTTAAATTTCAATTGGTTATACCCTGATCATACATCAATCTTGGAGAAAATTGAAGCTCCTTGGAACTGGTCAAACAGATCATCAATCCTCAGTAGGGTGTACTTATTCTTGATGGTCAACTTATTCAATTGACAGTAGTCGATACATATACGCATGGATCCATCCTTTTTTTCACAAACAGAGCAGGTGCTCCCCACGGAGATACACTAGGGCAGATGAACCCAAGATCCAATAACTCTTGAATCTGAGCCTTAAGCTCTACAAGCTCTTTTGGTGCCATTCTGTAAAGGGCGATAGACACCGAAGCTGTACCGGGAAAGAGCTCAATCCCAAAATCTACCTCTTGACTCAGAGGTAGACTCAGTAGTTCCTTAAGAAAAACATTCGAAAAGTCCCTTACGGTTCTAATGTGAAGAGTCCCTAAAATCAGAAACACTAACATAGGCCAAGAATAGCTCACATCCCTTCCGTTCCAACTTTTCTGCCACCAACGCAAAAATCACATTAGTCAGGTAGTCTCGACGTTCCCTAATCACCACTACCTCGTTGTCCTCCTCGGTTCTCAAAACCACCCTTTTTCTGTCGCATAGTCTAGGCTTACGCAGTGCTTAACCAGCTAGTTCGTTCCCAGAATCAAATCGAACTCCCCAAATGGAAGCTCCATCAGATCAGCCCGAAATACTGTCCTTTGAACCTCCAACGGGACGTCTCTATATATTTACTAACCCAGATAGATTGCCCCAAAGGACTTACAATAGTTAACTCACTCGAAGAACTCTCAACTAAAATTCCCAAAGTTTCAGACACAGCACTAGCTACATATGAGTGTGTAGAGCATATGTCTATCAATGCCAAATAATGTACATTATAAATGAAAAACATACCCGTGATGACGTCTGGAGTATTTCGATCCTCACAGCGATGGGCAACATAAACTAGTATAGGCTGCCTCGCCTTAATGGGTCCAGTACCTTTGCCTGGGGCTCTCTGTCTTCGGCCCATGCCATTACCACCCCTGGCCTGACCTCGGCCCCTAGGTGGCTATTGAGCTACTCTCGGTGCCTGTGCATTACCAGTACCCTTAGCTTGCATCTGATCAGTTCTCAGCGGACAATCCCTGACACGATGCTTAGTCGACCCACATCTCAAACATGCCCCAGTCGCCCTCTAACACTCGCCCAAATGGCGTCTACCATAGTGCCCACAAAGCTCCACCCTAGTAGGGGCAACAAGAGGCCCAAATCTCATTGGCCCATCAGATCTGGCCTTTTTCTTAGGCCTCATCATAGGATTTGAGGGCTCTGATTCCCTATTATTCTTTCATTTCTCGCAGTTTTGGCGCTCAGCGCACTTAACCTCCTCGGTGATCTTTGCATTCTCCACTAGATTAGAAAAATCACGCTCTCTCTACGGAGCTTTCAGAACCTGTAAGCTATCCCTGAGTCCATCGTCAAAATGGACGCAAACCACATACCCGGTCGCCACCATGCCCCGGGCATACCGGCTCAATCTCAGGAACTCAGCCTCATATTCGGCCACTGAGTGATCCCCTTAGGTGAGATTAAGGAACTTACGCCTCCTAGCATCAATGTAGCTGGCTCCCACATACTTACTCTGGAACACCGTCTTAAAATAGTCCCAAGTCAAACGGTCGGGCTGAGTGCCTTCCTTAACCGTTAGCCACCATTGGTATGCTTCGTCGCGAAGTAGAGAAACAGCCCCTATAAGCTTTTGCTCCGCGGTAAAATCCAGATCGTCTGTGATTCTTTTCGTTGCCTACATCTAGTCTCAACCACGCTAGGGGCGACTCTAGTGACACCCCTGAATAATTCAACCTCATGGATCGAAGTCGTTCCGTAACAGACTCGCCGCCCCCAGATCCGGTGTTGGGCCCGACGACCTTCTCTAATATCCTCAACATAGCCTAGGACAGTGCGTCATCCCTAGCCATGCGATCTCGAGACCCAGTCTCTATAACAAGTGAGATTGGCATTTCGCTCGTATCCAGATTAGGCAAATTTTTAGATGACGAGGACACAGCTCGATCCCCTCTACGGCCTCTACCATGGCCTCTTGTACCCCGTCTGCGAATACCTCGTGCACTCATCGTAAATTCAGAGTTTATCTGCATTAACAGTTTTATGCATTAGTTACAGTTCCAATTTTTGTTAACAGATAGTTTATGTAGAACAGTATCAGAAGTTTAGAGTTCATTGTCGCGAATTGTAATCTTATTACGATTTTCAATTTCACTACAGTTTTTGGTTTACACTACCTAGAGTGTTTCAGTACAGTATACTAACTATTGGCTGTTTCAAGCATGCAAGTAGTATTTTAAACAAATCTAAACAGAGTTTAGAACACTTACAGGATTGGCGCCAGAGACTCTGTGTACCACATATTCATTCCAAATATATTTTAAATCATTTAAAAATCATTTCAGAACAACCAATTTTAAAAACCCAAATCCACAGTCGAGTTTTGCAACCTGGATCTGATACCACTAAATGTAACACCCCAAACACGACCTAGACATTATAGCTGAATCTGGCGATGTCACATGATAGTGCTTTAGAAAATGTATTTACAATAATTCCCTTTTTGATATTTTAAGTTACCATAAAAAATGCGTCATTTATTCATTCATACGTCATTTTTCGATATTTAGAACAACCAATTTGAAAAGTGATTTGTGAATTCGTGTGTTTTTGATAAAACATTTGTTTATTTTGAAAACTTGATTTTTCCTACTTTTAACCGTAAATGTCACAAATCCCAAATTAAACAAAAATTCGTAACGGCCATATTACATAAAATTTACCCCGATATAATCAAACCATAATTAATAATAAAACCATAAATAAATATTCAGAATCATGGTCACCGCCGAGTCCTTCGCTGCACCAATCCGTCTACTGCTAGGGATTACCTAAACAGATTAAACAGAAAAGGGTGATTTTTTGCAAACTCAGTGTGTAATTCCCACAGAAAACATGCATACAGTATCATATTAGAAAACAGTCATGCATTCACAGTGCGGGACTGAGCCCGTTACAGAAACGGTGTGGACCTTAGTGCACTTAGATACAGAATCAGATATGCTCTAGGGCCTTAGCCCATTTCAAACATAATATGCAGATCAATAAAGATTAGCAGAGTCCTACCCCCCAGCCTCTACACACCAACTTCGTCTAACCCTACACACCGTGTGGGGATAAAGTCAACCCACTCATCCCTACACACCATACGGTAACGAAAGCGGCACATAATCAGATAATTTCAGCTGAGCTGCCAGATAACAAGCTTAAAAGCCTTTCAGATACTTCCTCCAAATATCATCCACCCACCCCGATGCAATGCAACACACAAAGAATGTCATTCTATTATGCAAACAAAAGTACATATATTCAGATATCATACTTGGTACAGAAATCAGACTGACAGATCACTCATATAGGGTCAAAGTATCGCTTACAGACCCTCGGTAGGTCCACAGTGGACTTTGGTGACCCATGCAACCTTACAGATCATTTCAGAAATATGGGCTCACATGCCCATGTGGCCTACCGTGTGGCCCACATGGCCTAAGTTGGCCTTGGCCTTGTGGATCACATGGCTTGGCACATATTCCCACACGCCCGTGTGGCCCACACGGCCTAATTGGTGAAGCCCGTGTGTTGCACACGACCGTGTCACTCGTGCAACCTGGCTCATCGATCATACGGCCGTATGGTGACTTACAGTCTTGCCCACTGCCTACCACACGGGCGACCACACACCCGTGTAGCATCGATAGTGGGGTTTTTGGCTTTCACTGAAACCTCATTTTCTGTGTTTTTGGGTACACACCTGGTATCGAATCGATGCTAAAAGAATCCAAAGCAATCCCGAACCTATAATTGACATTAAAAATCTCAAAATTATCCTATAAGCACGGTTTAAATGAAACCATCATTCCGAAAACAAATCAACACAACCACTTAACACTTACCTCAAAACGAACAGGAGGAACTTTACAACCTCACACTATTAATGGCTAATCTTCAGCCCCTTGATTGACTCCTAACAATTAAAGTAACCACTTTTTTTAATTCACTTATCCATGATCATAACCAGGATAAAACAAAAACAAAACTTACCTATCACGCTGATGTCAAACCGAACCGAAGGAGTCAATGGAAGAAGAAACTGAAAGAAAAAGGAAGAGGTAATGAAGAGTTTCGGTAGCAAGGAGAGGAAAAAGAAGGGTTCTGGTCAAAAATTTCAAAAGAAGAAGTAGAGCAATCAAAAAATCGATAACCCCTCCCTAATCCCTTATTTTTCTCCTAAATTCCCTAATATCAGATTTTCGGTCCAACACAAACACTCTAGACATGACAGGCAGAAATAATGCTCACACAGGGATTCGAACTCCCGACCTCTAACAACCCTAACACTCCACTTAGCCACCAGACCAGCAAGCCCATTCTATTAATTAGTTACACACTTTTACTTATAAGCTTACTAACCAGAGTGTGTGTAACACCCCTTCCACGTATTTTTGGCCGAAACCGGCCCGAGGCATTACCAGATTAAAACCACTTGATCGCCACTTAGGCTCAACGTGACTACTCTCTTTTAGTCACCACAACAACCTTATTCCTGACTTACGAGGCCTCACTCATACACACGAGGGCTCTCGAGACTATTTCAGAAACTCTATGATATTAAAATTTTCTCTGTCTAGATAGGACTACACGCCTCGTGTTAGATGGAACACACTCCCGTGTGTAGACACACACACCCATGTCCACCAACCGTGCACAAAACTCAACCATACTACTAAAATCCCACGGCTAGAGCACACGTCTGTGCCCACAACCCGTGGTGAACACTGACTACTTCACACGGCCTTGAGTCTAGGCATACGCCTGTATGGCTAGCATGTGGCCTACACTGCTCAATTCTATCAAAGAGACATGGCCAATGCACACACCTGTGGGCTGGCCGTGTGTCACACAAGGCCTAGACACATGCCCGTGTGCCTATCCACATGGACAAGAACAAGGCTATTTGCCAAGCCCTTTACCATTCTCACTTGCATACATTCAAACACCATCACATATAATCACATAACATCAATATAACTCTTGAATTAAAGATATTTAATTCAACAATGAAATCTTCATCCCAAACACAAGGGAAAATAATATCTACTATGATCACAATCGAATTAAGCCATCATCTATGGCTAATCACAACCAAATTATAACTCATTTAGGCCAACACATTTCGCTATATCAACTATGACTTAGTCAACTTTAAAAGAGGTCCCTATACATGCCATGACTCATAAGAACTTGAAACATCATACTAAGCATCAACTCGATAGTGTGAAAATATCTCCGGCAATCTCCAACCCAAGCTAGTTAAGTTAACTTATAAGCGATAGGAAAAGAAAAGGAGTAAGCAATAATACTTAGTAAGTTCACTTGCAAATACTAATAAATTATTGATACTCATTGATTATATACAATCTAAAGGTGTTATAATGAATTTTACTCGTAAACTTATGGTTACGCATTCAATCATTCATACAACTTACTCATTCGGTCTCTTACCACATTCTAACCATATTTTGAGCTTAAGACTCACATTCATTAACTTTCATCCCTGTACGTACACCACATAGTCACATAATACAACACGTTATAAATTCTCAATGAATCATTCACACGACCAATCACTTGGTGGTTTCAAACTTAGCCCACCATCAATCTCTAATAAGGTGGTATCACGCATAGTCCACCATTAATCTCTAATAGGGTGGTATCGCACATAGCCCGCCATTTTTTACTAAACTCAATGGTATCGTACATAGCCCATCGGTGACAAAAGATATGGTGGTAACGCACACAACCCACCATTAATAATATTATTGATGGTATTGCAAACAGCCCATCGGTAACAATTAATAAGGTGGTATCGCACATAGCCCACCGTTATTATATGTTCACGGATATTTACCCACATGCATTTCCCTATTTCGAATGTTCATCCTAGAACATCTTCACACACTATTATTCTTACTTAGATTTCTACAATAATCGTTTGCTTCCATGCAATACATTTATACATACAACATATGCAATTAGGATGTATCATTAACACATGACCCACTATGGTTTCACCATATACCAAATTTTACTTCAATTTAGTTCTAACACATACCCGTACCTCTCGTGGTGCAACCATGTACTTTTTCATTTTCAACATATCTGTTAAATAACATTTTTGAATTACATACACATAACATCACATCAACATCATGCCCCCGACAAGGTCTTAATCGAAATCTCATATCGATGCCATGTCCTTGACATGGTCTTGTTCAATATCTCACACCTAGGCCATATTCCAATATGGTCTTACACGAGACCTTAATTATCATATCACAATGCTATTTGCACTCCCCACTATTCTTAGATTCAATTCTATTGACATCTTGTCAAGACATATTTAATTCATTCATAATCTAATATACATTCCATACAGCATTGGAATATTAAATAACCCGTATATAATTGCAACATTTGCACACGAACTTACCTCGATATCGACAAGGGTAGAAAGGAACCCTTTTTGCCCTCATTTCTCTTTTCTCCCGTTCTAGGTCCAAATCTCATTTTCTTTGATCTAGAACAATGGAATTTACTTATTTAATCACTTACAAATCATAATGCACCATAATCTACACTTAGGCAAAAATGACTAATTTGCCCTTATACTTTAGCAAAATTATGATTTTACCCCTAGGCTCGTAAATAAATTTTTGTCACATATTATTATTAAACAAGCCTATCTAAACATTTAATCCTCTTGCAACTATTCACAATTCTGATTATTTCATGCTTTAATGAACAAATTACAACTTTTGCATTTTAGTCCCAATTAGGTGTTTTCATAACAACACCTTTCACAAAAGTTGTTTCTCATCTTCCTATCATTCATTTTCTTCCACAAAAACTCATCAAAAAACATAAACTCTATCATGGTAAGTCCCTAGACTTTCAACCATATTGTAAACTAGTCCTCTCATTAGCTAGCTTACGCTTTGAGGACTCCAAAAAAATACAAAAAATCATCAAAAATAACCATCAAATTGACTTATTTGAAGAGGAGATGAGCTGTTGAAATTTTGTGCTTCAAGAACCCCCATTCTTGTTTTTATTTTCGGTGGAAGAAAAGAAGAAATAAAAAGATGATAGATTTTTGCTTATTTCATCTTATTTTATTCTTTTTAATCACCTAACATGACCAACATTTAATTCCCTTGTCCCCCTAGCTTTCATTGACCGACCAAACTAATTCCATGGCCTAATTGTACATTTGGGACCTCCAATTTATATTCCATAGCTATTTGGCACCTCTAGCAAATAAAATTGAACTTTTGCACTTTATGCGATTTAGTCCTTTTTTGCGATTAAGCATGAAATCGCTAAAATTAAAGCACCAAAATTTCCATGCATCTTTATAAACATGTTATAACACATAAAATAACATGAAAATAATTTTCTCTAACCTCGAATTATTAATTCCAAGATAACTATTCTAACTAGCCCCTAAATTGGGCTATTACAATTCTCCCCCTTAGGGATTTTCATCTCCGAAAATCTTATCAAGAGGAGTTGCTTCCAACATTCTTAAAACGTTTCCACTAACTCTTCAAATTCACAAATTGATAAATTCTCAAATCTCTCTCTTCATAACTTTTAAGCTGTAGTACACAAAATCAGAGCAACACTTTGAAGTCCAGGTTACTTTTCTTCTTAGCATATATACTTAGAAATCTGACAATTGTGAACTCTGTACAGTCAGAATAATTTCACTACAATTTGGATGATATCCCCTTCTTGGAAAATCATGTCAATTCAAATTAGAAATCTATAATACTTTTTCAAACTACCTTTTTGAAATAATCACTGATTGTTATAGTCCTGACTTACATGTTTTGAAGATTCAACTTTTAGTGGTCTATTACCTCTGACCATAAACTCAATCATATCGTGATTTGTATTCAATTATCAAAACTTTTATGCATATAACTGCACTTTCTTATTCTTGCATGAGTAGACATGCTACTACTAAATCTCATACCAAAACTTCTATAAAAGTTCTGATTTCATCAACATATAAATTCCTTCTCAAGATAACATCAACAACAGAAACCTTATCCAACTAAAATTTTAACATCTATACTATGTCCGCTATTTGAGAGGTGTCTCAATAACTATAACACCATTGTAATTGTTCAAGACATTTTCATTATCTCACATTCAACTTTTTTGCAACATTCGAAACTCTATTTCATTAGGATTCAGAAAACACCTAATATTTTCCCACCAATCATATTAACCTAAATTTTATAACTCGGCCTCAAAAGTGATCGTCTTAGAATCACCAATCTAATAATCTCTTTCGACGTAATTCTAACCACTCAAAGAAGTAAACTGCTTCTTTACACTCGGGTATTAAAACACCTTTCAATGGCTTTCAACTTAACCACCTTGGTTAGAAAACTTCAATGAGTATATCTCTATATCATGCTCCCTACTCATGAACACATAGAATTTTATTCTCTTTAATGATTCATGCGTAAATATACACATAAACCGAATCATGACTCAATACATCAATCTATTCTTTTCTCCATACAGAGAATAGATATTTCAAACACACTCTTGTTTAAGTTTCTCCTGATGTGTTAATCTAAAACATTACTACCGTCTTGTCTCAAGATAGCAGAGACATCTCAATCGAATGTATTAACTCCATTCAACTTCCCCAAAACCCATCGCACAACGCGAAACTTCTGATTTCACTTCTTATACTAGAATTATTACCAATTTCCTCTTCAAAGTATCCGAACAAGGTTATGGAAAGATAAAGGAATGTCGATTTCAATAATTAAATCGACAACCATTTAATCTAATTTTCAATCAGCTAACATTCTCACACGATCACGATTCATGAAATAAACAACTACATCACTCCTGAAAGGCAACAGGTATTAACACGTAATACTTAAAGAGATCATTATGATCCATACAACTATGGTTATCATAATTGAACACTCTCGCAGTTCAAATATTGTTTCTTTAACCATTTCTATTCTCAAAACTCTTTAACCATTCCTTTCATTAAAGAACATCAATTTAAAAAGGTCTCGATAAACATACACCTCAGGCTTTCTACTCAGTTGAGTCAAATAGCCTAGGCTAACTTTCTTTTTGCTTTTAACATTGCATAATTAATACAATCGTCAAAGCATTTAGACATACTTACTTACAATTACCTTTATTAAGCATATACCATGCCACACACCGTACTCATTTCTTCGTGACTCGTTCACGAGTACCTGTATTCACTCATTCACATGACTTTAGTAAAATTCTCATTTTTACTTCTAAACTCATCTACTTATCCCATTAATCACTAGGGATAGTCAAAGACGCATATTCATCATCATTACTGTAAGTACAAAGCCAATGCCACATCCCCGAGGTGGTCTTATATGGAGTCACTCCTATATGCCAAAGCCATATCCCAGATGTGGTCTTAAACGATTTTCATATTCTTTTTCGAAGCCATATTCTGAATATGGTCTTATACGAAAATCTCAATTCGATGTCGAGGCCATGCCTCGAACATGGTCTTATACAAGACCTTACTCATTTTTTATCTCGATGATAGCATTATCATATTCATTATAGTCCCCCAGGACTTCAACCTCATGTTCAACAAAAATTACTCTATTTAGTAGAGTATCATGTATCAATGTGATACAAAGCATTCTCAATTATGCTAACATACATATTGCATTATTCACATACAAACTTACTCAACATGACTCTCAAGAACACCTCATCATGATTTAACAGTGGTAAGGAGGTGAAATCGTAAAGCCCTTAACTTAATTATCGTGACTACATACATATGATTTAACATTCATCATTAATGAAGTATCATCATAGTCACACAACTCGCTCCAAGCGAATTTTCACGCTTACTCATGCTACAATTGTTTCTATCACTCATAATCTCGAACAATAACTTTACTTACTCAAATTCCACATTAATGTCTACTCGAGTACTCATCATTTTACTCTAATTTCTCTTACCATTGCTTATCAATTTAAAGAATGTCTTATGGGTTTGAGTACATGTCTACTTGATGGCCATAGTCCCACTATGGTCTTACTCGTACCACAGCATCATAGCCTAGCTATTACCTTACATACCGTTACGATGCCATAGCCTCGCTATGGTCCTACACAAGATCTTATGTCGATACCATGTCCTAGACATGGTCTTATATGAATTCATACCGAAGCCAGGTCCCAGACATGGTCTTACACGAAATCACTATTTGATGCTGATGCCATATCCCAGATATGGTCTTACACGGGGATCACGTATCGTTGCCAATGCCATGTCCCAGACATGGTCTTATATGGGATCACATGTATTGCCATGGTCCAACCATAGTCTTATTCATCAATTTATCATTGAACGACCGTACTCATCTATTGCATTCTTCTTAGTCAAACTCCTCATTTTAACTCCCATACTATAATATGTGTGGCTTCATGGCAGAGTCATAAAATAAAACATCATACATCCTCTATTTTAATAGTCGCACATGAGATTCAACTGTGTGGACTTATTGATCATTCATCATCAAAACATTTGTACATACACACATATCTCGTTCTCTAGGTAAATTTACTCACTATTTGCTCTTAACCCCATAGGTTGAATATATGACACCGTATACATATCAAACCAATATAGATAAGTTTTATTCCTCAACTTAGAACTATCTCATTTCATGCCTTATCATACACATGTCATAAACTTCTATTCGTACCTCTCTGAATTTCAACAATGCATAAACATATTTCAATCACCTCATTATCACTTACAACATTATTGAAATTAGCTCGGTTGAGAATCATCTATGTCTTAAAAAAACAATTTCATTAGAGCTGGGAGGCATCACACTATCACGGTCCACCTATGGCATGTATAGCTAGACTCTTACTCACGCCAGGTTAGTCCGAGAACTGACTAAACCATAGCTCTGATACCACTAAATATAACATCCCTTACTCGTAATTCCCATTGAAATTGGGCCCGAGGCATTACCAGATTAAAACCACTTGATCGCCACTTAGGCTCAACGTGACTACTCCCATTTAGTCACCACAACAACCTCATTCCCAACTTATGAGGCCTCACTCATACACACGAGGGTTCTCGAGACTATTTTGGAAACTCTACGATCTTAAAATTTTCTCCATCTAGACAGGACTACACACCCGTGTTGGATGGCACATGCTTGTGTGTAGACAAACACACCCATGTCCACCAACCGTGTACAAAACTTAACCATACTGCTAAAATCCCATGGATAAACGCCCATGCCCACCACCCGTGGTGAACACTAACTACTTCACACGGCCTTGAGTCTAGGCACACGCTTGTGTGGCTAGCAAGTGGCCTACACTGCTCAATTCTGTCAAAGAGACATGGCCAATGCACACCCTTGTGGGCTGGCCGTGTGTCACATAAGGCCTAGACACATGCCCGTGTGCCTATCCACATGGACAAGAACAAGGCTATTTTTCAAGCCCTTTACCATTCTCACTTGCATACATTCAAACACCATGACATAACATCACATAGCATCAATATAACTCTTGAATTAAATTCATTTAATTCAACAATAAAATCTTCATCCCAAACATAAGGGAGAACTATTTCTACTTTGATTACAATCGAATTAAGCCATCACTTATGGCTATTCACAACCAAATTATAACTCACTTTGGCCAACACATTTGGCTATATCAACTATGACTTAGTCAACTTTAAAAGAGGCCCCTATCATGCCATGACTCATAAGAACTTGATACATCAACTCGATAGTGTGAAAACATCTCTGGCAATCTCCAACCAGAGCTAGTTAAGTTAACCTATAAGAGATGGGAAAAGAAAAGGAGTAAGCAATAATACTTAGTAAGATCACATGTAAATACTAATAAATTATTGATACTCATTGATTACATACAATCTAAAGGTGTTACAATGAATTTTACTTGTAAACTCATGGTTACCCATTCAATCATTTATAGAGCTTACTCATTCCGTCTCTTACAACATTCTAACCATATTTTGAGCTTAAGACTCACATTCATTAACTTACATCCCTGCACGTACACCACATAGTCACATAATACAACACATTATAACTTCTAAATGAATCATTCATACTACCAGTCACTCGGTGATTTCGCACTTAGCCCACCATCAATCTCTAATAGGGTGGTACCGCACATAGCCTACCATTAATCTCTAATAGGGTGGTATCGCACATAGCTCACCATTTGTTACTAAACTCGATGGTATTGCACATAGCCCATCGGTGACAAAGGATATGGTGGTAACGCACACAGCCCACCGTTAATAATATTATTGATGGTATCGCACACAACCCATCGGTAATAATAAATAAAGGTGGCATCGCACATAGCCCACCATTATTATACGTTCATGGATATTTACCCACATGCATTTCCCTATTTTGAATGTTCATCCTAGAACATCCTCATGCACTATTATTCTTACTTAGATTTCTATAATAATCATTTGCTTCCACGCAATGCATTTATACATACAACATATGCAATTAGGATGCATCATTTACACATGACCCGCTATGGTTTCACCATGTACCAAATTTTACCTCAATTTAGTTCTAACACGTACTCGTACCTCTCGTGGTGCAACCACGTACTTTCTCATTTTCAACATATCCGTTAAATAACATTTTAAATTATATACACATAACATCACATCGACATCATGCCCCCGATAGGGTCTTACTCAAAATCTCATATCGATGCCATGTCCCTGACATGGTCTTATTCAATATCTCACACCTGGGCCATATTCCAATATGATTTTACACGAGGCCTTAATTATCATATCACAATACTATTTGCACTCCCAACTATTCTTAGATTCAATTCTATTGACATCTTGTCAAGACATATTTAATACATTCATAGTATAATATACATTCCATACAGCATTGGGATATTAAATAACCCATATATAATTGCAACATTTGCACACGAACTTACCTCGATATCGAAAAGGGTAGAAAGGAACCCTTTTTGCCCTTATTTCTCTTTTCTCTCGTTTTAGGTCTGAATCTCATTTTATTTGATCTAGAACAATGGAATTTACTTATTTAATCACTTATAAATCATAATACACCATAATCTACACTTAGGAAAAAATGACTAATTTGCCCTTATACGTTGGCAAAATTACGATTTTTCCCCTAGGCTCGTAAATAAATTTTCGTCACATATTTTTATTAAACAAGCCTAGTTGAACATTTAATCCTCTTACAACTATTCACAATTCCAACTATTTCATGCTTCAATGAACAAATTACAACTTTTGCATTTTAGTCCCAATTAGGTGTTTTCATAACAACACCTTTCACAAAAGTTGTTTCTCATCTTCCTATCATTCAATTTATTCCATAAAAACTCATCAAAAAACATAAAATCTATCATGGTAAGTCCCTAGACTTTCAACCATATTGCTAACTAGTCCTCTAATTAGCTAGCTTAAGCTTTGAGGACTTCAAAAATACAAAAATCATAAAAAAATAACCATCAAATTGACTTACTTGAAGAGGAGATGAGCTGGTGAAATTTTGTGCTTCAAGAACCCCCATTCTTGTTTGTGTTTTCAGTGGAAGAAAAGAAGAAATAGAAAGATGATAGCTTTTTGCTTATTTCATCTTATTTTATTCTTTTTAATCACCTAACATGACCAACATTTAATGCCCTTGTCCACCTAGCTTTCATTGACCGAACAAACTATTTCCATGGTCTAATTGCACATTTGGGACCTCCAATTTATATTCCATAGCTATTTGGCACCTCTAGCAAATAAAATAGAACTTTTACACTTTATGCGATTTAGTCCTTTTTCACGATTAAGCATGAAATCGCTAAAATTAAAGCACCAAAATTTCCATGCATCTTTATAAACATGTTATAACATATAAAATAACATGAAAACAATTTTCTCTAACCTCAAATTATTAATTTTGAGATCACTATTTTGACTAGCCCCTAAATCAGACTGTTACAATTTGGGCTTTATTCATAAAAATACCAAAATTTGCCCAAGTCAAGACTTGAACCCAAGACTTCTCAGACACCCCCAGAACATATAAGCACTGAAGCAGATACAAAATTGTCTCAAAATTGAAAAAATTGAAATTAATGAAAAACCAGGGCGTTACAACAGGAATGCTCTAGAAGGCTTCTAACAGGATGCTCGTCTGAGATATAATGTCTGCAACATATGTAGGACTATAATCAATACGAGAAAATACTATAGCCATCGCATTTCATTATTCAAATAGAACTTATCATTGATCGAGTAATATCAAGTATGTGATTAATTTCATACATTAAACATTTATACAATTCACACAAATACAACATTCAATTCAAACATATTAATATACATAATTAAGTTACACGAACTTACCTCGACACTTTTTATTTTCCTCGATCTAACTTTGTATTTGAATTTTCCAAATCTATATAAATGAATTTAGCATCAATTTAATTCACTTTATACTCAATTGAACTCAATTCACTTCCTAGGCAAAATTACCATTTTGCCCCTTTACTTTTCATAAATGACAATTTTGTCCCTAGGTTCGAAAATTGAAATTCATGCAATTTAATCCTTATTTCAAGCCTAACCAAATTTTATATGTTACCATAATAGCCCATGAATTTCAAAAAATTAAAAATTTTTCATGGGTTTTACATCTTTATAATTTAGTCCCTAAATCACAATTTCATGAAAATTCACTTTACAAAAGTTGTTTATCTATCAACAACCTTTCATTTTCTATCATAAATTTAAAATTTTCAGCATATTCATCCATGGAAAACTTTCAATACTTTGATAACTTTACAAATTGACCCCCAAAATAGCTAAATTAGGTTATTCCGATCTCAAAAATATAAAAATTACTAAAAATGGGATGTAACATCCTAAAATCTAGGGGTCTGTAAAATTTGTGAAATTTCATGTTATGCTAGTTTTCTGTGTTATTTGAATGTGTTTAGGGGGCTATAGGGAGGTTTGGGGTCGAGTTTGAGCTCTGGTGGAAGTTTAGTTTTTGGTACTTTAGGGGGGAGGATCGTTGGAGGCAAGCTTAAAAGGAATTAAGTGTATTTTGTTATCACAAGTAGAAAGGTGGCCTAGTGGTTCGCGTCATAAGGGAGCATGGAAGGGGGAGTGGGTTCGAATCCCACCTATTACAAAAGGAGTTATATTTTTTGTGCTTAGGAAGGAAGGAAGCGGAGTGAAGTTCAAACTATGTATGAGAGAGGGGAGACTTAGTCAAATATTTTGAATGGATGATGGAGAGCGAGTGAGGGAGTAAATCAAGGAGCAAATAAAGGGAGTGGGAGTGTGGTGTTAGTTGGCCGAAAGTGGGGAGTGTTTGGGGGGAGTAAATTCGGTCAAGTAAAGGGCTTTTGGGGAGAGCGTTCAGTTTTGGGGTAAGGTGTGTGTGCCAAATTTTTGAGCATTTTTCTTAGCATTTGTGCAATTGAGGTCAATCTTTTCTTTTTGTCAATCAGGTTTCAATTTTAGTCTCATCTTCCTTTGCCAAAACTTAAGTCATTGGAGTGGCTTTTTCTTCATTTCTTCATCTCTTCTTCTTTCTTTAGTATTAGCCAAATCCATAGAGTGAGCACTTGTGCATTTCTTTTTCCCTTCATCCATTCTTTCCAACTATCTTTCTTATATTTCTCTCCTTAAGCTGAATAGTCCCTTTGGTCCTAAGTGAATCGGATCCATTTTGTTTATTCGATTGTTGGTAAACACAAGGTAATGGTTTCTTTTATATTTTGTTTGACACATATGTTCTTCTTCGCTCTCTTTTCATAAAAGCCAAACACTCATCTTTTAATCACAAATCAAATTTGGTTTCTCTTTCGTAACTGATTACTCCATCATGTTGTGACCTTGTTTCTTTTTTGTGCTTCGTGGTAGACTCTCGTTAAATAGGCCGGACACCCTTCATCTGCTAGCATAGTTATTTTTTAGTACATTGTTAATAGAGGGATGTTGTTGGGGCACTCTGCGATTCTATCATCATTGGTAAGTTGTCTTTCATAAAAACTTTTGGGCAATCGGTTTTCGTAGCAGTAGCACCCTTCATGCTTCTAACCCGAATGTTATCTTCTGGTGGTGGGGTATTAGGTTTCAATCCAGATCCTAGGTGAGGCGTGGACATGGGTATTAGTGCTTAACTTTCGTTGTGATCCAGATTAATCACGGAGAAGTAAGGTCGATTCGTGACCAAACGGCTTGGGAAGTATAAGTCGATTCTTCTAAGGTTCTACGCTCCTGGGTTGCTATGTTTCTCTCCATCAGGTGTGTAAACTCACTTTTTTTTTTGTTTCGTAATGTAATATTCAGTGTAATAGTTAAAAGCTGAAATACCCTTAATGGGTAAGTTCACGAGATATACCTAGCCGGTAAGTTTGGAAATAGCCAGGTGAGTAAATTTATGATTATACCCTTTCAGTTAGTTTTGGTATAACTATGTAAACTGTTAAACTGCTATAGTGGTACGTCTATGCATGCATTAAATATTATGCCATAGTATGTTGCATGGGATTGGGATGATTTTGATGATTGGGGATGTGTATTTCGGTGGCTCTGTCACATATTTCAGTGACTTTGTCACGTTTTGGTTCGGTGGCTATGCCACTTATATATCGATAGTCTGGTGACTCTGCCACAATTTCAACGATGAGTAGCGTCACTGCCATCGAGGTGTGTAGCGGATGAAGGGTTGATTGTAGAAATCCCCATAGGTGTGTTAGGCTGGATACGGGTGGTGTGTGGTGGACGGAATATTAGGCTCGGCTGGGTTGCATTTCATGTATTACCTGTGTTATAATGCTAATAGGGCTAAGGCCTAGTTTGTTTCCGTATGGGCTTCGAGCCATTGTACTTCCGTATGGACTAAGGCCCAATCGATTTCTGTGGGCTTAGGCCCAGTTTTGTCCCAAGGGGGAATTACACATTGAGTTCTCGTAACTCACCCCTCTACTTTAATTTTGCAGGTAATCCCTAGCTTTAAGGATTTGGAGCTGAGGTGGACTCTGTGGTGGCCATACATCGTAGCTTAGTAAATTTCGTTTTGCAGTACTATAGATTTTATTTACATTTAGGTTTTTGTTTTGTAATAAGGCCTCTTGGTATTTTTTTTTTTTTTGGTTTTAGCTTTTAGTTTAGCTACTGCTTATTAATTTTGAATGCTCAATTTGGGATTTTCTAAAACATTAATAACGGTATTTCTATAATCTTAATAAATGGTTTACAAACTATAATTGATAAAACTCTGTATTTTCTTAACGTGAATAACTCTTTTCAAAATATCGCATGTCTACAATAATTTAAATGTCATTTTCCTAAAACTCATTAAGTTTGATTAATTATAAAAAAGATCATCGAAAATAGCAACGAAAATGTTTTTGCAAAGAGAACTATAAAACAAATTAGATTTTTCACAAGCAACAAAACTTGAAATTTTTAATGAACGCATAGATTCCTTAAACAACCCTTCCATGTGACATGCCAGATCCGGTCGTAATGTCGAGGCCGGGTTTGGGGTGTTACATTTTTTGGTATCAGAGCCCGATTACAAAACTCAATTGTTGAATGGGTTCAAAAATGTTTTCCAAAAATTGGTATGAAACATGTTTTAAAAACATATGTTTTTCTACCAAGTATGGCACCTGAGTCTCCGGCACCAAATCTGTAAGTCTTCTGATTTTGTTTAATAGTATGATGGAATTATTTTAGAAAGAAAGTACTAGATTTAGTGATAGTATACTGAAACTGTTAGCTAAGACTATAGAGACTGACATTAGGAAGTTTGATCTGCGAAAATAACCCTTATATTTGCTTTACATAAGAAATTTGTTAATAAACATCAGAATTATATACTGATTCATAAAATTTGTAATCAGATTAATTCGATCTAGCAAACATGAGCACTAGAGGACGTGGACGTGGTAGACGTGGCTGAGGTGCCGGGGTTTAGTCTGAGGCATCTAGGCACATGCTTGAAATGGAAGCACCTACATCATCGGTGATCGAAATGGGGTCCCATGATTGAGCTGAAGAGGACGATGCTTTGTCCCAAGCTATGTTGTGAGTTCTGGAGCGGGTTCCTGGGGAAAGTACTGGATCGGTGGCCCGAAATTCTATTCCTGAGTGACTTTGGTCAAACGAAACTGAGGTATTTAGGGGCATTTCTGGTGTGGCCCCAAATGTAGTTGAATACTGGCTGGAAGCAGTTGAACGAATTATGGATGATTTGGACAGCACAACAGAGGAAAAACTGAAAGGAGCAGTGTCCTTCCTACGAGATGAGGCATACCAGTGGTGGCTCATAGTGAGGAAGGTACTCTATTGGATCGTATCACCTAGGACTTCTTTAAGATAGCGTTCCAAGGAAAATATGTTGGGGTGAGTTATGTGGACACCCAGAGGAAAGCATTTCTGAATTTGCTCTAGGGGACTAAATCTGTGGCAGAATATGAGGCAAAGTTCCTACGCTTAAGTCGTTATTTTTGAGGTATAGTTGCAACTGATTATGAGTGTTGTGTACGGTTCGAGGATGGCTTGCGGGATGAGCTGTGAATACTGATAGCTCCGCAGCGGGAAAGAGATTTTGCCATTCTGGTTGAGAAAGCAAAAATCGTAAAAGAAGTCAAACATTCTAAGAGGCAGAATCAGGATAAGGATAGGGGCAAGAGTAAGAGAGGTTTTAGGACATCAAGTTCTTCTAGGGGTTTCCAAAGGAGGCCTAAGTTGGATGGGCCAGTTCGAGATATGATGCCAGTTGCCGTAGGTCAGTTGCGACCTTATGCACAGTACTAGAGAACACATCCGGGGGAGTGTTGGAGAAGAACTGAAGGATGTTTCAAATATGGATCTAGGGATCATCTGATAAAGGACTGTCCACAGGAGTTGGCTAGGGCACGGTTGGCAGGTCAGGGATTTGCACAGCCAGGATAAGGTGGTCAGCAGCCACCGAGAGGCCGGGGTCTGGCTAGAGGAGGGAATAGTTTTGGTCGAGGTCGTGGAGCACCGGTCATAGGTGTTGGTAATACAGATGCAAGACTGTCGGGGTTGGTCTATGTAGCTCATCAGGGAGAGGATAGCGATGTACTGGACATCATAACCAATATGTTTCTTATATTTGATGTGCCATTTACAGCCTTGATAGATATTGGTCAACACATTCATGTGTTGCCTGCGCTGTATTTGGGACTCTGGGTATAAAATCTAAAAATTTGCTAGAGAAATGTATGTGATTAGCCTTCTAGTACAATCTGTGGTAGTGAACAAGTTGTTTAGGAATGTGCCTTTGGAAGTACAAGGGATTGTATTCTCGGCAGATTTGATGGAACTACCATTAGGTGAATTTGATCTGATCTTAGGCATGGATTGGCTAGTTAAGCACCGTGCAAATTTGGATTGTGCCGCTAAGCGTATGATATTGAAGATTTCAGAGAATGAAGAGGTGATTGTGATAGGAGAAAGAAGAGATTATCTGTCCCATGTGATTTTGGCATTAAGGGCTGAGAAGATGGTACGAAAAGGGTGCAAGGTATTTTCGGTTTTCTCAGTGCATTGGATGCCAAGGAATTATCTGTTAGGGATGTCAGTACCGTGAAAGAGTTTCTGGACGTATTTCCTGAAGAGATTCTGGGATTGCCTCCGAATCGCGAGGTTAAATTTGGCATTGAGCTATTATCAAGAACGGCTCCGGTGTCCATCGCCCCTTATAGAATGACACCGAAGGAGCTGGCAGAACTAAAAGCTCAAATCCAAGAGCTATTGGACCGAGGATTTATTTGACCAAGTGTATCTCTATGCGGAATGCCAATTTTGTTTGTGAAGAAAAAGGATGGGTCGATGCGTATGTGCATTGACTATCATCAGTTGAACAAATTGATAATTAAGAACAAATACCCGCTACCAAGATTGACGACTTGTTCGACCAGCTGCGAGGAGCTTCAATTTTCTTAAAGATAGATTTGAGATCGGGGTACCATCAGTTGATGGTCAAGGAGGTGGATATTCACAAGACTACTTTTCAAACTCGTTATCGACATTACGAGTTTCTAGTGATGTCGTTCGGGTTGACTAATGCACTAGTCAATTTTATGGACATGATGAACAGGGTCTTCCAACCCTATATAGACAGGTTTGTAGTAGTGTTCATAAATGACATCATGGTGTATTCGAGAATAGAGGAGGACCATGATTCGCATCTTCGGATAATTTTGCAGATATTGAGAGAGAATCGACTGTATGCTAAATTCAGTAAGTGTGAATTTTGGCTGAAGGAAGTGACCTTTTTGGGGTATGTTATTTCTGTCGAAAGAATTAGGGTTGATCCCTGAAAGATTGAAGCTGTATTGGATTGGAAACCACCGAAGTCAATATCAGAAATTCAAAGTTTTCTAGGTTTGGCTGGGTACTACAAACAGTTCGTTGAGGGGTTTTCATTGATTGCTGCACCTTTAACCAAGTTATTGTGAAAAGGAGTACCGTTTGTTTGGGCCGATAAACAGCAGGAAAGTTTTGAGAAGTTAAAGAAGATTCTGACTGAGGCACCGATATTGATTCAGCCTAAGGCTAGGAAGGAATTCGTCGTCTTCTGTGATGCATCGCACATAGGTTTGGGTTGTGTATTAATGCAAGAAGGGAAGGTGGTAGCGTATGCATCTCATCATCTAAGGCCGCATGAGATGAACTATCCCACTCATGATTTGGAATTAGCTGCAGTGGTGTTTGCCCTAAGATATGGAGACACTATCTGTACAGAGAAAAGTCATTTATCTATACAGATAATAAGAGTCTGAAATATCTCCTTACCTAGAAGGAGATGAATTTAAGACAGCGGAGGTGGATAGAGTTGCTGAAAGATTATGACTACTCGATCGAGTATCACCTGGGTAAAGCCAATGTGGTGGCAGATGCGTTGAGTCATAAGGTGATATCGGATGTGAGAGCAATGTTCGCTCATCTCAACCTTTACGAAGATGGCAGCTTGTTAGTGAAACTTCAGGTAAAACTAACATGGGTAAGTCAGATTAAAGAAAAGCAATTGTTGGATGAATCTTTGGGTTCTCGGCTTCAGCAGGTGAAGAGGGGAGAGATTGGGAATTTTGAGCTAAACAGTGATGGGGTGCTATGTTTTCATGGAATAATTTGTATGCCGAAGGACTCTGAGTTGAGGCAGATAATTTTGTGGGAAGCGCATAGTAGCCCATACGCTATGCATCTCGATGGAAGCAAGATGTATAGGGACCTACGGGAACTGTATTGGTGGCCTGGTCTAAAACGGGAAGTTACTGACTTTGTGAGTAAGTGTTTGACATGCCAGCAAGTGAAGACAGAACATCAATTGCCTTCGGGGTTGTTACAATCGGTGAAGATTCCACTTTGGAAGTGGGAGAGGATAACGATGGATTTTGTTAATGGGCTACCCCTAACGCCTACTAAGAAAGATTCAGTGCGGGTAATTGTTGATTGGTTGACTAAGTCCGCACAGTTTATACCGGTTCGTACCGACTATTTGTTACAAAGGTTGGCCAAGCTATATGTGGCAGAAATCGTGAGGCTGCATGGGGTACCAGTGTCTATCATATCAGACAGGGACCTTAGATTTACATCTCAGTTTTGGAAGGCGTTATATGAAGCTTTGGGTACAAGGTTAGATTTTAACGCAGCGTTCCACCCACAGACTGATGGTCAGTCGAAAAGAGTAATTCAGATTCTGAAAGACATGTTAAAAGGCTGTATGATTGACTTTAGGGGTAGTTGGGAAGATTATATACCATTGACAGAATTTGCATATAATAATAGCTATCAGTCCAGCATTCAGATGGCACCCTATGAGGCGTTGTATGGTCGTAGGTGTCGTACCCCTACCTGTTGGACAGAGCTAGGTAAGCGACAGATGTTGGTTCGGAATTGATCTTAGAAAAGGAGGAAAAGGTTAAGCTGATTTGAGATCGATTAAAAGAAGGTTCTGATAGACAGAAATCATACGCGAATCTGAAATGTAGGGAGATAGAATTTTCAGTGGGGGATCATGTCTTCTTGAAAGTCTCACCTTGGAAGATGGTTTTGAGATTTAGACGGAAGGGCAAGTTGAGCCCCAGATTCATCGGGCCTTATCGAGTGTTGAAACGTGTGGGACCAGTTGCTTATCAGCTTGAATTACCCCCGGAATTGAGTCAGATACATAATGTCTTCCATGTTTCCATGTTGAGGCTCTACTGTTCAAATCCATCTCACATAGTGTCGGTGGAAGAGATTGAGGTTAGACCTGATTTGTCATTTGAAGAAGAACTAGTGCGAATTTTGGATCGAGATGTGAAGGTATTAAGAAGTAAGTCCGTTCCATTAGTTAAGGTGTTGTGGCGTAATCACGGTCCAGAGGAAGCCACATAGGAGCTAGAAGAGGCAATTCGACAGTAATACCCTCATCTCTTTTAACCAGGTAAATTTCGAGGCTGAAATTTCTTTAAGGGGGTGGAACTGTAACATTCTAAAATCTAGGGGTCTGTAAAATTTGTGAAATTGCATGTTATACTAGTTTTCTATGTTATTTGAAGGTGTTTAGGGGGCTCTAGGGAGGTCTGGGGTCGAGTTAGAGCCCTGGTGGAAGTTTAGCTTTTGAGTACTTTAGGGGGGAGGATCGTTGGAGGCAGGGCTAAAAAGGAATTAAGTGTATTTTGCTATCACAAGTAGAAAGGTGGCCTAGTGGTTGGCGTCACAAGGGAGCATGGAAGGGGGAGTGGGTTCGAATCCCACCTATTACAAAAGGAGTTATATTTTTTGTGCTTAGGAAGGGAGGAAGCTGAGTGAAGTTCAAACTCTGTAGGAGAGAGGGGAGACTTAGCCAAATATTTTGAATGGATGATGGAGAGTGAGTGAGGGAGTAAATCAAGGAGAAAATTAAGGGAGTGGGAGTGTGGTGTTAGTTGGCCGAAAGTGGGGAGTGTTTGGGGGGAGTAAATTCGGTCAAGTAAGGGGCTTTTGGGGAGAGTTTTTAGTTTTGGGGTAAGGTGTGTGTGCTAAAATTTTTAGCATTTTTCTTAGCATTTGTGTAATTGAGGACACTCTTTTCTTTTTGTCAATCGGGTTTCAATTTTAGTCTCATCTTCCTTTGCCGAAACCTAAGTCATTGGAGTGGATTTTTCTTTATTTCTTCATCTCTTCTTCTTTATTTAGTATTAGCCAAATCTATAGAGTGACCACTCATGGATTTCTTTTTCCCTTCATCCATTCTTTCCAACTGTCTTTCTTCTATTTCTCTCCTTAAGCCGAATAGTCCCTTTGGTCCCAAGTGAATCGGATCCATTTTGTTTATTCGATTGTTGGTAAGCACAACGTAATGGTTTCTTTTATATTTTGTTTGACACATATGTTCTTCTTCTATCTCTTTTCATAAAATTAGAACTCTCATCTTTTAATCGCAAATCGAATTTGGTTTCTCTATCATAACTAATTACTCCATCATGTTGTGACCTTGTTTCTTTTATGTGCTTCGTGGTAGACTCTCGTTAGATAGGCCGAACACCCTTCATCTGCTAGAATAGTTATTTTCGAGCACACTATTAATAGAGGGAAGTTGTTGGGGGCACTCTGTGGTTGTATCATCCTTAGTAAGTTGTCTTTCATAAAAACTTTTAGGCAATCAGTTTTGGTAGCAGTAGTACCCTTCACACTTCTAACCCGAATGTTACCTTCTGGTGGTGGGGTGTTAGGTTTCAATCCAGATCCTAAGTGAGGCGTGGACTTGGTTATTGGTGACTTTGGTTGTGAACCAGATTAATCGCGGTTTCGTGACCAAACGACTAAGGAAGTATAAGTCGATTCTTCTAAGGTTCTACGCTCGTGGGTTGCTACGATTCTCTCCATCAGGTGTGTAAACTCACACCTTTTTTTTTGTTTCGTAATGTAATATTCGGTGTTATAGTTAAAAGCCGAAGTACCCATAATGGGTAAGTTCACGAGATATACCAAGCAGGTAAGTTTGGAAATAGCCAGGTGAGTAAATTTACGATTATACCCTTTCGGTTAGTTTTGAAATGACTATGTAAACTGTTAAACTGCTATATTGGTACGTTCATGCATGCATTAAATATTATGCCATAGTATGTTGCATGGGAATGGGATGATTTTGATGATTGGGGAAGTGTATTTCGGTGGCTCTTCCACATATTTCGGTGACTCTGTCACATTTTGGTTCGGTGGCTATGCCACTTATATTTCGATAGTCTGGTGACTCTGCCGCAATTTCGACGATGAGCAGTATGATTGCCATCGAGGTGTGTAGCGGATGGAGGGTTGATTGTAGAAATCCCCACAAGTGTGTTAGGCTGGATACAGGTGGTGTGTAGCGGATGGAATATTAGGCTGGGCTGGGTTGCATTTCATGTATTACTTGTGTTATCATGCTAATAGGGCTAAGGCCCAGTTTGTTTCCATATGGGCTTCGAGCCATTGTACTTCCATATGGGCTAAGGCTCAATTAGCTTCTATGTGTTTAGGCCCAGTTTTGTCCGAAGCAGGGAATTACACACTGAGTTCTCGTAACTTACCCTTCTGCTTTAATTTTGCAGGTAATCCCTAGCTTTAAGGATTTGGAGCCTAGGTGGACACTGTGGTGGCCATACATCGTAGCTTAGTAAATTCCGTTTTGCGGTACGATAGATTTTATTTAAATATGGGTTTTTATTTTGTAATAAGGCCTCCAGGTATTTTATTTTGGTTTTAGCTTTTAATTCGGTTACTGATTATTAATTTTGAATGCTAAATTTGGGATTTTCTAAACATTAATAATGGTATTTCTATAATCTTAATAAATAGTTTACAAACTATAATTGATAAAACTCTAGATTTTCTTAACGTGGATAACTCTTTTCAAAATATCGTATGTCTACAATAATTTAAATGTTGTTTTCCTGAAACTCATTGAGTTTGATTAATTATAAACAAGATCATCGGAAATAGCAACGAAAATGTTTTTGCAAAGAGAACTATAAAAAAAATTAGATTTTTCACACGCAACAAAACTTGAAATTTTTAATGAACACATAGATTCTTTAAACAACCCTTCCATGTGACATGCCAGATCCAGTCGTAACGTCGAGGCCAGGTTTGGGGTGTTACACGGGACATGATTACTTACCCAATTAGGCTTGCTTGATTTTTTTTCTCTTTCCTAGAGTTCCCTTAAAGTTTGGGGATGAAGATGATATAAAATGATGATATTAACCATTTATTTAATTTATCATCTTTTATTTATTTCCGTTTCCAATTTAGTCATTTTCTTTTTCTAATTTTTCATGGATGATTCATCAAAAATATCTACTAACTTTTCTTAATGGTCTAATTACCATATAAGGACCTCAAGTTTTGAATTCCTTAGCTATTTGATACTTATAGCTACTAGAACTCATTTTTTGCATTTTATGCAATTTGGTCTTTTCCACAATTAAACATGAAATCGGTAAAATTTTCTTAATGAAATTTTCATACGTCATTTCTATCATAATATAATTCATGCAATAATTTTAAAATAAATTTTCTTTCTGACTCAGATTTGTGGTCCCGAAACCACTATTCCGATTTCACTAAAAATAGGATGTTATGGTGAGACTTGAACCCAAGAACTCTCTGACACACCCAGAACACTTAACCATTGAAACAGACAGATATTTGTGTCAGATATTTATAGAAACAAAAATAAATTATTCAGGGCGTTACAACTCTACCCTCTAAAGGAAATTTTGACCTCGAAATTTAACTGATCTGAACAGATGAGGATACTGCTGACGTATCGAGTCCTCAAGTTCCCACGTGGCTTCCTCAGTGCCATGATTCTGCCATAGAACCTTCACTAAAGGAATGAACTTCCTCCCCAAAACATTAATATCACGATCCAAAATCTGAATCTGCTCCTCCTCAAAAGTCAAATTTGGTCAAACCTCGATCTCCTCAACAGAGACAACATGAGGTGGATCAAACCAATATTGCCTCAACATCAAGACGTGAAACACATCGTGAGTACTTTCCAACTTCGGAGGTAACTCCAACTGATAGGAAACCGGTCCCACACGCTTCAGAATCCAATACAGCCCAATAAACCTAGGGCTCAACTTGTCTTTATAACCGAATCTCAGAACTTTCTTCCACAAAGAAACCTTAAAAAAAAATAAAGTCTCCCACAGAGTACTCAATATCTCTCCTCTTTAGATCCGCATAAGACTTCTGTCTATTAGAAGCCACCTTCAAACGATATCGAATCAGTCTAACATTATCTTTAATCTCAAAAACCAACTTAGGACCCAAAACTTGACGCTCACCTAGCTCAATCCAACATAGTAGTGTACAACACTTACGACCATAAAAAGCCTCGTAAGGTGCCATCTGGATGCTAGACTGGAAACTGTTATTGTAGGCGAACTCAGCTAGCAGTAGAAAATCCTCTCAACTCCTCTCAGATTGACCATCGGTCTGAGGATGGAATGCAGTACTGAAGTCTAATCTCAAACCTAGAGCCTAATGAAATTTCTTCTAGAACTGATAAGTGAAGTGAGGATCTCTATCAAAAATTATCGAGACAAGAACCCCATGCAGTCTTATAATCTCGAAGATATAGAACTTTGTTAACTTTTACAGAGAGTAGTCCGTCTGAACCAGAATAAAATGAACAAACTTGGTCAATCGATCCACGATGACCCAAACAGAATCCTTCTTATTGGGTGTCAAGGGCAACCCACTAACGAAGTCCATCGTCATTCGTTCCCACTTCCATAAAGGAATCTTAACGGGTTGCAACAAACCCGAAGGCAACTGGTGCTCAGCCTTAACTTGTTGGCACATTAGAAAATGAGGAGCAAAATTCATAACCTCATGCTTCAATCTCGGCCACCAATACAGCTCATAGAGATCTCGATTCATCTTATTACCACTGGGATACATAGCATAAGTGTAACAGCCCGATTTAGACCATAGTTTGAATAGTGGTTTTGAGACAACAAATCTGAGGTTAGAAAAATATTTTAATATTATTTTATGTGTTTACAGTATATGATTTAGCCTATGTGAAAATTCTATATGGTAATTTTATCGATTGTGTGTTGACTTGTAAGAAATGACTTAATCGCATAAAGTGTAAAATGTTGTGTGCTGATTGTTAAGTGCTTAATTGTTATGGCTTTTAAATGAGGAGGCCTTATGAGGAAATTAAACTATGTTCTAAGATAGTGGGTGGCAATGGACAACTATGACCTTGATGTTTATATGTCTCAAATATTAATTGAAAGGATCATATAGTAAATAGTATGATAATATGTGTATAATAAAACAAAAGAAAGAATGAAAGTGGAATGTTCATCTTCTTAGTGTCGAAATATCAAAGAAAAAGGGAAAGGGGTTAAGCTTTGTTTCATTTGGCCAAGGTTCAAGCATAAATCGGGTATGTGTTTTTGATCGATTTTTGATAATTTCTATGTTTTTGTAATTGTTGCTTCAAATACGTCAAAACCCATGTCTTAATTTTGTGAATTGATGATGTTTTTAAATGTTCCATTAATGAACTTGTGAGTTCTTGGATGTTTGATGGTGGAAGATGAAAGATATGTGCTTGATTAACATAGTTTGTCTTTGAAGTTTTGATGAATTTGAGCAATTTGGTTGTAATTAAGAAAATGATTATTTGAGGGAGTAAATCGTGAAATAAATGAAATGTTGTTTGAACATAGAGAGAATTCGGCTAGGCATGGGTGAAGTGAAATTTTGTGTATTGTGTGATTTTGTGAATTAGGGACTAAAGTGTCAAAATGTGAAAATGTGAGGGCTATTTTGTAAAATGCCCTAAATATGTGTGTGTGGACTAAATTGAATGAATTGGTAATTGAATGAGTTGAATTTGAATATGTATAGACCAAGAAAGGAGAAGTTCGGATTGGGATCGAGGTAAAGACAAAGTGTTAGATTAATCGACCGTTTCGATATTTTGACGTCTAAGGTAAGTTCGGATATAATACTAGTTGTTAAATTATGTCTATGCGATGTGAATTGAATAAAATTATATATAACTACAAGATTAGAAACGCTATGTGCGGAATTGAATTAGTTGGCACTAAGTGCACGAAATTAGAAACGGAACAGAGATGATTAGCACCGTGTGTGCAAAAAGATAGAAGCTTTAGCTTATTGATTTGGCACTGTGTGTGCGATACTGATATAGTTCAGTCTAACTTATAGGCACTAAGTGTGCGATGATGATTATGTTTCAATTGTGAAACTGGCACTAAGTGTGCGAATAAATCAAAAGAATAGCAAAAGTTGAACGTGATGTAATATCGAGCAATTGAGTAGCATGAATGGTGAGTAACTATGTGTTGATCAAGGTACGTTTGAACCTATGTGGTTGTTGATAGATTTAAGAGTTGAATGAATAGATATTTGAGTATGTGGCTGAGATTGATAATGTGCCTAGTTGTGCCTTTATCTATGTGATGGTTTAAATATATATTGATGCGGTATTTTGAGTAGTATGTATTGTATTTCGAACTTACTAAACTTTTGAAAGCTTACTGTGTGATTTGTTTCTCTATTTTATAGTGTCACTAAAGCTAGCTCGGATCTGGGAACCATCAGCATCTCTATCACACTATTGACAATCCATTTTTGGGTACTTTTGGGAAGATGTATATAATTGAAATATGGCATGTATAGGCTAGAAGTTATGGCATGTTTTGAAATTCTTAATCCTTGCCATGTGATTTGGCTTGGAAGTTGAATGATGTTGAACTTATAAAAGAGCTATGATTATGCTATATGAAGTATGTTTTGGTATGGCTTGATGACAATGAAATAGTCTTATGAATGGTAAACTTAGTGATGGAATGATGCCATAGTGATATAGTGATATTGTGGATAATCATGCTAGGTTTTACATGTGATTTATTTGTGCTATTTGGTATATAGTTGACATGACTAGATGAGATTGGATAAGATCATATGTTGATCACTTAACATGTATTTGGTTGCCAATTGTGTGTGGAAATAGGCTTGTATGTGCTTGTAGGTATGTCCCAGGTGTGGGTGGTATTTTGGCCTTGCTAATGGCTTATTTTGCATGCATGGCCAAGAGACACGGGCGTGTGCCTCTGCCATGTAGCTCAAGGGCCACTTTGAAGTGTGTCTGGGCAGGTTACAGGGTCGTGTGACCAAGTCGTAGCTAGCTTAATTTAACAGGCCATGGCACACGGGTGTGTTTGGTGGCCGTGTGGACAAGTCAGTATGTGTACCCTGTTTTGGCATGGCCTGGACACATGGGCGTGTCTGGTAGCCATGTGAGGCACTAGCCTGATTGCACGGGCGTGTGACCTCTATAGTGTTCAAAATTTTTATAATTTTGGAAAGTTTTCTAAGTGCTCGATTTAGTCCTGACCTCTCTCTAAAACATGTTTAAGGTCTCGTAGACTTTAATAAGGGACTATATGAATATAATTGAATATGTTTGATTGATGATTAACTATGTCTTGAGAAATGGGTGTGAGATGTTCGGAAATGTTCAGCAACGCCTCTTAACACTAGTCCGCAACAGTTTCAGATTAGGGGTGTTACAATAAGGGCTACTACGTGCCTCCTTCAGAATCAACTGTCTCAGATAAGAATCATCCGGCACACAAATCTGACCTCAAAAACACAAAACTCCATCCTTATTTCGTCTAAAATCAGAAGTACTGCACTCTCAATTTGACGAAACAGCAACTCAAAGACTCATCCCCTGACTGCTTATCTCGAATATGATCAATCCAAGTTGACTTAACTTGCAACTCAGCTAATAGACCTCCATCATCAAACAAACTAAGATGAGCGAACATCACTCTCAAATCAGTCATCTCTCTACTACTGAGAGCATCAGCCACCACATTGGTCTTACCAGGATGATACTCTATCGTGCAGTCATAATCTTTCAGTAGATTAATCCAGCGACGCTATCTAAGATTCAACTCATTTTGAGTAAGGAGGTATATGAGGCTCTTTTGGTTAGTGTAGATGATACACCTCTCACCATACAAATAATGGCTCCATATCTTTAACACAAAAATTACAGCATGTAACTCAAGATCATGCATCGGATAATTCCTTTCGTGTGTCTTAAGCTGACGGGATGCATAAGCCACAACCTTACCATCTTGCACCAATACACATCCCAAAAACACGTACGACGCATCACAGTACACCACAAACTCTTTACCAAATTCAGGTTGTATCAGAGCAAGAGCCTGAGTCAGAACATACTTGAACTTTTCGAAGCTCAAT
This sequence comes from Gossypium rotundifolium, assembly GCA_025506655.1. Taxonomy (NCBI): domain Eukaryota; kingdom Viridiplantae; phylum Streptophyta; class Magnoliopsida; order Malvales; family Malvaceae; genus Gossypium; species Gossypium rotundifolium. The sequence goes on from CP106734.1 coordinate 70,258,666, forward strand.
TGTTGCACATCTGTCCAAACAAAAGGAGCACCCTTGCTTAGAAGCTTAGTCAAAGGAGTTGCAATTAGAGAGAACCCATTGACAAACTGCCAATAATATCCCGCAAGACCTAGAAAACTATGGATTTCAGATACATTCTTAGGTTGTTTCCAATCAAGTACACCCTCAATCTTTTTCGGATCAACTCAGATCCCCCCAGTAGAAACTATGTGCCCTAGAAAAGTTACCTCTTGCAACCAAAACTCACACTTACTCAACTTAGCATAGAGCTGCTTCTCTCGGAGTATCTAAAGCACTACACTAAGATGCTCATCATGCTCATCCTCAGTCTTAAATTAAACCAGAATATCGTCGATGAAAACTATGACAAACTATCTAGATACGGCTGAAAAACTCAGTTCATCAGACCTATGAATGCAACCGGAGCATTCGTCAAACAAAAGGGCATAACTAGGAACTCGTATGCCCATAACGAGTCCTAAACACCGTCTTATGAACATCCACCTTTTTAACTCTAAGCTGATGATACCCAAATCAGAGATTTATTTTCAAGAACACTGAAGCCCCTCGGAATTAATTAAATAAATTGTCGATCCTTGGAAGTGGATAATTATTCTTCATAGTCAATTTATTCAACTGCCAATAATCAATACACATCTTCATGGTCCCATCCTTCTTCTTTACAAATAGCACCGGTGCCCCCCATGAAGACACACTAGAGCGAATGAAACCACAATCTAGAAGCTTTTGAAGTTGAACCTTAAGCTTTGTAAGATCCTTTGGTTCCATTCAGAGGTAAACCCAAAAGAAGCTGAATGTCGAACTCAACTTCCCAATTCGAAGGTAAACCCGGTAACTCCTCAAGAAAGACATCTGAAAAATCCCTCACTATTCTAATATCCTCGACAAAAGAGTCCCTAGATACTAAAACACTAAAAAAAGCCATATACGCCTCACACCCTTTCCGAACTAGTTTCTCAACCACAAGAGTGGAGATCACGTTGAACAGATAATCTCGACACTCACCGACCACAATCACCTCCTTACCATCCTCAGTCATTAGAACGACCCTCTTAGTCGCGCAATCCAAAATAAATCAGTGCTCAACCAGCCAGTCCATACCCAGAATTATGTCACACTCCTCAAACAGAAGCTCCACCAGATTTTCTAGAAATACGACCCCTTGCACTTTTAACAGAACATTCCTATAAACTTTATTAACCCGAACAGACTTGTAACAGCCCGTTTTTGGGTCAAATCAAAACAGTGGTTTTGGGACCACAAATCTAAAGTCAAAATATTTATTTTATTATTTTAATAATGTCTATAGTATGATAGATTAATTACGTGAAAGTTTCATAAAAAAATTTTACCGTTTAAATACTTAATTTGATAAAAAGGACTAAATCGCGTAAAATGCAAAAGTGTTGTTTTATTAGTTAAAGGTGTTAAATAGCTTTGGTTTTTAAATATGGTGGCCTTAAATGGTAAATAAACCATTTTAAAGATGAGTGGACAATTTTGGACAACCATTAAATGATTTTTAAGTTATATTAATAAGGTTAAAAAAGTAAATTATGTACTAATGTAATAAAACAAAAGGAATAAAACAAATTGGATGCTATCATCTTCTTACATAGCTGAACATGGAAGATTAGAAAAGCTAAAAATTAGGATTTCATTCGAAAATTCTTGGATAGCTTATTAAGGTACAATTTTTTTTTCGTTTTTAATAATTTCTATGTTTTTATGATTGTTGCTTCGTATTTTAGCTAGCCCGTACCTTAGATATTGAAATTGTTAAAGATTTATCATGTTTCCATTATTGAATGCTTGATTAATTTGATGAATTATGATATATTTGGAAGGTTTAACATTAGATTAATAGCTTTTGTAAAGTTATTTTTGACAAAAATGTCAAAAAGGGATTAAATTGAGAAAACGTGAAATGTGGTGGTTCAAAGTGTGAATAAATGAGAAATATGGGCTAATATGAATTCTAGAGAAATTCTTCTAGCATGGGTTGTGAATAAATGAGAAATATGGGCTAATATGAATAGTAGAGAAATTCTTCTAGCATGGGTTATGGTTAAATTGCATGAATTTATGATTTTATGTGATAAGGACTAAATTGTAAAAATGTTAAAATTAGAGGCAAATGTGTAAAATATCCCTAATGTGTGTTTTGGATTAAATTAAATAGAGAAATGATTAAATAATTTAATCTTGAATATATTTAGATCAGGAAAAGAGAAATTCGGATCTGCATCGGGGAAAAAATGAAAGTTATCGACTAAATGACTTATTTTGTCGTTTCCACATTTGACGTAAGTTCGTATGTTATAAGTTCATTTCAAATGTATTTTATATTCTTTGATATAGCATAAATTGTGATTACTTGTCCACGAAAAAGTTTGGAAATGATTCGACGATGATTCAACAGTTGAAATCTCGGTTGAACCTTAGGAATAGTTTAGGATGCTAGTGACATGTCATTAGGTATACTTGAGTTGGCTTCGGGCCATGATTTAGAACTACGTATGCGATATAAACTGATTTGGCTTTAGTCCATGCATATCGGCTGATTTGGCTTCGGGCCATGATATTAGAATTTCGGATAAGTTACCTTGATTTGGCTACGGGCCATGGTATAGGTACTTATCGTATGAGACCATTGAGTATCCTACTTCTATTCTGAATGGTTCAACGGGTAAATGAAAGACGAGAAGGTATATGAGATTGGTACGAGATGATACAGGTATTTGTATAAACCATTTTAGCTTTGAATGGGAGAAATGATGACGAATGTATATGGTTTTGTGAATGAGCACTTGAAAGGTTTGGTAGTTAAGGAAAGTTCCATATTGACATATTGAAATTAATGAATCATGTTCAAGTGACTGCATCAAGTTTATCTCATACAAGCTTACTAAGTTTTATAGCTTACTTTGTTTATTTTCCTGTGTTTTATAGTGATATCGAAGCTAGCTCAGATTTGGGGATCGTTAGATATCGCTCTACACTATCCACCTATATCTTGGTATCAATGAACTTTGGTAATTTGAGTATATGGCATGTATAGGGACTTTGAGTCATGTTAGTTATATTTTGGTAATGACTTTGTCCAAATGAATTGGCTTGTAAATGATTATATTTTAGTTTGTATATATAGCCATGGGTGATGGCTTAATTTTGGTATATTTGGTATGTTTGAATTTTGTGCATATATATATATGCTTATGTCTAGTGCTTATCTAGTTGGTTAAAATGATTGATGATAATAAGTACCATGAAAGGTAATTTAATGATTTCAGAAATTGGTAACATGTTTGTGAATGTAAATGTTTTAAGTTGTAAATATACCATGAGAGTTGGCTTAATTTGGTGAATTTTTGGTTATGTCCATATATGTGAATATATGGTTGATATTAGATGTGAATTATGCTAGTGAATTGGTTCAAAATGATGTATGATTGGTAAAGATATAGTTAGTTGAATTTGTATGTTTTGATAGAGTATGGTTTGAAGTTATAAGCAAGTTGAATGTTGGTATTGAAAATGGTATGGATTAGTTTTGATTGTGGCTAAATTGAATCTTATTTATGCTATGATTTGGTACCATTTGAGCTTGTTTAGGTATGTGCAAAATGGGTGGCAAAATGGCTTGGTAAATAGCCTATTTTTGTCTACACGGGCAGAGACACTGGCGTGTCTCTCAACCTTGTGTGACACACGGTTAAGTTACACGGCCATGTGTCCCCTGGTGTTGAAATGGAAATAAAGTCAGTATACTCCACACAGTCTCACACATAGGCGTGCGATCGACCATATGGTACAAGTTAGTATACCCCCTAATTGGCACACGGCCTAGCACACGGGCATGTGACTTGGCTGTGTTGCATAAGTCAGTATACCCTACAAGTTTGGCATGGCTAACACACGGCCTGGCACACAAGCGTGTATGGCCACTTCGAAGGGTACACGGGCGTGTGGTTGGCCATGTGACCCAAGTCAGTATGTACCCTTGTTTTCACACTGCCTGTGACACGGGCGTGTCTGGTGGCCGTGTGAGACACACGGGCGTGTGTCCCTTGTTTGAAGAAAAATTTGCTAAGTGTTGAAAATTTTCCTAAGTTATCAGTTTAGTCCCGAACCACTCCCAAAGCATGTTTAAGGCCTCGTAGGCTCTTAATAGGGAAAATTGATTGAGATTCCAATGATGAATGATTGAATTGAACAATTGTATGTTAAATAGTTGTTTAATTGTTTCGTAAGTCCAGTAATGCTCTGTAACCCTATTTTGGCGTTGAATACGGGTGAGGGGTGTTACATTTATTGGTATCAGAGCTACGATTTAGTATATTTTAGGACTAACGTAGCATATGTGAGTCTAGCTATACATGCCATATAAAACATGTGATAGTGTGATATCTCCTGACTCTGATGAAAATTATTTTAATTAGACAGATATGTTTTTCGACCAAGCTAATTCTAATAGTGTAGAAAGTGGTACTCAAATATTTGAGCAAAAATGTGTTTATGATGAGTTGAAATTCATAAAGGTATGAATAAAAGTTCATAATATTATGTTATTGATGAATGTTATGTTATGTGCATTTATATGTGAGAGTCAAATTTGAGGCTTTACGACCCTCACCCCCGTATTAGTATAGTGTTTCAATGAAATCCGTAAGATTTAGATTGAATAAGCTCACAAGTGTAAACTTACGGAGTTCCGTGATTGAAGGATTAATATTGTGGTCAGATAAGAGAATAGGTCAACAGTAAAGACAGTACTAGAAGAGATATCAGATTGTTTTGAAGGCTATTTGAATTATGCAGAGTCATTTTTAAAGAAGAAGTTGACTTCGATGAAACAAAATATTCTGGTATGATATCTAAAGAATGTATTAACCAGAAGTTCTACTTAATTGATTTCTATTGGTGATGGGATAAGAGGGAATCAATAATGATAGAATTAGATAGTGGAATAATGTTTGAATTGTAAAGATATCTGAGTACAGCAGTATAGTTGAATAGCTTATAATGATCTCTTCTGGGAATTCTACGTGATCAATTATTCTCAGAGGTATATGTGGCTATTTATTTTCAAATGAAACTCGTATCGTATGAGAACGCTAGCTAAACATACTGATAGATGAAAGCATTATTGGTATGTTTAGGTTATGATTGGGATTGCTCTATCTTTCCTTGGTATTCTATTCCATTGTGTTGATAGAAAAGTCGACGGTAAAATCTGTATGATGCTGGTATTCTAATTCTACTAGTTATTGTTTTGTTGAATATACATGAAGAATATATTGCTTCTGTCACAGTTGATTTTAGTGCTTATGAGTGATGTTTTCTTCTGGAATTTCTCTGGGATATCATTGAGATCTTTATTATTCTATATGGGTTGTAATTTTAAGAAATTCTGTATAGTTCCATACTTTGAGATTTCACTACCTCAGTTTTATTATGATTTTATGTGATTATCTGCACGAGATATTCTTTTGAAGGAGATGAATATATCTATTATGATTATAATTTCTAGTTTGATCATGGGAATACAGTGGTATTGTCATCAGATTTATGGAGGTTATGTTTCTGCATTTATTTCTATTGAAACCATACTTGATTTTTTGTGTGTTCAAAATGCATTATTAACAACTAGGATATTATCTATTTATATGGTTGAGATGTCGGTCTTATTATGGCATTATGATTTTTTATCTGACGGGGGTGACTTCAATATAGTACAACGCTTCGATGATTAATAGTTGAGATAGCTTTATTATATAATCCTTTCTAGTTTTCTTGAAAGGGAATTGACATCGGAAAATGCATAGACGATGAAAGATCAAGTTCAAATCTGTATAATAGTTATCATTTCCAGGTAAATCTTGATATATGTCAATGAGTAAAGACAAAATGTTATGCCATATTCCAGTTATGCAGTTTTTAAGAAGATCTTTAACTAGTATCCTGAAGAAATTGCGATAAATTGTATGTTTGAGTTATCTTGACAGCAAGAAGAAAGGTTTTCTTTGAAAAGTTATTATTTGACAGCCAAGATCGATTCAATTGTTTAGTTTGATTGGGTTATTTGTTTGAAAATTTAATTGAGTTATATGTGTTTGAGTATATCCTTGGATCCAGAAATAAATTTTGTACGTTCACGGGTAAATTTTAGAATTATGGGCCCACACACCACACTCACACCATCACAGGGTTGTGTCTTGCACACGACCATGCCCTCATCAACCACATGACCGTGTCTTGCACACGAGCAACTACACGGCTAGGCACACGTCCGTGTGGTGTCGACAGTGTAGTTTTTTAACTTTCGCTGAAGCTCAATTTTTTGCGTTTTAGGTACACACCTGGTACGATTTTGGTGTAAAAACACTCTCGAGGCCTTCAAAATCGATGACATGAATAGACCCAAGCACGATTTAGGCTATCTGAACGAAACTTCACTACTCACCACGTTCTCCAGAATTGTTTGATGAACACTGAAATAACGAGAACAAAGATACGACAGCAGACAGAAAGAAATAGAACCATAGAAAGAAGAGGAAAAAGAAAATGGCAGGGAACATGGAAACTAACGTTAGATTGATTTTAGAAGAGAGAGAAATTAATTTAAAATTTTAAAAAAATAAAAATCAAGGATATGCCAACATATCCCCTGATTTTCTCGCACTAACCCACTAACTCACAACCTCCTCAGACTTTTAGCTCAATCGAAACTCTATCAGTCAACTGAGTAAAAATTAACACACATGCTAATGCAGGGATTCGAACATGGGACCTCCAACATAGTAACTCCCTTACCACTCAAACCAGTAGACTCATTCTAATATGAATTAATAGACAGTTTAATATAAACCCACTCAACAAGGGTAAGGCTAGGATAAGAAAAATAACAAAATTTGGCAAAGGTGAGACTTGGACCCAAGACCTCTCAGACACTCCCAGAACACTTAACCACTAAAGCAGACAAATATTTGTGTTAGATATTTACAGAAATAGAAATAAATTATTCAGGGCGTTATAGTCTCTCAACGGTTTGGGTTGTGTACTAATACAGATAGGGAAGGTAGTAGCTTATGGTTCTCAACAATTAAAACCACATGAAAAGAATTATCCTACTCATGATCTTAAGCTAGCTGCGATTGTATTCACTTTGAAGATTTGGCGACATTATTTATACAACAAGAAATGCCACGTGTTTACGGATCATAAAAGTTTAAAGTATTTGATGACTCAGAAAGAACTTAATTTGAGACAGGGAAGTTGGTTAGAGTTATTGAAAGGCTATGATCTGGTTATTGATTATCATTCGGGAAAAGCTAATATGGTTGCAGATGCACTTATTCGGAAGTCATCATTGTTTGCACTTCAAGCGTTGAATGCTCATTTAGCTTTGAATGAAGATGGTTTTGTATTGGCAGAGTTGAGAACTAAACTCTTGTTTCTACAAAGAATTCTAGAATTGCAAAATGAAGATCTGAAGTTGATGTTGAAATGACAATTGGTTCAGAATAATATGAGTACTGAGTACAGTGTTGATGATAATGGTACATTACGTTATCGCAATAGGATTTGTGTTTCGAATGATCTAGATTGAAACATGATATTCTATCTGAAGCTCACAATAGTACATATTCTATTCATCCTGGTAGCACAAAGATGTATTGTGAGTTGAAACAAATGTACTAGTGGTCAGGTATGAAATGAGAAATTTGTGAATTTATAGCTAAATGTTTAATATGTCAGTTGGTAAAAGTAGAGCACCAAGTACTATCGGGTTTACTACAACCTGTTATGATTCCTGAGTGAAAGTGTGAGCGAGTCATGATGGATTTCGTATCTGGTTTACCTGTAACTCTGAAAAAGAAAGATTCGATCTGGGTGATTGTTAACAAATTGACTAAATCAACACATTTTATTCTAGTCAGAATAGATTTCTTACTTGAGAGGTTAGCAGAATTATATGTATCTGAGATTGTGAGATTACACGGGGTTCTGACGTCTATTATTTTTTATCGCGATTCGAGATTTGCATTGAGATTTTGAAGCAAACTTCACGAGGCTTTGGGCACTAAACTTAATTTCAGCACAGCGTTTCACCTTCAGACTGACAGGCAATCAAAATGAGTGACTCAGATTTTGGAAGATATGCTGAGATGCTATATACTCGAGTTTGAAGGTAACTGGGAAAATTATTTACCGTTAGCTGAATTTGCTTATAATAACAGTTATCAATCCAGTATAAAAATGGCACCGTTTAAATCTCTTTACGGAAGAATATGTAAAACACCTTTGTATTGGTTTGAATTGAGTGAATCCAAAATGGTGGGAATTGATTTGATTCAAGAAAATGAAAAAAAAAAAGTTTAGGTTATTCGAGATTGCTTGAAAGATGCATTTGATTGTCAAAAATCGTATACGAATATGAAAAAAAAGTTATAGAATTTGCTGTTGGTGATCAAGTATTCTTAAAAGTCTCTCCGTGGAAGAAACTGTTATGTTTTGGCGGAAAAGTGAAATTGAGTCCAAGATTTATAGGACCATATGAGATTGTTGAAAGAATCGGCCTTGTAGCTTACAGATTAGCTTTACCCTCTGAACTCGAGAAAATTCATAATGTGTTCCACATTTTGATGCTGAGACGGTACAGATCTGATCCTTCATATGTGATTCCTCATAATGAGATAGAGTTACAGCTAGATTTGACATATTCTGAGGAACCAATGAGAATTTTAAAGTGGGAAGTCAAAGAATTGTGGAATAAGTGAGTACCGTTAGTAAAAGTATTATGGTACAATCATCGGACACAAGAAGCTACCTGGGAAACTAAGGAATCAATGAAACTACAATATCCAAATCTATTCTCAGGTTACAATTTCGAGGACAAAATTTCCTAGGGGAAGATTTGTAACGACCTAATTTTTAATGGTAATGAAAAAGTGGTTTTGGGACCACAAATTTCCATTATATCAACTCCTGAATATTATTTTTAGAATATTTATAGAGTCATTAGAGTCGTATTAAAATTTGAATAAGAAATTTTAGCGTTTAGATAGTTAATTAAGGAAAAAAAGACTAAATTGTAAAAGGTGCAAAAGTTAGTAATTTGTTCAATTAAATGATTAAATAGCTTTTGACTACATGAGGAGGGACCAATATAACAATTAGTCTATAACACCCCAAACCCAGTCCAGAAGTTTGGCCCGAATCTGGCGTGCCACATGGAAGTGTTTTTCAAAAATCGTGTTTTCATTGAAAACCCTTCTTAATTAAAAGCTTGAGTAAAAACCCAGTTACGTCTGTTTTTTTTTTTTTTTGGATGTTTATTAAAAAGTTATTACCTTCAAAACCTTATTGTTGCGGAAGCTTAATTTAAAACAAATGATTTACGAAAACGTGATGTTTAAAAATTGCGTTGCGGAAACGTAGTGTTTTGAAAACAGTAATCGTTTTGGGAAAATCGCGTTCTACTTCTAGCAGATATAAATCATAGTAAACTGAAAATCCCAAATTAAAAATCAAAAATTAAAAGAGGCCTTATTACAACCCAATAAGAAAGCGGTTTAAGTAATGAAAAATAGAATACTAAAATTTAAAGCTGTTCGTAGTGTGGCCACCTCTGAGTACTCCAGTATGTCAAATCGCCTACTGAGGATTACTTAAAAAATTAAAAAGAGGGGGTGAGTTTACGAAAACTCAGTGTGTACAACCCTCAACGATCATAAAGCATGCGTCACATCAATCTGGGCCTAAGTCCATCACAATAATTAATTTGGGCCTAAGCCCATTACAGTAAAGGTGGCATTTGGGCCTTAGCCCATAATAGCCTCAGTTGGTCCTTAACCCATATCTTAATCAAATCAGATCATGTAATGCACAAATGCCCATACCAACCCTGCACTCCTTCTTCTGTCCAACCCTGCACTCCTGTGGTGATTTAATCGACCTACTCATCCCTAAACTCCTTATGTAGCACCGGTTGCGGCACTAACCAATATTGCAGCGGAGCTACCAATCACATAATCGGCTTAAAGCCATCATTGGATCCACAGTTTTCAAGCGACCATGCGACCCTAACAAATCATACACTTCCTCAAAATCAATAATCTCATCCCCCATGTAGCATAATATCACATAAATGCAGACATACTATAAATAGCATAAAATAACAATCATATAACATGTAGGGGCATTTTGGTCATTTTGCCCTTTAGGGGCATAACGGTTATTTTACTCTATAGGGGTATTTCAGTCAATTTACCTTACAAGGGTATATTAGTCAATTTACCCTACAGTGGTATTTTGGTCAATTTACGCCTGAAAGGTATTTTAGTCATTTAACAACCTTCCCGAAGGTCTACAGTTGCCTCGAGCGACACAGATAACATATATGATTAAAACGATGTATTTGGGCCCAAAGCCCAATATTCGGCCCAAGTGGGCCCACACTCTCATGTGGCCCATTCATCCCAAAACTGCCTTTGGCCATGTGATTGCCATGGCCGGCTCATTATTTCCTATCCATCCACAAAATTTACTCGCTTAGGGCCCACGGGCCCATTGGGCCCACTCAGCCCATTTTGGTCCATTTGGCCCCAAAAACGGCCTAAGCCCATGAGAACGCTAATGGTGGCCTCAACCATCTTACGCCCATATTCATGGGCTCGGTCCACCACACCTGCGATCGCATGCTCATGTGGCATCATTCGCCAGTATTTCAGCTTTTCGGCATTTGCCGATGTACTTGGAGTGGTGTGTGTTTGTACACACGCTTTTGGGCTCTTTTTCCAATTATCGGTCACAGGGTATTACTACACACCTGTTTACCAAAATCAAGTGAATAACCCATGAGCATCGAACTTACAATCGACGACGATATTCTATTAGTCACTTAATGACAGAGTCAAACACCCTCTTCTAATACTTAAACCGAACAATATCGATACCTACCTTGATTGGATGAGCGTGGTTTATCCCGCTTAAATCATTGACAAAGATTGATAACAAGCCTCTTGAAGGGTATTTTGATCGAGTGATGAGAGAAACGCTTCGTCTATCTTAGAACACTCGCAACTCTTTATTCCACGAGAAAACCTAGGAATCAAAAAAATCAACATACCATACAAAGAGAAGGGAGGATTCAGCCATAAAAGGAAGGAAGGAATTGGCTTTGAAGAGCACAAAAGAAAGGAGATGTAATACTCTTTAAAGAATAAAAAGAACAAACAGAAGTTGAACAAACTGCTCATCGATTTGCCAGAAATAGTTGCTCCACCCGAACAAAATTTAAGAGAGATGAAGAATTCGACCTGGTTATCAAAAAGAAGAGATTATAGGCAAAATAGATTAAGGGCAAATAGAGAGAAGAAGATGTAGTATTCTATCCTAATAGTAAGATGGAGAAAAAGGAAATTTGTTAACAAAAAGAATCGAAGGAGTGAAGAAAGTGCATTCGGCTAAAAGAAGAATCAAGATTCAATGAGAGGAAAATGCTAAGACCAACAGTCTAGAGAGAAAAAGATATTCGACTAAGGAAGCAAGATGAAAAGGTGAAAAATAAACTCGAAATAAGCAATCAAAAGAGGAAACGAGAGAACCCAAGAGTCATTTACCAAAATCGGCTCCAAAAAGTGCTAAAACCCGAGATGGTGAGAAAGAATCGGCACTCATCCCCCTACCACACTAAAATTTTGAATTTCTGAGTGCCCAAAGTCCCTATACGGCACAACTCTTCCCACCAAAAGTCCACGATTTTCTCCCCCTTATCTATCCACAATCTACTCCTTAAATCACTCACTTAACCAATTCAAACTCTCCAACACAGATTTCAAATCCAACACAAAATCTTGCCCACACATGAGTAAAATAAATAATCCCCTTTGCATGTAGTGTGACTTGAACCACTGTTCTCCTTGCCACACCTGTGACGCCACAACCATTCCACCACAGGCTGTCTTTATGTCTCTTTTTAATCACAATTACTTAAAAGGCTTAATACTAGGAGTCAGGGTTCCCCTAATGCTAAAAATAAAAATTTTCCATATGATATGGCTTGAACCCAAGACTTCATAGAAGCCTTATAACCTTCCAAAATCACTCACCCAACAGATCTAACATGCAATTGTGTCGTTCTCTTGTTCTCTAAAATTTTAAACGCTCCCATGCCCAAGGCACAATAGGCCCAATTCTACTAGGCCCAAATTAGGGTGTTACATTGTCCCTAATAGTTAGTGTTGGACAGCAATGATATTAAAATTATAAAAATATTAAGTTTTTAATGGCAAAATGGTAATTATAAAGAAATTAAATAACAAATAGTAAAACAATACCTTTCTTCTTCATTTTCACTTCTTCCATATTGTCTTGAAATGGTGGCTTGAGAATTGACTAAGCATAGAAACCTTGAATGTAAGTGAAATTCTTGCTCGTTTCTTATAATTTTTATGTTTTTGAGATCGTTGCAACTAGATCCAGCTAATCCATACCTTCGTTTTTTATTTTGTTAAAAATTTTATAAGTTTCCATTGATGAATCTTGAATTTTTTTTATGAATACCATGTATTTGGAGCTTTGATAGTATTGTTTGATGAATTTGTAAGGTGATTTTTGTTAGATTTTGATTGTAGGATTAAATTGTGAAAATGTCAAAATTTTAGGGTTTGATAGTGAATTTAACATTCATTAGGGACTGTTTAAAGGCCTAGTATATTTGAAAGTAATATTGACTTGCAAAAAATGGTTATTTTGAAGAATTTCAGATTAAGGGACTAAATTGTAAAAATTATAAAAGTTTGGGGTAATTGTGTAAATTCAAAAAATAAAAGGGTATTAATTGTAAAATGGATTAAAATGTGAAATGTAAGCTGATAATTGAGAAATTTCACATTTTAGATCAAGATCCCATAGATATTCGTGGAAAAGGAAAAATTACGGAATAGTTCCTGCATTTCTACAAATACTACCATTCAGTTTAGGTAAGTTCGTATGGTTTAAGAATTTAAATTCTATATGAATTGTCAATTCAGTTTAGGTAAGTTCGTATGGTTTAAGAATTTAAATTCTATATGAATTGTTGAATTGTATAACATGGTATAGTAGATATATTCAATTATTGGTGATGAAAGGTTAATTGTGAAATGTTATTGAAATTGATGTTTGGATCGGTTTGAGCATGGGATAAAGTACAGTCAAGATAGGGTGTTTTATAAGGGAAGTGGAGATGGTTATGGAGTTTGTCATAACGTTGCCTACATAAGAGTATGGAGGCTTAGTAAGCAAAGTTAGACACGGAGGGACTAAATTACATAGAGTCGCCACGAACCAATTAGGGTTAGGTTGGTTAGCCACATATCGTCTAAAAATTTAGAATTAATAATACGGGAAAATCCTAAAAATCTAGACTTGATCTCATCACCAAATTTTGAGTTTGGGAGTCGGTTACGTGTAGGGAAGGTTATAGCACCCCCACAATGCCTATCTGGGGATAGTCTTACGAGGTCTTAAGAGTTAGATTTTTTTTTTATTTAAACATATTAATGTCTTAATCTAAGCTAAAATTTTATTGAAATCTCAAATAAAAACAGTAAAGGAAATGCCTCCGGTTTACTTGCAGTTCGATTTAGACGTGTTCACCAAACTTATCTAATTTGAAACTTAAATTAGAGATTTTTACTTGTAACGGGAGCCCTAAAGGATACCAAAATAATTCTAGTAAAATGCTTCAATTCCTAAAATTAATTCTATTTTAGAATTCTAAAAAAAAACCCAGAAATTATCAATGAATTAAGAGAAATATTAAAATACATCTACAACTTATTCGATCTTTTATTATTATTATTATTTTAAAAAATTAATCAATAACGTTGAACCTATCAAAATCTTACGAAAGTATCCTATGTCGTGTTTATGATTTATCATACATAAGTTTTTTTAAAGTTTCTTAAATAAAATACTTAGAAAGATCTACTCATGATTTACAATTTGCCTACAAAAATTTTTAGTTTTAATCAATAAAGTCCTGAAAAATATTTACATATTAACTTAAGATTCTAATCCTATATAATATTTAAAACCCTAAAAAAAATCTTACATATCATTTATAATTTTTCTAAGGTAAATGGTAGGTAAGATCTTAAGGACTAACCTAAATCCAAATGTAAAAACCTTATGGTTTCTTTAAAATATAACACTTACTTAACTAACTTCATGTCAACAATTATAGGATGGAAAAATGACATAAAATTCCCTCTAGTAATAAAATAAGAAAATTATTTAAATTGGCTAAATTTAATAAAAGTTAAAACTCTTTCAAAATGGTAGTAATAAAAAGAAAAATGAAATAAATGAAATAAGTAAGTCATTAACATGATGATAATAATAATAACAATAATACACCTTATTCATAATACAATAAAAGAATCAAAGTAACATAAATAAATAATATTAAAATGTAGGTAAGGGAATGTGTAAAAATATATATATAAATAGACATGAAAATAAAAAAAAAACGAAATAAGAAAAATAAAAATTATACAAGTTTGAATAAATATAAAACATTAAAATAAATTGCACAATTAACATTAAATATATAATGTATAAATGCAAGTGAAATGGAAGATATAAGTGTAAATTATTTATTAAAGATGGAAACAAAATGACATAACTTGATTTCAAGACTAAAAGATAAAAAACGTGAAAGATAGAAGACTGATGTAGCAATTAATTTGCTTTTAATTTTTAAATTTCGAATTAAATTGAATGTTTAAATAAATAAAAGGGTTACAGGAATAAATAGGTCAGAGAGTGAGGGTAGTGCTACAAAAAAAGGGAATTTTTTGTAAATTTAAAAAGTAAGAGGGCTGGGAATAAATTACCCATTTTTAGCACCTATAAATGAAAAAAAATATTCATTTTTTCATTTTAACCTCATTATTTTTCAAAAAAAAAAAAAAAACTCTTCCTCTTTCTCTTCCAACTTTTTTGTTGGCCATGGCTCCACCACCGGAGAGAACAACGGCTCTCCAGCTTCTAGTGGTGCAGCCGCCACTTACGGTGGCCGGTATTTTTTATTTTCTGCAAAATCAAAGTTTTCTTTAGAAAAAATCATTAATTTTCTTAAAATCAAAACTTTATTTGAAATAGTTAAAAAATTAAAACTTTGTTTTAAAATTTTGAACTTTCCTTTAAAATGACTTAAAAAAAAGATTTTTATTTTAAAAATCTAAACTTTATCTTTAAAAAAAAACACTATTTTTCTTAAAGATTAAAGCTTTTACTTTGAAATAGTTAAAAAAAATCAAAACTTTGTTTTAAAAATTTAAACTAACCATTAAAATAACTAAAAGAAACTGATTTTTATTTGTTAAAATTCAAATAGTTGGAAGACAGAGGACTGGTGTAGCAACTAATTTACTTTTAATTTTTAAATTTTAGATTAAATCGAATGTTTAAATAAATAAAATGGTTACGGGTGTAAATAGGTCAGAGAGCGAGGGTAATGCTGCAAAAAAGGGGTATTTTTTGTAAATTTAAAAAGTAAGGGGGTGGGAATAAATTACCCATTTTTGGTAACTATAAATGAAAAAAAAAATTATTTATTCTTTTATTTTAACCTCATTATTTTCAAAAAAAAAAAAAACCTTGTTCTCTTTCTCTTCCAACTTCTATGTTGGCCATGGCTCTCCGGCCTCCGGTGGTGGAGTCGCCACATACGGTGGCTGAATTTTTTTTTTTTTTTTTTGTGAAATCAAAGTTTTCTTTAGAAAAATCATTAATTTTCTTAAAGATCAAAACTTTATTTTGAAATAGTTAAAAAATTAAAACTTTTTTAAAAATTTTAAACTTTCCTTTTAAATGACTTAAAAAATAGATTTTTATTTTTCAAAATCTAAACTCTCTTTTCTTTTAAAAAATATTATTTTTCTTAAAGATTAAAGCTTTTATTTTGGAGTAGTTGAAACAAATCAAAATTTTAATTTAAAATTTTAAACTTTCCTTTTAAAATGGTTAAAAAAATAGATTTTTAATTTTCAAAACTAAACTTCCTCTTTTTTAAAAAAACACTATTTTTCTTAAATATTAAATCTTTTACTTTGACATAGTTGAAAAAAAATCAAAATTTTGTTTTACAAATTTAAACTTTCCTTTAAAATAACTAAAAAAGAAACAAATTTTTATTTGTTAAAATCTAAAATTTCTCTCTTTTAAAAATCGAAAATTTTCCCAAAATCAAGCCTTTTTTGTTAAAAAAGAACCTTTATTTTAGATAGGGGAAAACGAGATTTTTGGGGGCTCCTAGGGGTGAAGGACCGACGGTCCGATGATGTCCCTTTCATCGGAACCAAAAATCCGATCCCTCATGACATGCCTATGACCAAAAAAAAAGTAGAAGAAAAGAAAAAAAAAAGAAATAGAATGCTTGTAGTTGTTATGTTTTTTTTTTTTTACCTTTTTTTTAAGAAAAAAATAATGAAAAGCCTCCTCCCCTTTTTTTTCTTTTCCTTTCATGTTTATATATATTTTTATAATCTTTCTTATTTGTAAAAAATGATAATAATAATATTTACTAATAATAATAGTAGTAGTAGTGATGATAATAATAACAATTTGGGCCTTTAATAGGCCGAAAGGGGAAAAAAAGAAGAAAACGAAAAGAAAAGTAAAGGTCTAAAATCCAAAACTAGGTGGGCTTCGAACAACCCAAGAGAGAACAAAAATTTAAATGGGCCTAATTGGGCTCGAAAAAAAAGGTGTCTACAGAGTTATGTATATATGTTTCCCGAGTAAACTGAGGTTTAGCATTTGTTGTGAACTCCCGTGTTGTACTCTCTGTTTTGATGTGCTTCTGCTGGATTAACTCTTACAAGAATTGGTGTGTTTCGGAGGGATTAGCTTTTATGGGCATTGGTGTGTTTCAGAGGGATTAGATCTTACGAGCATTGGTGTGTTTCATATGGATTGGATGTTTGGTTGGATTGTCGATGTAGTCCTATCCATAAGACGTTCATCAAATTGAAAATCTCGGTAAGGTATCTTGTTTCATGATTTTGATAGAATTGTTATTTATATACATTGAGTATTAAATTGATTGTTGGTGATTTATCGGTTAAGGTTGTAATATCCAGGATTTAGAGGTTATGCATTTTCACTTAAATGTATGTGGTAGCATGCTTGTCTGTGATTTGAATGTGTTTTGGGGGCTTCAGGAACCTTGGGATGTAGGTAGGAGCCATAGAAGTTATTGGATTTTTAAGTCTAAAAAGGGGAACTAAGGGAGCTAGGCCTTAAAAAGTTTATTGTGTGGCTTAGGACACAAGAATTAAGCTGGTAAGGTGGCAAGGAGGCGCCACTTAGGGCCTTGTAAGGTGACGCCACAGGGAGTGTAAAAGGGCCTAGGTTTGAGCAGCAAGGGAAGCATTTTGGAGTTTTATTTTGCAGCAAGGAGAGGCAGTGTTGGACGGCACAAGGACACTTCATAGATGAAGTGTAGATTGGGTCAAAAGCTTAGAGATTCGGCTAAGTAGGAGTGAAAAGGGGGATTGGGTGGAGAGAGGAAGCGTTGGCCGGCAGTAGGACTTTGGGGAGGGGGTTATTCGGTCATGTGTGGGGGAGTAGTGCCGAAATTTTTGAATTTCTTTTTACTCATCTCCCTCCTTTCTCTTTTATTTTTTCTAAGGCCGAAACTCCTCTATCATCATTCTCCACCATTGCCGAAATTCTTAAAGTCACAAACATCTCTTTTTCTTTCTTCTCCATTCCATATTTTACTTTCCATAGCCGATTTCATCTTACTCCTTGTTGAACCGATTCCTTTTCTGTTACTTTCTCAAAAACAATCAACCCTCTATTGTGGCCGAATCTCTCTGTGTTCCAAGCAAAGGTGTTCAATCGATTTTGGTAAGGGATAAAAATTAGTTGAGGTCTTTTCTTTTTCCTTTGTTTAGCTGAAAGTCAAAGACTTTAATTCCTATTTTTCTTTTGGCCGAACCATGAAGGAGATCTCTCGGGATTCTCATAGCCGACAGTTGGAAGGTTATCTTTTTGGGATTTAAGATCCAAGGTAAGCAAGGCATACCATTCGGCCAAGGGCCACTTTTATTTGTTCTAAGGCTATGCCGATTCTAACTATGGTGTTTTAGGGGATTTTCGACAGATCTTCGAGATTTGGCTAAGCAATATAGGTAAGGGTTCTAGTGTCTCAGATCTATTCCTTATTCGTTCAAAAGCTAAAAACTAACCAGTTGAGTGTACTAGTGCTTAGCCGATTGCAAGGGTGGATTATCACGAAGTTTTGGGATTTGGTTGGTAACCAAAATCGGCAGCAAGGTAAGGATTTTGGTTGCATTAACCCTTCGGGATTTGCTGTATAGTCGAATGGCCTCTTTGCTAATGTTCTTAGTGTTGGCCGAATGTAGGAAAGGGGATATAGTGTGTTAGATCAGGATTTTTGGGATTTCGATTAGATCTACGAATAGTCAGGTGTGTAAACCTACACTAAAATTCCCAATAGATTAATAATAATGTTAAGCATGTGTTAATGAAGTGACGAATAAACATGGCTAAGGGTACCATTTATTGGTACAATGAATTCAGGTATGTACCCCTTAATACTCATTAATATTGTTTAATAACATTGAAGTGAAAGTATGTGGAAATCCGTTATGATTTTGGGGGTAAGGTAAATTGCATGATAAATGTATGTTTTGAATGTTGCATGGGCATATGGGTGATTATGTTAAAGGGGAAGTGATCTGGTGGTTTCTACCACATTATCTGGTGACTTATGTCACATATTATGAATCTGGTGACTCTGTCACATTATCTGGTGGCTATGCCACAATTGTAAGGGCGATGTGTAGTCGACTGCAGCGACTACCTTCGATGGTGTGTAGCGAATGGAGGGTCGATTTAGTAATCCCCACGGTGTGATCGGTAGGTACGGGTGATGTGTAGAGGTTGGATCTAGGTGGTTTGGGTTGCATCATTATTTACAATTATTTTATGTGATTTAATATGCCTTGAATGTTTTGGGAGTCTGTGATGGTCATTACACACTGAGTCTGTTGACTCACCCTTCGTGGGCTAACATTTTGCGATGGCACTCGATAAATGGACCGGCCGAGGAACTTAAAGGTGGCCATGCATTTTTTTTTTTTTTGGTTTTATTTTTAAGTTTATTTTGATTTATTTTGGGTTATGTTTTGATGTAATAAGGCCATTATAACTTAACTATTTTATTTATGCGTTTTAAATTTTTATTATGGTACAAACAACATCGAACAAGATGATTTAACATTTTTCTTAAAACAACATTAATTGTTTTGAAACCCAAATACCTACGGTTTTCAAGTTAATAATAATTAACTCTAAAATTCGGCATTTCTTTTAACTTGTAACTTTTGAAATATGAAAATATCATTTTAGTACAAAGCTAAACTACAACACGGTTTTAACTTGAGAACAATCCAATTTTATATTCTTTAAAACCATCAAGATTTTCAAAATGTCATTCCGAAACTTAACTATGTTTTACTCAAGGAGCATGCCAGATCTGGTTAGGGCTTGTGGGCCGGGTTTGGGGTGTTTCAATTTGGTATTAGAGCCCGGTTCAAAACTCGACCTTGAGGGCTTTTGGGCCCAAAATATTTTTCTTATTTTGAAATTGAGTTTTATTAAAGAATGAGTAGGTTTTCTGGCATGGCACCTGAGTCTCCGGCCCGCAGTCCACCAGGTAAGTACCCCTAACCATTGGATGATTTGTATGTGGGTATTAAGGGGATGTAGGCTAGTAGACTAGTAGCTAATGAACCTTAGGATTAGCTTATTCCAACATAGAATTACATAAAATTTAAAGTCTAACCAAACGAACACAGTGAGTGAGTCATTGAAGTTAAGGGTGTGGCAACCACAGCGATGTCTAGGATTGGATTCGGGGAGCTTGGTATTTAAGTAGTCCTAGTGACTCACCTCCTCTTTGCTCAAATCCTACCTGGTGTGTAGTGACGGTTCACCTTAACTAAAAGGACTTAATCACAGGCTAAATTCAATAATTAAAACCCAAAAGGGACCAGTCACCTTGTTTTGTACAACCATAAAATTAAACCTTGGTTTCAAAATTACCAAAGTACCCTTAATTCGAAAAAATGACCAAAATACCCCTGATTTGCAAGTTGACCAAATTACCCCTAATTTGTAAAATTACCAAAATACCCCCTATTTGCAAAAATTATTGAAATACCCCTGGTTTGTAAAATTACAAAAAAATACCCTCAATTTATAAAATTACCATATTACCCTTGAATCTTCTTATCAAAAATATTCTTATTTTGCAAAAATACTCAGAAACCTCTATTTTATGAAATTTCAAAATACCCTGATTTGGAAAAATTACGAAAATACCCCTATAGGATAAAATTACAAAAATACCCTTGGGTAGTGGGAAATAACAACAATGACAACCACAATGCTTTGCTGTAATGAACGCAAGTTCATGGATGTTGATGATTGAATGAATGAACTTGAGACTGTGTATGTGTATGAATTCGAAAGAACTACTTTTTAGAACTATTAAACATAAGACTGTTCGCGATAAATCAGTGGAAAGAAATAATGATTCATAAAATTCTTAACCAGATAAACGCAACTCGAAAGAATGAGTTCTAGAGGACGTGGTCGTAATGTGCGTGGCCGTGGTAGAGGCCGAATGACCGTGTCGGAACCCGTTAGGTCTGGTCAAGGGTCCGAGAATGAAATGCCACCACCACCAGCTACTGGTGTTGAATATCAGGATCAGACGGGGGATGATGCAGTATCATAAGCGATGCTGCGAGTTCTTGAGAGGATGGCTGGAGCAAGTGGATGTATGGGAGCTCGAAAGTCTGTACCTGAGCGACTCCGAGCCAATGGAGCTGAGTTTTTTTGTGGTATATCTGGTGTGGCGCCCAATGTGACTGAGTATTGGTTGGAGGTGACGGAGCTAATTATGGATAATTTGGACTTGACTGCTGAGGAGAAACTGAAAGGGGTAGTGTCGCTTCTCCGCGATGAGTCATATCAGTGGTGGCTCACGGTACGGAATGGTGCTGCAGCAGATGATCCCACTTGAGAGTATTTTAAGGTGGCGTATCAAAAAAAGTACATTGGGATCGGTTATATTAATGCGCAGAGGAAGGCGTTTCTGAGGCTGGTTTAGAGGAATAAGTCCGTAGCAGAGTACGAGGCAGAATTCTTAAGGTTGAGCCGATATGCTCGAGGTATTGTGGCTACGAAGCATGAACGATGTGTCCAGTTTGAGGACAGACTGAGGGATGACCTGAGATTATTGATCGCTCTACAGCAGGAGTGGGAGTTTGCTGTGTTGGTAGAAAAGGCTAAGGTTGCTGAAGGGTTAAGGAATCTGTGAGGCAAAATGCGGACAAAAATAGACAAAAGAGAGGTTTTGGGTCATCAGGGTCATCTGGGAATGTTTAAAAGAGACCTAGAGTTGATGGGTCGTGAGGTCAGCAAGTTGTTACGGGAGGACAGTACCGTACCTGTGCTCAGTGTGGAAAGATGCACCTAGGAGAGTGTTGGAGGAAGACGTGAGGATGTTTTAAGTGTGGGTCCAAGGATCACATGATTAGGGACTGCCCTATGAGAACAAACGGGAGCCGACCAACAAGTCAGGGTCCTAATCAGGCTGGAAGAGGTAGACAGCAGCCACCACCGGGTTGTGGTCCGATTGGCAGAGGTAATGTTTCGGAAGAGGTCGGGGAACACCGGGCAGAGGTGTTGGTAACATGGAGGCGAGACAGCCTAGTCTACTGTACGCAGTTCGTCGGAGGAAGGATGGTGACGCACCTAATGTCATAACGGGTATGTTCCTTATTTCTGGATTACCCTTTATTGCGTTGATAGATATTGGGTCAACTCATTCATACGTTGCTAGTAAGGACTGTACCTAGGAAGATGACTATAATTAGTCCTTTAGGGCAATCAATAGTATTAGACAAACTCTTTATGGCAGTACCTTTGGAAGTTCAGGGGGCGCAGTTTCCAGCTGACTTAATGGAGTTGCCATTTGAGGAATTTGATCTAATCTTAGGCATAGACTGGTTAGGGAAGTACCATGCGAATGTGGATTGTGCTACTAAGCGCATGTCGTTAAGAACTTCTGACGACAAAGAGGTTGTGGTGATGGGTGAGAGACGGAATTGCTTGTCAAATGTAGTATCTGCCCTTTAGGTAGAGAAGATGGTGAGAAAGGGTGTGTAGCTTTTCTGATGTTGATAAGTGCCTTGGAGGCTAAGGAAGGAACTGTAGGAGGAGTTAGAACAATAAGAGAATTTGTAGATGTCTTTTCAGAGGAGCTGCCTGGGTTACCCCCAGACAGGGAAGTGGAGTTCAAAATTGATTTACTGTCGGGTACAGCTCCTGTGTCAATTGCTCCATACCGAATGGCACCAAAGGAGTTAGTAGAGCTTAAAGCCCAGATCCAAGAGTTACTCAATCGTAGTGTGTCTCCATAGGGAGCACCGGTCCTATTCGTGAAGAAGAAGGATGGGACTATGCGCATGTGCATAGATTACCGGCAGTTGAATAAGCTGACGATCAAGAACAAGTATCCATTGCCAAGAATAGATGACTTGTTCGATCCGCTTAAGGGGGCCGCAGTATTTTCGAAGATAATCTAAGGTCGGGATATCATCAGCTTAAGGTGAAGGAGGCAGATATCCATAAGACAACTTTTCAGACTATATATGGGCATTATGAGTTCTTGGTAATGCCGTCCGGATTGACAAATGCCCCAGTCGCGTTCATGGATATAATGAACCGGGTTTTCCAACCCTACCTGGATCGGTTCGTCATTGTGTGTATAGATGACATCCTAGTGTATTCTAAGTCTGAGGAAGAACATGATGAGCATCTCCGGGTGGTGTTGCAAGTGTTAAGGGAAAAGAAGCTATATGCCAAGTTCAGCAAGTGTGAATTTTGGCTGAAGGAAGTTACGTTCTTAAGGTATATAGTGTCTACCAAAGGAATAAGGGTGGATCCTCGGAAGATTGAGGCAGTATTAGATTGGAAACCCCCTAAGTCTGTGGCTGAGGTCCGTAGTTTCTTGGGGTTAGCAAGCTACTACAGGAGATTTATCGAAGGGTTCTCGTCAATAGCAACACCTTTGACGAAGTTGTTAAGAAATGAGGTATCTTTCGTATGGGCGGATAAGCAACAGGAGAGTTTTGAGAAGCTTAAGAAAGTATTGACAGAGGCTCCGATTTTGATTCAGTCGAAAGTAGGGAAAGACTTTGTGGTGTATTGTGATGCTTCCCATACAGGATTGGGATGTGTTCTTATGCAAGACGGGAAAGTGGTCGCTTATGCATCTCGGCAGTTGAGGCCACATGAGGTTAACTATCTAACGCATGATCTGGAATTAGCGGCGATTGTATTCGCTCTTAAAGTGTGGAGGCACTATTTGTATGGAGAAAGGTCGGTGATCTACACGGACCACAAGAGCCTGAAGTATTTGTTGACTCAGAAGGAGCTGAATCTGAGACAACGAAGGTGGGTGGAGTTGTTGAAAGATTACGATTGCTCAATAGAGTATCATCCGGGCAATGCGAATGTTGTGTCCGATGCCCTAAGTCAAAAAGTAGTGTCGGAGTTAAGGGCGATGTTTGCACATTTGAGCCTTTATGATGATGGAAGTTTGCTAGCGAAATTGCAAGTGAAGCCGACGTGGTTAGGTCAGGTAAAGGAGAAACAATTGGTAGATGGTGAACTAAGTGCTAAGCTGCTACAAGTACAAAATGGGGTGTTGGAAGACTATGGTGTAAACGGTGATGGAGTACTGTGTTTTCTGCCAAGGTCCAGTATCTCAAGGATGAGGGTTAAGGCGAAAATTCTTGAGAATCACATAGTAACCCTTATGCTATGCATCCCGGAGGAAGTAAGTTATATAGGGATCTACGGGATCAGTTTTGGTGGCCTAGTCTTAAACGGGAAGTTACAGAATTTGTAGGGAAATGCTTAACGTGTCAGTAAGTCAAGGCTGAACACCAAGTACCATCAGGATTGCTTCAGTCGATAAAGATTCTGCAATGGAAGTGGGAGAGAATTACCATGGACTTCGTTAGTGGGCTTCCCCTTACGCCTACTAAGAAGGACTCGGTATGGGTGATAGTAGATCGGTTGACCAAGTCTACACATTTCATACCAGTGCGGGTTGACTATTCTCTATAGAAATTGGCAAAGTTGTATGTGGCAGAAATCGTGAGGCTGCATGGAGTGTCGGTGTCGATCATCTCGGATAGGGATCCGATGTTTACATCTCGGCTTTGGAAAGCATTACATCAAGCTTTGGGCACCAGGTTGGACTTCAGTACGGCATTCCATCCGCAGTCAGATGGCCAATCTGAGCGGGTAATTCAAGTGCTAGAGGATCTGTTGAGAGGTTGCGTGATAGACTTCAGAGGGAGTTGGGCTTGCCTTTAGTGGAATTTGCGTACAATAACAGCTATCAAGCAAGTATTCGGATGGCACCGTACGAAGTGCTATATGGACGAAAGTGTCACACTCCTACATGTTGGACAGAACTGGGGGAACGTCAGGTTTTGGGTCCAGAGATTGTGGCAGAATCAGAAGAAAAGGTTAGAGTGATTCGGGCACGGTTGAAGGAGGCGTCTGATAGACAAAAGTCATATGCAGATCTTAAGCGAAAGGAGATAGAGTTTGTTATGGGAGATCGGGTGTTTCTCAAAGTTTCGCCGTGGAAGAAGGTGATGAGATTTGGTCACAAGGGAAAGTTAAGTCCTAGGTTTATAGGACGTTATTGGATTCTGAAGCGGGTTGGACCAATAGCGTATCAGTTAGAATTGCCTTCGAAGTTGAAGCAGATGCACGATGTGTTTCACGTTTCGATGCTACGTCGTTATCGATCGGATCCATCTCATATAATATCGGTTGAGGAGGTGGAGCTGAGACCAGATTTGTCCTATGAGGAAGAGCCGATTCAGATTCTGAATTGGGATGTGAAGGTGCTTCGGAGGAAATCAGTCCCTCTAGTCAAAGTGTTATGGTGTAACCATGGATTGGAGGAAGCTTCGTGGGAGTCAGAGGAAACAATGCGACAGCAATACCCTTATTTATTTTAGCCAGGTAATTTCGAGGTCGAAATTATTTTAAGGGGGTAGAACTGTAATATCCGAGATTTAGAGGTTATGTATTTTCACTTAAATGTATGTGGTAGCATGCTTGTCTGTGATTTGAATGTATTTTGGTGCTTGTCTGTGATTTGAATATGTTTTGGGGGCTTCAGGAACCTTGGGATGTAGGTAGGAGCCTTAGAAGTTATTGGATTTTTAAGCCTAAAAAGGGGAACTAAGGGAGCTAGGCCTTAAGGAGTTTATTGTGTGGCTTAGGACACAAGAATTAAGCTAGTAAGGTGGCAAGGAGGCACCACTTAGGGCCTTGTAAGGTGATGCCACAGGGAGTGTAAAGAGGCCTAGGTTCGAGCAGCAAAGGAAGCATTTTGGAGTTTTATTTTGCAGTAAGGAGAGGCAGTGTTGGACGGCACAAGGACACTTCATAGATGAAGTGTAGATTGGGTCATTCGACAAAGTAGGAGTGAAAAGGGGGATTGGGTGGCGAGAGGAAGAGTTGGCTGGTAGTAGGACTTTGGGGAGGGGTTTATTCGGTCATGTGTGGGGGAGTAGTGCCGAAATTTCTGAATTTCTTTTTACTCATCTCCCTCCTTTCTCTTTTATTTTTGCTAAGGCCGAAGCTCCTCTATCATCCTTCTCTACCATTGCCGAAATTCTTAAAGTCCCAAACATCTCTTTTTATTTCTTCTCCATTCTATATTTTACTTTCCATAGCTGATTTCATCTTACTCCTTGTTGAACCGATTCCTTTTCTGTTACTTTCTCAAAGACAATCAACCCTCTGTTGTGGCCGAATCTCTCTGTGTTCCAAGCAAAGGTGTTCAATTGATTTCAGTAAGGGATAACAATTAGTTAAGTTCTTTTCTTTTTCCTTTGTTTAGCCGAAAGTCAAAGACTCTAATTCCTATTTTTCTTTTGGCCGAACCATGAAGGTGATCTCTCGGGATTCTCATAGCCGACAGTTGGAAGGTGATCTTTTCGGGATTTAAGATCCAAGGTAAGCAAGGCATACCATTCGGCCAAGGGCCACTTTTGTTTGTTCTAAGGCTATGCCATTCTAACTATGGTGTTTTAGGGGATTTTCGACAGATCTTCAGGATTTGGCTTAGCAATCTAGGTAAGGGTCCTAGTGTCTCAGATCTGTTCCTTATTCGTTCAAAAGCCGAAAACTAACCGGTTGAGTGTACTAGTGCTTAGCCGATTGCAAGGGGGATTATCACAAAGTTTCAGGATTTGGTTGGTAACCAAAATCGGTAGCAAGGTAAGGATTCTGGTTACGTTCACCTTTCGGGATTTGCTGTATAGCCGAATGGCCTCTTTGCTAATGTTCTTAGTGTTGGCCAAATGTAAGAAAGGGGATCTAGTGCGTTAGATCAGGATTTTTGGGATTTCGATTAGATCTACGAATAGTCAGGTGTGTAACCCTACACTAAAATTTCCAATAGATTAATAATAATGTTAAGCATGTGTTAATGAAGTGACGAATAAACATGGCTAAGGCTATAATGGTACAATGAATTCAGGTATGTACCCCTTTAATACTCGTTAATATTGTTTAATAACATTGAAGTGAAAATATGTGGAAATCCGTTATGATTTTGGGGGTAAGGTAAATTGCATGATAAATGTATGTTTTGAATTTTGTATGGGCATATAGGTGATTATGTTAAAGGGGAAGTGATTTGGTGGTTTCTACCACATTATCTGGTGACTTATGTCACATATTATGAATCTGGTGACTCTGTCACATTATCTGGTGGCTATGCCACAATTATAAAGGCGATGTGCAGTCGACTGCAGCAACTACCTTCGATGGTGTGTAGCGGATGGAGGGTCGATTTAGTAATTCCTACGGTGTGATCGGTAGGTACGGGTGATGTGTAGAGGTTGGATCTAGGTGGTTTGGGTTGCATCATTATTTACAATTGTTTTATGTGATTTAATATGCCTTGAATGTTTTGGGAGTCTGTGATGGCTGTTACACACTGAGTCTGTTGACTTACCCTTCGTGGCCTAACATTTTGCAGATGGCACTTAGTAAATGGACCGAGTCGGCAGGAACTTAAAGGTGGCCATGCACAGCTCAGTTTTTTTCGGTTTTTGTTTTTAAGTTTATTTTGATTTATTTTGGGTTATGTTTTGATGTAATAAGGCGATTATAACTTAACTATTTTATTTATGCATTTTAAATTTTTATTATGATACGAACAACATCGAACAATATGATTTAACATTTTTTCTTGAAACAACATTAATTGTTTTGAAACCCAAACACCTACGGTTTTCAAGTTAATAATAATAAACTCTAAAATCTGGCATTTCTTTTAACTTGTAACTTTTGAAATATGAAAATATCGTGGTAGTACAAAGCTAAACTACAACACGATTTTAACTTGAGAACAATCCAAATTTATATTCTTCAAAACCGTCAAGATTTTCAAAATGTCATTCCGAAACTTAACTACGTTTTACTCAAGGAGCATGCCAGATCCGGTCAGGGCTTGTGGCCGGGTTTGGGGTGTTTCAAAGGTTGTGAATGAAAGGAAATATTCATGGTTGGCTTATTATTTTTTGAATTGTTGTACTTACTTTGGTAAGCTTTATCGTGTTTATGTGTCAAACTTACTAAGTTTCGTTTAGCTTACTTGTGTTATTTATTGTTCTTGAAGATACTCGGAAGGTTGGACGATCGGACCAGCACTCAAGTCACACTATCCAGTTTAATTCAGTAGTTTTTGGAACGTTTATTTTAGATTATATGGTGTGTAATAGACTTGAATGTTGATATTAATGTTTTGGATATGTAAATAGTTAAGTATGATCTTGAATGTATTAGTTGTCTTTGTTGATACCCTTTTTGGTACTTTTGGTGTCATATTAGTATATGTTAGTATGGCTATGTTATAATGCTTGGCTGGATGGCCATAATGATATGTGATGAATTGGTTTCAATATGACCAAGATGTGGTATGTTTTTGAGATGGTATTGAACTAGATGTGTATGATTGAGATGTGGTAAGTATACATGTTTAGGTATGTTTGAATTTTTACAATTGAGGTGCCTTGTATGGCATATTGGTTGAATGATTTTAGACTATTGAATTGGTCATTTCATGTAGGTTTTGGTTATGTTTTGATGCCTTGATGATATGTACAAAAGGTCTTTAGGTGGTTGCACGATTTGGTGTTGAGAATGGCTTGATTTTGGCAAATTAATGTCCATAGGGCTTGAGACATAGGAGTGTGACTCAATCGTGTATGACACACAACCATGTGCCCCCTGTAGGTTCCATTGCATGCAAGTCAGGCTGTTACATGGCATGGCACACGGGCGTGTGGCTTGTCCCTATGATCTAACTCAGAGAGTTACACGGGTAAGGACACAGGCTAGGACACGACTGTGTGTCCCTATTTCGATTGTTACACGGCCTGAGACACGGGCGTGTGTCTCAGTCGTGTGAGTCACACAGTCTGGCCACTCTTGTAACACCCCAAAATCGGCCTGGACGTTATGGCCGAATTTGGCGATGTCACATGGTAGTGTGTTAGAAAACCGTATCTTTACTTAAAACATCTTTTTGTTTAGAAATCCTCATTATCTTTTATCAATTCTAACATTGTGATTCTAATTCGGTCGTTAGTTATCAAAACATTATACGTTGCAGAATCTTTTTAAACAGTTTGTGTCTTTGTGGGTATTTTGCTAAAACACAAGCATTTCTTTTAAAAACCCGTGTTTTACCTACTTCTAACAGATATAAACAGAAAAGAGTACAAAATCCAAATTTTAGGTAAAAATCCATAGAGGCCATTATTATAGAAAAATACCCCAACATAAAACTTAAAACCTTGAATAAGTATCCATTAGCAAAAAAAGAGTCGTGTGGCCACTACTGAGTCCTCCGCTGCACCGATCCGCCTATGTCTGGGGATTACCTGTATAGATTAAATAGAAGGGGTGAGTTTACGTAAACTCAGTGTGTAATCCCCATGCAAACAAACAGACAATAACAGATAATATCAATTCGGGCTTAAGCCCTTTTCAATTCATGTCGATGTCGGTTTGGGCTGAGAGCCCATTACAAGACAAAGAACAACAATAATAATGATATGCCATCAGGAAATCCTACCCAACCAACCTCTACACTCCATCTCCTTCCAACCCTACACTCTATGTGGGGATATAATCGACCCACCCATCTTTGCACTTTAAGTAGTACCGGTTGCAGCACTAAACAGTAGTTTGTAGCTGAGCTACCAGTAAGCTAGGCTCGAAGCCTTTCAGTACACTTCCTCCAATCAATATCAACCCCTAACCCAATGTAATGCATCAAACAGTTATGTCATTCCCAATCATGGTATATCACATTTATACAGTATAGTACAAACAGCATGCTCAATATATAGTCATTCAGTTAGGATTCTAGGTAATCTTAACGACCCTACAGTAGGTTTACAGTCGTTTCAGGCGACCCGTGCAACCTTAGCAATAACTCAGTGAACATGGGCTCACACGCCCATGTGGGCCCACATGCCCGTGTGGCCCATATGACCCAAATTGGCCTTGGTCGTGTTGATTACATGGCCTGGTCCAGAATCCCACACATACGTGTGGTTCACCCATGTGGCCCACATGGCCCAATTGGTTGAGCCTGTGTCTCACACACAGCTGTGTCGCTTGTGCACGGCCTAGCTCGTCGATCACACGGCAGTGTTGTGGCTTACAGCCTTGCATACGGTCTACCACAAGGGCTACCACAAACCCGTGTGATGTCGACAGAGAGCTTTTTTGGCTTTTCGCCAAAATGCGTTTTCAGTGTTTCAGGTACACACTTGGTTCAATTTCGATGTCGAAACACTCCCTAAGCTAGAAAACCTATCAGAGAAGCATTCAAAATTGATTTAGTAGACTAATTAACGAGTTTTCAAAAATAACTTATCAACAATAACTCGACTCACGGCCGACGAAGACTTCCCGTCAACACCGTTTAAACGAGAAATATGGATTTCACTGATCGGAGCCTCCTCCTACGCCATTAACTGCAGAAGAGAAACATTACTACTCAATCGTTAAAAAATTCATGGAAGAAGAGAAAGGGACTTACCGAAACCGTGTATGACCAATTCTCAATGCAAAAAGAAAGGATGATTTAAGGAAAAACCGAATAGGAAAAAGGGAAAGGGGCGATTCAAAAGGAATTTCGGCAGTGTTGAAACATGAACTGGAAATGTCAGAATTTTCTTTGAGAGGGGGAGGGAAAACCAAAAATTTCAAAAAAGAAAACGAAAATATTTTTGATAATTTCCAAATCCCTTAATTCTCTCCATCAAACTCCCCACTAATTCCACTACTCTTATTTCCAGTCCATCTCAAACTCTCACATGACATAAACAACAAAATATATCCCTTGTTTGTGCAGTGACTCGAACTTCAGACCTCCAGCTTGTTTACACTCCACTTAACCACCAGACCAGTAGGCCCATTCTGACATACTTTACCAACATTTAACTAAAAGCCTATTGTCTAAATATAGAGCTTTATTCAAAGAGAAACAAAAATTTTTCCCAAGCCAAGGCCTGAACCTAAGACTTCTCAAACACTCCCAAAGTACATAACACTAAAGTAGATACACAGTTGTGTCATAAACACACAAAAATAAATATAAGAGATTTTTGGGGTGTTACAACTCTACCCCCTAAAAGGAAATTTAATCCTCAAAATTTACCTGATCAGAATAGATGAGGATACTGCTGAAGCACCGCATCCTCAGGCCCCATGTGGCCTCCTCCGAACTATGGTTACACCAAAGAACTTTAACAAGTGGGATGAACTTTCTTCATAGAATCTTTACATCTCGCTCCAAGATATGAACTGGCTCCTCCTCAAAGGTCAGATTTGGCCTAACCTCGATTTCCTCAATAGGGACGATGTGCGTGGGATCAGATTGATAGCGCCTCAACATAGAGACATGGAACACGTCGTGAATCTAATCTAACTGTAACACCCCAAACTCGGCTTAGAAGTTATGGCTAGATCTTGCATGTCACATTGAAAGGTAGTTAAAAAGCTAAGCGTTCGTTGAGAATGTTGCATCTCTTTTGAAAACTCTGAGTTTCGTTGTTTGTTTGTAAAAACTCGATTTACTTAATGTCCATTTTTATAAAGTTGTTATTATTTTGAAAAACTGTTATTAACATTTTAGGAGAAACCCAGTATTAAACGTTTAACAAATTGGAAATAGCAGAAATGAAAGTTAAGAAGTAAAACAAAATCCAAAGGCCTTATTACAAATTATTAAACCCAAAACAAATAATCTTAAAATAAAGTAAAGACTAGATTTACTATGTTTCACGAGAAATAATTTTGATGTATGGCCACCACCGAGTCCTCCACAGCTCTAAATCCTCTACCACTGGGGATTACCTGCAAGATTAAGGGAAAGGGGGTGAGTTACAAGAACTCAGTGTGTAAAACCCTAACCGGTCATTAACTTGGCCCGAGCCTATATGACATCAATCTGGGCGTAAGCCCTATAATCATGATAATGCAGATAATGTAATGCAGCTTAACCCAATCCAACCAATCACACCCCCATACCAACCAATCATCACCTGTAGGGATCAAGACAACCCACCCCGCCAATCACACCAATATTGCAGACCAGCTGCTAATCACGTATTTGTGGCTGGGCCACCGAAATAATAACTTATATATATGTGGCATAACCACTAAAACAAAATGTGGCAGAGCCACTGGGCTACACTTCCTCCGATCATCAAACCCAACCCATGCAACATGGTATAAATACAATATAGCAAACATATAAAAATGTAACCAGAATGCTATACACAATATTCAACCCTAAGCGAGGGTATAACAGACATTTCACCCCTTTAGGGGTATTTTGGTAATTTCACAACCCAGGGGTATTTTGATAATTTACCCTCTAAGGGTATTTCGGTATTTTTTCAAACCAAGGGTATTTCGATAATTTACCCTCTAAGGGTATTTCAGAAATTTCGCAACCCAAGGGTATTTCGGTACTTTACCCTTCAAGGGTATTTTGGTAATTTCGCAACCTAGGGGTATTTCGATAATTTACCCTCCAAAGGTTTTTGATAATTTTGCAACCCAGGGTATTTCAGTAATTTTGTAAACCGATGTATTCTAAATAGAGATAACGATGCGAATGGGCCTAGGGCCCATTCTCGACCCAAATGGACCTACACGCTCGTATGGCCCATTTAGCCCAAGCTACCCCCAGATACGAGATTCACATAGACCAGTTCACTATCTACTACACAATCATACAATTTAATCATAAGGGCCCACAGGCCCATTAGGACCACTTAGCCCATTTTGGCCCATCGTGGCCTAAACAGCATCAACCCACAAGAATACTCATGGTGGCCTCAACTATCGCGTCGAAGCTCCCACAAGTACGCTCGTATGCTCGTGTGGCTACCATTGCCGTATGACCGGCATTTCGGCATTTGTTTCTCTACAGCTAGAGTAGTGCAAAATGCACACCTGATAGGTGTCTAAAGTTATTCCGCGCTCCGAATGCTCCTATGCCCAAATGCCAAGCAAGGTATGCTTCCTTTCCTCATAGATTGCTCTATTTAAATCCAACTTCTTACCTTCCCTCATGCTAGCTTTTCGACGTGGGATCCCTCCTTCAGCAGAGTTTAAATCTAACACAAACTCTGGCCGTCTCAACTTAGCAAAATAAATATCCCTTTTTTGCATGAAATGGGATTCGAACTCAGGCTCCCTTGTAACATAATCCACACCGCTAGCCAGTTTACCAACTAGCTTCTTGTTGTCTTAAAACATGCGCAACTAAATATAAGTCTATGGCTAAAGTCTAAGTTCCTTTAGAAAAAGAAATCAAAATGAAATGCAAGCGCCAAGACTTGAACCTTGGACCCCTTGCTTCCTTGTGTGGCGTCACCTCATTGTGTCCCATGTGGCACCACTTTGCCACTACACCACAAGCTCTTTTTGTGTAATTTCTTCCACATTTTATTCTTAAAGCCTACTTAGTTACAAGCAGGGTTTTATTCACCTAAAACCAAAATTTTCCTAAAGACCAAGTTTGATCCCGGGACATTATAGAAGCCCCTTAACCTTCCAAAATCACTCACCTAATAGGTCCAACTTGTATTAGGGCCGTTTTCTTATTCTCAAAAATTTTAAACGTTCCTACGCCCAAGGCCCAATGGGCCCAATTCTACTACGTCCAAATTCGGGGCGTTACAAATCTACCCCCTTAAAAAAATTTCGACCCCAAAATTTTTAACTATCTAACAATCGTTTAAGACTACTCTACCACGCTGTTGCTGTGTAACTCATTCTAATAATACTACAACAATTCTAACTTAATCTTAAAACCTCTTACACACAATCAACCATCTAACTACAGAAACAAATAGATATTTATCACACATGCATACAATTTCTATATTCAAACATTACATCCAAACAAAACGCACACAGAATAACTACAGAAAATGCAGTCATTTCAGCATAAAACAAAGTATAGCGTCAGGAAACTTACGAATTTGGTGTCGAAGACTTGGTGTACCACACTTTCGGTCAATACAACTTCAGAACTTTAAATCTTTTCAAGGTTTTTAGAAACAATACTTTTAAAATTCAATTTTGAAGACCCAATCCACATCTGAGTTTTACAACCGGGCTCTAATACCATAAAATGTAACACCTCAAACCCGACCTACACGTTATGGCCAAATCTAGCATGTCACATCGAAATGTAGTTAAAAAGATAAGCGTTCGTTGAGAATGTTGCATCTCTTTTGAAAACTTTGAGTTTCGTTGTTTGTTTGCAAAAACCCGATTTACTTAATGTCCATTTTTATAAAGTTGTTATTATTTTGAAAAATTGTTATTAACATTTTAGGAGAAACCTAGTATTAAACGTTTAACAAATTAGAAATAGCATAAATGAAAGTTAAAAAGTAAAACAAAATCCAAAGGCCTTATTACAAATTATTAAACCCAAAATAATTAATCTTAAAATAAAGTAAAGACTAGATTTACTATGTTTCGCGAGAAATAATTTTGATGTATGGCCACCACTGAGTCCTCCACAGCTCCAAATCCTCTAACACTGGGGATTACCTACAAGATTAAGGGAAATGGGGTGAGTTACGAGAACTCAGTGTGTAAACCTCTAAACGGTCACTAATTGGGCCCGAGCCTATACGATATCAATTTAGGCCTAAGCCTTATAATCATGATAATGCAGATAATGTAATGCAACCCAACCCAATCCAACCAATCACACTCTCGTACCAACCAATTGTCACCTGTGGGGATCAAGTCAACCCACCCCGCCAATCACACCAATATTGTAAACCAACTACTAATCACGTATTTATGGTTGGGCCACCAAAATAATAACTTATATATATGTGGCATAGCCACTAAAACAATATGTGGCAGAGCCACCAGGCTACACTTCCTCCAATCATCAAACCGAACCCATGCAACATGGTATAAATGCAATATAGCAAACATATAAAATGTAACTAGAATCCTATACACAGTATTCAACCCTAAGCGAGGGTATAACAGACATTTTCACCCCTTTAGGGGTATTTTGATAATTTCGCAACCTAGGGGTATTTCGGTAATTTACCCTCCAAGGAAATTTCTATAATCTCTCAACTCAAGGGTATTTTAGTAATTTACCCACCAAGGGTATTTCAATAATTTCACAACCCAGGGGTATTTCAGTAATTTACCCTTCAAGGGTATTTTGATAATTTCGTAACTTAGGGGTATTTCGATAATTTACCCTCTAAGGGTATTTCGGTAATTTTGCAACCCAAGGGTATTTAAGTAATTTTGCAACCCAAGGGTATTTCGGTTATTTTGTAAACTGATGTATTCTAAATAGAGATAACGATGCGAATGGGCCTAGGGCCCATTCTCGACCTAAATGGGCCCACACGCTTGTGTGGCCTATTTAGCCCAATCTAGCCACAGATACGAGATTCACATAGACCAGTTCACTATCTACTACACAATCATACAATTTATTCATATGGGCCCACAGGCCCATTGTTTCCACTTGGCCCCTTTCGGCCTATCGTGGCCCAAACAGCATTAGCCCACAAGAATACTCATGGTGCCATCAACTATCGAGTCGAAACTCCCACACGTGCGCTCGTACGCTCGTGTGGCAACCATTGCCGTGTGACTAGCATTTCGACATTTTTCACTCTATAGCTAGAGTAGTGCGAAATACACACCTGATAGGAGTCTAAAGCTATTCCGTGCTCCGAATGCTCCTATGCCCAAATGCCAAGCAAGGTATGCTTCCTCTCCTCATAGATTGCTCTATTTAAAGCCAGCTTCTCACCTTCCCTCATGCTAGCTTTTCGACGTGGGATCCCTCCTTCAGCAGAGTTTAAATCCAACACAAACTCTGGCCGTCCGAACATATCAAAATAAATATCCCTTTTTTGCATGCGATGGGATTCGAACTCAGGCTCCCTTGTAACATAATCCACGCCTCTAGCCACTTTACCAACTAGCTTCTTGTTGTCTTAAAACATGCTCAACTAAATATAAGTCTATGGCTAAAGTCTAAGTTCCTTTAGAAAAAGAAATCAAAATGAAATGCAAGCGCCAAGACTTGAACCTTGGACCCCTTGCTTCCTTGTGTGGTGTCACCTCCTTGTCTCCCATGTAGCGCCACTTTGCCTCTAAACCACAAGCTCTTTTTGTGTAATTTCTTCCACATTTTATTCTTAAAGCCTACTTACTTACACCCGGAATTTTATTCACCTAAAACCAAAATTTTCTTAAAGCCCAAGTTTGATTTTGGGACTTCATAGAAGCCCCCTAACCTGTAACAGACCGAATTCGACCCTAATCGGAACGGTGGTTTTGGGACCACGAATCCGAGATCGAGAAATAATTTAATATTATATTTTAAGTTTATTATATGTGAATTAATGTGTGTGAAAGTTTCGTAGAAAAATTTTATCGTTTAAGTGCTTAATTTGATAAAAAGGACTTAATCGCGTAATAGGTAAAAGTGGCATACTAAAGTATAATGTGCTAGTTTGAGCTTGGCTTTTTAATATGAAGTGTTAAATGGGTAAATAACCCATTTTAAGTTAGTGGGTTGGTATATGACAAAATTAACCTTAAGTTTTATATTATATAATTTTATGAATTAAGGTTAAAATAGTAAATAAATTAAAAACCATATTATATGTTAAATAAAACATAAAAGAAATAATGGATATTTCATTCATCTTTTGGCGAATATTGAGAAACACAAGGGAGCTAAGTTCTTTGAAATTTCGGCAATATCCAAGCCAAATTCAAGGTAAATTCTTAGTCGATTTTAGTAAATTTTACGTTTTTGAGATCGTTGCTTGAACCAGAATCAACCCATATTGTAATTTTGAATCTAACCATGCTTGATGTTCGCCATTGTTGTATTCATGTGGTTTTGATATTTGATGATTTTAGATGAAAGATATGTAAAGGATTAATATGTTTTGTGTTGGAAGTTTTGATGAAATTGAGTTTTAGGGCTAAATTGTAAAAATAAATTTTTAGAGGGCCTATTTGCAAAATAAATGAAATGTGAGGACTTGTAAGGTCCCTAGGAACATTCGCCCTTGCATAGTTTTGGCTAATTTGGTGTATTTTGTGTGTTAAGCAAATAGGACTAAATTGCAAAGTTGTGAAATGCTAGGGGTAAAATAGTAAATTGCCCATTTATGTGCTTAGGGACTAAATTAAGATGAATTGCACTTGAATGAGCTGAATTTTAATGTGTTTTAGATCAAGAGCAAAGAAAAACGGATTTAGATCGGGGAAAGATGAAGGTTCTCGAATAGCCGATTTGCACGGCTTATCGACAACCGAGGTAAGTCCTTAAGCAAATTTAAATTGAGAATTTAATTACCAAAGTAGTATATGATAAAATTTAGTATACTAAGGCATAAGAATGTATATAGGCCGAATGTGGGGCATGAAATGGTATTGACTTTGTTGATTGAATGTGATGGGGATACTTACGTTCGGTTTAACATGATATTGTAAAATAAAGCATATGAGATGGATGTGATTGTAGCATTAAGTAATGTGCATGGGAATGTTGATTGTGTTATATATTCGGCTTAATGCCTAGCGAGCTTCGTCTTGGTGATACATTCGGGCTTAGTGCCTAGCGTGCTTCGTGCTTAATTGATACTTATCGGGCTTTTACGCCTAGCGTGCCTTGTGCTTGTTACTTATCGAGCTTTTACGCCTAGCGTGCCTTGTGCTTGGTGTTACTAATCGGGCTTTTACGCCTAGCAGGCCTTGTGCCGGTGTTACTTATCGGGCTTTTACGCCTAGTAGGCCTTGTGCCGGTGTTACTTATCGGGCTTTTACGCCTAGCAGGCTTGATGCCGGTGATATATTTTACAAAATAGAAACCGAAATTTATGTTCAAGGCGAATTAAAGCAAACTTATCGAGTTAACGGCTCAGGTGAGTATGTGAAGTAGGAATGAATTTCTTACTTATATGAGACAAGGAAAATCAGTAATTTATTACAAATGGCATGTGTTACGAGTGTGGAATATATACATATATATATATATATGGTTATAATATGTGTTCTCGGCTTTACTAATGAATGATATGATTGTTGTTTCTTGGTCTTCTAATATGAGGATACATGACTAGGCATATTCGGCCACATGAGTGGTTGTGTAATTGATGCCATGTTATAGTAATTGACATTTAAGTATATAAATGCATGTACCTATGATTATACGATGACATTTTGGGTTTGAAAGGTTGGTTTATAAACAAGTATTTTGATCATAAGCATGTGGGTAGAGATATCGTTTCTACTTAATTCATACTTGTTAATATGGGTATGAAAATTAAAGTTTGAAAATAAAGTTTGAAAATAAGTATGAGCACAAGTCCACAAGTTGAATTATAGTAATTTAATTGTTAAAATTCAAATGTTATTTTTATGAAATTAGGACTTACTAAGCTAGCAAGCTTATCATGTGAAATGTTTCCTCTGCTTTTATAGTTTAGGTGCAAGCTACAAGCTCTTGGGATCGTTAGGAAAGTCACTCACACTATCAATCTACATTTTGGGTATTCTTTCATTTTGATCTTTAAACGAAGGCATGTATAGGAAAGACTTGGTCGTTGTTTGATGAAATCTTAAGGTTCATGTATATAATAGCCATGCGAATATGGCTAAATTTTTAGTTAAATCTGTTGTTGTGTCTTGATATGTATGTTGGTTTATGATGGCAATGTTTATGCATTCTTAATCAAATTTTAATCGTTTTTGTTAAGGAAATGTTTGTATACGAAATGAATCCTTGAATTAGGGATGTAGGTAGGTTCGGTTAGAAGCTAGTCTTTCATAAAATGCAACAAAACAGCTTGTAGTAGCAGCAGTGATGTGAGTTAAAAAAATCACCAAAAATAGGGTATATTTAATTAGAAGGTTAATGAGATATGAAATTAAACCTTATTGTTTCTATTTTTACATAAAAGAAACAGAGTAGGCAAAAGATTTATATATTATGAGATAATTAAGTTTTAGTGAGACCTGCTCTAAATGAATTCATGAGTCACTGTTATGTTTTGGAAAAATTGTAAAAAATTGTACAAAAATCATTAAGAAGCATGGTTTATATTTGTAGAACCCTCAATGAGTCTATTTTTCATTGGTATAAACAAGAACATTATAGGAAATTTTTACAATGAGATAACTGTATTTTTGTAGAGACAGGTCAGAATTGTCAAGCAGTGTAATAAGGGTAACTTTGATGAATAAAATATACTAATTGGCCACATGAAAAATTCTGGAAAAATTATGGTGAAAATTTATATGAGTCTAGTTTCAAGAAAAATTTACAGATCTAAATTTCAAGTTTTGTAACTCGAGTTATGGTCGATTTGGTCAGCATGATGCAGTTGGACAGCTTTAAAATCTTACACCTCGAGTTAATAGTCAAGTCTAGTAATGCCATGTACTCGATTCCTAAGGGGTTTCGGGTAAGGGTGTTACATTTATTGATAACAGAGCTACGGTTTAGTCGATTCTAGGACTACCGTAGTATGTAAGGGTCTAGCTATACATGCCTTTAAGTTGTATATATGATAGTGTGGTGACTTGACAATTCCAATTGTATTTTATATAGTAAATGGATTACGATCTGATAGAGCCGTAGCCGATGATGTGGAGAGTGTTGCGCTGGTCTCGCACGTGGATCGGTGCCACTAGACTCTCAACCGATTCGGGTAACCACGAGGAGAGGCTAAACAAGCCTTCTACCAAATGATGAATGAATGGTTTACCCGTTTGTTCGTAATAATCCGACTGCACAACAACCTCCACCCCGAATAATCCGACTCCGGTACCTTCAAAGACTTCGATGATAGATCCAATGAGATCTAGTAGGCCTCCGTTGATAAAATCAGAAATTTGGGGCTGAGGAATTTAAAGCTAATGATAATGATGATGCAGAGCGAAATAAATGTGGCTTGATAACACTATTCGCATCGGATGAGCTATCCTGCACTCGGAAGAATGTTTGAAGTGTGCTATATCTTTACTTGGGACACCGCTTATCACCGGTGGAATACACTAGTATCGGTGGTTCCAAAAGAAAAGTGACATGGGATTTCTTTCGAATGAATTCGCAAGAAATATATTAGCCGAGGTTCATCGACCGTAAACGAAAAGAATTTCTTGAATCAAACAGGCGAATGACCGTGATGAATATGAACGAAAATTTGTCGTGCTCGGCAGATATGCTAGAGAGTGTGTTTCCACCAAGCTATTATGTGCAAAAGGTTTGAAGACGGTCCGAATGAAGATATAAAGTTGCTTGTTGGCATTCTTGAAATTCAAGAGTTTGTGACATTAGTTGAGCGAGCTTGCAAAGCTGAAGAGCTCGGGAAAGAGAAAAGAAAGACTGAGACTGAAGCTAAAGACACTCGAAAGAGACCGTCGGGTAAGAATTTCCATTCCACATTTAAGAAGTTTAGAGATGATTTCTGCGACATAAAGCTACTTCGGATTTATGTAGACGTGATCGACCTCCAGTGGGCTCCCGAGCTACCTCGGTGGCCAGTGTTGATAATGTTCCACAAGATCGAGTTGAATGCCAACGTTGTGGAAAATGGCATTCTGGGAGTTGTAGAGTTCGTGACCGGTCCTGCTTTAAATGTGGATCCTCAGACCATTTTATTCGAGAGTGCCCGATGTTAGCTGAGTAGAATACGGTACCAAACTCTAGACCGAGCAGTGTATCAACACGGGGCAGACCACCCAGGCATTCTGGCAATGTAGGTGGTAGTCAGAGAGGGACGAAGAACACAGCAGTTTGATCTGAGGCTAGAGCTCCAGCTAGAGCTTATGTTACTCGAGCTAGGGAGGATGTCGCTTCTCCAGATGTTATTACCGGTACTTTTACCCTTTATGATACTACTGTGATTGCATTGATTGATCCTGGTTCAACCCATTCATATGTATGTGAAACTATGGTATTGATAAGACTCGCGCGATTGAGTCTCATGAGTTTGTGATTCGCGTATCCAACCCTTTGGGTAGATGTGTGTTTGTTAATAAAGTGTGTAAAAGTTGCCCATTGATGATTCGGGATTGTTGCTTCCCAGTTGATTTAATCTTTGTTGCCTTTCGATGAGTTTGATATAATTTTGGGAATGGATCGTTAACTTCGCATGACGCAGTGGTGAATTGTAAAGAAAGCTTATTGATCCGAGATGCGAAGCGGTGAGATCGTCGAATTGAATCTAGTGATTTAAGTGGGTTTCTCAAGAATATCTTCAATGTTAGCCCGAGTATATGTGAGAAAAGGGTACGGGCTTATTTGGCCTATGTATTGGATAATAAAGTGTTTGAAGAACATATTGAGTTTGTACCGGTTGTGTGTGAGTACCGGACGTGTTTCTGAGGAATTATCGGGTTTACCACCAAGACGAGAGATTGAGTTCTGCATTGAATTAGTAAGGAACGACTCGATCTCGATAGCTCCGTGTCGAATGGCACCTCTGAGTTAAAAGAGTTGAAATTGCGGTTGCAAGAGTTGATGATAGGGGTTTTGCACGGCCAAGTTTTTCCCCTTAGGCGCTGATTCTTTTGTGAAAAGAAAGATGGAACGATGCGGATGTGTATTGATTACCAAGCAACTAAATAAGGTAACTATAAAGAATAAGTACCGTTACCTCGGATTGATGATTTGTTTGATCGGTTGAAAGGGCTTCAGATTTTCAAGATAGATTTGAGATCGTGTTATTATCGATTCTAGTCGAGATACGATGTGCCAAAGACGCATTCGGACGAGGTACGGACATTTTGAGTTTTTGGTTATGCCTTTTGGGCTTACTAATGCACTTCTTTGTTTTTATGGATTTGATGAATCGGGTTTTAGGCGCTTTTGGATCGATTTGTGGTGGTGTTTATTGATGACATATTGATCTACTCCAAAGATGAAATTGAACACATTGAACATTTGAGGTTAGTGCTACAAACTTTGCGAGATCATTAGTGTATGCAAAGTTTAGTAAGTGTGAGTTCGGATAAAGGAGGTCGACTTTTTGGGACATGTAGTTTCAAAGATCGTGCATTCGAGTTGATCCAATAAAATCTCTGCTATACTTGATTGGAAGCCATCAAAAATGTTTCGAGATTCAAGTTTTCGGGACTTACGTTACTATCGACGATTTGTGAAAGATTTTTCTATGATAGCTACCCGCTAACAAAGTTATGCAGAAAGATGTCCGGTTCGAGTGGTCAGAAAAATGTCAGAAAAGTTTTGATCAGTTGAAAGCCCTTTTGACAGAAGCTCCAGTATTAGTTCAGCCTGAATCGGGTAAAGAATTTGTTGTGTATTCTGATGCTTATTTAAATGGTCTAGGCTGCATTTTGATGCAGGAAGGCAAAGTTGTAGCCTACGCTTCAAGACAATTGAAACCGCATGAAAGAAATTACCCGACGCATGATTTAGAGCTTGCAGCCATTGTGTTCGCACTGAAGATTTGGCATCATTACTTATTTGGCGAGAAATGCCATGTTTACTCGAGATCACAAAAGTCCAAGTATCTAATGACTCGAAAGACCTGAATTTGAGACAACGTGGGTGGATAGAACTATTGAAAGACTATGAATTGGTGATTGACTATCACCCGGAAAAGCTAACGTTGTTGCGGATCGTTAAGTCGAAATCTTTATTTGCTCTTCGTGCAATGAATGCACAAATGGCTATGTCTAGTGATGGTTCGATCATAGCCGAAGTTACGAGCAAGACCGATGTTTGTCCAAAGAAATTTGTGATGCATGTAAAATTGACAAGGATATGATTGCTAAACGAATTGATGTGAAAAAGGTGCGAGTCGATTTTGATTGATGCAAATGACTGTTTGAATTTTAAAAGCCGAATGTGTGTTCCAAAGAACTCAGATTTGATACAGATGATTTTGAGTGAAGCTCATAGTGGCCGACTATCGATACATCCGGGTAGCACGAAGATGTATAACGATTTGAAATAGTTCTATTGGTGGCCTGGCATGAAACGGGATATATCCGAATTTGTTTCGAAATGCTTAATTTGTCAGCAAGTAAAAGCTGAACATCAAGTACCATCTGGACTACTTCAGCCAATTCTGATACCTGAATGGAAATGGGATAGAATTACAATGGATTTTGTATCCGGTCTTCCTATGACACCAAGTAAGAAAGATGCCGTATGGGTTATAGTTGATAGATCGACTAAATCACTCATTTTGTGTCGATTCGCATGCACTTTTCACTCGATAAACTTGCTGAATTGTATGTATCGCAAATTGTAAGATTGCATGGTGTACCGAGTTCCATTGTGTCAGACAGAGACCCGAGATTTACGTCGCGATTTTGGAAGAAGTTGCAAGATGCTTTAGGTACTAAACTACATTTTAGTACAGCCTTTCATCCGCAGATGTGATGGTCACCGAGCGAACTATTCAGATACTTGAGGACATGTTGAGATGTTGCGTTCTTGAGTTTGAAGGTACGTGGGAATGATACCTACCTTTGATTAAATTTGCTTACAATAATAGCTTTCAATCTAGTATCAAAATGGCGTCCTATGAAGCCTTGTACGGGCGAAAGTGTCGAACACCGTTATATT
The DNA here is from genome assembly GCA_025506655.1 of Gossypium rotundifolium. Taxonomy (NCBI): domain Eukaryota; kingdom Viridiplantae; phylum Streptophyta; class Magnoliopsida; order Malvales; family Malvaceae; genus Gossypium; species Gossypium rotundifolium. The sequence goes on from CP106734.1 coordinate 70,302,044, forward strand.
GGACTGAGCTCAGCGAGAATAAGATACACGGGGTTGATTTGATTAAAGAGACTGAACAGAAAGTAGCCATAATCAAAGATAATTTGAAAGTCGCATCGGATCGACAAAAGTCCTATGCTTGATTTGAAACGTAAAGACATTGAATTTCGGTAGGAGATCGTGTATTCTTAAAAGTTTCCCCGTGGAAGAAAGTACTCCGATTTGGTCGGAAAGGCAAGTTGAGTCCGAGATTTATCGGACCGTATGAAATCATTGAACGTATTGGGCTGTTGCTTATAGATTGAGATTGCCCTCCGAGTTAGAAAAGATACACGACGATTTCACGCTTCAATGCTTCGTAAGTACGATCGATCCGTCTCATGTGATCACCCCGACAGAGATTGAACTCCAATCTGATTTGACATATAATGAAGAACCGATCCGTATTTTAGCTCGGGAAATAAAAGAGTTGAGAAATAAAAGAATTCCGTTAGTGAAAGTTCTATGGAATCGTCACAGAGTTGAAGAGGCTACGTGGGAGCCTGAGGATTCAATGAGGCAACAATATCCGACCTTGTTTAACGGTAAGATTTTCGGGGACGAAAATCCTTAAGGGGGGAGAGTTGTAACAGACCGAATTCGACCCTAATCGGAACGGTGGTTTTGGGACCACGAATCCGAGACCGAGAAATAATTTAATATTATATTTTGAGTTTATTATATGTGAATTAATGTGTGTGAAAGTTTCGTAGAAAAATTTTATCGTTTAAGTGCTTAATTTGATAAAAAGGACTTAATCGCGTAATAGGTAAAAGTGGCATACTAAAGTATAATGTGCTAGTTTGAGCTTGGCTTTTTAATATGAAGTGTTAAATGGGTAAATAACCCATTTTTAAGTTAGTGGGTTGGTATATGACAAAATTAACCTTAAGTTTTATATTATATAATTTTATGAATTAAGGTTAAAATAGTAAATAAATTAAAAACCATATTATATGTTAAATAAAACATAAAAGAAATAATGGATATTTCATTCATCTTTTTGGCCGAATATTGAGAAACACAAGGGGAGCTAAGTTCTTTGAAATTTCGGCAATATCCAAGCCAAATTCAAGGTAAATTCTTAGTCGGTTTTTGTAAATTTTTACGTTTTTGAGATCATTGCTTTGAACCGTAACCGATCCATGTTGTAATTTTTGAATCTAAGCATGCTTGATGTTTGGCCATTGTTGTATTCATGCGGTTTTTGATATTTGATGATTTTAGATGAAAGATATGTAAAGGATTAATATGTTTTGTGTTGGAAGTTTTGATGAAATTGAGTTTTTAGGGCTAAATTGTAAAAATAAATTTTTAGAGGGGCCTATTTGCAAAATAAATGAAATGTGAGGACTTGTAAGGCCCCTAGGAACATTCGCCCCTTGCATAGTTTTGGCTAATTTGGTGTATTTTGTGTGTTAAGCAAATAGGACTAAATTGCAAAGTTGTGAAATGCTAGGGGTAAAATAGTAAATTGCCCATTTATGTGCTTAGGGACTAAATTAAGATGAATTGCACTTGAATGAGCTGAATTTTAATGTGTTTTAGATCAAGAGCAAAGAAAACAGTTTAGATCGGGGAAAGACGAAGGTTCTCGAATAGCCGATTTGCACTACTATCTACAACCGAGGTAAGTCCTTACAAATTTAAATTAAGAATTTAATTACCAAAGTAGTATATGATAAAATTTAGTATACTAAGGCATAAGAATGTATATAGGCCGAATGTGGGGCATGAAATGGTATTGACTTTGTTGATTGAATGTGATGGGGATACTTACGTTCGGTTTAACATGATATTGTAAAATAAAGCATATGAGATGGATGTGATTGTAGCATTAAGTAATGTGCATGGGAATGTTGATTGTGTTATATATTCGGGCTTAGTGCCTAGCAGGCTTCGTGCCGGTGATACATTCGGGCTTAGTGCCTAGCAGGCTTCGTGCCGGTGATACTTATCGGGCTTTTACGCCTAGCAGGCCTTGTGCCGGTGTTACTTATCAGGCTTTTACGCCTAGCAGGCCTTGTGCCGGTGTTACTAATCGGGCTTTTACGCCTAGCAGGCCTTGTGCCGGTGTTACTTATCGGGCTTTTACGCCTAGCAGGCTTGGTGCCGGTGATATATTTTACAAAATAGAAACCGAAATTTATGTTCAAGGCGAATTAAAGCAAACTTATCGAGTTAACGGCTCAGGTGAGTATGTGAAGTAGGAATGAATTTCTTACTTATATGAGACAAGGAAAATCAGTAATTTATTACAAATGGCATGTGTTACGAGTGTGGAATATATACATATATATATATGGTTATAATATGTGTTCTCGGCTTTACTAATGAATTGTATGATTGTTGTATCTTGGTCTTCTAATATGAGGATACATGACTAGGCATATTCGCCACATGATTTGGTTGTGTAATTGATGCCATGTTATAGTAATTGACATTTAAGTATATAAATGCATGTACCTATGATTATCGATGACATTTTGGGTTTGAAAGGTTGGTTTATAAACAAGTATTTTGATCATAAGCATGTGGGTAGAGAGATATCGTTTCTACAATTCATACTTGTTAATATGGGTATGAAAATTAAAGTTTGAAAATAAGTATGAGCACAAGTCCACAAGTTGAATTATAGTAATTTAATTGTTAAAATTCAAATGTTATTTTTATGAAATTAGGACTTACTAAGCTAGCAAGCTTATCATGTGAAATGTTTCCTCTGCTTTATAGTTTAGGTGCAAGCTACAAGCTCTTCTGGATCGCTCGGAAAGTCACTCGGACTATCAATCTACATTTTGGGTACTCTTTCATTTTGATCTTTAAACGAAGGCATGTATAGGAAAGACTTGGTCTTTGTTTGATGAAATCTTAAGGTTCATGTATATAATAGCCATGCGAATATGGCTAAATTTTTAGTTAAGTACGCTGTTGTGTCTTGATATGTATGTTGGTTTATGATGGAAATGTTTATGCATTCTTAATCAAAGTTTAATCGTTTTTGTTAAGGAAATGTTTGTATACGAAATGAATCCTTGATTTAGGGATGTAGGTAGGTTCGGTTAGAAGCTAGTCTTTCATAAAATGCAACAAAACAGCTTGTAGTAGCAGCAGTGATGTGAGTTAAAAAAATCACCAAAAATAGGGTATATTGAATTAGAAGGTGAATGAGATATGAAATTAAACCTTATTGTGTCTATTTTTACATAAAAGAAAAAGAGTAGACAAAAGATTTATATATTATGAGATAATTAAGTTTTAGTGAGACCTACTCTGAATGAATTCATGAGTCACTGTTCTGTTTTTAAAAAATTGTCAAAAATTGTAAAAACATCATTAAGAAGCATGGTTTAGATGTATAGAACCCTTAATGAGTCTATTTTTCATTGGTATAAACAAGAACATTATAGGAAATTTTTACAATGAGATAAATGTATTTTTGTAGAGACAGGTCAGAATTGTCAAGCAGTGTAATAAGGGTAACTTTGATGAATAAACTGTACTAATTGGACACATGAAAAATTCTGGAAAAATTATGGTGAAAATTTATATGAGTCTAGTTTCAAGGAAAATTTACGGATCTAAATTTTGAGTTTTGTAACTCGAGTTATTGTCAATTTGGTCAGCATGACGCAGTTGGACAGCTTTAAAATCTTACACCTCGAGTTAATAGTCAAGTCTAGTAATGCCATGTACTCGATTCCGGCAAGGGTTTCGGGTAAGGGGTGTTACATAACCTTCCAAAATCACTCACCTAATAGGTCCAACTTGCATTAGGGCCGTTCTCTTGTTCTAAAAAAATTTAAACGTTCTTACGCCCAAGGTCCAATGGGCCCAATTCTACTAGGCCCAAATTCAGGGCGTTACAAATCTACCCCCTTAAAGAAATTTCGTCCCCAAAATTTTTAACTATCTAACTGTCGTTTAACAAAGACTACTCTACCACGCTGCCACTGCGCAACTCATTCTAATAACACTACAACAATTCTAACTTAATCTTAAAACCTCTTACACACAATCAACCATCTAACCACAGAAACAAATAGATATTTATCACACATGCATTTCTAGATCACATCCAAACAAAACGCACACAGAATAACTACAGAAAATACAGTCATTTCAGCATATAACAAAGTATAGCGTCAGGAAACTTACGGATTTGGTGCCGAAGACTCGATGTACCACACTTTCGATCAATATAACTTCAGAACTTTAAATCTTTTCAAGCTTTTTGGAAACAATACTTTCAAAATTCAATTTTGAAGACCCAATCCATAGCTGAGTTTTACAATCGCGCTCTAATACCATAAAATGTAACATCTCAAACCCGACCTAGATATTATGGCCAAATCTAGCATGTCACATCGAAAGGTAGTTGAAAAGCTAAGCGTTCGTTGAAAATGTTGCATCTCTTTTGAAAACTCTGAGTTTCGTTGTTTGTTTGTAAAAACTTGACTTACTTAATGTCCATTTTTATAAAGTTGTTATTATTTTGAAAAATTGTTATTAACATTTTAGGAGAAACCCAGTATTAAACGTTTAACAAATTGGAAATAGCAGAAATGAAAGTTAAAAAGTAAAACAAAATCCAAAGGCCTTATTACAAATTATTAAACGCAAAATAATTAATCTTAAAATAAATTAAAGACTAGATTTACTATGTTTCTCGAGAAATAATTTTGATGTATGGCCACCACCGAGTCCTCCACAGCTCCAAATCCTCTAACACTGGGGATTACCTGCAAGATTAAGGGAAATGGGGTGAGTTACGAGAACTTAGTGTGTAAACCCCTAAACGGTCACTAATTGGTCTTGAGCCCATACGATATCAATCTGGGCCTAAGCCCTATAATCATGATAATGCAGATAATGTAATGCAGCCCTACCCAATCCAACCAATCACACCCTCGTTCCAACCAATCGTCACCTGTGGGGATCAAGTCAACCTACCCCGCCAATCACACCAATATTGTAAACCAACTACTAATCACGTATTTGTGGCTGGGCCACCGAAATAATAACTTATATATATGTGGCATAGCCACTAAAACAATATATGGTAGAGCCACCAAGCTACACTTCGTCCAATCATCAAACCGAACCCATGCAACATGGTATAAATGAAATATAGCAAACATATAAAAATGTAACCAGAATCCTATACACAATATTAAACCCTAACCGAGGGTATAACAGACATTTTCACTCCTTTAGGGGTATTTTGGTAATTTTGCAACCAAGGGGTATTTTGATAATTTACCCTCTAAAGGTATTTCTGTAATTTCTCAACCCAAGGGTATTTCAGTAATTTACCCTCTAAGGGTATTTCGATAATTTCACATCCTAGGGGTATTTCAGTAATTTACCTTTTAAAGGTATTTCGATAATTTCGTAACCTAGGGGTATTTCGATAATTTATTTTCTAAGGGTATTTCGATAATTTTACAACCCAAGGGTATTTAGGTAATTTTGCAACCTAGCGGTATTTCGATAATTTTGTAAACTAATATATTCTAAACAGAGATAACGATACGAATGGGCCTAGGGCCCATTCTCGACCTAAATAGGCCCATACATTCGTGCGGCCCATTTAGCCTAATTTAGCCACGGATACGAGATTCACATAGACCAGTTCACTATCTACTACACAATCATACAATTTAATCATAAGGGCCCACAGGCCCATTAGGACCACTTGGCCCATTTTGGCCCATCGTGGCCTAAACAGCATCAACCCACAAGAATACTCATGGTGGCCTCAACTATCGCGTCGAAGCTCCCACACATATGCTCGTACGCTCGTGTGGCTACCATTGCCGTGTGACCGGCATTTCGGCATTTGTTGCTCTACAGCTAGAGTAGTGCGAAATGCACACCTGATAGGAGTCTAAAGTTATTCCGCGCTCTGAATGCTCCTATGTCCAAATGCCAAGCAAGGTATGCTTCCTTTCCTCATAGATTGCTCTATTTAAATCCAACTTCTCACCTTCCCTCATGCTAGCTTTTCGACGTGGGATCCCTCCTTCAGCAGAGTTTAAATCTAACACAAACTCTGGCCGTCTCAACTTAGCAAAATAAATATCCCTTTTTTGCATGAAATGGGATTCGAACTCAGGCTCCCTTGTAACATAATCCACACCGCTAGCCAGTTTACCAACTAGCTTCTTGTTATCTTAAAACATGCGCAACTAAATATAAGTCTATGGCTAAAGTCTAAGTTCCTTTAGAAAAAGAAATCAAAATGAAATGTAAGCGCCTAGACTTGAACCTTGGACCCCTTGCTTCCTTGTGTGGCGTCACCTCATTGTGTCCCATGTGGCGCCACTTTGCCCCTACACCACAAGCTCTTTTTGTGTAATTTCTTCCACATTTTATTCTTAAAGCCTACTTACTTACAAGCAGGGTTTTATTCACCTAAAACCAAAATTTTCTTAAAGCCCAATTTTGATTCAAAGACTTCATAGAAGCCCCCTAACCTTCCAAAATCACTCACCTAATAGGTCCAACTTGCATTAGGGCCGTTCTCTTGTTCTCAAAAATTTTAAACGCTCCTACGCCCAAGGCCCAATGGGCCCAATTCTACTAGGCCCAAATTTGGGGCGTTACACTAATTCTAGAGATAACTCCAACTGGTAAGCAGCCGATTCCACACACTTCAATATGCAGTAAGGGCCAATAAACCTAAGGCTCAACTTGCCTTTTCGTCCAAACCTCAGTACCTTCTTCTATGGCGAGACCTTGAGAAAAAAGAAGTCCCCCATAGAATACTCAATCTTTCAACGCTTCAGATCCGTATAGGACTTCTGTCTGTCTGATGCCGCTTTCAGTCGGTCTCAAATCAATCTAACTTTGTCCTCAGTATCAGAAACCAGTTCAGGGCCCAGAACATGTCGCTCGCCCAACTCAGTCCAACATGAATGTGTGCAACACCTATGACCATATAATGCCTCGTACGGTGCCATCTAAATGCTAGACTGATAGCTGTTATTATAAGCAAACTCTACTAGCGGCAGGTAATCCTCCTAAATGCCTCAAAAGTCAATCACACAACTTCTAAACATGTCCTCCAGTATCTGAATTACTCTCTCAGATTGTCATCTGTTTGAGGATGGAACGCAGTACTGAAGTCCAACCTTGTACCCAGAGCTACATGTAGCTTCTTCCAGAACTGAGATGTGAAGTGAGGATCCCTATCAGATATTATCAAAACCGGTACCCCTTGCAGTCTCATTATCTTAGACACATACAATTTAGCCAGCTTTTACAGAGAGTAGTCAATACGAATTGATATGAAATGGGCGGACTTGGTCAATCGATCCACGATGACCCATACTGAATCCTTCTTAGTGGGTGTGAGGGGTAACCCACTAACGAAGTCCATAGTCACTCACTCCCACTTCCAAAGTGGAATCTTAACTGGCTGAAGCAACCCCGAAGGTAACTGATGCTCAGCTTTAACCTGCTGGCATGTCAGACATTTACCCACAAAGTCTAAAACCTCTCACTTAAGGCCTAGCCACCAGTATAACTCACGAAGGTTTCGGTACATCTTGTTTCCACCAAGATGCATAGCATAAGGGATACTATGCGCCTCTCACAGTATAGACTGCCTCAACTTAGTATCTTTTGGTACACAGATTATCCAAAGGAAATAGAGTACCCCTTCACTATTCAATCCAAAATCCACAGTATTCCCACTCTCAATCTGTCAGAAACGAAGACCCAAAGACTCGTCTTCCAACTATTTACCCTTAATTTGCTCTATCCACGTCGATTTAACTTGATGTTCGACCAATAGACTACCATCATCAAATAAACTGAAACGAGCAAACATCGCCCTTAGATCAGTCACAGCTCTACGGCTCAGTGCATCGACCACCACATTGGCCTTGCGAGGGTAGTATTCAATCATACAGTCATAGTCCTTAAGCAGTTCAATCCATCTACGCTTCCTAACATTTAGCTCATTCTAAGTGAGGTGGTATTTGAGGCTCTTGTGATCAGTGTAAATGATACACTTCTCACCATACAGATAATGCCTCTAGATTTTCAGTGCAAATACCACAGTGGCCAACTCTAAGTCATGTGTCAGATAATTCACCTCATGAGTCTTAATCTGGCGAGATGCATACGTTACCACCTTACCCTCTTGTATCAACACACATCCTAAATCGACATGTGATGCATCACTGTAAATAGTAAACTCCTTTTTAGACTTTGGATGTATTAGAGCAGGGGCCTCAGTCAGTACAGTCTTGAGCTTGTCAAAGCTCTTCTGTTGCAAATTAGTCCAGTTGAACGGCACAACCTTACGTAGTAACTTAGTCAAGGGTACGACAATCAGTGAAAACCCCTCTACAAAACGTCGATAATATCTTGCCAGTCCCAGAAAACTGCAGATCTCTGACATAGTCTTAGGCTGCTTCCAATCCTAGACAACCTCAATCTTTCGAGGATCAACTCTAATCCCTTAAAAAAATTATGTGTCCCATAAACGTTACTTCACATAACCAAAACTCACATTTAATGAACTTGGCATATAGTTGTTTCTCTTTCAGAATCTGTAAAACCACTTTGAGATGTTTTTCATACTCATCCTCAGTCCTCGAATACACCAGTATGTCATCAATAAATACCACTACAAACCAATCCAGATAGGGCTGAAACACTCAGTTCATCAGATCCATAAAAGCTGCTAGTGTATTCGTAAGTCCAAATGGCATCACTAGGAACTCGTAATGACCGTATCGAGTCCTAAATACTGTCTTGTGCACATCAGTCTCCATAACCCTCAACTGATGATATCCTGATTGTAGATCAATCTTGGAAAAAATGAAGCCCCTCAAAACTGGTCAAACAGATCGTCTATCCTCGGCAGGGGTGCTTATTCTTTATAGTCAGCTTATTCAGTTGACGGTAGTCAATACACATATGCATGGATCCATCCTTTTTTTTCACAAATAATACAGGTGCTCCCCACGGAGACACACTAGGGTGGATGAACCCATAATCCAGTAACTCTTAAATCTGGGCCTTAAGCGCCACAAGCTCCTACGGTGCCATTCTATAAGGGTGATGGACACCAGAGCTGTACTAAAAAGGAGCTCAATCCTAAACTTTACTTCACATTTTGGAGGTAACCCAGGTAGCTCCTCAGGAAAAATGCCCAGAAGTCCTTAACTATCTTTATATCCTTAACTAAAGAATCCCCAGAATTTGAAACACTGATGTAGGCCAGATACGCATCACATCCCTTACAAACCAATTTTTTGGCCCTCAGTGTAGAAATCACATTTGATAAGTAGTTCCGATGTTCCCCAATTACAACGACCTCGCTGTCCTCCCCAGTTCTCAGTACAACACTTTTTGTGGCACAGTCTAAGTTCACTTGGTGTTTGACTAACCAATCCATTCCCAGTATCAGATCAAACTCTCCAAAAGGTAGTTCCATCAGATCGGCCAGAAAGATAGCCCTTTGGACCTCTAAAGGAACATCTCTAAATAGTTTATTCACCCTTACTGATTGCCCCAGCGGACTCAGTACAATGACCTCACTTATAGTGCTCTCAACCAAGATACCCAAGTTCCCAGATACAGTACAGGCTATATACGAGTGAGTAGATCCTATATCTATCAGTGCAGTATATGGTACATTATAAATAAAGAACATACCTATAATGACGTCTGGAGCATCTCTATCCTCTTAGCAATGAGTATCATAAACTAGAGCCGGCTGCCTCGCCTCAGTGTGACTAGCACCTTTGCCCGGTGCTCTCTGACCATTTTCCAAACCATTACCACCTCTGGCCTGACCAGGCCCCTCGGTGGTGCAGTACCCATGCTAGAGGCTTGCATCTGAACGGACCTCCGCAGAAAATCCCTAATACGATGCTCCAAAGAACTGCACCTCAAGCATGCCTCAATTCTTTTCCAAGACTAGCCCAGATGGCGTCTACCACAATCAGTACACAGCGGTTGTCCTATAGCAGCAGTAGAAGCCTTAACTCTAATCGGCCCATCAACTCTGGCCTTTTTCTTAGGCCTCTGAATGGAACTCAAGGGCTCTAAATCCCTCCTATTCCTCTCTCTCGGTTCTGGCACTCAGCGTGCTTCATGTCCTTGGTGTTCTTTACCTTATCAACCAGTGTAACAAAGTCTCGTTCCCTCTATGAAGCTATCAGTACCCTCAGATTATCCCTGAGGCCATCCTCAAAGTGAACACATCGCTCTTACTTAATCGCCACCATACCTCACGCATAGCAGCTCAATCTCAGAAATTCAGCCTCATACTCGACCACGAATCTATCTCCCTAAGTCAGATATAAGAACTCTCTCCTATGGGCATCCACATAACTGGCACCCACATACTTTCCCTGGAAGACAGCTTTGAATAACTCCCAAGTCAATCGATTGGGTTGAGTGCCCTCATTAATAGTGAGCCACGACTGATATGCCTCATCTCGTAGCAGTGATACAGCACCCTTTAATTTTTACTTGGGAGTGCAGTCCAAGTCGTCCATAATTCTTTCTGTGGCATCTATCCAGTACTCAGCAACATTAGGGGCAACTCTAGCGATACCCCTAAAAATCTCAGCTCCACTGGATCGAAGTCATTCTATAACTGACCCTCAGCCTCCAGCTATAGTATAGCCCCAACGACCCTCTCCAAAATCCTTAACATGGCTTGGGATAGTGCGTTATCCCCAGTCGCTCGATCATGAGACCCAGTCTCAGTCACAGGTGAAGTCGATGTCTCACTTGTATCCAAATTAGGTAGGTTACCGGAAGATGAGGACCCAGCTTGGGCCCTTCTACAGCCTCTACCATGGCCTCTTGTACCCAGTCCGCGAGTACCTCTCGTGCTTATTTTTTAAGCGCATTTATTTGTATTAATAGTTTTATGCACTAGTGTATAGTTTCAATGTTTTATTAACAAATGTTTTATGCAAAATAGTATCAGTAATTTCGAAGTTCGTTTTCATAAATCGCAGTCTCACTATAGTTTTTAGTTCCTCTATAATTTTTCCATATACACTAACTTAGAGTTTTTTCAGTGCAGTATACTACCTATAGTAGTTTCAGTTTCATATCAGTTTCAGTTTAAACACATAACATTTTCAGAAAACTTATGGGATCGGCGCTGGAGACTCGGTGTACCACACATTCGGTAAAAATATTTTAAATTATTAGAAAATATTTTTTAGATAATCAAATTTTAAAACCCAAATCCATAGTCGAGTTTTACAACCTAGCTCTGATACCACTAAATGTGACACCCTAAACCCAGCCTGGACGTTATGGCTGAATCTGGCGATGTCACATGGTACTGTGTTAGAAAACTGTACCTTTGCTTAAAACATCTTTTTATCTTTTATTAATTCTAACATCATGATTCTAATTCAGTCATTATTTTTCAAAACATTATACGTTGTGGAAGCTTTTTAAACAGTTTGTTTCTTTGTGGGTGTTTTGCTAAAACGCATGCATTTCTTTTAAAAACCCATGTTTTGCCTACTTCTAGCAGATATAAACAGAAAATAGTATGAAATCTAAATTTTAGGTAAAATTCATAGAGGCCATTATTACAGAAAAATACCCCAACATAAAACATAAAACCGTGAGTAAGTATCCATTAGCAAAAAGGAGTCTTGTGGCCACCGCTGAGTCCTCCTCTACACCGATTCGCCTATGTTTGGGGATTACCTGTACAGATTAAACAGAAGGGGTGAGTTTATGTAAACTTAGTGTGTAATCCCCATTCAAACAAACAAATAATAACAGATAATCTTAGTTCGGGCTTAAGCCCTTTTCAATTTCAGTATCAGTAATAGTTTGGGCCTTAGCCCATTACAGTACAGTAACAGTAACAGTAACAGATATGCAATCAGGAAATCCTACCCAACCAACCTCTTCACTCCATCTCCATCCAACCCTACACTCCATGTGGGGATATAATCGTCCCACCCATCCCTACACTCTAAGTAGTATCGGTTGCTGCACTAAACAGTAGTTTGCAACTGGGCTACCAGTAAGCTATACTCGAAGCCTTTTAGTACACTTCCTCCAATCAATATCAATCCCCAACCCAATGCAATGCATCAAACAGTTATGTCATGCCCAATCATGGTATATCACATTTATACAGTACGGTACAAATAGCATGCTCAATATTCAGTCATTCAGTTAGGAGTCTAGGTAATGTTACCGACCCTACAAAGAGGTTCACAATGCCTCTCGAGCAACCTGCAACCTTAGCAATAAATCAGTGAAAATGGGCTCACACGCCCATATTGTCTGCCTATATGGGCCCACATACTCGTGTGGCCCATATGGCCCAAATTGGCCTTGGCTCTGTGGATCACACGACCTGGCCCAAAATTCCACACGCCCTTGTGGTTCACCCGTGTGGGCCACATGCCCGTGTGGCCCACACAGTCGAATTGGTCGAGCCTGTGTCTCGCACACGGCCGTGTCGCCTACGTACGGCTTGACTCATTGATCACATGACCATGTTATGGCTTATAGCCTTGCACACAGCTTACCACACGGGTTGCCACATGCCCGTGTGGTACAGATAGAGAGCTTTTTTGGCTTTTTGCCAAAACGCATTTTTAGTGTTTCGGGTACACACCTAGTTCAATTTCGATGTCGAAACACACCCTAAGCCAGAAAACCTATCAGGGAAGCATTCAAAATTGATTTCGCAGACTACTTAACAAGTTTTCAAAAATAACTTCTCAATAGTAACTCGACTCACCGCCGACGAAGACTTCCCATCAACACCGTTTAAACGTGAAATACGAATTTCACTGATCGGAGCCTCCTCCTACGCCATTAACTGCAGAAGAGAAACATTACTACTTAATCGTTAAGAAATTCATGGCAGAAGAGAAAGGGACTTACTGAAACCACACAGGACCAATTCTCAATGCAAAAAGAAAGGATGATTTACGGAAAAACAAACAGGAAAAAGGGAGAGGGGCGATTCAAAGGGAATTTCGGCAGTGTGCAAACATGAACTGGAAACATCAGAATTTTCTTTGAGAGGGGGAGGGAAAACCAAAAATTTCAAAAAAGAAAATGAAATATTTTTGATAATTCCCAAATCCCTTAATTCTCTCCATCAAAATCCCTACTAAATCCACTACTCAAATTTCTAGTCTATCTCAAACTCTCACATGGCACAAGTAGCAAAATATATCCCTTGTTTACGTAGTGACTCGAACTTCAGACCTCCAGCTTGTTTACACTGCACTTAACCCCCAAACTAGCAAGCCCATTCTGACATACTTTACCAACATTTAATTAAAAGCCTACTGTCTAAAGATAGGGCTTTATTCAAAGATAAACAAAAATTTTGCCCAAGCCAAGGCTTGAACCCAAGACTTCTCAGACACTCCTAAAGCACATAACCATTGAAGCGTATACACAGTTGTGTCACAAACACATGAAAATAAATATAAGAGATTTTTGGGGCGTTACAACACAACCATATGACCCCTGCAGTCAAAATTTTGTGACTTTTTCTTGATCTTTTCAAATGTTTCCCATTTAGTCTCAGATTATTTCTAAAGTATTTGTAGGGCCTCGAGGGCTTGATTAATGGAAATTATGAATGTAATCAAATTTAATTAGATTATGTTTGCATTGATGTATGAATTGAATGATTTAATGTTTCGTTTGCATGGTAATGCTCTATAACCTTATTTCAGCGAAGGATATCGGTTAAGGGTATTTCAAGCAGCCTGACTTTGAATCTCAGCATCATTTTTGTCCATATACTCCTTGAACAAAGATTCAATAGATTTAGAAGATGATACCTGACCTTTTTGAGCATTTTGCATCGGCATAGGATGATTATAACTGGGCAGTGCATTATGGATATTTTATCTTGCAATATTTTGTGAACTCCCCGTACCTTGATTATTCCAACTAAAATTAGGGTGCTAGTTTCACCCTAAATTATAAGTGTTGGAATAGGGATTATTATTTCGATTAAAATTATGCATGTAGTATACTGATGCTGGGTTTGATGGGCATTCATCAAACACACGATTTTCACCACAATAAACGTATGATTCCTGAACTGTAGTTGGTCTCTTCATTGTTTTGATAATATTAGTTAAAGATGATACCTGAGTAGTTAATGAAGTGATTGCATCAAGTTCCATAATACCATTAGCTTTCTTACCTATCCAAACTATCGTGGTAGGATATTGATAATCATTGTTGGCAACCATTTCCAAAATCTCATATGCTTCATTATAAGATTTATCTAATAAAGTACCATTGGCATAGATATCAACTACTATTCTCGTATGCGCATTCATTCCACTATAAATATCTCCATCTGAGTCCAATGCTAGAATCCATGCATCAGACATTTCCAAAGTAATACTTTAAATTGTTTCCAAGCTTCATATAGTGTTTCATCCTCTGATTGCCGAAAAGATGTGATGTCTTTTCTAAGCTTGGCATTCATATTTTGTAGATTATACTGTAGCAGAAACCTCTAGAAAAGATCATTCCATGATGCCATTATTCTCGATGGCAAATCATTTAGTCATGGTCTTGCACGATGTCTTAAAGAATACGGAAACAGTTTAAGTCGTAGAGTGTCTTTAGGAACACCCTGCTATCTAAACAAGTCACAGACCTCTAGAAAAAGTCTTAAATCCAGTATTGGACCTTCAGATGGTAATCCACTGAATTGTCCTACTGCGTACAACATCTGAAACATTACCAGTTTCAAATTAAATTACTAAACTTGTATTTGTAGCCTGACTATCCCTCGATTCAAATCATCCAAAATTGGAACAAAATGCTCTCGAATGGGTTTGTCTTGGTCATCTATGACCTGATGAATAGGAGGATTAACATTTTGATCATTTGGATTATTATTGAGATCAGGACCATCGTATTATCATTGAGACTGGGAGTATTCCTTTTTCTAGCCATTTTTCTCAATTCTTTTCGCCTTTTTTTGCAAAGTTCTCTCGATCTCTAGGTCAAAAGGATACTCTTTGTTAGAAGGAATGCCTCTTCTCGTACGTTGCCAAAAAACTTGTAGAAATTAAATTAAACTATATTAAATTAAACTAATATAATTAAGTAAAATAACCAAACCAAATTACACCAAATTGCTGATCCTCGGCAACGGCGCCAAAAAATTATCGCGTGTGGAATGATATGCGAATTATGCAATTATACATGTTGGATCAAGTAAAAAGTGATGAGTGAGAATCATTCCCACGAGGATCTGATTGAGGCACAAAAGTGGTCAAGTTATTATAATTGAGTGTTATTAATGTTATGGAAAAAAACAACGATAAAAATGCAGTGACAATTAAAGGAATAGTGATGTATGTAATATGTGGAATTAATGAATACTTGGAAATGCTATGGCAAAACAAGAGTACAAATGTAATGTCAATTATAAGATTTACTATGGGAATATTATGTAAATGAACAAATAAATAACTAATAATGATGTGGCAAAGATACTATGGCAAAGACTAAAGGATGTACGATGTTGATTTGAAAGGTTGATATTAATAAGAATCTACCTTTACTGCCAATAATGCCTTAGCAAAATCATACTTAGTTTACTGCTCAGAAGAGTTCTAAAATGGTCTACTACTTTTGAGAGCAAAATCCTCAAGTTACCTTGCCCGTGTCTATAGGCCTTAATATAGTACCCTGCATTGTTTCCTTTTGTATGAATGTTGCTTTATGTCTAGAGTCTACTACAAGTATTTATCGAGTACTTTCTCATATCATTAAATTTTGATCCAACTAATCCAACCTTTTCAAAATTAGATTAATTTAAGGGCATGTCGCACAGTTATCTATGTCTAGGGATTACAAACATACAATTGGAAAATAAAAACAATTGAATGAAACAATAAATTAATTTAGATCTATGCTTCAACCATTAAAAAAATAAAGGTTTCATCAAGTAATCCCAACCTTTATGAGATTTATCTCATGGGTTGGCAAATAGAATTCAAAACCAAAATATCATTCAGCATCATTTCAATCAAATCAATTCACAGAGGAACAAAGTAAGAAATACGAAAGAACTTCGGGAAGATAACTTTCACATGTCCAGTTCACACTCTCGTGGCACAATGTCCTGTAGTGGCTGAGAGAGACTGCCTTCGTCTTCTTCTTTTTGTCTCTACTCAATCATTACCCTTTAGTTTCACATATGGATCTCTACCTTTGTTTGCCGTTAAGGGTTTTCTCCTTTGGGTTTTTATAAGATTTTTCCCTAGGGTAAATCAAACAACCCAAATCTCTTTTTTAGATTTTCTTTTTGGTTTAAAATCCCTTCCTTTAGAGTATGTGGTTATCAGCCGATGATCTCATGATCTTTTTTCCTTTTTTTATGCTGAATTTTTTGGTATGAATAGAGTTGGGTTGAGACTTGGTATGCGTTGAATGTTGACTCAACTAGAATTGCCACGGCATACAAGTTGGCAAACTATCTAACCTTTTGTCTTGGCAAACCTTCACTCTTTTATTTCTTTCTCCGCATCCTACACCTGCCAATTATTACCAAACAAATCCTTCACGCAAACAAGTACAAGGAGCATATAATAACATTTAAGCACAATCCAATCTTCCTAGTGTAATACAATGAAAATTACGAATGAAATGTCCTAAAATGCAACTAAATTTACTTAAGTATAGATAATTAACAAGGTCTAAAGGCATGGAATATAACTATTCTCAAGAGTTATCATGTGCCAATGTTGGCATATTGGTTAGGCACTTAGGTTGGATGTTTCATGTTGTGATTTGGTATATTTATGATGTTTTTGAACATGTTAATCAATGGTCAATTGCTTGCTTATGGCATAAGTGAACCTAGGTGTGATTGCTTAGTTCAGAAGGCATGTTTAGGTGCACATGGTGTTTGACATGGTCTACCATATGATCGTGTTCCATACACGGGTGCGAGACACGACCATGTTGTCTATTGAATTTAGGTGTAGGTTGGTCTGCACAGTTATAGTTTGTTACACAACCTGGCGACACGGTCGTGTGACCCTAGATTACACGGCATCAGTCTGTTACATGGTTTGGAAGCACACCCATGTTATAGCACCATACGACCTTAGCCTTGTCACACATCTTGGCCACACAACCATGTGACCTCTATTTTTAGTTTTTACCTATCTTGTCGTAAAAGTTTTAAATTAGATTGGATTTGATTCTGAGTTTGTTTAAGAGTTATGTAAGCTCGATTAAGGCTCAATTTTGGTTGTAAGTAAGTCATAGTATTGTGATGTTATTGAATGCTTGATGTATTAACTTGCTTTTAATTGGAAATCAAGGTTGATAAACGTTATTAACTATTGTGATACCTTATAGATCGAGTCTGACAATTGGACTGGGTATAGGGTGTTGCAACATGGAAGCCTTCTTTCTCATTAATACAAGGTTTTGATCCCCATGCATATGAACTTTCCATCAATGCTAGATACAAATAATAGGAGGTTGTCAAATTGGAACATGATTTTTCATACTTTGATATAGAAAATTAAGGCTTTTTTTACATTTAAAGAGCTTGTAATTAAGCATTTCTAGGTTTTATTTTAATTATTTCCAATTTCTGTGTGATTTAATTTTGTCAAGCAAATTAGGTTTTTTAGTGTGTTTAGTGACCAATAAGTTCTAACAATTTGTTGTAGCTGGTGCAAGAAATGACTTAGGGAAAATTATAAAGTAACAAGAGACTACTAGGAATGTCGCAACACCGTATTGGTACGGTTGTGACATCAAAGCTAAACTGGAACACCCCACACCTGATCCGATCGTCGAGTTTGAGCTACAGAATTCTACAGTTGTTGCCAAAGCAACTACGAACAATTAACATTCAAATTAAATCTTAAATCATACAAGCATAACCACTTCAGTTCATAATCATATTAAACAAGCTTCCTCAGGTCTTATATGAGCCTGTGTATGATCTAAAATTAATTCAGAATTGAACAAGGATCAAATTACAATATTTTCAAATTTTCAAAATGACGTCACAACATGAGGGGGCCCGTTGTCATAATGAGGCAAGTCAATATGTCACATCATGACGAGGAACCCCCTCACAATTTTAATGTTAATTGTTCATAATTGCTTTGGAAATTACTGTAGTATTCTGTAGCTCAGACCCAACAATCGGGTTAGGTGATGGGTGTTAAATAAACAATCATCTGGGAGGAATTTTGAGAAACAACAACCTTGCAGGTGAACTGTTACCAAATTTGCGACACCAAAGACTGAAAGTCATGACAAGAAGGGCTTATGTTGCAACATCATGCTAGTAAAGTCGCGGCATCGAAGATAGTTGCCAGAATTAAAGGTTCACCATAATGTTACAGCAAAATCGCGACACCAAGAGCAAAGTCGTGACAGCCAAATCTCCATATAAGGACTTGAGCAGACTATTAGGAAAGCCATGACATTGGACTTGTGGTGTCACAATATTGAGGCTTGAGAGGCTTAATTCTGAATGGCCGTTTCAGTCAGCACAGCTTAAAAAAGTGTGTAAACTCTGGGCAGAATTGTCTAATTTAGGTTAAATCCAAAAATAGTATAAATACTACTCTAAAACATGTTTGAAGGACCAAAATTTAATTATCTTTTGCTTTCTAATTAGTTTTAGGTTTTAGATTAGTGATTTCTAAACATTGGCTATAGTAGTTTTTAGAAGGTTTTGATAATTTTTTACATTTTCAACCTTTTTTCTTTCTTTAGATAGTTTTCTTATTACAAGTAATGTTCAGTGCAGTTTTTTCTTCATCTAAAGTGATCAATTGAATAATACAACAAGAATTCTACTTTCTTACCAATGCGATCCACATAAACGGGATTTTGTTGATTACACATTGAGCATATCTGAACCTTCACTTTTTATTTGTTTAATTATTTAACTAGATTATGAATTGAGTGGGTATTGTGGAATTATGATGGGTCAAAACTAAATCTGTTGGAAAATTGATTAATTGATGTGCAAACAATTAGTTTAGGGTTTATGATTTAAATTAAATAACTGGACTAAGTTGAATAAAAATCAAAACCTAGAATTGACAACTTTAGTGAAAATCTAGATAAGGGAGACCGAAAGGAGACCTTATAAGGAAGAAATTCAATTGTTCTATTTAGTTTAAATTAAATCAAAAGATAAATTGGACTAAATTGTAAATTGGAAAAATTATAGGCTGAAAGGTATTAGTTAGACCAATTAAGAGATTATTTGTTAAATCCATTAATTTGAAAACTAATTGCGACTGAAGATATTAACCAATTCTCATTTGTTTGTTTTGTTTGATTTGTTTGCAACTTTTGACATTGTTACAATTAGGTCTTTTTACTTAGTTATCACTAAATTACTACTTTTTTATTTGTCGTACTATAGTTATTAGATAAGTAACTGTTTAGACTTATTTATTGCATGTTTTCCTTTGTTCAATTCGACTTTAGCGCATACCTCCCTTGGATTTGATCCTTGGAGTACTCTATAGGTATTCCATTGTATATCTTTAGAAATATTAATTTGACCTATTACACTTGTAGTATTATGCATTTCTCTATATTTGTTTGCATTATTTATCTGCCTCAGTGCACACACAAGTTGTTGGTGTTGTTACCGGGGAGGTTTTTGCTACATAGGTTTTTGCACACACAACCTGGCCTAGACGTTATGGCCGAATTTGGTGTGTCGCATTGAAGTGTTTTTCGGAAAACATTTCATTGAAAACCCTTCTTGAAATTTCAAACATCTTACCATTTAAAACTTGTACAAAACCTCAATTTGCGTTTGTTTATTTTCAATCGTGGTTTATTAAAAAGTTATTCCCTTTTAAAATGTTATTACCTTTAAAACCTTATTTTTTGCGGAAGCTTAATTTAAAATAAATTATTTACGAAAATGTGATATTTAAAAATTGAGTTGCGAAAACGAAGTGTTAGAAAATAGTTATTATTTCGAAAAACTGTGTTTTACTTCTAGCAGATATAAATCACAATCAAATTAAATCCCAAAATTTAAAATCCAGAAATTATAAAGGCCTTATTACAACCCGAACCAACAAGCTCATTCTTAAGTAAATGAGCTAAACAAAATAAAACTTGCCCAGTTGTGTGGCCCTCTCCGAGTCTCTCGCAGCTCTAAACCGTCTAACGTTGGGGATTACCTGAATGGTTAAAAATGGGGTGAGTTTACGAAAACTCAGTGTATAATCCCCTTATTAAAGAAACAGTCAGTATACAGAAACATAGTCAGTCTGGGCCTGAGCCCTATAATAGTAACAGTATAGTGTGGGACTTAGCCCATTATAGTAACGGTGGCATTTATGGCCTTAGCCCCCATCAGCCTCGGTTGGACCTTAGCCCATATCAAATGTCACGTAACACATCTATCTGAGCCTGAGCCCATCTCTGTATCAAAATAATTATATGCAATGCATAAATACCCATACCAACCCTGCACTCCGTCTCCTGTCCATCCCTACACTCCTGTGATGATTAAATCGACCCACCTATCCCTACACTCCTTATGTAGCACCGGTTGCGGCACTAACCAATAATGTAGCAGAGCTGTCAATCACATAATCATTTTAAAGCCATCAATGGGTCCACAGTCGTCTCGCGCGACCCATGCGACCCTCTCATATCAATCACTTCCTCCAATACAAGATCCGAACCCCATGCAGTATGTCGTGTATGCAGTATGCCATGCTCAGAATCAGTCATATCATTTACAGTTAAGTCAATCAAATCATAGTCATACAATCACAGTCAAATCAGTCAAATCATAGCAAAAATTAGCCATTCACCCTTGAGGGAAAAATAGTCATTTACCCTATAAGGGTATCATGGTCATTTTACCCTACAGGGGTATACGGTCATTTTACCCTATGCGGCATTATGGTCATTTTACCCTACGGAGGTATTACGGTCATTTTACCCTACGGGGGTATTACAGTCATTTTACCCTACAAGAGCATTACAGTCATTTTACCCTACAGGGGCATTACAATCATTTTACCCTACAGGGGCATTACGGTCATTTTATTGTACAGGGGCATTACGGTCATAACAGTGTAAATGGGCCAAAGGCCCAATATTTGGCCCACGTGGGCCTACATGCTCGTGTGGCCCATTTGGCCTAAATTCAGTCACGGTTATGTGAACTACATAGCCCAGTCTAGTATTTCCCAATTAACGTGGATTTTATCCGTGTGGGACCCACGAGCCCATTGGGCCCACACGACCCATTTCAACCAAACGAGGCCCAAGATCATGAGAACGCCGTGGTGGCCTTTACAATCTATCTCCATGATTTCTGGGCTCGGTTTACACGTGAGCGATCGCATGCTCGTGAGGCCTCGAATGCCGAAGTTTTAGCTTTTTGACTTTTGTTGATTCACAACAGAGGTAGTACGATTACACACCTTTTTGGGTTTTGACAGTAACAAATTTGGTGTATTGTTACACACTCTTTTGGCTTTTAATCCGATTATCATTTATGAAAAATAGTTACACACCTTTTTTCGAAAGCCAATGAAACACCCTTTGAGCTCCAACCTACAATCATCCCAAGTAATTAGTCAGTCCTTCAACTATTAACATTCTCAAGAACTAAACCACAATGTAACGATCACCACCTACCACGACTAGATGATCTGGAATTAATCCTCCAAAATCGTCGGCCAAAATCAATCCCTTGCACCTAGCGATTAACTTAGTGAAAGATGAGAGATAGAAAGATTTCTGTGGCTACAAGATCACCTTACTCCATTGAGATCCTCAGAACCATCGTATATTGTACCGCAAAGAAAGAATAAGAATAAAAGTTAGAAAATATAAGAGGAAAACAAAACATTCGGCTTCCCCCAATAAAAGGTTTCAAGAACAAATTGAACACATACTGAAATAACTAAATAGCAAAAGTGGGATCTTATGGGTACCTACCGATTGTCAGGATTCTTATGAGACCAAAACCACCACACCCTAGTGCATCGAAATGATCCACCAAACACCGAGTGGTAGACAAGAAACCAAAAGAGAAGAAGAGGGAATGGTTGGCTCAGAGAAGACTAAAAGAAAGATTGAAATAATTAGGGAAAAAGGAAACTATATTCGGCTAAAAGGGGAAGATGAATGATAATTAAGAGGAGGAGATTAATTTTGCAAAAAGGGGAATATAGAAATGAGAAAAGAAAAGGAGAGGTTTCGACACTTTTAGCAGAAAGAGAATAGAAGAGAAAAAGACCGGAAACATAATCGAAGGTAGGTAGTGGTAAGTTTGGCCGAATAGCCTTCCATGATTCTCTGTGCTTTGGCCGAATACTATTTAGGGTTAGGTTGAATGTGTGCATCGGTTGGTTTTATATTTGGTTGATGGCCTAATGTAGGAAGGTTGGTGGTGACAATTTCTAAAAGATATTCAGGATTCGGCTAACTAGGTAAGTATTCGTTTTAAAGGTTACATTTAACTAGTGAGTTAGATCTCATCGTTTATTTGGTTTAGTGATTAAGGGATTGTTATGGACTCAACTAACAGTCAAGCAGAGAAGGTTGGATCTGTAAATCCGTCACCCAAATTCAAGAAGCAATTTATTTCGATAGTGCGAGATTGGCCAACGGGGTGTGGGCTGAAATCCAAGTCAGATCGTGGGCCAATAGTAGTTGTTTCAAGTGATAGTAGCATAGACATAGCAAAAACCTTAGTACGTGAATCAGGTGTGTAATACTTCCCCACTGTCTAGATCTGATTAACCTCAGACCCCTAGCACACTCCACACAGCACTTTTCACCTTTACCAGCAGACTCCTTGTGTCATGATTTAACCAAAAATATTTATACAGCCTTCAAGATAAGGCCAAGATTCACTTAAGAGCAAAAATAAAAAAATTTGTTAAAGCCCAGGTTTGAACCCATGACTTTTCCAACACTCTTAACTCTTCCTAAATCACTTAGCCACTAATGCAAACAACCAATTGTGTCACCTCGTTGTACAATAAAATATTTATGTGCAACCTCCAAACTGTACCTCTACTCATAACCTAAAACTTCTAGGCCCAAAATTCGGGGCGTTACAATTCACCCCTCCTTAAAGAAATTTCGTTCCCGAAATTTCCAAATAACAAGATAGTCGTACCACCCAGACTACCCTACTACGCTCTCGCTACGCACTCTAATCCCAACACACTAATACACTTTTTACTTAATCTTGAAAGCTCTTACACACACCCAAAATATCTAACCATTGGAGTAGATAGATTATAATTTCTATACCCAAATCATCACACCCAACCATTTCCAAACACACACAGAATAAATACCAAATCTAAACTCACATGTTTCAATCTACTCTAACTAGAGTGGTATAGTATAATCTCCAAAACAATCATAGTATTTCCTAACCTACTGCATTTTAGTTTTAAACTAAGAATGGTATTCAGAAAACTTACGGATTCGGCGCTGGAGACTCAGTGTGCCACACTTTTCAAAAAAAAAATCTCAAAACACTTTACATATTTGAAAAAAACCTCTTGAAATCCAAAAAATTTGAAAACCCATTCCACGGCTTGGCTCTGATACCACTAAATATAACACCCTAAACCCAGCCTAGACATTATGCCCGAATCTAGAGTTCACATTGAAGTGTTTTTTAAAATCTATGTTTTCATTGAAAACCCTTCTTGGAATTTCAAACTTCTTGCCATTTAAAACTTATACAAAACCTCAGTTTGCATTTTTTATTTTCAATCGTGGTTTATTAAAAAATTATTCCCTTTTAAAATGTTATTACCTTTAAAACCTTATTTGTTACTGAAGCTTAATTTAAAACAAATGATTTACGAAAACGTGATCTTTAAAAATTGAGTTGCGAAAACGTAGTGTTAGAAAATAGTTATTGTTTTGGAAAACCGTATTCTACTTCTAGTAGATATAAATCACAATCAAATTAAATCCAAAAATTTAAAATCCAAAAATTATAAAGGCCTTATTACAACCCGAATTAACAAGCTCATTCTTAAGTAAATGAGCTAAACAGAATAAAGCTTGCGCAGTTGTGTGGCCCTCTCCGAGTCTCTCGCAGCTCCAAACCGTCTAACGCTGGGGATTACCTAAAAGGTTAAAAACGGGGTGAGTTTACGAAAACTCAGTGTATAATCCCCTTATTAAAGAAATAGTCAGTATATAGAAACATAATCAGTCTAGGTCTGAGCCCTATAACAGTAACAGTACAGTGTGGGCCTTAGCCCCCATCAGCCTTGGTTGGCCCTTATCCCATATCAAATGTCACATACCACATCTATCTAGGCCTAAGCCCATCTCAATATCAGAATCAGTATATGCAATTCATAAATACCCATACCAACCCTGCACTCTGTCTCCTGTCCATCTCTACACTCCTGTGGGGATTAAATCGACCCACCCATCCACTCCTTATATAGCACTGGTTGCAGCACTAACCAATAATGCAGCAGAGCTGCCAATCACATAATCGGCTTAAAGCCAT
Organism: Gossypium rotundifolium; assembly: GCA_025506655.1. Lineage (NCBI taxonomy): Eukaryota > Viridiplantae > Streptophyta > Magnoliopsida > Malvales > Malvaceae > Gossypium > Gossypium rotundifolium. The sequence continues at coordinate 70,326,603 of CP106734.1, forward strand.
CGGTGGGTCTACAGTCGTCTCACGCGACCCGTGCGTCCCTCACATTTCAATCACTTCCTCCAATACAAGATCCCAACCCTATGCAGTATGTCGTGTATGCAGTATGACATGCTTAGAATCATTCATATCATTCACAGTTAAGTCAATCAAATCATAGTCATAAAATCACATTCAAATTAGTCAAATTGTAGCACAAACCAGTCATTCACCCTCAAGGGAAAAATAGTCATTTACCTTACAGGGGCATTACGGTCATTTTACCCTACAGGGATATTACGGTCATTTTACCCTACGGGGCATTATGGTCAATTTACCCTACGGGGGTATTACCATCATTGTAACATCCTGAATTAGGGGTTGTTTACAATTTAATTATTTTTCCCATGAGTGTGCTTGAAGAAATGTGTATGCTTGATTGCTTGACATATTCTAGGGTCTAGTCATAACCCCGGGCTAGTCTGACTTAGGACTGAAATTTCTTTTTAGTGCTTAAGAGGAGGGAGCTAGGTGAGATAGGGGTTAAGAGAAATTTCGGGAGACGCATGACACAAGGAGCTGATTGGTAGAAGTGGCGTTAGGCACCGCTAAAGGGCTAGGAAGTGACGCCTGGTGCAGGCCTTGGGTTTGAGCTACTGGAGTGGCGCTTGGGAGTTTTACTTCTTGCGTTATGTATAGGGTGATGGGCTAGGAAGGCCTTAAAAATAAAATGGTAAGGATTATGGACATGAAAGTCGGATAGGTTAAGTGGCGGAGACAGAGGATAAGGTTAGAGTAATTTGGGCTCGTCTTAGAGAGGCATCGGACAGGCAGAAATCCTACGCCGATCTTAAGCACAGGGATGTGGAGTATGCAGTGGGTGATAAGGTCTTCTTAAAGGTATCACCTTGGAAGAAAGTGCTAAGGTTTGGCCGAAAGGGCAAGCTAAGCCCTAGGTTCATCGGGCCATACACAGTATTGAAACGTGTGGGACCCAGAGCTTACCGACTTGAGTTCTTGCTGAATTGAGCCGATTCATGACGTCTTCCATGTTTCGATGCTGAGGCACTATCGATCGGATCCATCACACGTAGTGCCAGTTGTGGAAATTAAAGTGAACTCGGACTTGTCTTTCGAGGAGGAGCCAGTATAGATTTTGGATCGAGATGTCAAGGTTCTGAGGAGGAAGTCAGTACCTTTGGTAAAAGTGCTTTGGCGAAACCATGGCACGGAGGAGGCCACATGGGAACCCGAGGATGTGATGCGGCAGCAATACCCTCAACTCTTCTGATTCAGGTAATTTCGAGGCCGAAATTATTTTTAAGGGGGTAGAACTGTAACATCCTGAATTAGGGGGTGTTACATTTTATTTTACCCTACGGGGTATTACGGTCATTTTACCTTACAGGGGCATTATGGCCATTTTACCCTGCAGAGGCATTAAGGTCATTTTACCCTACAGGGGCGTTACGATCGTTTTACCCTACAGGGGCATTACAATCATTTTACCATACAGGGGCATTACGGTCATTTTACCCTACAGGGGCATTACGGTCATTTTATCCTACAGGGGCATTACGGTCATTTTACCCTACAGGGGCATGCGGTCATAACGGTGTAAATAGTCCTAAGGCCTAATATTTGGCCCAAGTAGGTCCACACACTCGTGTGGCCTATTTAGCACAAATTCAGTTACGGCTATGCGAACTACATAGCCTGTCTAGTATTTACAACTTAACGTGGATTTTATCCGTGTGGGGCCCACGAGCCCATTGGTCTTACACGACCCATTTTAGCCAAACGAGGCCCAAGATCACGAGAACGTCATGGTGGCCTTTATAATCTATCACCCATGATTTATGGGCTCGGTTTATCATGCGAGCGATCGCATGCTCGTGACGCCTCGAATACCGAAGTTTTAGCTTTTCGGCTTTTGTTGATTCACAGCAGAGGTAGTGTGATTACACACCTTTTCGAGTTTTGACGGTAACAAATTTGGTGTATAGTTACACACCCTTTCGGCTTTTAAGCCGATTATCATTTATGGAAAATAGTTACACACCTGTTTTCGAAAGCCAGCGAAACACCCTTTGATCACCAACCTACATTCATCCCAAGTAATTAGTCAGTCCTTCAACTGTTAACATTCTCAAGAACTAAACCACAATGTAACGATCACCACCTACCACGATTAGATAATCTGGAATTAATCCCTCCAAAATCGTCGGCCAAAATCAATCCCTTGCACCTAGCGATTAACTTAAATGAAAGATGAGAGACAGAAAGATTTCTATAGCTACAAGATCACCTTACTCCACTGAGATCCTCAGAACCATCGTATATTGTACCGCAAAGAAAGAATAAGAATAAAAGTTAGAAAATATAAGAGGAAAGCACAACATTCGGCTTCCCCCAATAAAAGGTTTCAATAATAGGTTGAACTCATACTGAAATAACCAAATAGCAAAAGGGGGATCTTACGGGTACCTATCAATTTTCAGGATTCTTACGAGACCGAAACCACACCCCTCAGTACACAAAAACGATCCACCAAACACCAAGTGGCAGACAAGAAACTGAAAGAGAAGAAGAGGGAATGGTCAGCTCACAGAAGACCAAAAAAAAGATTGAAATAATTAGCGAAAAAGGAAACTATATTAAGCTAAAAGGGGAAGATGAAGGAAAATTAAGAGGAGGATATTAATTTTGGAAAAAAAGGGAATATGGAAATGAGAAAAGAAAATGAGAGGTTTCGGCACTTTCGACAGAAAGAGAATAGAAGAGAAAAAGACCCAAAAGGTACAGAGAGGCACTTGACTTACCAGAAATTGACAATAAGTGCAAATGGCAGAAAAAAAAAATGCTAGAGGAAGAAAAGTGGAGAAGAAGAGAAGAATTCGAGAGAGTAGCAAAACAAACAGATTCGAAAAAAGACCTCAAAGAATTCGGTAAAGGGGGAAAAACATGACCGAATGGCTAAAGGCTCCAAAGGCAACCGAATGGTTGAGAAGAATCCCACTTCAGCACCACTACTCCCACCAAATTCGAATTCCCCTCTTTCCTCTTGAAATCCCTCCTGTTCACAAACCTCAACAACCGAAAATCCGCCTTTTCACTCCTTAAATTCGACTAATAACAACCCTATTCACATATGTTCAAACTTCTGGTGTTTCGGTCAAACACAACCTCCACCCATGGCCATCTGTAAAAGTAATCTCCATTTGCATAAGCAGGGATTCGAACCTCAGACCACTAGCACACTCCACACGCCACTTTTCACCTTTACCAGCAGACTCCTTGTGTCATGATTTCACCAAAAATATTTATAAAGCCTTCAAGCTAAGGCCAAGATTTACTTATGAGTAAAAATAAAAAAAAAATTTCTAAAGCCTAGGTTTGAACCCAGGATTTATCCAACACTCTCATCTCTTCCTAAATCACTTAGCCTCTAATGCAAACAACTAATTGTGTCACCTCTTTGCACAGTAAAATATTTATGTGAAACCTCCAAACTATACCTCTTCTCATAACCTAAAACTTCTAGGCCCAAAATTCGAGGCGTTACATGTATGTTCTTAGGAAGATAAGTAGTAAATTCTAATATTATAGACACATCACGTTAGTTATTGATTATTTTTGGTGCATAGGTTTGAATTGTTTAGCTTGTTTAATAGTTATATCAAAGCATCTTAGTATATATTTAGGTTTTCATGCTTGAAGTAGTAATTTATACTTTTTAGTATTTTTTATTATAGCTTAGATATCTAAATAAAGTTACACTGTAACATCCTGAAATTAGGCCTAGTAGGATTGAGCCCAATGGGCCTTAGGCGTAGTAGCGTTTAAAATTTTTTGGAGAATAGAAGATCGGCTTAAGTGCAAGTTGGACCTTTTAGATAAGTGATTTTGGAAGGTTAGGGGGCTTCTATGAAGTCTCAGGATCAAATATTAGCTTTGGGAAAATTTTGGTTTTAGGTGAAAAAAAAAACCTTGGAGGTTGGCGGGTAGGCCTTAAGAATAAAATGTGGAGGAAATGACACAAGTGGTGTGTGTGGTGTAGTGGCAAAGTGACGCCACAAGGAAGGAAGGAGGTCCAAGGTTCTAGTTGTAGCGTTTGCATTCCTTTTGATTATTTTATTAAATGAATTTAGACCTTGGCCATAGGGTTATATTTAATTGCATGGTTTGAGGCACAAGGAGCTAGTTGGTAAAGTGGCTAGCAGCGTGGATTATGTTATAAGGGAGCACGGGTTCAATCTCATGAGAAGCAAGGAGTATTTATTTTATGAGTGGACGGTAAGAGTTTCAGCTTGAATTTAAACTCTCATGACGAAGGATCCCACATCGGAAAGATACAAGGAATTAAGGTGAAGAGCTAGCTATATAAAGAGCATGCCAGGAGAAGGGTTAACATACCTTGGTGGGCGTTGGGCACAGGAGTGGTCGTAGCGCGGTTTAGCACCAAAGTCCTATCAGGTGTGTAACTCTCTCTACTCTAGTTGTAGAGCGGCAAATGCCGAAGTGCCGGTCACGGCAATAGTAGCCACACGAGCATGCGAGTGCACGTGTGGGGCTTCAACGCGATAGTTGAGGCCATCAGTAGTATTCTTGTGGGTTGGGGCTGCTTGGCCCGCGATGGGTCGAAGTGGGCCTAATGGGCCCGTGGGCCCAATTGAATAAATTGCATGATGATATAGTATATAGTGAACTAGATTAGGTGGAACTTATATACGTGGCTAGATGTATGTTAGGTGGGCCACACGAGCGTATGGGCCCGAATGGGCCAGAATCTGGTTTTAGGCCCAATAGTCCGGTACGACCAGAAATGGTAGTTGAGTCACTCTGGGCAACATTAGGCCTTCGGAAAGGCCATTGTAGGTGCGAAATTACCAAAATACCCCTAGTTTATGAAATTTCCAAAATAGCCCTAGTTTACGAAATTACCAAAATACCCCTAGTTTATGAAATTACCAAAATAGCCCTGGTTTACGAAATTACCAAAATACCCCCGATTTACAAAATTACCAAAATACCCCCGATTTGCAAAATTGCTAAAATACCCCGATTTGTTAAATTATCGAAATACCCCCAGTTTGTAAATTTACCAAAATACCCTTGGATTGCAAAATTACTGAAATACCCTCGAGTTGTAAAATTACCGAAATACCCTTAGTTTGCAAAATTACAAAAATACCCTTGGTGGGTAAATTACGAAAATACCCTTGACGGGTAAATTATGAAAATACCCTTGGTGGGTAAATTATGAAAATACCCTTGGTGTGTAAATTACGAAAATACCCTTGGCGGGTAAATTACGAAAATACCCTTGGTGGGTAAATTATGAAAATACCCTTGGTGTGTAAATTACAAAAATACCCTTGGTGGGTAAATTACGAAAATACCCTTGGTGGGTAAATTACGAAAATACTCTTGGTGGATAAATTACGAAAATACCCTTGGTAGGTAAAATTACGGTTATACCCTTAGAGGTTGATTAGCATGATTATGTTGTTTTATGTCTATCGATTATGATGGTAATTCATGTTATACTTATATTTGATATATGTCTAGCATACATGACATAACGCATACACGAATTATTATGTCATATTGCACCTGTATGATGAGAGGAGGGGAAGATTGATATCGTGACTTCTGGTCACCAAAGATTTGGTATCACATTCGTGTCTTGGACACCGTGAGGTTTGGCACCTCATAGCGACTCGTCCACGTGGTTAATACCACCGTGGGTTGGCCCCACTTTTGAGATATGGGATCGCCGCCATGATTTGGTATCACACGTGGGTTGGCCCCACAACTTGATGATTTGTGACTTGGTCACTAGTGGTTTGGCACCACCAAAGGTTTGGCACCACCGGTGATTTGGTATCACATTCGTGTCTTCGGACACCGGAGGTTTGGCACCTCATAGCGACTCGTCCACGTGGTTAATACCACCGTGGGTTGGCCCCACTTTTGAGATATGGGATCGCCGCCATGATTTGGTATCACACGGGTTGGCCCCACAACTTGATGATTCGTGACTTCGGTCACCGGGGTTTGGCACTACCGGTGGTTTGGCACCACCAAAGATTTGGTATCACATTCGTGTCTTCTGGACACCGAGGTTTGGCACCTCATAGCGACTCGTCCACGTGGTTAACACCACCGTGGGTTGGCCCCACTTTTGAGATATGGGATCGCCGCCATGATTTGGTATCACACGGGTTGGCCCCACAGATAGATTATTCGTGACTTTGGTCACTAGTGATTTGGTATCACATTTATATTGTGACTTTGGTCACCGGTGGTTTGGCACCACCAAAGGTTTGGTACCACACGGGTAGAAAAGGAGTTATGGATGGCTAGGTTGGGTGCATTATACATATATGTTGCTTTGTTATAATTTGTGTAAGTATGTGGTATTTACCCGGAGAGGGAATATGCATCGAGTCTTGGTGACTCACCTTCCGCTTTTTATCTTTTCAGTGATTCGTGAGTTTGCGGATGAGGAGCCGGATGAACTCGAGGAGGCCATGCAATAAAATTTGGTTTTACATGAATTTCCAATTGGGTACTTTATTTTAATTTGGTTTTCATATTTTATGGATTTGTAATAAGGCCTGCTTAATTATGTTTTGGATCATTTTATGTTTTGAATATGTTTAAAATATGGCTTTTAAATTACTTGGTTAATTTAATAATTGAGCCCAAAGTTTTCTAAACTAAAAACTCGCAATGGTTTTAAAAATCTTACCATCGGGTAACATGAATAGTTCAATAGTAAAATTACAAGTTAAATGTTTTCAACAGATTAAGTGATTTCCAAAATTCAAGTTTCTATACTCAATTGCAAACGGATTTTCCAAAATGATATTTCGAATTTTCTTAAAAAGATATAAATGTTTTCTATCATATGATTTATCAACTAAGTTTTAAAGTTTTATGTAATTTCGAAGTAAAATTCAATTTTAACTTATTTTCGACAAATAAAGAATTACAAAGAGTTTTTCACAAAAATTTAATTGTTAATTCGATTCTTTCAAAAATTATTTTCCTTAGTGACATACCAGATTCGGTCGTGGCGTATTGACCGGGTTTGGGGTGTTACAAATTGGTATCAGAGCCTAGGTTTCAAAAACTCGACTGTGGGTTATGGGGTTTAAAAAAAGTTTGTTTGAAAATACATATTGTTTGGAAGTATGGCACCTTGAGTCTCCGGCATCCAAATCCGTAAGTTCCCTTATTTTATGTTTGTTAAGACAATGTTATGACTGTATTTTTGGTATTTATTTTGTGTGTGCTGGTTTTGATATAGAAATTGTATGTATAAATATCGATTTGCTTTTGTGTTTAGTTATCTAGTTATGAGAAAGAAGTTTCGAGATTTGGTTTATTAGTGTTATTAGATCAGAGTGCGCAGCGTGAGCGTAGTGTGGTAGGTTAGGACGTGTGACTGTTAGTTAGTTGGAAATTTCGAGGACGAAATTTCTTTAAGGAGGGTAGATTTGTAACATCCTAAAATTAGGCCTAGTAGGATTGAGCCCAATGGGCCTTAGGCGTAGTAGCGTTTAAAATTTTTTGGAGAATAGGAGATCGGCTTAAGTGCAAGTTGGACCTTTTAGATAAGTGATTCTCGAAGGTTGGGGCTTCTATGAAGTCCCGGGATCAAATATTAGCTTTGGGAAAATTTTGGTTTTAGGTGAAAAAAACCTTGGAGGTTGGCGGGTAGGCCTTAAGAATAAAATGTGGAGGAAAATGACACAAGTGGTGTGTGTGGTGTAGTGGCAAAGTGACGCCACAAGGAAGGAAGGAGGTCCAAGGTTCTAGTTGTAGCGTTTGCATTCCTTTTGATTATTTTTATTAAATGAATTTAGACCTTGGCCATAGGGTTATATTTAATTGCATGGTTTGAGGCACAAGGAGCTAGTTGGTAAAGTGGCTAGCAGCGTGGATTATGTTATAAGGGAGCCCGGGTTCAATCTCATGAGAAGCAAGGAGTATTTATTTTATGAGTGGATTGTAAGAGTTTCATTGAATTTAAACTCATCGACGAAGGATCCCACATTGGAAAGATACAAGGAATTAAGGTGAAGAGCTAGCTATATAAAGAGCATGCCAAGAGAAGGGTTAACATACCTTGGTGGGCGTTGGGCACGGGAGTGGTCGCAGTGCAGGTTTAGCACCGAGTCCTACCGGTGTGTAACTCTCTACTCTAGTTGTAGAGCGGAATGCCGAAGTGCCATTACCAAGAATAGTAGCCACACGAGCATGCGAGTGCACGTGTGGGGCTTCAACGCGATAGTTGAGGCCATCAGTAGTATTCTTGTGGGTTGGGGCTGCTTGGCCCGTGATGGGTCGAAGTGGGCCCAATGGGCCCGTGGGCCCAATTGAATAAATTGCATGATGATATAGTATATAGTGAACTAGATTAGGTGGAACTTATATACGTGGCTAGATGTATGTTAGGTGGGCCACACGAGCGTATGGGCCCGAATGGGCCAGAATCTGGTTTTAGGCCCAATAGTCCGGTACGACCAGAAATGGTAGCTGAGTCACTCTGGGCGACATTAGGCCTTCGGAAAGGCCATTGTAGGTGCGAAATTACCAAAATACCCCTAGTTTATGAAATTTCCAAAATAGCCCTAGTTTACGAAATTACCAAAATACCCCTATTTTATGAAATTACCAAAATAGCCCTGGTTTACGAAATTACCAAAATACCCTCGATTTACAAAATTACCAAAATACCCCCGATTTGCAAAATTGCTAAAATACCCCGATTTGTTAAATTACCGAAATACCCCCAGTTTGTAAATTTACCAAAATACCCTTGGGTTGCAAAATTACTGAAATACCCTCGAGTTGTAAAATTACCGAAATACCCCTAGTTTGCAACATTACAAAAATACCCTTGGTAGGTAAATTACAAAAATACCCTTGGCGGGTAAATTATGAAAATACCCTTGGTGGGTAAATTATGAAAATACCCTTGGTGGGTAAATTATGAAAATACCCTTGGTGGGTAAATTACAAAAATACCCTTGGTGGGTAAATTACGAAAATACCCTTTGTGGGTAAATTATGAAAATACCCTTGGTGTGTAAATTACGAAAATACCCTTGGTGGGTAAATTACGAAAATACCCTTGGTGGATAAATTACGAAAATACCCTTGGTAGGTAAAATTACGGTTATACCCTTAGAGGTTGATTAGCATGATTATGTTGTTTTATGTCTATCTGATTATGATGGTAATTCATGTTATACTTATATTTGATATATGTCTAGTATACATGACATAACGCATACACGAATTATTATGTCATATTGCGCGGTATGATGAGAGGAGGGGAAGATTGATATCGTGACTTGGTCACCAAAGATTTGGTATCACATTCGTGTCTTCGGACACCGTGAGGTTTGGCACCTCATAGCGACTCGTCCTTGTGGTTAATACCACCGTGGGTTGGCCCCACTTTTGAGATATGGGATCGCCGCCATGATTTGGTATCACACGGGGTTGGCCCCACAACTTGATGATTAGTGACTTGGTCACCAGTGGTTTGGCACCACCAAAGATTTGGTATCACATTCGTGTCTTCGGACACCGAGGTTTGGCACCTCATAGCGACTCGTCCTCGTGGTTAATACCACCGTGGGTTGGCCTCACTTTTGAGATATGGGATCGCCGCCAGTGATTTGGTATCACACGGGTTGGCCCCACAACTTGATGATTCGTGACTTGGTCACCGGTGGTTTGGCACCACCGGTGGTTTGGCACCACCGGTGATTTGGTATCACATTCGTGTCTTGGACACCGAAGTTTGGCACCACATAGCGACTCGTCCTCGTGGTTAACACCACCGTGGGTTGGCCCCACTTTTGAGATATGGGATCGCCGCCATGATTTGGTATCACACGGGTTGGCCCCACAGATGGATTATTCGTGACTTTGGTCACCAAAGTGATTTGGTATCACATTTATATTGTGACTTCGGTCACCAGTGGTTTGGCACCACCAAGGGTTTGGTACCACACGGGTAGAAAAGGAGTTATGGATGGCTAGGTTGGGTGCATTATACATATATGTTGCTTTGTTATAATTTGTGTAAGTATGTGGTATTTACCCGGAGAGGGAATATGCATCGAGTCTTGGTGACTCACCTTCTCCTTATCTTTTCGTGTGATTCGTGAGTTTGCGGATGAGGAGCCGGATGAACTCGAGGAGGCCATGCAATAAAATTTGGTTTTACATGAATTTCCAATTGGGTACTTTATTTTAATTTGGTTTTCATATTTTTATGGATTTGTAATAAGGCTGTTTAATTATGTTTTGGATCATTTTTATGTTTTGAATATGTTTAAAATATGGCTTTTAAATTACTTGGTTAATTTAATAATTGAGCCCAAAGTTTTCTAAACTAAAACTCGCAATGGTTTTAAAAATCTTACCATCGGGTAACATGAATAGTTCAATAGTAAAATTACAAGTTAAATGTTTTCAACAGATTAAGTGATTTCCAAAATTCAAGTTTCTATACTCAATTGCAAACGGATTTTCCAAAATGATATTTCAATTTTCTTAAAAGATATAAATGTTTTCTATCATATGATTTATCAACTAAGTTTTAAAGTTTTATGTAATTTCGAAGTAAAATTCAATTTTAACTTATTTTCGACAAATAAAGAATTACAAAGAGTTTTTCACAAAAATTTAATTGTTAATTCGATTCTTTCAAAAATTATTTTCCTTAGTGACATACCAGATTCGGTCGTGACGTATTGATCGGGTTTGGGGTGTTACATACACGATCTTGTAGGACAAATTGGGAGCTAAAGATGCATATTAGGGTTGAAACTGCTATCTATGTCACGAAACCAAGACACCTATGTTGCAAAACCAAAGACAAAAGCAAAAACAAGTCCTGGAATGAAACTGCCTGCTTTGCCATGTCACGCCCCTGTTGTGTAGCGACATGCCCCCTATGTTGCAACACCGCTTCTGTGCAGTCCAAAAATCCCTGCACGTGACAACTACATTTTTAAGGCAATTAGGAGTATTTTTCCTAATCGAACTTTAAGTACTCCAATGATAGTTTAGACACTTTAATATTCCTAGTTTAGCCTATATAAATGCCACTGTAATCAGATTAAAGACACAATTTGGAGGGAGACAAAAATTATTCTTAGGTTTTAATTTTGTTCTTAGTTTTTATTTTGTTTACATTATGTTCTTTTACTTGGAAAATCCTATTCTGAAGTGAGACTTTTGTGAGCAGAGATTGTTCGGGAGCCATGCTTTCATTGATAAATCTATAAGCATCTCTTTCCTTTATTCTATTCTTTATATTTCTTTCTTTAAGATTGAAAATTAAATGTTTCTGTAAAGGTTAGAATCAATTTATGCTTTATACATATTTCGTGTATTTCAATTATATTAACCTAATTAATTGATTGGAAGGTAGAGTGTCATTTGAATTGGTTGGATCTGGTTGAGTGCAATTAAAACCTAGGATTAACGACCCTAGGAAGTCATCTAAGCGGGAATTAACCCGAAATCAGTATTGTCTATCCATGAAAACCTTACCCTACCTTGGTCTGAATAGTGTCATCGAGAGGTGAGTAGTTCTTGCCGACTAGTTAGGTTAGTAGAAGGTTGAAAAGCCCTTTTAGGTTAATAAGTAGCAAACTATTTAGAACCCTACATCAATAATTAATCAGCTAAAACAATTGGATCTAGAATAAAGAAACTCAAATAGTTGAAATAAGGGATGGGAGAAGCCGATACATGAACTTAGGAGTAGGTTTAGGTTTAGTTCAATTCATTTAGTTTATTATTACTATTAACTATTTCTAGGTTAACACTATTATTTTGTGACTCAACTACACTAGTAGTTATTTTTGTTAATTGGCTTAATAACAGTTTTCCCCAAACTGCAATCCCTAGGGTATGATCCTCAGAATACTTATCTAGTGTTTCGTTGTAAAAAAACTATATAACAACTTGACCCGTATACTTGCGAACACTGCCTTAATTCATATATTTAGTTGCAATATTCTAACTTCCAACATTCGTACATCAGGAGGTGGTCAAGTTGTTGGCCCCATTGCTGGGGATTGCGCTGATGATAATTGTTATTAAATCAATTACTTTGTAGAATAATATTCATCAAAAGACGAACGAGTTAGATAGTGTGCTAATTTTATTAATTTATTATTCCTATTTTACTTTCATTTTTATTATTTTTATTATTTCATTATTTTCCTTGTTAATTAAGAAAATTTAATCATGAGTGCAGTTAATGATGATTAGAGTTGGTAAGAAGACAAGACATAGGATGATTTATATGATGACGAAGCTTTGATGGACTAATGGAGTTCGAATAGTGAATGTGAAAAAAAGGGTATACATATAAATCTTTGTCTGAGTTAGATGATAAAATTACTAATATGCCCAAGAACCCAACCAAGTCTTTTTGTAATCCACAAAAGATATCTTCATATGAACCAATTGATCCCAAAAAGCTTTCAGCCTACAACATAGACGCACACATGGATAAATTTGATGATTTTGATAGCTGGTCTGATTCAGATGTGTTGTCACTTTGGTATGACGATTGGCACAATAGCGAAGGACATATTTGGTTGAACAGAGTTTTGACAAATCAGTAGAGTGATAACAATGAATAGAATAACATATGGACAAGCTACCTTACAATGCGTATGAGAGTTATGACTATGAAGACAAAAGGAAGTATATGAAGGAACCCTTATGTGAGCCAAATAAACATCAATCTGAGTATGATTAAATCTACTAAGCTAACAAAGAAACATGCATGGTGTTATCAAACATGTCAGATATGATGACACAAATGGTGACAATGCTTCGAGAGATATTAGAGGCGTTACCTCCACAGAAAGAGATCGTACATGATGTTCTCAACTCTGACCATGATGACCATTGTATTTTCGACAATCTTTCAGACTTAGATGATGGAAATCAATAAGAGTTTGAAATTGGGGATTGTGATGATGAATTGAAGATAACCTAAGGTGTCCCCGATCCAATTGACGTTGAATCAGACATAATAGTAGATGTAGCCATTGACATAAAATTACAAGTAATCACTAACATGAAGCTTAAATCTGTTCTGAATGAAAGTGTAGAAGAGCCAATACACTTTCTGGCGATAGCAGAGAAGGTACCATCTAAATAGATTGATGAGTTTGATTCATTCTCATCCAAAAAGGGAAATAAAGCTAGAGTGACCAAAACTTCTCGCGACATAGGGGGCAAAGAAGATCGAGGCAATAATACCCTGAAAATTAATTTGGGGTTGGCTCGAATTTTGTACCAAATGGCTTGTAATGTGGATGTCGCATCGGTAAAAAATAAGGCAACATCATTGGAATCGATCGAAGGGGCTAGTTCATATATATCGATAACGGAACAAACATTGAATCAAAGTGTCAAGGACCAGCTAGAAGTTCCTCTATGGTAGAGACACGGATTGCCCCGGTTTTTATAGAACTTCTATTTTCTATTTTGTTTTGTTTATTTTATTCATTTGTTTTATTTCTACTTTTTTATATTAATTTTATTTGAGTTTTTTTGTTTTTCCAGAGTAGGTGTAGATACCATGGAGTGGCAGAACCAAAAAATTGAAGAAGCTAGAAACTGGGCACGATGTCTCGACATCGCACCCTAATGTCACAACATCCAAGATAAAATGCCACATCGCAACATTGAAAGTCCAAGTTTATTCAAATTTTTTTATTTAGATGCTCTGCTATCCATTATCAACACTTCTTCGTCTTCTTATATTTATTTATATTTTTTTACATTATAATTCATATTTTTTGTCATAGATTATTTTAGGTACTTTTTCGCCGCTTGGAGTACACAAATCCCGAGATTATCATAACAATAAGGACTTGACCTACTTAGGGAATTTTCTTATTTGCACCTTAATTATTTTACATTAAGGGCAATGTATGTTCTAAAGTGTATGGGAAAGTACATAGGATTAGTTTTTTTTCTATTTTCTTTTGTGTGTTTACTTTGATTTAGATGATTATTTATTTACCAAATTTTTTTTTGTTGCATGGTGCTTGGATTATATTAATACTGTGAAGACTGGTTGAAAATAATAAAGCATGAAATCGTTTTTTTCAAGCATGAAATTTTTTTATTGATATGAGATAATTTGATTATTTTTAAGGGAAATTGATTAGGTTACTTAGTTAAATTGCATAATAGATTAGAAGTACCTAGGTAAGAATGTTAAATGATGCCTTATGAGATATAAGTCTCATAGATAGTCATAGAGACATGATGCTTGAATTGATTATTATTCATCCGGTTTAATTCGAAGCATGAAAGAAATTGCGTTTAGTGGGATGCTTAGGGATGACCTAAGGCATTGTTTTAATAGTAGTTCTCAAATAACCATACCTTAATGCTATGAATCTTATTTTCCTTATTTGAGCCTAATAACTCCTTTTTGATGAACCAATGAAACTGAAACCCAAAAGCCAAACAAAAATTGAAAACTTGAACTTTTCCCTATCCTTGGTCCTCTAATACATTACGAAATAAACATCAAGCCATAGATATTAAGGGTTTAGATAGATACACCACAATGGTTTCAAAAGATTAGAGCGAAAAAGGAATAAACAATATGATATAGTAATTATAGGTCAGGAAAACATGTGTGAAAAAGAAAAGTCCAAAAAAAGTGAAAATTAAAAATGAAAAGAAAAAGTATAGAACATAAACAAAAGCATTATGAGTGAGAAAAAAGCAAAAAGTCAAGTGACAACTAAAAAAGTCACAACAGTAAGAAAAAAAACTCAGTCATCAGTGCATCAAAACTCGCTGAGCTGACCATAGTTGCTAGTATTGTATTGTTTCTTCCTACATGAAGAGATAAGGAAGGTGAGAGAAGGACATAAAATGTAGTGAGCTTGGAAGGGACACTTAGAGGGAAGAGAGGGAACAATGTAATATGCCTAACTGTTTCTAGTGTTTGAATCATTTTGAGCCATATCTTCCTTTTAACTCGTACCGTCCTAAGCCTCAGAATGTTACAAGCCTAGAAGACCAATGTGATTTAAGCAAAAATTAAGTGTGGGGGAGTTTGATCTGCCTCAAGTTACACTATTATTTACATCCCTTTTTACACACAACTTTATCTTGTTTAATAGTTAAATCAAAGCATCTTAGTATATATTTAGGTTTTCATTCTTGAAGTAGTAATTTATACTATTTAGTAATTTTTATTACATCTTAGATATTTAAATAAAGTTACATGGTCTTGTAGGACAAATTAGGAGCTAAATATGCATATTTGGGCCAAAATTGTTGCCTATGTCGCAACACTAAAAATAGAAGAAAAAAACAAGTCCTTGAATGTTAACTCTTGAAAAGAGTTATATTTTGAACCTCTAATCTTGATAAAATGCTTGAACTTAAGTAGATATATTTGCATTTTTAGTTTATTTTTATAACATTACATAATAACACTTCAATTGTGCCTTAAATGTTATTTCATGTTACTTTTATTGTTGGGAAGAAGGGAATTGGTTGTTGTATGCAGCAGGTGCAGGAAAAATGAAGAAAAGGAGTAAAATGAGGAAGATAATGAAGGAAGTGAAATATTTCCGTGGCAAAAGGTTGGATGGATTGCCAACACAAATGCCATGGTAGTTCCAGGAAAATGCTGATGCAACACTCAGTCCTTGTCACTCTAAAATAGCTGGACGTGTACCAAATAAATCCACCTAAAAAAAGAGGGAGAAAACTATGTCTTGAGAGAGGGGGACCTACCCTATAAAAGAAGAAAAAGAAAAGAAAGAGGACACGAGGATTTTGGAGAGGGAATTTGGAGAGAAGTTTTCTCTTCGGAGAAACTCATGAAAAATTCCAGAGAAAAAAGAGAGGGTAGTAGCTTAGGAGGAGACTATAGACGTAAGGAAAGGGATGAGCAATTAGCCTTGGATTCTACACGATTCAGTAGCATCAAAGTGAAAGCTAAAGTGGTGAAAGCTTTCTGTAGTTCTACTTTCATTCTGTTAATTAATTTTTTTTAATTTCTAAACTGTTAATGATGATGTTGAATGTTATTTTGATTTTGGATTTTAAATCCCAACCCATGAGCTAATTTCATTTGGGTAGGAATTATTGGATCTATCTTGATATATTTAATGATCATGGTGATATTTTGAGTAGATCTGTTTGGATTGTTTTAAATATGCGCATGCAAGCTCTAGACATAGATGAATGCATGGTATATCCTTAGACTTGATTTAATTCTGAAAAGGTTAAATAAGTTGGATCGTGATCGAATTATACGAGCGAGTACTAGAGCGAATACTCATAGAACTCTAGACATAGAGTTGTGATATGTATAGAGTAAGGAAGAATATTGTTAGGTATTGTTCTTGAGACTTGTAGACATATAAAGACTTAGAATGATTGCTTTAATTATAGCTTTCAAAAGAAGCAGAATGCATTAGTTATACCCTGAACAGTAATTTGGTCAAGGTTTTTCCATGACATTATTATGTTACTAAGATATAATCCAAGTAATTCTAACCTTCCCATTCAACATCATCAATCCTCTCAACTTTGTCTCGTAGAATTGCCACAAAATTTTATTCATTATTTGATTTTTATATTTCATACATCAATACTTCACTTCAAACCATTATTCTGTTTACTTTGCCATAATTCTAATTAGTATAGTTTATAGCAATAGCTCAACCATATTTTTACCTATTTCGATCCCAGTGGAGACAATCTCACTTATCACTTTACTTGATTCGACGTGTATATTTGCACATTCGCATTACATATTCACATGCGGCAAATTTTTGATGTTGTTTTCAGGGATCAACAATTTGGGGAAATTTGGTTGTTGTTATCTATTTAATTTTGTTAGTTTTAGCTTAGTTGTTTTTTTATTCTTTTTTAGGTTTGCTACTAGTTTATGTGTAAAGGTATTCTCGAGAACGAAGAGTATTCTTTTGACCTAGAAATCGAGAGAGCTTTGAGAGATAGTAGGAGAAAAGAATTGCAAGAAATGATAAAGATTGAAAATGATCCAGGTAGAGAAGATCCATTTCATTGGAATGGTAGGGACAATGATATTCCTCGTGTGATAGATGACAGAGACAAACCCATTAGAGAACATATAGTGCCAATCTTGGATGATTTGAATCCAAGGATTGTCAGGCCACATATTCAAGCCCAACATTTCGAGTTGAAACCAGTGGTGTTTCAAATGCTACAAACAGTAGGAAAATCCACTGGATTACCTACTGAAGATCCAAAGCTGCATTTAAGACTCTATATGGAGGTCTGTGATTCATTCAGGCAACAGGGTGTTCCTGAAGATGCCCTCAAGCTATTTCCTTATTCATTGTGAGATTGTGCCAAAGCATGGTCAATTGTTTTGCTGTCAGGAATAGTGACATCTTGGAATGAAATTGGTCAAAGGTTTTTGTTGTGATATAACCCTTCAAACATGAATGCCAAATTCAGGAATGATATTACATCTTTTCTACAATCTGAAGATGAGACATTATATGAAGCTTAGGAGTGATTCAAGGAATTAATTAGAAAATGCCTGATGCATGGTTTCCAAAACTGGACGTAGATGGAAATGTTTTACAATGGATTAAATGCACATACAAGAATGGTAGTTGATGCATCTGCCAATGGGACTTTGATGCGATCACTTCATTAACAGCTCAAGTATCATCCCTAACTAATATGATTAAAACATTAAAGAGACCAACTATAGTGCAGGAAATAAAAGCATCAGAATTAACATGTGTTTATTATGGGGAAGATCATGTTTTTGATTAATGCCCATCGAACCCAGCCTCAATATGTTACATGGGAAATTTCAATGGAAACAATAACCCATATTCCAATACATACAATCCAGGATGGAAACATCCTAATTTCAGTTAGAGTAATCAAGGAGTGGGAAATTCCAATAATGTTGTTCGAAAAATGTTACAAGTGCACCACCTGGATACGATTAACCTATGTGACAAAAAAATGTTCAACGAAGTTCATCATCATCTTCATCTATGGAAGCTTTATTGAAGGAATACATGACCAATAATGATGCTCTAATACAGAGTCAAGATGCATCTTTAAAGGCTTTAGAAAACCAAGTTGGGCAAATTGCCAGTGCATTAAGCTTAAGACAGAAAAGAGCATTATTGAGTGATACAAAAAATTCAATATCTCAAGGGAAGGAGAATTGCAAAGCCATTACACTCAGAAGTGGTACTCAGCTACCTAGAGTTGTTAATGATGTCGCTGTTGAAGAAGATAGCTCAAACTTCACATATAAGGCAAATTCAGAACCAATAGTAGAGTAATCTACAATTGAGAAGAGCAAGCAAAAAAATGTTGTAGCAGAATCAGCTTTTGTTGCCAATAAGAATGCCATGGAAAAACAACCTGAACAAGTTGAAGGAAGGACATTGCCACCTTTTCCTCAGCAATTTTAGAAGTCGAAGCAAGATTTTCAATTTAAAAAATTCTTGGATGTCCTGAAGCAACTTTATATCAACATATCACTAGTGGAAGCATTGGAACAAACACCCAATTACGTGAATTTCATGAAGGACATATTGTCAAAGAAGCGCAAACTAGGAGAATTTGAAACTATTGCTCTCACTGAAGGATGCACAACAATGTTGATGAACAAATTGCCATTAAAATTGAGGGACTTAGGGAGTTTTACTATTCCTTGCTCAATTGGAAATCATTATGTAGGCAACGCATTATGTAATTTAGGTGCAAGAATAAGTTTAATGCATATGTCAGTTTTCAGGAAATTTGGAATTGGGAAGGTGAGACCTACAACTATCACACTATAATTAGCTGGTCATTCTTATGTTCATCTTGAAGGTAAAATTGAAGATGTGTTGGTAAGAGTTGATAAATTTATTTTTCCAACAAATTTTATTATTCTAGAATGTGAAGCTGATAAGGAGGTACCAATTATTCTTGGAAGACCTTTTCTAGCCACTGGTAGAACATTAATTGATGTACAGAAAGGTGAATTAACAATGAGAGTTAATGACCAAGAGATAACCTTTAATGTTTTTGATGCCATGAAGTGTGCAAATACAGATGAAGATTGTCATGCCATTAGGATTATTGACACAACAGTGAAGGAAGAATTGGCAGAATTTTGTTAGAACAATTTTGATAATGAAACAGACTAAGTTGAGTTGAATGAAGAAGAACTAATTGTAGAATTTAGTGAACTGATAGGGTTAAGCAACTTGAAAATGGAGCAATGAGGAATTTTGAGTTTTTAAATTTATTAAAGCATTCTTTTAAACCTCTTCGACCATTTATAGAGGACCCTCTTACTTTGGAGGTCAAGCCTTTTGCCACTACATTTAAAGTACGCCTACTAAGGAGACAACAACACTTTTCCAGTTGTTATCTCTGTAGAATTAACATCTGATTAAGAGGCTCAATTGTTATGAGTTTTAAAAATATCTAAAAAAGCATTGAAGTGGACAATTACGAATATCAAGGGAATCAATTTGGTAATATGCATGCATAAGATTTTACTAGAGGTCTGCCATGGAAATTCTATTGAGCAACAGAGAAGACTGAACCCCATTATAAAGGAAGTCATTAAAAAGGAGATTATCAAATGGCTTGATGCTGGAATAATCTATCCTATTTTTGATAGTTCGTGTGAAAGCCCTGTTCAATGTGTACCCATGAAAGGGGGTGTTATTGTGGTTAGCAATGATAACAACGAACTCATTCCAGCTCGTACTATCATGGAATGGAAAATTTGCATGGACTATCGAAAGCTCAACAAAGTAACCAAGAATGACAATTTCCTTTGCCATTCATCGATCAAATGTTAGATAGATTAGTGGGAAAAGCCTTTTATTGCTTTTTAGATGGTTATTTGAGGTATAACCAGATTTCTATAGCTCCTACTAACCAAGAAAAGACCACGTTCAAGTGCTCTTATGGAACCTTTTCTTTCAGACGAATGCCATTTGGATTGTGCAATACCCCTACAACATTTTAGCGTTGCATGATGGCAGTATTTTTGGACATGGTGGAGAAATTTTTAAAAGTTTTTATGAATGACTTCTTGGTGTTTGGCGATACTTTTAAAGGTTGTCTAAAAACCTGAAGCTAGTTCTTTATCAGTATGAAGAGACTAACCTTGTTCCGAATTGGGGAAAATGCCATTTCATGGTTTGTGAAGGCATTGTTCTGGGGCATAAAATTTTACAGCAAGGGATTGCCGTGACAAAGAGGACATTGAGGTTATTGAAAAATTTCCACCACCCACTATAGTTCAAGGTATTTGAAGTTTCCTTGGCCATGTAGGATTTTATCGATGATTTATTAAGGATTTTTTGAAGATATCCAAACCCTTATGTGTATTGTTAGATCACAATAGATCTTTCAAGTTTGATAAGCCTTGTGTGCAAGCATTTGAGGAATTGAAAAAGCAACTAATAACAACACCAATTGTCATAGCATAGGACTGGACATTACCTTTTGAACTTATGTGTGATGCAAGTGATTTTGCTGTAGGAGCAATGCTTGGGAAAATGAATAAAAAAGTGTTTCATGCCATTTAATATGCAAGCCAGACACTGACAAATACGCAGTTAAACTACACTACTACTCAGAAGAAACTATTGGTTGTGGTATTTGCATCTGAGAAATTCAGATCTTATTTAGTTGGCACCAAAATTATAGTTTATACAAATCATTCTGCGATTAAGTATTTGGTGACCAAGGAAGATGCCAAGCAAAGATTAATTCGGTGGATATTGCTACTATAAGAATTTAATCTAGAAATTCGATATAGGAAAGGTATAAAGAATCGAGTGGCTAGTCACTTGTCATGGCTTGAAGTAGGAAATGAAGACGACAATATTCAACTCATTAAGTAGGATTTTCCACATGTGTAACTGCTGGTTGTCACAATACCTTGGTATGATGATATTGTCAATTTAGTAGTAAGTATGTAACACCCCAAATCCAGCCTAGACGTTATGGCCGGATCTAGCATGTCACATCAAAGGTTATTTAAAAACTATGCGTTCATTAAAACCCTTCCTCAACTTAAGACCTTCTACCATTTAAAAAATCTGAATTTCGTTGCTTACAAAAACAAGATCTTGCCCAAAGTTATTTTCTTACAAAAATATTATTATTTTCAAAAATTTGTTTTGTTGTAGAAGTCTGACTTAAATGGTTGTGAAAACGTGATAATTTGAAAACAGTAGTTATTGCTTTAAAACCCGTGTTTAATAGATTAGTAGTTTGTAATATAAAAGAAATACCAAATTAAAGTTAAAAAGAAAATCCCAATGGCCTTATTACAAAAATTATTAACCCAATAATTAAAATAACCAAATAAAAGTAAAATTTCTATGTTCAAACTTAAAACATATCCGACGTGTGGCCACCTCCAAGTCCTCTGCAGTCCAAATCCTCTAAGGCTAGGGATTACCTGCACGGTTAAAAGAAAGGGTCAGTTACGAGAACTCAGTGTGTAATCCCCTAATACAGTCACAGTCTGGGCCTAAGCCCTATTCGGTAACGGTCTGGGCCTAAGCCCTATAAACATATCAATGCAATGAACATGTACCCACCCATACCAACCAAACTCTCTACCCGTACCAACTAATCTCTCCATGTGGGGACCATTTCAACCCACCCAGCCAAACTCTCCAATAATGCAACATAGCTGCTAATAACGGTATATGTGGCTGAGCCACTAAAATAAGAATATGTGGCGATGTCACTATAATAGTATGTGGCGATGCCATTGTAACGGTATGTGGCAATGCCACTAGAACGGTACTTCCTCCATTCAGCAAACCCAACCCATTGCAATATGTTATGAATGTAGTGTATTACGATCATATACATATATATATATATAAATCACATAAACAACATTTAAACTACCACTAAGGGTAAAACGGTCATTTTGTCATTTAGGGGTAATACGGTAATTTACCCATCAAGGGTATTTTGCTAATTTACTCATCAAGGGTATTTTGGTAATTTATCTACTAAGGGTATTTTGATAATTTATCCACTAAGGGTATTTCGATAATTTACCCATTAAGGGTATTTCGATAAATTACCCACTAAGGGTATTTTGGTGATTTACCCATTTATCGGCTTTTTCGGAGGCCTACTATCGCTTCGAGCGACAAAGGTTCCCTTGTGGTCATAGTTGTGTAATTGGGCCTAAAGTCCAATTTTGGCCCAAACTGGCCCACATGCTCGTGTGGCCCAATCAGACCATTTTTGGTCTCAGTTCTACAGACTTCGCAGCCGTATCATTTATTTGGTACTTACCATCAATTTCGCTAATGTGGGCCCGTTAACCCCTTTGGGCCCACTTAGTCCACTACGAATCAACAAGGCCCATTACAGCCTTAGTCCCACAAGAGAGTTCGTGACACTCCCAATAGGCTATTGCCAACACTTGTGGATTTGTTTATCACTATGAGCGTTCGCACACTCGAGTGATTTCAAATGCCAATATTCTAACTTTTTGGTACTTCGACTTTTAGTCGATTCACAGATCATAGCATTAGCAGAGTAAATGGAGGTGTGAGATTACACACCTTGATTACGAGTTGTGGTTTCAACCGCTTCCAAGACACCACGAACGCGATCTCCTTCAGTGCACCAGGTAATCGACCCTATCCCTTGGCTATGGAAACCAAGACCCTAACAACATTTGATGAGCAACAAAATGTTAGTAATCATCCAACATTCGCCCCCCACAGAGGAGAGACCGAAGCCTGTTCGAATAATCACAAGCGATCTAACTATAACCGGGATTAAAGAAATACTAGCATTACTCCACATTTACCAAAGCACCATAAAATTCAGCTCTTGCCTCGCAAGAAGTTTCGCCCCTCACAACAGAGAACAAAATGTTCAAAATGAAGAGAGTATGTAGGTTCGGCTTACAAGGTTTGGCCAGTAAAAGGAGTACTAACAATTCAAGAAGAATAGTATTCGGCTTAGGGAGAAACCATAAAGGGAGGTGTAACATCCTAAAAATGTGAGTATCGACATGTTGCATGTTTTTGGTGTTTAGCTTGTGAATGATTAAATTTGTGTGCTTAATATAGTCTTGAGAAGGCTTGAGTTTATTTGGAATTAGAATAAACTTTAGTAAAGAGTACCTTACTGTAGAGGAATTAAGTGATCTTGAAGTTTAAGTAAATTAAGTGGTAAAAGATAGCATAAGTTGAGCTATTGGGCAAGAGGTTATGCGCTACATGTATGGTCTTGGGGGGGGAGGTTCGAATCCCCTAGTTTGCATAATTGTGAACTTTTATTTTTGCTTTTTCCTAGGAAGTGTCGGCCAAGCTCTATTCTTGGTAAAGATGGACCAATTCTTTTATGGTAAGGTGGTTAAAGGTTATGGCAAACATGAATTTAGGGATTGAATTTGATTGATTTTGGGGATAGGATTTCTAAACTTTTAGAAGGTGGAGGAACATAAGGCACCTCTTAAGGGAGGATGTTTTGGAAAGTTAAGTTGGCCAAGTTTGACCATGTATTTGGACGGTTTAGGGGACAAAAGGGGGGAGGCCGAATTTTTGGTGTTAGGTTTGGTATGGTTTTGGTCATTTTTGTTTTACAAGACATTTTTCTCTTTTCATCTTGTTCTCTCAAAACTGAAGGTGTATTGGCTTGGAAGGATCATCTTTGCTTTACCTTTTTGGTCATATTTTGTCAATTCAACTTGTGTCATTTTCTAGTGCCTAAAACATCAAGCACAAACATCATCTCTTCCTCCTCTCCCATGGCCGAATGCACCATTGTTTCAAACTCTCTCTCTCTTTGCTTTTCTTTCATCTTTGAAAATTAAATCATAAACCTCTCATCCTCATTCTCTTTCTTTCATCATTTATTTTCTTTTCAACCATTCTCTTTTCTCCTTTGTTTTTTCATAGTCGAAACTTCCATACTTCATAGATAATCTTCTCAATCTTTCTTCTTTTAAATTTTGGACTATAGTGAGATAGTGGTGGGTCGAATTATCACATTTTCAAGGACTTCGTGAAGCCATTCGAGTTGGAACATATCTATCAAGGTAAAAGAAACCCTTCATGGATGTTATGATCACCCTTATTATTTTCAATGATATTCAATCGGGATTGATAACCGGAAGTTTTGTTTATATGGATTCTTTTGGGAATCATTCGAAATTATAAGGTAAGTCAAAATACGCTCATTTAGATCACTAGTCTTAAATTTTGATATATTGTTAGGACTAATAACCTTTTGTCATTGGAAGCAAACAAGATAGGTTCGAAAAGGGTGGTGAATAGTGTTCAAAAGAGGGGTGGTTTCGCTATTTCCCCTAAATTCAAACGAACGGTTGTTTCAGGAATCCGAGATTTTCCACTGGGTTGTGGACCCTCACCCGACGAAAATCAATTATTTGAAGTCATTCGTACTCCTGAGCCTTTGTTTGTTCGTGGATATTCAACGGGTAACGGATCATCAATCGGGGAGAAATCACAAATAGAAGTTGTTCAAAATTCTAAGGGTAAAAGTTTAGACCGCTTATTTTAAGAATAGATTTACAAATAAGTATTAGTGCTCTAATCTATCGTGATGCGTTTTTAGGTATCGTCGAGCGAGAAAGTATAGTTCTCACCGTAATCATTTGTGTAACTTCACACTTATCTCATGGGTTATATTATACCGTAAGCGTTAGAATAAAAATCGTAAATGCAGTAAAATTGGAAAATACAGTATATTAGCAGTTTTTGTGTGAATGCATGAAACCAAAATTTAGGTTGTGAAAAAAAATTACGGATTTGCCCTTAATGGGCTATTTTGTTAAAAAAAAAGTGATATTTTGGGCCATATGATTATTTTGATAAATTGGCCAAGTGTGGAAATTGTGAAAAGGTCTCATGTGTTAAATGGACCGAATTATGAAATGTCCCTATGGACCGAATTACGAAAATACCCTTTATGGGCCAAATTAAAATATGTTGCTTTATAGGCCAAATGTGATATTTAATATATGAGCTAAATGTGATATGAGATGAAATGGGCCAAGTTTGCTAGATCGTTAAATGGGCCAAATTTCTATTTTGACTAATGGGCCAAATTGATAACTTGTAATATGGGCTTTTTGTTAAATTTACCTTATGAATTTTTGTTATGCATTATATATATACATGACTGCATGGGTTGGGATAATTGACGAAGAGAAGAAAGGCCTGTTGCCAAAAATCTAGTTCGGTGGTTCTACCACAAATATTATAAATAGCCTCTTTCCAAAAATCTAGTTCGGTGGTTCTACCACAAATATTATAAATGGCCTGTTGCCAAAATCAAGTTCGGTGACTCTGTCACAATGGCCTATTGCCACAAATATTATAATTGGCTTAATGCCTGCTATTGATGTGTTGGCGGGGTGGGTTGACTTGATCCCCACATGTGTGATGGTTGGTACGGGTGGTGTGTAGCGGATGGAAATTAGGCTCGGTTGGGAATTGCATATCACATGTATTATTTTATATTTGATTTATATATATCGTATTTTGTAAAGGGGCTCAAGCCCAATTGAATGCTTAATGGTTATGGCCCAGTGAACACGGTAAGTGGGTTACACATTGAGTTCTTAGTAGCTCACCCCGTTTTTCTTACCCTTCTCAGGTAATAATAATTGAGGGATGCTTGGGCCGGGGATGACTTTGTGTGGAGGCCATACTATAAATGGTGGTTTATATAAACTTTTATTTTCTTTAATTATTTTCATTTAAGTACTTTTTCAATTATGATGTAATAAGGCCTCCGTATTATTTTCTTGGATTTTTATTTTGTGGATGGTTTTAAGATGTTTTAGATTCTTATATTGACCTGTTTTAATTTTTATAAATGTTTTCTTAAACTTTCGTATAAAATATAGGTTTTTCTTAAATATTACTAAAACGTAGGAATTCCTTTGAAAACTCTTTTATAAAAATATTTCAACCAATCAATTTAAATTTTAATCGGTTCTTACTCTAAAAAAAACAATTGATAAACTCTTGAGCTTACAAATCATTGATTTCTAATAAACCTCGATTTTTGATAAACTCATTCTCTAAAATCGTTTTGAAGATTTGAAATCTTACATCATTGATGATTAAACACACGTTTGTTTTGTGTGGCATGCCAAAATCCAGACGTAATGCATAGGCCGAGTTTGGAGTGTTACAGGAAGAGTGTAGCTACGGCTTAGAAGCAATGAAAAGAACGAATGGTTAGGAAGAAGAGTAATGGAAAAAAGGAAGGAAAGAAGGTGAGAGTAAAGGCTTACCAATTCGGCACTTAGCAGGAAAATGAAGGAGAAAGAAAGATGAAGAAAAAGTGAATAGCTATTAGCAAAAAAAGATAAGTGCATGAAAGGTAGAATGGGCACGAAGAGGAGAAAATAATGCACTAAAACTTCAAAGGAGATAGACCCGAAATGAACCAAAAGGAAGTAGCAAAACACAGAGGAATTTCGATTTGCACTCCCACTTAAATGGCCGAAAATGCTTCCAAATGACTCCCCTAACCGAAATCTCCCCCCTTAGCCACACTTCCACATTCGGCCAACTCTCCCACTCTTCTCCCTTCTTTGATTCTCTCCACCATCCTCTCCTTGAATCACTCCTAGCCTCCCATTCAAATTTGTTGACCAAGTCTTCAACAATCCTTGTAGAGTTTGATCCGAACTCTACCTCTTGCTCTCTCAAGTCACAAAATAAAAGCCTCTAGTTGTAATTTGTGGGATTCGAACCCCCTCCCTTCATGCCTTCCTAATGACGCCATAGCCACCTTGCTGCATGCTCAACTTGTGTTAGTAAAACACACTCAAATTTACTTAAGTCTAACATCAACCAGCCCTCTCCTCTTAAGGGCCAAAAACTAAAATTTTTTCAAGGCTCAAACTCGATCCCAGGCCTCCCTAGAACCCCCAAATACATTCAAATAACTAGCTAAGGAAGCACAACATGAAACTATGTAAAAATTACAACCCCTAATATTTGGGACGTTACAACTCTACCCCCATAAGAAATTTCGGCCTTGAAATTTACATAATTAGAAGATGTGAGGGTATTGCTGATGTATCGCCTCTTCAGGCTCCCACGTGGCTTCCTCTGAACCGTGATTACGCCACAACACTTTGTCTAATGGAACAGATTTCCTCCTTAGCACCTTAACATACCTAACCAGAATTTGCGCCGATTCTTACTCAAAAGTCAAATCAGATATTACCTTGATCTCCTCCACTGACACTATATGAGAAGGATCAGAATTGTATGACCTCATCATCGAAATGTGGAATACATTATGTATACGATCTAACTCAGGAGGCAGTTCCAGCTGATAGGCAACCAGTCCTACACGCTTTAATATCCGGTAAGGTTTGATAAATCTAGGGCTCAGCTTACCTTTCTGCCCAAATCTCAGAATCTTGTTCCATGGTGAGACCTTTAAGAAAACATAATCTCCCACCAAGTACTGATAGTCTAGAATTGTCGAGTTTTAAAATTTATAAAGAGAATGATCAAACATGGAAACTAACTCTGACAACAACTTAAGGCAAGTGCACCTATCAAACAATAGTATAGTTTAGGCAAGACCGGATTGTCGAACCCAAGGGAATTAAAAGTACTAATACTCACTTTCTTTCTATTATTTAGCCTAAATATTAAGTGATTTGGTTGTTTAAACTAAAAACTAACTGGCTACTAAGCTAAAGACGCAAAGACAAAAAGAACAAATTGAAGAATAACTTTTAGAAAAACTCAGTTGATCACGACGATACCCTAGAAGGAATCCACTTAGACTTCACTTGTTATCTAACACTGAACCAGACGATTTATTCACTTAGCTTGATCCGTAAGACTCCCTAATTTATATCAAACCCTCTCTCGAGGCGAATAACGTCAAACCCTAGGTTGATTAATTGAAATCTATTTCTAACTAAAACCCCTAGAATCGCATTAACTCGATCTATGGACTCCCATATTAGGTTTCACCCTAATCTGGTAAAATCTCGTCACCATTTCTCTAGGCGTACGATCAACTCCACTTAATTATGATAGATCTACTCTTAAGTAGGGACTTTCGCTCCACCACCTAAGCACATCACACTTGAATTAATATTCTGGAAATATCAACACAAGAATTAAGCATACATAATTAAGAACAAACTAAGTATTTATCATATAGTTCAGAAAACCATAACAAGATTCATCTAGGTTTTATCTCCTTCAGGTATCTGAAGGGTTTAATTCATAATGATAAAATAAAACATCTCAAGAGAAAAGGTAAAACAAAACATAAGAAATCCCTAAAACCCCCTGAAGGAATTGAAGGAGAGATCCGTCGTCTTGAGTAGAATTTTAGCTTTTTGAGATGGATCAACTGGCTATCTTCGAGTGATTCCCACGAATTTGGCCTTCTGGCTCGGCTCATTGGCCTAGTTGACTGCCTAACTAACTGTCCTCCTTCAGGTTACACTTAGGGTCTTTATATAGGCTCTTGGAATGCGTTTCTTTCTCCTTAAGTATCCTTTTCCGAGTGAAATTCCTCTTTTCCATGATAGGGCCACGGCCATGGCACACGTCCGTGTGAATCAACTTCAAGTTATGTTTCAGTTCTGTTGATTGAGGCATAGCCATGTAAATCATGGTTAGGCCGTGTTCTAGTTAATTGACGAGGCACGGTCGTGTGGCTTGAAGTCTAGGCCGTGTCGATTTCCACTTTGGCCCAAATTGGCCCATTTTAAGCTCGTTTCCCATTTTTTTCGTCCCTAGGTGCTTTCCTATGTATAAAACATGAAAAGAAAGGATTAAGAGCTCCTTTTTACATAAATAAAGGGTTAAATAATACAAAAGCATGCTAAATATGGGGTTAAAATATGTTACTTTTACGATTTATCAAATACCCCCACACTTAAGCTTTTGCATGTCCTCAAGCAAAATTCTCAACTTACAATTAAAACGAACTTTCCAAATTCATAACTCCTATCAATAATGCCTCATCATAATTCATAGATAATTCATACATGGATAATTTAACTCAAAGACTCCTAAAGATTCAAACAATTTTAAGTCATATATTTGTAGCATGAAAACATAGGAGTCTCCCCTTATCTAAATAAATACCTTTAATTTAAAACTGCCAAGGATTGACATCCTCACTAAAGATTCACTCAAAGCATTCGAAGTGTTTAAGGTTCAAGAATAAGCACTCATAAGTCGAACCTGAAAAGTTATTCCCATAGGCTTGCCTGAAAATCAAATCGCCACCACTGTAATATGAGATGATACACAAATCAAAAGGTCTTTAATAGGGTTGTAACGGGGCTTGGGTTAAAGGTATGGATAAAGGCTGAATTAGAAGGTTTTAAAAATCGAGATTGAATTGACAAATCACCTAACTACAAACAATGAACTAGAAAATAAATGATTACATCAATTGAAACTTTGAAACTAAATATACGAGCTTTTTCTTTGATAATTGAAATTTAAATGTACAAGCTCACCTTTTATATTACTAATACTGAATATACTTCGATTTTTTCATTTTTTTCATTTTTTTAAGAAAAAACTAATAAATACATAATAAAGAAAGAACTTTATCAACTGAAATAAACTAATTAGGTACTGATCAAATAAATTATCGATAGAAGGGTAGTAAAAAAGAATGGTGATAACAAATACAAAGGGTTTTTTGGTTAATAGTAGTGGGTGAATCAATAAAAAGGGTTGTTAGGATCAATGGGGTTCATTAAGGGTTAATTGTGAAGGTAGGCTTTTTAGTGGAGTGAGTGGGTTAAAACCTAAGTGCCTTTATCATCTCAATATATCAAATCAATAATGTGGTCTTGACATGTATAATCGAGGCAAGTTCTAGAATAACAATTCGGTGCTGACACACTCATAATCAATAAGGTGAGCACGAAAAAGAATGTATGCTCTATAAGGCTCAAAATATCACAAAAATTATGAGTTATTTGACATCAATCCCTGTAAATTTCAAACTTCAAGGTAATATTCAAATTTAGTTCAACAACCTAAAAAATTTTTGATTTCTTGAAAAATAGACTTATCATGGTTGTCTCTCTAGTATTCTTCAGATTTAACCATCAATGCACAATTATCAATGACTTAATCCAAAACATATTAATAAAAATCATAAATCATCAAAAATTTCACCCTAAATAGTAATATGAGAAAAATACTTAAGAACTAGATAAAATTCAGGGATTTGAGAATAATGCAAAAAGTTAGGTACTATTACCCCCTACACTTAAGATGTACATTGCCTTCAATGTACAAAGATAGAAAATCATGTTACAATAAAATCAAAAGAGATGGGGGAAAGTAACACTTCCTGAATTTTGGATGACTTTGGGAGTTGGCAGTTGTCGTGGTAAAAGATGACTTATGTATTAGTGAATAACTCCTAATGATTGGTTCGTTTATATGGAGTGTGCAATTGAAACTGCGAAGTCATCAGTTAGACATCTCAGAGGTGTAAATAAATATGTGTTAGGTATACTCGAAGGTTAGTGTAACATCCCAAAGTTGGGCCTGTTAGGTTTGGGCCCATTGGGCCTTAGGCGTAGGAGCGTTTAAAATTTTTGAGAACAAGAGAACGGCTTTAATGCAAGTTGGATCTAGTAGGTGAGTGATTTTGGAAGGTTAGGGGGCTTCTATGAAGTCCTGGGTTCAAGTTAGGCCTTAGGAAAAATTTTGGTTTTAGGTGAAAAAAACCCTAGGAGTTAGTAGTAGGCTTTAAGAAATAAATATGGAGAAAAATGACACAAGTGGAGTGTGTGACGCCACATAAGAGACAAGGGGGTGACGCCACAAGGAAGGAAGGAGGTCCAAGGTTCAAGTCTTGGCTCTTGCATTTTGGTTTTTTATTTAAAGGGACTCTAGAATTTTGCCATAGGGTTATATTTAGTTGCACATGGTTTTAGACACAAGGAGCTAGTTGGTAAAGTGGCTAGCGGCGTGGATTATGCTACAGGGGAGCCTAGGTTCGAATCTCATGACAAGAAAGAGAGTATTTATTTTGCGGATTGGACGGGAAGAGTTTGAGTTGGATTTAAACTCTACTGACAGAGGGATCCCACATCGAAAAGATACAAAGAATGAAGGTAAGAGGCTAGCTATATAGAGAGCTGCCTAGAAGGAGAAGGAGCATACCTGGTTGGCGTTGGGTATGGGACTGCTCGGAGCACTGTTTAGCAGTTTCAGATTCCTATCAGGTGTATATTCTCTCTACTCTAGCTGTAGAGCGGCAAATGCCGAAATGCCGATCACACGGCGATGATAGCCACACAAGCGTGCGAGCACACGTCTGGAAGCTTTGACGCGATAGTCGAGGCCACCATGAGTATTCTTGTAGGTGTGGACTGTTGGGCCACGATGGCCCGAAAGGGGCCAAGTGGGCCCAATGGGCCTAGGGGCCCATATGAGTAAATTGTATGATTGAGTAGTAAATAGTGAACTAGACTAAGTGAATCTCATATATGTGGCTAGGTTTGGGCTAAATGTGCCACACGAGTGTGTGGGCCCATTTGGGCTGAGAATGGGCCTTAGGCCCATTCACTTCATTTCTCGGTTGAGAATTTTTGAGTCATTCGAGGCGATAGTGGACCTTCTGTTGGGTCGTTAATACCCCTGGTTTGCAAAATTATCGAAATACCCCTAGTTTGTAAAATTACCGAAATACCCCTGGTTTACGAAATTACTGAATTACCCTTGGTAGGTAAATTACTTGAAACCTTCGGTGCATAAAATTATCGTTATACCCTTCGGGGTTGATTAGCGTGATTGTGTGTAAAACTTCACACTTTAATATTAATATGTGATACTAACCGTTTGGGGCTAAAAAGCCAAAGTGACTAAATGGATAAGTCGTTATGTCTCTATATGGGTATGGTCGGAATACCAGGTAAGTACCTTGATGTTTTATGTATGAGCTAATAAATGTATGCCATAATGATATTGTGCATTTAACAGCATGTTGCATTCGTTTGATATGTATGGTATGCATCGGTTGGTTTATGATGAAAAGGGGAAGTGCTTAAGACTGTCACTAGTAGTTTGGTACCACAAGTGGGTTGGCCCTACGTATTCTCTTTTGTCACATTTGTCACCAGTGGTTTGGAACCACCAGTGGTTAGGTACCACCAGTGGCTAGGTGCCACAGTTATTGGTTAAATTCAAGAGATGCGGAGATTGAACATAATAGGTTGGTTAGGTTGCATCACATTCTTGATTCGTGACAAAGTCTCAGTGGTTTGGAACCACCAGTGGTTTGGTACCACATATTGATGATTTCGTGACTCGTCCCAGTGGTTTGGTACCACAGGGGGTTGGCCCCACATATATGATTATTCGGGATTGTCACTAGTGGTTTGGTACCACAAGTGGGTAGGCCCCACATATGATATTTTGTGACTCTGTCACCAGTGGCTAGGTGCCACATATGGAGTGTAGCAGATGGAGGGTTGATTGTAGAAATCCCCACGGTGTGATTGGCTAGTACGGGTGGTGTATAGAGGATGGAAATCTAGGTTGGGTTGGGTTTGCATCGCATTGCATACATTATCTTCTGTGACATATGATATGGGTTAAGGCTCAACTGAGGATATTTGGGGCTAAGGCCCAATTGCCACCGTTACCGTAATGGGCTTCAACTCAGATTGTTGTGATGCATGTTCTTACCGATGAGGGTTGTACACACTGAGTTTTCGTAAACTCACTGTAACATCATGAATTAGGGGTTGTTTGTAATTATTTTCCCATATGTGTGCTTGAAGAAGTGAATCCTATGATTGCTAGGCATGTTTAGGGTCTAGTCATAACCCCGAGCTAGGCCTGACTTAGGACTAAAAATTTCTTTTTAAGTGTTTAAAAGAAGGAAGCTAGGTAAGATACGGGTTAAGTAAAATTTCAGGCGAAGCATGACATAAAGAACTAATTGGCAAAGTGGCTTTCATGCGCCACTTAGGAGTTTGGAGGTGGCGATGGGTGCAGGTCTTAGGTTCGAGCTGCTGGAGTGGCGTTTTGGAGTTTTATTTTCTTTTGCCTTAAGAAGGGAGTCGGCCTAGAAGGCCTTAAGAATAAATGTCGAGGTTTTATGACATGAAAGTCGATGAGGAAGAGTGGCTTGGGGCGTTGTAAGGGGCTGCGGCAGATTGCTCCATCAGGTCCTGGGTTCGAACCAAAGAAGCTGCAGGTTGGTATTTTATTTTTTCTCCAAGCTGGCGTGAATGGGAGAGTGAGTGAATGGCTTGATTTTGGACTCCTAATGTGATAAGGATAGGCTTAAACTTTTGCACATATTTTAGGCTGGAGGAGTAGTGCTAGTAGTTTATTTTCTTTTTATTTATTGAAGTGGTGGATAGGAGATAAATGGAAGATAAATGTTATTCTTTTTGGGTGATAATTAAGCTGGAAATTATCACAAAAAGAGAGGTGATGGCCGGTTATGGGACTCCTTGGGGGGCCATCTACAATCGGTTTTATCATTAGGGAGGTGCCAAAAATTGATCAAAATTATTTCTTTTCTTTTCTTTTCCAAATTGGTTGCTGGCCGAATCTCCCTACACCCTCCTCTCCCTCTTTTCTATTTTGTTTCGAAAGCCGAAAGCCATTATTTCTCTGTCGATTTCAACAAGAGCTTTAACCGAATTCATAGGCTCACAATCTCTCTTCCCTTTGAGTTTATCTCTTCACCATCCTAAAGTGCCGAAATCAAGGTTTCTTTGTGGGCAAGGCCGAATCCATCATTAAGGTAAGGGTGCGGCAACTTTGCTCCTTTCGGGATTTAAGTTATGGCTGAATGGCCTTTAGCTCTAATAAAGTGATTAAACCAATTGTAGGAAAGGACTTTAGCCGTTTGAAGGAAGCTTTCGGGTTTTGTTAAAGTGGTGAGTAACATTCGGCCATAGGCCTTGATTATGTATAAGTGTGCAAGCCAATTTTAACATGTTTTTTGGTAGGGATCTCGAAGACTCAAGTGACAAATTCGGGATTTCGGTAAGTTTGGTATTGGTTAAGCACATTCGGCCAAAGGCCATATTTCTGGTACAATTGATCCTTCGGGATTATTAGTATATCCAAATAGGCCTATGTCACTAACTTGGTTGTTGGCCGAATATAGGGTCAAAGGATCTAGCATCGTAGAACGGATCTTCGGGATCTAGGAATTTCGTTAGTAACAGGTGTGTAAAACTCTTTACACACTTTATTAGAATACATCACTATATTGTTGTTTTTCTTGTAGTTATGGTAGTGATTTGCTTGTGGGCATAAGCATGGATTCTGGGTAAGTCCCCTATTACATGATCTATGACGTATGTGTATGCCATCATATGCTGTTGAATGCTATGCTATGCATAAAAGCATGTTATATAGGATTATGATATTTGTTATGAAAGCATGATGATGGTGGGATTGATGAGAGGAGGGGGATGATTTCTATGGACTGTCACCAGTGGTTTTGACCACAAGATGGGTTGGCCCCATCAGATAAATTGTGACTTCGGTCACTAGTGGTTTTGACCACATCGTTGTTAAATTGTGACTAAGTCCCAGTGGTTTGGTACCACCAGTGGTTTTGACCACATTATGATATTTGTGACCTATGGTTATCAGTGGTTTTGACCACACGATAGGTTGGCCCCATCATTTAATTTGTGACACTAGTCACCAGTAGTTTTGACCACCAGTGGTTTTGACCACACGGGGTAGTTAAAGGAGTATGGATGGTTAGTGGGGTTGCATATTTGCATGTTTATTAATAATCTGTGTATGAGTTACATTTCCAGGTGGGGGATTTACACACTGAGTGTTGGTGACTCACCCCTTCCCTTACTATTTTGCAGATGAGTAGATCGCGGAGATGGAGCCGGGGAGGACTCAAGGCGGCCATGCTTGTTTCTCAGATTTGGAACCCTATTTAAATCAATTTTAGTTCATTTATTTTCTAAGAATTTTTATTTTGGGTTGTAATAAGGCCACTAATTATTATTTGGATGTTTATTTTATTGTTTTATTTTTCCTATGTTATATTACAAATGAAATTTATAAATGTTATGTGAACCGGTTAAAAGTAACTTTTTCAAACTTAATAACTTCTACGGGTTTTCAAAGATGTTACCATCGGGTAACAAAATACACCAAGCTAATTATAACCTTGACAATTTTAAAATTTTCATGATCAAACGTTTTCAAAGGGTTTATCAACACAACCATGTTTATAAAAATAATCCCAACTGAGTTTTATCAAACCCTGTTTTAATACCTTAGCCACATTTTAACAAGTTTTCACCAGACACTCAAAATGTTTCAAATCATTTTACTCCGTGACATACTAGATCCGGTCAAGACTCATGGGTCGGGTTTGGGGTGTTACATTTTTGGTATCAGAGCCCGATTCAAAACTCGACTGTGGGGGCCCAAGGCCCAAAATGTTTTGTTTTTGTTAGTTGGCCTTATTAGAATGTTTTGGGAAATTGTTTATGGCTGGAACAGCATGGCACCGAGTCTCCAGCACCAATCTGCCCATGTAAGTAATTCTATCTATTTTTGGTGAATCTTTGATAGGGGTAGAAGGGTAAATGGTGAATGTAGACTATTAGAATAGGAATTGTTGAACCCTAGGGGTAGCATACCCCAACAAACAATACATAAGATTTAATAATTCCCTAAACAACCCTGTGAGTTGTCACTGAGCAAGGGATATGGCAATCGTTATCGCATGTCTAGGATTGGATTGGTGGGAGCACGGTATTTAAGCGATCTGGTGACTCACCTCCTACTCACTTGAATCCTACAGTGCGTAGTGACGGTTTATCCTAGCGGAGACGACACACTCACAGGCTAAACTTGATAACTAAAACCTGAAAGGGACTAGCCATTTTGTTTTTGAAGTAATTAAAACCTTGTTTTAAAAAAATGACCAAAATACCCCTCAGTTTAAAAAATGACCAAAATACCCTTAGCTTTTAAATTACCAAAATACCCTCCGTATGAAAAATTTCCAAAATATCCTTCTTTTGTGAAATCAATTAGAACCAAATTTTGAAAATCTTTTTATGAAAATGCCCTGATTATGAAAATTACAAAATTGCCCCTAACCAACAAAATTACCAGAATGACCCTGATCTTCAAAATTTTGCAACATCACTATTTTGGAAAATACAATTCTCAAAAAGAACCCTCAAAGTTTTACAACTTTTGAGATATCCCTGATTTATTAAATTTTACAAATTCAGCCTGATTTGTGAAAAAATTACCGAAATACCCCTGAGGTTCAAAATTACCAAAATACCCCCGGATTTTAAAATTTTTCAAGATACCCTAGGAATTTTAAAAGTTCCAAAATACTTTTTGACAAAATCATCCAAGAACTTTTATTTTTGAAAAATTACAAAAATACCCCTATAGGACAAATTACAAAAATACCCCTGGGTAGTGGAAAAACAATCACAATGAAATCTACAACGTCTCTTTGAATGACTGAATGGAAAACTGTGTGCATGTATGATTACAAAAGAACCACTCCTAAAACTCTTATCATAAAATTTCTTCGCGGATAACCAGTGAAACAAGTACTAATGCATAAAATTCTTAATCAGATAAACGCGAACGAGAATAATGAGTACAAGAGGTCGTGGACGTCCGCCCCATGGCCGTGGTAGAGGTAGGATGACCTTGTCTGAGCCAGCAAGGTCTGGTCATGGGTCTGAAAATGAGATGTCGGATCTGCCGGTGACAGAAACTGAGTTTCAAGATCAGACTGGTGGTAATGACGTAGTATCCCAAGCAGTGCTACGAGTGTTGGAACGAGTTGCTGAGGCAGATGCGGGCGCAGGAGCCTGTAAATTCGTGATTGAACGACTCCGGGCTAATGGAGCAGAGGTGTTTAGAGGAGTTTCTGGAGTGGCACCCAGTACGGCGGAATATTGGTTAGAATCTACTGAGAGGATCATGGGCGACCTGGATTTCACAGCTGAGGAGAAGTTGAAGGGTATCATCTCTCTGCTTCGGGATGAGTCATATCAGTGGTGGTCACTGTAAGGGATGGAGCGATGGCAAAGGATCTCACTTGGGAATTCTTTAAGGCCGCCTATCAAAAGAAATACGTTGGAACCAGTTACATGGATGCACAGCGGAAAGCTTTCTTGAACCTGGTTCAAGGCAATAAGACGGTGGCGGAGTATGAGGCCAAATTTCTCCGGTTGAGTAGGTATGCTCGTGGTGTTGTGAGTACCGAGAATGAACGCTGTGTCAGATTCGAGGATGGGCTGAGAGATGAGTTGGGGATGATGGTAGCTCCACAATAGGAATGGGAGCTCGCTGTCCTATTAGAGAAATCGAAGGTTGCTGAAGGGGTAAGACAGTCGGTTAGACAGAATCAAGATAGGAGTTGGAATAAGAGGAGCTCCGGATCTTCAAAGTTTTCTGGTAGTCAGTAGAAGAGGACAAGGTTTGGTGGGTCGGATCAAGCTGCTAGGCCTGCTGCTGCTGTTAATCCTCAATGGCGGCCACGGTGTGCCCGGTGTGGGAAGTCTCACACGGGGGAGTGTTGGAATGGCAATCGAGGATGCTTCGAATGTGGGTCCATAGAGCATCGAGTTAGAGATTATCCGAAGAAGGCAGCTAGGCTGAGATTAGAGGGTCAGGATCGTGCACCGAACAGGAGGGATAACCAAAAGCCACCGAGAGGTCGTGGTGCAGGAAGAGGAGGTAATGGTGCTGGCAGAGGTCGTGGGGCACCGAGAGGAGGTACCGGTGGTACTGAGGCTAGGCAACCTGGTTTGGTCTATGCCGTTAGGCGTTAGGAGGAGGGCGACGCACCGAACATCATAACCGGTATGTTCTTGATCTTTGGTGTACCCTATAGTACCTTGATTGACATTGGCTCAACCCACTCATACATTGCTAGTAGCGTAGTGGAAACTCTGCATTTAGACTCTGAGCTTACTTCTAGGAAGATGACTGTATTAAGCCCTTTAGGTCACTCCGTAGAAGTAAGTAAACTTTATAGGAATGTACCCCTAGAACTCCAAGGGGTCGTGTTCTTGGCTGACTTGATGGAACTACTATTTCGGGAGTTCGACCTAATCCTTGGGATGGATTGGCTAGTAAAGTATCAGGCTAGCCTAGATTGCACAGCTAAGCGTATGGTAATAAAGACAGTGGAAGGTGATGAGGTGGTGATGATAGGTAAAAGGAGAGATTACCTATCTAATCTGATTTCTACGTTGAAGGCAGAAAAGATGGTTAGAAAGGGTTGTGAGGCTTATGTGGTGCATGTCTGTGCTTTGGAAGCTAAGGATGTGGCTGTGAGAGATGTCTGGACCGTAAGGGACTATGTCGATGTGTTCTCAGAGGAACTTCCTGTCTACCTCCGGACCGTGAGGTTGAATTTGGTATAGACTTGTTACCCGGAACCGCGCCAGTATCTATAGCTTCGTATTGGATGGTGCCAAAAGAATTGTTAGAGTTGAAGGCACAGATTCAGGAATTGTTAGATAGAGGGTTCATCCGACAAAGTGTATCGCCTTGGGGAGCTCCAGTGCTTTTTGTCAAGAAGAAAGATGGGACAATGAGGATGTGTATAGACTATCGGCAGCTGAACAAGTTGACAATAAAGAACCGGTATCCTTTGCCCAGGATCGATGATCTATTCGATCAACTCAAAGGAGCATCGGTGTTCTCTAAGATTGACCTTAGGTCAGGGTACCATCAACTTAAGGTAAAGGAGGCTGATGTCCACAAGACGGCATTTCGTACTCGGTATGGACACTACGAGTTTCTGGTAATGCTTTTTGGTTTGACGAATGCACCGGTAGCGTTTATGGACATGATGAACCGGGTTTTCCAACCCTATCTGGATCGGTTCGTCGTGGTATTCATAGATGACATTTTGGTGTACTCAAAGTCTGAGGAGGAGCATGACGCACATCTTCATGTGGTTCTACAAGTTCTAAGGGAGAAACAGCTGTACGCCAAATTTAGCAAATGTGAGTTCTGGCTCAAGGAGGTAACTTTTCTAGGACATGTTGTTTCAGCCGAGGGAATTAGGGTGGATCCCCGTAAGATTGAGGTGGTATTGGAGTGGAAGCCACCAAAGTCGGTTACAGAAATTCAGAGTTTTTTGGGGTTGGCAGGATATTATAGGAGATTCGTGGAAAATTTCTCCTTAATCACAGCACCGTTGACTAAGCTATTGAGAAAAGGGGTTCCGTTTGTGTGGTCTGAGAAGCAGCAAGAGAGTTTTGATAAGCTGAAGAGGATTTTGACAGAAGCACGAGTCTTGATTCAGCCTAAGGTAGGAAAGGAATTCACGGTGTACTGTGATGCATCGCATATTGGTTTAGGGTGTGTGTTGATGCAAGAAGGGAAGGTGGTCGCTTATGCGTCAGGGCAGTTGAGGCCTCACGAAGCTAACTATCCGACACATGACTTGGAATTGGCTGCTGTGGTTTTTGCCTTGAAAATTTAGAGGCACTACCTGTATGGGGAAAAGTCGGTAGTGTACACAGATCACAAAAGTTTGAAGTACCTCCTGACTCTGAAGGATTTAAATCTGAGGTAGTGGAGGTGGATTGAGTTGCTGAAGGACTACGACTGCTCAATTGAATACCATCCGGGGAAGGCTAATGTGGTAGCTGATGCATTGAGTCGAAAGGTGGTAGCGGATTTGCGAGCAATGTTTACTCACCTGAGTCTCTATGAGGATGGGAGCCTTTTGGCAGAGTTACAAGTGAAGCCGTCTTGGATTAATGAGGTCAAAGAAAGACAGATAACTGACGAAGCTTTGAGTACTCGGAGGTTACGAGTACAGAATGGTGAGGCCGAAGGTTTCAGCTTGGGTAGTGATGGAGTGTTGTACTTTCAGGGGAGTATGCTTGCCTAAGGATGATGATTTGAGGCAACAAATTCTTAAAGAAGCTCATAGTAGTCTGTACGCTATGCACCCGGGAAGCAGCAAGATGTATCGGGATTTAAGGGAGCAGTTTTGGTGGCCGGGTCTTAAGCGAGAAGTAATCGAGTTTGTGGGCAAGTGTCTGATATGCCACCAAGTTAAGGCTGAGCATCAATTGCCATCGGGGCTGTTACAGCCAGTAAAGATCTCGCAGTGGAAGTGGGAGGAGATTACTATGGATTTCGTAAGTGGGCTTCCCCTTACGCCTAGTAAGAAAGATGTAATTTGGGTGGTAGTAGACCGGTTGACTAAGTCGGCCCATTTCATACCGGTAAGGGTTGACTACTCGCTTCAAAGGTTAGCCAAGCTGTATATAGCAGAGATAGTGTGGTTGCA
Source organism: Gossypium rotundifolium (assembly GCA_025506655.1). Classification (NCBI taxonomy): domain Eukaryota; kingdom Viridiplantae; phylum Streptophyta; class Magnoliopsida; order Malvales; family Malvaceae; genus Gossypium; species Gossypium rotundifolium. The sequence goes on from CP106734.1 coordinate 70,366,998, forward strand.
TGGAGTACCTGTGTCCATTATTTCGGATCGGGATCCTCGGTTCACGTCGAGATTCTGAAGGCCTTACATTAGGAGTTAGGCACGAGGCTGAATTTCAGCATGGCTTTTCATCCGCAGTCTGATGGACAATCTGAGAGGGTGATCCAAGTGTTGGAAGACATGTTGAGGGGCTGTGTTTTGGACTTCTGTGGTAGTTGGGAGGAGTACCTACCTTTGGCAGAGTTCACTTATAACAATAGTTATCAAGCGAGTATTCGGATGGCACCGTATGAGGCGCTGTATGGTCGAAAATGCCGTACTCCTACATGTTGGACGAAACTAGGAGAACGTTGGATATTGGGTCCAGAGTTAGTAGCGGAGACGGAGGATAAGGTTAGGGTAATTCGGGATCGTCTTAAGGAGGTGTCGGATAGGCAGAAATCTTACGCTGATCTTAGCGAAGAGAGGTTGAATATGCAGTGGGCGATAAGGTCTTTTTGAAGGTATCACCTTGGAAGAAGGTACTGAGGTTTGGCCGGAAGGGCAAGCTAAGCCCTAGATTCATCGGATCGTACACGGTGTTGAAACGTGTGGGACCGGTAGCTTACCAGCTTGGGTTGCCAGCGAAATTGAGCGAGATACATGACTTCTTCCATGTTTTGATGCTGAGGCGCTATCGATCGGATCCCTCACACGTAGTGCCGGTAGTAAAAATTGAGGTGAGCCCGGACTTGTCTTTCGAGGAGGAGCCAGTACAAATCTTGGATCGAGATGTCAAGGTTTTAAGGAGGAAGTCAGTGCCTTTGGTAAAGGTGTTATGGCGAAATCATGGTACGGAGGAGGCCACATGGGAACCCGAGGATGTGATGCGGAAGCAATACCCCCAACTCTTCTGATCCAGGTAATTTCAAGGCCGAAATTCTTTTTAAGGGGGTAGAACTGTAACATCCTAAATTAGGGGTTGTTTGTAATTATTTTCCCATATGTGTGCTTGAAGAAGTGAATCCTATGATTGCTAGGCATGTTTAGGGTCTAGTCATAACCCCGAGCTAGGCCTGACTTAGGACTAAAAATTTCTTTTTAAATGTTTAAAAGAAGGGAGCTAGGTGAGATAGGGGTTAAGTAAAATTTTGAGTGAAGCATGACATAAAGAACTAATTGGCAAAGTGGCTTTCATGCACCACTTAGGAGTTTGGAGGTGGCAATGGGCGCAGGTCTTGGGTTCGAGCTGCTGGAGTGGCGTTTTGGAGTTTTATTTTCTTTTTCCTTAGGAAGGGAGTCGGCCTAGGAAGGCCTTAAGAATAAATGTCGAGGTTTTATGACATGAAAGTCGATGAGGAAGAGTGGCTTGGGGCGTTGTAAGGGGCTGCGGCAGATTGCTCCATCAGGTCCTGGGTTCGAACCAAAGAAGCTGCAGGTTGGTATTTTATTTTTTTTCCAAGCTGGCGTGAATGGGAGAGTGAGTGAATGGCCTGATTTTGGACTCTTAGTGTGATAAGGATAGGCTTAAACTTTTGCACATATTTTCGGCTGGAGGAGTAGTGTTAGTAGTTTATTTTCTTTTTATTTGTTGAAGAGGTGGATAGGAGATAAATGGAAGATAAATGTTATTCTTTTTGGGTGATAATTAAGCTGGAAATTATCACAAAAAGAGAGGTGATGGCCGGTTATGGGACTCCTTGGGGGGCCATCTACAATCGGTTTTATCATTAGGGAGGTGCCAAAAATTGATCAAAATTATTTCTTTTCTTTTCTTTTCCAAATTGGTTGCTGGCCGAATCTCCCTACACCCTCCTCTCCCTCTTTTCTATTTTGTTTCGAAAGTCGAAAGCCATTATTTCTCTGTCGATTTCAACAAGAGCTTTAACCGAATTCATAGGCTCACAATCTCTCTTCCCTTTGAGTTTATCTCTTCACCATCCTAAAGTGCCAAAATCAAGGTTTCTTTGTGGGCAAGGCTGAATCCATCATCAAGGTAAGGGTGCGGCAACTTTGCTCCTTTCGGGATTTAAGTTATGACCGAATGGCCTTTAGCTCTAATGAAGTGATTAAACCAATTGTAGGAAAGGACTTTAGCCGTTTGAAGGAAGCTTTCGGGTTTTGTTAAAGTGGTGAGTAACATTCGGCCATAGGCCTTGATTATGTATAAGTGTACAAGCCAATTTTAACATGTGTTTTGGTAGGGATCTCGAAGACTCAAGTGACAAATTTGGGATTTCGGTAAGTTTGGTAGTGGTTAGGCACATTCGGCCAAAGGCCATATTTCTGGTACAATTGATCATTTGGGATTATTAGTATAGCCAAATAGGCCTATGTCACTAACTTGGTTGTTGGCCGAATATAGGGTCAAAGGATCTAGCATCGTAGAACGGATCTTCGGGATCTAGGAATTTCGTTAGTAACAGGTGTGTAAAACTCTTTACACACTTTATTAGTATACATCGCTATATTGTTGTTTTTCTTATAGTTATGGTAGTGATTTGCTTGTGGGCTTAAGCATGGATTCCGGGTAAGTCCCCTATTACATGATCTATGACGTATATGTATGCCATCGTATGCTGTTGAATGCTATGCTATGCATAAAAGCATGTTATATGGGATTATGATATTTGTTATGAAAGCATGATGATGGTGGGATTGATGAGAGGAGGGGGATGATTTCTATGGACTGTCACCAGTGGTTTTGACCACAAGATGGGTTGGCCCCATCAGATAAATTGTGACTTCGGTCACCAGTGGTTTTGACCACATCGTTGTTAAATTGTGACTAAGTCCCAGTGGTTTGGTACCACCAGTGGTTTTGACCACATTATGATATTTGTGACCTATGGTCATCAGTGGTTTTGACCACACGATGGGTTGGCCCCATCATTTAATTTGTGACACTAGTCACCAGTGGTTTTGACCACCAGTGGTTTTGACCATACGGGGTAGTTAAAGGAGTACGAATGGTTAGTGGGGTTGCATATTTGCATGTTTATTAATAATCTATGTATGAGTTACATTTCCGGGTGGGGGATTTACAAACTGAGTCTTGATGTCTCACCCCTTCCCTTACTATTTTGCAGATGAGTAGATCGCGGAGATGGAGCCGGGGAGGACTCGAGGCGGCCATGCTTGTTTCTCAGATTTGGAACCCTATTTAAATCAGTTTTAGTTCATTTATTTTCTAAGTATTTTTATTTTGGGTTGTAATAAGGCCGCTAATTATTATTTGGATGTTTATTTTATTGTTTTATTTTTCTTATGTTATATTACAAATGAAATTTATAAATGTTATGTGAACCGGTTAAAAGTAACTTTTTCAAACTTAACAACTTCTACGGGTTTTCAAAGATGTTACCATCGGGTAACAAAATACACCAAGCCAACTATAACCTTGACAATTTTAAAATTTTCATGATCAAACATTTTCAAAGGGTTTATCAACACAACCATGTTTATAAAAATAATCCCAACTGAGTTTTATCAATCCCTGTTTTAATACCTTAGACATATTTTAACAAGTTTTCACCAGACACTCAAAATGTTTCAAATCATTTTACTCCGTGACATACCAGATCCGGTCAAGACTCATGGGCCGGGTTTGGGGTGTTACACTTACCCTCCTCTTTTTAATAAATGCATTAAGTAATTCCCAGCAATAGAGGATTGGGATATTTATTTGATTGGGAGCCGTGGAGGACTCGGGGTGGCTATACATCAGAGATACTATTCGTGAACTTTAGTAATTTTGATTTTTTACTGTTTCTTTTAGATTATTTATTTTGGGTTAATATTTTGTAACAAGGCCATTGGTTTATTTTTCTAAGTTTTCGTTTATAACTGTTAAACTTATAAATACGGGGTTTTTCTTAAAACATTAGCAATCGTTTTCTAAAATATCATGTTTACACAACGATGAAAGCTCAACTTTCATAACAAAACAGTTTTTCAAAATAATAACAACTTTTAAATGGTCATTTAGCAAATCACATTTTTCTCAAACAAACAATGAATTCGGAGTTCAAAAATTCGATAAAACTTTTCTAAACAATTGCTTAGCTTTTCAACTCCCTTCAATGTGACATGCCAGATTTGGGCCTAACTTTTAGGCCGGGTTTGGGGTGTTATAATTATGGTATGAGAGTCTAGGTTACAAAACTCAGCTGTGGAATGGGCTCAAAAAATGTTTTTTCAAAGTTATTTGAAATTTGGTTTTTTTTTAAATTATCTTTATTGGAAGTATGGCACCGAGTCTCCTAAGCACCAAATCAAGTAAGTCCCTTACTTATTATTATATGCTATAATGATCAGATTTATTACATGTATGTTTTGGATGTGATGTTTGAATGGAAAATTTTTATGTATGAGTGTTAAATATCTATTTGCTTCGGTATTAGATATTTGGTTGTGTGAAGAGGTTTTAAGCTTAAGTTTGAAAGTGTATTACTGTTTTAGAATCAGAGTGCACAGCATGAGTGTAGTGTTGTAGGTTAGGATGTGCGACTGTTTCTATAGATGGAAATTTCGAGGACGAAATTTCTTTAAGGAGGGTAGATTTGTAACATCCCAAAGTTGGGCCTAGTAGGATTGGGCCCATCGTGCCTTAGGCATAGGAGCGTTTAAAATTTTTGAGAAGAAAAGAACGGCTTTAATGCAAGTTGGATCTAGTAGGTGAGTGATTTTGGAAGGTTAAGGGGCTTCTATGAAGTCCCGAGTTCAAGTTAGGCCTTAGGAAAAATTTTGGTTTTAGGTGAAAAAACCCTGGGAGTTAGTAGTACGCTTTAAGAATTAAATGTGGAGGAAAATGACACAAGTGGAGTGTGTGGTGTAGTGGCAAAGTGACGCCACATAAGAGACAAGGGGGTGACACCACAAGGAAGGAAGGAGGTCCAATGTTCAAGTCTTGGCTCTTGCATTTTGGTTTTCTTTTTAAAAGGACTCTATAATTTTTCCATAGGGTTATATTTAGTTGCGCATGGTTTTAGACACAAGGAGCTAGTTGGTAAAGTGGCTAGCAGCGTGGATTATGCTACAGGGGAGCCTGGGTTCGAATTCATGATAAGTAAGGGAGTATTTATTTTGTGGATTGGACGGGAAGAGTTTGAGTTGGATTTAAACTCTACTGACGGAGGGATCCCACATCGAAAAGATACAAAGAAGGAAGGTGAGAAGCTAGCTATATATAAAGCTGCCTAGGAGGAGAAGGAGCATACCTGGTTGGCATTGGGCATGGGAGTGCTCGGAGCGCGGTTTAGCAGCTTCAGATTCCTATCAGGTGTGTATTCTCTCTACTCTAGCTATAGAGTGGCAAATACCAAAATAACAGTCACACGACGATGGTAGCCACACGAGCGTGCGAGCGCACGTGTGGAAGCTTCGACGCGTAGTCGAGGCCACCATGAGTATTCTTGTAGGTGTGGGCTGTTGGGCCAAGTGGGTCCAATAGGCCTGAGGGCCCATATGAGTAAATTGTATGATTTAGTAGTAAATAGTGAACTAGACTATGTGAATATCATATATGTGGCTAGGTTTGGGCTGAATGGGCCACACGAGTGTGTGGGCCCACTTGGGCCGAGAATGGGCCTTATGCCCATTCGCTTCATTATCCCTGCTTAGAATACTTGAGTCATTCAAGGCGATAGTCGACCTTCTGTTGGGTCGTTAATACCCCTGGTTTGCAAAATTATCGAAATACCCCTGGTTTGTAAAATTACCGAAATACCCCTAGCTTGCGAAATTACTAAATTACCTTGGAAGGTAAATTAATAGAATACCCTCAGTGCGTAAAATTACCGTTATACCCTTAGGGGTTGATTAGCATGATTGTGTGTAAAACTTCACACTTTAATATTAATATGTGATACTAACCGTTTGGGGCTGAAAAGTCGAAGTGACTAAATGGATAAGTCGTTATGTCTCTATATGGGTATGGTCGGAATACCAGGTAAGTACCTTGATGTTTTATGTATGAGCTAATATGTAACACCCTGAAAATGGGCCTATGCATTTCTTTTGATTATACGAAATGGCAAGTCTTATGTGTTATGAATGTATTATGAACATTTTTGGAAACTTGGAAATGTAAGAAATGATTTAGAGATGTTAAGTTTAAAAGAGAAACTAAGGCAAGGTGGCCTTAAGAAAATTAATAGGAGAATTTGACACACAAACAAAGCTTGGAAAAGTGGCTCAAGATATCACTTGAGGCCCGGTAGGTGACGCCACATACAAGGGTATTGGGCCTAGGTTCGAGTCACTTGGGGAGCAAATAAAAGAGTTTTATTTTTGCTACAAAGAGCAGGGAAGTGGACGGCACTAAGGAACCCAAGGAAAGAGTTCTATTCTCTTTAAATTTCATCTAAATAGGAGATAAATAATAGATTTATTTATCATTATTTTTAGGAGATAATTGTTGGATTAATTCTTTTAATAAAGTGATAATTCAAAGGATAAAGTTACCAAAATAGAAGAGCGGTGGCCAAGTAAGGGATTCTGAGTAGTAATTTCGGCTAAGAGGGAAAAAAAGGGCTACTCAACAATTTTCTTTTCCTCCTCTTCTCTCTGTCGAATTTCTTAGTGCTCTCCTCTCTTCTCCTCTCTTTCATTTGTTAAGCCGAATCTATAGTCCACCATTGCCAAAATTCTCAAGTCTTCTTTTCTTTATTTTTCTGTGGAAACTGAATACCCCAAGAGAACCCCTAGCCGACTCCTCTATTAAACCCCAAAAGCCGAAACCTTATTATCTAGTCATCAAGGCCGATTCTTTAAGGGGATTTTGACAAGGGTCCTGCCGATTTCTTAAAAGGGGTGTATTCGGGATTTAAGAATCGTCAACTACAAGAAGGTATCTTTCGGGATTGCAAGGATCTAAGGAATTTCGACAACATTAAGGAAGCAAGGATCCAATTCGGGATTTAAGATTTTGAAGGTAAGCACCTATGTATATTCGACTAAAGCCTAGATTAGTATTTATATCTGTTCTTTAAATATTCAAAAGCTGAAAACTAACCAAGTTAATTGATTCAATGTAACACCCCAAACCCAGCCCAAACACTATGACCAAATTCGGTATGTTACAGATGAAAACATTTTGAAAACCCTTGTTTAGCCGGTTTAATTTAAAGTAAAAGATATTGTCTTGTTTTAAAAAAAACAGTTGAGGTGTATAGAGAAATCAATACTTAGTTCGTTTAAAAATATATTAAGTCAGATTGTTAACGATTTCAGATGTACCCGATGGTACAGAAAACATTTTTACGTTTAAATTTAAGAAAACTTGTGTGATCATTTTAAAATCATTAAACATTTTAATTAAATCATCCAAACATGAAAAATAATAAAAATAATCTTAGGAGGCCTTATTACAACTCGAACAAATAAAACCAAAAATAAAATAAAATAATTCAAACTAAACTTAAATTTCCACTGCATGGCCACCTCGAGTCCATCCGGCTCCTCATCCGCGATCTACGAGTCACATGAAAAATATTAAAGGAAAAGGTGAGTCACCATGACTCAGTGTGTAACCCTTTTCCTGGTTTAATGCAACATCATGCACACAAATCACAATTAAGTTTAACATGCACCCAACCTAACCATCCAAAACACCTTTTTCTACCCGTGTGGTACCAAACCACCGGTGGTGCCAAACCACTGGTGACTTAAAGTCACGATATCCATCAATATTGTGGTGCCAAACCACTGGTGACTTAAAGTCACATAATAATAAGTTGTGGGGCCAACCCACGTGTGATACCAAATCACCAAGGCGTCAATCCCATAATATCATCCGTGGGGCCAACCTTTGTGGTGCTAAGCCACGGGGGCGAGGCGCTATGAGGTGCCAAACCTCGGTGACCGTAGTCACGAAATGTGGTACCAAACCACTGGTGTCCGTCGACACGATTATCACTTCCCCCTCCTCTCATGCAACCCACATCAATCAATGATATGTATATAATATAAATCATGCCCACATATTTATTTAACAACATACATTGAATTTAATTATTAGCCACATATTTATATGCCACATATACCAAATATGTCATGCTTCCCAAAAGCATCATAAAGTAAACTCATAACAACAAGGACTTACCTGATTCCTTGCTTATACCACGATGGTATTAAATCCAAATCTACATAAATTGATTAGCATGCACAATGCATTTAGCTTACGATTCTGAGTTATGAAGTGTGTATGTACACACCTGTTCTAACGATAGCTCTAAATCCCTAAAGAGTCAATCGGTCACACAAGATCTTCTTGCCCCTAAAACGTCCTTTGATTATCAGCCACTACACACTATGTGTTTCTGCTTCCCTACAATCGACCTTAGCACTTAACAGAGAAAACTTAGGCCATTCGGCCAAGACAAACAAACCAAAGGGTTAACGCTCCACCCTTACCTTACAAATGATTCGGTTTCCTACCAAATCTCGAGCCAAACGATGGTTCACCTCTGACAATCGGCCACACCTTAAGACGCAAAACAGTTAGCCTCACAAGCCTTCGGCTTATCGAATACCTAAAGGAAAAAGATTACTAAATCAAGTCCTTACCACCACTTACCAACTGATCAACCGAGAAAGAAGGCTATGCTTGATTGTTTCCAAGTCCCGAGATCCTACAACACATTGGTTCCAACAAGCGATTATCATACTTCCAAACAAATGCCGCAACCGACTCTTACCTTTGTAAAAGCCAACAGAGAATAGAGAGAGAAAGAAATAGGCATTTAGCAACCAACATTTACCTTCTCCAACGATTGAAAAACACAAACCCAAGGAGATCAACACCACTCTATTATTCGGCCAAGGTGAAAGCTAAATAGGAGAAGGGAATTTTGGCACACCAAGAGGAATAGATTCGATTAGAGAGAAAGAAAAGAGATGGAAGAAAAGACTTGAGGATTTCGCAATAGGCTAAGAAGAAGCAAAAGAGAAGTTGGAATTTTCGAATAATTTTGGGCAATTGTATAAGGGAGATTCAAGCAAAGAAGAAGAGAGAAAGAAGAAAAGAGTTGCTAGAATTTTGGGCACTTCTTGCTATACAAAACCGAATGGGAGGGCCTTAATGAGTCCTTCATTTGGCCAACTTCTCCCCTATGCTTGATAATTTCAGCTTTCAAAAATGCAAGATTATCTTACATCTTTATCTCCTAATCCTCCTTAAACAATTATAATGAAAATAAAATACTAATGGTTACTCTACCAGCCGAAATTAAGCATAAAAATAAGCTTATCCCTTATCTTTAAAAGAGTCCAAATAGCAACCATTACTCTCCATACACGCCAGCAGCATAAAAAAAAAAACCCACTGCCATTTCTATGGTTCGAACCTGGAACCTCCAGCCCTCTCCAACACCCCTTCACGCCTCATGCCACTCTTCCCTTTAGACTTTCATGTCATAAAGCCTCCTCTTTTAATTATAAGGCCTTCCTAGGCCGATTCCCTTTCCAAAGCAAAATAAAATAAACTCCAATATGCAACCTAGGCAGTTCGAACCTGTGACCTGCCTAATTGCCACCTCCAAGCCCAAGCCACTCCACCAACTCACTTTCATGCCATGAACCTTGCCCGAAATTTCTTTAAAGCCTTACTACTTAAGCCCATCACCTCCTATAAAAAAAACAAAACGCAAAGTGCCCCTCCTGCCACTCGAACTTGTGACCTGCGCCCCCTACACCTCCAACACTCATGGAACCACTTAGCCAACTAGTTCTTTGTGTCAAGTTCCTTTCGAAAATTTTCTTAACCCCTATCTCACCTAGCTTCCCTCCCTTAAGCACTTAAAAAGAAATTTTTAACCCTAAGTCAGGCCTAGCTCGGGTTTAATTCTAGACCTTAGAACATGCCAAATAAGTCATAACATTTATTTCTTCAAGCACACACACACATGGGAACAAATATTAAATTTTCAAATAACCCCTAATTCAGGATGTTATAGTTCTACCCCCCTTAAAAGGATTTTGGCCTCGAAATTACCTGGATTAGAAGAGTTGGGGGTATTGCTGCCGCATCACATCCTCGAGTTCCCACATGGCCTCCTCCGTACCATGATTCCGCCATAACACCTTTACCAAAGGCACTGACTTCCTACGTAGAACTTTGACATCACGATCCAAGATTTGTACCGGCTCCTCCTTGAAAGACATGTCCGGGTTTACTTCAATTTTCGCCACTGGCACAACGTGTGATGGATCTGACCGATATCGTCTAAGCATTGACACATGGAAGACGTCATGAATCTGTCTCAACTCTGGCGGCAACTCAAGCTGGTAAGCTATCGGACCCACTCGCTTTAACACTATATAAGGCCCGATGAACCTAGGGCTTAGCTTCTCTTTTCGCCCAAATCTCAATACCTTTTTCCAAGGTGACACCTTCAGAAAAACTTTATCTCCTACTGCATATTCCATCTCCTTGTGCTTAAGGTCAGCATAAGACTTCTGCCTATCTGAGGCTTCTTTAAGACGAGCCCGAATCACCTTAACTTTATCTTCGGTTTCTGTTACCAATTCTGGACCCAAAACTTATCGTTCACCCAACTCCGTCCAACACGTAGGAGTACGGCATTTCTGTCCATATAGTGCTTCATATGGTGCCATCTGGATACTCGCTTGATAACTATTGTTATAAGCGAATTCTGCTAGCGGTAGGTACTCTTCCCAACTACCACTGAAATCCAGAACATAACCTCTTAGCATATCTTCTAAAATCTGTATGACCCTTTTCGACTGCCCGTCAGACTGTGGATGGAATGCTGTACTAAAATCCAATCGCGTACCCAAGGCCTGATGCAACGCTTTCTAGAACCTTGACGTAAATCTGGGATCTCTATCTGAGATGATCGATACTGGCACCCCATGCAACCTCACTATTTCCGACACATACAGCTTAGCTAGCTTCTGAAGTGAGTAATCCACCCTTACCGGTATGAAGTGAGCTGATTTAGTCAGACGGTCCACAATTACCCAAATCGTCCTTCTTCTTTGGGCGTGAGGGTAGCCACGACAAAATCCATCGTGATCCTCTCCCATTTCCACTGAGGGATCTTTACTGGTTGAAGTAAACCCGATGGCAACTGATGTTCAGCCTTAACTCGCGACATGTCAGACACTTTCCCACAAATTCACCACCTCGCTTCAACCTGTGCCACCAAAACTGTCTCCGCAAATCCCCATACATCTTGCTACCTCCCAGATGCATAGCGTATGGGATGTTATGTGCATCCTGAAGAATCCTTTGCCTCAATTCCACATCTTTTGGCATACAAGCCCGCCCTTGAAAGCATAATACTCCATCATTGGACAAGCTATACCCTTCTAAACCCCCATTTTGAACTTGCAATCTCCGTGGATTCAAACTTCCATCTACTAACTATTTTTCCTTAATCTCCTCGATCCAAGTTGGCTTAACTTGTAGCTCTGCCAAAAGACTTCCACCGTCGTATAGACTCAAATGAGCAAACATCGCCCTTAAGTCCACCACGACCTTCTGACTTAACGCGTCAGCCACCACGTTAGCTTTGCCCGGATGGTACTCAATTGAACAGTCGTAATCCTTTAACAGTTCAATCCATCGGCGCTGCCTCAAATTCAAATCCTTCTGAGTCAATAGATACCTCAGACTTTTGTGATCCGTGTAGACTATCGACTTTTCCCCATACAAGTAATGTCTCCATATCTTCAAAGCGAAGACCACCACTGCTAACTCCAAGTCGTGAGTTGGATAGTTAACCTCATGCGGTCTTAGCTGACGGGACGCATAGGCCACTACCTTCCCCTCCTGCATCAATACACATCCCAACCCCGTATGGGACGCATCACAGTAAACTATAAACAACTTCCCTGCCTCAGGCTGTACCAGAACTGGAGCTTCCGTCAGAATCTTCCTTAGCTTATTAAAACTTTCCTGCTGCTTCTCCGACCATACAAATAGAACTCCCTTTCTTAATAACTTAGTTAGTGGGGCTGCGATTAAGGAAAACCCTTCCACAAATCTTCGATAGTACCATGCCAGACCTAAAAAACTTTGAATTTCTTCCACTGACTTAGGCGGCTTCCAATCCAACATCGCTCCAACCTTGCGAGGGTCCACTCTAATCCCTTCCACTGACACCACGTGACCTAAGAAAGCCACCTCCTAAGCCAAAATTAGCACTTCTTGAATTTGGCATATAATCGCTTCTCCTCGATGCTTGTAGAACTATACACAAATGCATGTCATGCTCCTCCTCCGTCTTAGAATAAACCAATATGTCGTCTATAAACACCACGACAAATTGATCTAAGTACTGCTGGAACACCCTATTCATTAAGTCCATGAACACTACAGGTGCGTTGGTCAACCCAAATGGCATCACTAGAAACTCGTAATGCCCATACCGAGTACGAAACACCGTCTTGTGAACATCAACCTCCTTTACCTTAAGTTGATGATAACCCGACCTAAGGTCTATCTTCGAGAAAACTGATGCACCCTTCAGTTGATCAAACAAGTCATCAATCTGGGGTAACGGATACTTGTTTTTGATCGTTAACTTGTTTAGCTGACGGTAGTCGATACACATCCGTATTGGCCCGTCTTTTTTCTTGACAAATAGTACAGGTGCTCCCCACAGAGATATACTTGGTCGGATAAACCATCAGTTCAAGAGTTCCTGAATTTGAGCCTTCAGCTCCACCAATTCCTTTGGTGCCATTCGGTAGGGTGCTATAGACACAGCGCCGTTCCGGGTAACAGGTCTATACCGAATTCAACTTCCCAATCTGGAGGCAAACCCGAAAGTTCTTCTGGAAACACATCAGCGAATTCCCCTACCGTTCAAACCTTCTCAACTACTGACTCCTTAGCCTCCAAGGCACATATTCAGACCAAAAATGCCTCACACCCTTTCCTGACCATCTTCTCCGCCTTCAACGCAGACACCACGTTGGATAGATAATCTCTTCTGTTACCTATCATGACCACTTCATCACCCTCACCATCTTTAGAACCATGTGCTTAGCGCAAATCCAACCTTGCACGATGCTTAACCAACCACCCATGCCAAGAATTAGATCAAACTCCCCAAACGGCAGTTCCATCAGATCAGCCACAAACACTACCCCTTGGAGTTCTAGGGGTACATCCCTATATAGCTTGTTTACAACTACAGAGTGACCTAGAGGGCTAATTACTGTCACCTCCCTAGTAGTAGTCTCAAAATCTATGTTCATAGTCTCTACCACACTACTAGCAACGTATGAATGCGTTGAACCCACATCAATTAATGCAACATATGGAAGACCAAAACTAGGAACGTACCGATTATGACGTCTGGTGCGTCACCCTCCTCTCGACGCCTTACTCCATAGACTAAACAGGCTGTCTTGCCTCTGTGTTGCTTGCACCTCTGCTCGGAGTTCTGCGACCTCGACTAGAACCATTGCCTCCTCTACAATTACCACGACCCCTCTGTGATGGTCCTACATTTCTAGCCTGAGCACGGTTTTGACCCTCTGGCTGATTCTTAGCTAACTTCCGAGGACAATCCCTTACACGGTGATCCAAAGATCCACATTCAAAGCATCCCCTTTCACCGGTCCAACATCCTTCCCAATGTGATTTCCTACAGTGATTAAACTGAGCTGGTCTCTGATTAGTAGCCACGGGCCTTTCTGCCTGATTCGGCCCACTCTGCCGAGCCCTTTTCTGTGCATTACTACCCGATCCGAACGATCCAAAGCCCCTTTTCTGCTTGTTCCTATCGTAGTTCTGTCTCACGGACTCCTTGACCCCTTCGGCTACTTTAGCTTTTTTCTACCAAAACAACAAACTCACGCTCCTGCTGTGGAGCAATCAGCAACCTTAACTCATCCCTAAGTCCATCTTCAAAGCGGACACAACGATCATGCTCCGCTGACACAATTCCCTAGGCATAGCGGCTCAGCCTCAAGAATTTCGCTTCATACTCTGACACAGTCTTATTTCCTTATACCAACCCCAGAAAGGCTTTCCTCTGTGCATCGGTGTAGCGGTGCCCACATACCTCTTCGATAGCGACTTTGAAATACTCCCAAGTAAGGTCATCTGCCGTGGCACCATCCCAAACCGTGAGCCACCACTGATATGACTCATCCTTTAGAAGCGACACCGCTCCTTTCAGCTTCTCCTCATTCGTCAGATTGAGATCATCCATGATCCTCTCAGTAGACTCCAACCAGTATTCCGTCGTACTAGGTGCCACTCCCGATACACCCCAGAATACCTCAGCCCTATTGGATCGGAGTCGCTCGGGTACATATTTCTGAGCTCCCATACCACCACTTGCCCCAGCCACCATCTCAAGAACTCGCAACACAGCTTGTGATACTGCCTCACCTCCCGTCTGATCTTCATCCTCAGCTCCAAAAGTTGGGGGTGGTGGTGGCAGTGGTACCTCATTCTCAGATCCATGACCCGACCTCACGGGTTCTGACACGGTCATCCTGTCCCTACCGTGTCCATGACGGCCACGTCCTCTAGAGCTCATTCTTAACTATTGCGCTTTAATCTGATTAAGACATTTTATGGATTAGTACTTGTTTCACTTGGTTACCCGTGAAGAAATTTTATGAAGAGAGTTTAATAGAGATTCTTTCGATCAATCAAAGTTTTAAGTCCTCTATCCTAGTTCACACAGGAAAACACATCCATTCCCTAATACCTTTCATACACACTCACTCTTTCGGGCATTTTGTCCGTTTCTATCCCAGGGGTATTTTCGTCATTTTTCTACAGGGGCATTTTCGTCATAAACCAAAAATTTTTTTTAAAACTTTGGTAAATCAAAACATCTTGTAATTCCTAAAACTGAAGAGTATTTTCAAAAAATTTACAATTTAAAGGTATGGCAGAATTTTGGAAACCAGGGGTATTTTGGTAATTTTGTCAATCAGGGGTAATTTTGTAAATTTCCAAAGTCAGGGTATTATTTTGAAATAAAAAATTTTGGATACTTTTGCAAAGTAAGAGAATTTTATTAAAATCAGGGTAGTACATGAATTTTAGAAACCAAGGGTATTTTAAGTAATTTCGCCACTAGGGGCATTTTGGTAATTTTGGTAAATTAAAATATTTTGAAAATTTTCGAGATTAAATTTTGTTACTATTTAAGGAGTATTGTAATGATTTTTAAAACTTAGAGTTTTCATTAAAACATGGCTAATCCCTTGGGTTTTATTTATTGTGTTTGGCTTTATGACCGAGTCCTCTTGGTTAGGGTGAATCGAAGCTACGCACCAGGTAGGATTCCTGCGAAGAGGAGGTGAGTCACGAGGACAGCTTAAGTACCAAGCTCTTCCGGATCCAATCCTAGACATGCGCACCAGGGTTACCACACCCTATCTCAGGGACTTGGTCGTATGTTTGTTTACTTAGGCATTTTAAGTCTTATGTGATTTGTTGGAGTAAACTAGTCCTAGGGTTTTAACACTTATCATACTAACTACGTTCCATACCTACCCTTCTACAAATAATAATCCACACAGAAGTCAGAAATACTTACCTGGGCGGATTGGTGCCGGAGACTCAGTGCCATGCTGTTCAAAACCAAAAACGTTTTCACAAAGGCCTACCAAAACATTTTGGGCCTTGGGCCCCCACAGTCGAGCTTTGAACTGGGCTCTGATACCAATTTTGTAACACCCCAAATCCGGCCCAAACACTATGACCAAATTTGGTATGTTACAGATGAAAACATTTTGAAAACCCTTGTTTAGCCGTTTAATTTAAAGTAAAGACATTGTCTTGTTTTAAAAAAAAGCAGTTGAGGTGTATAGAGAAATCAATACTTAGTTAGTTTAAAAATATATTAAGTCGATTATTACTGGATTTCGATGTACTTCGATGGTACGTAAAACATTTTACTTTTAAATTTAAGAAAACTTGTGTGATCATTTTAAAATCATTAAAGATTTTAATTAATTCATCAAACATGAAAAATAATAAAATAATCTTAGGAGGCCTTATTACAACTCGAACAAATAAAACCAAAAATAAAATAAAATAATTCAAACTAAACTTAAATTTCCAACGCATGGCCACCTCGAGTCCATCCGGCTCCTCATCCATGATCTCCGAAGTCACTGAAAAATATTAAAGGAAAAGGTGAGTCACCATGACTCAGTGTGTAACCCTTTTCCCGGTTTAATGCAACATCATGCACATAAATCACAATTAAGTTTAACATGCACCCAACCTAACCATCCAAAACATCTTTTTCTACCCCGTGTGGTACCAAACCACTGGTGACTTAAAGTCACGATATCCATCAATATTGTGGTGCCAAACCACTGGTGACTTAAAGTCACATAATAATAAGTTGTGGGGCCAACCCACGTGTGATACCAAATCACTGGCATCAATCCCATAATATCATCTGTGGGACCAACCCACTGTGGTGCTAAGCCACGAGGACGAGATGCTATGAGGTGCCAAACCTCTGGTGACCGTAGTCACGAAATGTGGTACCAAACCACTGGTGTCCGTCGACACGATTATCACTTCCCCCTCCTCTCATGCAACCCACATCAATCAATGATATGTATATAACAGAAATCATGCCCACATATTTATTTAACAACATACATTGAATTTAATTAGTAGCCACATATTTATATGCCACATATACCAAATATGTCATGTTTCCCAAAAGCATCATAAAGTAAACTCATAACAACAAGGACTTACCTGATTCCTTGCTTATACCACGATGGTATTAAATCCAAATCTACATAAATTCAGATTAGCATGCACAATGCATTTAGCACAGTTACGAGTTATGAAGTGTGTATGTACACACCTACTCTAACGATAGCTCTAAATCCCTGAAGAGTCAATCGGTCACACAAGATCTTCTTGCCCCTAAAACGTCCTTTGATTATCAGCCACTACACACTATGTGTTTCTGCTTCCCTACAATCGACCTTAGCACTTAACAGAGAAAACTTAGGCCATTCGGCCAAGAAAAACAAACCAAAGGGTTAACGCTCCACCCTTACCTTACAAATGATTCAGTTTCCTACCAAATCTCGAGCCAAACGATGGTTCACCTTTGACAATTGGCCACACCTTAAGACGTAAAATATTTAGCCTCACAAGCCTTCGGCTTAAGGAATACCTAAAGGAAAAAGATTACTAAATCAAGTCCTTACCACCAATTACCAACCGATCAACCGAGAAAGAAGGCTACGCTTGATTGTTTCCAAGTCCCGAAGATCCTACAACACATTGGTTCCAACAAGCGATTATCATACTTCCAAACAAATGCCGCAATCGACTCTTACCTTTGTAAAAGTCGACAAAGAATAGAGAGAGAAAGAAATAGGAATTCAGCAACCAGCACTTACCTTCTCCAATGATTGAAAAACACAAACCCAAGGAGATCAACACCGCTCTATTATTCGGCCAAGGTGAAAGCTAAATAGGAGAAGGGAATTTCGGCAGACCAAGAGGGAATAGATTCGATTAGAGAGAAAGAAAAAGAGATGGAAGAAAAGATTTTGGGGATTTCGGCAATAGGCTAAGAAGAACCAAAAGAGAAACTAGAATTTTCGAATAATTTTGGGCAATTGTATGAGGGAAATTCGGCAGCAGCAGTGAAGAGAGAAAGAAGAAAAGAGTTGCTGGAATTTTGGGCACTTCTTACTATGCAAAACCGAATGGGGAGGGCCTTAATGAGTCCTTCATTTGGCCAACTTCTCCCCTCCTATGCTGATAATTTCAGCTTTCAAAAATGCAAGATTATCTTACATCTTTATCTCCTAATCCTCCTTAAACAATTATAATGAAAATAAAATACTAATGGTTACTCTACCAGCCGAAATTAAGCATGAAAATAAGCTTATCCCTTATCTTTAAAAGAGTCCAAATAGCAACCATTACTCTCCACACATGCCAGCAGCATAAAAAAAATAAAAACCCACTGCCGTTTCTATGGTTCGAACCTAGAACCTCCAGCCCTCTCCAACGCCCCTTCACGCCTCATGCCACTCTTCCCTTTAGACTTTCATGTCATAAAGCCTCCTCTTTTAATTATAAGGCCTTCCTAAGTCGATTCCCTTTCCAAAGCAAAATAAAATAAGCTCCAATATGCAACCTAGGCAGTTCGGACCCGTGACCTGCCCAATTGCCACCTCCAAGCCCAAGCCACTCCGCCAACTCACTTTCATGCCATGAACCTTGCTCGAAATTTCTTTAAAGCCTTACTACTTAAGCCCATCACCTCCTATAAAAAAAAAACAAAACGCAAAACGCCCCTCCTGCCACTCGAACTTGTGACCTGCGCCCCCTACACCTCCAACACGCATGGAACCACTTAGCCAACTAGTTCTTTGTGTCAAGTTCCTTTCGAAAATTTTCTTAACCCCTATCTCACCTAGCTTCCTTCCCTTAAGCACTTAAAAAGAAAATTTTAACCCTATGTCAGGCCTAGCTCGGGTTTAATTCTATACCTTAGAACATGCCAAATAAGTCATAACATTTATTTCTTCAAGCACACATACACATGGGAACAAATAATTAAATTTTCAAACAACCCCTAATTCAGGATGTTACATTCAATGCCTGGCCGAATACAAGGAGGAATAAAGCAAAGATTTCGGGATTGGTTGGTGTCCCAATCGGCAACAAGGTAGGTTTTAAGTGTACAAATCCTACTAGGATTTGGTTTTATAGCCGAATAGGCTTTATGCTAACATATTAAGGTTGGCCGAATGTAGGACTTGAGATCTAAGGCTTTAGATCGGGTTTTCGGGATTTCAGTGAATTGTTAAGCGAATCAGGTGTGTACCCTACCCTAAGTTTTAATACGTTCATGGCTATATTTTAAATTAAATATGTTATTAAGAATGTGAAAAGCATGGCTAAGGTACCATACAATGGTACAAAGTACTAAGGTACGTATCCTACTCCTACTAGGAATATGAATATATGTTATTTTTAACATAGTGATAAGAATGTGAATTAAGGCATGATTTTGCATATTGTGTATGAAATATGGGGACATATGGGTTATATGAAGAGGGGAAGTTAATGTGGTGACCTAAGACCACGAAATCTAAATGTGGTGACCTAAGACCATGAAATCTTAATGTGGTAACCTAAGACCACGAAATCTGAATGTGGTGACCTAAGACCACGAAAACTGAATGTGGTGATCTAAGACCACGATAACTGAATGTGGTGACCTAAGACCACGAATTCTAAATGTGGTGACCTAAAACCACGAATTTTATAAGAGGCGATGAGCACGTCATTGCAATGATCGCCTTGATGGTGTGTAGCGGATGGAGGGTTGACTTAGTAGTCCCCACGGTGTGCGTGGATGAATGCGGTGGTGTGTAGTGGATGGCATATAGGTTTGGGTTCGGGTTGCATCATATTGTTTAAATGCTTTATGAACATGTATGATACTTGTATGCAAAATATTAAATTTTAGTGTTGGTTTCACATTGAGTCTGTTGACTCACCCCGTTGTGGGATTATTTTTCAGGTGACGACCAGTGATGGACCAAGCCGCGGATGCTTAGTGGAGGCCATGTGAAGTTTAGATTTCTTTTATTTGGACTATTTTACTTTAAGTATTTTGAATTTAAATTTTGGGAATTATTTGATGTAATAAGGCCTTAGTAGGAATATTTTATTCTGTCTTTATTTGTTAAGCTTACAAACCTTATTTTATTAAAAGATTAAGTAAAATATATTTTTTTTAAAACAAAGCCCAAAAGTTTTGTCACCTAAAGTAAAAGATTTTTAACAATTAATTAAACTTGTTTTCAACTCAAGCCCAACCCAAAATGATCTTTCTTCCAAATCACACAAGTCTTTCCTAAGTAACAAAAGAATTTGAAATGGTTTACACCGGGGAACATACCAGATCCGATCAAGGCTCGTGGGCCGGGTTTGGGGTGTTTCAATTTGGTACCAGAGCCCAGTTTTAAACTCTCAGCCTTGGGTTTAAGGCCCAAAATGTTTTCAAAGTTAAGCCCAAAAGGGATTTTGTGAATTAAGCAGGTTTTTCTGGCATGGCCCACTAAGTCTCCGACCTGCAGTCCACCAGGTAAGTACTTCTGACTTCTGAAATAATTTGAATATGTGAAATGTATGGGCTTTTATGGAACGTAGAATAGAGATTAAGTACTTGAACCCTAGGACTAGTATACCCCAACAAAACATAAGACTTAAATGCCTAACTAAACAAACCCATGATTAAGTCGTCGAGTTAGGGTGTGGCAACCGTGTAATACGCATGTCTAGGATTGGTTTCTGGGAGCTTGGTATTTAAGCGATCAGCGTGACTCACCTCCTCTCCACTGAATCCTACAGTGCGTAGCCTCGGTTCACCCTAATCAAGAGGACTTATTCACGGGCTAAACCCCTAACTAAAACCCGAAAGGGACTATCCGTATTTTTATGGAAACCCTAACTTTAAAATCTCTATATTACCCTTTTAGGAGTAGCAAAAGATTTTTGCGAAAATTCTTCCAAAATATTTCCTACTTGCAAAATTACTAAAATGCCCCTAGTGGTAAAATTACAAAAATGCCCTTGGTTTATGAAATTTTCAAAATACCCACAACTCTTATAAAAATTTCATTACTTAATAAAATGTTCAAAAACCCTAATTTGCAAAATATCAAAATACCTTGATTTTGGAAAATTACGAAATACCCCCGAGTTACAAAATTACCAGAATGACCCCCGATCTTCAAAAATTTCTGCAACAACACTGATTTGGAAAATAAATTCTCAGAAACGACCTTCAAGTTTTGTAAATTCCAAAATATCCTTGATTTATTATGATTTATAAATTTACCCTAATTTATTACTAAAATACCCCTGTAATTTCAAAACTTCTGAAATACCCCCAGGATTTCAAAAATTACCAAAATACCCTTATTGACAAAATCACCAAGGAACCTTATTTTGATAAATTATGAAAATATCCCTGTAGGGCAAATTACGAAAATACCCCTGGGTAGTGGAAAAATAACAGCAATGGAAACTACAACATTTCTCTGAATGAACGAAAGTTCATAATTGATTGATGAATGTATGAATGTAAAGACTGTGTGCATGTATGAATACGAAAGAACCACTCCTAAAATTATTAACATAAAACTGTTCGGGGTTAATCAAGTGGAACCAAACTAATGTATAAAATTCTTTAATCAGATAAACACAAGTGAAAGTATGAATTCAATGGGACGTGGCGATAGCGTGTGAGGCCGTGGTAGAGGCCGAATGACTGTGTCTGAACTCGTTAGATCGGGTCAAGGATCTGAGAATGTAATGCCACCACCACCCCCAGCCGCTGATGTGGAATATCAGGACCAGACGAGGGATGACGTAGTGTCACAAGCGATGCTGCGGCTCTTGGAAAGGGTAGCAGAAGTAGGTGGATGCATGGGAACTCGAAAGTCGGTACCTGAATGACTCCGAGCCAACGGAGCTGAAGTGTTCTATGGTATATCAGGTGTAGTACCCAATACCGCTGAGTATTGGTTGGAGGCGACTGAGTGGATTATGGATGAGCTCGACTTAACTGACGAGGAAAAGCTGAAAGGATTCACGTCGCTTCTCCGCGATGAGTCATATCAATGGAGGCTCACGGTGCAAGATGGTACTACGGCTGAGGAACTCACGTGGGGGTATGCTAAGGCAGCATACCAGAAGAAGTATGTGGGCACTCATTATATTGATGCCCAAAGCAAGGCTTTTCTAGGACTAGTTCAAGGAAACAAGTCCGTAGCTGAGTATGAAGCTGAATTTTTGAGGTTAAGCTGATATGCTCGAGGAGTAGTGGCAACGAAACATGAGCGATGTGTCCATTTTGAAGACGGTTTAAGGATGACCTCAGGTTATTGATAGCTCCACATTAGGAGCGAGAGTTTTCTACTTTAGTAGAGAAAGCTAAGATAGCGGAAGGAATCACAGAATCGGTAAGGGAGAACTCCGATCGAAATAGGCAGAAGAGAGAATTTGGATCGTCAAGGCCATCTAGGAATGAGCAAAAGAGGCTTAGAGTTGAAGGGCATCGAGATCAGTAAGCTGCTATTGGATGGTAGTACCCTACTTGTGAACGATGTGGGAAGAAGCACTTAGGTGAATGTTGGAAAAAGACGGGAGGATGTTTTAAGTGTGGGTCAAAGGACCATATGATTAAGGACTGTCCATGAGAGCAGATGAGAATCAACCAGTAGCTCAGAATGTTAATCAAGCTGGTAGAGGTGGACAGCAGCCTCAGCGAGGTCGTGGTCTCAACCATGGAGGAAATGGTTCCGGCCATGGTCGTGGAGCACCAAGCGGAGGTGCTGAAGGTTCTAATGCAAGGTAGCCAAGGTTGGTTTATGTAGTCGGCCGTCGCGAGGAGAGTGATGTGCCAGATGTGACAACGGGTAAGTTTCTTATTTTTGAAATGCCTTTATTGCCTTGTTTATTATAGAGCTAGTTCGTTCTTGTATTGCTAGTGAATGGTATGAAACCCTGGATGTGAACTTTGGAATTGTGCATAGGAAATGTGTTAGCTTTATTAAGATCAGAGTGTGCAGCAATAGCGTAGTGTGGTGAGTTAGATTGTACGATTGTTCGTTAGTGAGTAATTTTGAGGACGAAATTATTTTTAAGGGGGTAGAACTATAACACCCTGAAAATGGGCCTATACATTTCTTTTGATTATACGAAATGGCATGTCTTATGTGTTATGAATGTATTATGAACATTTTTGGAAACTTGGAAATGTAAGAAATGATTTAGAAATGTTAAGTTTAAAAAGAGGAAACTAAGGCAAGGTGGCCTTAAGAAAATTAATAGGAGGAATTTGACACACAAACAGGCTTGGAAAAGTGGCCTGAAGATATCACTTGAGGCCCAGGTAGGTGACGCCACATACAAGGGTATTGGGCCTAGGTTCGAGTCACTTGGGGAGCAAATAAAGGAGTTTTATTTTTGCTACAAAGAGCAGGGAAGTGGACGGCACTAAGGAACCTAAGGGAAGAGTTCTATTCTCTTTAAATTTCGTCTAAGTAAGAGATAAATAATAGATTTATTTATCATTATTTTTAGGAGATAATTGTTGGATTAATTCTTTTAAGAAAGTGATAATTCAAAGGATAAAGTTATCAAAATAGAAGAGTGGTGTCCAAGTAAGGGATTCTGAGTAGTAATTTCGGCTAAGAGGGAAAAATGGGCTACTCAACAATTTTCTTTTCCTCCTCTTCTCTCTGCCGAATTTCTTAGTGCTCTCCTCTCTTCTTCTCTCTTTCATTTGTTAAGCCGAATCTATAGTCCACCATTGCCAAAATTCTCAAGTCTTCTTTTCTTTATTTTTTTGTGGAAATCGAATACCCCAAGAGAACCCCTAGCCGACTTCTCTATTAAACCCCAAAAGCTGAAACCTTATCATCTAGTCATCAAGGCCGATTCTTTAAGGGGCTTTTAACAAGGATGCTATCGATTTCTTAAAAGGGGTGTATTCGGGATTTAAGAATTGTCAACTACAAGAAGGTATCTTTCGGGATTGCAAGGATCTAAGGAATTTCGACAGCATTAATAAAGTAAGGATCCAATTCGGGATTTAAGATTTGGAAGGTAAGCACCTATGTATATTTGGCTAAAGCCTAGATTAGTATTTAGATCTGTTCTTTAAATATTCAAAAGCCGAAAACTAACCAAGTTAATTGATTCAATGCCTGGCCGAATACAAGGAGGAATAAAGCAAAGATTTCGGGATTGGTTGGTGTCCCAATCGGTAACAAGGTAGGTTTTAAGTGTACAAATCCTACTAGGATTTGGTTTTATAGTCGAATAGTCTTTATTCTAACATATTAAGGTTGGCCGAATGTAGGACTTGAGATCTAAGGCTTTAGATCGGGTTTTGAGATTTCGATTGAATTGTTAGCGAATCGGTGTGTACCCTACCCTAAGTTTTAATCGTTCATGGCTATGTTTTAAATTAAATATGTTATTAAGAATGTGAAAAGCATGGCTAAGGTACCATACAATGGTACAAAGTACTAGGGTACGTATCCTACTCCTACTAGGAATATGAATATATGTTATTTTTAACATAGTGATAAGAATGTGAATTAAGGCATGATTTTTCATATTGTGTATGAAATATGGGGGCATATGGGTTATATGAAAAGGGGAAGTTAATGTGGTGACCTAAGACCACGAAATCTGAATGTGGTGACCTAAGACCACGAAATCTTAATGTGGTGACCTAAGACCACGAAATCTGAATGTGGTGACCTAAGACCACGAAAACTGAGTGTGGTGATCTAAGACCACGATAACTGAATGTGGCGACCTAAGACCACGAATTCTAAATATGGTGACCTAAGACCACAAATTTTATAAGGGCGATGAGCATGTCGACTGCAGCAACTGCTTTCGATGGTGTGTAGCGGATGGAGGGTTGACTTAGTAGTCCCCACGGTGTGCAGGATGGTACGGGTTGTGTGTAGCAGATGGCATATAGATTTGGGTTCGGTTGCATCATATTGTTTAAATGCTTTATGAACATGTATGATACTTGTATGCCTGAAATATTAAATTTTAGTGTTGGTTACGCATTGAGTCTGTTGACTCACCCCGTTGTGGGATTATTTTTCTGGTGACGAGCAGTGATGGACCGGGTCGGCAGATGCTTAGTGGAAGCCATGTGAAGTTCAGATTTCTTTTATTTGGACTATTTTACTTTAAGTATTTTGAATTTAAATTTTGGGAATTATTTGATGTAATAAGGCCTTTGTAGGAATATTTTATTATGTCTTTATTTGTTAAGCTTACAAACCTTATTTTATTAAAAGATTAAGTAAAATATATATTTTTTTAAAACAAAGCCCAAACGTTTAGTCACCTAAAGTAAAGGATTTTTGACAATGAATTAAACTTGTTTTCAGCTCAAGCCCAACCCAAAACGATCTTTCTTCCAAATCACACAAGTCTTTCCTAAGTAACAAAAGAATTTGAAACGGTTTACACCGGGGAACATACCAGATCCGATCAAGGCTCGTGGGCCTTTGGGGTGTTTCATAATAAATGTATTCCATAATGATATTGTGCATTTAACAGCATGTTGCATTCATTTGATATGTATGTTATGAATGGGTTGGTTTATGATGAAAAGGGGAAGTGCTTCAGACTGTCACTAGTGGTTTGGTACCACAAGTGGGTTGGCCCTACGTATTCTCTTTTTGTGACATTTGTCACCAGTGGTTTGGTACCACATATTGATGATATCGTGACTCGTCCCAGTGGTTTGGTGCCACAGTGGGTTAGCCCCACATATATGATTATTCGGGATTGTCACTAGTGGTTTGGTACCACAAGTGGGTTGGCCTCACATATGATATTTTGTGACTCTGTCACCAATGGCTAGGTGCCACATATGGACTGTAACGGATGGAGGGTTGATTGTAGAAATCCCCACAGTGTGATTGGCTGGTACGGGTGGTGTGTAGAGGATGGAAATCTAGGTTGGGCTGGGTTTGCATCTCATTGCATACATTTTCTGCTGTGACATATGATATGGGTTAAGGCTCAATCGAGGCTATTTTGGCCTAAGGCCCAATTGCCACAGTTACCGTAATGGGCTTCGGCTCGGATTGTTGTGATGCATGTTCTTATCGATGAGGGTTGTACACACTAAGTTTTCGTAGACTCACCCCCTCTTTTTATTAAATGTCTCAGGTAATTCCCAACGATAGAGGATTGGGATATTTATTTGATTGGGAGTCGTGGAGGACTCGAGGTGTTTATACATCGGAGATACTACTTGTGAACTTTAGTAATTTTGATTTTTTACCTTTTCTTTTAGATTATTTATTTTGGGTTAATATTTTGTAACAAGGCCATTGGTTTATTTTTCTAAGTTTTCATTCATAAGCTGTTAAACTTATAAATCGGGGTTTTCTTAAAACATTAGCAATCATTTTCTAAAATATCATGTTTACATAGCGATGCAAGTTCAACTTTCATAACAAAACAGTTTTTCAAAATAATAACTTTTAAACGGTCATTCAGCAAATCACGTTTTTCTCAAACAAACAACGAACTCAGAGTTCAAAAATCTGATAAAACTTTTGTAAACAATTGCTTAGCTTTTCAACTTCCTTCAATGTGACACGCCAGATTCAGGCCTAACTTCTAGAACGGGTTTGGGGTGTTACAGTTAGCTAACCAATGATAATTAAAAGTTTTCAATGTATAGAGAGAATGTACAAATTAAGATAAATAAAAATTAAAATAGGAAAAGAAAAAGAAATAAAACTTAAAATAAAGCAAGGAAAATTTTGATAAATAAAAAGGACTCAGAGGTCTTCATCATCTATCGGATCCTGTGGAGGTGTCGGTGATGAGATATGAAAGTGATGGCATATCTGCTAAAGGGTGGCCTCGATCCCATCAAAACGTCGAGTAGTATTAGTAAACTGCTGGGTACAATACTGTTTGAACTGGGTGAGGCGTGCAGAGATATCTCCCATTGAAGCTGCTGCATGGGATGGCTGCTGGCTTGGGGCTGGTGGGAATCATCAGTGATGTCCTCAGGCACCTCCTCGTCTGTGGCTAGTTGGTATTGAGGGGTGTCGGTTCTACGACAATATTTAATCATCCACATTTATAGCATTGTCTGGATGCCTTGAGGTACCATCTGGCGGATTAGTGTCAATAAGGAGATCTGAATCTTGGTGTTAAGGAGCCCAAAGTGTCGAGCCAATCGTGTGATGTATGGCCCCATTGAAAGAATCCCCCTCTTATGTTGCTCTATTTGGTGTTGAACCGCGCGGGCTATAAAGTATGCAAGATCGAAGACGTGCGTGTTCAACTTGTTCCAGAGATAGTAGACATCTTGTTTGTTAACCACGCCAGTGCTTTCGCGTCTGCCTGTAATAGTGTGAGCTAGAATGGCGTAGATGTACCTCAGAGGGGCGACTAGGGCTATCACCTTGGAGCGACTAGGGTCGTAGTCGCCTTTGTTGGGAGCTAAGTCATGCCGGTAGTGAGCAGGGGTCCGGTGAAATTTGTAGTCTAGGTCGGGAAGATCATTTTCTTCTATGAAGTCATCGGTGTAAAGTTTGAGTGCACACCGAATTGTGGTACGCTCAATAGTCTAACCATTCCTCCTAAACAGGATTGAATCGTGCCTGGATCGTCGTGTTGTGCCATCGCTATTTACAGGGAAAAAGTGGTGCAAAAATCTAGAGTAAGTTCCAAGTATGTGGGCTCGAAGATGGAGAAAAATTGCTCCCACGGCTTAGTCGAGAGAAGCGCTCGGATATCAACCGCCAATCCGACCTGTTCTACGGCGTTCAAATCAATGCACCTACCGGTGCCTAGAGGTCTTTCCTAGAATGCCTTGTAGCGTTCTTCCTGGGCTTCCTGAGTGAATTGAAGGAAGTGATGTCATATTTCAGAAGAGGCACTAGCTGGGGAAGAGCCGAATCCCTTTCTTTTCTTAATAGGGGCGGCCGTGGTGCGTTTGCCTCGTGATGATGACATCGTTCCTAAAAATATTAAATTTTCAAGTAATGTTTATATCAAATAAATTACTTTCATCTAGATCCGAGATATTTAAAATACACTTATTCTAACTAAGAGCAACCAATTCTATTTAATGAGTATATAAAACAAAATGTTCACTATAACAATGTATTTACAAAATAGAGTAAATAATACTAAAGTTAAAGAGGAAACTAGCTATCATTAAAAATTGAAAGAAGTTCTAAAATTGCAATTTTTAAAAGAACATAAATACCTGATATCAACAAAGAAAAATAAAATATTATAAACTTAAGCAAATAGTTAGTTAAGAGAGTTAAGTAATGGAGGAACCAGGGTTGGGGTGGTTTTAGTCAATTTGGACACGGTGGCCTTGATGGTCTTTGTGAGTTTTCTGCAGGTGCACGGATGTGGCGAGGGCGTGTGTGTGGTTTTGTATGGCTTTTGGAGAGAAAGGCAAGGGAATAAGTTTTAGGGAGGTTGAGGACGTGGGCGTGGCTGGATTTGAGAGAAAAGAGGCTGAAAAATTTGATTAGGGTTGATGTGGGGAGGATGAGCGGTCAAATTTGTTTAAATAGGGGGAGGGGCACAGGCAGTTTCCACGCCCGTGTGGATTTTTAAACAGCCCGTGCTTTTCACGTTTTTAAATTTTGGGCGCATTCAGGGTTATTGGCACGGCCGTGGGTAAATGGGCACGCCCGTGTTATTCCTTACATGGTCATTTAGAATGGGCGTGTCTCGCCCGTGTCGATAAGTTAGTATGTTCACACGGTCATGCGGCATGACCGTGTTCTGCCCGTGTGTAGGAAGTCATTATCTTCGTACGGTCGTGAGGCACGGCCGTGTCTAGCCTGTGTCGGTAAAAATTTACCTTTCATCGTGTACGACTACAAAAATAATCGTGTTTTGTGTCGTGGGTTCCACAAGGCTATGGGCACGCTCGTGTGCAAGGCCGTGTGGTCTAAAAACCTGCACTTCATTGGAATGATTAGTATGGATTTAGATGCTAAAATAAAAAGTATAATGTTGGTGAAAATTAGTGCTCAGGTTGCCTCCCGGGAAGCGCTTGTTTAAAGTCTTAAGCTAGACTTACCCTATTTTCGGTTCTAAAAGAAGGTTCACAGAGCTGAAGCTCCTCTCTCATATTTGTAACATCTTCACCATTATATATTTTGAGCCAGTGACCATTTACCTTGAATATGCCTTTAGTGGGATGAGTTACCTCGATTGTGCCATAGGGGAAAATTGTTTTGATTATGAATGGCCCTGACCACCTTGATTTTAGTTTCCCAAGAAATAGTTTAAGCCTTGAGTTGTATACCAAGACTAAGTCTCCTACTTCGAATTGTCTTGATATCTTTAGACGAGCATCATGGCGTCACTTTGTGGCTTCCTTGTAAAGTTTTGAGTTCTCGTAAGCATCAGCTCTCCATTCATCTAGCTCGTTTATCTGTATTCTTCTTTTCTTTCCTGCAGTTTTAAGATCAAAATTTAAGAATTTTATAGCCCAAAAAGCTTTGTGTTCTAACTCGAATGGAAAATGACAACTTTTCCCGTAGACAAGTCTGTATGGGGATGTCCCTTGGGGGTTTTAAATGCCGTTCTATAGGCCCATAAGGCATCATCTACTTTTACTGCTCAATCTTTTCTATTTAATTCAACCGTTTTTTCTAGGATCTGCTTAAGTTCTCGGTTTGCTACTTCTACTTGCCCACTGGTTTAAGGGTGATATGGGGTAGCTATCCTGTTTTAAAGATTTTGTCAAATTGAGCATTGCAAAAATGAGTACCCCTGTCACTAATAATATCTCTAGGTGTTCCAAATCGAGCGAACAATTTCTTGAGGAACTTTACTACTACTCTGGCATCATTCGTAGGTAAAGCTTCAGCTTCTACCCATTTTGACATGTAATCAACTGCCACTAAGATGTATCTATTTCCAAATGAATTAGGGAAGGGACCCATAAAATCAATACCCCATACGTCGAATATTTCATATGATAACATGTATGTTTGAGGCATTTCATAACGTTTAGAAATATACCTGTTCTTTGGCATCTATCACACGAAGCGACATACCTGTTGGCATCTTTAAATAGAGTGGGCCAATAGAAACTTGATTCAAGTATTTTGTGAGCTGTTTTGACACCACTGTAGTGCCTTCCTGAGGGTCTGGAGTGGCAGTGTTCTAGGATTTTGCTTATTCTCGCCCTTATAGCG
This sequence comes from Gossypium rotundifolium, assembly GCA_025506655.1. Taxonomy (NCBI): domain Eukaryota; kingdom Viridiplantae; phylum Streptophyta; class Magnoliopsida; order Malvales; family Malvaceae; genus Gossypium; species Gossypium rotundifolium. The sequence continues at coordinate 70,396,713 of CP106734.1, forward strand.
TATTTACGAATTACAGTGCGCACATATATGGAAAAGAAAGGGATCCTCCCAAAAATAGTTCTTCACATCAGAAAAGAATCGCTTCTTTTGATGATGTGTTAACTTTTTCGGTATGATGTTAGCAGCTAAAAAATTTGCAATATCTACAAACCAAGGTACCTCTTAGTTGCTTATGGAGAATAGCTGTTCTACAGGGAATGAGTCATTTATCTCTATCTCTTCTCATTCTTCTGCGTGTGGATTCTCAAGTCTAGATAGGTGGTCCGCTGCATGATTTTCGGCTCCTTTCTTATCCTGAATTTCCAGATCGAATTCCTGTAAAAGTAAAATCCATCTTTTGAGTCGAGGTTTTGCATCGGGTTTAGTTAAAAGATAGCGTAGAGCAGAGTGGTTAGTGTAAACGACAACTTTAGATAATAATAAATACTGTCTAAATTTATCAAATGCAATGACCACAGCTAGTAATTCTTTTTCAGTGGTGGTATAATTTTCTTGCGCGGCCGTCAATGTTTTGCTGGCGTAATAAATTGGCCGGAAGTGCTTGTCTCTTCGCTGCCCTAGAACTGCACCTACTGCAAAGTCATTCGTGTCACACATTAGTTCAAATAGAAGATTCCAATCAGGGGCAATTATAATTGGGACGTTTATTAATTTCTCTTTAAGGGTATTAAATGCATCTAAACGTTCTTGATCAAAGTTAAAAGGTGCATCTTTTTCTAGCAATTTCGTTAGAGGCTTAGCTATTTTAGAAAAATCCTTAATGAATCTTCTGTAAAATCCTGCATGTCCTAAAAAGCTTCTAATAGCCTTAACTGAGATAGGAGGAGGTAATTTTTCTATGGTTTCGACTTTTTCTTTATCTACCTCGATTCCTTTACTAGAGATTTTATGTCCTAATACAATTCCCTCTTGTACCATAAAGTGACATTTTTTCCAGTTTAGAACAAGGTTGTTTCTTCACATCTCATCATAACTCGTTTTAATTTTTTAAGGAAAAGATGGAAAGAATTACCGAATACTGAAAAATCATCCATAAATACCTTCATGATTTCCTCCACGAGTTCGTCAAACATTGCCAACATGCAACGCTGAAAAGTAGCAAGGGCATTACATAATCCAAAAGGCATTCTGTGATAAGAAAACGTACCGTATGGGCATGTGAATGTTGTCTTCTCTTGATCTTCAGGTGCTATTGGGATTTGAAAATAGCCAGAGAGTCCATCTAAGAAGCAATAATACATATGTCCAGATAACCTTTCTAACATTTGATCAATGAATGGCAGAGGAAAGTGATCTTTTCTAGTGGAGTCATTCAACTTCTTGTAATCAATGCATACTCTCCAACCACTAACTATTCTGGTGGGGATTAGTTCATTTTTCTCATTAGCTATTACAGTCATGCCTCCTTTCTTCGGAACAACCTGCACAGGACTTACCCATTTACTGTCAGAAATAGGATAAATTATTCCAGCATCTAGAAGTTTAATTACCTCAGCTTTCAAACCTTCTTTTATGTTGGGATTTAATCGTCTTTGAGGTTGCACACATGGCTTGTACTCATCTTACATTAAAATTTTGTGGGTAAAAAAATGTTGGGCTTATTCCTTTAATATCAGAGATACAGGCTATAACTTTTTTATGTTCCCTTAGTACCTGTAGCAACTCCTCTTTTTCCTTGGGATCCAGTTATGAAGAGATAATTATTGGTAGTGTATAATTGTCCCCAAGAATGCATATTCTAGGTGTTTCGGTAGCTGCTTTAATTCTAATTTGGGTGGTTCATCAATAGAGGGTCTTTGTTTTAAATAATCATTGATTTCAATGCTTTCTTTTTTTATTTGACTGGATTAAGATGTGTTTAGATTTAGTTCATCGACTTCATCTTCTTCGCCATCTTCTTGAGTAAGGCACAGTTCCATCGTGTCATTATGTATGATTTCCTGTAATGAATTCTAAATAATATGATCAGTGGTATCAACAAAATAATAGGAATCATCTTGTTCTCTAGAATATCGCATGGCATCATAGATTTGAAAAATAATTTCCTCATCACTTATCCTTAATGTAAGTTTACCATCACCTACATCGATAACAGCCATAGCAGTAGCTAAAAAAGGGCGCCCTAAAATTAAAGGAACCTCAATGTCCTCATCCATGTCAAGCACAATAAAATCAATAGGAAAAATAAATTTATCAATTTTTACCAAGACATCTTCAATAACTCCTCTAGGACATTTAATAGATCTGTCAACTAACTGAATATTCATCATAGTGGGTTTTGGTTCCCCAAGATCTAGTTGTTTAAACATTTTATAAGGCATTAAGTTAATATTGGCACCTAGATCAACTAATGCTTTCTTAATATTTAAATTACCAATTAAAAGGGAATAGCAAAACTTCCTGGGTCTTTTAATTTTGTTGGTAACTTATTTTGGAGGATGGCAGAACATTCTTCATTAAGCTCCACCGTTGATACTTCTTCGAGCTTTCTTTTATTCGTTAGGAGTTTCTTTAAGAATTTTGCATACGTCGGCATCTGTGAAATGGCTTCAACAAAAGGTAAGTTAATATGCATTTGTTTAAAAAGTTCAAGAAAGTTACCATATTGGGCATCTAATCGTTCTTTCTTCAGCTTTGCTGGATATGGGATTGATGATATATCTTCTTTACGTACTGGAGTTACATCCTCAATTCCCACATCCTTTGTTTTGTTGTCATCGTGTGGTATTTTTTTTCTTTGGTTCGACTAACTCCCTTCCACTTCTCAGTGTAATTGTCTTTATTTGTTCAGTTCCTTTAGAAAAAATCTCTGCCTGTATTTCACAAACCATCTTAGTAAGTAGTCCAACTGAATTACTAAGTTCTCCAACTGACTTAGTAAGTTCCCCAACTTGGTTCTTGATCCCTTCCATCGATGTTTGTTGGGTTTTCAGTGTTGCCTCAGTGTCTTGGAGACAGTTTTCTGTGGCTGCCATGAATTTTGTCAACATCTCTTCAAGTTTAGGCTTCTTTTCTTGTGGATAGAGCTGATTTTGGAAATTTGGAGGAGGTTGTTGTCTTTGATTTCCTCGATTTCCTTAACCTCCCTACGAAAAATTTGGGTGGTTCCTCCAACCTGGATTATATGTATTACTATAAGGGTTATTATTAGATCTGAAATTATTACCTATATAGTTCATCTGTTCACTTTCTGTGCCTGGTTGGTAGGGTGGGTACTTAGGATTCGCCACAGTTCCACTTGTGTTGCACTGCATTACTGGATGTACCTGTGAAGAACACAAACTATCAAGCTTTTTATTTATCGTCTCTACCTGTGTTGATAGCATGGTTACTGCGTCGAGGTTGAAAACTACGGCTAATTTTGTTGGTTTTGTCCTTGTAACCTACCATTGATAGTTATTCAGTGACATCTCTTCAATAAACTCGTAGGCTGCTTCAGGAGTTTTATTATTCAGGGTTCCACCGGCAGCTAAATCAATTAGTTGCCTCGTTGAGGGGTTTACACCGTTATAGAAATGTTGGATTTGGAGCCATAAGGGTAAACCATGGTGCGAACACCTTCTCAAGAGATCCTTGTATCTCTCCTATGCGTCGTATAATGTCTTTAAATCCACCTGCACAAAAGAAGAGATATCATTCCATAATTTGGCCGTTTTGTCTGGTGGAAAGTATTTTAATAAAAAATTTTTGGCCATTTGATCCCATATCGTGATTGACCCTCGTGGTAACGAGTTTAACCACTGATTGGCTTTATTCCTTAATGAAAAGGGGAATAACCGAAGACGTATGACATCATCAGAAATGCCATTTATTTTAAAGGTATCACAGATCTCTAAAAAATTAGCTATATGAGTATTCGGGTCTTCGTCCTGCAAACCATCAAATTGAACAAATTGTTGAATCATTTGTATAGTGTTAGGCTTTAATTCAAATTATTAGCAGCTATAGCAGGCTTAACAATACTAGATTCTGCTCCTGTTAAATAAGATTTAGCATAATCATACATACTACGCGGAGCATTGTTTTCTGCCATATCTTGTGGTTGTGGATTATTCTCATCCATCCCTTTAGTAGGATTGGATCTGCCTTCTCGCTCTTCTTCTGTGTAATTTAGGGCTCGCCTAATTTCTTTGTGATTCCTACGAGGATAGCTTCGATATCACTATCGCATATTAGAGGTCTTATCAGGTTCCTTCTAGTCATAAAATAGAGGTACCTACTAGGAAAAGAAAGAAATAAAATTAGCAAAAACAATAAAATAAAATAAATTGTGAAAATAAAAATAAAAATAAAAGTAAAAATAATGGCTAAAGTAATAAAAATAAAGTTTTCTTAATATTTTAATTCCCCAGCAACAGTGCCAAAAACTTGATCGTCTAGAATTGTCGAGCTTTAAAATTTATAAAGAGAATGATCGAACCTGGAAACTAACTCTGACCACGACTTAAGGCAAGTGCACCTATCGAACAGTAGTATAGTTTAGGCAAGACCGGATTGTCGAACCCAAGGGAATTAAAAGTACTAATACTCACTTTCTTTCTATTATTTAGCCTAAATATTAAGTGATTTGGTTGTTTAAACTAAAAACTAAATGACTACTAAGCTAAAGACACAAAGACAAAAAGAACAAATTGAAGAAATAACTTTTAGAAAAACTTAGTTGATCACGACAATACCCTATAAGGAATCCACCTAAAATTCACTTGTTATCTAACACTGAACCAGACGATTTATTCACTTAGCTTGATCTGTAAGACTCCCTAATTTATATTAAACCCTCTCTCGAGGCAAATAACGTCTAACCCTAGGTTGATTAATTGAAATCACTTTCTAATTAAAACCCCTAGAATCGCATTAACTCGATCTATGGACTCCCATATTAGGTTTCACCCTAATCCGGCAATATCTCGTCACCCTATCTCTAGGCGTGCGATCAACTCCGCTTAATTATGATAGATGTACTCTTAAGCAGGGACTTTTGCTCCACCACCTAAGCATATCACACTTGAATTAATATTCTGAAAATATAAACACAAGAATTAAGCACACATAATTAAGAACAAACTAAGTATTTATCATATAGTTCAGAAAACAATAACAGGATTCATCTAGGTTTCATCCCCTTCAGGTATCTGAAAGGTTTAGTTCACAATGATAAAAGAAAACATCTCAAGAGAAAAGATAAAACAAAACATAACAAATCCCTCAACCCCCGTGAACGAATTGAAGGAGAGATCCGTCGTCTTGAGTAGAATTCCAGCTTCTTGAGATGGATCAACTGGCTATCTTCGAGTGATTTCTACGAATCTGGCCTTCTGGCTCGGCTCTTTGGCCTAGCTGACTGCCTAACTGACCGCCGTCCTTCAGATTACACTTAGGGTCTTTATATAGGCTCTTGGAATGCGTTTCTTTCTCCCTAAGTATCCTTTTTTGAGTGAAATTCCTCTTTTCCATGACAGGGCCACGGCCATGGTACACGCCCATGTGAATCGACTTCAGGCCATGTTTCAGCTCTGTTGATTGAGGCACGGCCGTGTAAATTATGGTTAGGCCGTATTCTAGTTAATTGAAGAGGCACGATGGTGTGTCTTGAAGTCCAGGCCATGTCGATTTCCACTTTGACCCAAATTGGCCATTTTTAAGCCCGTTTCTTGTTCTTTTCTTCCCTAGGTGCTTTCCTGAGTATAAAACATGAAAAGAAAGGATTAAGAGCACCTTTTTACATAAATCTAGGGCTAAATCATCCAAAAGCATGCGAAATATGGGGTTAAAATATGTTACTTTTACGGTTTATCAAGTACTTAATCTCTTTACGCTTTAAATCAGCGTATGACTTCTGCCGGTTAGATGCTTCTTTTAACCGATCACAGATCAATCTCACTTTCTCCTTAGTTTCAAAAATTCGCTCTAGACCCAACAATCGCCACTCGCTTAATTATGTCCAACAAGTAGGGTACGACACCTACGACCATATAACGACTCATATGGTGCCATCTGAATACTGGATTGATAGCTGTTGTTATAAGCGAATTCTGCTAATGGTAGATAGTCTTCCCAACTGTCTTTAAAATCAATCACACAACTTCTTAACATGTCTTCCAAAATCTGAATTACCCTCTCCGACTGACAATCAGTCTGAGGATAAAATGCCATGTTGAAATCCAGCCTCGTACCCAAAGCTTCGTGTAATACTCTCTAGAATCGAGATGTGAATCTAGGATCCCTATCTGAAATGATAGACACTGGTACCCTATGTAATCTTACAATTTCCACCACATACAACTTTGCCAACTTCTACAATGAGTAATCGGTGCGAACCGGTATGAAGTGGGCATATTTAGTCAGCAGATCGACAATTACCCATACCAAATCTTTCTTAGTAGGCATCAGGGGTAGCACACTAACAAAATCCATGGTTACCTTCTCCTACTTCCAAAGTGGAATTTTCACAGGTTGTAGTAATCTAGAAAGAAGTTGATGCTCAGCCTTCACTTGCTGGCATGTCAAACACTTACTTACAAAATCGGTAACCTCACGCTTAAGTCATGGCCACCAGTACTGTTCACGTAGATCTCGGTATAACTTATTTCCACCGGGATGCATAGTGTATGGGCTACTATGCGCCTCACGTAAAATAGACTGCCTTAACTCAGAATCCCTCGGTACACAAAATCTCCCATGGAAGCATAACACCCCCTCGGTATTCAACCTAAAATCCGTAGTCTCTCCTTTCTTCACCAGTTGAAAACGAGGAACCAACGATTCATCCATTAATTGCTTCTCTTTAATTTGATTAATCCAAGCCGGTTTTACTTGCAGTTCAGCTAACAAACTACCATCCTCAAACAGGCTAAGATGAGTAAACATTGCTCTTAGATCAGATACAACCTTACGGCTCAATGCATCCGCTACTATGTTAGCTTTTCCCGAATGATACCCGATCGAGCAATCATAATCCTTTAGCAACTCTATCCATCTTCGTTGTCTAAGATTCAACTCCTTCTGAGTAAGAAGGTACTTAAGACTTTTATAGTCGATATAAATGATCGACTTCTCCTCGTACAAGTAATGTCTCTAAATTTTTAGCGTGAATACCACTGCAACTAACTCCAAGTCATGAGTGGGGTAATTTACCTTGTGCGGCCTAAGCTGACAAGATGCATACGCCACCACCTTTCCCTCATGCATCAGCACACAACCCCAACCAGTGTACAATGCATCACAGTAGACAACGAATTCCTTTCTGGCCTCTGGCTGAATTAATATTGGGGCTTCAGTTAGAATCTTTTTTAGTTTCTCAAAACTTTCCTGCTATTTATCAGTCCAAACAAACAGTACTCCCTTACTAGTAACTTAGTTAGGGGTACAAAAATTAGCAAAAACCCTTCAATGAATCGTCTGTAATACCTGACCAAACCCAGAAAACTTCGAATCTCAAAGACTGACTTTGATGGCTTCCAATCCAATACGACCTCAATTTTTCGAGGATAAACCCTAATCCCCTCGACAGACACGACATGACCCAAGAATGTCACCTCTCGCAACCAAAACTCGCATTTGCTGAATTTGGCATAAAGCTACTTTTCTCTCAATATCTATAGAACTATCCAGAGATGTGAATCATGCTCCTCATTGGTTCTTGAATACACCAGAATATCATCTATAAATACCACCACGAACTGGTCTAAGTAGGGTTGGAAGACCCGGTTCATCATATCCATGAAAGTAGTTGGTGCATTCGTTAACTCAAACGGCATGACCAGAAACTTGTAGTGTCCATAACGAGTCTGGAATGCCGTCTTGTACACATCTGCCTCCTTACCCCTTAGCTGATGGTACCCCGATCTTAGATCTATTTTAGAGAAAACCAAAGCTCCCAGCAACTGATTGAACATATCATCTATTCTTGGTAAGGGGTACTTGTTCTTAATTGTCAGTTTGCTCAATTGACGATAATCAATACACATGCGCATCGACTGTAATATCCCGGGTTAAGGGGTTAATTTATTTTTGGCATTGTTGCATGATTATTGGTGAGCTATTATGTTGTTTGTATGGTTTCGGGGCTTAGATGAAGGCTAGGAGTGTGCCCGAGTAGGTGGAAAATTTTTGTTTTGGGCTTTAGGGATAGGAGTGAAGGAGATGGGGTTTTAATTAAATTAAGTGAATTTATAACACAAATAAGGAGCTAGTAAGGTGGCAAGCATGCGCCACATGGAGAGTGGGTGTGTGGCGTCATCTACAAGGGGAGGTCTTGTGTTCAAGTCATGAGAATCCCACCCCTTTGCATCCATTTTGACGGCATGGAGGGAAGAGTTGGGGTAATTTGAACTCTACCATGGACTTGGTCAACACATTCAAGCGGTGGATGGAGAGCAATTGTAGGAGGAGACTTGGTCTTTGCCATTTGAATTAGTGGTGTGAGAGTAAATGGGGAGTTGGCGGATTTGGTGAGAGTTTGGGGGGAGAGGGAGTGTGTGGCCGGTTGGTAAGCTTGTGGGAGAGTGCCGAAATTTTCCACTAAGGCAATTGGGTAGGTTCGGTCAAATTTTGTTTTGGGGAAGTTAATTTTTTTTCTTGTTTAATCAAAAGCTAGTAAAAGATCTCTTCAATAGCAAACAGCTTTAGCCGAAAAAAAAGAGAGAAAACCTTCCATTCTTGCTCCTTGAAACCGAAGCACAAAGCAACTTCAATTGCCAATCTTGCACTCTTCTTCTGCGTTTTCTTCTTTTACCTTTTGTGTCAACCGAAACCTCAAGCACCCTTATTGCCGAAATCCTACCTTGTTCTTCTTTCTTCTTTTTATTGTGCAAAGCCGAAACTAGTGATCCGCCCTTCTCATTTTCTTTCTTTTGTTTTACAACCCTTGTGTCGATTTTCTCATTTGTTCCATACCATTTCACTAAACCGAAACTAGCCTTCTTCTTTTCCTTTTTGACCGTAACACCTTTCACCAAAAACCTGCATCCTCCATCTTCTTCATCTAAACCGAACACAACCACAATCCAACCCTTACCGATTTTGGTCATTAGTAGCCGAAAGTTCTTTCTCTCCTACTTCCCTTTTCTTGTTTCTTTTCATTCAAAACTGAGAGCACTTACTCTTGTTATTCTTTCTCTTTCTCCAGCGGTGGCGAATCTTTCTCCTCTCTTAGTAGTTGGTAGGCCGATTATTGGTTGTGTTGGGGTGTTGGTGATCAATCGGTCTACTAAAGGGGTAAGTGTTGGCGAATGGCCTTTCTCCTTTCTCTGTTGCCTTGCCGATTTTTGGGTATATTTAAGGGCTGATTTAGTTATCTATTATAAAGGAGTAATCACTTGTTTTGGTAACTATTTCCATATAGGGCCTTTGGAGTTCGTAATCAAGCAATGAGAGCCTTTTACTCGCTTAGCAATCGGTAAGTAGTGGTGAGACGATTGCTCATAGTTATCTGTTTAGTTTCGATTAAGTATATGGTTTCAAGGATTAACCACGTTCTCTCTAGGGTGAAGCCGATTCTTTGAAAGAACCATTGTTGGGTTGGTTGGTAGGAAACCAAATCAAGTTGAAGGTAAGGATAAACCGATATACCCTTTGATTTAGTTGGTTTTGGCGAATGTTATGTGTGCTAACCCTTTGGATTGGTCGATTTTAGGATCAAAGTTGTCAAGGTGGTCGAGGGTCTTAGACCGGTTCCTAGTATTAAAACCTCCGCTAATTCGGTGTGTAAACCAACACACTATCTTAACTTAATAATGTAATAACTTTGTTGTGTAAATGGAGCAGTGTGATTGGTGATTTTGGTACCCATTGAGGTATGGATACGGATTCGGTAAGTCCGCTTACGATATGAGCTATGTGATGATATACGATATTATGATTATGGGTGCATGTTCATTGAGATGCCATATTAAGCATGTGAGCATGATAGCATGATTGCACGATTTTGCATCTAGTATGATATGTGATTGGGTGATCCGAGAGAGGGGGAATATGATATCCGTGTCTTTGGGACACTTTGTGTCTTTGGGACACGGAGGTTTGGCACCTCCGGTGGTTTGGTACCACGTATTTTGTGACTTTGGGTCACGGAGGTTTGGCACCTCGGCGTCTCATCCCAGTGGCTTAGTACCACGATGGGTTGGCCCCACGATTGATTATACGGGATTGGCGCCAGGTGATTTGGTATCACACGATGGGTTGGCCCCATCATCGGTTTGTGACCACGGTCACGGTGATTTAGTATCACATTGTGTCTTTGGGACACGGAGGTTTGGCACCTCATTGCGACTCGTCCACGTGGTTGACACCACCGTGGGTTGGCCCCACTTACTAGATCTGGGATCGTCGCTAGTGATTTGGTATCACACGATGGGTTGGCCCCATCATCGGATTATTTGTGACTTGGTCACCAAAGTGGTTTGGTACCACATTATGGATATCGTGACTTTGGGTCACGGTGGTTTAGCACCACCAAAGGGTTTGGTACCACACGGGTAGAAAATGCGTTATGGTTGGTTAGGATTGGGTGCATGACTTGCATTATTTTGATATGATATGTGTGTTGGCATGTTATCTGGGAGAGGATTTATGCACCGAGTCTTGCGACTCACTCTCTCCTTTGACTTTTCGGTGACACTTAGACGCGGACATGGGCCGGGATGGACTCGAGGTGCTCATGCCATACTGAAATAAAGATTTGCTCGGACCTTTAAGAAATTTGGTACTTAAGTTTTATTATTACTATTTGGTTTTATTTGGGTTGTAAATGGCCTTTTTAAATTATGTTTTGTTTACGATTAAGTTGGATTTATAATATGCTTTAACAAACTACTTGAGTTAAAATGTGCTAAAACTTGGAAAGATAACGATTTCAAAAGTGCAAAAGCGATGTTTTAAACTATACCATCGGGTATCATACTATAACTTAGGACAAAATGAACTCGAATTGTTTTTCTAACTTAAATATGATTTTCTACTAAGACAAAATGTTTTAGTAATAATATGAAACAACTTAAACTTCAAACCGACATAAATTAGTTTTACCTAACTTCGATAAATTTTCAAAGCTCTGGGTTTTCAAATACAACATAAATTTTAATCAAAACCTACTCAAGTTTTCCTCAAATACAAAGTTTACAAAAGTGTTTCATCGGACTTCTAGACTTCAACCTAAACCACCCAAAACCGTTTTCCACAGTAGCATACAGTTGATTGTGGTGTATTGACCGGTTTGGGGTGTTACAATTTTGGTATCGAGCTAAGTTCAAAGCTTCTACCAGGGCTCGAGGCCCAAAATGTTTTCAAAAGTCTGTTTTAAGTGTTTTATTTTAAAAAAGTATGGTTTGAAGGGCATGGCACCGAGTCTCCAGCACCAGTTCGCCCAGGTAAGTACCCCGTACTATTTGTTGTGATATTGATTGATATGATTGGCTGGCTAGTAAGACTACTTTAGAGACTGAAACTAATAGGACTCTGTGGACTCACGAAAACAAAGCTTCTTTAAAAATTCATAAGACTTTGCTTTAAACACAGTGGAATAATGACTGATACATAAAAAATTCTTTAATTAGACGAGATTTAGTCATGAGTACCCGAGGTGGACGTGGTCGTGGATGTGGTCGCGGTAGGATGACTGTTTATGAGCCCGTAGGTTCTGGGCAGGGTTCGGAGAATGAGGTACCAGTTCCACCACCAGCTGGAGGTGGTGAGTTCCAGGAGCGAGCCGGCGATGACGATGTCACAAAGCGATCTTTGCGGGTTTTAGAAAGGTAGGCTGGAGCGGTGGAGGCGTGGGAGCTAGGAAATCATGCTGGCGACTTGAGCAAATGGGGTTTGAATTCTTTGGGGTGTCTCGGTGTTGCTTCAAAGATTCTTGAAATCTTGGTGGAAGCGACAGAGCGGATCATGGATGATCTGGACTGACCGTAGAAGAAAAATTAAAGGGATCGTATCACTTCTCGAGATGAGTCATACCGATGGTGGCTCACGGTCCGTGGCAATACTTGCAATTGAAGATCGACATGGGACTATTTCCGGCCGCTTATCGGAAAAAATCGTCGAGCTAACTACATAAATGAGCGTGGAAAGCATTTCGAGGTTAGTCTAGGGAGCAAATGCGTAGTTTGAGTACGAGGTAGAGTTTACGAGGTTTGAGTCGGTATGCGGGGTATGGTGGCTCTTGAACATGAGAGGTGCGTTCGTTTGAGGATGGCTGCGAGACAAACTAAGGTCGATAATTGCGCCAAATGAGAGCGTGAATTTGCGGTTCTAGTTGAAAAGGCGAAGGTTGCCGAGGGCATTAAAGAGTCTGTGAGGCGAGTATGGATAGAAACCGTCACAAAGGAGTTTTGGATCTTACGGGTCATCGGTGTCAGCAGAAGAGGGCTAGACCGAGTGGGCGAATCGATCGGGTAGGTTTGTTGCTACTAGGCGGGGACCGCCGCAGCAGTAACCGTTGTGGAAAGGCTCACCGGGAGGATGTTGGGTGATGGTAGAGGTTGTTTTGAGTGTGGCTCGCTGGACCACCGTGTGAGGGACTGTCCGTGCAAGTTAGCTAGGATTCAGTCAGAAAATCAGGGCCGTAATCAATACAGAAATAATGGACCACCGCCGCGGAGGGGCCGAGGTAATGGCAGAGGAGGTAACAGTTCTGGTCGGGGCCGTAGAGCACCGGGCAGAGGTGTAGGTAGTTCTGAGGCCAGACAGCCGGGACTAGTGTATGCTGCGAGGCGCCGAGAGGAGGACGACGCACCGGACGTCATTACGATGCGTTTTAATATTTGGTTCTCCATTTATCGCTTTAATTGATGTGGGTTCAACACATTCGTATGTTGCAAGTAGTATAGTGAAGACCATGGATTTAGACTCTGAGGTATCTTCTAGGCAGATGACCGTAATAAGCCCTCTAGGTCACTCTGTAGTGGTAGATAAATTGTATAGAGACGTACCTCTAGAACTCAAGGGTAATATTTGAGGTCGATCGATGGAACGCCATTCGGGAGTTCGATCTAATTCTCGAATGGACCGTGGTTAAGTACCGAGCGAAGTTGGATTGCGCGCTAAGCGCATGATTCTCAAAAACTAAGGGTGATGAATTAGTTCGATCGGTAATAAGAGAAACTATCATCTAATGTGGTATCTCTCTCAAAGCCGAGAAAATGGTCGAAAAGGGTCACGAAGCATATATGGTGCATGTGTATGCCTTGGAGGCTAAGGAGTCTGCTTGTGGAGACCGTTCGGACGATTAGGGAATTTGTGGATGTGTTTCTGAGGAGCTTAGGGTTTGCCACGGATCGGAGGTAGAGTTGAATAGATCATTACGGAATCGCGCCAAGATCCATCGCTCCGTCATGAGATGGCACCTAAAGAATTAGTGGAGCTTAAGGCTCAAATCCAGGAGTTATTGGATCGAGGCTTTATCAGGCCAAGTATTTCGCCATGGGGAGCGCCGGTACTCTTTGTAAAGAAGAAAGATGGTACTATACGGATGTGTATAGACTACCGCCAACTAAATAAGCTGACGATCAAAAACAAGTATCCACTACCTCGGATAGATGACTTGCTTGATCAGCTGAAGGGGATGTCGGTTTTCTCGAAGATCGACCTAAGGTGCAGGTATCACCGATTGAAGGTAAAGGAGGTGGATATCTGTAAGGCGGCATTTCATTACTCGGTATGGGCATTTTGAGTTCTTGGTTATGCCGTTCGGGTTGACTAATGCACCGGCTTTTTCATGGATCGATGAGCGTGGTGTTCCAACAAGATCTAGATCGATTCGTAGTGGTTTTTATCGATGACATCTTGGTATATTCAAGGACCGAGGAGGAACATGATGCTCATTTACGGTGGTATTGCAGATTCTAAGGAGAAACTTATTTCTGCTGAAGTTCATAGAATCGAGTTCGCTCGGGGAGGTGGCGTTTTGGGTCATGTAGTATCGGTGAGGGATTAGAGTGGACCCCGTAAGATAGAAGCGATTTTGGAGTGGAAGCGCCTAAGTCGATGGCGGAGATTGAGTTTTCGGGCTTGGCGTGATACTACCAAGATTTGTAGAGGGTTTCTCATTGATCACGGCACCAATGACCAAATTATTGAGAAAGGGAGTTAGTTTATTTGACCGAGAAGCGCAGGAGAGCTTCGATAAGTTAAAGAAGATTTTGACCAAGCTCGGTTACGATTCAACTTTGAGGTGGTAAGGAATTCACAGTGTACTGCGATGCATCGCATACGGGTTTGGGTTGTGTGCTGATGCAAGAAGGGAAGGTTGTGGCTTACGCATCCCGGCAGCTGAGGCCACACGAGGTCAATTATCCTACGCACGATCTGGAGTTAGCAGCTGTAGTATTTGCCTTAAAGATATGGAGGCATTACTTGTACGGAGAAAGATCGATAGTCTATACGGACCATAAGAGTCAAGTGCCTTCCGACTCGTAAAGACTTGAATCGAGGCAATGCCGATGGATTGAGTCTGTGAAAGACTACGATTGCTCAATTGAGTATCATCCGCAAGGCTAATGTTGTGGCGACGCATTGAGCCGTAAGGTTGTTTTGGATTTGAGAGCGTTGTTTGCCCACTTGAGTTTGTATGATGACGGAGTATTCAGCAGAGCTGCAGTTAAGCCTACTTGGGTTGAGTAGATCGAGAAAAGCGGTTGTTGGATGAGGTTTTGAGCGCAGAGGGCACAAGTGCGAATGATGGTTTGAAGGGTTCTGACTTGTCCGAGGATGGGGTCTTTGTGTTTTCGAGGGAAGGCTTGTATCTTGGGGATTCGAGTTGAGGCAAAAGATTCTTGGATGCACATAGCAGCCCCTACGCTATGCACCCTGGAGGTAGCAAAATGTTTAGGGACCCCAGAGAACAGTTTTGGTGGCCGGGTCTAAAAAAGGAGGTAACAGAGTTTGTAGGGAAGTGTCTGACATGTCAACAAGTCAAGGCTGAGCATCAGTTGCCGTCTGGGTTACTTCAGCCAGTGAAAATTCCACAGTGGAAGTGGGAAAGGATAACTATGGATTTCGTCAGTGGATTACCGCTTACACCAAGCAAGAAGGATTCAGTCTGGGTAATTGTGGATCGGCTGACTAAATCAGCTCACTTTATTCCGGTGAGGGTGGATTACTCACTTCAGAGGTTGGCGAAGTTTGTATGTGTCGAGATTGTGAGACGCATGGAGTGCCGTGTCGATCATCTCGGATAGAGACCCAATTCAAGTCAAGGTTCGGAAGGCGTTGCATCGAGCTCTGGGTACACTGTTAGATTTCAAAGACGGTATTTCATCCATGGTGACAGACGATCGGAAAGGGTTATCTGATCTTGGAGGACATGTTGTGAGGTGTGTTCGGACTTGAGGGTAGCCGGGAGGAGTATCTACCGTTAGCTGAATTCGCCTACAACAACAACTACCAAGCGAGCATCAAGATGGCACCATATGAGGCGTTATGACGGTAGGAAGTGTCGCTCACCTACTTGTTGGATGAGCTAAGTGAGCGTCGATTGTTGGGACGAGTTAGTTGCGTAGATCAAGACAAGGTTAAGTTAATTCAGGCTCGATTGAAGGAAGCTTCGGACCGGCAGAAGTCCTACGCCGATCTTAAGCGGAGAGATATTGAATTTGCTGTGGGAGATCAGGTTTTTCTGAAGGTCTCACCGTGGAAGAAAGTATTAAGGTTCGGGAAGAAAGGCAAGCTAAGTCCGAGGTTTATTGGGTCGTATAAGGTATTAAGACGAGTGGGACCAGTTGCATATCAGCTCGAGTTGCCAGCTGAGCTAAGTCAGATTCACGACGTGTTTCACGTTTCGATGCTTTAGCGATATCGTTCCGATCCATCACATGTGGTAACAGTAGAAGAGATCGAGGTAAATCCAGATATGTCCATGGAAGAAGAGCCTGTACAGATTTTAGATCGGGATGTGAAGGTCCCGTGCGGAAGTCTCATGCCTCAGTTAAGGTTCTTTGGCGGAATCATGGCGTGGAAGAAGCGACGTGGGAACCCGAGGATATGATGAGACAGCAATACCCGCAACTCTTCTGACCAGGCAATTTCGAGGTCGAAATTATTTTTAAGGGGGTAGAACTGTAATATCCCGGGTTAAGGGGTTAATTTATTTTTGGCATTGTTGCATGATTATTGGTGAGCTATTATGTTGTTTGTATGGTTTCGGGGCTTAGATGAAGGCTAGGAGTGTGCCTGAGTAGGTGGAAAATTTTTATTTTGGGCTTTAGGGGATAGGAGCTGAAGGAGATGGGGTTTTTAATTAAATTAAGTGAATTTATAACACAAATAAGGAGCTAGTAAGGTGGCAAGCATGCGCCACATGGAGAGTGGGTGTGTGGCGTCATCTACAAGGGGGGAGGTCTTGTGTTCAAGTCGCGAGAATCCCACCCCTTTGTATCCATTTTGACGGCATGGAGGGAAGAGTTGGGGCAATTTGAACTCTACCATAGACTTGGTCAACACATTCAAGCGGTGGATAGAGAGCAATTGTAGGAGGGAGACTTGGTCTTTGCCATTTGAATTAGTGGTGTGAGAGTAAATGGGGGGAGTTGGCCGGATTTGGTGAGAGTTTGGGGGGAGAGGGAGTGTGTGGCCGGTTGGTAAGCTTGTGGGAGAGTGCCGAAATTTTCCACTAAGGCAATTGGGTAGGTTCGGTCAAATTTTGTTTTGGGGAAGTTAATTTTTTTCTTGTTTAATCAAAAGCTAGTAAAAGATCTCTTCAATAGCAAACAGCTTTAGCCGAAAAAAAGAGAGAAAACCTTCCATTCTTGCTCCTTGAAACCAAGCACAAAGCAACTTCAATTGCCAATCTTGCACTCTTCTTCTGCGTTTTCTTCTTTTACCTTTTGTGTCAACCAAACCTCAAGCACCCTTATTGCGAAATCCCACCATGTTCTTCTTTCTTCTTTTTATTGTGCAAAGTCAAACTAGTGATCCTCCTTCTCATTTTCTTTCTTTTGTTTTACAACCCTTGTGCCGATTTTCTCATTTGTTCCATACCATTTCACTAAACCGAAACTAGCCTTCTTCTTTTCCTTTTGATCGTAACACCTTTCACCAAAAACTGCATCCTCCATCTTCTTCATCTAAACCGAACACAACCACAATCAAACCCTTGCCGATTTTGGTCATTAGTAGCCGAAAGTTCTTTCTCTCCTACTTCCCTTTTCTTGTTTCTTTTCATTCAAAACCGAGAGCACTTACTCTTGTTATTCTTTCTCTTTCTCCAGCGGTGGCGAATCTTTCTCCTCTCTTAGTAGTTGGTAGGCCGATTATTGGTTGTGTTAGGGTGTTGGTGATCAATCGGTCTACTAAAGGGGGTAAGTGTTGGCCGAATGGCCTTTCTCCTTTCTCTGTTGCCTTGCCGATTTTTGGGTATATTTAAGGGCTGATTTCGTTATCTATTATAAAGGAGTAATCACTTGTTTTGGTAACTATTTCCATATAGGGCCTTTGGAGTTCGTAATCAAGCAAGGAGAGCCTTTTTACTCTTCTTAGCAATCGGTAAGTAGTGGTGAGACGATTGCTCATAGTTATCTGTTTAGTTTCGATTAAGTATATGGTTTCCAAGGATTAACCACGTTCTCTCTAGGGTGAAGCCGATTGCTGAAAGAACCATTGTTGGGTTCGGATTTGGTAGGAAACCAAGTCAAGTTGAAGGTAAGGATAAACCGATATACCCTTTGATTTAGTTGGTTTTGGCCGAATGCTATGTGTGCTAACCCTTTGGATTGGTCGATTTTAGGATCAAAGTTGTCAAGGTGGTCGAGGGTCTTAGACCGGTTCCTAGTATTAAAACCTCCGCTAATTCAGGTGTGTAAACCAACACACTATCTTAACTTAATAATGTAATAACTTTGTTGTGTAAATGGAACAGTGTGATTGGTGATTTTGGTACCCATTGAGGTATGGATACGGATTCGGGTAAGTCCATTCTGATATGAGCTATGTGATGATATACGATATTATGATTATGGGTGCATGTTCATTGAGATGCCATATTAAGCATGTGAGCATGATAGCATGATTGCACGATTTTGCATCTAGTATGATATGTGATTGGGTGATCCGAGAGGAGGGGAATATGATATCCGTGTCTTTGGGACACTTGTGTCTTTGGGACACGGAGGTTTGGCACCTCCGGTGGTTTGGTACCACGTATTTTGTGACTTTGGGTCACGGAGGTTTGGCACCTCGGCGTCTCGTCCCAGTGGCTTAGTACCACGATGGGTTGGCCCCACGATTGATTATCTGGGATTGACGCCGGTGATTTGGTATCACACGATGGGTTGGCCCCATCATCGAATTTGTGACCACGGTCACGGTGATTTGGTATCACATTGTGTCTTTGGGACACGAGAGGTTTGGCACCTCATTGCGACTCGTCCCTGTGGTTGACACCATCGTGGGTTGGCCCCACTTACTAGATACGGGATCGTCGCTAGTGATTTGGTATCACACGATGGGTTGGCCCCATCATCGGATTATTTGTGACTTCGGGTCACCAGTGGTTTGGTACCACATTATGGATATCGTGACTTTGGGACACCAGTGGTTTGGCACCACCAGTGGTTTGGTACCACACGGGGTAGAAAAGGCGTTATGGTTGGTTAGGATTGGGTGCATGACTTGCATTATTTTGATATGATATGTGTGTTGGCATGTTATACCGGGAGAGGGATTTATGCACTGAGTCTTGCGACTCACTCTCTCCTTTGACTTTTCAGGTGACACTTAGACGCGGACATGGAGCCGGGATGGACTCGAGGTGCTCATGCCATACTGAAATAAAGATTTGCTCGGACCTTTAAGAAATTTGGTACTTAAGTTTTATTATTACTATTTGGTTTTATTTGGGTTGTAAATGGCCTTTTTAAATTATGTTTTGTTTACGATTAAGTTGGATTTATAATATGCTTTAACAAACTACTTGAGTTAAAATGTGCTAAAACTTGGAAAGATAACGATTTCAAAAGTGCAAAAGCGATGTTTTAAACTATACCATCGGGTATCATACTATAACTTAGGACAAAATGAACTCGAATTGTTTTTCTAACTTAAATATGATTTTCTACTAAGACAAAATGTTTTAGTAATAATATGAAACAACTTAAACTTCAAACCGACATAAATTAGTTTTACCTAACTTCAGATAAATTTTCAAAGCTCTCTGGGTTTTCAAATACAACATAAATTTTTAATCAAAACCTACTCAAGTTTTCCTCAAATACAAAGTTTCGCAAAGTGTTTCATCAGACTTCTAGACTTCAACCTAAACCACCCAAAACCTTTTTCCCTGTAGCATACCAGATTCGGTCGTGGTGTATTGACCGGGTTTGGGGTGTTACATCGACCCATCCTTCTTCTTCACAAACAATACTGGTGCTTCCCATGGAGACACACTCGATCGGATGCATCCTTGATCAAGTAGCTCTTGGATCTGAGCCTTTAATTCTACCAGCTCATTCGGTGCCATCCTATAAGGGGCGATGGACACCGGAGCCGTTCTCGGTAAGAGCTCAATGCCAAATTCAACCTCACGATTTGGAGGCAACCCCGAAAGCTCTTCAGGAAATACATCTAGAAACTCTTTTATTATCTTGACATCCCCAACAGACAAACCCTTACCGTCAGATGTGCTAACATACGCTAGAAATGCATCGCAACCCTTGATAACCAGTTTCTCGGCTCTTGATGCTGAGATTACATTGGATAAATAATCCCTTCGCTCCCCTATCACGACCACTTCCTCAGCCTCTAAAGACTTCAATGCCATACGCTTAGCAGTGCTTTCCAAATTAGCACGATGTTTTACCAACCAATCCATGCCCAAAATGAGATCAAACTCGCCAAACGATAGTTCCATCAAATCCGCCGGAAAGGCAACCCTTTGGACCTCTAGGGGCACATCTCTATACAGCTTATTCACTCTAACCGACTGTCCTAGTGGACTAATCACCTACATATCCCTATCAGCAATTTTAAATGATATGCCCAATGTTCCCGATACAATACATGTAAGATACGAGTGCGTCGACCCAATATCAATTAAAGAAGTATATGGTACATTATGAATGAGGAACGTACCGGTTATGATGTCAGGTTCGTTGCCATCCTCTCGACGTCAAGCAGCATAAACCAACATTGGCTTCCTCACCTCTGCATTGCCAGTGCCTCTGCCTGTTGCTCCACGTCCTCGTCCAAACCCATTACCCCCTCTAGGTGGACCACGGCCTCTCGGTGGCTGCTGACCACCTCTCACTGGCTGCACATAACCCTGACCTGCTGCTTGCCTCTGAACAGGCTCTCTAGGACAGTTTCTAAACTGATGATCCTTGGACCCACATCTGAAAAACCCTCCAGTTCATTTTTAATAGTCTCCCGGATGAGGTCTCCCATACTCAACGCAAGGTTGCGGTCGACTAGCAACAACTGAAACCCTAACTCGAGCTGGCCCATCAAACTTAGGCCACATATTAAGCCTACTTGAAGAACTTGAGGGGCCAAAATCCCTCTTATTTCTGCCCCTTTCCTTCTCACGGTTTTGACTCTCAAAGCATTTCACATCCTCAGCAATCTTTGCCTTTTTAATTAAGGCAGCAAAATCCCTTTCCCTCTACGGGGCTATTAGTACTCGCAGCTCATCTCGAAGACCATCCTCAAAATGCATGTAGCGCTCATAATCGGTCGCGACTATACCCCGAGCATACCGGCTCAATCGTAGAAACTCTGCCTCATATTTTGATACAGACTTATTCCCTTGAACCAAATTCAGAAATTCCTTTCTCTAGGCATCCACATAACTTGCCCCAACATATTTTCCTTGGAAGGTCGTCTTAAAGAAGTCCCATGTCACACGGTCAGCCTGCATGCCTTCTCTTACGGTAAGCCACTATTGATATGCCTCATCTCGCAGTAAAGACACTACTCCTTTTAGTTTTTGCTCCACTGTGCAATCAAGATCATCCATTATTTGCTCGACAACCTCTAACCAATATTCTGCTACATTCGGGGCTACACTAGAGATGCCCTTAAAAATTTCTGCGCTGTTTGACCAGAGTCGTTCAGAGATTGACCCTCGGCCCACTGACCCTATACTCGCTCCAGGAACCCTCTCTTACACTCGAAACATCACTTGGGACAGAGCATCATCCCCACCGGCTCGATCATGAGACCCGTTTGATCCTTTGGTGATGCCGTAGCTTCCCTTTCGGGCATATGTCACGATCTTTGAGGACCAGACCCTAGCACCACGGCCTCGTGTACCCCTTTCATGACCTCTTGCACTTATATCTATGTAGCCTATTAATTTGTTTAATCTTATAGTTTTCATGATTATTAACAAATGTTTTATGAAAAATAGTAATAAGAGTTGTTTTCGAAGATCAAGTTTACTATAGTTTCAGTCTCCTATAGTCTTGCTTTCCCTAACTAAAGTGTTCAATATGTTACTACTATCCCTAGTAGTTTCTCAATACAGTCATCTCAGCATATAACAGAGTATAGTGTCAAGAAACTTACGGATTTGGTGCCAGAGACTCGGTGTGCCACATTTTCAATAACACTATCATTTTCCAAACTAAAAATTTAAGCAGATTATAAAAATTTTCAAAACCCATTCCACAGCCGAGTTTTCTAAACCTGGCTCTAATACCATTTAATGTAACACCCCAAACACGGCCTAGACATTATGGCTGGATCTAGCATGTCACATCAAAAGGTTATTTAAAAACTATGCGTTCATTAAAACCCTTTCTCAACTTAAGACCTTCTACTATTTAAAAATTGTGAATTTCGTTGCTTACAAAAATAAGATCTTGCTCAAAGTTATTTTCTTACAAAAATATTATATTTTCAAACCTTTGTTTTATTGCAGAAGTCTGACTTAAGTAGTCGTGAAAACATGATATTTTGAAAATAATAGTTATTGCTTTAAAAACCCATGTTTAATAGATTAATAGTTTGTAATTTAAAAGAAATACCAAATTAAAGTTAAAAAGAAAATCCCAATGGCCTTATTACAAAAATTATCAACCCAATAATTAAAATAACCAAACTAAAGTAAAATTTCTAAGTTCAAACTTAAAACATATCTGACGTGTGGCCACCTCCGAGTCCTCCGCAGCTCCAAATCCTCTAAGGTTGGGGATTACCTGCATGGTTAAAAGAAATGGTGAGTTACGAGAACATAGTGTGTAATATCCTGATACGGTCATAGTATGGGCCTAAGCCCTATTCGGTAACGGTCTGGGCCTAATCCCTATAAACATATCAATGCAATGAACATGTACCCACCCATACCAACCAAACTCTCCACCCGTAGCAACCAATCTCTCCATGTGGGGACCATGTCAACCCATCCAACCAAACTCTCCAATAATGCAACATAGCTGCTAATAACAGTATATGTGGCATCGCCACTAAAATAAGAATATGTGGCGATGCCGCTAGAATGGTACTTCCTCTAATCAGCAAACCCAACCCAATGCAATATGTTATGATTGTAGTGTATTACGATCATATACATATATATATATATATAAATCACATAAACAACATTTAAATTACCACTAAGGGTATAACAGTCATTTTTTCATTTAGGGGTAATACGGTAATTTCACCCCTTAGGGGTATTTCAGTAATTTACCCATCAAGGGTATTTCGATAATTTGCCTACTAAGGAAATTTTGATAATTTACCCACTAAGGGTATTTCGGTAATTTACCCATCTATCGGCCTTTTCGAAGGCCTACTATTGCTTCGAGCGACACAGGTTCCCTTTTTGGTCATAACGGTGTAATTGGGCCTAAAGTCCAATTTCGACCCAAATCGGCCCAGACGCTCGTGTGGGTCAATCAGCCCATTTTTGGTCTCAGTTCTGTGGACTTCGCAGCCTCATCATTCATCTGGCACTTACCATCGATTTCGCTAATGTGGGCCTGTTAACCCTTTGGGCCCACTTAGTACACTACGGCTCAACAAGGCTCATTACAGCCTCAGTCCCATGAGAGAGTTCGTGACACTCCCAACAGGCTATCGCCAACACTTGTGGCTTGGTTTATCAATACGAGCGCTCGCGCACTCGAGTGATTTCAAATGTCGATATTTCGGCCTTTCGGTACTTCAGCTTTTAGCCAATTCACAGATCATAACATTAGCAGAGTAAATGGAGGTGTAAGATTACACATCTTGATTACGAGTTGTGGTTTCAACCGCTTCCAAGACACCATGAACGTGATTTCCTTCAGTGCACCAAGTAATAGGCCATATCCCTTGGCTACGAAAACCAAGACCCTAACAATATTTGATGAGCAAATGAGTGTTAGTAATCATCCAACATTTGGCCCCCACAGAGGAGAGACCGAAGCCTGCTCGAATAATCATAAGTGATCTAACTATAACTGAGTTACTAGAATTACTAGCATTACTTCACCCTTACCAAAGCACCACAAAATTTGGTCGTTGCCCCATAAGAAGTTTCGACCCTCACAACAGAGAACAAAAGGTTCAAAACGAAGAGACTATGTAGGTTTGGCTTACAAGGTTCGGCCAGCAAAAGGAGAACCAACACTTCAAGAAGAATAGTATTTGGCTTAGGATGAAACCATAAAGGGAGGAGTGTAGCTACGACTTAGAAGCAAAGAAAAGAAAGAATGATTAGGAAGAAGAGTAATGGAAAAAAGGAAATGAAAGAAGGTGAGAGTAAAGGCCTACCAATTTGGCATTTAGCAGGAAAATGAAGGAGAAAGAAAGATGAAGAAAAAGTGAATAGCTATTAGCAAAAAAAGAGAAGTGTAAAAAGGTAGAAAAGTGCACGAAGAGGAGAAAATAATGCACCAAAACTTCAAATAAGAAAGACCCGAAATGAATCAAAAGAAAGTAGTAAAACACAGAGGAATTTCAGTTTTCACTCCCACTCAAATGGCCGAAAATGCTTCCAAATGCCACCCTTTAGCCGAAATCTCCCCCTTAGCCATACTCCCACATTCGGCCAACTCTCCCACTCTCCTCCCTTCCTTGATTCTCTCCACTATCCTCTCCTTGAATCACTCCTAGCCTTCCATTCAAATTTGTTGACCAAGTTTTCAACCATCCTTGTAGAGTTTGATCCCAACTCTACCTCTTGCTCTCCCAAGTCATAAAATAAAAGCCTCCAGTTGCAATCTGTGGGATTCGAACCCCCTCCCTTCATGCCTTCCTAATGACGCCACAACCACCTTGCCACATGCTCAACCTGTGTTATTAAACACACTCAAATTTACTTAAGTCTAACCTCAACCAGCCCTCTCCTCTAAAGGGCCAAAAACTAAAATTTTTCCAAGGCTTAGACTCGATCCCAAGCCTCCCTAGAACCCCCAGATACACTCAAATTACCAGCTGAGCAAGCACAACATGAAATTATGTAAAAATTACATCCCCTAACTTTTGGGACGTTACAAAGTAGATTGCTGCCACTTGAGCTCAACAGTCAAGGACGAAGGAAATTTCTCCATGATGCCAAGAAATATTTTTGGGATAAGCTATTTTTATTCAAACATTGTACAGATCAAATAATTAGGAGATGTGTATGATGAGATTCATAGTAATTTGCACCACTGCCATTCATCACCATATGGAGGACATTTCAGGGGAATGTGAACTGCTTTAAAAGTTCTCCAATCTGGATTTTATTGGTCAAGCATGTTTAAAGACGGACATAAATTTTACCAAGCTTGCAATCGTTATCAACAAACTAGAAGCTTATAAAAAAGGTGTGAAATGCCATTGCAAAATATTCTAGAAGTTGAATTGTTATATGTGTGGGGAATTGACTTTATGGGTCCTTTCCACCCTTTTGGGGCAATAGATACATACTTGTGGCTATAGATTATGTCTCCAACTGGGTTGAAGTTATCGCTCTCCCTACGAATGATGCCAAATTTGTACTAAAGTTCCTGCGTAAGAATATTTTCACCAAGTTTGGTACTCCTCGTGTTTTGATTAGTGATGAAGGTTCTCATTTTGACTGCAAATTAATTACTACTGCCTTGAATACATATGCGGTTAAACATAAAATGGCCACGACATATCATCCCCAGACAAATGGATAACCTGAGGTCTCGAATAGAGAAATTAAACAGATTTTGGAGAAAGTGTCAATCCCACTCACAAAAATTGGTCATCCAGATTGGATGAAGCTTTGTGGGCATATCATACTGTATTCAAGACACCATTGGGAATGTCACCTTTCAAGCTCGTCTATGAGAAGCATTTTTATTTTCCTGTTGAGCTTGAACATAAGGCATTTTGGCCAATTAAGAAATTGAACATGGATTGGATTAATGCTGGCAATAACCGACTACTGGATCTGAATGAGATAAAGGAATTCAGAGCTCAAGCTTATGAGAATGCCAAAATGTACAAAGAGAAGACAAAGCAATGGCATGATAAGAAGATTTTTCCACAACAATTTGAACTTGGATAATAAGTGTTGTTGTTCAATTCCAGGCTGAAATTCTTTCCTGGAAAAATGAAGTCTCATTGGCCTGGCCCATTCGAGGTAGTGCATGTTTACCCTCATGGATCTATAGAAGTCAAAGATGGCAAGAATGCCTTTAATTTCAAAGTCAATGGCCAATGTTTGAAGCTTTATTAGGGAGCTCCCATACTTTGTGATAAACATTCCATTGCTCTTCGAACTGTGTAGATTTTGGCCTGGGCTTTGTAATAGTTAGCCCACTTAGCATACTTCCAAATTTTTAGCTTAATTTTTATATTATTTTCCCCAAAGAGTTTTTATCGAATCTAGAGGATGAAGTTGAAGTCGCTGGGAAGACACTACCACACATCCAGCCATTGTAAAAAAGAAGAACAAAGAAACATAGGGAGAGGAAGAGAAAATAGAATCAGTGAACATCGAATCAGATAAGGAATGAGATAACATGAATCAAACTTTTGCACCATAGGAACTTGCTACTGCACCTCAAACCATGGCACCCATATCAGAGCTAGATTGTGAGATTAATCAATTGATTGATAATCTTACAAAATCAGATGATGATGATGATGAGGTGCCAATTAATCTACTCAAACGGAAGTAGTGCTACAAGTACGCTGCCAGAAAATCCATTCAACCCAACTAAAGTAACACAAATCATTTCCAAGCTTTTGTTTTTACTTTTCATTTGCATATTTTTTTTTACATGTGTTTTTCATGCATTCATAATTGTTTTTGTTACATTTTCTACATATATATATATTTTGCATAAGTGAAATTTTGTGTCTGATCATGCATTGAGGACAATGCATCCCTTAGGTTTGGGGGTGTGTTGTACATATTGCATGCATGGGATATTTTGTTTGAACATTAGATCATTTTGTCACTCATTTTTTCATGACATACAAATGCTAAATGATTGTTAGACCATGAGAAGTATATTTTTATCTATGATGTTCGATAAGGATAATAACTCTTCAAACTCTGAAAGTTGTGATAGTTGATTAGGTATGTTTAGCTTAAGATAGTCGTGTGAAAATTGATTCCTAAAAGTAGAATGACCTAAGTATAATCGCAATTAGTTTATAGTAGATTTCTTTTAATACACTTAGACGTCTTGAAACTAAGATCAGTAAATTAGAATTGTGTAATAATAAATACCACGACAAAGCTGAGGGTAAATTAATAAATAAAATAAAATTTAAAAAGACACTATAAAGCACTCCAATGTTTGAAATTGTTGAGTAGGCCAGTAATAGTTTGTTTGCCCTATTGTATTATTGATTACAAAAGCAATATCAAATACAAATGAGTAAAAAAATAGTTTAGGGGCACTTCATTGTAGTAGTAGACTGAGTAGCTAAGGGAGTAGTTGTTTTCTCCATCCATCTTTTTAGTCAAAAGCCTTAGCTTCATGAGTGAATTACATTCAAATTGTGGTGTGATGTAATACGTGGCAATCTAGTGTATGCTCCATTGAGATTTTCAAGTAAAGAATCATGTGACAAGATGAATTCCCTAGAGAAAATTTTATATAATGCAATGAAAAAATAAGTATGAGAAGAAAAACAGAGTTTAGTGGAAAGATAAACTAAGTACATTAGGAGGTTCTTGCTATAATTAGAATTTCATGAATATTTAGGAACTTTTTTCAAGTAACATTTTCTGCACTTCTTATGCTAAACAAACCTATAAAATTTGAACCAATTATTTTAGAAAGAAGACTGCTAAGAATGGAGGTATAAAATATGTTTCATTTGGTTTAGTAGTATAAGAGGTAATTCTAGTTATGGAAAATTAATGCATTCATGCATTCATACATATTCTACTTGAGGACAAGCAATAACTCAAGTTTGGGGCTGTGATAACTCTTGAAAAGAGTTATATTTTGAACCACTAAGCTTAATTAAATTCATGTACTCAAGTAGATATATTTGTATTTTTAGGTTATTTTTAGAATATTGCATAATAACACTTGGATTGTGCCTTAAATTTCATTTCATGTTACTTTTACTGTTGGAAAGAAGAGAATTGTTTGTTGTATGCAGCAGGTGCAGGAAGGATGAAGAAAAGGAGAAAAGGAATAAGAGAATGAAGTGAAATATTTCTATGGAAAAAGGTTGGATGTATTGCCAACACAAATGCCAAGAAAATTCCACGAAAATGCTGATGCAACACTTAGTCATTGTCACTCTCAGGCAACTGGACATGCACCAGATAAATCCATCTAAAAAAGAGGGAGAAAAGTGTGTGCTGAGAGAGGGGGACCTACCCTATAAAAGAGGAAATATAAAAGAAATAGGACACAAGGTTTTTGGAGGGGGAATTTGGAGAACAGTTTTCTCGCCAGAGAAACTCATGAAAATTTCCAGAGAAAAGGGAGAGGGTAGCATCTTAAGTGAAGAATAGAGACGCAAGGAAAGGGACAAGCAATCAGCTTTGCATTCTACATGATTCAGTAGTGTCGAAGTGAAAGCTGGAATGGCAAAAGCTTCCTACAATTCTACCTTCATTCTGTTAATTAATTTTTCTAATTTCTAAACTCTTAATGATAATGTTGAATGTTATTTTGATTTTGGATTTTAAATCCCAACCTATGAGCTAATTTCATTTGGGTTGGAATTACTGGATCTATCTTGATATATTTAATAATCATGGTGATATTTTGAGTAGATCTACTATTTTATTCGGTTTGGATTATTTTAAATATATGCATGCAAGCTCTAAACATAGATGAATGCATGGTATATCCTTGGAATTGATTTAATTCAGAAAATGTTAAATAAGTTGGATCGTAATCGAATGATACGATTGAGTACTCGAGCGAATACTCGTAATACTCTAGACATAGAGTTGTGATCTATACAGAGTAAGGAAGAATATCGTTAGATATTGTTCTTGAGACTTGTAAACATACAAAAACTTGAATGATAGTTTTAATTCTAGCTCTCGAAAGAAGCAGAATGCAGTATTTATAGCAGAATGCAGTATTTATACTCTGAATAGTAATTTGGTCAAGATTTTGTCATGACATTATTATCTTATTAAGATATAATCCAAGTAATTCCACCTTTCAATTCAACAACATGAATCCTTTCAACTTTGTCTCATAGAATTGCTACAACATTTTATTCATTATTTGATTTTTATATTTCATACATCAATACATCACTACAAATCATTATTCTGTTTACTTTGTCATAAGCCTAATTAGTATAGTTAATAGTAATAACTCAACCATATTTTACCTAATCCGATCCCTGTGGAGACGAACTCACTTATCACTTTATTACTTGATTCGAAGTGTATACTTGCACGTTCGCATTACATACTCACACGCGACATTGAACCAAACATAGTCCTTTTCAAATTTTAGTTAATTAATTAGTGTATTTAAAACTCTTGAATGGATTGTCGTTTTATAGTATATAACAAGTAGTTGTTTAGACTCTTTAATTGCATGTTTACAGCTAGGGTTCACATAATCTCCAACTCCTTTGGGTTCAATCCTAGGAGAACTCCTGTACCCCGTTGTACAAATATATTACAATTGACCTGTCACTTGCATACACTGCACTTAGTATTTGATTGATTGTTTTTTTAGTGTTGATTTCTCTCATGGTTCACGAGGACAATGATAGGTGGTTATACATTCTAGGTAATCTCATCGTGCCTTTTCCATTTTGCCCAAGTCGTTTCCTACACGAACTACATCACTCGTTAGAACTCATTAGGCAAGATTTTGCCTAATTGGTCAATAAATCATATTGAAAAAGCCTACTTTATTTAACAAAAGCATAAATCACACATAAATCTTAGAATTATTAAAATGTCATCAAAATGCTTGATTACAAGCTCATTAAGTGCATAAAAGGACTCAATTTACCATATTAGACTATGGCAGATTGAATTCCCCCATACTTAAGTCTTTGCTTGTCCTCAAGCAAGCAAACAAACAAGAAACATGCAAAATGAAAACCCTTGAGCATGATTAGTGAAGGAACTCAGTCAAAGATATATACAATATGAATCATTTTTCTATCATGCAATCTTGGTGATGCTTAGGAAATTTATAACTTCTAAAAGTAAATCATAGGAGTTCAAAAGGTTACAACATGAACAAGTTTAAAGGTAATCATACATACTTATTGTCCATCATTCAAGTCCGTCAAAACTCATTGTGCAGATATAATATTTATACTAGAATAACTCAAATCATTCATTTCCTATAAAAATAACACGATAAGCATCCATAAATTCACATGTCAAGGTCTAATAGGAATTTTTAGCTTGTAATGTTCTGAGGCCTATAGATGGTTCGATTTCAAGGAAAAGGAGCATCAAAATGATTCAAGAACAGAAATTAGTTTGGCACATGATATTGTCCCCGAATCACCCCCAAATGTAACCCATATTTTCACCACCTTATTTCTCTCTCTCATATAACTTATTTCTCCAAAATTTCTAGACGGGTCAAATTAGAATGCCATAAGTGTAAAATCCTAGCAATTTTGTACATTAAAGAGCAACCGAGAATCTTTTCAGATTTGAGGCTAGTTTAGCATTTTTCTGCAAATTCTCTTTTTCACTCTCAATGCTTTTATCTATTCCATGCTCTTTTCATCTCACACTTAAGCTTTTGTTTACTTGATTTTTGATGTATAGAACACTAAAATAGAGATATCTACTTATGGCATTGAATTGTTTCCACTAGCTCTCCCACAACTCATTCTTTTAAGACTACCAATATGTTTTTACTTACCCTCAATATCCATGGTTTGACATCTAATTTTCTGTAAATAAAAAAAGGGGACAGAGATAGGATGAGTACACACTTAAATTTTTAGGTCGAGGTCTCAACAATAAAAGTTAAATAGGAAGGTAAAATCAAGCTCAAATCATAGTGCTACGGGTACATAGCATAAAGGTGAGTTCATTTAGGCCATAGCTAACCAAACATTGAGTTAGGTCATCCCCAGACATTTCTAAATTGATGAATTCAATGCATGCTCTTTATATGATTCCATGAAAACCTTAAAGTTAAAAACAGGTATATACATTCATCTAGATAGTTATTTATCCTATGGCATGAGTTGCAGCATACAATGATTATCTCTAACTTATTATATGATGAAATAATTTGAACTAACTAATTTAAATTTAAAAGAATAAAATTCCTTTAATATCATACGAAGCTTACATGCTTAAAAGAATTCACTAATATCGTTACACCAATGACTAATTACTCCAACCATTGCAAGCTCAAACACTATGCAATCACACAAAAATAAACAACAATAAACAAAAAAAAAATTAAAAAAATTGCATTTTTAGACTAAAAATAAACACTCAAAAACATCAACCAATGCAAGTAAATTAAAAAAAAAAACAAATAAATTCTATGTATAGTCCCCACACTTTAGAACACATATTGTCTTCAATGTGTACCACCTCGATAGAAAAGAGTGTTAGAACTTCCCTTTTTCCGTAACTTGTCTCTAGGTACTTTAGTGAATTCCTCATTTTCTCCTTCCAAGTTTGAACTTGTACTACATGCTTTGTGCGAGTGACTTACATAAAAAAACACAAAGTAAAAAGAAAAAGTAAATAGCTAGATTATATATATACAACATACAAAATTCATTGCTTTAGACTTTGTTCATATCTAAACATCAAAATTCGACGTCTTTTCTCACTTTCTAAAACAATACAGTCTAAATATTGTATTTCACAGAATTTGTCTACAATTCCCATAAAATAGTGCTTCACTCATTACCTGTATACTAAGAGAAGTTGATCGTCTTTTGCTATTGATTCTACAACTCCATTGGTGAGTGAACAGTTGACAGCGTAAGGGCCTGACCATCGTGATCGCAACTTTCCTGGAAACAACTTTAGCCTGGAATTAAATAGAAGCACTTGTTGTCCTAGAACAAAGCTCTTCTCTTTTATCATGACATCATGGCACAATTTTTTTCCCCTTCTACAACTTCACGTTTTCATATGTCATAAATCAAAATTCCTCTAGCTCATAAAGTTGAAACAACCTTGCTTCTTTGGCCAAGTTAGGATTTAAGTTCAATTATTTTATCTCCTAGTATGGATGCTGTAACACCCCTTACCCGTGTTCAACGCCGCAATAGGGTACGAGGCATTACCAGACTATAACACTTGCAACTGAACAAATTCAAGACATAAATTTTCGTTTAAAATTTAAAATTTTTATCTTATATCATCAAGTCCCTAAAACGAGCCAACAAGGCCCAAAACATGCTTTGGTAGAGATTCGAGAATAAACTGAGAACTTTTAAAAATATTGGAACATTTAGAAAATTTCCTTGTTTTGGATAGTCACACACTCGTGTGAGCAGGCCGTGTCCTCCACACAATTGAGACAAACGGTCGTGTCTCTGCCTGTGTCGCCAAGAAGTTGGCTATTTTCCAAGCCAATTTCTACCCTATCATGCCCATACTTGACTATAACTTGAATGACACATTTCATGACATATTAAAGCTACCAAAACATCCACCACACACACGTAACAAGTCATAGCATACAATTTACTCAACCATGGAATGCATCATCATGAGTTTATAGCATAACCAATTTATTGGCCACATTAAATGGCCTTATACAACAATGAACTTCGAATATCATGGGTCATTATTCTAGGACAACTCATAGTAACATATACACATGACCAAGTTCCCTATACATGCCATAATCTTAAGTATAAAATCATCGATACCTAAATTGTAAGCTTCATAGTGTGATAGGTTCTCCGGCGACTTCCAACCCGAGCTAACTTGAGTACATTATAAACACGAAACACAACGGAGTAAGCTATAAAGCTTAGTAAGTACGTATGTAAATAATACATAATTGATTACCATGCTTTTGGAAATCCTCATTATAAGCTCTCAAGATAATACCATAATTATTGCATAAAATTTGACAATTCATTTATGTTCATCTTGAGCCGTTTACTCGAGTTATAGTCACTAAATTATTTTCATCTAGAGTTACGGAACTCCAAATTAAGATTCTATAATTTTCCTTGAAACTAGACTCACATATCTTCTTACAAAAAAATTTCCATAATTTTTTATTCAACCAATAAGTACATTTTACTATTTAAAGTCTCTCCTATTTCGCTGTCTGATAGCTCTGCCCCTCTTCACTAAAAATTAATTATCTCATTGTACAGAACTCAAGTGATGTTCCAGTTTGTTTCTCTTGAAAATAAGCTCATTAAGAAATTCAAGCATATAAATTTTATCCCATGATTATTTTTTTACAATATTTAATGAATTTCCCAAGCCAGAATAGGGGATTCTTAAATCATTCTGACCTTGTCTAATAAAATCCAAATATCTCACCATATGAAATTCTTTTGCTTATTCTATTTCTTTTATGTAGAAATAGACTCAATATGCTTTAATTTAATATCTCATTCAACCTCTAATTAAATGTCCATCATTTTTGGTGATTTTTCAAAGTCATACAAATGCTGCTATCCAAATTGTTTTATTGCTAATTTTATTGTTTCATGTTTCCTTTATATTAAATTTCATTTACACACATATAACACCAAAGTATATCCATGGTTAGCCATTCCAATAACTATTCATTATCAAATTTTTGCAAGCCATTCATTGGCCAATTTAACCTATACATCAACAACAAAGACTTGAACATATCATTTCTCAATTTAATTTGGCCTAAAAGCCTCACACATGATCATCAATCACATTTACCACATATTCATACATCATAAGCGTGGACTTATAATCACAAGGACATTCCTATAGGTATAACTTACTTTTTTACATTCTTACCAAAATTCGATCACATACCGAGCACATTGCTCATGAGTGTATACGTTCATATACCTGCACTTGATCGTCACATATTCACATTCATTTACACTTTAGCCATTTTCCCATTAAACACATCAGAATATTAATGGATACTTGGAATGCTTGCACATATGTGCCAAATATATGTAGTCGAAGCTACCTATTATCAAATTTCACATATATGCTCATTCTAGAGCTATTCATATTTACATTCTTAGGTCTGCTCACACAAGCTGTTGGTCATACGTAACTACTCAGTGCTGCTCACACAAGTTGTCAGGTATCCGCAACACATGCCGGATTACCCAGCCACTGGTAGAACTTATAAGACCAGCACCTGAATCACTTAACATTCACGGGTCTGTTCACACAAGCTTTCGGTCAGATGTAGCTACACAGTGCTGCTCACACAAACTGTCAGGTATCCGCAACATATGCAGGACTACCTAGCCACTGGTAGATGTACAAGACCAGCACCTGGACATCACATAATCACATAACACACATAAGCTTGTTCTTGAGCTATTCACATTTACATTCTCGGGTCTGCTCACACAAGCTGTCGGTCATACGTAACTACTTAGTGCTTCTCACACAAGCTATTTGGTATCCGCAATATACCGAAATACCCAGCCACTGGTAGGACATACTAGACCAGTACCCAAATTCACTTAGTCACAATTTCACATAGTTTTCACATTGTCACACTATGTCGTGGTTAGTCCATGGTCTTTTCTGTCAAATTATCATTTAGCACTGAACAGAATAGTTCAACCCTGCGCCTAATTGTTCGAACATTAGTTTCCAATATTCAATAAATAATACGAGTAATTTCATAAATTATTGGTCAATCTAACAAATAAAAATTAATGTTTACCATACGAACTTACCTCGACTTAAAATGGCTAAAGGGACCGAGTCATCCAATATTCGTCTTTCGCTGTCCTAAGTCCAAAACTCATTTTTCTTTATATAAAATATCACATTTGACTTATTAAGTTGTTATACTATTCAATTCAGTCCAAAAATTATATTATGGAAAAATTACATTTTTGCCCCTAAATTTTTTCATATTTACACTTTTTCCCCTAGTCTCGTAAAATGATTTTTATTCAATTTCCTTGTATTCTAGGCATACCCGAACCATTTTCATAACTACAACAACCCATAATTTCCAGTAATTCACACTTTTATGACAAATTTTATAACTTTTTAAAATTAGTCCTTTTTAGCATTTTCACCTAAAATCACTCAGAAAAACTATTTCTCTAACCATAAACATGCATTTTCTACCATTAAAAACAAAAATACACACATATTCATCATGGGTCAAAACCCTAGAGTTTAACCATATCTCAAATTAGTGGTAGAAATAGATAGATCTTGTTATGAGGATTTCAAAAACGTAAATATCATTAAAAATGGGGCTAGAACGAACTTACAATCGAGCTTGGAAGATTTAAAAACCCTAGCCATGGTTTCCCCTTGTGAAATTCGGCCATGGGGTTGAAGATGGACAAAAATTGGCTTTTAATTTTGTTTGTAATTCATTTTAATTACAAAATGAACAAAATGTCCCTAACTTAAAAATATTCTATTTAACCTATTTCGTGTCTATTTTTGTCCAACAAATTAACCAATGGTCTAATTGTCATTTAAGATCCTCAAATTTAAAATTTCATAACAATTGGACACCTCTAACATGTAGAACTCAACTTTTGTACTTCTTACAATTTAGTCCTTTTTGACTAAATTGAGTGGCCAAACGTCGAAATTTTTGAACAAAATTTTCACGAAATAAATTTCGTGAAATCGTAGACCATAAAAATGTAATAAAAATAAAATTTTTCCTCGTCGAATTTGTGTTCCCGAAACCATAGTTCCAACTAGGCCCAAAATCGGGCTGTTACAACTCTCCCCCCTTAGGGATTTTCGTCCCGAAAAATCTTACTAGAAGAAATTTCTTTCAACTCTTAAGAATCACTTTCACTAATTTACCAAATTCGCAAATCATATCAACCTCATATATCTCTTTCTAATTACCTTGAACTTTAACACACAATGTCGGAGCATATCGTCAAAGTTTTGAATTACTCTCTCAGAGTTGCCACCGATTTACAGGCGTATTACCTTGCCTAGATGCAATTGCGTATTGATATTTTCCTGTAGCATTTTCCATAATTGGGATATAGCCCTCGGATCTCAATCTGAAATAATGGGGACTGGCACTCTATGAGAGCTAACAACCTCAAAAACATATAACTCGACCGATCTGTCAAATGAGAAACCAGATCGCCAAAACATCTATTTCAAATAACGACACATTTTGATTACTCCTAAAATGAACCAACGAGCTACTTGTGAGCTTCGTACAAAAATTTCCTACATAAGCTCTGAATTCATCTGCACATAGTTTCTATCTCAAAACAATAACATCAACCATCAGGTCAGGCCTAAAATTCCGAATAAAAAATCGACACATACTGAACTCATTTAGCTTACCATTCATTAACACATTTATGAGATTCTCAATCTTGCAATGAAAACATCGCTTTAGCTTTTAATCTAACTAAAATTGGATCATCATCAATTAAGATCAATCGTGTAACCCACTCACAAAATAAACAAGGATTTTTTTTCATTCATCATCTGTAACTATATCTGCTTCCCAGAGATTAATCAATAACTACTCGCAATCTTTCAATAGCTCAAGTCTTTAACACTATCTTAACTTCAGGTCTTTCTATGACATTCGATACTTTAATTCTTGAAATCAGGGAACATGAGACAACTTTCGTCAAATAAACGATATCACCAAATTCTCAATATGGACATAAAAGTGACCGTCTCTAAATCACTTGTCGAACAGTTCTTTTTAATGTGACATTAACAGTCTGAAAACATGAACCATCACTTTACATTCTAGTAATAAAACACATTCTAATCCATTCAATAGTGCATCACTGAAAAATCATAAATTCATTACTCAATTCAAACTGAATTCAGAACCATAGCTTCAGTTAATAATATCTTCAACTGTTTTCAACTTTGCTAACATGCATAGACCATCCAATTTTTCATAAATGTGATAACCATATCATTCAGAACAACTTTAACTCATAATAACATCATCAGATTAGAACAAATATAATAGGTATATCTCGGTATCATACTCTCTAGAATATCAATCCTTCATTCAGATTGTCCATCGATATACTCGTGAATGCACAAAATTTATTACCATAACTGAGGATACTTTAACTACATGTAACTCAAATCACATTTCAACTGACCAGTTCACTGTGATAAAGAAACCGAGTCGATTTCGACTATTAAATAATAACATAACAAAATGCTCATTTCTTCATGCTATTAAAACAACTCAAACACACAATCTTTCAAAATTCTCTTATCATGCCGTCAAAGGCCTTTACAATCACATTAGCTATAAGAAACAAAGATATCCCGATTGAATTCATTGACTTTAATTAACTTACCTAAGAAAATAAGTCCATCATACAAATTGAAGCTTGTGATTTCACTACTTATACCTTTGCCGATGTCAATTCCTTACATGAAAATTAGAGAAATCTAGATACCAGAATCACCACATTTCTATGATCGAACTAGAAGCATAATCATAATAGACATAGTTATCACAAGCTGAAGAACACACTTTAAAGATAAGCCATGATTAATAATTTACGAAGTATGAATGATAGGAAAACCAAGATAAGGAAATTCAAGATACAATACCATACCGGAAATCCGAGAACATAACTCATAAGAAAATAATAAAGACACTGATGATTCCTCATAGAAAGCCAGAAGAAAAATGCTGCTTACCGACTCTGGACTTCTATCATAACAGAGATAATATATTTCCAAATATTTATGTATATGACAGAATAATATCCAGTAAAAATGGAAGAATGGTCCAACATAAATTATTTCCATCGACTTTATTCCAACATAATAGAATAGAATTCTGAAGAGATAAAGAAATACCAATCATAAACTGACCCGACAAGCAGGGCTTTCGTCTAACATGATAGTTAGCTAGCTTTCTCATAACATAAGAACTCCATCAGAACTGAACAATCACACACATATCTCTGAGGATAAAAGAATATATATAGAATACCCAGAAAGATCATCATATTCATCTTAACTATAACTATCACACACAAACATCTTTACTACTCAATTATTATTTCTCTGAATAATTTTGTCATCATGTACCCGCATCATTCCATTCACTAACGAAAACCAATTCGGGAAGGATCTCAGCAAACACATACTTTAGACTTCATACTCAATTGAGTCGAATAGTCGAGATTAGCTTCTTTTTTATCCGTGACATTGTATAATCTATGTAATCTTTAAAATAATCTGATATTTCTTCTAAAACTGAGTTCATTTGTCACATTATACTCAATTCTATTTCAATTACTACTTATTTCATCACCGAACTCTTTAGTTTCCCACTTATGAACTTATTCAACATAATTCTCACTAACTTTCTTCATAAAGCAACACTAGTAAGGGGGTGAGGTCATAAAGCCTGTAACTTGACTCTCATAAATACACACATATGACTTAACATACATCACCAATGTAATATCATCATAATCACATAATTCACTCTAAGAAAATTTTCATACTTAGTCATGTTACACGAACTTTTCTATTATCTTATTCAAACAAGTGTACTTAAACATACATTCCATGAATTTTGAGTAAATTTACTCATATCACTCACTTAATCAAGCATGTTAGGCACATAACATCATATGAATACCAACATACATGGATGAGCTTATCACAACATAGACTTTCGTTCCATTTAACTTTTCCACATTTCCCAACTTATGGTTATCTCATTCCGCACATTAACACATGCACATCATGAAATTCTAGTCATACCTTTCCACATTTCAACACATCGTAAGCACATTTCAATCATCTCAATATCATTTTTAGCATTATAGACAATAGCTAGGTTGGAAGTCATCTCTGTCTTAACAAAGCAATTTCGTTAGAGCTGGGAGATATCACACTATCGCAGTTCACATATGGCATGTATAGCTAGACTCTTGCACACGCTATGTTAGTCTGAAAATCGACTAAACCATAGCTATGATACCACTAAATGTAACACTCCTTACCCATGTTCAATGCCGGAACAGGGTACGAGGCGCTACAGGAGAATAACACTTGCAACTGAAAAAATTCAAGACATAATTTTTTGTTTAAAATTTAAAACTTTTGTCTTATATCATCAATCCCTAAAATGGGCTTACAAGGCCCAAAACATGCTTTGGGAGCGATTCGGGACTAAACTGAGAACTTTTAAAACTACTGGAACATTTAGAAAATTTTCTTAGTTTGGAGAGTCACACGCATGTGTGGGCAGGCCGTGTCCTCCACACAGTTGAGACACACGACCGTGTCTCTCCCTGTGTGGCCAAGAAGTTGGCTATTTTCCAAGCCAATTTCTACCCTATCATGTCCATACTTGAGTATAACTTGAATGACACATTTCATGACATATTAAAGCTACCAAAACATCCACCACACACACGTAACAAGTCATAGCATACAATTTACTCAACAATGGAATGCATCATCATGAGTTTATAGCATAACCAATTTATTGGCCACATTAAATGGCCTTATACAACAATGAACTCCGAATATCGTGGATCATTATTCTAGGACAACTCATAGTAACATATACACATGACCAAGTTCCTTATACATGCCATAATCTTAAGTATAAAATCATCAATACATAATTGTAAGCTTGATAGTGTGATATATTTTCCGGTGACTTCTAACCCTAGCTAACCTGAGTACATTATAAACACGAAAAACAACGGAGTATGCTATAAAGCTTAGTATCTAACACCTCTAACCCGTAACCATCGCCAGTCTAGGGTTAAGAAGCATTACCAAACAATCCAAAACAATTACAATCATTTTACAACACAAAGTATATCATCATATAAACATAACAAAATATATACGTATAGTCCCTTACTGAGGTCTACTAGACCTTATACACTTGTTAGAAAGGGATCAGGACTAAACCGAACACATACAAAATTTTCTGAAAAACAAACATTTTTAAAAGCTATAGAGGTCACACAATAGTGTGGTTATACCGTGTGAACACCCCTAACCCGTAACCATTGCCGATCTAGGGTTAAGAAGCATTACCGAACAATCCAGAACATTTACAATCATTTTACAACACAAAATATATCATCATATAAACATAACAAAATATATACATATAGTCCCATAATGAGGTCTACTAGACCTTAAACATGTGTTAGAAAGGGATCGGAACTAAACTGAACACATACATAATTTTCTGAAAAATAAACATTTTTTAAAGCTACAGAGGTCACACACCCGTGTGGATAGGCCGTGTGCCACATAAGGCCTCGGACACACCTGTATGTCCAAGCTGTGTCAAAACAGGGCATACATATTGACTTGTCCACACAGCCTAAGACACGCTCGTGTGCCTCACCCGTGGTCGACACTGACTTGCACCACATAGCCAGTCACATGCCCGAGTGTTTATCCCGTGTGCGAGCCTGAATTGTTTTTAATTACAAACTAAAAAGACATGGTCGAGCCACACACCCGTGTGCTCAATCGTATGGGCAATTATAGACCATTTACACGGTCAATTTGCCACCCACACTTAGGATCACCTATAAGTAACAAACCAAAACAATTTATACCTCAAATGGCAACCAAAACATACTAATATATGTACCAATTAATCAACAACCACACCATTTATTTCTATACTCAAATAATTCCATCTAAAATATCAATTTCACATCTCAAATCTCATAATCTATTCATCATTCATTCCTTACCAATTCCACCATGAAACATACCATTTCCATCTTGCTAATTTATGCAATAATGATCACTCTCATAGAACACACACAAACACTTATAAATCATTCTTTTTGCATGTTCAAAACTTATATCAAAACATCAAACTATCAAGCCAAATCATATGACAAGACTTACACACTTCAAAATATGCCATAGTCACTTGCCTATACATGCCATATATCAAATATATGCAACTTCCAAAAGTACCAAAATAGATAGCCGATAGTGTGATTGAGTCACTGACGATCCCCGGATCCTAGCTAGCTTTAATTACACAGTAAAACAGAGAAACACTTCACACAGTAAGCTCAAAAGCTTAGTAAGTTCGTAATATAATACATTTAACTAAATGATTCAAATCAATATACAAAATAAAACATCATATAGATTAGTTCACAATAATGCACAATCTCATCTATATCCAATACTCACATAACCATCCATTCATCTATTTCCAAATTCATCAACCACATAGGTTCCAATACATACCTTTGACAACACTTAGTTAACAACCAATTTTGCTACTCAATGCTCGATACCACATTTCGATAAATCTTAATTATTCCTTCGATTCAATCACACACTTAGTACCAAATTTCATAGCCGAAGCTTAAATATCATTACACACTTAGTGCCTTTACT
The DNA here is from genome assembly GCA_025506655.1 of Gossypium rotundifolium. Lineage (NCBI taxonomy): Eukaryota > Viridiplantae > Streptophyta > Magnoliopsida > Malvales > Malvaceae > Gossypium > Gossypium rotundifolium. The sequence continues at coordinate 70,437,589 of CP106734.1, forward strand.
TTAAATCGAATTTAGTCCAGTGTTGCACACACAGTGCCAATCAAAGTAGTCGATACTTTCTTTATTTAGCACACACAGTACCATTCTTTAATACATCAATTCTATTCTACAAACTTAGTGCCTTATCTCTCAAAATCATATTTAGCATTACTAATTCAAATACCACATAACCATTCATTTCATAACACATAGATATGAATTTAAATGATTCGTATTATACACGAACTCACCTCGGACGTTGAAATAACAAAACAAGTCTATTAATCGAGCACTTTATGTAACTTCCCAAATTTGGGCCTAGAAGTATTAGGCCTATTGGGCTTTGGGCTTTGGATCTCAGAAAATTTTTAAGTGAGAGAGAAAATGACAATTGGAATGTGGACTTTGAGGGTTAATGAATTTGAAATGTCTAGGGGTGTTGGAGAAGTCCTGGGATCAAGTAAGGGTACAGGAAAAATTTTGGTTTTAGCCCCAAGGGAATTGTGACTTCAGTCAGTAGGCCTTTTAAGCAGATTAAGGGGAAAATAAGACACAAGTGGGCTTGTGGTCTAGTGGCAAGGTGGTGCCACTTGGGGAGATATAAGGTGGCGTGTTGTCAGCTGAGGAGGTCCAAGGTTCGAGCATTAGGAGTGGTATTTTTGGAGTGTTTTATTTTGCATAGGTGGACGACTAGAGTTGTGTTGAATATGAACTCTTGCATTGGAGTGTTTGGGTGGTAAGGGGAACTAATATTGGAGGGAAATTCGGATAAGGCTAAGGTTATCAGGGAGAAAAGTTAGGAGATGAGGAGTGTGAAGTGTTGTGCCGAATGGGACTGTGGGGGGAAGGTAGGATTCGACTTTGGCTATAAAAAGGAGGGTGCCAAATCCCTTTGATAGGTTCTTGGAAATTTTGTTTTCTCCCCCTCAGTCGAATTCTCCCATTTGAAAAAAAAAACCCATCATTCTTTTTGTCGAAATTCCTATTAGTGTTGTGTTCTTTTCTTTCTCTGAAAGACGAATACACATTTATATCAAATAGCTATACTTGTGTCAACTCTTAGTTAGTTTTCTTTCATCACAAATCGATTGTTACCCACTCTTAGTCAAGTTCAAAAGCCGAATCTTGTTCAATAGCTGTCTAGGCCGCAGGATCAAAGGAGGATTTTGGTAAGTACTTAGTCAATCTTCGTAGTGTGTTTTGTTAAAAGCCAAAGGGCTATCTAACTTCTCATTGTCATTAACTTTGTATTAACAAGGGTAAGGTTTAGAGATCGCAAGCGTGGCAAGGATCGTTAGCAAAGTGGTAAGTGTTCTCGACTCAATTATGGTTTAGTAGATGGTTGAATGTAAGTATGGCCTATAGGGGTGACTTATGTGGAATATGAGTCACTTATTTTGACGATATATGTTTGAGTGCAGATCTAGGGGATATTCACGAATAGTAACTACAGAAGGGCTACTAGAACGTGTAGCACGCAGTAGGGTTACGGTAAGGCTTCAGCTTTTGGTAAATATTTTGATTAAGTATGGGTGGTTGATTGAAGGTTGGTTGGTTGTAGGTTCAAGACCAAGGATAGAATAGCACGTTGCAGTAACCAGGTGTGTACAAACACTACACACACAATATCGACAATGCTGAAAAGCCGAAAATGGCTAAATAGGCCTGTCAAACTTGTGGGGCCAAAACGACAATGGTTGATATGTGAGCATGAATAATGAATTGGCATGAACGGATGTATGATTGAATCGTAGTTGAGACCAATGGGCTATATGAGCATGAAATTGGTTTGATGGGCTATATGAGCATGAAATTGGCTTGATGGGCTATATGACATGAAATGGGCTTAATTGGCTTTATGAGATTCTAGAAATATATGTTAGGGTTTAATGGACTCTAGGCCTAGTTTGAAAAAATCTTGAATAACATAAAACTCTTCTAATAATTAAACATGTCCATGGACAAGTCGCTGGGTTAGAGTGTGGCAACGGACATATGGATGTCTAGGATTGGATCTAGGGAGAGGTTGGTACTTAAGCGGTCCTAATGGCCCACCTCCTCTTCTCTGGAATCCTACCTAGTGCATAGTGTCTGTTCGCTTTAGCCTCAAGGACTTGTTAATGGTCCAAAGTCTATAACTAATACCCGAGAGGGACCGAATACCCTAATTTGAAAAATTACCAAAATATCCTTAGATTTGTAAAATTGCCCAAAATACCCCTATTCTACAAAATTACCAAAATACCTTTAGTTTGGAAAATTACCATAATACCCTCAATTTACAAAATTACCAAAATACCCGTAATTTGTAGAATTACCAAAATACCCTCAATTTGGAAATTTACAAAAATACCCTTATAGGGTAGAATTACGATATTACCCCTATAGGGTAGAATTACGATAATACCCCGGTAAGGTAAAATTACGATAATACCTTTGTATGGTAGAATTACGAAAATACCCTTGATTTTGAAATGACTAAAATACCCCTATGTGATGAGTATGAGTTTTTATGGATGTTACTTATGTGTTTGCTGCATTCATATGATATTCAGTTTAGGATGCATATGGGTGGGAATTATGGTACAGAGGAAAAAATTGAGGATCGCATAGTCGCTTGACGACCGTGGATCCACCGATGGCTTTAAGTCCATTATATGATTAGCAGCTTTGCTGCAACGTTAAGTAGTGCCACTGTGAGTGCTACCATTGGAGTGTAGCGGAGGGGTGAGTCGAGCTAAAATTCCCCACAGGTGTATATGGTTGGAAGGGAAATGGTGTGTGTAGCGGATGATTTTTGGGGAGGGTTTTGCATTATCTTGTTTCGCATATGATATGATATGAGGTCATTGTGGGCTTAGGCCAAGGCCACCAATTTTGATAGGGATTAGGTCCAATGTGAATATTTGTATGTTGATTTGATTGCCAAGGGTTGTACACACTGAGTTTCGAAACTCACACCCTTTATTTAATGTTTCAGGTGATCCTTAGTAGACAGCATGACGTGGGAGAAGACTCGGAGTTGTCCACACTACGAGATGTTAAAATTTTTATTTATTTGTTTCAAAAGACATGGTTTTAATCGCTTTGTTTTAGTTGGATGTAATAAGGCCTTGTACTCCGATTTGACTTTAGATTTTGGGTTTGTTGTTTTCAACTGTTTACTTAAGTATTAGACCGAAGTAAATTTCGTATGTTTAAACTTGGTTTCTGAAATGCTTAAAATAATAAAATGGGCTTTTATCATTACTTAACAAGACTCAAGGATTTTGGGCTTTTGGGCCTAAATTTTAACTTAGCAAAATCGTTTTGAATTGTGCTTTCAATGTGACATTCCCGAATTCGGGCCTAACTTCTAGGCCGTTACTGTAACACTACTTACCCAAGACCGTTGCCGGAGTCGAGCACGAGGCATTACTAGACTTAACTTACTAGATCAGGGCATAAAAATTGAAACTGTCCATCTGTGTCATGTTCACTAAATTAACTATAACTCGAGTTACAAAACTTGAAATATAGATCCGTAAATTTTTCTTGAAACTAGACTCATATATCTTCTTACTATAATTTTTCCAGAATTTTTGGTGTGTCCAATTAGTACAGTTTATTAGTTAAAGTCTCCCCTGTTACACAGTTTGACAGTTCTGACCTCTCTTCACTAAAAATCAATTATATCATAATATACTATTATTTTTCCGACACCATTTTTTTTATATAAAAATAGACTCAATAAGATTTAATTATATATCTCATGCACAACCTAACTCCATTTCTACTATTTTTGGTGATTTTTCAAAATCACGTCACTGCTACTGTCCAAACTGCTCCCCTGCATATAATTACATAATTTCTTAAAATAACTATCAACTAGGCATTACAGAACATCCAAAACATGTTCTTAATTAACCATTTTAATAGCTAATCATTACCAAACATTTACAAGCCAATATTAAGCCATATCATAAGGTCATACACACAAAATGGCTAAGTCCCTATACATGCCATAACTTAAAACATTCGAGTCACAAAATACCAATATAATCCTTTGATAGTGTGTAACGATCTCCGACGTCCTTACGATCCCCGAGTTGGCTTGTAAAACTATGAAAAGAAAGAAAGGAATGGGAGTAAGCATTAAGCTTAGTAAGTTTGCATGTAAATAAATAACAACATTCTTAATGCATTATCATATTCTTTTCTTACCAAAATTATTTAAGCCTTTAACTTAATATACTTAAGTCTTAAATTCTTACCTATATCTTTTTAGCTTGAACTTGTCTTATCTTTCCTTTTGTATACTCTTTAAATTTTCCCGTTGAACCACTTGGAATACTAAGGATACGCGGGTACCTTTCCTTGTGAAACTTAACCATTGCCATGTCTTGACATGGTCTTACGTGGTATCCTTGCCATATGAACTCACCAATGCCATGCCTTGACATGGTCTTATATGGGACCTTTGCCTTATAAATTCACCAATGCCATGCCTTGGCATGGTCTTACATGAGACCTTTTCCTTATAGTAACTTATCAATGCCATGTCTTGACATGGTCTTACATGATTGCCTTAAACCCTAATGTCATGACATTTGTATCTACACATTCCTAAGGTCCAGCCGGGACATTTTGAGATTGCTTCTTCGTCAATTCATGCTTGAGTCTTTAAATGTTAAATTTACAGAATAAATATGTAAATGCTGGAATTTAAAAGTATCAAATGTAAAATAATAGAATATTACATTTATTTGCCGCAAACTTACTTCGAAACAAAATACGATAAACTATATCGATTTAGTCCACTATATTTTTCTTTCCCCGATCTAACTCCGAATTTCATTCTTCTTGATCTATAATAGCAAATTTAGCTTATTTAATACTCACATTTATCAAAGCAGTCCTTAAGTCTAACTTTGGAAAAATTACAATTTTGCCCCTAAACTTTTACATATTTACACATTTTCCCCAAAGCTCAGAAATTATAATTTATCCCTTATTCTTATGTTTTATGACATGCTGATCATTTTTCCCTTCTATGACAACATCAAATTCTCACTCTAACATGTACTTATGAACATTAGGTATTTTTACCGATTAAGCCGTTTTACTCGTTTTCACTTAAAATCACTTAGTAGATGTTGTTTAACATAATTTCAGACTTAATATTCTATCATAAAACATAAAAATAAACACATTTCACCTATGGGTATTTTTCCAAATATGAACCCTAGCATGAATTATTGATAGAATAAGCTAAACCGAGCTACTAGGGCTTCAAAAATGTAAAGAACATTAAAAACGGGGCTTGGAATCACTTACTATGGAGCTTGGGAGCTTGAAACAAACCCTAGCTATGGTGAACACTTGAAAATTCGGCCTAATGAAGAAGATGAGCATATTTTGCCATCTTTTTCCCTTTTTAATTTCTTTTTATTACCGAATGACTAAATTACCCTTCGTTAAAAACTTTGGTTCTTTCTACCTATATATGTCCATTTTTGTCCATGAAAATATAATGGTCTAATTACCATTTAAGGACTCCTACTTCAAACCCCCATTTCAGTCAAGTACTCTATAAATTAGTACCCCTATTTAGCACCTTTTGCAAACAAGTCCTAATAGGCAATTTAAGCATAAAATCAATAAAATTTCTTATCAATACTTTAACACATGTATTTAATCACTCGATAAATCATAATAATTAATTGTAATATAATTTTATAGCTCGAATTCATGGTTTCGCAACCACTATTCCATTTAGGCCGTCTTTCGGGTTGTTACATTTCTCCCCCCTTTAGGGATTTTCGTCCCCAAAAATCTTACCTGTAAAGTGATTTGGGTACTGTTTTTGCATAGTCTCTTCGGGCTCCCATGTAGCCTCGTCTATCCCATGCCTATTCCATAATACTTTCACAAGTTCAATACTTTTGTTCCATAATTGCTTAACCTCCTGAGCTAGAATTTTTACCGGTTCCTCACCGTAAGTCATATCTGGTTGAATCTCAACCTCTGTTTGCGAAATCACATGCGATGGATCTGAATGACAACGACGTAGCATAGACACATGAAACACATTATAAATCTTCTCTAACTTAGTCGGCAAAGCTAACCAATAAGCCAATGGCCCAACTCTCTCGATCACCTCAAACGGTCTAACAAAACGGGGACTTAATTTGCCTTTCTTGCCAAATTTGAGAACTTCCTTCCAAGGGGATACTTTCAAGAATACCCTATCACCAACTTGAAATTCAGTTTCTTTTCTTTTCAAATCTGCATAGGATTTCTGTCTATCTGAAGCTGCTTTCAAGCAATCTCTGATGACTTTTACTTTCTCTTCTGTTTCTTTGACTAGATCAACCCCATAAATCTGATTTTCTTTAAGCTTTGTCCAGTACAAAGGTGTGTGGAATTTACGTCCATACAAAGCTTCATAAGGTGCCATCTTCAAACTCGATTGATAACTATTATTATAGGCAAACTCTATTAATGACAAATATTTCTCCCAATTACCTTGAAATTCCAATACACAACATCTAGGCATATCTTCAAGTACCTGAATAACTCTTTCTGACTGACCATCAGCTTGAGGATGGAAAGCTGTACTAAAACTCAACTTTGTACCTAAAGCTTCCTGCAATTTCTTCCAAAACTGTGAAGTAAATCTCGGATCTCTATCTGAGATAATTGATAACGATTCTCTATGTAGTCTTACAATCTCTGAAATATACAACTTGGCCAACTTGTCAAGTGAATAATCCATACGAACTTGGATAAAATGAGCCAACTTCGTTAGCTTATCAATCACAACCCATATTGCATCTTTCTTTCTCGGTGTTGAAGGCAATCTTGTCACAAAATCTATAGTAACTCGGTCCCATTTCCACTCGAGAACTAATACAGGCTGCAATAAACCTGAAGGTACCTGATGTTCGGCCTTTAACTGCTAATAGATCAAACATCTAGAAACAAACTCTGATATATCTCTTTTCATTCCTGTCCACCAATACATTTTTTTCAAATCATTATACATCTTTGTACTACCTCGGTAAATAGACAAAGAACTGCTATGTGCTTCCAATAAGATCTTTCGAATAAGCTCATTGTTCTTTGGTACACATACCCTGTCTCTGAACATCAAACAACCGTCAAAAAATCATACTCTGCACCTAGCTCGTACTGAACTCTTTTGGCTTGCAACTAACCATCATCATTCTGAGCTTCACAAATTTCTTCAAGAAATGTCAGTTTAGCTCTCAACTCAGCTAAAATAGAACCATTATCTGATAAGGCCAAACTAGTATGCAAAGCTCTAAAGGCAAATAATGATTTTCTACTCAAAGCATCAGCAACAACGTTTGCCTTACCTGGGTGATAATCGATCACTAGCTCATAATCTTTAATCAACTCTAGCCATCTTCTTTGCCTCAAGTTTAGATCTTTCTAATTCATCAAGTATTTTAAAATTTTGTGATCAGTGAATATTCGGCACTTCTCACCATACAAGTGATGTCTCCAAATTTTTAATGCAAATACAATAGCAGCTAGCTCTAAATCATGTGTCGGATAATTTTCTCATGTGATTTTAACTGTCTAGAGGCATAAGCAATTACCCTTCCTTCCTGCATAAGTACACAACCTAGTCCATTTAAGAATGCATCACTATAAATCACAAACTCTTTACCCAGTTCTGGTTGTACTAAAATAGGAGCTTTAATCAGTAATGCCTTTAACTTGTTGAAACTCTGCTGACACTTCTCAGTTGACATCTTTCTGTAGCAATCTTGTCAATGGAGTAGCTATCACAGAAAATCCCTCTACAAATCGTCTATAATAACTGGCAAGACCAAGAAAACTTCTGACTTCTGATACATTCCTGGGAGGCTTCCAATCAACAATGGCTGAAATCTTGCTTGGATCAACTTTAATACCTTCACCTGAGACAATATGTCCAAGAAAATAAACTTCCCGTAACTAGAACTCATTTTTGCTAAACTTGGCATAAAGCTGATTATCTCTTAAAATTTATAAAACTGTTCTCAAATGCTCTGTATGCTCAGTCTCATCATGAGAATAAATCAAGATGTCATCAATGAACACAACTACAAAATTGTCCAAGTAAGGTTTGAAAATTCAGTTCATTAAATCCATGAAAATGGTAGGAGCATTGGTTAAGCCAAATGGCATCACAAGAAATTCATATTGACCATACCTAGTTCGAAAAGCAGTTTTTGGAACATCTGACTCTTTAACTCGTAACTGATAGTATGCGGATCTCAAATCTATCTTAGAGAACATAGTGGCTCCTTTCAATTGATCAAACAAATCATCTATTCTAGGCAATGGATATTTGTTGTTGATGGTTACCTTGTTAAGCTGCCGATAGCCTATGCACAATCTCATGGAACCGTCATTCTTTTTCACAAATAACACTGGTGCTCCCCATGGTGAATAACTAGGTCTTACAAAGCCTTTATCGGTTAATTCACATGGCGAGCTTTCAATTCTTTCAACTCTATTGAAGCCATTCTATAAGGAGTAATAGAAATAGGTGTGGTACCTGGAATCAATTCAATACCAAACTCAACTTCTCTGATAAGAGGCAAACCTGGTAGTTCTTCCGGAAACACATCAGGAAACTCATTTACCATAGGCACTGATTCAATTTTCAACTTTTGATCTTTAGCATTCAACACAAAAGCAAGATAAGCTTCACATCCTTTCCTTAAACATTTCTGAGCAGACATAACAGTAATCATGGAAATTGAACTACTTGATTCATCTGAATTAACCCGAAGGATCTCTTCATTTTCACATTTCAACTCAATGAATTTCTTTCCACAATTGACTATCACATCATGTGCAGTTAACCAATCCATACCAAGAATCACATCAAACTCATCAAATGGCAATAGCATGAGATCAACCGGAAAACAGTAACCTCTAATCATCAAAGGGCAATTTTTACATACTTTATTTACTAACACATGCTGACCTAATGGATTCGATACTTTAATCACAAATTCCGTAAACTCTATGGGCATGTTCATACTAGCCATTAATTTCATGCAAACATAGGAATGGGTTGAACATGGATCAATCAAAGCAATAACATTAACATCATGAAGAGAAAATGTACCCGTAATTACATCGGGGGAAGATGCCTCTTCACGAGCACAGATAGCATAAGTCCTTGCGGGTGCTCTAACATCTGATCTTATTATTGTGTCTCTAAATGTACCTCTACCTGCCCCTACTCCGGGATTTCTTTGAGATCTGCCTCTAATGGGGGCATTGCCTGGTCTTGCACTCGATATTACTTCTCTTTTAACCATTTCGGGACACTCCCGAATGAAATGATCCAGTGCACCACATCAGAAACAACCAGTCTCAGTTGCTCGACATTGACCTGGATGACGTCGACCACATTAAGGACACTCGGATCTATCAGGCTGAATACTACCAACACTCGCAATCGAAGTGTTTGAGCTTTTGAATCCATAAATCTTCCACCTTTGTTTCGGCTAGAATACCTGGCTGAAAAATTAGATCTCGTAGAGAACTCTCTTGGCCTCTTGGATGTAGACTAGAATGACTTGCTCATCTGTCTTTTCTTCGTGTCTTGCATCTTAATTTCAGCTTTACCCTTTCTTTTTAATAACTCTTCTACCTTACTGGCTCATTCAACTAAAAGAACAAACTTTTTATTTCTAATACACCAACTGACAGTCGGATATCATCATTGAGTGCATCCTCAAATCTTTTTCACATGATAGCCTCTGTAGTCACACACTCTCAAGCATAATTTCTATGTCAGACAAATTCACGTTCATAGTTAGTCACAATCATCTTACCCTATTTTAACTCAAGGAACTTTTTTCTTTTCTGGTCAATAAACCTCTGACTTATGTATTTCTTATGGAACTCCTCTTGAAAGAAATCCCAGGTAACTCTTTATTTTGGTACTACTGACACAAGTGTCTTCCACCACTGGTAGACTGAATCTCTAAGAAGTGACACCACAAACTTAATACATTCTTCCGGTGTGTAGGATAACTCATCAAAGACTCTGATAGTGTTCTCAAGCCAAAATTCAGCTTTCTCTGCATCATCATCTTTGGTAGCCCGAAATTCTTCGGCCCTTCAATGGGTGGTTTCTCTCTTCTGACTGTATCTGCAACTGGGGAAGCTACATGAGTGGTCTGAGGATCGTGAGAGGGTGGAGGTCTAACAGCTGGGTTCATACGAACGAACTCAGCAAACCATTCATTCATAGCTTGGAAGAAGGCTTCTCAAGCCCCTCCTCCCTGACTAACTGTAACGGGCCTTTCACTACTATCTGGTGGCACCGTCCCTTCTGTGGGAGCGGGCGCATTACTCTCTACATCATCTGCACCAGCTCGTTCGGGATCCATAACTATAAAAGAAAAACATTTGAAAATCGCCAAGAGTAGTCACACTATCAAAATAAAAGTATGGCATGTATAGTTAGACTCTCACTCATACTGAATATTCCAAGAATCGACTAAACTCTTGCTCTGATACCAATAAATGTAACACCCCTTACCTGAGACCGTTGCCGGAGTCGAGCACGAGGCATTACTAGACTTAACTTACTAGATCAGGGCATAAAAATTGAAACTGTCCATCTGCGTCATGTTCACTAAATTAACTATAACTCGAGTTACGAAACTCGAAATATAGATCCGTAAATTTTCCTTTAAACTGGACTCATATATATTCTTACTATAATTTTTCCAAAATTTTTAGTGTGGCCAATTAGTATAGTTTATTAGTTAAAGTCTCCTCTATTACACAGTTCGACAGTTCTGACCTCTCTTCACTAAAAATCAATTATATCATAATATACAATTCTTTTTCCTACACCGTTTTTTTATATAAAAATAGACTCAATAAGATTTAATTATATATCTCATGCACAACCTAACTCTATTTCTAATATTTTTGGTGATTTTTCAAAATCACGTCACTGCTACTGTCCAAACTGTTCCCCTGCATATAATTACATAATTTCTTCAAAAAACTATCAACTAGGCATTACATAACATCCAAAACATGTTCTTAATTAACCATTTTAATAGCTAATCATTATCAAACATTTACAAGCCAATATTAAGCCATATCATAAGGTCATACACACAAAATGGCTAAGTCCCTATACATGCCATAACTTAAAACATTCGAGTCACAAAATACCAATATAATCCTTTGATAGTGTGTAACGATCTCCGACGTCCTTATGATCCCCGAGTTGGCTTGTAAAACTATGAAAAGAACGAAAGGAATGGGAGTAAGCATTAAGCTTAGTAAGTTTGCATGTACATAAATAACAACATTCTTAATGCATTATCATATTCTTTTTCTTACCAAAATTATTTAAGCCTTTAACTTAATATACTTAAGTCTTAAATTCTTACGTGTACCTTTTTAGCTTGAACTTGTCTTATCTTTCCTTTTGTATACTCTTTAAATTTTCCTATTGAACCACTTGGAATATTAAGGATACGTAGGTACCATTCCTTGTGAAACTTAACCATTGCCATGTCTTGACATGGTCTTACGTGGTATCCTTGCCTTATGAACTCACCAATGCCATGCCTTGGCATGGCCTTACATGGGACCTTTGCCTTATAAATTCACCAATGCCATGCCTTGGCATGGTCTTACATGGGACCTTTGCCTTATAGTAACTTATCAATGCCATGTCTTGACATGGTCTTACATGATTTCCTTAAACTCTAATGTCATGACATTTGTATCCTACACATTCCTAAGGTTCAACCGGGACATTCTGAGATTGCTTCTTCGTCAATTCATGCTTGAGTCTTTAAATTATAAATTTACAGAATAAATATGTAAATGCTGGAATTTAATAGTATCAAATGTAAAATAATAGAATATTGCATTTATTTACCGCAAACTTACCTCGAAACAAAATATTATAAACTATATCGATTTAGTCCATTAACTTTTTCTTTCCCCGATCTAACTTCGGATTTCGTTCTTCTTGATCTATAATAGCAAATTTAGCTTATTTAATACTCACATTTATCAAAACAGTCCTTAAGTCTAACTTTGGCAAAATTATAATTTTGCCCCTAAATTTTACTTATTTACACATTTTCCTCAAAGCTCAGAAATTATAATTTATCCCTTATTCTTATGTTTTATGACATTCTGATCATTTTTCCCTTCTATGACAACATCAAATTCTCACTCTGTAACATCCTGAATAGGGCCTATGCATTTCGAGTTTAATTGTATGAAATGACAAGTTTCAAGTACTATGAATAAATTTTTGATACTTTTGGAAATCTAGAAATGCATGGAAATGGAAATGAAAATGGAAATGGAAATGAGCGTTTTTGGAAACCTAGACATTTTGGAAACTTAGACATTTTAGGAAACACGAACATTTTGGAAACACGAACATTTTGGAAACTTGAACATTTAGGAAACTTGAACATTTTGGAAACTTGAACATTTGGAAACTTAGACATTTTGGGAAACTTGAACATTTTGGAAACTTGGAAAATCTGAGCAGCCATGAAAATTTTAGGAAACTTAAAATTGACCGGAATGCCGAATTTTAGAGCCCAAAGGGAACTTAGGGCCAAGTGACCCTAAAGATATAAAGTACATGAAATTTGACCCAACAACGGGCTTGGAAATGTGGCTGAAGATGCCACATAAGGCCTTAGAAATGGCCCACATACAAGAGGCTTTTGGGCTGAGTTTGAGACATCCGGAAGCAAATAATGAAGGCCTTATTTTGCTTCCAAGGCTAGGAGGTGGGACGGCACAAGCATGTTGAATAAGAGAATTTTACTTGGTTAAAACTTCGTTTAATTAAGTGTTAAGTAAAGGAATTTCTTTTAATAAAATAAAGGATGGATAAAGTACTCCTAATTTAATTAAAGAGATAAATAAAGGAGTTTTATTCACATAAATATGTGAATAATAAGAGATAATATTATCTTAAGGGAGAGTGGTGGCCAAGTCAAGGACTCTTGGCCTAGCAAATTAGCTATAAAAGGAGAACCCAAGGTCTTTTCTCTCATCCTTCAAGTAGCCAAAAATCCTTTGCTCTCTCCCCTCTGCCGAATTTTCTTTCTATCTTTTCTTCTTCTCTTTCTTCATCTGTCAAGCCAAAACCTTTTCTTTTGATCCTGATTAAATCTCCATAGCAAAACCACGAAACTCTAGGCAAGGAAGCAATCGGTCAAGGCATTAAGGATCTTTTACAACCTATCGAATACAAGGAGGAATCTTTCGGAAATCTAAGGATCCAAGGTAAGATATTTTATTCGATTAAAGGTTATGATGTATATGTTAGATTAGATCTAACATGAAAATTTAAACAGACATATAGGGCAAGAATTCTCTTGATTTGGAATTTGTATGGTAAGTGATATTCGCCAAGGCTTAATTTTGGTATTTGGAATTATTTTCATTATTTCAAAAGCGGGAAACTCACATGGTTACATGATTTAGTATTAGCGATTTCAAGGAAAAAGGATACTAGTAATTTGGGATTTGATTTACAATCATCTAATTGACAACAAGGTAAGTAATACAAATCCTACTAGGATTTGGTTTTTAAGCCAAATAGGTTTGTTAATATATTTAATGGTTGGCGAATATAGGAGTAAAAATCTAGATCGGTAGATCGTTCTTCGGGATTTCAAGGAATCTATTAAGCAAATCAGGTGTGTACCCTTGCTATTCTTCGATATATTATGGTTAAATATTTAAATATATGATATGAAAAATAATATGAATGTGGCTATGTACCACACATGTGGCAAAAGTACCAAGATGCGTTTCCTACTTACGATAGGATTGTGAAAATGTTATTTAATAACATGCGAATAAAAGAATATGAACATGAAATTAAATTATGCTATATATGTATATATGTTTTGGGCATTCGGGATTTATGTAAAAGGGGGAGAACAGGTGTTGACTTGGTCTCACCCACGAAAAATGTTGACTACGGTCACATTGCGAAATATATCGACTACGGTCACATTGCGAAATTTTGGTAACCGGTTACAATAGTGTCTAATGACACAACGTGGAGAGTAGCGGATGGAGGGTTGACTTAGTAGTCCCTACGGTTGTGTTGGTTGAATGCGGGTGGAGAGTAGCGGATGGCATATAGGTTTTTGGGTTTGGGTTGCATCATAATTACATGGACTTGATGATTTGAACATGAATGCACGATTTATTGAATGATAGTATAGTGTGCACATTGAGTCATTGACTCACCCCATTGTGGGAATTATTTTTCGGTGATGAGCGGTGTGGACCGGGCGGTGAGACCATGAGGAGGCCATGCATCAATTGAAGAATTTATTCGAATTTGGACTTTATTTAATTTCAATACTTTTTAATTTTATTTTGGGTTTATTTGATGTAATAAGGCCATGAGGCCCAGTGGATTGTTCTTTGTTTTACATTACTTTTAATATTTTGCTAAGAACTATTTTGGACACGTTACATCAAGTTGGTTTTACAAGATTAAATAAATGGGTTTCAATTTAAGCCCAACTCAAAATAATAGTTTTCTAAAAATCTAAAATTTTCTCTAAGTATCGAATGTGTTTGAAACCGGTTTACTTTAGGAACATACGGATCCTGTTCGGGCTCGTGGGCGGGTGTGGGGTGTTTCGATTTAGTATCGAGCCAGTTTTAAACTCTCGGCACTGTGGGCTCGAAGCCCAAAACGTTTTCAAAGCGAGCCAAATGATTTTCTTTTAAAGTAAGCGGGCTTTGGCATGGCCCCTAAGTCTCCGACTCGCAGTCCACCAGGTAAGTACCCCTAACTATATGTGTGATTTTGTGATTTATATAAGGGTAGAAAAGGCATGGAGCGTAGAATAGAATGATAGGAACTTGAACTTTAGGATTAGATTACTCAAACACAAACACATAAGACTTAATGTACTAAACCAACCTATGGCTAAGTCACTGAGCTAGTGGTGTGGTAACCCTTGTATGCATGTCTAGGATTGGATCCGGAAGAGCTTGGTATTTAAGCAGTCCTAGTGACTCACCTCCTCTTCGCAGGAATCTTACATGGTGCGTAGCTTCGGTTCACCATAACTCAGAGGGCTCAGTGGTGTGGTAACCTCTGTGCGCATGTCTAGGAATGGTTTCGGTGGGAGCTTGGTATTTAAGCGATCAGCGTGACTCACCTCCTCTCCACATGAATCTGCACAGTGCGTAGCTTTGGTTCACCACGACCAAGAGGGCTCGGACATAGGCTAAACATAATGACTAAAACCCGAAAGGAACTAGCCATGTTTAAAAAAAAAAAAGAAGAGAGAACAAAACAACAAACCCTAGTTTTTCAACCTTTTAAAACTTTCTTTTAAATCGAGAAAAAAATTTTACAACATTTTACGAAAAACTCTTGATTCTGAAAATTACAAAATGCCCTTAGCGGTGAAATTACCAAACGCCTCGGTTTGTAAAATGTTCAAACTACTCAACAGACTTTACCAAAATTTCAACATTTCATAAACATTCAAAACCCTAATTTGTAAAATACCAAAATCCGTGATTTTGGAAAAAATTACAAAATTGCCCCTAACTTACAAAATTACCAAAATGACCCTAATTTTCAAATTTTGCAACATCCCCATCTTTGAAGGAACAATTTTGAAAAAGAACCCTCAAAGTTTTACAACTTATTAAAATTTTCAAATTTATCTTGATTTGTGGAAAAACTACCAAAATACCCCTGAGGTCGAAAATTACCGAAATACCCCCAAATTTTGAAATTTTTCCAAAATTACCAAGACTTCGAAATCTTCAAAATACTTTTTGACAAAAACACCAAGAAACATTTTTCTTCTGAAAAATTACGAAAATACCCTGTAGGATAAAAATTACGAAAATACCCCGGGTAGTAGAAAACAACAACAAACAACAAAAACTACAACGTTTCTTTGAATGAGCGGAAGTTCATACTTGTTTGATGAATGAATGGAAGAATGGAAAAGACGTGTGTTGTATGATCTGAAAGAACCACTCTAAAATCCTTCTCATAAAACTCCTTCACGATAAATAAGTGGAACAAATAACTAATTCATAAAACTTCTTAATCGATCCCGACGCTAGAAAATGAGCTCTAGAGGGCGTGGTCGTCGCGGTCGAGGAAGAGGAAGGATGACCGTGTCGGAACCCGTTAGGTCGGGTCAAGGGTCCGACAATGAAATGCCACCCACCACCACCCCATTTGTTAATGTTGAGCGGCAGGCTCGGGAGGAAGAGGGCGTGTCGCAGTCGATCTGCAGTATTGGAATTGGTGGCAGTCTTAGGAGGAAATGGAGGAAATCGAAAGTCGGTACTGAGCGGCTCGAGCTAATGGAGCGAAATGTTTCGAGGAGTATCAATGTAGCACCAGTCTGGTGATCTTGGTTGGAAGCAACGAGCGATAATGGATGAGCTTGATTTGAATCCAGAGAAAAGTGAAAGAAATGGTGGCGTTATTCGCGATGAAGCGTATCAATGGTGGTTGACCGATCGTGATGGTACCGTAAGTGAAAATCGACACAGGAATTTGTTAAAGAGGCCTTTCAAAAGAAGTATGTGGGAACCGGTATCTGGATGAGCGGAGGAAGGCTTTTCTAGGGTTAGTACAAGGGAGTAAGTCCGTCGCAGAATATGAGGCGGAATTTCGAGGTTGAGCCGCTATGCTCGAGGGTAGTGGCAATCGAGCATGAACAGCGTGTCCGTTTTGAGGACGGACCGAGGAATGATCTAAGATTGATAGCACCGCATCGGGGCGGAATTCTCCGCTTTGGTGGATAAGGCTAAAGTGGCCGAGGGAATTAAGGATTCCATCAAGCAAAACAACGATCGAAATAGGTAGGAAAGAGGTTTTGGATCATCGGGAATAAGAGGCCTAGAATCGATGGGCCAAAGGATCAACAAGTTGGTACAGTGAGTGCGATTCATCCTTGTGAGTATTGTGGAAAGAGGCATCTAGGGAGTGTTGGAAAAGATAGGAGCATGTTTTGGTGTGGGTCCAAGGACCATATGTTTAGGATTGTCCCAAACAATCTGATGAGAGCCGACCGGTAGTTCAGAATGCTAGCCATACCGGTAGAGGCGGACAGCAGCCTCAACGGGGTCGTAGTTCGAGTAACAGAGGTAATGGTTCCGGCCAAGGACGTGGAGCACCAAGCGGAGATGTTGAAGGTTCAGAAGCAAGGCAACCAAGGTTAGTTTTTGCAGTCGGCCGTCGCGAGGATAGTGACGCGCCAGACGAGACAACGAGTAAGTTTCTTATTTATGGATTAAACTTCATTACTTTTCTCGCTATAAGATTAGTTCGATCTTATGTTGCTAATGAAGTACATGGAACCTTGATTGTGAACTTAGAAAATGTGCCTAGAAAGTATGATAGTTCTTTAAGATCGAGTCTTGTGACAATAGCGTAATGTGGTGAGTTAGACTGCGGATGAGCGATAGTAAGTAATTTCGAGGACGAAATTATTTTTAAGGGGGTAGAACGTAACATCCTGAATAGGGCCTATGCATTTCAGGTTTAATTGTATGAAATGACAAGTTTCAAGTACTATGAATAAATTTTTGATACTTTTGGAAATCTAGAAATGCATGGAAATGGAAATGAAAATGGAAATGGAAATGAACGTTTTTGGAAACCTAGACATTTTTGGAAACTTAGACATTTTAGGAAACCTGAACATTTTGGAAACCTGAACATTTTGGAAACTTGAACATTTAGGAAACTTGAACATTTTGGAAACTTGAACATTTTGGAAACTTAGACATTTTGGGAAACTTGAACATTTTGGAAACACGGAAAATCTGAGCATGCTGAAAATTTTAGGAAACTTAAAATTGACCGAATGCCAATTTTAGAGCCCAAAGGGAACTTAGGGCCAAGTGACCCTAAAGATATAAAGTACATGAAATTTGACCCAACAACGGGCTTGGAAATGTGGCCTGAAGATGCCACATAAGGCCTTAGGAAATGGCCCACATACAAGAGGCTTTTGGGCCTGAGTTTGAGACATCCAGGAAGCAAATAATGAAGGCCTTATTTTGCTTCCAAGGCTAGGAGGTGGGACGGCACAAGCATGTTGAATAAGAGGAATTTTACTTCGGTTAAAACTCGTTTAATTAAGTGTTAAGTAAAGGAATTTCTTTTAATAAAATAAAGGATGGATAAAGTACTCCTAATTTAATTAAAGAGATAAATAAAGGAGTTTTATTCACATAAATATGTGAATAATAAGAGATAATATTATCTTAAGGAGAGTGGTGGCCAAGTCAAGGACTCTTGGCCTAGCAAATTTGGCTATAAAAGGAGAACCCAAGGTCTTTTTCTCTCATCCTTCCAAGTAGCCAAAAATCCCTTTGCTCTCTCCCCTCTGCCGAATTTTCTTTCTATCTTTTCTTCTTCTCTTTTCTTCATCTGTCAAGCCAAAACCTTTTTCTTTTGATCCCTGATTAAATCTCCATAGCCGAAACCCTGAAACTCTAGGCAAGGAAGCAATCGGTCAAGGCATTAAGGATCTTTTTACAACTGTCGAATACAAGGAGGAATCTTTCGGGAAATCTAAGGATCCAAGGTAAGATATTTTATTCGATTAAAGGTTATGATGTATATGTTAGATTAGATCTAACATGAAAATTTCGACAGACATATAGGGCAAGGAATTCTCTTCAGATTTGGAATTTGTATGGTAAGTGATATTCGGCCAAGGCTTAATTTTGGTATTTGGAATTATTTTTCATTATTTCAAAAGCCGGAAACTCACATGGTTACATGATTTAGTATTAGCCGATTTCAAGGAAAAAGGATACTAGTAATTTCGGGATTTGATTTACAATCATCTAATTCGGCAACAAGGTAAGTAATACAAATCCTACTAGGATTTGGTTTTTAAGCCAAATAGGTTTGTTAATATATTTAATGGTTGGCCGAATATAGGAGTAAAAATCTAGATCGGTAGATCGTTCTTCGGGATTTCAAGGAATCTATTAAGCAAATCAGGTGTGTACCCTTGCTATTCTTCGATATATTATGGTTAAATATTTAAATATATGATATGAAAAATAATATGAATGTGGCTATGTACCACACATGTGGCAAAAAGTACCAAGGTACGTTTCCTACTTCTGATAGGATTGTGAAAAATGTTATTTAATAACATGCGAATAAAAGAATATGAACATGAAATTAAATTATGCTATATATGTATATATGTTTTGGGCATTCGGGATTTATGAAAAGGGGGAGAACAGTGTTGACTTGGTCTCACCCACGAAAAATGTTGACTACTATCACATTGCGAAATATATCGACTACGGTCACATTGCGAAATTTTGGTAACTTCGGTTACAATAGTGTCTAATGACACAACGTGGAGAGTAGCGGATGGAGGGTTGACTTAGTAGTCCCTACGGTGTGTTGGTTGGTACGGGTGGAGAGTAGCGGATGGCATATAGGTTTTTGGGTTTGGGTTGCATCATAATTACATGGACTTGATGATTTGAACATGAATGCCTGATTTATTGAATGATAGTATAGTGTGCACATTGAGTCTGTTGACTCACCCCATTGTGGGAATTATTTTTCAGGTGATGAGCAGTGACGGACCGGGCCGGTAGACCATGAGGAGGCCATGCATCAATTGAAGAATTTATTCAGAATTTGGACTTTATTTAATTTCAATACTTTTTAATTTTATTTTGGGTTTATTTGATGTAATAAGGCCATGAGGCCCAGTGGATTGTTCTTTGTTTTTACATTACTTTTTAATATTTTGCTAAGAACTATTTTGGACACGTTACATCAAGTTGGTTTTACAAGATTAAATAAATGGGTTTCAATTTAAGCCCAACTCAAAATAATAGTTTTTCTAAAAATCTAAAATTTTCTCTAAGTATCGAATGTGTTTGAAACCGGTTTACTTTAGGAACATACCAGATCCGGTTCAGGCTCGTGGGCCGGGTGTGGGGTGTTTCACACTCTAACATGTACTTATGAACATTAGGTATTTTTACCGATTAAGCCGTTTTACTCGTTTTCACTTAAAATCACTTAGCAGATGTTGTTTAACATAATTTCAGACTTCATATTCTATCATAAAACATCAAAATAAACACATTTCACCTATGGGTATTTTTCCAAATATGAACCCTAGCATGAATTATTGATAAAATAAGCTAAACCGAGATACCGGGGCTTCAAAAATGTAAAGAACATTAAAAACGGGGCTTAGAATCACTTACTATGGAGCTTGGGAGCTTGAAACAAAACCTAGCTATGGTGAACACTTGAAAATTCAGCCTAATGAAGAAGATGAGCATATTTTGCCATCTTTTTCCATTTTTAATTTCTTTTTATTACCAAATGACTAAATTACGCTTCATTAAAAACTTTGGTTCTTTCTACCTATATATGTCCATTTTTGTCCATGAAAATATAATGGTCTAGTTACCATTTAAGGACTCCTACTTCAAACCTCCATTTTAATCAAGTACTCTATAAATTAGAACCCCTATTTAGCAACTTTTGTAAACAAGTCCTAATAGGCAATTTAAGCATGAAATCAACAAAATTTCTTATCAATACTTTAACACATGTATTTAATCACTCAGTAAATCATAATAATTAATTTTAATAAACTTTTATAGCTCGAATTCGTGGTTTCGCAACCACTGTTCTGTTTATGCCCTATTTCGGGATGTTATAATTACACTTTATTTTTGTCTCGATCTCGATTCAAATCTCTATTTTCTTGATCTATACATATTCAAATTTAACTCATTCAATCACCAAATCATTCAATTTAGTCCAAACACACATATTTAGGGCATTTTACAAAATGGCCCTCGCATTTTCAAATTTTGACACTTAAGTCCCTATTTCATAAAATCATCAAATACACATAATTTCATTTCACATATGCTTAGCTAAATTTTCCTTATGCTCATACAAACCCATATATTTCATTTATTTCACATTTTAGTCCTTCAATTTCTCATTTTTACAATTTCGCCCAAATTACTCAATTTCACTAAAAATTCAAAGACAAAATATGTTAATCTATCACATATCTTTCATATTTCATCATCAACTATCACAAAGCTCAAACATTCATCAATGGCACATCTCAAAATCTTCATCAAATTCTAAAATTAAGGCATGGGTTTTGTAATACTTGAAGCAACGATTACAAAAACGTAGAAATTATCAAAAACCGATCAAAATCAATACCTTAATTAAGCTTAGTGATGGCCGAACCCGATTTTGCTTTTTTTCTTTCAAATTCGGCTAGAATGGATGAACATTCCACTAGCATTTTCATTTGCTTTATTTATTTAAGCTTAATTAACATTTTACCATTTTACCTTTAATGATATATTAATGAAAAACATTTAATCTATGGACATAATTGTCCACTAACTTAAAAATGGCATAATAACATCATAAGGACTTCATCTTAATAAAGCCATGCCAAATAAGTGCTTTAACAATCAGCACACAGCTTTTGTATTTTATGCAATTAAGTTCTTTTTGCAAATTAAGCACACAATCGATAAAATTTTCATAGATGTCAATCACATACTGTAAACACGAAAAATAATATTAAAATATTTTTTTGACTTCATATTTGTGGTCCCGAAACCACTATTCCGACTAGGTCTAAATCGGGCTATTACAACTCTCCCCCCTTAGGGATTTTTGTCCCCGAAAATCTTACCAGTGAATAAGTTTGGATATTGCTCCCTCATAACATCTTCAGGCTCCCACGTAGCCTTTTCAACTCCATATTTATGCCACAACACTTTCACTAGAGAAATTTTCTTATTTCTTAACTCTTTGATCTCACGTGCCAAAACTTCAATCTGTTATTCATTATACGACAAATCTAACTGAATCTCAACCTCAGTAGGAGTAATCACATGCGATGAATCAAATCTGTATCGTCGAAGCATCGATATGTGAAACACATTATGAATTTTCTCTAACTCAGGTGGCAACAACAATTTATAAGAAACTGGCCCAATTTGTTAAATGATCTTATACGGCCCGATAAACCTCAGACTCAACTTGCCCTTTCGGCCAAAATAAAGTATTTTCTTCCATGGAAACACTTTCCAAAACACTTTATCACCGATTTCAAATTCAATATCTTTCCATTTTAAATCTGCAAAAGATTTATGACGATCTGAGGCTGCTTTCAAACTATCACGAATCACTTTCACTTTCTACTTAGTCTTTTCTATTAAATCAACCCTGTGAATCTTATTCTCGCTAAGGTCAATCCAATATAATGGAGTTCTGCATTTACGACCGTAAAGAGCTTCATATGGTGCCATTTAATTGCTAGATTGAAAACTATTATTGTACGCAAATTCAATCAACGACAAATGTTTTTCCCATGTACTTTCAAACTCAAGAATACAACATCTCAACATATCTTCGAGAATTTAAATGATCCGCTCGGATCGACCGTCCATTTGAGGATGAAATGTAGTACTAAAATGAAACTTTGTACCTAAAGCCTCTTGCAATTTCTTCCAAAATCGCGAGGTAAATCTCGGATCTCTATCAGATACAATAGATAGTGGCACCCCGTGCAATCTCACAATCTCAGAAATATATAATTCGACTAACTTATCAAGTGAATAATCTGTTCTCACCGGAACAAAATGAACTGATTTCATCAATCTGTCAACTATCACCCATATTGCATCTTTTTTTCTCGGAGATAAAGGCAATCCCGACACAAAGTACATCGTGATTCTCTCTCATTTCCACTCAGGAATCATTATCGATTGTAGCAAATTGGATGAAACCTGATGTTCAGCTTTAATTTGTTGACAAACTAAACATCTTGAAACAAACTCTGAGATATCCAATTTCATACTATACCACCAATAAAACAATTTCAAATCATTATACATTTTTGTACTCCCCGGATGAATAGCCAAACGACTATTGTGAGCTTCGTTCAGAATCAACTAAATCAACTCTGAATTTCTCGTAATACAAATCCGATCTCTGAATCTCAAACAATCATCATTATCCACTAGAAATTCTGAATCAGAATTCAAACCACAATGATCTCGTTTTGTCATCATTTCATCATCACTCTTCTAAGCATCACAAATCTGACATATAAACATTGGCTTCACTTTCAATTCAGCCAAAACTGAACCACCATCACACAAATCT
This sequence comes from Gossypium rotundifolium, assembly GCA_025506655.1. Lineage (NCBI taxonomy): Eukaryota > Viridiplantae > Streptophyta > Magnoliopsida > Malvales > Malvaceae > Gossypium > Gossypium rotundifolium. Next base: position 70,460,813 of record CP106734.1, read on the forward strand.
ATTTTATTACTCATTGCTCATAAAGCAAAAAAAGACTTCCGGCTCAAAGCATCAGCAACAACATTAGCTTTACCCAGATGATAATCAATCACTAATTCATAATCTTTTAGTAATTCTAACCATCTTCGCTATCTTAAATTCAATTCTTTTTGAGTAATCAAATACTTCAAACTCTTGTGATCAGTATAAATATGACATTTCTCACCAAATAGGAAATGACGCCAAATTTTTAATGCAAATACAATCGTAGCTAATTCAAGATCGTGCGTTAGGTAATTCTTTTCATGCGGCTTTAACTGTCTCAAAGCATAAGCTATAACTTTGCCCTTTTGCATCAGCACATAGCCCAAGCCATTCAACGATGCGTCACTATAAACTATAAATCCTTTAATTGGTTCAGGTTGGACTAACACTAGTGCCTCTGTCAACAATGCTTTCAACTGTTCAAAACTCTGCTAGCACTTTTTTGACCACTTGAATTTACCATCTTTCTGTAGCAATTTCGTCAAAGGAGCTGCAATCATCGAGAAGCATTTCACAAATCGCCTATAATATCCCACTAGTCCTAGAAAACTACGGACTTCAAACACATTTCTCGGAGGCTTCCATTCTAAAAAAGCTGAGATCTTGCTCGGATCAACTCGTATTCCCACAGCTGATACAATATGTCCTAGAAAACCAACCTCACACAATCAAAACTCACATTTGCTAAATTTTGCATACAATTGCTTCTCAAGCAGAGTCTGTAACACAATTCTCAAATGCTTGGCATGTTACGTCTTATCACAAGAATAAATTAGAATGTCATCAATAAATACCACAACAAATCAATTTAAATACGGTCTGAATATCTGATTCATCAAATCCATAAACACTGTAGGAGCATTCGTTAGTTCGAAAGGCATAACTAAGAATTCATAATGTTTTTACCTCGTTTTGAAAGCAGTCTTTGGAACATCTGATTCTTTAACTCGTAGTTGATAGTAACTCGATCTCAAATCGATCTTAGAAAACACTGTAGCTCTTTTCAACTGATCAAACAAATCATCAATATGAGGCAAAGGATATTTATTCTTTATAGTCAGTTTGTTCAACTGAAGGTAATCAATGCACATTCTCGTCGTGCCATCTTTCTTTTTCACAAACAACACAGGAGCTCTCCAGGCTGAGAAAATCGATCGTGCAAATCCTCTATCGGTCAACTCTTGCAACTGTGACTTCAACTCTTTCAATTCTGTCGGTGCTATTCTATACGAAGCTATTGAGATAGAAGTCATTCCAGACACTAAATGTAACACCCCAAACCCGGTCTATGTGTTAAGACCAAATTTGACATGTCACACTAAATGAACATACACCTAGTCTTTTAAAGATTTAAAGAAAATGGATTTTTAAAAAACATTTTAACGTGGAGTTATTGAAAACTAAGTTTGATTACTAAATCTAATAATTTGGGTCGTAAAATTTATAAATTAAAACTTAGGAAAAATTGATTTAATATTTTGAGAAAATTTAGAGAGTTTGAAAGAAATTTGAAAACAAAAATTAAAAATATTTTTATAGAAAAATTACCGAGTTAAAACTATTTAAGAATGAAACCCTTTTCAGTATGTTTATTTAAGAAAACATTTATTTCTATTTTAGAAAAATAATCCCACTTAAGTATTTAAAGCATATTATAAAATCCATCCACAAGTAAAACATCCATAAAAATTTAACCAGAGGCCTTATTATAAAATAGCAAAAATAAAAAAAAGTACTTAAAAAGAAATTCGAAATTTAAATAACCCATTATTCGTAGTATGGCCTCCACTGAGTCGTCCCCGGCCCAAGCCTCCATCACTGATCATTACCTGAGGAGGGTAAAGAAAACGGGGTGAGTTACTTAGAACTCAGTGTGTAACTCACTTACCATTGTCACTGGGCCAAAATTCAATTAAGCATTTATTGGGCCCAAGCCCATTTACAATCATAACATAATATCATATATAACATGCATGTGTTATGCAATTTCCCAACCAAACCTAGTTTTCCATCCGCTACACACCACCCGTACCAACCAACACACCTGTGGGGAGCTTTAGTCACCCACCCCGCCAACACACCAAACTAGGCTTTAAGCCATATATCAAACTGGGCATTAAGCCATATATCAATTTGTGGACAAGCCACCAGAATTTTGTAGCAAAGCTACCTGAACTTCTCTTCATCAAAATCCCAACCCATGCAAATCATGTATATAATATGCATATCCAATTACAATATTCTATTCATATAATTATTACGAACAATATGGCCCATTTATTACATATCACATTTGGCCCATTCATTATATATCACATTTGGCCCATTTATCACATATCACATTTGGCCCACTTATCACATATCACATTTGGCGTATTTATCACATATCACATTTAGCCCATTTATCACATATCACATTTGGCCCATTTATTACATATCACATTTGGCCTATTTATTACATATCACATTTGGCCCATATATCACAGTCTTAATACCAATTTTTATAGTTTCTACCAAAATAATGATAATTACGCCATCTTACCCGATTTCACTAACTAGTGACTAAATCAAGCGATTTACCATTTGTCATAATATAAATATCTATCCCATAAAATATGGTGTGAAATTACACATCTGATTACGATGAGCACTATACTTTCTTGATCGTCAACACCTAAAAATATTTTAATGCTCGATTAGATCATTAACACTTATAATAAATCCATTCTAAGATAAGTGGTCTAGATTTTTACCCTCGGTATCTCGAATAACTACTATTTGCAGGTTCTCTCCGGATGACGGTTCACAACCCATTAGAAAACCCCGAACAACTAATGGCTTAGAACTGCGAATAACCTCGAATAATTGATTTTCACCAGAGGAGGGTCCATAACCCGGTGGAAAGTCTCGAATTGCCGAAACGGCCCTACATTTGAATTTAGGAGTTGGGATCGTCAATCCACTCCTTTTGAGATCACCACTAGATTTCCCTTTCAACACATTACTACGAGCCTCCATTCGTTAGGTCTTCAATAAATAAATAATCTATTAAAGTATGGACTTAACAAAATGGTATAGATAGGCTTACCATGAAATTCCGAGTGATCCACAAATAAATCCCTATATAAAATAATCGATTTCCCTTTCCATACTGTTAATCATCTAAATAAATAAAGGATGATCATGAAATCCATGAAGAACTCTTACCTTAAAGGTTTTTGATCCGAATTCTAGTGATTACGAAATAACTTCAAGGAAATGGTAATTCGGCCTTCCTATATTTCACTATAAAGACGAAAAAAGATTTGTCTAAGAGAGAGATGATGATTTTGGTCAAAAAGACCCTCCCAATCCGATATATAGATTCTTCAAAAGAAAAAGAAAAATAAATCATTGAAGAGGGTTCTTACCGATTGATCAAAATGTGAGTAGAAATAATGATTGAGAAGGAAAAAATATATGTGAAGAGAAAGATTCGGCTAAGGAGATGATCATTGACATTCAGCCATGGTGAAGAATTAGGGAGAGAGAGATGCTTGAGAGTTTTTTATAAGAAGAAAGAAGGAAGAAAAAGAAATAGAAGATAGGGTGTTTATGTGTCAGTTTTAAAGGATGGAAGATGAACAAAGAAAGAGTCTTATGGTTGGTGTGCATTCAGCTAAAGGGAAGAAAAAGAAAAATGAATTATGCTTCTTCAAAGTTGCATGGTTTTAGCACAAAGGAGAAAAGAGTTTGGAGAGAAAAGAAAATGATACTAATTTGGTCAAAAAGAAATGGCCAAACAACCAAAAGTTTACCTATTGCTACAACCACATTTGGCTAGGGAAAGGGTTTTGGAGAGAAAGGAAAATAATGCTCATGTTGCTAAAGAAATTGACCAAACTAGCTCCTAATCCCTATCAAGCTACTAACAAAATCCGATCAACCTCCCTAACCCCAAAAATCGTCCAAGTTCATAGCCATCAAGGATCAACTTTTGCCAACCTTTCTTTCCATAGCACATTCCACAAATTAATCCATTTGTTCCCTTACTTGCCTTATCCTATTGATTCCTTTCCTCAACTTCAATGTTTCTTTAATCCATTTAGCCACCTTACCATAAAAATTAAAAGTCCAACATACCAAAAATGAAGCTTGGCCGACACTTGATAGGAGAGTGCAAAAATTTAAGTCACAAAAATGCATACCAAGATATTCGAACCTCTCCCCTCAAGATAATACATATGGCGCATATCCTCTTAACCAATAGCTCATTTATACTAGATACTTACTCAAAAATTTCCATATGTTATAAATCCACTGACTCCCTCTCTTAAAGTACCATATGCTAAAAATTTTCACTAGGTCCAAATAGATCCCAAGCCTTCTCAAGACCTCCTTAACAAACAAAATTAATAATCTAACAAGCTTAATCACCAATTTAATGTAACACATACAAACTCAAATTCTAGGGTTTTACACGAAATCAATACCAAACTCGACTTCTCGTATCGGAGGTAATCCCCGGTAGTTCTTCAGGAAATACATCAGGGATTTTACAAACCACAAGCACAGATTCAACTTTCTTTTCTGTCACTTTTGTATCTATCACATATGCAAGATAAGCTTCACAACCCTTTTTCACATAATTCAAAGCTTTCATTGAAGATATAACAGTCGGTAGCCTATTCAAATCTCTAGATTCAATTCAAACTATCTCATTATTCTGACTTCTTAAATCAATACTCTTTCGTTTACAATTCACAATAGCATTATGTAAGGTTAGCCAATCCATACCCAAAATTATATAAAATTCATCAAATGGTAGCCAGAAAACAAATAGCACGAAACATCAATGGACAATTCTTGCACACTTTATCAACCAAAACACACTTGCCTAAGGGGTCCGATACTCTAATTACAAATTCAGTAGACTCAACAGGCAGAGTCTTACTAGATACTAGATTCACACACACATATGAATGAGTAGATCCTGGATCTATCAATGCAATCACATCAATATAAAATAGAGTAAAAGTACCAATTATGACGTCTGAAGATGATGCTTCTTTGCGAGCGCAAATAGCATAAGCTCGGGCAAGTGCTATTACAGTCCGATTTTGACTCTAATCAGAATAGTGGTTTCGGGACCACAAATTCGAGTCCAAAAAATATTTTTAAATTTATTTTATGTGTTTATTATGTGTGAACTTTTTTTGTTAAATTTTCGTGACTTAATTTTGTTGTTTAGGTGTCCGGTTAAATAAAAGGACTTAATCGCGTAAAATGTAAAAGTTACAAAATATAGTGTAAAGTGCTAATTTGATAGTGGATTTTTAATATGAGGTCCTTAAAGGGAAATTATCCCATTTTAAAAGTTGGTGGATGGCATATGTCCAGATTAACCTTCTTATTATTATTTTATATATTAAAATATAAAGGTTATTTAAGTAATTTATTAATTAAGTTAATAATAATAAAAATAAAGTCATGAAATAACATTTTGTGTTCATCTTCTTGGTGCTGAAAGTGAAGAAAAAGAAAAATAATTAAAACCTAGCTAAGTTCAGCCATCTCCAAGCTTGATTAAAGGTTCGTTTTTGTTCGACTTTTGATAATTTTTATGTTTTTGAGACTGTTGCTTTGTGTACTTCAAAACCCATGTCTCAATTTGTGATTTTGATGATGATTTTGTGTTTTTCCATTGATGATACCTTGTGGTTTTTGATGTTTTGTGATGAAATATGAAATATATGTGTTAGATTAACAAGTTTTGTATTTGAATTTTTGAAAATTAAGTAATTTGGACTAAATTGAAAAAAATAAATTTTTGAGGAACTAAAATGTGAAATAAATAAAATGCCTGGGCTTGTATAAACACTAGGAAGATTCAGACCTTCTATAGTGTGGTCAAATTTTGTGTATTTTGTGTAAAAGGACTAAATTGTAAAAAGTGTGAAATATTAGGGGCAAAATTATAATTTGCCCATTTATGTGTTTTTAGGCTAAATTGAATAAAATGGTGTTTAAATAAGCTTAATTTGACTATGTTTAGATCAAAAATTAAAGAAATCAGATTTGGATCGGGGAAAGACAAAAGTGGTCGAATAGCCGATTTCACAGTCGTCGACATCCGAGGTAAGTCAATAAGCATTTAAATGTTGTTATATCTATGAATATATATTTTTTACATAATAGAAATGAATTATTTGAATTATTTATGCTATGGTCGAATGTGTACTTGGATAATTGGCTATCTTCTGAGTTTGATTTGATCGAGATTCGACGTTCGTAAGCCCCGTATGAACCTTAGGAATAGATAGGATACATATGTCATGACATAGGATATCCAATATGTGTTATCATGTAAGACCACGTCTGGGACGTTGGCATCGACTTGTGTTTACGTGTAAGACCATGTCTGGGACACTGGTATCGTATTTGATTCGTGTAAGATCATGTCTGGGAAAGTGGCATCAATATGTGATTATAAGTAAGACCACGTTTGGGACGTTGGCATTGGACGAGCTTCCAACTATCCGCGTATCCTTTTAAATTTCGAATGGTTCAACGGTCAAGTGTAACTGAAGGCCAATGTGAAAATCGAGTTAAAATGACTTAGGTATATAAATTAAACTGTGTTATGAAAATTAAGGCAAGTTGAATGCTTAATTCATTGTATAAAAGTTAAAGTATGAGTATGTGAATTCTGTGTAAGTTTGTAATTTAATGTATTCGGCCAAAAAGTTTTATATATGATTTTAATATTGAGTTTTGTGTAAGCTATTATGAATTTGTTTAAGTATCTATTTGATTTGTATATGAAAAGATTTAATGTTAATTTATATTCATACTTTGTATATGTAATTTGACTTAATTGGTTGATGTTAACTTGCTTATGACTTACTAAGCTTAAATATCTTACTCTGTGTTTTTTTCTATTTACTTATGTTTTATAGACTTGGATATACGTTATGAGCTCGGGGATCGTCAGCAAGACTATTCACACTATCGACAGTTTCCTTTGGTATTTTACTAATTTGAAATTTTAATATATGGCATGTATAGCATAGTAAAAGGTTGAATAGGAATTAAGTACTTTGTATGTAATTGATAGCCATGCAAAGATGGCTTATCTTCTTTTGATTGATTTGGTTTCTATGTTTATGGTTGATAATGGTCATTAAAAAATAAGTTTATACTTATGCATATGTGATTATGGTATATGTTCATGACAGGTAAGTATGTGTTTTGTTTTATTTTGAGGTCGACATATTGAACTTGGTTATGTGATTAATATATGTATATTGATTATGATTTGTATGATGGATTGAATTAGTTAAGAGGTGAACCAAAACTGAATGTATACATATAAATATTTTGGTTGTGGTTAAGTGATATATAAATGTATATTTGTTGAGCATTGTGTGATGGTTTGATTTTTTTATTAGATGGCCTAAGGTCGAATGTGTATATATACATATATTGTGGTTGATGTTAAGTGAAAGGCTTGTACAGATCATTTTTGTGAGTATGTATATTAGTATGATGTGATTTGGTTTTTATTATATATATGTTCGAATGTGGAAATTAGGTATAAGGTTATGTTTAGTCAATAAGTCATTGATAATTGAGTTTGTATTAATAAGGTTAAATATTTATGTATTCAGCCATGGTGTGAAATTATGATTGATGATTACATGCGATGTAAATGAATTTAGTTTTGCAATCAGGTTATGAAATTTGTATTGGTAAATGGAAAATGTTAGATGTAATTTTGGTTTGTGAAATAAAGGATATGTCTCATGATTAATTGGTTATATAATGTGGTAGGAATTTTACTAGGAAATTATGTATGTATTTATATAGATATTCAGCTATACTTGGTTAAAATATTTGGTGGTTGTTAAGAATTTGTTCTTTATGGAATAGCTGTGAGATTATAGAAAAGGGGTTAATATGTTATATATGAATGTGTGAGTATTGGTTTTGAAAGGTAACATGATTAGGTCCACCGTTCACCTTTTCAAATGGTTGATATGCTATATAGATTAACTAAGATGAATTATATGATCTTCGAATAGCACATAAAATGAATGACTAGATATGTGGTTTATTTGGTTAATGATATGTTAAAATGATTAAGCATATGGTGAGTTGGTAATTATTTAGTAAATGAAATTTAAATATTGAATGTCTTCTTGTTTGATAAGTATAAGATAATAGTATATGTTAAATTTATAAAGATTAGTATGATTTGATTGAAATAGCAAAATGTGCAACTTTATTTTGTTTGGATGATTCAGGATACAAATATCAACTTTGATTTGAACGTTAAGTATGTAAATTGGTATGTTATGTAATGATTACTTTTAATCGTAAATGTAGAAATGTGGTTACAAAAATGTATGACATGTGTGATATGTATTAATAGTATTGCTATACTAAGCTTAGATGTAATGTGTTATATTTTTTAAAAAAATATATATGCCTGTTCTGAGTTGTGTCTTATCTGGTAATGCTCCGTAACCCTAGTCCGGTGACGGATATAGGTTAGGGGTGTTACATTTGACTGGTATAAGAGCTATGGTTTAGTCTGTTTTAGGACTACCATAGCATATGTGGGTCTAGCTATACATGCCATATTAAATTTGCGTTAGTTTGATATCTCCCGACTCTAACGAAGATTGTTTTGATGAGATAGATAAGTTTTCCAACTGAGCTAATTCTAATAGTACAGAAGTAAATATTCAAATATCTGAGTGGAAATGTGTTGATGATGAGTTGAGACTCATAAAGGTAAGAATCAAATTGTATGACATGTTATCATTGATAAATGTTGTAATTATATGAGCATATAAGATATGATATTTGAGTTATAGTTGCTATCTAAAATGCTCTGATTGTAAAATAGTGATTTGAGTTGACACATGAACAATGTGTTCAGAATAAAAGTGATTAAAAGCAAAAGTTTATTAAATGATTTGAGAAAGTGAAATTAGTAATGAATTGGCTATTTGTGATAGTATGTATTATGTGCAATTATGTGAGAATTAAATTTGAGGCTTTCCTACCTTCACCCCTTATCAGAAAAATGTTACAATTTTATTATAAGAGTTAGAACGAATTAGCTCACGAGAGTGGAGTTATAAAAATCCATGTTTGGAAGATTAGTAATGTGGTCAGAAAGAAGAATGAATCAGCAAATGAAGACTGTACTAAAAGAGGTATTGGACCGTTCTAAAGACTATTTAGATTTTACAAAGACATTGTTAAAGAAGAAGTTAACTCTGATTAAATGAATTATTCAAGTATGTTATCTAAAGAAAGTATTAAATTGAAGCCTTTCTGAATTGATTTCTGTTAGTGATGTGATAATATGAAAATTTTTTATGACAAAATTAGACAGTGGATTAATGTTTGGATTGTATTGATGGTTGAATGCCATGGTTATAGTCAGGCAGTTATTATGATCTCATTTGGACATTCTATGTGTACATTTATCCTCAGAAGTATATGTGACTGTTTAATTTCAGAAAGAAAATTTTATCGTATGAGAACCTTAGCTAAACATATTAATAAACAAAAGCACTGTTGATCTGTTTGGGTTATATTCGACATTGTGTGGATATGAAAGTTGACGGTAAAATCTGTATAAGGCTAATATTCTGTTTCTACTGGTTATTACTCTGTTGAATATACGTGAAAATTCTAATACTTCTGTTATAGTGCATTTCAGTATTTATCAGTGACATTGTTCTTTCTAAACATTTCTGGGAAATCATCGGAACTAATATTATTTTATATGAGTTGTAATTTTCAGATAGTCTGTGTAACTCCAAATGTTGAAATTTTGCTGTTTCGATATTTTTATGATTCCATGTGATTAACTGCAAGAGTTTCTATTTGACAGAGATGCCTATGTCTATTACAATTATAATTTTTGGCTTGAAATGTGAGAGTACAGTGGTACCTTCCTTAGAGTTATAGAAGATGTATTTCTACAATGGTTGCTATTTAAATCATATTTGATTCCTTTCTGTGTTCAGATACTTCATTAACAGCTCGGATAATATTCATTATAGGATCGAGACATTGTTCCTAATAAAGCACAATGATTTCTATATGGTTAAGGTGATTTTAGTATAATTTGGAGTTTCGATGATTAATATATGAGACAGCTTTATTATAAACTCTTTTCTAGTTTTCATGAAGGTTCGACAGTGATAAAAGTGAAAATGATAGAAGATCAAGATTTATTTGTATAATGATATGTCTGGGGTCATCCTTCTAATGAGAATAAAGATTTCTTTGAAAAGACCGATTCAGTAGTTAGCATGATTTGAATTATTTGATTGAAAAGTTAATTGGGATATATTTGTTTGAATTTATCTAAGAACTGGAAATAAACTTTGAACGTACATGTATGAATTGAAGGATAGATTGAAAGAATAATTTGTATTCTTAAAGACTCTGATGTACTAAAGACTGTTTTTCGAACGAGGTATGGATACTATGAGTTTCTGGTTATGCCTTTCGGACTTACTAATACACTTTCTATTTTCATGGATTTGATGAATCGAATTTTCAGACAGTATCTGGATAGGTTTGTGGTAGTGTTTTATAGATGATATTCTGATCTACTCTCGAGATGAAATCGAGCATGCCGAGCATCTGAGACTTGTGCTATAGACTTTTCCAGATAAATAGTTGTATGCAAAGTTTAGTAAAAGTGAGTTCTGGTTACATGAAGTTAGTTTTCTAAGCCATGTTGTATTAGCATCACGCATCAGGGTTGATCCGAGTAAGATTTCAACTATACTTGACTGGAAACCTCCAAGAAAAGTCTCTGAAGTTCGAAGCTTTCTGGGATTTGCTGGTTATTGCAAATGAAGCTTATAACAGTTGGTTATCTGTTCATCTGGGTAGTAGAAAAATGTATAATGATCTGAAACAGTTCTATTGGTGGCCTGGTATGAAACGAGACATATCTGACTTTGTTTTGAAATGCTTAGTCTGTCAGTAAGTAAAAGCTGAGCATTAGGTACCTTCTAGGTTAGTTCAGTTGATTGTGCTACCCGGGTGGAAATGGGACAGAGTCACGATAGATTTTGTATCTAGTTTACTGTTGACACCGAGCAAGAAAGATGCAATCTGGATTATTGTGGATAAATTGACTAAACTGGTTTACCTTTGATTGAATTTGCTCATAATAATAGCATTCAATCTAGTATCAAATGGCATCTTATGAGGCTTTGTACAGTTGTAAAAGTCATACACCATTGTATTGGACTGAGCTCAGTGAAAATAAAATACATGGGGTTGACTTGATCAGAGAAACTAAACAGAAAGTGATAATGCCCCGAGATAGCTTGAAAGCTACATCAGATCGTCAAAAGTCTTATGCAAATTTGAAACGTAAGGATATTGAGTCTTAGATCAAAGATCAAGTATTTTTGAAATTTTCACCATGGAAGAAAATACCCATATTCGATTGTAAAGGCAAGTTGAGTCCGAGATTTATTGGGCCATATGAGATCATAGAGCGTTATCCAAACCTATTCACTGATAAGATTTTCGGGGATGAAAATCCCTAAGGGGGGAGAGTTGTAACAGCCCAATTTAACTCTAATCGAAATACTGGTTTCAAGACCACTAATTCGAGTCCAAAAAATATTTTTAAAATTATTTTTTTGTGTTTATTATGTGTGAATTTGTTTGTGTTAAATTTTCGTGAATTAATTTTGTCGTTTAGGTGTCCGATTAAATAAATGGACTTAATCGTGTAAAATGTAAAAGTTACAAAATATAGTGTAAAGTACTAATTTGATAGTGGATTTTTAATATGAGGTCCTTAAAGGGCAATTATCCCATTTCAAAAGTTAGTGGATAGCATATGTCAAGATTAACCTTATTATTATTGTTTTATTTATTAAAATATAAAGGTTATTTAAGTAATTTATTAATTAAGTTAATAACAAAAACAAAGTCATGAAATAACATTTTTTTATTCGTCTTCTTTATGCCGAAAGTGAAGAAAAAGAAAAGAATTAAAACCTAGCTAAGTTCGGCCATCTCCAAGCTTGATTAAAGGTTCATTTTTGTTCGGTTTTTGCTAATTTTTATATTTTTGGGATCGTTGCTTTGTGTACTTCAAAACACATGTCTCAATTTGTGATTATGATGATGATTTTGTGTTTTTCCATTGATGATACCTTGTGGTTTTTAATGTTTGATGATGAAATATGAAATATATGTGTTAGATTAACAAGTTTTGTCTTTGAATTTTTGATGAAATTGAGTAATTTGGACTAAACTGCAAAAATAAATTTTTGAGGGACTAAAATGTGAAATAAATGAAATGTGTGGGCTTGTATGAACCCTAGAAATGTAACACCCCAAACTCGACCTAGACGTTATGACCGGATCTGGCATGTCACATAGAAGGGTTGTATAAAAACCTGCGCGTTCGTTAAAAAGTTCGTTTTCTTTTTGAAAGCTTCGAGCTTTGTTGTTTGTGAAATTCAAATTTGCTTTTGTGGTTTTTACTATTAATATTATTTCCAAAAACTTTGTTTATATTAGAAATCAGATTCAGTGAATTGTGGAAATGTGATATTTTGAAAACAGTTATTGGCGTTTCATGAAAACCAAAAGTTTAACCGATTATAGTTTGAATATAACCAAAATGAAAGCTTTAAAGAAAATTTAAAGTCCAATGGCCCTATTGCAACATTAAACCCAAATTAAAATAAATCTAAAAATAAAGCAAAACAGAAATTTACTGAAGTTTGGAAGTAGTACTCCGATGTATGGCCACCACAGAGTCCTCCCCAGTTTCAAATCCTCAATGCTGGGGATCACCTGCAAGGTTAAAGTAAAGGGGTGAGTTACGAGAACTTAGTGTGTAATCCCCTAGTCGGTCATTAACTAGGACGGAGCCCATAAGGAAATAGCTGGGCCGAAGCCCATGCAGAAGCAAACTGGGCCGAAGCCCTATTCGGTAACAATCTGGGCCTTCGCCCTATAATCATGATAATGCAAACAAAGTATGCAACCTAGCCTAATAATCCATTCGCTACACACCATCCTTATCGGCCCAACACACCTGTGGGGATTTCTAAATTGACCCACCCATCCGCTACACACCAATGAGGCAAACAAGTTGCAAATCACAGAATTTGTGGCGAAGCCACTAGAATAACAGAATATACATGGCATAGCCCCTATACAGATTGTGGCAGGGCCACCAGAATATGTGGCAGAGCCACCAGAATATACTTCCTCCGGTCATCAAACCCAACCCAATGCATGATGTCATGACTTAAAAAATTTGTGTATGCAGTATATCACAATCATAATCAACCATATAAATATCACACACATATCACTTAAACTACCACAAAGGGTATAACAGTCATTTACCTTCTAGGGGTATTTCAGTAATTTACCCTTCCAAGGCTATTTCAGCAATTTACCCTCTAGGGTTATTTCAATAATTTACCCTCTAGAGGTATTTCGATAATTTTGCATTTAACTGCCTTTCCGAAGGCCTACTGTTGCCTCGAGCAACACAGAATCTTTTTTGGGTCTCTACGAAACTATTAGGCCCAAAATCCATTTTAGGCCCAAACGGGTCCACATGCTCGTGTGGCCCAAAACGCATGGTTTTGGTTTTAGATTTACAGATTTCGCATTCAGGCCTATCAATGGCTAGTTTTCCAACAGTTTTGCGCAAGTGGGCTGGATATCCCGTTGGGCCCATTCGGCCCATTTTATCCCGTTACACCCTTAGTATTGCGAGTGTTCGTGACACACTCAATAACTTAACGTCCCAATTCGTATCTCGATTTACCACTACAAGCACTCGTATGCTCGAGTGGTCACAGTTGCTAGCTTTTTGACTTTTGGCCGATTCACAGAACATCACAAGCATTCATCAAAATGGGTGTGAGATTACACACCTATTTACAAGTTGCGATACTCAGCACTTTTCAAAACACCTGAGATAACAATAGCTAACGATTAGTCTTAATCCACACTACTTCTCGAAATTTAGATTGATAACGAACCACCATACTCACCAACCCCGACGCAACTCCTTGCTATGCTAGAACACTAGGTTACTCCCTTCGATTACGAAGTTGGGTCCCTAACCAAAGAAAATAAGTCAATACCGTTGTTCCAAGTTCACAAAGACAAGGCTATTTGGCCTTAAGAAACTCAGCAAGATAAGGACAACTTCCACCCCTAATCAGTCAAGGATACACTTACCAACGTGCCACAGAATCGATAGTTGTACAACTAGGATTTTGGCTTCTACACAAAAGAAAGAATGAATGAGACTTAAGATGGAGAAGGACTCAGATTTGGCCTTGATCACAGAAGAAACAAGGTGACAGGTTCGGCTTTTGTGAGAGAAAAGGGAGCAGAAAAGAAGGGAAAAGAAGCATTACCTTACAACCAGAGAAGAATCGAATAGGAAAGGAAAATTTGGCAGCCCAGAGAAGTAATTGTGAACTAACGATGAAATGATTCGGCGCCTAGCAGTAGGACTTAAGAACCAAATTGGACTAAGTAGGATTAAAGCAATTTAAGAATCCAATAATGAGAAAAGAGAAGAGATAAGCAAATTGGAAAATAAAGGGAAAGGAGTGGAAATTTCGGCTATGGGGAAAACAAAAGAAAACATGACAGGAAAGTAGAAAAAAATAAATGAAGAGATAAGAAAAGAAGAGTTTCGGCCAACTGATGTTTAGGTAACAAGTAAAGAAAGGCAAAGTATGAAAGCAAAAAGGAAGAAAGGAAGGTGAGGAGTTGAGAATTCGACAAAGATACTTAAGGAGAAAGCAGACATAAAAACTATAGTAAAAAATGCCAAAATTGAAATCAAAACTCTCTCCTAAAGTTCACTTGAGAAAATCGGCCCTCTAACTCTAGCACCAACCGAAATCGAAAGGAATGCACTCCCGTAAAAATGCCAACCTTTGGCTGAATCTCCCTAATCAACCTCCCTACATTCGGCCAACTCTTCCCCCACTTGAATCCCACAATTTCCTCCACCATTCTCTCCTTGATCCACTCCACCATATCCTCCTAAAATCCCTTTCTTCCACCAATTCAAACGATTTGACTGAGTCTTCAACTCCCTTAGAAGAATTTGATCCAAACTCAGCTACCTCCTCTTCCAAGGCATAAAATAAAAGCCACTATTTATAGCTTGCGAGATTCAAATTCCCATCCTCCAAGCTTCCCTTGAGATGCCACAGCCACCTTGCCACATGCCTAACTTGTGTCTTAAAACCTGCGCAACTAAAGATAAGTATATGGCCAAAGTCTCATTCCATTTAAAAAAGGTAATCTAAAAGAAATGCAAGTGCCAAGGCTTGAACCTTGGATCTCCTTGCTTCCCTATGACGTCACTCCCTTGCTCCCTAAGTGGTGCCACTTTGCACTAGGCCACTAGCTCTTTCCGTGTCATTCCTCTCCATATTTTATTCTTAATGCCTACCTAATAACTCCCATGGTTTTATTCACCTAAAGCCAAAATTTTCCTAAAGCCCAAGTTTGATCCCAGGACTTCATAGAAGCCCCATAACCATCCAAAATCACTCACCTAATAGGTTCAACATGTAATAATGCCGTTCTCATATTCTCAAAAATTTCTAAAATGCTCTTACGCTCAAGGCCTAATGGGCCCAATTCTACTAGGCCCAAATTTGGGTCGTTATAATTCTACCCCCTGAAAGAAATTTTGTCCTCGAAATTTTCAGCTATCTAATAGTGGTTTAACACAGGATACTCTACCACGCTGCCGCTGCACACTCTCATTCCAATAACACTCATACACTTCTAACCAAATCTAGAAACCCCTTTACACAACCAAATATCTAACCACAGAGGCAAACAGATATTTATCGTGCATACATAAAATTTTCTACGTTCAAACACCACATCCTGCCAAAACATACTCGACTTAATGGTGATGAACTAATCCCAAGCCTTAAGCTCTGTAGACCTGCATCTCAAGCATGCTCCTGACCTCCTCCAGCATTCACTCGGATGACACCTTTTGCAATACTCGCAAGCCGAAAAGTTTGGACGTGCCTTAACATGCTTCATGAAATGAGACTGTGACCCTCGAGAACCTCGATCTATTTTCTTCTTACAGTCTACGCACCCAACTCGAAGTGTTTCACCAATTTTTCTAACCTCCTCCAATACCTCCCTAACTAGCTGAGTCAGCACATCAGCTCTGGCTCGGTCATGAGACCGTGTCTCAGTTACTGGTGATACCGGTGCCTCCGTTTTGAGTATATGCCCCGATGCTGAGGATCCAGCCCTAGCACCTCAGCCTCTACCGCAGCCTTGTGTACCTCATCCTTGTCCTTTGGTACTCATTTCAATGTCACACATTAATCTGATTAAGAGTGTTATGCATTAGCTTAGTATTCAAGTAATTTTTAACAGATGTTTTATGAAAGAATAATAGTATGAGTAGTTTTCACAGATCGAGTTTCCTACTGTTTCAGTCCCTATAGTCTTGGCTCCTATAGCTAACAGTCTTAGTGTACTACCACTAACTCTAGTAGTTTTCTTCCTATAGTCATTTCATCACATAACCAGATAAAGTAAGGGAACTTACGGATTTGGGTGCCGGAGACTCAGTATGCCATACTTCCAATAAAGAGGTATATATTTTCTAAACCATTTTCAAATAAATTTTGCAAAACATTTTTTGAACCCATTCCAAAGTTAAGTTTTGCAACCGGGATATGAAACCACAAAATGTAACACCCCAAACTCGGCCTAGTCATTATGACCAGATCTGGCATGTCACATAGAAGGGTTGTATAAAAACTTGCGCGTTCGTTAAAAAGTTCATTTTCTTTTAGAAAGCTTCGAGCTTTTTTGTTTGTGAAATTTAGATTTGCTTTTGTAGTTTTCTTGTAAAAACATTATTATTATTTCCAAAAACTTTGTTTATAGCAGAAATCAGATTCAGTGAATTGTGGAAATGTGATATTTTTAAAACAGTTTTTCATGAAAACTCAAAGTTTAACCGATTATAGTTTCAATATAACCAAAATGAAAGCTTTAAAGAAAATTTAAAGTCCAATGGCCTTATTACAACATTAAACCCAAATTAAAATAAATCTCAAAATAAAGCATAACGGAAATTTACTAAAGTTTGGAAGTAGTACTCCGATGTATGGCCACCACAGAGTCCTCCGCAGGTTCAAATCCTCAATGTTGGGGATCACCTGCAAGGTTAAAGTAAAGGGGTGAGTTACGAGAACTTAATGTGTAATCCCTTAGTCGGTCATTAACTAGGCCCGAGCCCATACGAAAATAGTTGGGCTGAAGCCCATATAGAAGTAAACTGGGCCGAAGCCCATGCAAAAGCAAACTGGGCTGAAACCCTATTCGGTAACAATCTGGGCCTTCACCCTATAATCATGATAATGCAAACAAAGTATGCAACCCAGCCTAATAATCCATTCACTACACACCACCCGTACCGGCCCAACACACCTGTGGGGATTTCTAAATCGACCTACCCATCCGCTACATACCAATAAGGCAGACAAGCTGCAAATCACAGAACTTGTGGTGAAGCCACTAGAATAACAAAATATACGTGGCATAGCCACTATACAGATTGTGGCCGGGCCACCAAAATATGTGGCAGAGCCACCAGAATATACTTCCTCCGATCATCAAACCCAACCCAATGCATGATGTCGTGACATGAAATTTTGTGTATGCAGTATGTCACAATCATAATAAATCATTTAAATATCACACACATATCACTTAAACTACCACTAGGGGTATAACAGTCATTTACCCTCTAAGGGTATTTCGGTAATTTACCCTTCCAAGGGTATTTCAGTAATTTACCCTCTAGGGGTATTTCGATAATTTACCCTCCAGGGGTATTTTGGTAATTTAGCATTTAACAGCCTTTTCGAAGGCCTACTGTTATCTCGAGTGACACGGAACCCTTTTTGGGTCTCTACAGAACTATTGGGCCAAAAATTCCATTTAAAGCCCAAACGGGCCCACACGTACGTGTGGCCCAAAATGCATGGTTTCGATTTTAGATTTGCAGATTTCGTATTCGAGCCTATCATTTTCTAGTTTTCTAACAGGTTTGCCCAAGTGGGCCGGATAGCCCGTTGTGCCCATTCAGCCCGTTTTGGCCCGGTTAGGTCCGTTACACCCTTAGTATCGCGAGTGTTCGTGACACACTCAACGACTTAACGTCACAATTCATATCTTGATTTACCACTACGAGGGCTCACACGCTCGAGTGGTCACAGTTGCTGGCTTTTCGACTTTTGGCCGATTCACAGAACATCACAAGCATTCATTAAAATAGGTGTGAGATTACACACCTGTTTACAAGTTACGATACTCAGCACCTTTCAAAAAACCTGAGATAACAATAGCTAAAGATTAGTCTTAATCCACACTACTTCTCGAAATTGAGATTGATAACGAACCACCATACTCACCAACCCCGACGCAACTCCTTGCAATACTAGAACGCCTGGTTACTCCCTTTGATTATGAAGTTGGGTCCCTAACCAAAGAACATAAGTCAATACCATTGTTCCAAGTTCACAAAGACAAGGCTATTCGACCTTAAGAAACTTAGCAAGATAAGGGAAACTTCCACCCCTAATTAGTCAAGGATACACTTACCAACGTACCACAAAATTGATAGTTGCACAACTAGGATTTCGTCTTTTACACAAAAGAAAGAGTGAACGAGACTCAAGATGGAGAAGGACTTAGATTCAGCCTTAATCACAGAAGAAACAGGGTAAAAGGTTTGGCTTTCGTAAGAGAAAAGGGAGCAAAAAAGAAGGGAAAAGAAGCATTACCTTACCATTCTCTCCCACTTGAATCCCACGATTTCCTCCACCATTCTCTCCTTGATCCATTCCACCATATCCTCCTAAAATCCCTCTCTTCCACCCATTCAAACGATTTGACTGAGTCTTCAACTCCCTTAGAAGAATTTGATCCAAACTCCGCTACCTCCTCTTCTAAGGCATAAAATAAAAGCCACTATTTGCAGCTTGCAAGATTTGAAATCCCGTCCTCCAAGCTTCCCTTGAGACGCCACAACCACCTTGCCACATACCTAACTTGTGTCTTAAAACATGCGTAACTAAAGATAAGTCTATGGCCAAAGTCTAAATCCATTTAAAAAGGTAATCTAAAGGAAATGCAAGTGCCAAGGCTTAAACCTTAGCTCTCTTTACTTCTCTGTGGCGTCACTCCCTTGCTCCCTAAGTGGCGCCACTTGTCACTAGGCCACTAGCTCTTATTATCTTATTCCTCTCCATATTTTATTCTTAATGCCTACTTACTAACTCCCAGGGTTTTATTCACCTAAAACCAAAATTTTCCTACAGCCCAAGTTTGATGCCAGGACTTCATACAAGCCCCCTAACCTTCCAAAATCACTCACCTAATAGGTCCAACTTGTAATAATGTCGTTCTCATATTCTAAAAAATTTTAAAATGCTTCTACGCTTACGGCCCAATGGTCCCAATTCTACTAGGCCCAAATTCAGGTCATTACAATTTTACCCCCTTGAAAGAAATTTCATCCTCGAAATTTCTAGCTATCTAACAGAGGTTTAACACAGGATACTCTACCATGCTACCGCTGCGCACTTTCATTCCAATAACACTAATACACTTCTAACCAAATCTAGAAACCCCTTCTCACAACCAAATATCTAACCACAAAGGCAAACATATATTTATCGCGCATACATAAAATTTTCTACGTTCAAACACCACATCCAGCCAAAACATACCTGACTTAATAGTGATGAAGCAATCCTGAGCCTTATGCTCTGTAGACCCGCATCTCAAGCATGCTCTAGACCTCCTCCAGCATTCACCCGAATGATGCCTTTTGTAATATTCGTAAGCTGAAACGTGCCTTAACATGCTTCACAGAATGAGACTATGACCTTCGAGAACCGCGATCTCTTTTCTTCTTACAGTCCACGCACCCAACTCGAAGTGTTTCACCAATTTCTCTAACCTCTTCCAATACCTCTCTAACTAGCTGACTCAGCACATTAGCTCCGGCTCGGTCATGAGACCCTGTCTCAGTTACTGGTGATGCCGACACCTCCGTTTCAGGTATATGCCTCGATGCTGAGGATCTAGCCCTAGCATCTCGGCCTCTACCGTAGCCACGTGTACCTCGTCCTTGTCCTTTGGTACTCATCTCGATGTTACGCGTTAATTTGATTAAGAGTGTTAGGCATCAGCTTAGTGTTCAAGTAATTTTTAACAGATGTTTTATGAAAGAACTGTAGTTTGAGTAGTTTTCACAGATCATGTTTCTTACTGTTTCAGTCCCTATAGTCTTGGCTCCTATAGCTAACAGTCTTAGTGTACTACCACTCACTCTAGTAGTTTTCTTCCTATAGTCATTTCATCACATAACCAGATAAAGTAAAGGAACTTACGGATTTGGGTGCAAGAGACTCAGTGTACCATACTTCCAATAAAGAGGTATATATTTTTTAAACCATTTTCAAATAAATTTTGAAAAAAAATTTAAACCCATTCCACAGTCGAGTTTTGCAATCGGGCTCTGATACCATAAAATGTAACACCCCAAACTTGGCCTAGACGTTATGATCAGATCTGGGATGTCACATAGAAGGGTTGTATAAAAACTTGCGCGTTTGTTAAAAAGTTTATTTTCTTTTTGAAATTTTCGAGCTTTTTTGTTTGTGAAATTCATATTTGCTTTTGTGGTTTTCTTGTAAAAACGTTATTATTATTATTTCTGAAAACTTTGTTTATAGCAGAAATCAGATTCAGTGAATTGCAGAAATGTGATATTTTAAAAATAGTTATTGGCGTTTCATGAAAACCCAAAGTTTAACCGATTATAGTTTGAATATAACCAAAATGAAAGCTTTAAGGAAAATTTAAAGTCCAATGGCCTTATTACAATATTAAACCTAAATTAAAATAAATCTCAAAATAAAGTAAAACAGAAATTTACTGAAGTTTGGAAGTAGTACTCTGATGTATGGCTACCACAAAATCCTCTGCACCTCCAAATCCTCAACGCTGGGGATCACCTGCAAGGTTAAAGTAGAGGGGTGAGTTATGAGAATTCAGTGTGCAATCCCCTAATTGGTCATTAACTGGGCCTGAGCCCATACGAAAATAGACTGGGTCGAAGCCCATATAGAAGCAAACTGGGCCGAAGCCCATGCAGAAGCAGACTGGGTCAAAACCCAATTCGGTAACAATCTGGGCCTTCGCCTATAACCATGATAATGCAAACAAAGTATGCAACCCATCCTAATAATCCATCTGCTACACACCACCCGTACCGGCCCAACACGCCTGTGGTGATTTCTAAATTGACCTACCCATCCGCTACACACCAATACGGCGGACAAGCTACAAATCACAGAATTTGTGGTGAAGCCACTAGAATAACAGAGTATACGTGGCATAGCCACTATACAGATTGTCGTAGGGCTACCAGAATATGTGGTAGAGCCACAAGAATATACTTTCTCCAATCATCAAACCCAACCCAATGCATGATGCCGTGACATAAATATTTCGCGTATGCAGTATGTCACAATCATAATCAATCACAAAAATATCACACACATATCACTTAAACTACCACTAGGGGTATAATAGTAATTTAACTTTTAGGGGTATTTCAATAATTTACCCTTCTAAGGGTATTTCAGAAATTTACCCTCTAAAGGTATTTCAATAATTTACCCTCTAGGGGTATATTAGTAATTTTGCATTTAACAGCCTTTTCGAAGGCTTACTGTTGCCTCGAGTGACACAGAACCCTTTTTGGGTCTCTACGGAACTATTGGGCCCAAAATCCATTTTAGGCCCAAATGGTCCTACACGCTCGTGTGTCCCAAAATGCATGGTTTCGATTTCAGATTTGAAGATTTCGCATTCGGGCCTATCATTTTCTAGGTTTACAAAAGTTTTGCCTAAGTGGGTCGAATAGCCTGTTGGGCCCATTTGGCCCGTTTCGACCCGTTTAGGCCCGTTACACCCTCAGTATCACAACAGTGTTTGTGACACGCTCAACGACTTAACGTTACAATTCATATCTTGATTTACCACTACGAGCGCTCGCACGCTCGAGTGGTCACAGTTGCCGACTTTTCGACTTTTGGCCGATTCACAGAACATCACAAGCATTCATCGAAATAGGTGTGAGATTACACACCTGTTTACAAGTTGTGATACTCAGCACCTTTCAAAACATATAAGATAACAATAGCTAACGATTAGTCTTAATCCACACTACTTCCTGAAATTGGGTTTGATAACGAGCCACCATACTCACCAACCCCGACGGCAACTCCTTGCTATGCTATAACGCTTGGTTACTCCCTTTGATTATGAAGTTGGGTCCCTAACCAAAGAACATAAGTCAATACCATTGTTCCAAGTTCACAAAGACAAGGCTATTCGGCCTTAAGAAACTCAACAAGATAAGGGAAACTTCCACCCCTAACCGATCAAGGATACACTTACCAACGTGCCACAGAATCGATAGTTACACAATCAAGATTTTAGCTTCTACACAAAAGAAAGAGTGAACGAGACTCAAGATGGAGAAGGACTCAGATTTGGCCTTGATCATAGAAGAAACAAGGTAAGAGGTTCAGCTTTTGTGAGAGAAAAAGGAGCAGAAAAGAAGGGAAAAGAAGCATTACCTTGCAACCAAATAAGAACCTAATAGGAAAGGAAAATTCAGTAGCCCAGCGAAGTTACTGTGAACTAACAATAAAATGATTCGGCACCTAGCAGTAGGACTCAAGAACCAAATTCAACTAAGGAGGATTAAACTAATTTGAGAATCCAATAATGAGAAAAGGGAAGAGATAAGCCAATTGGAAAATAAAGGGAAAGGAGTGGAAATTTCAGCTGTGGGGAAAACAAAACAAAAGATGACAATAAAGTAGAAAATAATAGATGAAGAGAGAAGGAAAGAAGTGTTTCGGCCAACTGATGTTTAGGTAACAAGTAAAGAAAGGAAAAGTATGAAAACAAAATGGAAGAAAGGAAGGAGAGGAGTTGAGAATTCAACAAAGAGACTTGAGGAGAAAAAGGACAAAAAAAACTATAGTCAAAAATGCCAAAATTGAAAGCAAAACTCTCTCCCAAAGTGCACTTGAGAAAATTAGCCCTCTAACACTAGCACCAACTGAAACTGAAAGGAATGCACTCCCTCAAAAATGCCAACCTTTGGCCGAATCTCCCTAATCAACCTCTCTACATTCGGCCAACTCTTCCCCCACTTGACTCCCACGATTTCCTCCACCATTCTCTCTTTGATCCACTACACCATATCCTCCTAGAATCCCTCTCTTCCACCCATTCAATGATTTGACGAGTCTTCAACTCCCTTAGAAGAATTTGATCCAAACTCAGCTACATCCACTTCCAAGGCATAAAATAAAAGCCACTATTTGCAGCTTGCATGATTCAAACTCCCGTCCTCTAAGCTTCCTTTGAGACGCCACAGCCACCTTGACACATGCCTAACTTGTGTCTTAAGACCTGCGCAACTAAAGATAAGTCTGTGGCCAAAGTCTAATTCCATTTAAAAAAGGTAATCTAAAAGAAATGCAAGTGCCAAGGCTTGAGCCTTGGATCTCCTTTCTTCTATGTGGCATCACTCCCTTGATCCCTAAGTGGCGCCACTTGCCACTAGGCCAGTAGATTTTGTGTCATTCCTCTCCATATTTTATTCTTAATGCATACCTACTAACTCCCAGGGTTTTATTCACCTAAAACCAAAATTTTTCTAAAGCCTAAGTTTGATCCCGGGACTTCATAGAAGCCCCCTAACCTTCCAAAATCACTCACCTAATAGGTCCAACTTATAATAATATCGTTCTCATATTCTCAAAAATTTTAAAACGCTCCTACGCTAAGGCCCAATGGGACCAATTCTACTAGGCCTAAATTCAGGACGTTACAAGGAAGATTCAGCCCTTGTATAGTGTGGTCAAATTTTGTGTATTTTGTGTTTTGTGCAAAAAGGACTAAATTGTAAAAAGTGTAAAATATTAGGGGAAAAATTATAATTTTCCCAATTATGTATTTTTAGGCTAAATTGAATAAAATGGTGTTTAAATTAGCGTAATTTGAATATGTTTAGATAAAAAATTAAAGATATCGCATTTGGATCGGGGAAAGACAAAAATGGTCGAATAGCCGATTTCACAATTGTCGACGTTCGAGGTAAGATAATAAGCATTTAAATGTTGTTATATCTATGAATATATATTTGTTACATAATTGAAATGAATTATTTGAATTATATATGCTATGGCCAAATGTGTACTTGGATAATTGGCTATCTTCTGAACTTGGTTCGATTGAGATTTGACGTCCGTAAGCCCCTCTTACGAACCTTAGGAAAATAGAGGATACATATGTCATGACATAGGATATCTGATATGTGTTATCTTGTAAGACCACGTTTGGGACGTTGGCATCAACTTGTGTTTACGTGTAAGACCATATCTGGGACATTGGTATCATATTTTATTCGTGTAAGATCCTGTCTGGAATAGTGGTATCTATATGTGATTACATGTAAGACCACGTCTGGGACATTGGCATTGTATGAGCTTTCGACTATCCATGTATCCTTTTAAATTTTGAATGGTTCAACAGGCAAGTGTAAGTGAAGGCCAATGTGAAAATCGAGTTAAAAGCACTCAGGTATGTAAATCAAAATGTGTTATGAAAATTAAGGGAAGTTGAATGCTTTATTCATTGTATAAAAGTTAAAGTATGAGTATGTGAATTATGTGTAAGTTATCTATTTGATTTGTATATGAAAAGATTTAATGTTAATTTATATTCATACTTGGTATATCTGATTTGACTTAATTGGTTGATATTAAGTTGCTTATGACTTACTAATCTTAAATAGCTTACTCTGTGTTTTTTCTGTTTACTTCTGTTTTATAGACTTGGATATACATTACGAGATCGGGGATCGTCAGCAAGACTATTCACACTATCGACAGTTTCCTTTGGTATTTTACTAATTTGAAATTTTAATATTTGGCATGTATAGCATAGAAAAATGTTGAATAGGAATTAAGTACTTTGTATGTAATTAATAGCCATGCGAAGATGGCTTATCTTCTTTTGTTTGATTTGGTTTCTATGTTTATGGTTGATAATGGTCATTAAAAAATAAGTTTATACTTATGCATATGCGATTATGGTATATGTTCATGATAGGTAAGTATGTGTTTTGTTTTATTTTGAGTTAGACATATTGAACTTGGTTATGTGATTAATATATGTATATTGATTATGATTTGTATGATGGATTGAATTAGTTAAGAGGTGAACCAAAATCGAATGTATACATATAAATATTTTGGTTGTGGTTAAGTGATATATAGATGTATATTTGTTGTGCATTGTGTGATGGTTTTATTTGTTTATTAGATGGCCTAAGGTCGGATGTGTATATATACATATATTGTGGTTGATGTTAAGTGAAAGGCTTTTACAGATCATTTTTGTGAGTATGTATATTAGTATGATGTGATTTGGTTTTTATTATATATATGTTCGAATGTGGAAATTAGGTATAAGGTTATGTTTAGTCAATAAGTCATTGATAATTAAGTTTGTATTAATAAGGTTAAATATTTATGTATTCACCATGGTGTGAAATTACGATTGATGATTACATGTGATGTAAATGAATTTAGTTTTGCAATCAAAGTTATGAAATTTGTAATGGTAAATGGTAAATTTTAGATGTAATTTTGGTTTTTGAAATAAAGGATATGTCTCATGATTAATTGTTTATATATTGTGATAGGAATTTGACTAGGAAATTATGTATGAATTTATATAGATATTCACTATACTTGGTTAAAATATTTGGTGGTCATTAATAGTTTTTTTTTATGGAATAGTTGTGAGATTTTAGAAAAGTGGTTAATATGTTATATAAGAATGTGTGAGTATTGGTTTTGAAAGGTAACATGATTAGGTACATCATTCACCTTTTTAAATGGTTGATATGCTATATGATTTTCGAATAGCACATAAAATGAATGACTAGATATGTGGTTTATTTGGTTAATGATGTGTTAAAATGATTAAGCATATGGTGAGTTGGTAATTATTTAGTAAATGAAATTGAAATATTGAATGTCTTACTATTTGATAAGTATAAGATAATAGTATATGTTAAATTTATAAAGATTAGTATGATTTGATTGAAATAGCAAAATGTGCAACTTTATTCTATTTGGATGATTCAGGATACAAATATCAACTTTGATTTGAATGTTAGTTGTGTGAATTGGTATGTTATGTAATGATCACTTTTAATCGTAAATGTAGAAATATGGTTACAGATATGTATGACATGTGTGATATGCATTAATAGTATTGTTATACTCAACTTAAATGTAATGTGTAATAGTTTGTTGCTTATTTGGTAATGCTTCGTAACCCTAGTTATGTCTTATTTGGTAATGCTTCGTAACCCCAAACTCGGCCCATATGTTACGACTGGATCTGACATGTCACATGAGGAAAACGTATAAAGTCCTTGTGATTTGTACTAAAATAAGTGTTATTTGGTTATGGCTAAGAAAACAAGTTTGGATGTAAATATTTGATAAAATACAACTATTTTTGAGAGGTTTATTGATGAATCAAAAATCGAGGTAGTGAACGTTAAAACCGTGACTTTTAAAAATGTCGTTGGTAATTTGAAAGAGAATTCGAGTTAAAATATTTGTACATGTAACATTCGGGATTTAGGGGTTGTACATTTTTGCCTAAATATATGTGGAAGCATGCCTGTGTGTATTTTGAATGTGTCTTGTAGATTTTGAGAACTTTAGAGTGTAGGTAAGTGCCTTAGAAAATATTAGATTTTAAGCCTTAAAGGGGGAGCTAGGCAAATAAGGCCTTAAGAGAATTTGAAGGGGAAATTGGACATAAAAGTGGGCTTGTTAAAGTGGCAACGAGGCGCCACTTAGAGCCTTAGTAAGTGCCACAAGTAGTGTGCAGGGCCTAGGTTCGAACAGCAAGGGAAGCAAATGGGAATTTTATTTTTTTGCAGCAAGGGGAAACAGAGGTGGATGGCAATAGGACACTAAGGGGATGAGCTTTAGATGTGGTCAATTTCTTTTTAAAATTCGGCTAAGGTAGGAAGATAAATGTTGATTTATTTTAATAATTTTGAATGAGTGTTGAAGAGAGAAGATAGGAGAAAAAGGTGGGATTTGAGAAGGGGATGAGTGTTGGCCGGCCAAGGGATTCTTTTGGTGGTCATTTTCAGTCATATTGAGGGGAGGAGTGGCCGAATATGCATAGTAGATTTAGGCATTTTTCTTTGGTTCCCTTTCTCTTCTGACATCTTTCTCTTTTACCTTGCCAAGGCTGAAATCTTCTTCTTCCTATTTCACCATTGCCGCAACACCTTAAACTTTCCATCTCTCATCTTTTTGTTCAAGCCGAATCTCCTTTTTGTCACCAAGTTAAATCACACCACATTCCCTCATTTACTTTCTCTTCTCATGAATCTTCCAAAAGCCGAATCCTCTATTTTTGTGGCCATAACCGATTGCTCCTCTATCCTGTTGGAGCCGATTTGATCATATATATTAAAAGCCAAAAATCAAACACTTCCTCCCTCTTGTCGACACTTTGAATTGGTGAACAATTGCGTTTTGATCACTCCATTCGGTAAGGATCTCTCTTGATTGATCTATTGTTCTTTTCTTTCTCTATCCATCGAAAATCAAGACTCTAGTCCCACTAATGTTCTTTGGCCGAAACTTTGAAGGAGGTTTCGGGATTCTTATTATAGCCGACTTCAAGAGGGGATCTTTCGGGATTTTAAGATCGAAGGTAAGCGAATATAATCTTAGGCCAAAGGCCATTTATTGAGTTCATTAAATGTTAGAATTGGATCTAACATGTGCCTATAGGAATTTTGACATCACCAAGAACAAGGGTTAATTTTGGGATCCAGACAATCAAGGTAAGGAAGTCTTGATATTCGGCCAAAGGCTTTTTGTCTGTTAAATGATTGACCGATTTTAATTTTGGGTATTAGGAAGGAGTACAATCTGTTGTGGTAGACTTTCGGGATTCAGTGAACACATTAGTAACCAGGTGTGTAGCCCTACACCAATTCCTAATAGATTTACGGTATTAATTTAATACATGTGTTAATAAGAATATGAAAGATGTGGCTAAAGGTACCATTCAATGGTACGGCATATTCAGGTACATTATCCTCTAACGCTCTGTAATAGTAATATGAACACTGAATATGACATATATGAGAATTGTTATGAATATGAAATAAGGCATATGACATGATAACCGCATGATTTGTATGACGCATGGGGCATATGGGTGATATTGAAAAGGGGAAGTGATCTGGTGGTTTTTACCACAATATCTGGTGATTCATGTCACATAGTCTGAATGTGGTGACTTATGTCACATATTATTATCTGGTGACTCTGTCACATTATCTGGTGGCTATGCCACGATTTATAAGGGCGATGTGCAAGCCATCTATAACAACTGCCTTCGATGGTGTGTAGCGGATGGAGGGTCGATTTAGTAATCCCCACGGTGTGATTGGCTGGTACGGGTGATGTGTAGGGGATGGTTATTTAGGTTTGGGTTCGGGATTGCATCATTGCTATACTTGTTATATATGTATGATTTGTTATGCCTAAATCATTGGGAGTTTGTGTTGGTTGTTACACATTGAGTCTGTTGACTCACCCCGTTGTGGGAATCTTTTCAGGTGACACTCAGTAATGGACCGGGTTGGCAGGAACTTAGGAGTGGCCATGCACAGTTAAAGTTTTCTTCAGTTTTATTATTTAGTTATTTTTGGTTTATTTTGGGTTATAATTTGATGTAATAAGGCCATTATACCTAATTGTTTTATGCGTTTTTAATTTTTCGATATGATACAAACAACATCAAATGTTTTGAAACTCAATTACCTACGGTTTTTCAAGTTACAATAATAATGAAATTCTAAAATTTGGTTTAACATGTGACTTTTGAAAAAGAAAAATAAAATTTATCAATTTAGCACCAAATTAAACTCGAATTAACATTTCTACAAAACCACCACGATTTTTAAAATGTTATTTGAAACTTAACTACGTTTTATTTGAGAAACATGCCAGATCCGGTCAAGGCTTGTGGGCCGAGTTTGGGGTGTTTCAGTTTGGTATCAGAGCCTGGTTCAAAACTCGGCCTTGAGGGCTTTTTGGGCCCAAAACATTTTCTTTCTTTTGAAATTGGATTTTACTAAGGAATGAGCAGGTCTTCTGGCATGGCACCTGAGTCTCCGACCCGAAGTCCACTAGGTAAGTACTCCTAACCTTTTTGTGATTTGTATGTGGCAAATTATAGGGACGTAGATTAGTAGATTAGGAATTATTAAACCCTAGGATTAGTCTACTCCAACAAAAATACATAAAATTTAAAGTTTAACTAAACAAACACATGGTCGAGTCACCGAGTTAAGGGTGTGGCAACCATGCGCGATGCCTAGGATTGGATTCTGGGGAGCTTGGTATTTAAGCACTCCTAGTGACTCACCTCCTCTCCGCTCGAGTTCTACCTGGTGCGTAGTGGCGGTTCACCCTAACCAAGAGGACTCAATCACAGGCAAAATTCAATAATTAAAACCCGAAAGGGACCAGCCACCTTGTTTTGTAAAATTCTAAAGTCAAACCGTGATTATAAAATTCCAAAGTACCCTTGATTTGTAAATTGACCAAATTACCCCTAACCGGTACAAATTACCAAAAACCCTTCGTATGGAAAGTTAACGAAATACCCTCAAATTAAAAATTTCCAAAATACCCTTATTTCATTAAATCACCTAGAACCATATTTTGCAAAAAATTATCGAAATGCCCCTGGTTTAAAAAAATTACAAAAATACCCTCATGTTATAAAATTACCATTTTACCCTTGAAATTTTCTTACCAAATATTTCAATTTTGTAAAAATACCAAAAAATCTCTACTTTGCGAAATTTTGAAATACCCTAATTTGAAAAATTA
The DNA here is from genome assembly GCA_025506655.1 of Gossypium rotundifolium. Taxonomy (NCBI): domain Eukaryota; kingdom Viridiplantae; phylum Streptophyta; class Magnoliopsida; order Malvales; family Malvaceae; genus Gossypium; species Gossypium rotundifolium. The sequence goes on from CP106734.1 coordinate 70,490,977, forward strand.
CCAAAATACCCCTATAGGATAAAATTACGGAAATACCTTTGGGTAGTGAAAAACAACAACAATGACAACCACAACACTTTTCTGTAATGAACGAAAGTTCATGAATGTGATGATTGAATGAATGAATTTGAGACTGTGCGTGTGTATATGAAAGAACTACTCCTTAGAACTGTTGAACATAAGACTGTTCGCGATAAATCAGTGGAACAAAAACTAATTCATAAAATTCTTTAACCAGATAAACGCGATTCAAAAGCATGAATTTTAGGGGACGTGGTCGTAATGTGCGTGGCCGTGGTAGAGGTCAAATGATCATGTCGGAACCCGTTAGGTCTGGTCAAGGGTCCAAAAATGAAATGCCACCACCACCAGCCGTTGATGTGGAATATCGAGGATCGATGGGGATAATGCGATATCCAGCGATCTCATGAGTTCTAGAAATGGTGGCTAGAGCAGGTGGAGGCTTGGGAGCTCGAAAGTCTGTACCTGAGCGACTTCGAGCTAATGGAGCTGATTTTTTCTGTGGTATATCTGGTATGGCACCCAATACGGCTGAGAATTGGTTGGAAGCGACGGAGCAAATTATGGATGATTTGGACCTGACTGCCGAGGAGAAACTAAAAGGGGTAGTGTCACTACTCTGTGATGAGTCATACCAATGGTGGCTCACAATTCGGGATGGTGCTGCCACAGATGATCTTACTTGGGAGTACTTTAAGGCGGCATATCAGAAGAAGTACATTGGGACCAGTTATGTGGATGCACAGAGGAAGGCGTTTCTGATGCTGGTTCAGGGAAATAAGTTCGTAGTGGAGTATGAGGCGAAATTTCTAAGGTTGAGCCATTATGCTCGAGGTATAGTGGATACGGAGCATGAACGATGTGTTCGGTTTGAGGACAGACTAAGGGATGACCTGAGATTGTTGATTGCCCTACAGCAGGACCGGGAGTTTGTTGTGTTAGTGGAAAAGAAAAAGGTTACTGAAGGATTTAAGGAGTCTGTAAGGCAGAACATGGACAGGAATAAGCAAAAGAGAGGTTTTGGATCATCAGAGTCATTTGGGAATATTCAAAAGAGACCTAAAACAGATGGGTCGCAAGGTCAACAAGCTGCTACGGGAGGACAGTATCGTACCTGCGGTCAGTGTGGAAAGATGCATTTGGGGGAGTGTTGGAAGAAGACGAGAAGATGTTTCAAGTGTTGATCCAAGGATCATATGATTAGGGGTTTTCCCATGAAAACAGAAGGGGGCTGACTAGTAAGTCAGGGTCCTAATCAGGTTAGAAGAGGAGGACAGCAGCCACCGCGGGGTCATGGTTCGGCTGGCAAAAGTAATGGTTCTGGTAGAGGATGGGGAACATCGGGCAGAGGTGTTGTTAGTACGGAGGCAAGACAACCGGGTTTAGTATATACAATTCGTCGGAGGGATGATGGTGATGCACCTGATGTCATAACGTGTATGTTCCTTATCTTTGGATTTCCCTTTATTGCGTTGATAGATATTGGGTCAACTCATTCATATATGGCTAGTAAGGTGTCTGGAACTCTGCATGTGAACTCTGAAACTGTACCTAGGAAGATGACTGTACTTAGTCCTTTAAGGCAATCAGTAGTGTTAGACAAAATCTTTAGGGCAGTACCCTTAGAAATTCAGGGTCACAATTTCTAGCAGATTTAATGGAATTGCCGTTTGAGGAGTTTGACCTAATCTTAGCCATGGATTGGTCAGTGAAGTACCATGCAAATGTGGATTGTGCGGCAAAGCGCATGTCGTTAAGAACTCCTAACGACAAAGAAGTTGTGGTGATAGGCGAAAAACACAATTGCTTGGCAAATGTGGTATCTGCCCTTAAGGTAGAGAAGATGATGAGAAAAGGGTGTGTAGCTTTTTTGATGTTGATCAGTGCCTTGGAGGCTGAGGAAGTAGCTGTATGAGGAGTTAGAACAGTAAGGGAATTTGTGGACGTCTTTCCGGAGGAGCTGCCTGGGTTACCCCAGGATAGGGAGGTGGAGTTTGGAATTGACTTATTGTCAGGTATAGCTCCTGAGTCAATTGCTCCATACCGAATGGCACCAAAAGAGTTAGTTGAGCTCAAGGCTCAGATCCAAGAGTTGCTTGACTGTGGATTTATACGACTTAGTATGTCTCCATGGGGAGCACCAGTCCTATTTGTAAAGAAGAAGGACGGGACTATGCGTATGTGCATAGACTACCGGCAATTGAATAAGCTGACCATCAAGAACAAGTATCCATTGCCAAGAATAGAAGACTTGTTCGATCAGCTTAAGGGGGCCGTAGTATTTTCGAAGATAGATCTAAGGTCAGGATATCATCAGCTTAAGGTGAAGGAGGCTGATATCCATAACACAGCTTTCCGAACAAGGTACGGGCATTATGAATTCTTGGTAATGTCGTTTGGATTGACAAACGCCCCAGCCGCGTTCATGGACATAATGAATCAGGTTTTCCAACCCTATCTGGACCGGTTCATTGTTGTGTTCATAGACGATATTTTGGTGTATTCTAAGTCTGAGGAAGAACATGACGAGCACCTCCGAGTCGTGCTGCAAGTGTTAAGGGAGAAAAAGCTATATACCAAGTTTAGCAAGTACAAATTTTGGCTGAAGGAAGTTATGTTTTTAGGGCACGTGATGTCTGCTGAAGGGATAAGGGTGGATCTTCGAAAGATTGAGGCGGTATTGGATTGGAAACCACCTAAGTCCGTGGTGAAAGTTCGTAGTTTCTTGGGATTAGCAGGCTATTACAGAAGGTTCGTAGAAGGGTTTTCATCAATAGCTGCACCTTTGACGAAGTTGCTAAGGAAGGAGGTACCTTTCATATGGACTGATAAGCGGCAAGAAAGTTTCGAGAAGCTTAAGAGGGTATTGACAGAAGCTCCAGTTTTGATTCAGCCTGAAGTAGGGAAGGACTATGTGGTATATTGTGATGCTTCTCATACAGGATTGGGATGCATATTGATGCAAGACGGGAAGGTAGTCGCTTATGCGTCTCGACAATTAAGACCACATGAAGTTAATTACCTGACGCATGATTTGGAATTGGTGGCAGTGGTCTTTGCTCTTAAGGTATGGAGGCACTATTTATATGGAGAAAGGTCAGTAATCTATATGGACCACAAGAGCCTGAAGTATTTGCCGACTCAGAAAGAGCTGAACCTGAGACAGCGAAGGTGGGTGGAGTTATTGAAAGATTATGATTGTTCTATAGAGAATCACCCGGGCAAGGCGAATGTGGTGGCAGATACCCTAAGTCTGAAAGTGGTGACAGAGTTAAGGGCAATGTTCGTACATTTGAGCCTCTATGATGATGGAAGTTTGCTGGTAGAGTTACAGGTCAACTCGTCATGGCTGAATGAGGTGAAAGAAGGACAGTTGGCAGATGAGGATCTAAGTGCTAAGTTACGGCAAGTGTGGTGTGGGGAATTGGAAAATTTTGGTGTAAACAGCGACGGAGTGCTGTGTTTTCATGGCAAGGTCTGTATGCCAAAGGATGAGGAGTTAAGGCAGAGAATTCTTCGGGAATCACATAGTAGCCCTTATGCTATGCATCCTGGAGGTAGTAAGTTGTACAAGGATTTACGGGAACAGTTCTGGTGGCCTGGTCTTAAGCAGGAAGTTACAGAGTTTGTAGGAAAGTGCCTAACATGTCAGGAAGTCAAGACTGAACACCAGGTACCGTAAAGATTGCTTCAGCTGATAAAGATTCCGTAATGGAAGTGGGAGAGAATTACCATGGACTTCGTTAGTGGGCTTCCCCTTACTCCTACTAAGAAGGACTCGGTATGGGTGATAGTAGATCGGCTGACGAAATCTGCACATTTTATACTGGTGCGGGTTGACTATTCTCTACAAAAATTGGAAAAATTGTATGTAGCTGAGATCGTGAGGCTGCACGGAGTGCCAGTGTCGATTATCTCGACTAGGGATCCGAGGTTTACGTCTCGGTTTTGGAAGGCGCTACATCAAGCTTTGGGTACCAGGTTGGATTTTAGTATGTCATTCCATCCGCAGTCGGACGGTCAATCTGAGCGTGTGATCCAAGTGTTAGAGGATATGTTGAGGGGCTATGTGATAGACTTTAGAGGGAGTTGGGAATAGTTCTTGCCTTTCGCGAAATATGCATATAACAACAGCTATCAGGCAAGTATTCGGATGGCACCGTACAAAGTGCTATATGGACGGAAGTGTCGCACTCCTACATGTTGGATGAAATTAGGGGAACGTCAGATTTTGGGTCCGAAAATTATGACAGAATCAGAAGAAAAGGTTAAGGTGATTCGGACACGGTTGAAGGAGGCTTCTGACAGGCAAAAGTCATACGCAGATCTTAAGCGGAAGGAGATTGAATTTGCTGTGGGAGATTATGTGTTTCTTAAAGTTTCGCCTTGGAAAAAAGTAATGAGATTTGGTCACAAAGGGAAGTTAAGTCCCAGGTTTATAGGACCTTATTGGGTATTGAAGCGAGTTGGACCAGTAGCGTATCTGTTAGAATTACCTTCGGAGTTGAAGCAGATGCACGATGTATCGATGCTACGCCAATACCGATCGGATCCATCTCACATAATACCGATTGAGGAGGTGGAGCTGAGACCAGATTTGTCCTACGAGGAGGAGCCGATTAAGATTTCGGAACGGGATGTGAAGGTACTACAGAGGAAATCCATTCCTCTAGTTAAAGTGTTGTGGCATAATCATAGATCGGAAGAAGCTTCATGGGAGCCGGAAGAAGCAATGCGACAGCAATACCCCCACCTATTCTAGCCAGGTAAGTTCGAGGTCGAAATTATTTTAAGGGGCTAGAACTGTAACATCTGGGATTTAGGGGTTGCGCATTTTTGCCTAAATATATATGGAAGCATGCCTGTGTGTATTTTGAATGTGTCTTGTGGATTTTGAGAACTTTAGAGTATAGGTAAGTGCCTTAGAAAATATTAGATTTTAAGCCTTAAAGGGGGAGCTAGGCAAATAAGGCCTTAAGAGAATTTGAAGGGGAAATTGGACATAAAAGTGGGCTTGTTAAAGTGGCAAGGAGGTGCCACTTAGAGCCTTAATAAGTGACACCACAAGCAGTGTGTAGGGCCCAGGTTCGAACAGCAAGGGAAGCAAATGGGAATTTTATTTTTTTGCAGCAAGGGGAAAAGAGGTGGACAGCAATGGGACACTAAGGGGATGAGCTTTAGATGTGGTCAATTTCTTTTTAAAATTTGGCTAAGGTAGGAAGATAAATGTTGATTTATTTCAATAATTTTGAATGAGTGTTGAAGAGAGAAATAGGAGAAAAGGTGGGATTTGAGAAGGGATGAGTGTTGGTAGGCCAAGGATTCTTTTGGTGGTCATTTTCGGTCATATTGAGGGGAGGGGAGGCCGAATATGCATAGTGGATTTAGGCATTTTTCTTTGGTTCCCTTTCTCTTCTGACATCTTTCTCTTTTACCTTGCCAAGGCTGAAATCTTCTTCTTCCTATTTCACCATTGCCGCAACACCTCAAACTTTCCATCTCTCATCTTTTTGTTCAAGCCGAATCTCCTTTTTGTCACCAAGTTAAATCGCACCACATTCCCTCATTTACTTTCTCTTCTCATGACTCTTCCAAAAGTCGAATCCTCTATTTTTGTGGCCATAACCGATTGCTCCTCTACCCTATTGGAGCCGATTTGAACATATACATTAAAAGCCGAAACTCAAACACTTCCTCCCTCTTGTCGACACTTTGAGTTGGTGAACAATTGCATTTTGATCACTCCATTTGGTAAGGATCTCTTCTGATTGATCTATTGTTCTTTTCTTTCTCTATCTATCGAAAATCAAGACTCTAATCCCATTAATATTCTTTGGCCAAAACTTTGAAAGAGGTTTCGGGATTCTTATTATAGCCGACTTCAAGAGGGGATCTTTCGGGATTTTAAGATCAAAGGTAAGTGAATATAATCTTAGGCCAAAGGCCATTTATTGAGTTCATTAAATGTTAGAATCGGATCTAACATGTGCCTATAGGAATTTTGACATCACCAAGAACAAGGGTTAATTTCGGGATCCAGACAATCAAGGTAAGAAAGTCTTGATATTCGGTCAAGGGCTTTTTTTCTGTTAAATGATTGACCGATTTTAACTTTGGGTATTAGGAAGGAGTACAATCTGTTGTGGTAGACTTTCGGAATTCAGTGAACACATTAGTAACCAGGGGTGTAGCCCTACACCAATTCCTAATAGATTTACATATTAATTTAATACATGTGTTAATAAGAATATGAAAGATGTGGCTAAAGGTACCATTCATCGGTACGGCATATTCGTGCATCGTTATCCTCTAACACTGCTTAATAGTAATATGAACACTTGAATATGACATATATGAGAATTGGTTATGAATATGAAATAAGGCATATGACATGATAACCACATGATTTGTATGACGCATGTGGCATATGGGTGATATTGAAAAGGGGAAGTGATCTGGTGGTTTTTACCACAATATCCGTGACTCATGTCACATAATCAAATGTGGTGACTTATGTCACATATTATTATCTGGTGACTCATCACATTATCTGGTGGCTATGCCACGATTTATAAGGGCGATGTGCAAGTCGTCTGCAGTGACTGCCTTCGATGGTGTGTAGCAAATGGAAGGTCGATTTAGTAATCCCCACGGTGTGATTGGCTGGTACGGGTGATGTGTAGAGGATGGTTATTTAGGTTTGGGTTTGGGATTGCATCATTGCTATACTTGTTATATATGTATGATTTGCTATGCCTAAATCATTGGGAGTTTGTGTTGGTTGTTACACATTGAGACTGTTGACTCACCCCGTTGTGGGATATCTTTTCAGGTGACACTCAGTAATGGACCGGGTCGGTAGGAACTTAGGAGTGGCCATGCACAGCTAAAGTTTTCTTCAGTTTTATTATTTAGTTATTTTTGGTTTATTTTGGGTTATAATTTGATGTAATAAGGCCATTATACCTAATTGTTTTATGCGTTTTTAATTTTTCGATATGATACAAACAACATCAAATGTTTTGAAACTCAATTACCTACGGTTTTTCAAGTTACAATAATAATGAAATTCTAAAATTTGGTTTAACTTGTGACTTTTGAAAAAAAAATAAAATTTATCAATTTAGCACCAAATTAAATTACAATTCGAATAAACTTTTCTACAAAACCACCACGATTTTCAAAATGTTATTTGAAACTTAACTACGTTTTATTTGAGAAACATGCCAGATTCGGTCAGGGCTTGTGGGCCGGGTTTGGGGTGTTTCAGTGCATATTTATAAAAACCTTTTGTTAATCAATTTTGGAAACCGTTATTTATGATTTTTAGAAAATTCCCATTTAAAATAAATCAAGCAAGATAATAAGTACGTCAAACATAAAACAGAAATAAAATATTCCAGAGGCCTTATTACAACATAAAAACCCAAAATAGTAAAAGTAATAAAGTAAATGTAAATAGAAATCTAAAGTTCAAAAACACCATTTCTGAAGTATGGCCTCCACCGAGTCATCCATGGCCCAAGTCCACATCACTGAGCATTACCTGCAAGGGTTAAGGAAAAGGGGTGAGTTACTAGAACTCAGTGCATAATCCCCTTACCGTCATCCACTGGGTCTGAACCCGTAAAGCAACATCTTGGGCCTAAGCCCATATAGCATAATCCTGGGCCGAAGCCCATTTGCATAACAGTATATATATGTGCAATGTATGCAACCCAACCCATCCATCCATCATACCCCCGATCAGACAATCAAACCTTTGGGGATCAAGTCAACCCACTCCGCAGCTCACACCAATTCACAGGCAAGTTGCCATTTATAATATTTTTGTTGTGGCCAAGCCACCGAAATCATAATTAAGCATATTAGTGAACAATTTGTGGCAATGCCACCAGGCTACACTGCTCTTCATACATTTTTTCCCAACCCATGCGATATGTAACATGCAACATACATAATAAAGCATAATATCCACATATATGTACAACAATCATTAATCTAATAATTTAATACGGTAAATTGGCCAATTATAGAACTTTGTAATTCAGCCTACTAAAGCATTCTAGCAATTCGGCCTATAGGGGCATTTTGGTAAATCGGCCCATAGGGGCATTTTCGTAAATTAGCCCAAGGGGCATTTTCGTAATTTTAACAAGTTTAATATCGATTTTTACAAATCTATAGAAATAATGTAATTTAAGCAAATTTCTCGATTTGTGCCATATTACGATTTTTAGCCATATAAATAATAACGATCTATTTTCCAACGTGATATCTAATCATGAATCTACGGGATTTCGGTGTGAGATTACACATCTGATTACGGTAAAGATTAATCCTTCTTGATCATCGGCACTGTTAGCATCGTGAACGACCGTGATTTGTCTATTTTCTCCGGATGATGGTCCACAGTCCGGTGGAAAATCTCGAACCGCCGATACCGCCCTTCGTTTGAACTTATGAGTAGGAATTGTAGATCCACTCCTGTTGTCTCCTACAATCGCTTTTCCTTTCAAATCGTTACCACTTGCCTCCATTGAAAAGATCTTAGTTAGAAAGCACTATGATAAGAGAATGTATTTGTTTTGGAATAGGATTTGGCTTACCACTTTTTCCGAAGAAACAACAAGTGGATGAAACGAGCGATTTAATCCCTTGACAATAATGAATCCAACTTCCACTAATTGGACTTATGACTAGAGATGAATCGACAAGGATGTGGTATTCAGTCACCCACTAACACACTATTCGATCAAAAAAGTGAGTGTCAACATGAACAAGAAAGAAATAATAAAGAAGGGATGAAGGGTTCAAAAGTTCGGCTATGGAGGAAAAATGAGCAAGAAGATTCGGCAACAAGGTAATGTTGTTTTAAAAGAAAGAGATAAAGTTAAAGAAATGGCAAAAAGAAAAGAAGAGATAGAGAGAAGAGTTCTAGATTGTTTCGGCTAACAAAAGGAAAATGAGCAACAAGTTGAGTGTTTCAGCATCAAAGGAGAAAAGTGAACAAATCTTTGGCTTTAGAGTTTTCGGCAAGTGAAGGGAAAGAATTAGAAAAGAAGGCACCAAAATGCTAAGAAGAAAATAACCTCTCATGCACCAAAATATTCCATATGCCTAAAGAAATTCAGCTCCTTCTTTCTCCCAACAAAACCATGTATCACTTTTGCCAAAAGGATGAATGTTGACCAAAATTCTATCCCAAGTACTTTCCAAATATTCGGCCAACATATCCCCCTTCTTACTCATTTCCTTTATTTCTTTCCTTCCTTTTTCCTTGTTTTCCTCCTTACCTTATTTTTCTTAGTCTTCTTTCCATGATTTGAAAAGTCTTCCTTTCCTTTAATAATGCCATGGCCGACACTTGGAAGAGAAACACAAAAATAAATCCAAAATTTGCAAAAGATGGAATTTGAACCCCTTCCCTCCATGCTCTCCACTTGACGCCACAACCTCCTTGCCATATGCTCATTTATGCTAGCAAAATACACACTTATTTCCTTAAGCATTGATGCCACTTACTATCTCTCCTTAAAGTGCCTATACAAAAAAATTTTGCTAAGGCCCAACTCAACCCCAAGCCTTCTTAGGACCCCTAAACATACATAATTAACTCTATCAACTAGTCTATCGTATGGTATAATGAAAAACATAAAATCTCAAATTTCAGGATGTTACAAATGCCGTTCTCATATTCTTAAAAATTTTAAAACGTTTCTACGCTCAAGATCTAATGGGCCCAATTCTACTAGGCCTAATTTAAGGGCGTTACAATTCTACCTCCCTTAAAGAAATTTCGTCCTCAAAATTTCCAACTAACAGGGTAGTCCTGTAACAACTACCCCACTATGCTATCACTGCACACTCTAATCTAATAACACTAATACACTTTTAACTTAATCTAGAAACCTTTCACCCAACTAGGTATCCAACCACAGAACAAGTAGGTACTTATCACATATCCATGAAATTTTCTACGTTCCACCAAAATATACCTGACTTAATGGTGATGGAACAATCCCGAGCCCTATGCTCCTTAGATCCGCATCTTATGCACGCTCCTGACCTCCTCCAGCATTCGCCTGGATGACGCCTTCTGCAATAATCATAAGCCAGAAAGTTTGGACGTGCCTTAACATGTTTCACAGAACGAGGCTTTGACCCTAAAGAATTGCGATCCCTTTTCTTCTTACAATGAACGCACCTAACACGAAGTGCCTGAAACACCCCAAACCCGGCCCACGAGCCTTGACCGAATCTGGTATGTTCCCCGGCGTAAACTGTTTCAAAATTCTTTTGTTACTTAGGAAAAACTTGTGTGTTTTGAAAGAAAGATTGTTTTGGGTTGGGCTTGAGTTGAAAACAAGTTTGTTTCATTATTAAAATCCTTTACTTTTGGTGACAAAATGTTTGGGCTTTGTTTTTAAAAAATAAATTTACTTAATCTTTTAATAAATAAAAGTTTGTAAAATAAAAACAGAATAAAGTAATTCTACTAAGGCCTTATTACATCAAATAATTCCCAAAATTTAAATTCAAAATACTTAAAGTAAAATGGTCTAAATAAAAAAAATCTGAACTTCACATGGCCTCCACTAAGCATCTGCCGGCCCGGTCCATCACTGGTCGTCATCTGAAAAGTAATCCCGCAGCGGGGTGAGTCAACAGACTCAATGTGTACATAAACACAAAGTATTAACAAATTCAGGCATAACAAATCATATTCATACGTATCATATTTTCACATTTAATGATTCAAAATAATGATGCAATCCCGAACCCAAACCTATATGCCATCCGCTACACTCCACCGTACCATCATCCTCGCATCGTGGGGACTCCTAAGTCAACCCTCCATCCGCTACACACCATTGAAGGCGATCATCGCAATGACGTGCTCATCGCCCATATAAAAGTTGTGGCATAGCCACCGATAATTGTGTCATGAGACACCACATTCGATAATGTAACCGGTTACCACATTCGATATAATGTGACCAAGTCACCACTTTCGGATAATGTGATCAAGTCACCACATTCGGATAGTGAGACCAAAGTCATCACATTCACTTCCCCTTTCTCAAATAACCCGAATGCCCCATATTATTCATATCATGCATATCATACTTAAATTCACATTCGTGTCACTTTTCACATGTTAAGTATAACATATTTCGTAATCCTAGTAGGAGTAGGAAAACGTACCTGAGTACTTTGTACCATAACATGGTACTTTAGCCACATTCTTACACTTACATATTAACACATATATCAAGTTAAAGCCATAAATCTATTAAGATTAGTGTGGGGTACACACGGTACCTTAGCCATATTCTTACACTTTCATATTAACACATTTAATTTAAAACATAGCCATGAACATATTAAAACTTATAGTAGGGTACACACCTGATTCGCTTAACGATTTCACTTGAAATCCCGAAATCCGATCTACTACCTTAAATTTTTAATGCCTACATTTCGCCAACATGGTAATATTTAGCAAAGGCCTATTCAGCCATAAAACCAAATCCTAGTAGGATTTGTGTACTTACCTTAATGCCGATTGAATAAAAAATCAAATCCCAGAAACTTGTATTCTTCCCCCTTTGAAATCGGCTACTCACTAGATCCCTTGAATCGGTTAGTTTTCAGCTTAAAACACATAAGAATAGATCTACTACAAAAATAGGGTCTTGGCCGAATATTCATAGTCACTTACCTTAAGGATCTTAAATCCCGAAATTCACCGAATAACTAGGGAACACATGGCCTATGGTGTACCTTCGGGAAAAGAACTTCTCCTTCCATGATTCGGCCAAGATTAATAATTGAAATTAGTCCCTAAATTTTGATAAGTCTAAAATATAAAAGAATGGAAACTAAACTTGGATCTTACCCTTATTTGAAGGAATTGATTGCACCTTCACTTCAACTTCAGAGATTCGGCTATGGCTAAATGATGCTCTCACAACTTTCAGCTTTTGGAGGGATTAGAAAGAAAAGATAAGGAAGAATAAAACTATAGGAATTTCGGCAGAGAGAGGAGAATCACTTAAGAAATTCGACAAAGGAAGAATGAATGAATGAATGAATGGCCTTCTTTCCTTTTATAGCCGGGTTACTAGGCTAGAGTCCCCTACTTGGCCACCACTCTTCCTATGTGGTAATTATCACTTTATCAAAAGAATTAATCCAACAATTATCTCCTAATTAGCAAAATTCTAAAGGAAATAAAACTCCTCTTTAAGAGCCCACATGCCGTCCACCTCTCCGCTCTTTGTAGCAAAATAAAACTTCTTTTATTTGCTTCCTAAGTGACTCAATCCACGCCCAAATACACTTGCATGTGGCGCCATTTCAGAGGCCCTAAGTGGCATCTTGAGCCACTTTTCCAAGCCTGTTTGTGTGTCAAATTTCACATACTTTTTCTCTTAAGGCCATCTTGCCTTAATTTCCTCTTTTAAACTTTAAAACTTGATATTTCTAAGTCATTTCCAAGTTTTCAAAAATTTTTGTAACATCCTAAAATTTGTGTATCAGTTGGTAGCTTATGTTAGCTCGGGTAGTATTGTTTGTGTGCTTAGCATGGCCTAGTGAAGGCTTGATTTTATTTATGAAGATAGAATAATTCTTGGTATTTAAAAATTTAATGAAGTGAACTAGGTGATCTTGACACTTAAGATAATTTAAGCATTAAATTCTAGCACATGAGGAGTTAGTGGCAAGGTGGTTATGATGCATGAAGAGTTGCTTGAGGGAAGAGGTTCGAGTAGCATGGATTGCGTTGGAAGACTTTATTTTTATGCACCTTTGCTATAAGTGTCGGTCAAGTTATGCATTTGGTAAGTTGGACTTTAAAATTTTTGGCAAGTTGAATGATAGTTTAGGCAACCTTGATGTTTGGGAAAGAAATCAATGGTTTTAAGGCTAATGGGAGAACATAAGGCTTGGTTTAAGGTGAGGTTTTTGGAAGCTTTTTAATGACTATTTGTCCATGAATGTGGACGGGTTCATAGACTAAGGGGGGTTGACTTAAGTTTTGTGAGTGAATAGAAGGAAATAGGGAGAAAATTTGGAGTGTGTTTAATTCAAAATTACTTTGAATTGTTGGCAAAAGTATGGTTGCCGAATTTTATTTGTGTCGGGAGGGAAATAGGGTGCCAAAACTTCTTTGTAGTTAGGTGACATTTTTGGCTAGTTTTGTAAGTGTTAGTCTTTGTTTTTGTGTCAAGCCGAAATCTCCCTTTTCTTTGTCAATTTCTTCCTAATACTTTTGGTTGAAACAAGCCCGATAACCCAAGTAGAATTGACAATTTACTCAATTGGTCTTTAAGCAAAATTACATTTGTTTCTTTTCTCTTTTTCTTTTTGGGAACCGAAACCATACTCTCCCATATCTTTCTTTTTCTTTGCCATTTCTTTGCTCAAAGCCAAAAGTATCTATCTCCTCTCTTTCATCTCTTTCTTTTCTTCTTTCAAACTCTTGAGACGAAAGCCTTTTCATTTTTCTTTGCCGAATTTCTCTCTTCCATTTTACTTTTCTTTTTCTTCCTCTTTTCCACTCTAGTCGAATCCTCTCTCTCTCTCATTTTGATTTTCTTTGCCACTCACGTACTTTATTTCTTTTTCTCCACATATCTTTTGCTATCTTCATTCAAAACCATAGCCGAAACTTTCCACTCTATTTTGGTGTGGATTTGGCCGAATATCATCAAGGGTAGGATTTCATTAGTTTTCTTCAATCGGTTTTCGAAGATAGGTAGGTGTTCATGGCCGAATTTCCTATTAGTTCTTTTCTCTTTTCTATGCCGTTTTCTTGTGGACAAGGCCGAACTTTTGGGCATTGTTTGCAAGATTCTAACTATTTTATGAGCCGATCATTCTTATAGACTCTTTGGGACTTCGGAAGCAATCGATCTAAGCCTATTCCATTAGCAATCGAAGTTGGTAAGTCAAGTGGTAAGGAATCTATATTCTTTAAGTTGTTTGAGAAAGCCTAAGGCTATTGGGATTAAGATATGATGTTGGCCGAATAGTCTTAATTAAAGTGTTGTGGTTTGGCCGAATGTAGGACAAAGTGATCTAGTGCGGTAGATCGGATCTTTGGATGTTAGTAATTGCGTTGGTGAAAGGTGTGTACCTTACACACTTTATAATTCGGTTATGTATATGTTTATATAATATTAATTTACTAATCATATTATCAAAGTGGAAAACGATGAGATCTTGATATGATACCATGATGGTATAAATGAGGATTCGGGTAAGTCCGTTTCGATATGATATTAATATTTGTGGATTGATATCATGATTTACGATTTTTATGTGTAATATGATCATATCAAAGTATGATGGCATGATTTATACTTTACATATATATATTGGTTTGGGAATATGAGTGGAGGGGGAAGGATTTGATATCCGTGTCTTTGGACACCAGAGGTTTGGCACCTCCAGTGATTTGGTATCACATTTGTGTCTTTGGGACACCAGAGGTTTGACACCTCATAGCGACCCGTCCCTATGGTCTAGCACCACCGTGGGTTGGCCCCACTTTTGAGATATGGGATCATCGCCAGTGATTTGGTATCACACGTGGGTTGGCCCCACAACTTGATTATTCGTGACTTTGGTCACCAGTGATTTGGTATCACATTATTGGATATCGTGACTTTGGGTCACCAGTGGTTTGGCACCACCAGTGGTTTGGTACCACATGGGGTAGAAAAGGAGTTAAGGATGGCTAGGTTGGGTGTATTATATGTTTATATATGTTGCTTGATTATAAATTGTGTAAGAATGTTGCATTAACCGAGAGAGGAATTATGCACTGAGTCTTGGTGACTCACCTTCTCCCTTATCATTTCAGGTGATTCGTGAGATCGCGAATGAGGAGCCGGATAAACTCGAGGAAGCCATGCAATAAAATTTGGTTTTACATAAACTTCGATTTGGGTACTTTAATTTATTTTAATTTGGTTTTTATTTAAATTTTGGGTTTGTAATAAGGCCTCTTTAATTATGTTTTGGATTATTTATATGCTTTGGATATGTTTTAAATATGGCTTATAAATTATTTAGTTAATTTAATAATTGAGCCTAAGGTTTTCTAAAATTATAAAAAAATGCAATGGTTTTAAAATCTTACCATCGGGTAATATAAATCGTTTGATAGTTTAATATAAATTAAGTGATTTCTACAATTTAAATGATTTCAAGCATTAAGTTTCTACATTCAAATGCAAATGGTTTTCAAAGTAAAAATTCGAGTTTTCTTAAAATGATATAAATGTTTTCTAACCTATGATTTATCAACTAAGCTTTAAAGTTTAATTTAGGAAATTTCAAAGTAATTATCAGTTTAAACCTATTATATACTTGTTTTCTACAAATATAGAATTTTCAAAGAGTTTTTCACTAAAATTTAATTGTTAATTCGATTCTTTTCAAAATGTTTTCCTTAGTGACATACCAGATTCGGTCGTGGCGTATTGATCGGGTTTGGGGTGTTACAAATTGGTATCAGAGCCAAGTTCAAAGGCTCGACTGTGGGCCTGAGGCCCAAAATGATTTAAAGTATAGTTTTAAAATGTTTTTGTTTAAAATTATATGGTTGGAAAAGCATGGCACCGAGTCTCCGGCACCGATCCGCCCGGGTAAGTACTTCAAATTGTTGATTTTTGATATGATGATGGTATGATTGTATAGTAATAGGAACTACTCTAGAGACCCAAAACTATAGGTTGGATGTACTCGCGAAAACAACCTCTTATTAAAACTATTCATAAAACTGTGTTTTAAAAATAGTGGAATAATGACTAATACATAAAATTTTTAAATCAGTTAAGCCAAGACTTTAGACATGAGCACTCGAGTTCGGGGTCGTGTTATGCGTAGACGCGGTCATGGTAGGATGGCTGTGTCTGAGCCAGTAAGGTCGGGTCAAGGATCCGAGAATGAGGTACCACCACCCCCACCACCAGCGGTTGGAGTTGAGTTTCAAGATCAAACGGGGGACGACGCAGTGTCTCAAGCAATGCTGAGAGTTCTTGAGAGAGTAGCTGGAATAGGTGGAGGCGCGGGAGCTCAAAAATCTGTACCTGAGCGACTCCGAGCCAATGGAGCCGAAGTATTTCGAGGTGTTTCAGGTGTAGCTCCCAGTACGGCTGAATATTGGCTAGAGGCGACGGAGTGAATCATGGATGACTTGGACCTGAATACTGAGGAAAAGCTGAAAGGGATAGTGTCACTTCTTCAGGATAAGTCATATCAGTGGTGGCTCACGGTGAGGAACAGTGCTGGAGTAGAGGATCTCACTTGGGACTATTTTAAGGCAGCGTATCAAAAGAAATATATTGGGTCCAGTTACGTTGATGCGCAGCGTAAGGCATTTTTGAGTTTGGTCCAAGGGAGTAAGTCCGTATCAGAATATGAGGCTGAGTTCTTAATATTGAGTCGGTATGCTAGAGGTATTATGGCTTCGGAGCACGAGCAATGTGTCCGGTTCGAGGATGGTTTAAGAGATGAGCTGAGGTTGCTGATTGCTCCAAGTCAGGAGTGAGAGTTTACTGCGTTGGTTGAAAAGACTAAGATTGCTGAGGGAATAAAAGAATCTGTAAAGCAGAATCACGACAGGAATAAACATAAGAGAAGTTTTGG
Source organism: Gossypium rotundifolium (assembly GCA_025506655.1). NCBI lineage: Eukaryota > Viridiplantae > Streptophyta > Magnoliopsida > Malvales > Malvaceae > Gossypium > Gossypium rotundifolium. Next base: position 70,507,663 of record CP106734.1, read on the forward strand.
ATCATCCGGGTTAGCCGGTAATTCTCAAAAGATGGCTAGATAGAGTGGGCCGAATCAATCTGGGAGGCCTGTTACTGCTAATCAAGGACCAGCACAGTGTAACCGATGTGGAAAATATCATTGGGGCGAATGTTAGACCGGAGGGAAAGGATGTTTCGAGTGTGGCTCGCTGGATCATCGTGTAAGGGACTATCCACGTAAGCAAGCCAGGAATCAGTCTGAGGGTCAAGGTCGTGCTCAGTTCAGAAAGGAGGGACCGTCACCACAGAGAGGTCGTGGTAATGGTAGAGGTAATAATGGTTCTGGTCGAGGCCACGGAGCATCGGGCAGAGGTGTAAGTAACATTAAGGCAAGACAACCTGGTTTAGTGTATGCTGCGAGACATCGAGAGGAGGGCGATGCACCGGACGTCATCACCGATACGTTTTTAATCTTCGGTGTTCCATATACTGCTTTGATAGATATGGGTTCGACACATTCGTATGTTGCTAGTAGTATAGTAGAGACCATGAACTTAAACTCTGAGACTGCTTCTAGGAGGATGACAGTACTTAGTCCTCTAGGTCACTCTGTAGAAGTTAATAAGCTATATAGGGATCTACCTCTAGAACTCTAAGGGGTAGTGTTTGTAGCTGATTTGATAGAACTACCGTTTGGGGAGTTCAATCTGATTCTTGGGATGGACTGGTTGGTCAAGTACCAGGCAAGTTTGGATTGCACTACTAAGCGCATGGTTTTAAAGACAGCCGAAGGAGAAGAGGTGGTTATGATAGGTAATAGAAGAGATTATCTATCCAACGTGGTATCTATGTTGAAAGCTGTGAAGATGGTCAGGAAGGCTGTGAGGCATATATAGTCCATATGTGTGCGTTGGAAGCTAAGGAATCTACTGTGAGGAATGTTTGAACTGTAAAAGAATATACTGATGTATTTCCAGAAGAACTTTCGGGACTGCCTCCGGATCGTGAAGTCAAATTCGGTATAGATCTGTTACCCGGAACGGCGCCAGTGTCTATAGCTCCGTATAGGATGGCACCGAAGGAATTAGTGGAATTGAAGGCTCAAATTCAAGAGTTGTTGGATCGAGGTTTCATTTGACCAAGTGTTTCGCCTTGGAGAGCGCCGATACTTTTTGTCAAGAAGAAGGATGGTACGATGCGGATGTGTATAGACTACCGCCAGTTGAATAAGCTGACGATCAAAAATAAGTATCCTTTACCGAGGATAGATGACTTGTTTGATCAGCTTAAAGGGGTAGCAATTTTCTCCAAGATTGATTTAAGGTCTGGATATCATCAGCTAAAGGTGAAAGAGGCTGATATCCATAAGACGGCATTTCGCACTCGGTATGGGCACTACGAGTTTCTGGTAATGCCTTTTGGATTGACTAACGCCCTAACAGCTTTTGTGGACATGATGAATCGAGTATTTCAGCAGTTTTTGGATCAATTTGTTGTAGTATTTATAGACGATATTTTGGTATACTCCAAGTCAGAGGAGGAGCATGATGCGCATTTGCGAGTAGTGTTACAGATTCTGAGGGAAAAGCAGCTATATGCCAAATTTAGTAAGTGTAAATTCTGGCTTAGGGAGGTGACTTTCTTGAGTCACGTAGTATCAGCTGAGGGGATTAGAGTGGATCCTCGAAAGATCGAAGTAGTGTTGGATTGGAAGTCGCCTAAGTCAGTGGCTGAGATTCAGAGTTTTCTAGGTCTGGCAGGGTATTATCGAAGATTTGTAGAAGGATTTTCTTTGATAGCAGCACCGATGACCAAGTTGTTGAGGAAAGGAGTTCCATTTGTGTGGACTGAGAAGCAACAAGAAAGTTTCGACAAGTTGAAGAAGATTCTGACTGAAACTCTGGTTTTAATTCAACCTGAGGCAGGCAAAGAATTCACGGTTAACTGTGATGCATCACATACTAGTTTGGGATGTGTGCTGATGCAGGAAGGGAAGGTAGTGGCTTATGCATCTCGACAGTTGAGACCACATGAAGTTAATTATCCGACGCATGACTTGGAATTAGCTACAGTGGTTTTTGCCCTGAAGATTTGGAGACACTATTTGTACGAAGAGAAGTTGATAGTCTACACGGATCACAAGAGTCTAAAGTATCTTTTGACTCGGAAGGATTTGAATTTGAGGCAGCGCAGATGGATTGAATTGTTAAAGGACTACGACTGTTCGATTGAGTATCATCCGGGCAAGGCTAACGTGGTGGCAGACGCGTTGAGCCGAAAGGTTGTATCAAACTTAAGATCGATGTTTGCTCATCTTAGTTTATACGATGATGGGAGTCTTTTGACAGAATTGCAAGTCACGCCGACTTGGCTAGACCAGATCAAGAAGAAACAGTTAGAAGATGATGGTTTGAATAATCGGAGATTGCAGGTTCAGAATGGTGGTTTAGAGAATTATAGTTTGTCCAGTGATGGAGTGTTGTGTTTTTAAGGGATAGCTTGTATGCCGAAAGATGTTGAGTTGAGGCAAAGGATTCTTCGGGATGCACATAGCAGCCCATATACTATGCATCCTAGAGGTAGCAAGATGTATCAGGATTTAAGAGAGCAATTTTGGTGGCCAGGTCTGAAGCGGGAGGTAGCTAAGTTTGTGGGTAAATGTCTGACGTGTCAGCAGGTCAAAGCTGAGCATCAGTTACCATCTGGATTACTTCAACCGGTGAAGATTCCACAGTGGAAGTGGGAAAGGATCACTATGGACTTTGTCAGCAGAATACCTATTACACCTAGTAAGAAGGACTCAGTTTGGGTGATTGTGGATCGTCTGACTAAGTCAGCTCATTTCATTCCGGTAAGGGCGGATTACTCGCTTCATAAGTTAGCTAAGTTGTATGTGGCGGAGATAGTGAGTTTGCACGGTGTACCAGTGTCGATCATCTCAGACAGAGATCCTAGATTTACGTCGAGGTTTTGGAGAGTGTTACATCAGGCTTTGGGTACGCGATTGGATTTCAGTACCACATTTCATCCACAGTCTGACGGACAGTCAGAAAAGGTCATTCAAATTTTAGAGGATATGTTGAGAGGTTGTGTTTTGAACTTCAGAGGCAGCTGGGAAGAGTTTTTGCTATTAGCTGAGTTCGCATACAACAATAGTTATCAGGCAAGCATTAAGATGGCACCATATGAGGCGTTGTATGGTAGAAGGTGTCGCACACCTACATGCTGGACAGAGTTGGGTGGGCGTCAAATGTTAGGACCAGAGTTGGTTGCAGAGACTGAGGATAAGGTTAAGATGATTCAGGCTCGTCTGAAGGAAGCTTCGGATAGGCAGAAGTCATATGTCAATCTCAAGCGGAGGGATATAGAGTTTACCGTGGGTGACCGGGTCTTTTTGAAGGTCTCACCATGGAAAAAAGTGTTAAGATTTGGGAGAAAAGACAAGTTGAGTCCAAGGTTCATTAGGCCGTATAAGGTGTTGAGACGAGTGGGACCAGTAGCCTATCAGCTCGAATTACCAGCAGAGCTGAGTCAGATTCACGATGTGTTCCATGTCTCCATGCTTAGACGCTATCGTTCTGATCCATTGCATGTTGTGTCAGTGGAGGAATTAGAGGTGAGTCCAGACTTGACAGTGGAAGAAGAACCTGTACAGATTGTAGATCGAGACGTAAAAGTTCTGCGTAAGAAGTCAATTCCTTTAGTGAAGGTCTTATGGCAGAACCATGGCATAGAAGAAGCTACGTGGGAACCGGAGGATGTTATGAGGCAGCAGTACCCTCAACTCTTTTGATCAGGTAATTTCGAGGACGAAATTATTTTAAGCGGGTAGAATTGTAACATCCTAAAATTTGTGTATCAGTTGGTAGCTTATGTTAGCTCGGGTAGTATTGTTTGTGTGCTTAGCATGGCCTAATGAAGGCTTGATTTTATTTATGAAGATAGAATAATTCTTGGTATTTAAAAATTTAATGAAGTGAACTAGGTGATCTTGACACTTAAGATAATTTAAGCATTAAATTCTAGCACATAAGGAGTTAGTGGCAAGGTGGTTATGATGCATGAAGAGTTGCTTGAGGGAAGAGGTTTGAGTAGCATGGATTGCGTTGGAAGACTTTATTTTTATGCACATTTGCCATAAGTGTCGGCCAAGTTATGCCTTTGGTAAGTTGGACCTTAAAATTTTTGGCAAGTTGAATGATAGTTTAGGCAAGCTTGATGTTTGGGAAAGAAATCAATGGTTTTAAGGCTAATGGGAGAACATAAGGCTTGGTTTATGGTGAGGTTTTTGGAAGCTTTTTAATGACTATTTGTCCATGAATGTGGACGGGTTCATGGACTAGGGGGGGTCGACTTAAGTTTTGTGAGTGAATAGGAGGAAATAGGGATAAAATTTGGAGTGTGTTTAATTCAAAATTACTTTGAATTGTTGGCAAAAGTATGGTTGCCGAATTTTATTTGTATAGGGAGGTAAATAGGGTGCCAAAACTTCTTTGTAGTTAGATGGCATTTTCGGCTAGTTTTGTAAGTGTTAGTCATTGTTTTTGTGTCAAGTCGAAATCTCCCTTTGCTTTGTCAATTTCTTCCTAATACTTTTGGTTGAAACAAACCCGATAACCCAAGTAGAATTGATAATTTACTCAATTGGTCTTTAAGCAAAATTACATTTGTTTCTTTTCTCTTTTTCTTTTTGGGAACCGAAACCATACTCTCCCATGTCTTTCTTTTTCTTTGCCATTTCTTTGCTCAAAGCCAAAAGTATCTATCTCCTCTCTTTCATCTCTTTCTTTTCTTCTTTCAAACTCTTGAGCCGAAAGCCTTTTCATTTTTCTTTGCCGAATTTCTCTCTTCCATTTTACTTTTCTTTTTCTTCCTCTTTTCCACTCTAGCCGAATCTTCTCTCTCTCATTTTGATTTTCTTTGCCACTCACGTATTTTATTTCTTTTCTCCACATATCTTTTGCTATCTTCATTCAAAACCATAGCCGAAACTTTCCACTCTCTTTTGGTGTGGATTTGGCCGAATATCATCAAGGGTAGGATTTCATTGGTTTTCTTCAATCGGTTTTCAAAGATAGCTAAGTGTTCATGGCCGAATTTCCTATTAGTTCTTTTCTCTTTTCTATGCCGTTTTCTTGTGGACAAGGCTGAACTTTTGGGCATTGTTTGCAAGATTCTAACTATTTTAGGAACCGATCATTCTTATAGACTCTTTGGGACTTCGGAAGCAATCGATCTAAGCCCATTCCATTAGCAATCAAAGTTGGTAAGTCAAGTGGTAAGGATTCTATATTCTTTAAGTTGTTTGAGAAAGCCTAAGGCTATTGGGATTAAGATATGATGTTGGTAGAATGGTCTTGATTAAAGTGTTGTGGTTTGGCCGAATGTAGGACAAAGTGATCTAGTCTGTAGATCGGATCTTTGGATGTTAGTAATTGCGTTGGTGAAAGGTGTGTACCTTACACACTTTATAATTCGTTATGTATATGTTTATATAATATTAATTTACTAATCATATTATCAAAGTGGAAAACGATGAGATCTTGATATGATACCATGATGGTATAAATGAGGATTCGGGTAAGTCCGTTTCGATATGATATTAATATATGTGATTTGATATCATGATTTACGATTTTTATGTGTAATATGATCATATCAAAGTATGATGGCATGATTTATACTTTACATATATATATTGGTTTGGGAATATGAGTGGAGGGGGAAGGATTTGATATCCGTGTCTTTGGACACCAGAGGTTTGGCACCTCCAGTGATTTGGTATCACATTTGTGTCTTTGGGACACCAGAGGTTTGGCACCTCATAGCGACTCATCCCTGTGGTCTAGCACCACTGTGGGTTGGCCCCACTTTTGGGATATGGGATCGTCGCCAGTGATTTGGTATCACACGTGGGTTGGCCCCACAACTTGATTATTCGTGACTTTGGTCACCAAAGTGATTTGGTATCACATTATTGGATATCGTGACTTTGGGTCACGGTGGTTTGGCACCACCAAAGGTTTGGTACCACACGGGGTAGAAAAGGAGTTAAGGATGGCTAGGTTGGGTGTATATATATTTATATATGTTGCTTGATTATAAATTGTGTAAGAATGTTGCATTAACCAGGAGAGGAATTATGCACTGAGTCTTGGTGACTCACCTTCTCCCTTATCATTTCAGGTGATTCGTGAGATCGCGGATGAGGAGCCGGATAAACTCGAGGAGGCCATGCAATAAAATTTGGTTTTACATAAACTTCGAGTTGGGTACTTTAATTTATTTTAATTTGGTTTTTGTTTAAATTTTGGGTTTGTAATAAGGCCTCTTTAATTAAGTTTTGGATTATTTATATGCTTTGGATATGTTTTAAATATGGCTTATAAATTATTTAGTTAATTTAATAATTGAGCCCAAGGTTTTCTAAAATTATAAAAAAGCATAATGGTTTTAAAATCTTACCATCGGTAATATAAATCGCTTGATAGTTTAATATAAATTAAGTGATTTCTACAATTTAAATGATTTCAAACATTAAGTTTCTACATTCAAATGCAAATGATTTTCAAAGTAAAAATTCGAGTTTTCTTAAAATGATATAAATGTTTTCTAACCTATGATTTATCAACTAAGCTTTAAAGTTTAATTTAGGAAATTTCAAAGTAATTATCAGTTTAAACCTATTATACACCTGTTTTCTACAAATATAGAATTTTCAAAGAGTTTTTCACTAAAATTTAATTGTTAATTCGATTCTTTTCAAAATGTTTTCCTTAGTGACATACCAGATTCGATCGTGGCGTATTGACCGGGTGTGGGGTGTTACAATTTTCGTTTGGCTCTTTAAGCTTGACATTTCCTTACATTTCCTAGTTTCCAGAAATGTTCACTTTCCTCTTTTGAATCATTTCTAAATCATTTTCCTAGTTTCCATAAATGTTCACTTTCCTCTTTGAATCATTTCTAAATCATTTTCCTAGTTTAGTAAATGTTCACTTTCCTCTTTTTTAACTTAGCATTTCCAAAATGTTCACTTTCCTCTTTTAACTTAACATTTCCAAGTTTCTAAAATGTTCACTTTGAACTTAACATTTCCTTACATTTCCATACATTTCCATACATTTCCTTACATTTCCATACATTTCCATACATTTCCATGCATTTCCTTACATTTCCATACATTTCCATACATTTCCATACATTTCCATATATTTCCTTACATTTCCATACATTTCCATACATTTCCTTACATTTCCAAGGTTCTAAAAATGCACACAATGGGATTCGAACCTCTTCCCTCAAAGTACATCACTTGATGCCATAACCCTTGCACCTTGGGTGGCGTCCCTTGCCACTTTTCCACATCACTTCTTGTTTTTAACTTAAAAACCAATAATTGTCCAAAGCTTTCTCTTCCATCCTAGGATTTTAAAAGCCCTTAATTCACTTTCAAACACTGCCAAAACCTACTACTCATGAATTATGTACAAACGCATAATCCCTAATCTAGGATGCTACAGTGCCTCACCGATTCCTCTAACCTCCTCTAAAACCTCCCTAAATAGCTAAGACAGCTCATCAGCTCTCGCTTGGTCATGAGACCCCGTCTCACTCACTTACGATGCCAGCACCTCCCTTCCGGACATATGCCTTGATGCTGAGGATCCAGCCCTAGAACCTCAGCCTTTACTACGGTCGTGTGTACCACATCCATGTCCTTTTGTACTCATGTTTTCTAAGTCGACTTAATCTAATTAAGAGTCTTATGAATCAGTATGCTATTCAATGTTTATTAAATAATGTTTTATGGAGTATAGGAAGTAAAGTCTTTTTCGTAAAACGTATCCTAAAGTCTCAATCTCTATAGTTTTTAGCTCCTAAAGATAAAAGTACTAGAGTATTTTTACAGTCATACCACAATAATCATAAAATGAAAATATAAACTTACTTGACTTGGTGCCGGATGCCCATGGTGCCATACTTCCTTTAGAACATGCATTTTAAAATTTTATACAGCTTTGGAAAATGCTTTTGAACCCAAGCCACAAACGAGTTTTGCAATCGGGCTCTGATACCATAAAATGTAACACACCAAATCCAGCCCATGCATTACGACTGAATCTGACATGTCACATGAGGAAAACGTATAAAGTCCTTGTGATTTGAACTAAAATAAGTGTTATTTGGTTATGGTTAAGAAAACAAGTTTGGATGTAAATATTTGACAAAATACAACTATTTTTGAGAGGTTGATTGATGAATAAAAAATCGAGGTAGTGAACGTTAAAATCGTGACTTTTGAAAATGTCATTGGTAATTTGAAAGAGAATTCGAGTTAAAATATTTGTACATATTTATAAAAACCTTTTGTTAATTAATTTTGGAAATCGTTATTTATGAATTTTAGAAAATTCCCATTTAAAATAAATCAAGCAAGATAATAAGTACGTCAAACATAAATCAGAAATAAAATATTCCAGAGGCCTTATTACAACTTAAAAACCCAAAATAGTAAAAGTAATAAAGTAAACGTAAATAGAAATCTAAAGTTCAAAAACACCATTTCTGAAATATGGCCTCCACCAAGTCATCCATGGCCCAAGTCCACATCACTGAGCATTACCTACAAGGGTTAAGGAAAAAGGGTGAGTTACTAGAACTCAGTGCATAATCCCCTTACCGTCATCCACTGGGTCTGAACCCGTAAAGCAACATCTTGGGCCTGAGCCCATATAGCATAATCTTGGGCTGAAGCCCATTTACATAAAGTATATATATATTGCAATGTATGCAACCCAAACCATCCATCCATCACACCCCCGACCAACCAATCACACCTGTGGGGATCAAGTCAACCCACCCCGCCGTCCACACCAATTCACAGGCAAGTTTCCATTTATAATATTTTTGTTGTGTCTAAGCCATCGAAATCATAAATAAGCATATTAGTGAACAATTTGTGGCAATGCCACCAGGCTACACTGCTCTTCATACATTTTTCCCAACCCATGCGATATGTAACATGCAATATACATAATAAAGCATAATATCCACATATATGTACAACAGTCATTAATCCAATAATTTATTACGGTAAATCGGCCAATTATAGAACTTTGTAATTCGGCCCACTAAAGCATGCTAGCAATTTGGCCCATAGGGGCATTTTCGTAAGTCGGCCCATAAGGGCATTTTCGTAAATTAGCCCATATGGGGATTTTCCTAATTTTAACAATTTTAATATCGATTTTGACAAACCTATAGAAATAATGTAATTTAAGCAAATTTCTCGATTTGTGCCATATTACAATTTTTAGCCATATAAATAATAATGATCTATTTTCCAACGTGATATCTAATAATGAATCTACAGGATTTCGGTGTAAGATTACACACCTTATTACGGTAAGTATTAATCCTTCTTGATCGTCGGCACCCTTAGTATCGTGAACGACCACGATTTGTCTATTTTCTCTAGATGACGGTCAACAACCCAGTGGAAAATCTCGAACTGTCGATACCGCCCTTCGTTTGAACTTAGGAGTAGGAATTGCAAATCCACTCCTTTTGTCTCCTACAATCGCTTTTCCTTTCAAATCGTTACCACTTGCCTCCATTGAAAAGATCTTGGTTAGAAAGTACTATGATGAGAGAATGTATTTGTTTTGGAATAGGATTTGGCTTACCACTTCTTATGAAGAAACAACGAGTGGATAAAACAAGCAATTTAATCCCTTGACAATAATAGATCCAACTTCCACCGATTGGACTTATGACTAGAGATGAATTGACAAGGATGTGGTATTCGGTCACCCACTAACACACTATTCGATCGAAGAAGTGAGTGTCAACACGAACAAGAAAGAAATAATAAAGAAGGGATGAAGGGTTCAAAAGTTCAGCTATGGAGGAAAATTGAGCAAGAAGATTCGGCCACAAGGTAATGTTATTTTAGGAGAAAGAGAGAAAGTTGAGGAAATGGCAAAAAGAAAAAAAGAGATAGAGAGAAGAGTTCTAGATTGTTTCGGCTAACAAAAGGAAAATGAGCATCAAGGTGAGTGTTTCGGCATCAAAGGAGAAAAGTGAACAAATCTTTAGCTCTAGAGTTTTCAGCAAGTGAAGGGAAAGAATTAGAAAAGAAGGCACCAAAATGCTAAGAAGAAAATAACCTCTCATGCACCAAAATTTGCCATATGCCTAAAGAAACTCGGCTCCTCCTTTCTCCCAACAAAAACGTGTATCACTTTTTCCAAAAGGATGAATGTTGACCAAAATTCTATCCCAAGTACCTTCCAACTATTCGGCCAACAGATCCCCCTTCTTATTCCTTTCCTTTACTTCTTTCCTTCCTTTTTCCTTGTTTTCCTCCTTACCTTATTTTTCTTAGTATTTTTTTCATGATTTGAAAAGTCTTCCTTTCCTTTAATAATGCTATGACCGACACTTGGAAGAGAAACACAAAAATAAATCCAAAATTTGCAAAAGATGGGATTTGAACCCCTTCCCTCCATTCCCTCCACTTGACGCCACAATCTCCTTGCCATATGCTCATTTATGCTAGCAAAATACACACTTATTTCCTTAAGCATTGATGCCACTTACTATCCCTCCTTAAAGTACCTAAACACAAAAATTTTACTAAGGCCCAACTCAACCCCAAGCCTTCTTAGGACCCCTAAACATACACAATTAACACTATCGACTAGTCTATCGCATGGTATAATGAAAAACATAAAATCTCGAATTTCAGGATGTTACAAACGCCGTTCTCATATTCTAAAAAATTTTAAAATGTTTCTACGCTCAAGGTCTAATGGGCCCAATTTCGGGGCGTTACAGATACGACTTATTCATTGATCTTTTTCTTTTATCTCTAGCTTCGGAATCTACTTTCTTCTTTTCTTTGCTAAGTTCTTCGGCTTTGCAAGCTCTTTCAACTAACACTACAAATTCATCCAAATCAAGTATTCCAACCAACAATTTGATGTCTTCATTCAAACCTTCAACAAATCGTTTGCACATTGTAGTTTCTATTGAAACACATTCTCGCGCATATTGGTTCAATCTCACAAATTCCTGTTCATTCTCAGTAACAAACACGTGGCCCTGTTTCAGCTATAGAAAATCTTTATGTTTGTGTTCTATGAATTGTTGACTGATGTATTTCTTCCAGAATTCAACTTGAAAGAAATCCCGGCTGATTCTCTCTCTCAGAACCACGGATATCAACATTCTCCACCAGTTATATGCCATATCTTTCAACAATGAAATAGCACATTTTAAGCATTCATCAGAAGTCAATGACATCTCATCAAACACTTAGATAGTATTCTCGAGCCAGAACTCATCTCTCTCGACATCATCATCAACTGTGGCCCTAAACTCTTCGACCCTGTACTTTTAAATTTTATCCACAGGAGGTTTATTCAATCGAATCAGATTTGAAACTTGTGGCACAACAGGAACTTGTGGGGATAGAGGTTGTTGAGCAGCTGGATTCGTTCGAACAAACTCCGAAAACCACTCACTCATCATTTGGAAGAATGCTTGCTGGCCTCTCCCTCGTGGCTACTAGATATCGGCCTAGATTTGGCCGATGCTGTCCCTTGAGCGGGTGCAGGCATATTGCTCTCTACATCATCAGCAACTAAACATAACAAAATATATACATATAGTCCCTTAATGAGGTCTACTAGACCATAAACATGTGTTAGAAATGGATCGAGACTAAACCAAACATATACAAAATTTTCTGAAAAACAAACATTTTTCAAAGCTATAAAGGTCACACGCCCGTGTGGATAGGCCGTGTGCCTCACACGGCCTCGGACACACCTGTGTGTCCAAGCTGTGGCAAAACAGGGCATACATACTGACTTGTCCACATGGCCTGAGACACACTCGTGTGCCTCACCCGTGGTCGACACTGACTTGCACCACACGGCCACTCACACGCTCGTGTGTTTAGCCTGTGTGCGAGCTTGACTTATTTTTAATTACAAACTCAAAAGACACGATCGAGCCACACGCCTGTGTGGGCAATTATAGACCATTTACAAGGCCAATTTGCCACCCACACTTAGGATCACCTATAAGCAACAAACCAAAACAATTTATATCTCAAATGGCAACAAAAACATACTAATATATGCACCAATTAATCATCAACCACACCATTTATTTCTGTACTCAAATTCAAATCACATAAGTCCATCTAAAATATCAATTTCACATCTCAAATCTCATAATCTATTCATCATTCATTCCTTACCCACTCCATCATGAAACATACCATTTCCATCTTGCTAATTTATGCAATAATGATCACTCTCATAGAACACACACAAACACTTATAAATCATTCTTTTCGTATGTTCAAAACATATATCAAAACATCAAACTATCAAGCCAAATCACATGGCAAGACTTACACACTTCAAAACATGCCATAATCACTAGCCTATACATGCCATATATCAAATATATACAACTTCCAAAAGTACCAATATAGAATGCACAATCTCATCTATTCCAATACTCACATAACCATCCATTCTGTAACACCCCAAACCCGGTCTATGCATTAAGACTAGATTTGGTTTGTTACATGAATCGAGCTATCTTAAAATCTTCAATAAGTTGAAAACTACAATATTATTTTTAATTACAGGGTTTAATAAAATTAGAAGAGTATTTTAATTTGATGTATATTAGAAAACATTAGTTGAAAAACATTATTAACATTGTATTATCAAAAACCCTTAGGTAATTTATTTAAGAGTTAACAATAATAAAATATTTATAAAGGAATTTCATATATTTGAAAACCCAATTTATTTTGATAAAAACATCATATAATCATAAGCCCATATTTAAATGTTCAAAATGTAGTTTAAAACCAAACTCACATAAAAATCCATAAATTATTAATAGAGGCCCTTATTACATTAACCCAAAATAGTAAAATACTTATTAAAAAGTTCAGAGTTTAATAAACCCATGTTTTGCAGTATGGCCTCCACGAAGTCATCCTCGGCCCAAGTCCATGTCAATTTCCATTACCTGAGATGGAAAATTTGAGGGGGGATGAGTTACTTAGAACTCAGTGTATAACTCACTTACTTTGTCCACTGGGCCAGATTTTCAAATTATGGATTTGGGCCTTGAGCCCATAAGCAGAATTAACAACAAAATTAATAACATAATTGATAACATAATGAATAACATAATTAATAACATGCATGTAAAAATGAAATTTCCTCCCAAACCTAATTCCATCCGCTACACACCCCGTACCAACCATCACACTGTGGGATCAAGTCAACCCACCCCGCCATCACACCAATCGTAGGCATTAAGCCAATTTATATTTGTGGCGAGCCACCGAACTAGATTGTGACAAAGTCATCGAACTAGAGGCATTGAGCCAATTATTATTTTGTTGCGAGCCACCGAACTAGAGGCAAATAGCCATTTATAAATTTTGTGGCGAGCCACCAACTAGAGGCAAATAGCCATAATTTTGTGGCAAAGCCACCGAACTAGATTTTGGCAACAGCCTTCTTCTCTTCATCATTTTCCCAACCCATGCAATATGTATGCAAAGTAAACTGTGATTATACAATGATTTAATCAAAAGGCCCATTAACAAGAGTCAATATTTCAAATTTTATTAAGGCCCAAAAATAACATTTGGCCCAATTAACAATTTAACAACTTATGCCCAAATTTACGATTTAGCGAAATTTGGCCCATTTATCAATCTAGCGAGTGGATTTCAAATTGTTTAACAATTTTCACGAGATTACTACCATTATGATCTAACCGAGATTTCGCCCAATTATCGATCTAATGAGATTTCATTGAATTATCGATCTAATGAGATTTTGAATTATCGATCTAATGAGATTTCGCCCAATTATTACGAGATATACAATTTTACATATTTACAACTAATTTCTCGAGGGCATTTTCGTAATTTCTACAATTTTGTCGTTTTCATGTATTTTCGTTGAAATACCAATTATTACGTTTTAAGCCAATCTAGACGTTTTTACGATTTTACTCAATACCGCAATACATCCAAACCCGAGAAAAAGTGTGAAGTTACACACCTCGATATCGAGAGTACTAATCCTTCTCGCTCCTCGACACCTAAAACCTATTTCGATCCGTTAGAACACTATTTGGCAAAAAAAAATACATTATCGATATTAGATCCAAAACCTTACCCTCTTGATTTTGAATCACTTCAATTTTCGGTTTCTCCTCGCTTATTGGTTCGTTATACGTTGAGAATCCACCAACGTATAAAGGCTCGGAAGTTCGTACCACTTCAAATAATTGACTTCCTTCTGAAGATGGTCTGCAACCCGGTGGAAAATCCCGGACTGGCGAAATCGCTCTTCGTTTAAACTTAGGAGAAACAGTGGATCCGCCCTTCTTACGAAGACTAAACACTGCCCTTTTCTTCCCTATTTTGAAAGTCTTCAATATGAAAAGATTGTTAGCACGTCCTAATAATATTTATATCGATTATGACTAAAGGTTTTAAGAACGAGATTTCCTTACCACAAATATTCTTGTTCCACAAGAAGAATCGATCCAAGCGTTTTATGTCACTTTCGCCCACTTGATTTCCGATCTTCCGTTATCGCACTAAAATATAACCATTGGAAACGTTTAATAGAAGGAATAATAATTTTCGATCCAAAAGATCCTCTTACCACCATTAAAATTCGGCCAAACCTCTATTAACTAATATAAACCAAAAAGGAACCCTTACCTATTGTCCACGGTTGAAAAGAAACGATTGAGAATGATGCTTAGGAATAGAGAAAAATTCGGCTATGGGCACACTAGCATTCGGCCAAGAGAGAATTAATAGAGAGAATTTTGATTGAAAAGAAATATGAGAAGAAATAAAAGATGGAAGAAAAAGATGATGATGAGGATTCGTTTTCAAAGAGAAGAAAAGAGGAAGAAAAGAGATGAAAAGAGATGAATTTACTAGCATTGCATATTCGGCAATGGGGAGAAGAAAAGAAAAGAATGGCTTTTTGGTATAGGTGATTTCGTCACTAAGAAAAGAACATACAAAACAATACTAAGGTGATATGCAAAAGTGACCAAATGGTCAAAAGATTAAGGTTTACCAATGCTTAATTTCGGCCAAGGGAGAAAGGTAGATAAAGAGTTTCAAAACTATGCACAAAATGCTAAGAATGACCAAAAGAGACTTCAAATCCTAGCCAAACCAACACCAAAATTCGGCTCCTCCTAGACCATATTGTCAGTCAAATGCATGGTCAAATGGCCATGATTTTGTTTCCAAAACTTTTCCTTGATATATGCCTTATGTCCCCATATCTTTCTATAATTTTTTTGATTCCATACCATATGTCTACATTTACCTTATTCCTTTGATATACTAACCAAAAATAACAAGGTCAACACTTACCATATTTATGCTTGGCCGACACTTGCTATACATGTGCGTAAAAATTAAAATAAATTTTACCTAGATGCTAAACAAGGATTCAACCTCTCCCTCATGCTACAACTCATGCGCCAACACCACCATGCCATGTACTCATCTTATGCCATTTATTAACACTTAAATTAACTTAAGTATTAATGACACTTGCTTCTCTTCAATAAATTCTCAAATATAAAATTTAGTCCTTACCCAAATTATGCTATACTCTTCTTGGGACTATAATAAACACAAAAATAAAAGTAAGAAAATTTTCCTTCATAATCTAAACACCAAATCATGCAATATATCAATACTCGATTTTTAGGGTGTTACAACTCTACCTCCTCAAAGAAAATTTCATCCTTGAAATTTACGATTGAAAGAGGTGAGGGTATTGTTGTCGAATTGCATCCTCGAGGCTCTCACGTAGCTTCCTCCACTCCGTGGTTCGCCATAGAACTTTGACCAACGCACGCTTTTCTTTCTTAGCACTCGACATCTCGGTCTAAGATTTCCATCGGTTCTTCTTCAAAAGACAAATCAATTCAACTCCAATTCTTCTACTAGATTATGTGCGAAGGATCGATCTATAATGCCTCAACATGGAAACATGAAAACATTATGAATTTGATCCAATTTGGAGGTAACTCAATCGATAAGCCATGGACCAACACGCTTGACACGATAAGGTCCAATGTACCTAGGACTTAGCTTGCCCCTCTTTCCAAACCTGAAGATCTTTTTCCAAGGTGAGACCTTCAAGAAAACCTGATCACCCACATCATACTCGATATCCTTTCGCTTTAGGTCCGCATCGACTTACGCCTATCCGAGGCTTCTTTCAACCGTGTACTCGAATAACTTTTACCTTTTCCTCTGTTTGAGATATCATCTCGGGACCTAACATCTATCATTCCCCCAACTCACTCCAACAAATAGGAGAATGACTCTTACGACCATACAATGCCTTGTAAGGTGCCATCCAATGCTAGACGATAGTCATTGTTATATCGCAAATTCGCGGTGGTAGATAATCCTCCCAACTACCCACAAGTCGATTACACACCCCTTAACATATCTTCTAATATCTGCTTTACTCTCTCGATGACCATCGATCGAGGATGAAAAATCGTACTAAAATTCAACTTTGTCCCCAAGGCTTCATGCGAGCTTTCGAATCGTGATGTAAATCGGGATCCCGATGCGATATAATAGATACAGGTACCCCATGCAACCTCACAACTTCGGATACGTACAATTTCGCCAACTTCTGCAATGAATAATCCGTATGAACTGGTAGGAAATGAGCAGTCTTCGTCAAACGATCAACAATTACCCACACAGAATTTTTCTTAGTAGGTGTTAAAGGTAACCCACTAACAAAATCCATAGTTATCCGTTCCCATTTCCAAAGAGGAATCTTTATCGGTTGTAACAATCCAGACGGTAATTGATGTTCTGCCTTCACTTGCTGACAAGTCAAAACATTTTCCCACAAATTACGAAATTTCACGCTTCAACCACGCCACCAATATCATTCACGGAGATCTCGATACATCTTATTTCCTCCGGGATGCATAGCATAAGGGCTATTATGCGCCTCCCGTAGAATCATTTGCCTTAGATCTGAGTCCTTAGGCATACAAACTCTTCCTCGAAAGCACAACACACCTTCCGTGTTTACTCCAAAATCCTCAATTTCACCATTTTCAGCTTGCTGAAGTAAAAGTCCCAACTTCTCATCTGATGCCTATTTTTCCTTGATTTGTTCCAGCCCACGAGGCTTCACCAAGTTACGCTAACAAACTACCATCCTCATACGACTCAAATGGGCAAACAATGCTCTCAAATCGAATCGCCCTTACGACTTAACGCGTCAGCTACCACGTTAGCCTTTCCAGGATGATATTCGATTGAGAAATCATAATCCTTTAATAATTCTACCCATCTTCTTTGTCTCAAATTTAACTCCTTTTGGGTAAGGAGGTATTTAAGACTCTTGTGATCCGTATAGATTATTGACTTCTCACCATAGAGATAGTGCCTCCAAATCTTTAGAGCAAAGACAACAAACTAACTCCAAATCATAAGTAGGGTAGTTTACTTGATGCGGTCTCAATTGACGAGAAGCATAGGCCACCACCTTTCCATTTTGCATCAACACACAACCTGCACCGTGTGAGATGCATCACAATAAACAATGAATTCTTTTCCGACCTCCTATCAATCAAACTGGAGCTTAGTCGGATCTTCTTCAATTTCTCGAAACTCTCTTGCGCTTTTCGGTCAATTATACGGAGCTCCTTCCACAATAGTTTAGTTAGGTGCGATAATCAACGAAAACCCTCTACAAAACGTCTATAGTATCCACCAAACCCAAGAAACTTCAATTTCACTCTCGATGTTGGTGGTTTCCAATCCGAATAGCCTCAATTTTTCGAGGATCCACCCTTATTCCTTCGGCTGATACCACATGACCAAGGAAAGTCACTTCCTTTAGCCAAAATTCACATTTACTAAATTTGGCATACAATTGCTTATCACGAAGTAGCTGTAATACTATCCGCAAATGCTTGTCATGCTCCTCCTCATTTCTCGAATAAACCAATATGTCATCTATGAACACTACCACAAACCGGTCTAAATATGGTTGAAAGATTCGGTTCATCATGTCCATAAATGCGGCTGGTGCATTGGTTAATCCAAACGGCATCACTACAAACTCATAATGTCCATAACGTGTCCGAAATACCGTCTTATAAATGTCCGCTTCTTTCACCTTGAGCTGGTGATAACCCGACCTCAAATTAATTTTGGAAAAAACTGAAGCTCCTTTTAATTGATCAAACAGGTCGTCAATTCTCGGCAGAGGATACTGATTCTTGATCGTCAATTTATTCAATTGTCTGTAGTCAATGCACATACGCATCGATCCATCCTTCTTCTTGACGAACAAAACTGGTGCTCCCCATAGAGACACACTTGGTCGAATAAATCCCCGATCCAGCAATTCTTGAATTTGAGCTTTAAGCTCAGCCAACTCCTTCGGTGCAATTCAATAAGGAGCAACGGACCGGAGTCATCGGGCAAAAGCTCAATGCCAAATTCTACTTCCGATCCGAGGTATACCAGTAAGTTCTTCGAGAAATACATTGGGAAATTCCTTCACCGTCCTCACATCATTCACAGATAACTCTTTGGTATCCAAAGCACAGATAAAGGCTAGGAATGCTCCATATCCTTTCTGAACCAACTTCTCCGCCTTTAATGCGAGATACCATATTTGCCAAGTAGTTCTTTCGCTCACCAATCATTATGACTTCCTTATCATCCGAGGTTCTAATCGACATTCGCTTTTCAAAGACAATCCAATTGCTTTGATGTTTAACCAACCAATCCATGCCTGAATGAGATCGAACTCGCCGAAAGGTAGTTCCATCAAGTTAGCCAAGAATACCTCTTCTTGAATTTTCAAGGCACGTCTTTAAACATTTTATTTACAATTACTGATCGTCCTAAAGGACTAATTCATCATCATCCCACTATCGGTAATTTTAGATTCTAAATTCGTGTTTCGGATATGGCACTAGCAACATATGAGTGGGTAGAACCAATATCTATTAAGGCAATAACAGTACATCAAAATGAAGAACGTGCAGCTTATCACATTTGGTTCATTGCCGCTTCTCATGCGTCTAACTCGCATAGACCGATCCGGTATCTTGCATCTGCATTTCCTCTAGGACCATTGCCTCAACCCGGTGCACCTTGACCACGACCAACCCCATTACCACCACGACCTGGTCCACGACCTCTCGGTGGCTGCTGATTACCTTTGGCCGGCTGTGCATCATTATTACGAACTTCTTGAGTCGTATCCATACGTCGAGGACAATTTTTGTACTGATGATCCATTGAACCGCATTTGTAACATGCGCCCATTTTCCTCCAACACTCTCCAAAATGTCTTTTCCCACACTCAGCGCAATCTCGACTTGATTATTTGTTACCTGTTCTACCTTGAACGGTTCATCATTCCGAGGTCTCTTCCGAAATTCTTTGAAGAACCGCATCGTGTCTCTCTCTCTGTTTTGAAATCTTTCTGCCTTACGTAGATTACGAGTTCTTAGCCTCCTCGGCTATCTTGGCCTTCTCCACAAGAGTGGAAAAAGTTATAACTTGTTGTGGAGCAATCGAACCCTCACTCATCATTAAGTCCATCCTCGAACGCACACAACGTTCATGATCTGTTGATACAATTGTCCGAGCATAGCGGCTCGACGTAAAACTTCGACTTCATATCTCGCCACCGCCTTACTTCCTTGGACAAGATTCGAAATTCTTTCCTTCGACGCCTACATAACTTTCTCCAACGTATTTTCCTTGGAAGGCGCTTTAAAGAATGTCCAATTAATCGGTGCGACTTGGTGCCTTCACGAACAGTGAGCCACCACCGACGCCTCATCTCTTAACAAGGATACTGACTCCTTTCGCTTTTGCTCAACGACATTCCATATCATCCATAATCCGTTCCACGACTTGAGCCAAGATTCACCACATTCGAGCTACACCGAAAACTCCTCCGAAAACTTCTGCATTATTGGACTTAAGTCGTTTGGAAATTGACCCACGAGTTGTTGGCCCAATTCTAATTCCGGCGACCCTTTCCAAGACTCGCAGCATTGCTTGAGTCAATGCATTATCTTCTTCCATGTGATCGCGTGATCCCGTCTCACTCTCAATTGACGCAAAGCGTCTATTTCCCACATATGATTTGGTACTTGATTGTAGCACCTCGGCCTCTACCACGACCACGTCTACCGCGTCCACGACCACGTCCTCTAGTGCTCATGATGGCTTGTTCGTTTTTATCTGATTACAAGTTTTATGAATCAGAAAATTTATTTCGGTGTTTATTAACGATATTTTATGAGATTTGAGAGATAAAGTTGTTTTTCGTAACATATCCTACAGTCTCAATCTCTACGATTTTTTTTTTCACATCTAAAACTAGAAGTTCTAGAGTGTTCCTATGATCATCATAGTAATCATTAAGCAATAGATACTTACTTGACTTGTTGCCGGATGCTTGTGGTGCCATACCGATCTTTAAAATATAATTGAACGATTTCATACGTAAATTATTTGCGAACCCAAACCACAATGAATTTTTGAAAGCGGCTCGATACCATTAAATGTAACACCCCAAACCCTATTATGCATTAAGACTAGATTTGGTTTGTTACATGAATCGAGCTATCTTAAAATCTTCAATAAGTTGAAAACTACAATATTATTTTTAATTACGTGGTTTAATAAAAATCGGAAGAGTATTTTAATTTGATGTATATTAGAAAACATTAGTTGAAAAACATTATTAACATTGTATTATCAAAACCCTTAGGTAATTTATTTAAGAGTTAACAATAATAAAATATTTATAAAGGAATTTCATATATTTGAAAACCCAATTTATTTTGATAAAAACATCATATAATCATAAGCCCATATTTAAATGTTCAAAATATAGTTTAAAACCAAACACGCATAAAAATCCATAAATTATTAATAGAGGCCCTTATTACACGAACCCAAAATAGTAAAATACTTATTAAAAAGTTCAGAGTTTTATAAACCCATGTTTTGCATTATGGCCTCCACGAAGTCATCCTCGGCCCAAGTTCACGTCAATTTCCATTACCTGAGATGGAAAATTAGAGGGGGGTGAGTTACTTAGAACTCAGTGTATAACTCACTTACTTTGTCCGCTGGGCCAGATTTTCAAATTATGGATTTGGGCCTTGAGCCCATAAGCGAAATTAACAACATAATTAATAACATAATTGATAACATAATGAATAACATAATTAATAACATGCATGTAAAATGAATTTTCCTCCCAAACCTAATTCCATCCGCTACACACCCTACATCAACCATCACACTGTGGGATCAAGTCAACCCACCCCGCCATCACACCAATCGTAGGCATTAAGCCAATTTATATTTGTGGCGAGCCATCGAACTAGATTGTGACAAAGTCACCGAACTAGAGGCATTGAGCCAATTATTATTTTGTGGCAGAGCCATCGAACTAGAGGCAAATAGCCATTTATAAATTTTATGGCAGAGCCACCGAACTAGAGGCAAATAGCCATAATTTTGTGGCAAAGCCACCGAACTAGATTTTGGCAACAGGCCTTCTTCTCTTCATCATTTTCCCAACCCATGTAATATGTACGCAAAGCAAACTGTGATTATACAATGATTTAATCAAAAAGGCCCATTAACAAGAGTCAATATTTCAAATTTTTATTAAGGCCCAAAAATAACATTTGGCCCAATTAACAATTTAACAACTTATGCCCAAATTTACGATTTAGCAGGAATTTGGCCCATTTATCAATCTAGCGAGGATTTCACTTGCTTAACAATTTAAAGAGATTACGACCCATTATAATCTAATGAGATTTCGCCCAATTATTGATCTAATGAGATTTCGACCAATTATCGATCTAACAGAGATTTCGGCCCAATTATCGATCTAATGAGATTTCGACCCAATTATCGATCCGATGAGATTTCGCCCAATTATTACGAGATATACAATTTTACATATTTACAACTAATTTCTTGAGGCGTTTCGTAATTTCTACAATTTTGTCGTTTTCATGTATTTTAAATTGAAATACCAATTATTACGTTTTAAGTCGATCTAGACATTTTTATGATTTTACTCAATACCGCAATACATCCAAACCCGAGAAAAAGTGTGAAGTTACACACCTCGATATCGAGAGTACTAATCCTTCTCGCTCCTCGACACCTAAAACATATTTCGATCCGTTAGATCACTATTTTGTATAAAAAATACATTATCGATATTAGATCCAAAACCTTACCCTCTTGATTTTGAATCACTTCAATTTTCGGTTTCTCCTCGTTTATTGGTTCGCTATACGTTGAGAATCCACCAACGTATAAAGGCTCGAAAGTTCGTACCACTTCAAATAGTTGACTTCCTTCGGAAGATGGTCCGCAACCCGGTGGAAAATCCCGGACTGGCGAAATCGCTCTTCGTTTAAACTTAGGAGAAACAGTGGATCCGCCCTTCTTACGAAGACTAAACACCGCCCTTTTCTTCCCTATTTTGAAAGTCTTCAATATCAATAGATTGTTAGCACGTCCTAATAATATTTATATCGATTATGACTAAAGGTTTTAAGAACGAGATTTCCTTACCACAAATATTCTTGTTCCACAAGGAGAATCGATCCAAGCGTTTTATGTCACTTTCTACCACTTGATTTCCGATCTTCCGTTATCGCACTAAAATATAACCATTGGAAACGTTTAATAGAAGGAATAAAATTTTCGATCCAAAAGATCCTCTTACCACCATTAAAATTCGCCAAACCTCTATTAACTAATATAAACCAAAAGGAACCCTTACCTATTGTCCACGGTTGAAAAGAAACGATTGAGAATGATGCTTAGGAATAGAGAAAATTCGCTATGGGCACACTAGCATTCGGCCAAGAGAGAATTAATGGAGAGAATTTTGATTGAAAAGAAATATGAGAAGAAATAAAAGATGGATGAAAAAGATGATGATGAGGATTCGTTTTGAAAGAGAAGAAAAGAGGAAGAAAAGAGATGAAAAGAGATGAATTTACTAGCATTGCATATTCGGCAATGGGGAGAAGAAAAGAAAAGAATGGCTTTTTGGTATAGGTGATTTCGTCACTAAGAAAAGAACACACAAAACAATACTAAGGTGATATGCAAAAGTGACCAAATGGTCAAAAGATTAAGGTTTACCAATGCTCAATTTCGGCCAAGGGAGAAAGGTAGAGAAAGAGTTTCAAAACTATGCACAAAATGCTAAGAATGACCAAAAAGAGACTTCAAATCCTAGCCAAACCAACACCAAAAATTCGGCTCCCTCCCTAGACCATATTGTCAGTCAAATGCATGGTCAAATGGCCATGATTTTGTTTCCAAAACTTTTCCTTGATATATGCCTTATGTCCCCATATCTTTCTATAATTTTTTTGATTCCATACCATATGTTTACACTTACCTTATTCCTTTGATATACTAACCAAAAATAACAAGGTCAACACTTACCATATTTATGCTTGGCCGACACTTGCTATACATGTGCAGAAAAATTAAAAATAAAATTTACCTAGATGCTAAACAAGGGATTCGAACCTCTCCCCTCATGCTACAACTCATGCGCCAACACCACCATGCCATGTACTCATCTTATGCCATTTATTAACACTTAAATTAACTTAAGTATTAATGACACTTGCTTCTCTTCAATAAATTCTCAAATATAAAAATTTAGTCCTTACCCAAATTATGCTATACTCTTCTTCAGGACTATAATAAACACAAAAATAAAAGTAAGAAAATTTTCCTTCATAATCTAAACACCAAATCATGCAATATATCAATACTCAGATTTTTAGGGTGTTACAACTCTACCCCTTAAAGAAAATTTCGTCCTCGAAATTTACTCGATTGAAAGAGGTGAGGTATTGTTGTTGAATTGCATCCTCGAGCCCCCACGTAGCTTCCTCCACTCGTGGTTACGCCATAGAACTTTGTCCAACAAAGACGATTTTCTTTCTTAGCACTCGACATCTCGGTCTAAGATTTTCACCGGTTCTTCTTCAAAAGACAAATCAATTCAACTCCAATTCTTCTACTGGTACTATGTGCGAAGGATCCGATCTATAACGCCTCAACATGGAAACATGAAAACATTATGAATTTGATCCAATTACGGAGGTAACACAATCTGATAAGCCACTGGACCAACACGCTTCAGCACACGATAAGGTCCAATGTACGTAGGACTTAGCTTGCCCTTCTTTCCAAACCTGAAGATCTTTTTCCAAGGTGAGACCTTCAAGAAAACCTGATCCCCCACATCATACTCGATATCCTTTCGCTTTAGGTCTGCATACGACTTCTGTCTATCTGAGGCTTCTTTCAACCGTGCTCGAATAACTTTTACCTTTTCCTCTGTTTCAGATATCATCTCAGGACCTAACATCTATCGTTCGCCCAACTCAGTCCAACAAATAGGAGAACGACACTTATGACCATACAATGCCTCGTAAGGTGCCATCTGAATGCTAGACTGATACCTGTTGTTATACGCAAATTCTGCCAGTGGTAGATAAACCTCCCAACTACCCCTGTAGTCTATTACACACCCCCTTAACATATGTTCTAATATCTGGATTACTCTCTCTGACTGACTATCAGACTGAGGATGAAAAGCTGTACTAAAATTCAACTTTGTCCCCAAGGCTTCATGCAGAGCTTTCGAATCGTGATGTAAATCGGGATCCTATCGATATAATAGATACAGGTACCCCATGCAACCTCACAATTTCGGATACGTACAGTTTCGCCAACTTCTGCAATGAATAATCCGTACAAACTGGTAGGAAATGAGCAGTCTTCGTCAAAAGATCAATAATTACCCACACAGAATTTTTCTTAGTAGGTGTTAAAGGTAACCCACTAACAAAATCCATAGTTATCCGTTCCCATTTCCAAAGAAGAATCTTTATCGGTTGTAACAATCCAGACGGTAATTGATGTTCTGCCTTCACTTGCTAACAAGTCAAAACATTTTCCCACAAATTCTAAAATTTCACGCTTCAACCCTGGCCACCAATACTATTCACGGAGATCTCGATACATCTTATTTCCTCCGGGATGCATAGCATAAGGGCTATTATGCGCCTCCCGTAGAATCATTTGCCTCAGATCTGAGTCCTTAGGCATACAAACTCTTCCTCGAAAGCACAACACACCTTCCGTGTTTACTCCAAAATCCTCAATTTCACCATTTTCAGCTTGCTAAAGTAAAAGTCCCAACTTCTCATCTGATGCCTATTTTTCCTTGATTTGTTCCAGCCACAGAGGCTTCACCTGAAGTTCTGCTAACAAACTACCATCCTCATACAGACTCAAATGGGCAAACAATACTCTCAAATCAGATACTGCCTTACGACTTAACGTCGGCTACCACCACGTTAGCCTTTCCAGGATGATATTCGATTGAGAAATCATAATCCTTTAATAATTCTACCCATCTTCTTTGTCTCAAATTTTACTCCTTTTGGGTAAGGAGGTATTTAAGACTCTTGTGATCCAGTATAGATTATTGACTTCTCACCATAGAGATAGTGCCTCCAAATCTTTAGAGCAAAGACAACAAAGCACTAACTCCAAATCATGAGTAGGGTAGTTTACTTCGATGCGGTCTCAATTGACGAGAAGCATAGGCCACCACCTTTCCATTTTGCATCAACACACAACCTGCACCGTGTGAGATGCATCACAATAACAAGTGAATTCTTTTCCACCTCTGGTGAATCAAACTCGAGCTTCCACAAGATCTTCTTCAATTTCTCGAAACTCTCTTGCGCTTTTTTCGGTCCAATTATACTGAGCTCCCTTCGCAATGCTTTAGTTAGGGTGCAGAATCAACGAAAACCCCACTACAAAACATCTATAGTATCCAGCCAAACCCAAGAAACTCTGAATTTCAGCTACGGATGTTGGTGGTTTCCAATCTAGAATAGCCTCAATTTTTCGAGGATCCACCCTTATTCCTTCGGCTGATACCGCATGACCAAGGAAAGTCACTTCCTTTACCCAAAATTCGCATTTACTAAATTTGGCATACAATTGCTTATCACGAAGTAGCTGTAATACTATCCGCAAATGCTTGTCATGCTCCTCCTCATTTCTCGAATAAACCAATATGTCATCTATGAACACTACCACAAACCGGTCTAAATATGGTTGAAAGATTCGGTTCATCATATCCATAAATGCGGCTGGTGCATTGGTTAATCCAAACGGCATCACTACAAACTCATAATGTCCGTAACTTGTCCGAAATGCCGTCTTATAAATGTCTGCTTCTTTCACCTTGAGCTGGTGATAACCCGACCTCAAATTAATTTTGGAGAAAACTAAAGCTCCTTTTAACTGATCAAACAGGTTGTCAATTCTCGGCAGAGGATACCGATTCTTGATCGTCAATTTATTCAATTGTCAGTAGTTAATGCACATACGCATCGATCCATCCCTCTTCTTGACGAACAAAATTGGTGCTCCCCACGGAGACACACTTGGTCGAATAAATCCCCGATCCAGTAATTCTTGAATTTGAGCTTTAAGCTCAGCCAACTCCTTCGGTGCCATTCTATAAGGAGCAATGGACACTGGAGCTGTCCCAGGCAAAAGCTCAATGCCAAATTCTACTTCCCGATCTGGAGGTATACTAGGAAGTTCTTTAGGAAATACATTGGGAAATTCCTTCACCGTCCTCACATCATTCACAGATAACTCTTTGGCATCCAAAGCATAGATAAAGGCTAGGAATGCTCTATATCCTTTCCAAACCAACTTCTCTGCCTTTAATGCAGATACCACATTTGCCAAGTAGTTCTTTCGCTCACCAATCATTATGACTTCCTTATCATCCGAGGTTCTTACTGACATTCATTTTTTAGCACAATCCAATTGCGCCTGATGTTTAACCAACCAATCCATGCTCAGAATGAGATCGAACTCGCCGAAAGGTAGTTCCATCAAGTTTGCCAAGAATACCTCTTCTTCAATTTTCAAGGGCACGCCTTTAAACATTTTATTTACATTCTCGATCGCCCTAAAGGACTAATTCATCGCCATCCCACTATCGATAATTTTAGATTCTAAATTCAGGTTTCCAGATATGGCGCTAGCAATATATGAGTGGGTAGAACCAATATCTATTAAGGCAATAACAGGTACATCAAAAATGAAGAACGTACCAGTTATCACATTTGGTTCATTGCCGTCCTCGCGGCGTCTAATCAGATAGACCAATCCAGGCCTTTGCATCTGTATTTCCTCTAGGACCATTGCCTCGACCCGGTGCACCTTGACCACGACCAACCCCATTACCACCACGACCTCTCGGTGGCTGCTGATTACCTCTGGCCGGTTGTGCATCATTATTACGAACTTCTTGAGTCGTATCCATATGTCGAGGATAATTTTTGTACTGATGATCCATTGAACCGCATTTGTAACATGCGCCCATTTTCCTCCAACACTCTCCAAAATATCTTTTCCCACACTCAGTGCAATCTCGACTTCGATTATTTGTTACCGGTGTTCTACCTTGAACTGGTTCATCATTTCGAGGTCTCTTCTAGAATTTCTTTGAAGAACCAAACTGCTGTGTCTCTCTCTTGTTTCAAAATCTTTCTCGGTTCTGCCGTTCTGAGTTCTGAGCCTCCTCGACTATCTTGGCCTTCTCCACAAGAGTGGAAAAAGTTCTAACTTGTCAGTGGAGCAATCAAGACCCTCACTCATCATTAAGTCCATCCTCAAACGCACACAACGCTCATGATCCGTTGATACAATTGTCCGAGCATAGCGGCTTAGACGTAAAACTCGACTTCATATGTCGCCATTGCCTTACTTCCTTGGACAAGATTTAGAAATTCTTTCCTTCGACGCCTACATAACTCGCTCCAATATATTTTCCTTGGAAGGCGCTTTAAAGAATTCCCAATTAATCAGTGCAGCTTTGGTGCCTTCACGAACAGTGAGCCACCACTGATACGCCTCATCTCTTAACAAGGATACAGCTTCTTTCAGTTTTTGCTCAACAGTGCATTCCATATCATCCATAATCCGCTCCACGACTTGAGCCAAGATTCACCACATTCGAGCTACACCAAAACTCCTCCAAAACTTCGCATTATTGGACTTAAGTCGCTCAAATTGACCCACGAGTTGTTGGCCCAATTCTAGTTCCGGTGACCCTTTCCAAGACTTGCAGCATGGCTTGCGTCAATGCATTATCTTCTTCCATGTGATCGCGTGATCCCGTCTCACTCTCAATTGACGCAGGTGCATCCATTTCTGGCATATGATTTGGTGCTTTAATTGTAGCACCTCGGCCTCTACCACGGCCACGTCTACCGCGTCCACGACCACGTCCTCTAGTGCTCATGATGGCTTGTTTGTTTTTATCTGATTACAAGTTTTATGAATCAGAAAATTTGTTTCGGTGTTTATTAATGATATTTTATGAGATTTGAGAGATAAAGTTGTTTTTCGCAACATATCCTATAGTCTCAATCTTTACGATTTTTTTTTTCACATCTAAAACTAGAAGTTCTAGAGTGTTTCTATGATCATCATAGTAATCATTAAGCAATAAATACTTACTTGACTTGTTGCCGGATGCTTGTGGTGCCATACTGATCTTTAAAATATAATTGAACGATTTCATACAGAAATTATTTGTGAACCCAAACCACAGCTGAATTTTTGAAACTGGCTCTGATACCATTAAATGTAACACCCTAAACCCGATCTATGCATTAAGACTAGATTTGGTTTGTTACATGAATCGAGCTATCTTAAAATCTTCAATAAGTTGAAAACTACAATATTATTTTTAATTACAAGGTTTAGTAAAAATCAGAAGAGTATTTTAATTTGATGTATATTAGAAATCATTAGTTGAAAAACATTATTAACATTGTATTATCAAAACCTTTAGGTAATTTATTTAAGAGTTAATAATAATAAAATATTTATAAAGGAATTTCATATATTTGAAAACCCAATTTATTTTGATAAAAACATCATATAATCATAAGCCCATATTTAAATGTTCAAAATATAGTTTAAAACCAAACACACATAAAAATCCATAAATTATTAATAGAGGCCCTTATTACATTAACCCAAAATAGTAAAATACTTATTAAAAAGTTCAGAGTTTAATAAACCCATGTTTTGCAGTATGGCCTCCACGAAGTCATCCTCGGCCCAAGTCCACGTCAATTTCCATTACCTGAGATGGAAAATTTGAGGGGGGATGTAATATCCCGAGTTAGGGGGCTAATTTATTTTGGCTTTGCTGCATGTGCTTGATGTGCTATGTTGTTATTTCGATGTTGTTGGGACTTAGTTATAAGCTAGGTGTAAGCTCGAGTGGTAGGAAATTTTTTTTATTTTTGGGCTTTATGTGATAGAGGCTGAAGGAGCTGGGTCTTATGTATTTTATTTGGTGAATTGTTGCACAAGTGATGAGCTAGCAAAGTGGCAAAGCATGCGCCACATAGAGCTTGTGTGTGACGTCAAGTGCAAGGGAGGATGTCCTGGTTCAAGTCGCGAAAATCCCTATTTTTGCATCCATTTTGACAAAGATGGAGGGAGGAGTTGTAGGCGATTCGAACTCGCTTGGACCAAGTCAAAACTTCAAACAATGGGTGGAGAGTGAAAGTAGGAGGGAGACTAGTTCAACTAGTTTGAATTGGTGGCTTGGGAGTGTTTGGGGGAAGTTTGGCCGGTTGTTGAAGGGGTTTTGGGGGAGTGGCAGGTTGGTAAGTGTTGGGGAGTAGTGTGCCGAATGTTCTTGTTGGCATTTTGGTACATTTTCGGTCAAAGAGTGGTAAGCAAAAGCTCTCTTCACTTGCAAATAGCCTAAGCTGAAAAACCCTTCCATTTTGCTTCTTGAAACCGAAACCTCAAGCAACCTTATTTGCCAAACTTTGCACTTTTATTTTTTCTACACTTGTGTTGTCGAAATTTTCCTTGTTCCTTCTTCTCTTTCTTCATTTGAACAAAGCCAACCTAGCATCCCATTTTCATCTCTTTCCTCTTTGAAACCTTGATAGTGAAAGTCTCCCCAAAGCTTTCTTCTTCATTTCCTTTTCTTTTTCAAGAAAAACCGAAGGTGCTTCTCTACTTCTCCTCTTTCCATTTCGATTCCTAGCTGAATATCAACCCATTTCTTCTCATCTATACTCTCTTTTCTTTTCACACAAAGTCGAAAGTAGGGGTGTTAACATCTAGGCCGAATCTTTCTTCTCTCCTAGTGGTGTTTTGTTGGCCGAATATTGGTTGTTGTTGGGTGCTTGTTTTCAATTGGCTGGTAGTGGGTAAGAGCTTGGTCGAATGGCCATTTTCCCTCTCTCTCGTTCTTATATTGTGGTTTAGATAAGGGCCGATTTTGTTATTGGTTAAAGGGTATTAATCTATTGTGTAAACCAATTTTATTATAGGACATCCGTAGTTGGGTACAATTGAGAGGAGCCTTATTTCTCGGTTAAGCAAACGATAAGGGGTGGTAAGAGTAGTTTCTTTTAGACTATTCATTTAGTCTTCGTTAAGTCAAGCTGTTAAGGGATTAACCATTTTCTTTCTAGGGTGAGGTCGATTGTCGGAAGAACCATTGTTGGTTCCGAATTTGGTAGAAAACCAAATTAAGTTTAAGGTAAGGGTTAATCGATATACCCTTTGGTATAAATGGTTATGGCAGAATGGTTTAAGTGATTAACCCATGGTTGGCCGATTGTTTTTAGGAGCAAGAGGATTGAGGGTTTCAGATCGGGTTCTTTGAGATTAAGACTTGCGATATACCAGATGTGTAAGCTAACACACCGATTTCTTAGTAATAAGTTAATAACCTTGTGTTGTAACAAGTGAAACAAATGATGATTGTCATGATACCCGATAGGTATGTTGACGGATTCGTAAGTCCGTAGCATTACGAGTTCTATTGTTGATACGTCTATTATGATGATCCATGATATATGTGCTATAAGATGCAATATTGGACATGTTGGCATGAATTACATGATTTGCATATTGTACATGAGTCAGTATGACATGTATGGGTAATATGAGAGGAGGGGGAGTATGATATCCGTGTCTTTGGGACACTGTGTCTTTGGGACACCAGAGGTTTGGCACCTCCAGTGGTTTGGTACCACAAATGATATTTTGTGACTTTGGGTCACCGTGAGGTTTGGCACCTCGTTGTCTCGGCCCTAGTGGCTTAGCACCACGGTGGGTTGGCCCCACAGTTGATTATACGGGATTGACGCCAGTGATTTGGTATCACACGATGGGTTGGCCCCATCATCGGATTTGTGACTGCGGTCACCAGTGATTTGGTATCACACTGTGTCTTTGGGACACCAGAGGTTTGGCACCTCATTGAGACTCGTCCCTGTGGTTTGACACCACCGTGTGTTGGCCCCACTTATGAGATATGGGATTGTCGCTAGTGATTTGGTATCACACGATGGGTTGGCCCCATCATTGGATTATTCGTGACTTCGGGTCACCAGTGGTTTGGCACCACATTATGGATATCGTGACTTTGGGTCACCAGTGGTTTGGTACCACACGGGGTAGAGAAGGCGTAATGGATGGTTAGGAACGGGTGCATTAATTGTATTGCTTTGCTATGTTGTGTGTTAGCATGTTGCATTATCGGGAGGGAGAATTTACACACTGAGTCTTGCGACTCACTCTCTCTCCTTTGACATTTCAGGTGACACTTAGACGCGGACATGGACCCGGGATGGACTCGAGGTGCTCATGCCATGCTTAAATAAGGATTTGCTCAGACTTTTATAAAATTTGGTACTTAAGCTTATTTATTACTATTTGGTTTAAATTTTGGTTTGTAAATGGCCTTTAAAATTATGTTTCGCTATGTTTATGCTTAAAGTAGATTTTTAATATGCCTTAACAAGTTAATTGGGTTAAAATTTGCTAAAACTTGGAAGGACAACAATTTCAAAACTACAAATCGAGATGTTTTAAACTATACCATCTGGTATCACACTATGATTTGGGATAAAGAGAACTCAAATGTTTTCTAACTTAAAATCGATTTTCTACTAAGTCAAAATGTTTTAGTAATAATAAGAAACAACTTAAACTTCTAAATGAGATAAACTTGTTTTACCTACACATCTGATTAAGTTTTCAAAATTTCTGGGTTTTCAAATACATCATCAGATTTTAATCAAGCCTACTCAAGTTTTTCCTCAAATACACAATTTAGCGAAGTGTTTTTCACCAAACATTTAAACGGAAACTTATCTTCTCAAAATCCTTTTTTCCCTGTAACTTACCCGATTCGATCGTGGTGTCTTGACCGGGTTTGGGGTGTTACAATTGTGGTATCAGAGCCAAGTTCAAAGGCTCGGCTGTGGGCCTGAGGCCCAAAATGTTTTCAAAAGTCTGTTTTAAGTGTTATGTTTTAAAAAATATATATAGTGTGAATGGCATGGCACCGAGTCTCCGGCACCAATCCGCCCAGGTAAGTACCCCTTACTATTGTTTGAGATAATGATATTGATGAGATGTGATTTGATGGCTAGTGACAGTAATACTACTTTAGAAATTGAAACTGATAGGACTCAGTGGACTCGCGAAAACAAAGTTTCTTTAATATTCATAAGACTTTGCTTTAAAATAGTGGAATAATTATTGATGCATAAAATTCTTTAAATCAGATGAGATTTAGTCATGAGTACCCGAGGTGGACGTGGTCGAGGACGAGGCCACGGTAGGATGACAGTTTCTGAACCCGTAGGATCTGGTCAAGGGTCGAAAATGAGATACCGATTCGCCACCAAATGGAGGTGGTGAGTTTCAGAATGATCGGGATGACGCAGGTCACAGCGATGTTTGCGGTTTTGGAGAGGGTAGTTGGAGTAGGTGGAGGCGTAGGAGCTCGAAAATCTGTTCCAGAGCGGCTTCGGGCAAACGGGGCCGAATTCTTTCGGGGTGTCTCGGGTGTTGCTCCTAGATCTTGAATATTGGTGGAAGCGATAGAGCGGATCATAGATGATCTAGACTGATCGTCAAGAAAAGTTAAAGGGATAGTATCACTTCTCGAGATGAGTCATACCGGTGGTGGCTCACGGTTCGAGATAATACCGCAATGGAAGATCCGACTTGGGACTATTTCGTGGTCGCTATCGTAAAAAGTACGGGAGCTAACTACATTAATGAGCAACGGAAAGCATTTCGAGGTTAGTTCGGGAGTAAATCGTCGTAATACGAGGCGTAGTTTCGAGGTCGAGTCGGTATGCCAGGGGTATGGTGGCTACTGAACACGAGAGGTGTGTTCGTTTTGAGGATGGCCTACGAGACGATTAAGATTGTTGATTGCGCCTCAGCAGAAGCGTGAATTTGCTGTTCTGGTTGAAAAGACGAAGGTAGCCGAGGGTATTAAAGAGTCTGTAAGGCAAGGCATGGATAGGAACTGACACAAGAGGAGTTTTGGATCTTCTAGGTCGTCAGGTAATCCGCAGAAAAAGACTAGACCGAGTGGGCCGAATCAGTCTGGTAGGTTTGTTGCTGCTAGGTAGGGACCGCCGCAGTGTAACCGTTGTGGGAAAGCTCATTGGGGAGGATGTTAGACCGGTGGAAAAGGTTGTTTTGAGTGTGGCTCGCTGGACCACCGTGTAGGTACCGTCACACAAGTTGGCTAGGATTCAATCCGAGAGTCGGGCGTACTCAAGACAGAATAATGCACCACCACCGCAGAGGGCCAAGGTAATGGCAGAGGAGGTAATGGTTCGTCGGGCCGTGGAGCACCGGGCGGTGCGAGTAATGCCGAGGCCGACGGTAAATGGGCTAGTGTATGCGGCGAGGAGCCGAGAGGAGGGCGACGCACTGGACGTCATAACTAGTACATTTTTAATCTTTGGTTCTCCATTTACTGCTTTGATTGATGTGGGTTCAACACATTCATATGTTACAAGTAGCATAGTGAAGACCATGGATTTAGACTCTGAGATATCTTCTAGGCAGATGACCGTAATAAGCCCTTTAGGTCACTCTGTAGTTGTAGATAAGCTGTATAGAGACGTACCTCTAGAACTCCAAGGGGTAGTGTTTGTGGCTAATCTGATGGAACTGTCTTTTGGGGAGTTCGATCTGATTCTCGGGATGGACTGGCTGGTTAAGTACCAGGCAAAGTTGGATTGCGCGGCTAAGCGCATGGTTCTGAAAACAGCTAAGGGTGATGAGGTAGTTCTAATCGGTAATAGGAGAAATTATCTGTCCAATGTGGTATCTGCTCTGAAAGCCGAGAAGATGGTCAGAAAGGGCTTTGAAGCATATGTGGTTCATGTGTATGCCTTAGAGGCTAAAGAGTCTGCTGTGGAAATGGTTTGGACAGTTAGGGAATTTATTGATGTGTTTCCTGAGGAGTTTCTGGGTTTGCCACCAGATCGTGAGGTAGAGTTCGGATAGATCATTGCTTAATCGGGCCAAGATTCTATTGCTCCGCATGTGATGGCGCCTAAGGAGTTAGTGGAGCTTAAAGCTCAGATCCAAGAATTGTTGGACCGAGGCTTTATCGTGCCAAGTGTTTCGCCTTGGGAGCGCCTTGATTTTGTCAAGAAGAAAGACGATACTATGCGAGATGTGTATAAACCATCGCTAACCTAATAAGTCGACGATAAAAACAAGTATCCGCTGCCTCGGATAGATGACTTGTTTGATCACCAAGGGTGCGCCGATTTTCTCAAGATTGATTTAAGGTCGGTATCACCGCTAAAGGTGAAGGAGGCGGATATCTGCAAGACGGCATTTTGTACTCGGTATGGGCACTTTGAGTTCTTAGTTATGCCGTTTGGGTTGACTAACGCCCCAGCAGCCTTCATGGACATGATGAATAGGGTGTTCCAGCAGTATTTAGATTAGTTCGTAGTGGTTTTCATCGACGACATCTTGGTATATTCAAGGACTGAGGAGGAACATGATGCGCATTTGCGGGTGGTATTGCAGATTTTGAGGGAGAAACAGCTTTATGCGAAGTTTAGTAAATGCGAGTTCTGGCTAAAGGAGGTGAAGTTCTTGGGTCATGTAGTATCGGCTGAGGGGATTAGAGTGGATCCTCGAAAGATTGAAGCGGTTTTGGATTGGAAGCCGCCTAGGTCAGTAGCTGAGATTCGGAGTTTTCTGGGTTTAGCAGGATACTACCGAAGATTTGTAGAGGGGTTTTCGTTGATTGTAGCGCCGATGACTAAATTATTAAGAAAAGGGTTCCGCTTCATTTGACCGAGAAGCGGCGGAGAGCTTCACAAGTTGAAGAAGATTTTGACTCAAGCTCCTGCTCTAATTCAACCCGAGGTCGGAAGGAATTCACGCTTTATTGCGATGCATCACATCTGTGTCAGGTTGTGTCTTGATGCAGAAGGAAGGTTGTGGCTTACGATCTCGGCAATGAGGCCACATGAGGTCAATTATCCAACGCACGATTTGGAGTTAGCGGTACGTAGTCTTTGCCTTGAAGATATGGAGGCATTACTTGTACGGAGAGAGATCGATAGTCTACACGGATCATAAGAGTCTCAAGTACCTTCCGACTCGTAAAGACTTGAACCCGAGACAAGACGGATGGATTGAGTTGTTTGAAAGACTACGATCGCTCAATTGAGTATCATCCGGCAAGGCTAACGTTGTGGCGACGCGCTGAGCCGTAAGGTTGTTTCGGATCTAAGCGCGATGTTTGCCCACTTGAGTTTGTATGACAACGGAGTATTCTCGCGAGCTGCAGGTTAAGCCTACTTGGGTTGAGCAGATCAGAGAAAAACAGTTGATGGATGAGGTTTTGAGTGCGCAGAGGGCACAAGTGCAGAATGATAGTTTGGAGGGTTACAGTTTGTCTAGTAATGGGGTGCAGTGTTTTCAGGGGAAGGCTTGTATGCCGAGAGACACTGAGTTAAGGTAGAAGATTCTTCAGGATCCACATAGCAGCCCCTACGCTATGCATCCTGGAGGTAGCAAAATGTATAGGGATCTCAGAGAATGCTCTAGTGGCCGGTCTCGAAAAAGGAAGTGACAGAGTTTGTAGGAAGTGTCGACATGTCGCCAGGTCAAGGTGAGCATCGATTGTGCGTCGTGGTTGCTTCACCGGTGAAGATTCCTCAATGGAAGTGGGAAAGGATAACTATGGATTTCGTCGGTGGATTACCGCCACGCCAAGCAAGAAAGATTCATTTGGGTAATTGTGGATCGATCGACTAAATCAGCTCACTTTATTCCGGTGAGGTGGATTACTCACTTGAGAGGTTGGCGGCTATATGTGTCGAGATGTGAGATCGCACGGGTGCCGGATCAATCATCTCGGATAGGGATCCCAGATTTACGTCAAGGTTCTGGAAAGCGTTGCATCAGGCTCTGGGTATGCGATTGGATTTCAGCACGGCATTTCATCCGCAGACTGACGGGCAGTCGGAAAGGGTTATACAAATCTTGGAGGACATGTTACGAGGTTGTGTATTGGACTTCAGGGGTAGTTGGGAGGAGTATCTACCGTTAGCTGAGTTCGCCTACAACAATAGTTACCAAGCAAGCATCAAGATGGCACCATGTGAGGCGTTGTATGGTAGGAAGTGTCGCTCACCTACTTGTTGGACAGAGTTAAGTGAACGTTAGTTGTTGGGGCCAGAGTTGGTTGCTGAGACCGAAGACAAGGTTAAGTTGATTCAGGCTCGATTGAAGGATCGCCTGGACCGCGTAAGTCCTATGCCGATCTTAAGCGGAGAGATATTGAATTTGCTGTGGGAGATCAAGTTTTTCTGAAGGTCTCACCGTGGAAGAAAGTATTAAGGTTCGGGAGAAAAGGCAAGCTAAGTTCGAGGTTTATTAGGCCGTATAAGGTACTGAGACGAGTGGGACCAGTTGCATATCAGCTCGAGTTGCCAGCAGAGCTAAGTCAGATTCACGACGTGTTCCACGTTTCGATGCTTAGGCGTTATCGTTCAGATCCATCGCATGTGGTAGCAGTAGGAGAGATTGAGGTAAACCCAAATTTGACCATGGAGGAAGAGCCTGTACAGATTTTAGATCGGGATGTGAAGGTTCTGCGTAGGAAGTCTGTGCATTTGGTTAAGGTTCTTTGGCGGAATCATGGCGTGGAAGAAACTACGTGGGAACCCGAGGATATGATGAGATAGCAATACCCGCAACTCTTCTGATCAGGTAATTTCGAGGTCAAAATTATTTTTAAGGGGGGTAGAACTGTAATATCCCGGGTTAGGGGGCTAATTTATTTTGGCTTTGCTGCATGTGCTTGATGTGCTATGTTGTTATTTCGATGTTGTTGGGGCTCAGTTATAAGCTAGGTGTAAGCTCGAGTGGTAGGAAAATTTTTTGTTTTTGGGCTTTATGTGATAGGGGCTGAAGGAGCTGGGTCTTATGTATTTTATTTGGTGAATTGTTGCACAAGTGATGAGCTAGCAAAGTGGCAAAGCATATGCCACTTAGAGCTTGTGTGTGACGTGAAGTGCAAGGGAGGATGTCCTAGGTTCAAGCTGCGAAAATCCCCTGTTTTTGCATCCATTTTGACGGCATGGAGGGGAGGAGTTGTAGGCAGTTCGAACTCTGCCTTGGACCAAGTCAAAACTTCAAACAATGGGTGGAGAGTGAAAGTAGGAGGGAGACTAGTTCAACTAGTTTGAATTGGTGGCTTGGGAGTGTTTGGGGGAAGTTTGGCCGGTTGTTGGAAGGGTTTTGGGGGAGTGGCCGGTTGGTAAGTGTTGGGGAGTAGTGTGTCGAATGTTCTTGTTGGAATTTTGGTACATTTTCGGTCAAAGAGTGGTAAGCAAAAGCTCTCTTCACTTGCAAATAGCCTAAGCCGAAAAACCCTTCCATTTTGCTTCTTGAAACCGAAACCCCAAGCAACCTTATTTGCCAAACTTTGCACTTTTATTTTTTCTACACTTGTGTTGTCGAAATTTTGCCTTGTTCCTTCTTCTCTTTCTTCATTTGAACAAAGCCGAACCTAGCATCCCATTTTCATCTCTTTCCTCTTTTGAAACCTTGATAGCCGAAAGTCTCCCCAAAGCTTTCTTCTTCATTTCCTTTTCTTTTCCAAGAAAAACCGAAGGTGCTTCTCTACTTCTCCTCTTTCCATTTT
This sequence comes from Gossypium rotundifolium, assembly GCA_025506655.1. NCBI lineage: Eukaryota > Viridiplantae > Streptophyta > Magnoliopsida > Malvales > Malvaceae > Gossypium > Gossypium rotundifolium. The sequence goes on from CP106734.1 coordinate 70,545,890, forward strand.
GATTCCTAGCCGAATATCAACCCATTTCTTCTCATCTATACTCTCTTTTCTTTTCACACAAAGCCGAAAGTAGGGGTGTTAACATTTAGGCCGAATCTTTCTTCTCTCCTAGTGGTGTTTTGTTGGCCGAATATTGGTTGTTGTTGGGTGCTTGTTTTCAATCGGCTGGTAGTGGGTAAGAGCTTGGTCGAATGGCCATTTTCCCTCTCTCTCGTTCTTATATTGTGGTTTAGATAAGGGCCGATTTTGTTATTGGTTGAAGGGTATTAATCTATTGTGTAAACCAATTTTATTATAGGACATCCGGAGTTGGGAACAATTGAGAGGAGCCTTATTTCTCGGTTAAGCAAATGGTAAGTGGTGGTAAGAGTAGTTTCTTTTAGACTATTCATTTAGTCTTCGTTAAGTCAAGCTGTTAAGGGATTAACCATTTTCTTTCTAGGGTGAGGCCGATTGTCGGAAGAACCATTGTTGGTTCCGAATTTGGTAGAAAACCAAATTAAGTTTAAGGTACGGGTTAATCGATATACCCTTTGGTATAAATGGTTATGGCAGAATGGTTTAAGTGATTAACCCATGGTTGGCCGATTGTTTTTAAGAGCAAGAGGATTGAGGGTTTTAGATCGGGTTCTTTGAGATTAAGACTTGCGATATACCAGGTGTGTAAGCTAACACACTGATTTCTTAGTAATAAGTTAATAACCCGTTGTAACAAGTGAAACAGTGATGATTGTCATGATACCCGATAGGTATGTTCACGGATTCGTAAGTCCGTAGCATTACGAGTTCTATTGTTGATACGCCTATTATGATGATCCATGATATATGTGCTATAAGATGCAATATTGGACATGTTGGCATGAATTACATGATTTGCATATTGTACATGAGTCGATTATGACATGTATGGGTAATATGAGAGGAGGGAGTATGATATCCGTGTCTTTGGGACACCGAGGTTTGGCACCTCCAAAGGGTTTGGTACCACAAATGATATTTTGTGACTTTGGGTCACCAGAGGTTTGGCACCTCGGCGCCTCGTCCCAAAGTGGCTTAGCACCACGGTGGGTTGGCCCCACGCTTGATTATACTGGATTGACGCCGTGATTTGGTATCACACGATGGGTTGGCCCCATCATCGGATTTGTGACTGTGGTCACCAGTGATTTGGTATCACACTGTGTCTTTGGGACACCAGAGGTTTGGCACCTCATTGCGACTCGTCCCTGTGGTTTGATACCACCGTGGGTTGGCCCCACTTATGAGATACGGGATTGTCGCTAGTGATTTGGTATCACACGATGGGTTGGCCCCATCATCGAATTATTCGTGACTTCGGGTCACCAGTGGTTTGGCACCACATTATGGATATCGTGACTTTGGGTCACCAGTGGTTTGGCACCACCAGTGGTTTGGTACCACACGGGGTAGAGAAGGCGTAATGGATGGTTAGGAACGGGTGCATTAATTGTATTGCTTTGCTATGTTGTGTGTTAGCATGTTGCATTATCGGGAGGGAGAATTTACACACTGAGTCTTGCGACTCACTCTCTCTCCTTTGACATTTCAGGTGACACTTAGACGCGGACATGGACCCGGGATGGACTCGAGGTGCTCATGCCATGCTTAAATAAGGATTTGCTCAGACTTTTATAAAATTTGGTACTTAAGCTTATTTATTACTATTTGGTTTAAATTTTGGTTTGTAAATGGCCTTTAAAATTATGTTTCGCTATGTTTATGCTTAAAGTAGATTTTTAATATGCCTTAACAAGTTAATTGGGTTAAAATTTGCTAAAACTTGGAAGGACATCAATTTCAAAACTACAAATCGAGATGTTTTAAACTATACCATCGGGTATCACACTATGATTTGGGATAAAGAGAACTCAAATGTTTTTCTAACTTAAACTCGATTTTCTACTAAGTCAAAATGTTTTTAGTAATAATAAGAAACAACTTAAACTTCTAAATGAGATAAACTTGTTTTACCTACACATCTGATAAGTTTTCAAAATTTCTGGGTTTTCAAATACATCATCAGATTTTAATCAAGCCTACTCAAGTTTTTCCTCAAATACACAATTTAGCGAAGTGTTTTTCACCAAACATTTAAACGGAAACTTATCTTCTCAAAATCCTTTTTTCCCTGTAACTTACCCGATTCGATCGTGGTGTGTTGACCAGGTTTGGGGTGTTACAGGGGGTGAGTTACTTAGAACTCAGTGTATAACTCACTTACTTTGTCCACTGGGCCAGATTTTCAAATTATGGATTTGGGCCTTGAGCCCATAAGCAGAATTAACAACATAATTAATAACATAATTGATAACATAATGAATAACATAATTAATAACATGCATGTAAAAATGAATTTTTCCCTCCCAAACCTAATTCCATCCGCTACACACCCTCGTACCAACCATCACACCTGTGGGGATCAAGTCAACCCACCCCGCCATCACACCAATCGTAGGCATTAAGCCAATTTATGTTTGTGGCAGAGCCACCGAACTAGATTGTGACAAAGTCACCGAACTAGAGGCATTGAGCCAATTATTATTTTGTGGCAGAGCCACCGAACTAGAGGCAAATAGCCATAATTTTGTGGCAAAGCCACCGAACTAGATTTTGGCAACAGGCCTTCTTCTCTTCATCATTTTCCCAACCCATGCAATATGTATGCAAAGTAAACTGTGATTATACAATGATTTAATCAAAAAGGCCCATTAACAAGAGTCAATATTTCAAATTTTTATTAAGGCCCAAAAATAACATTTGGCCCAATTAACAATCTAACAACTTATGCCGAAATTTACGATTTAGCAGGAATTTAGCCCATTTATCAATCTAGCAGGGATTTTAGCCCGTTTAACAATTTTAACAGAGATTACTACCATTATGATCTAATGTAGATTTCGCCCAATTATCGATCTAATGTAGATTTCGCCCAATTATCGATCTAATGAGATTTCAGCCCAATTATCGATCTAATGTAGATTTCGCCCAATTATTACGAGATATACAATTTTACATATTTACAACTAATTTCTCGAGGTGTTTTCGTAATTTCTACAATTTTGTCGTTTTCATGTATTTTCGTCGAAATACCAATTATTACGTTTTAAGTCGACCTAGACATTTTTACGATTTTACTCAATACCGCAATACATCCAAACCCGAGAAAAAGTGTGAAGTTACACACCTCGATATCGAGAGTACTAATCCTTCTCGCTCCTCGACACCTAAAACATATTTCGATCCGTTAGAACACTATTTTGTATAAAAAAATACATTATCGATATTAGATCCAAAACCTTACCCTCTTGATTTTGAATCACTTCAATTTTCGATTTCTCCTCGTTTGTTGGTTCGTTATACGTTGAGAATCCACCAACGTATAAAGGCTCGGAAGTTCATACCACTTCAAATAATTGACTTCCTTCGGAAGATGGTCCGCAACCCGGTGGAAAATCCCGGACTGCCGAAACCGCTCTTCATTTAAACTTAGGAGAAACAGTGGATCCGCCCTTCTTATGAAGACTAAACACTACCCTTTTCTTCCCTATTTTGAAAGTCTTCAATATCAAAAGATTGTTAGCACGTCCTAATAATATTTATATCGATTATGACTAAAGGTTTTAAGAATGAGATTTCCTTACCACAAATATTCTTGTTCCACAAGGAGAATCGATCCAAGCGTTTTATGTCACTCTTGCCCACTTGATTTTCGATCTTTCGTTATCGCACTAAAATATAACCATTGGAAACGTCTAATAAAAGGAATAATAATTTTCGATCCAAAAGATCCTCTTACCGCAATTAAAATTTGGCCAAACCTCTATTAACTAATATAAACCAAAAAGGAACCCTTACCTATTGTCCACGGTTGAAAAGAAATGATTGAGAATGATGCTTAGGAATAGAGAAAAATTCGGCTATGGGCACACTAGCATTCGGCCAAGAGAGAATTAATGGAGAGAATTTTGATTGAAAAGAAATGTCAGAAGAAATAAAAGATGGAAGAAAAAGATGATGATGAGGATTCGTTTTCAAAGAGAATAAAAGAGGAAGAAAAGAGATGAAAAGAGATGAATTTACTAGCATTGCATATTCGGCAATGGGGAGAAGAAAAGAAAAGAATGGTTTTTTGGTATAGGTGATTTCGTCACTAAGAAAAGAACACACAAGACAATACTAAGGTGATATGCAAAAGTGACCAAATGGTCAAAAGATTAAGGTTTACCAATGCTCAATTTCGCCAAGGAGAAAGGTAGAGAAAGAGTTTCAAAACTATGCACAAAATGCTAAGAATGACCAAAAGAGACTTCAAATCCTAGCCAAACCAACACCAAAATTTGGCTCCCTCCTAGACCATATTGTCATTCAAATGCATGGTCAAATGGCCATGATTTTGATTCCAAAACTTTTCCTTGATATATGCCTTATGTCCCCATATCTTTCTATAATTTTTTTGATTCCATACCATATGTTTACACTTACCTTATTCCTTTGATATACTAACCAAAAATAACAAGGTCAACACTTACCATATTTATGCTTGGCACACTTGCTATACATGTGCGTAAAAATTAAAATAAAATTTACCTAGATGCTAAACAAGGATTCAACCTCTCCCTCATGCTACAACTCATGCGCCAACACCACCATGCCATGTACTCATCTTATGCCATTTATTAACACTTAAATTAACTTAAGTATTAATGACACTTGCTTCTCTTCAATAAATTCTCAAATATAAAAATTTAGTCCTTACCCAAATTATGCTATACTCTTCTTCAGGACTATAATAAACACAAAAATAAAAGTAAGAAAATTTTCCTTCATAATCTAAACACCAAATCATGCAATATATCAATACTCAGATTTTTAGGGTGTTACACATCTATTTCCAAATTCATCAACCACATAGGTTCCAATACATACCTTGACAACACTTAGTTAACGACCAATTTTACTACTCAATGCTCGATACCACATTTCGATCAATCTTCATTATTCCTTCGATTCAATCGCACACTTAGTGCCAAATTTCATATCCGAAGCTTAAACATCATCATAAACTTAGTGGCTTTACTTTAAACCAAATTTAGTTCGGTGTCGCACACACAGTGCCAATCAAAGTAGTTGATACTTTCTTTATTTCGCACACATAGTGCCATTCTTTAATACATCAATTCTATTCCGTACACTTAGTTCCACATCAATCAAAATCATATTTAACATTACTAATTCAAATACCACATAATTATTCATTTCGTAATACATAGATATGAATTTAAACGATTCGTATTATACACGAACTTACCTCGAACGTCGAAATAACAAAATAAGTCTATTAATCGAGCACTTTATCTTTGCCTCAATCTCGATCCAATTCTCTCTTTTATTGATCTATACATATTCAAATTTAACTAATGCAATCACCAAATCATTCAATTTAGTCCAAACACACATATTTAGGGCATTTTACAAAATGACCCTCACATTTTCACATTTCGACACTTAAGTCCATATTTCATAAAATCATCAAATACACATAATTTCATTTCACACATGCTTAGCCAAATTTTCCTTATGCTCATACAAACCCATATATTTCATTTATTAAACATTTTAGTCCTTCAATTTCTTATTTTTACAATTTATCCCAAATTACTCAATTTCTCTAAAAATTCAAAGACAAAATATGTTAATCTATCACATATCTTTCATATTTCATCATCAACTATCACAAAACTCAAACATTCATCAATGACACATCTCAAAATCATCATCAAATTCTAAAATTAAGGCATGGGTTTTGTCGTACTCGAAGCAACGATTACAAAAACGTAGAAATTATCAAAAATCGATTAAAATTCATACCTTAATCAAGCTTAGTGATGGCCGAACCCTATTTTGTTTCTTTTCTTTCTTTTCATTTCCTTTCAAATTCAGCTAGAATGGATGAACATTCCACTTGAATTTTCATTTGTTTTATTTACTTAAGCTTAATTAACATTTTACCATTTTACCCTTAATGTTATATTAATGAAAAACATTTAATATATGGGCTTCATATTAATAAAGCCGTGCCAAATAAATGCTTTAACAATCATCACACAGCTTTTGCATTTTATGCGATTAAGTCCTTTTTGCAAATTAAGCACACAGTCGATAAAATTTTCATACAGAATTTTCACACATGCTCAATCACATACTGTAAACACGAAAAATAATATTAAACTATTTTTTTGACCTCAAATTTATAGTCCCAAAACCACTATTCTGACTAGGGTCTAAACCGGATTGTTACATGGTAAGTACGTATGTAAATAATAAATAATTTATTACCATGCTTTTAACAATCCTCATTATAAGCTCTCAAGATAATACCATCATTATTGCATAAAATTTCACAATTCATTTATGTTCATCTTGAGCTGCTTACTCGAGTTACGGTCACTATATTATTTTTATCCAGCGTTACGGAACTCCAAATTAAGATCTACTAATTTTCCCTGAAACTTTACTCATATATCTTCTTACCATAAATTTTCCTTAATTTTCGGTTCAACCAATTAGTACAGTTTATTCTTTAAAGTCTCCTCTATTTAGCTGTCTGACAGTTTCGACCCCTCTTCACTAAAAATTAATTATCTCATTGTAAAGGATTGAATAATGTTCTAGTTTGTTTCTCTTGAAAATAGGCTCAGTAAGAAATTCAAGCATATAAATTTTATCCCATGATTATTTTTTTACAATTTTTAATGAATCTCCCAAGTCAGAATAGGGGATTTCGAAATCATTCTGACCCTGTCTCACTAAAATCCAAATATCTCACCATATGAAATTACTTTGCTTATTCTATTTATTTTATGTAGAAATAGACTCAATAAGCTTTAATTTTCTATAACATTCAACCTCTAATTCAATTTCCACCAATTTTTGGTGATTTTTCAAAGTCACACAAATGCTGTTGTCTAAACTATTTTATTGCTAATTTTACTGTTTCATGTTTCCTTTATATTAAATTTCATTTACACACATATAACACCAAAGTATATCCATGGTTAGCCATTCCAATAACTAGTCATTATCAAATATTTACAAGCCATTCATTAGCCAATTTAACCTATACATCAACAACAAAGTCTTGAACATATCATTTCTCAATATAATTTGGCCTAAAAGCCTCACACATGATCATCAATCACATTTACCACATATTCATACATCATAAGCATGGGCTTATAATCACAAGGTCATTCCCACAGGTATAACTTACTCATTTACATTCTTACCAAAATTCGATCACATACCAAGCACATTGCTCATGAGTGTATACGTACATATACATGCACTTGATCGTCACTTATTCACATTCATTTACACTTTAGTCATTTTCCCGTTGAACACATCAGAATATTAACGGATACTCGGAACGCTTGCACATACATGCCACATATATGTAGCAGAAGCTACCTCTTATCACATTTCACATATATACTCGTTCTCGAGCTATTCACATTTACATTCTCAGGTTTGCTCACACAAGCTGTCGGTCATACGTAACTACTCAGTGCTGCTCACACAAGTTGTCAAGTATCCGCAACACATGCCAGATTACCCAGCCACTGGTAGAACTTATAAGACCAGCACCCGAATCACTTAACATTCATGGGTCTACTCACACAAGCTGTCGGTCAAACGTAGCTACACAGTGCTACTCACACAAGCTATCGGTCAGACATAGCTACACAGTGCTGCTCACACAAGCTATCAGGTATCCGCAACATATGCAGGACTACCTAGCCACTGGTAGAAGTACAAGACCAGCACTCGGACATCACATAATCACATAACACACATAGGCTCATTCTCGATCTATTCACATTTACATTCTCAGGTCTACTCACACAAGTTGTCGGTCATACGTAACTACTCAACGCTGCTCACACAAGCTGTCATGTATTCGCAATATATCGAAATACCCAGCCACTGGTAGGACGTACTAGACTAGCACTCGGATTCACTTAGTCACAATTTCACATAGTTTTCACATTGTCACACTATGCCATGGTTCGTCCATGGTTTTTTTAGTCAAATTATCATTTAGCACCTAATGTAATAGTTCAACCTCGCTTACTTGTTCGAACATTAGTTTCCAATATTCAACAAATAATACGAGTAATTTCATAAATTATTCGTCAATCTAAAAAATAAACATTAATGTTTACCTAACAAACTTACCTTGACTTAAAAAGGCGAAAGGGACCGAGTCGTCCAATATTTGTCTTTCTCCCGTTCTAAGTCCGAAACTTGTTTTTCTTTATCTAAAATATCACATTTGACTTATTAAGTTATTATACTATTCAATTCAGTCCAAAAATCATATTATGGCAAAATTACATTATTGCCCTTAAACTTTATCATATTTACACTTTTGCCCCTAGGCTCGTAAAATGATTTTTATTCAATTTCCTTGTATTTTAGTCCTAGCCGAACCATTTTTATAACTGCAACAGCTTACAATTTCCACTAATTCACACTTTTATGATAAATTTTATAACTTTTCCAAATTAGTCATTTCTAGCATTTTCACCGAAAATAACTTAGTAAAAGTCGTTTCTCTAACCATAAATGTAACAGCCCGATTTAGGGCCTAGTCAGAATAGTGGTGTGAGGACACTAATCTAAGGTGAATTTATGAGTTTTTAAGGTTTATGCCATGTTTACATGCTAGTGTCAAAGTTTCATGAAGCAATTTTGTTAAATTAAGGTTAAATGGTCCAAAATCACTAAATTGCAAAAGTTGCAAAAAATGAGTTTCTAGAAGCTTTTTGTATGAAATAGCTTTAGAATATAAATTAGAAGTCCTTAAATAGCAATTTTCCCATATTATAATTTTTGGACAAAATTAGACATGATTTAGTAAAATAGAAATGTTTAAAGAGAACGGCATTTTAGTCATTTGTCTAATAAATGATTAAAATAGGAAAAAGATGATAAAAATCTATTCATCTTCTTCCTCACAATGCCGAAAATTTGGAGACTCCATAGCTAGGGTTCTTCATTTTTTCAAGCTTGCTAGTAAGTTCATCTTAGCCCCGTTTTTAATATTCTTCGTATTTTTAAAGTTCTCGTATTATAAATTAGCTATTTTTAGCTATAAAATAAGCTAAGATGCATGTTAAAAAAATCTACCCATGAATGACATGCTTGTTAAATGATGTTTTATAGAAGTTTATGAGAGTTTGATCTTAGATAAACATCTTTTTCTAAGTGAATTTCATGAAAAATGATAGTATGGACTCATTTCTAATAGTTATGAAAATAGGTCATGCATACTAGAAATAGTGAGAATTAATGATTGTTATAGTAGAGATAATGAATCAGCTAAGTATGAAGTTTAAGAAAGTTGAATGAGAATTATTTTACGAGCCTTAGGGCAAAAGTACAAATATGAGAAAGTATAGGGGCAAAATAATAATTTTTCCAAAGTATGAGCAATGAGTCAATTTAGTCAATGTTATTATTAAATGAACTATTTATGATTATAGATCAAGAAAAACAAAGCCCGGGTCGAAACCGAGGCAAGAACAAAGTTGAGGACTAAATTGCATATCTACATACATTTTGTATATTGAGGTAAGTTTGTATGATTTCTAAGCTTTATGATTTTTATTATTGAATTGCTTAGTATAATGTACACTATTTTCATGGAATGTTTAATGTTATGTTAAACAAAGAAATCAATAAGATTAAGTATGAGCAAGTCCCGATTGAATATGAATTTCCCAGTATACTCGATCTACCATATGAGATAAGAAAGTTCGTATAAGACCAAGCCAAGGCATGGCATCGACAATCAAGCACATATATCATGTAAGTCCAAGGCAAGCTTGGCATTAAACAGATATCATGTAAGTCCAAGGCAAGCTTGGCATTGAATGGATATCATGTAAGTCCAAGGCAAGCTTAGCATTGAACAGAGATCATGTAAGTCTAAGGCAAGCTTGGCATTGAAAAGCTATCAAGAGAAAGAGATCCCATGTAAGTCCAAGCCAAGGCACGGCATTGGTAAGAACAAGAAAGACTTCGTAAAAGTCCATGTCAAGACATGGCCTCAAAACCAAGATGAGATATTCCATTTAAGACTGTATCTAGGGTATGGATTTGGTATCAAGTTCGTGGAAAGAGATTTAGTATCCTCGGTTATTTGCAGAAATTCATCAGACAAATGAGTAAAGTTAAAATTAGATGACAAGAAAGATAAGTAAGCACAGCTATTATCAAGTTGGAAATGAGTATTATTCATGTTATGAATTATGAAGGAAAGATTATGATTATCATGATACAATATACTAATCAATGTGATCAAGTGATACAGGTACCTTATTTATCCCATGGGGATGAGACTAGTAAGTATCATGAGATGTGTAAGAATCAATATGAGTAAATAAGCTTTATAGCTGAAATCTATGATACCATTGTTTATGAAAAATGGTTTATATTAATCAAGTATGTTGCTATGTGCATTATATGCAAACTTACTAAGCTAAATTCTTATGCCTTTTATTCTTTCTTTCTATGTAGTTCCGCCAAGCCAATCTCGTGGATCATCGTCATCGGAGCTCGGAGCACACTATTAATCGCTATTTTGGTATAGCCAAGTTTTTTTGCTAAGTATGGCATGTATAGGAATCATTTCATTTTGAGAGTATGTTCTGAAAAGAGCCAAAGTGTTGGCTATTAAGTTTATTATTCTTTTGTATATGGCTAAGTGATTGGACAAAATTGACTAAGTATGTATGTTTATTGAGATCAATGAAGCATGTAGTAATGCTTATGAAAAATGTATTGAATTGAGCATGAGTTGGTCTTGATTTCAGGGTGACAATTGGCTTGGTAAATAGCCTTTAAGTGTCCACACGGTTAGGCCACGGGCAAATCCTATGGTCGTTTGTTTAGGCCGTGTGTGATACACGATTAGAACATGGGCGTGTGCCCCAGAATGTGTGAAGAAGTCAGTATATCAAGGTATAGCACATGGTTTACATCCATGGGCGTGTCAAGGCCGTGTGTAATTAGTCAGTGTCGACCACGGGTGGAAGACACGGGTATGTGTTAGGGGTACACGGGCGTGTCCCAAGACATATGGGCGTGTGACCCCTGTTTTGAGGAAATGTTTTCATTTGAGGTTTGAAAGTTTCCAGATATGTGTTTAAGGCCTCGTAGGCCCATGAAATGTATGATTAGACTAAGAAAGAGAAGTTTTTAATTCGGAACAAAATTTTATAGCCCGTAAGTACATGTTTTAAGTGAGTTCAAGCATGGTAATGTCCCGTATCTAGTCTTAGCAACGAACTTGGGTATGGGGTGCAACATTTAGTGGTATCAAAGCTATGGTTTAGTCGATTCTAGGACTAACGTAGCACGAGCACGAGTCTAGCTATACATGCCATACGTAAGAATGTTTTTATAATGATAGTGTGATGAATCCTGACGACTTAAATTATGTTTATACATATAGTAAATGGATCCCGAAAGAGCTCAGGCGGATGATGTAGAAAGTAACGCGCCGACTCCTGCTGAAGGGACGGTGCCTAATAAGAATGAGAATAGACCCACTATGGTGAGTCAAGGAGAAGGAGAAGAGGCTAGAGAATCCTTCCTCCATATGATGAATACATGGTGCATGAAATTCGTTCGTACGAACCCAAATGTATAACCCCCTCCACCCTCGCCTGTCCCTCAACCTATCCCTACAGCCCTTCAAGTAGTAGAGGTGGTAAGAGGAGACAAACCTCCAGTTGATAAGATCAGGAACCATGGGGCAGAAGAATTTCGAGCTAGAAAAGATGATGATCCGAAAAAAGCTGAGTACTGGATAGAAAATACCATCAGGGTATTCAACGAGTTGTCATGCACCCCTAAAGAATGCATGAAGTGTGTAGTCTCTCTTTTAAGAGACTCTGCTTACCAATGGTGGAACACCCTTGTGCCGGTAGTACCGAGGGAAAATGTTACATGGGAATATTTCCAAGAGAAGTTCAATAAAGGTTTGTAGACCAGAAAAGGAAGGAATTCCTAGAACTGAAGCAAGGCAAGATTTCAGTGACTGATTATTAGCGTGAGTTTGTACGACTCAGTAAGTACATTCGTGAATGCGTGTCCACTAAGGCCATCATGAGTAAAAGATTTGAAGACGGGCTGAATGAGGACATCAAATTGTTTGTTACTGTCCTAGAACTGAAGGAATTTGTTATACTAGTAAAAGGGCTTGTAAAGCCAAAGAACTAGTAAAAGAGAAGAAGAAATCTGAAATGGAGTCTCGTGCCTCTAGAAAGAGACAGTGGAATAAGTCATTTCAATCTTCATCCAAGAAGTTAAGAGATTTCCCTACCCGATCTGCTACTTCCATTAGATTTTCAAAGAAGGATAAGAGTAAACAGTATTCAGGGAGTAAAGCACAGACTACTTCAGTTGCAATTGTTGGGAATATTAGATCTGACAGACCCGAATGCCCACAATGTGGCAGACGTCACCTTGGGGAATGCCGAGTGCATGAAAATGCATGTTTTAGATGTGGTTCCCAAGACCACTACATAAAATATTACCCTGAGATGACAAAAGAAGAAAGAACTCAGAACTCGAGATCCAGGAGTATGGTTAGAGACAGACTGAAGAGAAACCCGAGAAGTGGGGCAAGTGGAAGAAATAACCCCAGACAACAAGCTGTGAGACCCGAGGGTATAGCACCTACGAGGACTTATGCCATTCACACTCGCGAAGAGGAATCTTCTCCTGATGTTATTACAGGTACCTTTTCTCTTCATGATGTTAAAGTTATTACTTTAATAGATCCCGGATCCATACACTCTTACATTTGTATGAAACTAGTATCCAGTATGAATATTCCTATAGATTCTACAGAATTTATGATTAAGGTGTCTAATATTTTAGGCAAGAGTGTGTTAGTTGATGAAGTATGTAAAGATTGTCCATTAATGATTAGAGGTCATTATTTTAAAGCAAATCTTATATTGCTACCATTTGATGAGTTTGACATCATTCTTTGTATGGACTGGTTGACCACCCATGATGTAATAGTTAATTGTGGGAAGAAATACATTGAGATGAGATGTGAGAATGGGGACACTCTTCATATAGAATTAGATGAACAGAGTAGGTCATCGGTAGTGATTTCTCATATGATGGCCCAAAGATACTTAAGAAAAGGGTATGAAGCATATCTGGACTTTATGATGAATGATAAAGAAACAGAGCTAAAGATTGAGTCAGTACTGATAGTATGTGAGTACGTGGATGTTTTTCCGGAGCAATTACCAGGACTACCACCAGTTAGCGAAGTTGAGTTCAATATTAAGCTAGATCTCAGTACTGTACCAATATCTATTACTCCTTACAGAATGGCTCCAACAGATTTGAAAGAGCTGAAGATACAGTTACAAGAGCTGACAGATAAAGGCTTTGCTAGGTTAAGTTGTTCTCCCTGGGGTGCTCCAGTTTAATTTGTGAAAAAGAAAGATGGCACCATGAGATTGTGCATAGATTACCGTCAACTTAATAAGTGACAGTGAAGAACAAGTACCCATTGCATAGGATCGATGATTTGTTCGATCAATTGAAAGGAGCTAATGTGTTCTCCAAAATAGACTTAAGATCAGGGTATTATCAGTTAAGAGTAAAGGATTCAGATGTGTCGAAGACAACTTTTCAAACAAGATATGGGCATTATGAATTCTTAGTCATGCCCTTTGGTTTGACTAAAGCTCTTGTAGTATTCATGGACTTAATGAACCCCATCTTTAGACCCTACCTCGACAAGTTTGTAGTCGTTTTCATTGACAACATATTGGTTTATTTCTGGGATGAGAATGAGCATGTTGAGCACCTGCAGACAGTTTTGTAGAGTCTACGAGAAAGTCTGTTGTATGCCAAGTTCAGTAAAAGTGAATTTTGGCTCAAGGAAGTAGGATTTTTGGGACATATTGTCTCGGGAGATGGAGTCCGAGTGGATCCAAGCAAGATTTCAGCTATAATCGACTGGAAACCACTGAGTAATATCTCTGAGACTAGGAGTTTCTTAGGCCTAGCCGGTTATTACCGACGATTTGTCGTGGGGTTTTCTATGATCTCAACCCCGATGACTAAATTGTTACAGAAAATTGTGAAGTTTGAGTGGACAGAAAGATGTCAACAAAGTTTCAAGAAATTGAAAGCAATGTTGACAGAAGCTCTATTTTTAGTACAACCCGAGATAGGGAAAAAATTTGTGATTTACAGTGATGCATCCTTAAATGGATTAGGCTGTGTACTCATGCAAGAGGGCAAGGTGATTGTAACACCCCATATTCAAGCCCGAGGCTAGGACTGGATACGAGACATTACCATGCTTGAACTCATTAAAACATACACTTATGGGCTGTAAAATTTCATTCTGACTTAAAAACAACTCTATATTAGTCTAATCATACATTTCATGGGCCTACGAGGCCTTAAGCACATATCTAAAAACTTTCGGAACTTAATCGAAACCTTTCTTTAAAGCAGGGGTCACACGCCCATGTGGCTTGGGACACGCCCGTGTACCCCTTGACACGCCCATGTTTTCAACCGTGGGGAGCTACTAACTATTTTCACACGGCTTGAACACGCCCGTGGGCTTAAACCGTGTGATAAACCTTGATATACTGACTTGATCCACACGGTATGGGCACACGCCCATGTTCAAACCGTGTATTCTACACGGCACATACACACGGCCGTGGGGTTATACCGTGGCCTATCCTAATTAATAATAATATGGTGCAGGGTTCACACGGCCTAGACAAATGCCCGTGTGTCTAACCATGTGAGCACTTAGAGGCTCTATACCAAGCCATTTGCTACCCTGAAATCAAAATCAAACTAATACATTTCAAAAACAATACAACATGCTTCATTGAATACAGCAACATACATATAACCAATTTTGGCTAACCACTTACCATATACAAAAGAAAAATGGTTTGATAACCTATACAATGGCCCTTCTTAAAACATGTTCTCAAAATGAATGCTTCCTATACATTCCATACTTAGTAAAATAAATTGGCTATACCAAAATAAGGATTGATAGTGTACTACGAGCTCCGACTCCAATGATCCACAGTTAGCTTGGCGGGACTACATAGAAAAAAAAATTAAAGACGTAAGCATTTAGCTTAATAAGTTTGCATGTAAAACACAGATTAATAAACTTGCTTAATATGAACCATTTGACATAACAATGGTATCATAATTTCAGCTTTAGAGCTTACTTACTCATACTGATTCTCACATGTCTCATGCTACTTACTATCCCCATACTTGTAAGGAAAACATGGTGCCTGTTTCACTTGATCACATTGATCAACATACTTTAATTTAATAATCATGATCTCTAATTCATCATTCATAACATGAATAATACTCAATTTCAACTTGGTAATATCTTTGCTTACTTAGCTTTCTTGTTATCTCATTTTAACTTTACTCATTTGCTCGATGAATTTCTGTGAATAACTGAGGATTCTAAATCTCTTGCCATGATCTTAATACCAAAGCCATATTCTAAATATGGACTTACATGGAATATCTCTTCTTGCATCAATGCCAAGCTTGCCTTGGACTTGCATGATATCTCTGTTCAATGTCAAGCTTGTCTGGGACTTACATGATATCTCTGTTCAATGCCAAGCTTGCCTTGGACTTACATGATATATCTGTTCAATGCCAAGCTTGCCTTGGACTTACATGATATCTCTGTTCAATGTCAAGCTTGCGTTGGACTTACATGATAACTTGTTCATACTTAATCACATTGATTTCTTTATCTAACAAACATTAAGCATTCCATGATAACAATGTACATTATACTAAGAAATTCAATGAAAGAAATCATAAAGCTTAGAAATCATACAAACTTACCTTAATATACAAAATGTATGTAGTGTGTCCTCGACTTTGTTCTTACCTCGGTTTCGATCTGAGCTTCATTTTTCTTGATCTATAATCATAAATAGACGATTTAATAAGCATATTGACTAAATTGACTAATAACTCATTCTTTGGCAAAATTATTATTTTGCCCCTATACTTTCTCATATTTGCACTTTTACCCCTAGGCTCGTAAAAATGATTTTTATACAACTTTCTTAAACTACATTCTTAGCTGATTATAGTCTCAACTATAGCAATTATAAATTCTCACAAAATCACACATGTATGACCAAATTTAAGATTTTTACAATCAAGTCCCTACATGTATTTTCATGGAAAATCACTTAAAAAAAGATGTTTCTACTGCATCAAGCTTTCATAATCTTCCATAAAACATCAAAATACATGCATGTCATACATGACCACATTTTTGAACATCCATTATAGCTCATCAAATAGCTAAAAATAGCTTATTCACGCTACTAGGACTTCAAAAATACGAAGAATATAAAAAACCAAGCTTAGGAGCACTTACTAGCAAGCTTGGAAAATTGAAATAGCCCTAACAATGGCTATTGGAATTTTCGCCAGCTTGAGGAAGAAGATGAATGGATTTTTGTCATCTTTTTCCCATTTTAATCATTTCTTAGACAAATGTCCAAAATGCCCCTCTTTTTAAAAATTTCCATAAAACTATCTCATGACCAATTTTGTCCAAAAATTAAATTTTGGGAAAATTGCTATCTAGGGGTTCATAATTATTATTCTAAAGCTATTTCGTACAAAAAGCTTCTAGAAATTCATATTTTGCAACTTTTGCAATTTAGTCCTTTTGTACCATTCAACCACAATTTAGCGAAATTGCTTCATGAAATTTTCATACTAGCATGCCAACATGACATAAACCTTAAAACTCATAATTTCATATCGGTTTTGTGGTCTTACACCACTATTCTAACTAGGCCCTAAATCGGGCTATTACAATTCTCCCCCCTTAGGGATTTTTGTCCTCGAAAATGTTACCAGCAAAAAGGATTGGATACTGATTTCTCATATTCTCTTTCGTTTCCCACGTAGCTTCTTCTATTCCATGTCTTTGCCACAATACTTTCACTAGGGCAATACTTTTATTTCTCAGTTGTTTGACTTCCCGAGCTAAAATCATGACTGGTTCTTCACCATAAGTCATGTCGGGACAAATCTCTATCTCTGACGGGATAATTACATGTGAAGGATCTAATCAGTAGCGTCTCAACATTGATACGTGAAACACTTCATGTATCTTTTCCAATTCTGATGGCAAAGGCAAACGGTAAGCTACTGGCCCAACTCTCTCAGTAATCTTGTAAGGTCCAATGAAACGTGGACTCAATTTTCCTTTCCAGCCAAATCTGAGAACTTTTCTACATGGTGACACTTTCAAGAACACTTTATCCCCGACTCTATTTTCTCTTTAAATCCGAATAGGATTTCTGTCTATCTGAGGCAACTTTTAAACATTCTCGTATCACTTTCACTTTCTCTTCAGCTTCTTTAACCAGATCGACCCCGTGAATTTTATTTTCCTTGAGTTCAGCCCAAAACAAAGGTGTTCTACATTTACGCCCATATAGAGCCTCATAAGGCACCATCTTTAAACTCGACTGAAAACTATTATTGTAGGCAAATTCTATCAATGGGAGAAACTTTTCCCAACTGCCTTGAAATTCTAAAAAACAACATCTGAGCATATCCTCGAGTACTTGAATTAACCTCTCTGACTGACCATCAATTTGAGGATGAAAAGCTGTGCTAAAATTCAATCTTGTACCTAAGGCTTTTTGCTGCCTCTTCTAAAATCTGGATGTGAATCTCGGATCTCTATCCGATATAATCGATAAGGGAACTCTGTGAAGCCTTACTATTTATGAAACATACAAGTTTGCCAAATTTGTCGAGGGAGTAATCTACTTGTACGGGTATGAAATGGGCTGACTTCGTGAGTCAATCGACTACAACCCATATAGCATCCTTCTTTCTTGGTGACAACAGTAAACCCGTTACAAAATCCATGGTGATACAGTCCCATTTCCATGCGGGAATCAAAATGGGCTGAAGTAAACCCGAAGGTACTTGGTGTCCAGCCTTTACTTGCTGACAAATCGTGCACTTGGAAACAAATTCTGAAATATATTTCTTCATTTTTGGCCACGAATACTGTTACTTTGAATCATTATACATCTTAGTACTTCCTAGATGTACAGACAAACATCCATTATGTGCTTCATACAAAATTCTCTGAATCAACTCCTGTTTTCTCGGTATACAAACTCTATCTCTAAACATCAAGTATCCATCAAAATTAATCCGAAAGTCAGATTCAACATCTGGCTCGCACTAAGCTCTCTTGACTTGCAATTCACTATCTTATTTTTGAGCTTCTAGGATCTCGTGAAAAAACATTGGTCTAGCTCTCAACTCGGCTATAATAGAACCATCGTCAGATAAAGATATCCTGGAATTCAATGCCCTTAATGCAAAAAGGGACTTCCTGCTCAAAGCATCAGTGACTACATTCGCCTTTCCTGGGTGGTAGTAAATGACCAACTCATAGTCTTTTATCAACTCTAGCCATCTTCGTTGCCTTAAGTTCAACTCTTTCTGCGTTATCAAGTACTTCAGACTTTTATGATCAGTAAAAACCTAACATCTCTCACCATATAAATGGTGTCTCCAAATCTTCAAAGCGAAGACTATGGCAGCTAATTCTAAATCATGTGTCGGATAATTCTTCTCATGAGGTTTCAACTGTCTTGAGGCATAAGCAATCACCTTGCATTCTTGCATGAGTACACAGCCTAATCCGTTTAAGGATGCATCGCTGTAAATCACAAATTCTTTCCCTGACTGAAGTTGTACTAAAACTGGAGCTTCTGTCAACATTGCTTTCAACTTCTCAAAACTTTGTTGGCATCATTTTGACCACTCAAACTTCACATTCTTCTGTAACAGTAACAGTTTAGTCATCGGGGTTGCAATCATGGAAAACCCCTCGACAAATCGTCTATAATAGCCAGCTAGGCCTAGAAAATTTCTAATCTCAGAGATGTTCTTCGGTGGCTTCCAATCCATTATGGCCGAGATCTTATTTGGATCTACTCGGACTCCATCTTTCGAGTCAATATGTCCAAGAAATCCTACTTCCTTGAGCCAAAAATTGCTTTTACTGAATTAGGCATATAACTGAATTCCCCAAAGAATCTGTAGAACTGTCCGTAGGTGTTCAGCATGATCATTCTCATCTCGGGAATAAATCAGTATGTCGTCAATAAAAACGACTATAAACTTGTCGAGGTATGGTCTAAATATGCGGTTCATTAAATCCATGAATACTATTGGTGCATTGGTCAACCCAAAGGGCATGCCTAAAAATTCATAATGCCCATACCTCGTTCGAAGGGCAGTCTTGCACACATTTGAATCTTTTACTCTTAACTGGTAGTACCTTGATCTCAAGTCTTGTAACACCCCAAACCCGTCCTAGAAGTTAGGCCCGAATATGGCATGTCACAAAAAAAAACTTGTTTGAAAATTTCAGCCTCTTTGTTAAAACCCAAAACACTTGCGCAAATGTTAACTACTTGAAAATGTAATTATCTTTTAAGAAAAACCTTTTTGGTGGCGAAAACGTATTTGAAATAAACAATTTTCGAATAAATGATGTTTAGAAAGAGAGTTGCAGAAGTATTTTGAAATCGTTGCGGAAACTTAGATAAAATATAAGTATTTTTGAGACATTGATTGATGAGTCAACAATCAAATTAGTGAACTTTAAAACCGTGACTTTTGAAAATATTGTTTGATAGTTCGAGAAAATAACTTCTGTGTTAAAATATTTATAAAGTTTATTATGAAATTCATTTGTTAATCAATTTTGGAAAACCTTTATTTAAGTTTTAGAAAAATACTGCTTTAAAACAAATTAAGCAAAATAATAAGTATATCAACCATAAAGCAAATAACAAAATACTCCAGAGGCCTTATTACAACTTAAACCAATATAGCAAAATAATAAAATAAACGAAAATAGAAATTTAAAATTTAATAACACCATTTCTGAAGTATGGCCTCCACCGAGTCATCCATGGCCCAAGTCCACCTCGCAGAGCATTACCTACAGGGTTAAGAAAGAAGGGGAGAGTTACAAGAACTCAGTGTGAAATTTCCTTACCTTTGTTCACTGTGCCAAAATCTCATTAAGCAATTATTTGGGCCTAAGCCCACATACAATAATAATAATAATGTAATGAATATAACATGAATATGAAATGCAATTCCCAAACCAAACCTAGTTTTCCATCCGCTACACACCACCCGTACCAACCAACACACCTGTGGGGAGCTTTAGTCACCCACCCAGCCAACACACCAAATGTAGGCATTAAGCCATTTATAACAGATTATTTGTGGACAAGCCACCAGAATAACAAAATTTACGTGGCATAGCCACCATACAGATTGTGACAGAGTCACCAAATATGTGGCAAAGCCACCAAAATTATATAGCAAAGCTACCAAAACTTTTCTTCATCATTATCCCATCCCATGCAATTCATGTATATGCATCATACATATCAAATCATGATATTTACAAATATAATAACAATAAATAAAAATTCAGAAATTTATGACAAACAAATTGGCCCAATAACACTTTGCAAAATCGACCCATTAGAGCAATATATCAAATTGGCCCATTTTATCACATATCCATTCGACCCATTTAATCACATATCAATTCGGCCCATTTAGTCGCATATCAATTTGGCCCATTAATCAATATGTCCAATCGGCCCATAAGGCAATATGTCAATTCAGCCCATTAAGCAATATTATATTTCGGCCCTTTAGGGGCATTTCAATAATTCGGCAATTTTACCCACTAAGGGTATTTGATAATTCAAATTTATAGGGCATTTTCAGAATTGGTAATATTACCCACTAAGGGTAATTTGGTAATTTCATAATCCAGACTTAACTACTAATTTGGGCATAAAAATTTAAACTATCCATCTGTGTCGTACTGACTCAATTGACTATAACTTGAGTTAGGAAACTCAAAATCTAAATCCGTAAATTTTCCTTGAATTTTTCCAGAATTTTTGGCTTAACCATTTAGTATAGTTTATTCCTTAAATTTTCCCTTGTTTCACTATCCAACAATTCTGGCCTCTCCTTTCTTAATTTCAAATATCTCACTGTACAGTTTTCATATACTGCTCCCACTTGTTTCTATTTAAAATAAGATCACTCTTGGAATCCATACATATAAATTATATCCCATAATTAACTTTGTAAAATTTTATATAATTTTTTCAAGACAGATTAGGGAACCACGAAATCATTCAGAACCAGTCTCACTAAAATTAACATATCTCAGAATATAAAATTCTTTTTCCTTCTCCGTTTCTTCCTTGTCAAAATAGACACAGTAAAATTTTATTTGATATCTCATTCACTTTCAAATTCCATTTCTCCTATTTTTAGTGATTTTTAAAAAACACGTCACTGTTTCTAACTGAAACTGTTTTATTACAAAATATAATTACCACTACAATCATACGCACGCCCGAGTGATTACGGATGCCGATTTTTGGTTTTCTTCGATATTTTGACCGATTCACAGAATATTTCATATAAAATTTCAGAGAAGTGTGAGATTACACACTATTTCAGATATGTATACGGAAGGTACGAGATTACACACCTTATTACAGGATCCGTAACACGATACTCTTCGCGGCACCTAAAAGTACAATCGGTCAACAATTAGTCCAAACCCAATTTACCACTTCAACCAAATATTTCCATTGATTAACAATCTATATCACTTACCAAAATTTGAGTCTCTTAGTACGAGGGATAGATCGAGCGATTTAGTCCCTAAAAATATAATCGATTAGTCACAACCACTATCTCGTTAAGCAAAATAACCAGTCAACGAAAAGATCCAAAAAGAACCATGGTGAATCCCTTACCTTAACGATATTCATTCCGATTTCTAACGATTAAACAATAACTTCAGAAACTCTAAGTTTCGGCCTTCCACAATATTTCTACGGAGAAGAAAAGTTATTTCGTATGAGAGAATGTATGATGATGGTTTCGGTCAATGTGACCATCCCACACCAAGACATAGGTTCGGCATAAAGAGAAAGAATAAAAATAAAATGTTGAAATGGATCGTTTACCGATTGATCAAAGTATGAGTAGCAATATGGTTGAGAAGAAAATATGTATGAGATGAAAGATTCGGCTATAAAGAAATAGTGGACTCAATATTCGACTAAGGTGAAAAAATATTAGAGGGGAAGTGATTCTTGAAAGATTTTGCAAAAAGAAAAGAAGAAGAAGAATTAGAGAAATCATAGATTAGTTTCGATTTTCAAGAAGGATGAGTGAACAAAAGAAATGGTTTCAAAGATTGGGGTATAATCGGCAAGAAGAAAGAAATGGCTCTCCAAGTTGTGTAGATTCGGCAAGGAGAAGAAAAGGCGTTTGGGACAAAAGAAAAATGATACCAAAACATCAAGCATCAAATTGGCTATCATCCTATCTCCAAGCTGCCCACATTCATCCCCCCCAGGATAAGAGTTTGGCCACCCAAACTTTCCAAAACACCACCCACGAAATAAGCCTCTTGTCCCCCTTACTTACCTATTCCTTTTGATTCCTTTCCCTAACCTCAACCTTGCCTTATTCTTTTAGCCATCTTACCAAAAATAATGAAGTCCACCCTTGCCATAAATACTCCTTGACCGACACATTAAGGAAGGAAAGAAAAAAATAAAAGTCACAATGAACACAAATGGATTCGAACCTCTTCCCTCAAGGTAATACATGTGGTGCCATAACCTTTTTACTAATAGCTCACTTGTGCTAACCATTTACTCATTTATTTCCATAAGCTTTAAGGTCACTTACTCTCTCTCTCCTTAATAGGCTTAAACACAAAATTTTTCCTATAGCCAAACTTGAACCCAAAGCTTCCTAGGACCCCGTAAATTTCCAAAATCACCTTCCTAATAATTCAAACTTGAAATAATGTCATTCTCTTGTTCTCAAAAATTTTTTAAACAATCCTACGTCCAAGGCCCATTGGGCCCAATTCTTCTAGGCCCAATTTTGGGATGTTACAATTCTACCCTCCTTAAAGAAATTTCGTCCTCGAAATTTCCAATCAACTACTAAACGTACCGCTCAAATCACACCACTATGCTTTCGCTGTGCACTCTGATCTTATTAACACTAATGTACTTTTAACTTATTCTTAAATCCTCTTTCACACAACCAAAACATACCTGACTTGATGGTGATGAAACAATCTCGAGCCTTATGCTCCTTAGACCCGCATCTCAAACATGCTCCTAACCTCATCCAGCATTCTCCCAGATGACGCCTTCTGCAATAACCGCGAGCCGAAAAGTTTGCACGTGCCTTGACATGCTTCACAGAACAAAACTGTGACCCTAAAGAACCACGATCTCTTTTCTTCTTATAGTCCATGCACCCAACTCGAAGTGCCTCACTGATTCCTTTAACCTCTTCCAATACTTTCTTAACTATCTGAGTCAGCTCATCAACCTTAACTCGATCATGAGATCCAGTCTCAGCCACTGGCGATGCCAACGTCTCCCTTTTGGAAACA
This sequence comes from Gossypium rotundifolium, assembly GCA_025506655.1. NCBI lineage: Eukaryota > Viridiplantae > Streptophyta > Magnoliopsida > Malvales > Malvaceae > Gossypium > Gossypium rotundifolium. Next base: position 70,569,570 of record CP106734.1, read on the forward strand.
TGCCTCGGTGCCGAAGATCTAGCCCTAGCGCTTCAGCCTCTACCATGTCTACGTCCACAGCGTCCACGTCTTCTAGCGCTCATGTTCAGTAAGTCGATTTAATCTGATTAAGAGTTTTATGAATCTTTATGCTATTTCGATATTTATTAAACAATGTTTTATGAAACATAAGAAGCAAAGTTGTTTTCGCAAAACGCATCCTATGGTCTCAATCTCTATAGTTTCAGCTCCTAAAGCTAAAAGTTCTATAGTATTTCTACTATCATACCACAATAATCATAATATGAAAACATAAACTTACTTGACTTGGTGCCGGATACCTGTGGTGCCATACTTCCTTTAGAACATATATGTATAAATTAAACTTTCAAACAGCTTTGAAAACGTTTTTGAACCCAAACCACAGCTGAGTTTTGAAACTAGGCTCTGATATCATAAAATGTAACACATCAAATCCGGCCTAGAAGTTAGGCCCGAATCTGGCATGTCACAAAAAAAACTCGTTTGAAAATTTCAGCCTCTTTGTTAAAACCCAAAACACTTGAGCAAATGTTAACTACTTGAAAATGTAATTGTCTTTGAAGAAAAACCTTTTTGGTGGCAAAAACGTATTTGAAATAAACGATTTTCAAATAAGTGATGTTTAGAAAGAGAGTTGCAGAAGTATTTTGAAATCGTTGAGGAAACGTAGATAAAATACAAGTATTTTTGAGAGGTTGATTGATGAGTCAACAATCAAGGTAGTGAATTTTAAAACCGTGACTTTTGAAAATATTGTTTGATAGTTCGAGAAAATAACTTCCGTGTTAAAATATTTATAAAGTTTATTATAAAATTCATTTGTTAATCGATTTTGGAAAACCTTTATTTAAGTTTTTAGAAAAATTCTCGTTTAAAACAAATTAAGCAAAATAATAAGTATATCAACCATAAAGCAAATAACAAAATACTCTAGAGGCCTTATTCCAACTTAAACCAATATAGCAAAATAATAAAATAAACGGAAATAGAAATTTAAAATTTAATAACACCATTTCTGAAGTATGGCCTCCACCGAGTCATCCATGGTCCAAGTCCACCTTATGGAGCATTACCTACAGGGTTAAGAAAGAAGGGGGGTGAGTTATAATAACTCAGTGTGAAATCCCCTTACCATTGTTCACTGGGCCAAAATATCATTAAGCAATTATTTGGGCCTAAGCCCACATACAGTAATAATAATGTAATGAATATAACATAAATATGAAATGCAATTCCAAAACCAAACCTAGTTTTCCGTCCGCTACACACCACCATTACCAACCAAAGACACCTGTGGGGAGCTTTAGTCACCCACCCACCAACACACCAAATGTAGGCATTAAGCCATTTATAACAGATTATTTGTGGACAAGCCACCAGAATAATAGAATTTACATGGCATAACCACCAGACAGATTGTGACAGAGTCACCAAATATGTGGCAGAGCCACCAAAATTATGTAGCAAAGCTTCCAAAACTTCTCTTCATCATTATCCCATCCCATGCAATTCATGTATATGCATCATACATATCAAATCATGATATTTACAAATATAATAACAATAAATAAAAATTCAAAAATTTATGACAAACAAATTGGCCCAATAACACTTTGCAAAATTGACCCATTAGAGAATATATCAAATCAGCCCATTTTATCACATATCCATTCGGCCCATTTAATCACATATCAATTGGGCCCATTTAGTCACATATCAATTTGGCCCATTAATCAATATGTCCAATCGGCCCATAAGGCAATATGTCAATTCAGTCCATTAAGCAATATCGTATTTCGGCCCTTTAGGGGCATTTCGATAATTCGGTAATCTTACCCACTAAGGGTATTTCGGTAATTCAGTCCATAGGGGCATTTTCGTAAATTGGTAATATTACCCACTAAGGGTAATTTGGTAATTTCGCAGTCCAGACTTAACTACTAATTTGGGCATAAAAATTTAAACTGTCCATCTACGTCGTAATGACTAAATTGACTATAACTTGAGTTAAGAAACTCGAAATCTAAATCCGTAAATTTTCCTTGAAACTAGACTCATATATCTTCTTCCTACAATTTTTCTAGAATTTTTGGCTTAACCATTTAGTACAATTTATTCCTTAAAATTTCCCTTGTTTCACTGTCCAACGATTCTGATCTCTCCTTTCTTAATTTCAAATATCTCACTATACGATTTTCATATCCTTCTCCCACTTGTTTCTATTTAAAATAGGCTCACTAAGGAATCCATACATATAAATTATATCCCATATTTCACTTTGTACAATTTTATATGATTTTTCCAAGACAGATCAGGGAACCACGAAATTATTCAGAACCAGTCTCACTAAAGTTAATATATCTCAGAATATAAAATTTCTTTTCCTTCTCCGTTTCTTCGTTATCAAAATAGACACAGATTTTATTCGATATCTCATTAACTTTCTAATTCCCTTTCTCCTATTTTTTGTGATTTCTAAAAAACACGTCACTGTTTCTAACCGAAACCATTTTATTAGAAAATATAATTACCACTACGATCATACGCACGCCCGAGTGATTACGGATGCCGATTATTGGTTTTCTTTGGTATTTTGACCGATTCACAGAATATTTCACACAAAATTTTAGAGAAGTGTGAGATTACATACTATTTCAGATATGTATATGGAAGGTACGAGATTACACACCTTATTACAGGATCCATAATACGATACTCTTCGTGGCACCTAAAAGTACAATCGGTCAACAATTAGTCCAAACCCAATTTACCACTTCAACCAAATATTTCCATTGATTAACAATCTATATCACTTACCAAAAATCCGAGTCTCTTATTACGAGGGATATATCGAGCGATTTAGTCCCTAAAAATATAATCGATTAGTCACAACCACTATCTCGTTAAGCAAAATAACCAGTTAACGAAAAGATCCAAAAAGAACCATGATGAATCCCTTACCTTAACGATATTCGTTCCAATTTCTAACGATTAAATGATAACTTTAGAAACTCCAAGTTTTGTCCTTCCACAATATTTCTACGGAGAAGAAAAGTGATTGCGTATGAGAAAAGGTATGATGATGGTTTCGGTCAATGTGACCATCCCACACCAAGACATAGATTCGGCATTTAGATAGAATAAAAATAAAATGTTGAAATGGATCGCTTACCGATTGATCAAAGTATGAGTAGCAATATGGTTGAGAAGAAAATATGTATGAGATGAAAGATCCGACTATAAAGAAATAGTGGACTCAATATTCGGCTATGGTGAAAAAATATTAGAGGGGAAGTGATTCTTGAAAGACTTTACAAAAAGAAAAGAAGAAGAAGAAATAGAAAAATGATGGATTAGTTTCAGTTTTCAAGAAGGATGAGTGAACAAAAGAAATGGTCTCAAAGTTTGGGGTACAATCGGCAAGAAGAAAGAAATGGAATTTGCACACTCGAAGTTGTGTAGATTCGGCAAGGAGAAGAAAAGGAGTTTGGGACAAAAGAAAAATGATACCAAAAGATCAAGCACCAAATTGGCTATCATCCTAGCCCCAAGCCGTCCATATTCATCCCCCCTAGGATAAGAGTTTGGCCACCCAAACTTTCCAAAACACCACCCACGAAATAAGCCTCTTGTCCCCCTTACTTACCTATTCCTTTTGATTCCTTTCCCTAACCTCAACCTTGCCTTATTCTTTTAGCCACCTTACCAAAAATAATGAAGTCCACCCTTGCCATAAATACTCCTTGACCGATACATTAAGGAAGGAAAGAAAAAAAATAAAAGTCCCAATGCACACAAAGGGATTCGAACCTCTTCCCTCAAGGTAATACATGTGGCGTCATAACCTTTTTACTAATAGCTCACTTATGCTAACCATTTACACATTTATTTCCATAAGCTTTAAGGTCACTTACTCTCTCTCTCCTTAATAGGCTTAAACACAAAAATTTTCCTATTGCCAAACTTGAACCCGAAGCTTCCTAGGACCCCATAAATTTCCAAAATCACCTTCCTAATAAGTCCAACTTGAAATAATGCCATTCTCTTGGTCTCAAAAATTTTTTAAACACTCCTACGCCTAAGGCCCATTGGGCCCAATTCTTCTAGGCCCAATTTCGGGATGTTACAAGTCTATTTTTGAGAACACAATCGCTCCTTTCAATTAATCGAACAAATCATCGATCCTAGGTAATGGGTACTTGTTCTTTACTGTTACTTTATTAATCTGACGGTAATCGATGAATAATATCATGGTGCCATCTTTCTTTTTCACAAATAAAACTGGAGCACCCCATGGTGAACAGCTTGACCTTGGAAAACCCTTGTCAGTCAGTTCTTGCAACTGTAACTTCAATTCTTTCAACTCTGTTGGAGCCATTCTATAAGGAGTAATAGATATCGGTACTGTATTGGGAGCTAGCTCAATGCTGAACTCTACCTCTCTAACTGGCGGAAGTCCTAGTAATTGCTCAGAAAAAACATCCACGTACTCAGATACTATCGGCACTGACTCAATCTTCAGCTCTGTTTCTTTATCATTCATAACAAAGGCTAGATATGCTTCATACCCTTTTCTTAAACATTTCTGTGCCGTCATATTAGAAATCATTACCAGTAATCTATCATGTTCATCTGATTCTACATGAAGAATATCCCCATTTTCACATCTCATTTCAATATATTTCTTCCCACAATTAACTGTTACATTATGGGTAGTCAACCAGTCCATGCCAAGAATGAGGTCGAACTCATTAAATGGTAGCAACATAAGATTTGCTTTAAACCAATGACCTCTAATAATTAATGGAAAATCTTTACAAACTTTATCAACTAACACACTCTTGCCTAAAGGATTAGACACTTTAATCATAAATTCTGTAGAATCTATAGGCATACTCAAACCGGATACTAATTTCATGCAAAAGTTAGAGTCTGTGGATCTGGGATCTATTAAAGCAATAACTTTAACATCATGAAGAGAAAAGGTACCCTAATAACATCATGGGAAGATGCCTCTTCGCGAGTGCGAATGGCATAAGTCCTTGCAGGCGCTCTACCCTCGGGTCTCGCAGCCTGTTCTCTAGGGTCACCTCTTCCACTTGCCCCACTTCTCGGGTTCCTCTACAGTCTGCCTCTGACCATACTCTTGTATCTCGGGTTCTGAGCTCTTTCTTCTTTCATCATCTCTGGACAATCTTTTATACAGTGGCCTTTAGAACCACATCTAAAGCATGCGTTTTCATGTGCTCGGCATTCTCCAAGGTGACGTCTGTAACACTGTGGGCATTCAGGTCTGTCAGATCTAATATTCCCAACACTTGAAACTGAAATAGTCTGTGCTTTATTCCCTGAATACTATTTACTCTTGTCTTTCCTTGAAAGCCCAGTGGAAGTAGCAGATTGGGTAGGGAAATCTCTTGACTTTTTGGATGAAAATTGGAATGACTTATTCCACTGTCTCTTTCTAGAGTCACGAGACTCCATTTTTGACTTCTTCATCTCTTTTACTAGTTTTTTGGCTTTACAAGCCCTTTCTACTAGCACAACAAATTTTTTTAATTCTAGGAAAGCAACAAACAACTTGATGTCCTCATTTAATCCATCTTCAAATCTTTTACTCATAATGGCCTTAGTGGATACACATTCGCGAGCGTACTTGCTGAGTCGTACAAACTCACGCTCATAATCAGTTACTGACATCTTGCCTTGCTTCAACTCTAAAAATTCCTTCCTCTTCTGGTCTACAAATCTTTGGCTGATATACTTTTTCCTGAACTCTTCTTGGAAGAATTCCCATGTGACCTTTTCCCTTAGTACTACCGACACAAGGGTGTTCCACCATTGGTAAGCAAAGTCTCTTAAGAGAGATTACGCACTTCACGCATTCTTCAGGGGTGCATGACAGCTCATTAAATACCCTGATGGTATTTTCTAACCAGGATTCAGCTCTTTCCGAATCATCATCTTTTCTAGCCCAAAATTCTTCTGCTCCATGTTTCCTGATCCTATCAATTGGAGGTTTATCTCCTCTTACCACCTCTACTACTTGAGGGGCTATTGGGCGGAGTTGTGGAACAAAGTAGGGTGAATGAGGTCATGCATTCGAGTTCGCACGCATAAAACTCAGATACCATGTATTCATCATGTGGAGAAAGGCTTCTCTAGCCTCTTCTCCTCCTCTTTGACTCACCGTAGTGGGTATATTCACATTCTCGCTCGACACTGTCCCCTCAGCAGGAGCCGGCGCATTACTTTCTACATCATCTGCCACAACTTCTTCGGGATCCATTTACTATATGTATAAACATAATTTAAATAGTCAGGAGTCATCACACTATCATTATTAAAACATTATTATGTATGGCATGTATAGCTAGACTAATGCTCGTGCTACGTTAGTCCTAGATATAACTAAATGTAACACCCCATATCCAAGCCCGAGGCTAGGACTGGATACGAGACATTACCATGCTTGAACTCATTAAAACATACACTTATGGACTGTAAAATTTCGTTCCGAATTAAAAACTTCTCTATATTAGTCTTGTAACACCCTAAAAATCTGAGTATTTAAATTGGCATGATTTTGGTGTTTAGATTTTAAAGGAAAAATCTTTTCTTTTATTTTAGTGTTTATTAAAGTCCTAGAGAGGGTAAAGCATAAATTGGAGAAGAATAAAATTTATTATTGGGAATTTATTGAAGTGAAACAAAGGTGATTAAGACTTAAGCTAAATTATGTGCTTAAAGTGTCATAAAATGAGCATATGGCATGGTGGAGAATGGCGCATGGGTTCAAGTAAGAGGAAGAGGTTCGAATCCTTGTATAGCACCTAGATAAAATTTTGTTTTAATTTTCGCTCATGGCTATGAAGTGTCGGCAAGGGACATATAAGGAAGGTGTTGACCATGTATTTTTGGTTAGTGTATCAAGAGATTAAGGTAACAACTAACATATGGTATGGAATCAAAAGTTTAAGGAAAGATAGGGGGACATAAGGCACTTATCTAGGGAAAATTTGGAAAGAAATAATGGCCAATTGACCATAGGCTTTGACGGCAATATTGGTAGGGAGGAGAGCCAAAATTTTGTTAGTTGGCAAAATCTCATTCTTTTCTCTTTGGTTAACCTTTGCACTTTGTGCGAAATTTTATTCCTCTCCTTTCAATATCCCTATTTGGCGAATTTTTGCACTTGGTTAAGCCAAAGTTTTGTGACCATTTGGTCATCCCTTTTCTTATCTTGATAACCAATTCTTGTGCCTCTTTCTTCTTGTCGAAATCACCTATACCAAAATCAATTTCTTTTCTTTTTTCTTTGCCATGGCCGAATATACCAGCACCTAAAGTTCTTATTTTTCTTTTCTTTTCTTCTAATCTCCTTGAAATCAAAACATCATCACCATCATCCTCTCGTTCTTATACTATTTCTTTTCAATCGAAAATTCTCTCCATCTTCACTCTCTTGGCGAATGTTATTGTGCCTATAAGCCAAAAATTATTTTTCCATTCTTAATCATTTATAGCCTAATCTTCCATCAATTAAACATCATTCTTAATCTTGCTTTTCGTCCGTGGGAAGTAGGTAAGGTTTCTCTCCATTTTTTTTGATTTATTGATTAGTGATATTATGGCCGAATATCATAGGATTTTGAGAGTCTTTTGGATTGATATAGCATTCATACTAATAACGTTTATTTCGTTATTATTTAGTGCAATAACGGAGATTGGAATTCAAGTGATCGGAGAATCGTGGAAGCGTTGGAAACGTTTCATTTTGGTAAGGAAATCCTACTTTTAAATCTCTAGTATTATTGATATTATTTTAGAACTAACTAAATTCTTTTGGATCTTGAAGATCGTCAAGATAGGGAAGAAAAGGGCGGTGTTTAGTTATCGTAAGAGGGTGGATCGTAAATCCCCATTCAAGCGAAGAAGCGTTTTACAATCAGGATTTTCCACTTGGGTTGTGGGCCATCTTAGAAAGAAGTCCATTATTTGAAGTAGTACGAACCTCGAGCCGTTATCGTTGGTGGATTCTCGTGACTAGTGAATCGATAAGCGAAGGAAAACCGAAAATCAAGTGATTCAAAATCAAGAGGTAAGATTTTGGATCCATTAACAAATAAGATTATTTTTGCGAATTAAGTTGTCTAACGAATCGAAATATATTTTAGGTCCGAGGAGCGAGAAGGATAATACTCACGGTATCGAGGTGTGTAATTTCACCTCATTATTTTAGGGTTGTATGTCAAATTTCGGTATGGTAGAAAAATCGTAAAAACGACTAGATCGGTAAAAGCACAAAATTGATATTTTGACGAAATACGTAAAACGACTAAATCGTGAAAATTACGAAAACGCCTCAAGAAATTAATTGATATTATGAAAATTTGATGTTTTGTGAAAATGGTAGTAAATACTCTAGTTCGTGAAAATGGGCGTAAATACTCTAGTTCGTGAAAATGGGTAGTAAATACTCTAGTTCGTGAAAATGGGTCGTAAATACTCTAGTTCGTGAAAATGGGCCGTAAATACTCTAGTTCGATAAATTGGGCCATAAATACTCTAGTTCGTTAAAATTTAGCCAAAACGCTCTAGTTTGGTAAATGGGCCAAAGCCCACTAAATTGCTAAATGGATAAATTGCTATAATTATGGGCCAAATGAAATGTCATTGATAAAACCCACCATGTTATGTATTGATAATAAATTTTATATTTTTAAAGTACATGTATAATTGCATGGGTGGGATTTATGAAGAGAAGAATGGCCAGTTGCCACAATATCGGCTTATTGCCTCTAGTTCGGTGGCTCTGCCACAATATCGGCTTATTGCCTCTAGTTCGGTGGCTCTGCCACAATATCGGCTTATTGCCTCTAGTTCGGTGGCTCTGCCACAATATCGGCTTATTGCCTCTAGTTCGGTGGCTATGCCACAATTATAAAAGGCTTAATGCCTACGATTGGTGTGATGGCGGGGTGGGTTGACTTGATCCCCACAGGTGTGATGGTTGGTACGGGGGTGTTAGCGGATGGTTATTAGGTTTGGGTTGGGAATTTCATTTTTCATGCATTATTAATTATTTTAAATTCATGTTATATTGTTGAATTCTGGATTGGGCTCAAGCCCAACATAATATCTTGACAATCTGGCCCAATAATGGTGGTAAGTGAGTTACACACTGAGTTCTAAGTAACTCACCCCTTTAATTTCTTTCCATCTCAGGTAATGGAAACTGATGTGGACTTAATGAGGATGACTTCGTGGAGGCCATCTTGCTAAATAAGGGTTATTTAAATTCGAACTTTTAATTATTATTTTACTATTTTGGGATGTTGTAATAAATGGCCTCTATAAATAACTTATGGATTTTATGTGTGTTGGAATTTAAACTTTATTTGGGCTTTTAAAACATGGGTCATGTGATTTATGATGCTTTACTAAAATGAACTTGGGTTTTCAAAGTATAAGGAATTCTTTTATAAATAATTCTTTTCTTGCTAACTCTTTAACAAATTTCCTAACGGTTTTAGATAATACAATGATTTTCAACTAATGATTTTAAATATTTATCAAAATCTAATACTCTACAAATTTTAAACTCCGTAAACAATATTGTAGTTTTTCAACTCATTAAGGATTTAAGAATAGTTCGAATCATGTAACAAACCAAATCTAGTCTCAACGCATAGACCGGGTTTGGGGTGTTACATTTAGTGGTATCGAGCCGGTTTCAAAAACTTACTGTGGTTTGGGTTCAAAATAATTTTTGTATGAAAATGCTCAATGGTATTTTAAAGATCGAGATGGCACCACAAGCATCCGCAACAAGTCAAGTAAGTATATCTTGCTTAAATGATTACTATGATATGATCATAGGAATACTCTAGAACTTCTAGTTTTAGATGTGAAAAGCGTAGAGATTGAGACTATAGGACACGTTATAAAAACAACTTTATATCTCAAATCTCATAAAATATCGTTAATAAACACGAAACAAAATTACGATTCATAAAACTTGTAATCGATAAGCGAACAAGCAATCATGAGTACAAGAGGGCGTGGTCGTGGACGCAGTAGACGTGGCGTGGTAGAGGCCGAGGTGCTACTACCAAGCACCAAATCATATGCAAGTGGGCGACCTGCGTCAATAGAAAGTGAGACCGGATCACGCGATCACATGGAAGAAGATCATGCATTGACTCAAGCAATGCTACGAGTCTTGGAAAGGGTCATTGGAACTAGAATTGGGCCAACAACTCGTGGGTCAATTTCAGAGCGACTTAAGGCGAATAATGCTGAAGTTTTCGAGGAGTCTCGTGTAGCTCCAAATGTGGCGAATCTCGGCTCGAAGTCGTGGAACGGATTATGGATGATATGGAATGCACGTGAGCAAAAAGCGAGAGGGCTGTATCCTTATTGAGAGATGAGGCGTGTCGGTGGTGGCTCACTGCTCGAGAGGGCACAAGCCGCACCGATTAACCGGGAATTCTTTAAAGCCGCCTTCCAAGGAAAATACGTCGAACGAGCTATGTTGATGCTCGAAGGAAGGAATTTCGAATCTTGTCCAAGGAAGTAAGACCGTGGCAAGATATGAAGTCGAAGTTTTACGTCGAGCCGTTATGCGGGACAATTGTAGCAATGATCATGAGCGTTGTGTACGTTTGAGGATGGACTTAATGATGAGTGAGGGTTACGATTGCTCATGACAAGTTAGAAATTTTTCGACTCTTGTGGAGAAGGCCAAAATAGCCAAGAGGCTAAGAACTCGAACAGCGAGCGAGAAAGATCCCAAAACAAGAGAGAGACACAATCTGGTTCTTCCAAGAGATTCGGAAGAAACCCCGAAATGATGAATCGGTTCAAAGCGTAACCCCAGAGCAAATAATCGAAGTCGAGATTATCGAGTGTGGGAAAAGGCATTTTGGGAATCTTTGGAGGAAAGCGGTGCATGCTACAAATGCGGTTCAATGGAACATCAAGACAAAAGTTGTCCTCGACGAATGGATACGACTCAAGAAGTCCGTAATAATGATGCACAATGGCGTGGGTAATCGCAGCCACCGAGAGGTCGTGGACCAGTCGTGGTGGTAATGGGGCTGGTCGTGGTCAAGGTGCACCGGTCGAGGCAATGGTAATAGAGAAATGCGATGCAAGACGGCTGATGTCGGTCTATGCGATTAGACGCCATGAGGACGGCAATGCACTGATGTGATAACTGATGCGTTCTTCATTTTGATGTACTGTTATTGCCTTAATAGATATTGGCTCTACTCATTCATATGTATCTAGTGCCATATCCGGAAATCAATTTAGAATCAAATTATCGAAAATGAGATGACGATGAATCAGTCCTTTAGAATGATCGATGCTATTAATAAAATATTTAAAGACGTACCCTTAAAATCCAAGAGGAAGTATTCTTAGCAAATTTGATGGAACTACCTTTCGTGAGTTCGATCTCATTCGGGCATGGATCGTTGGTTAACCATCTAGCGCAATTGGACCGTGTCTTGAAAAGCGAATGACAATGAAGGACCGGATGATAAGGAAATCATAATGATTGGTGAACGAAAGAACTATCGGCAAATGTGGTATCTGCATTAAAAGCGGAGAAGTTGGTGCGGAAAGGGTACGAGCATTCCTAGCCTTTATCGTGCTTTGGATGCCAAGGAATTATCCGTGAATGATGTGAGGACGGTGAAGGAATTTCCGATGTATTTCCCAAGAACTTCGGCATACCTCCGGATCGGAAGTAGAATTTGGCATTGAGCTTTTGCAGGACGGCTCCAAAGTCCATTGCTCCCTATAGAATGGCACCAAGGAGTTGGCTGAGCTCAAAGCTCAAATTCAAGAATTGCTGGATCGGGGATTCATTCGACCAAGTGTGTCTCCGTGGGGAGCACCAGTTTTGTTCGTCAAGAAGAAGGATGGATCGATGCGTATGTGCATTGACTACAGGCAGTTGAATAAATTGACGATCAAGAATCGGTATCCTCTGCCGAGAATTGACGACTGTTCGATCAATTGAAAGGAGCTTCGATTTTCTCAAAATTGATTTAAGGTCGGGTTATCACCGACTTAAGGTGAAAGAAGCGGACATCTATAAGACAGCATTTCGGACACGTTACGGACACTATGAGTTTGTAGTGATGCCGTTTGGATTAACCAATGCACCAGCTGCATTTATGGACATGATGAACCGAGTCTTCCAACCATATTTAGACCGGTTTGTGGTAGTGTTCATAGATGATATATTGGTTTATTCGAGAAATGAGGAGGAACATGACCAAAGATTTGCGGATAGTATTACAACTACTTCGTGATAAGCAATTGTATGCCAAATTTGGTAAATGCGAATTTTGGCTAAAGGAGGTGACTTTTCTTGGTCATGTAGTATCACCAAGGAATAAGGGTAGATCCTCGGAAAATTGAGGCTATTCGGATTGGAAACCACCAACATCAATAGTGAAATTGGAGTTTCTTAGGCTTGGTGGATACTATAGACGCTTTGTAGAGGGTTTTCGTTGATTGTTGCACCCTAACTAAATTGTTGCGTAAAGGAGTTCCAGTATATCCGACCGAAAAGCAGCAAGAGAGTTTCGAGAAATTGAAGAAGATCTGTGAAAGCTCCAGCTTTTGATTCAAATGAGGCCTAAAAGAATTCACTGCTTATTGTGATCGTCTCACACGGGTCAGGTTGTGTGTTGATGCAAAATGGAAAGGTGGTGGCTTATGCTTCTCGTCAATTGAGGCCACACGAAGTAAACTACCCTACTCATGATTTGGAGTTAGCTGCCGTTGTCTTTGCTCTAAAGATTTGGAGGCACTATCTCTATGGTGAGAAGTCCATAATCTACACGGATCACAATAGTCTTAAATACCTCCTTACCGGAAGGAGTTGAATTTAAGACAAAGAAGATGGGTAGAATTGTTAAAAGATTATGATTTCTCCATCGAATACCATCCCGGAAAGGCTAACGTGGTAGCCGACGCGTTAAGTCGGAAGGCGGTATCTCAATTAAGAGCTCTATTTGCCCATTTGAGTCTCAGACGAGGATGGCGGTTTGTTAGCGAACTACGGTGAAGCCTCCGTGGTGGAACAAATCAAGGAAAAACAGACATCGATGAGAAGTTGGGACCCTTACTTGACAAGTTGAAAATGGTGAAATTGAAGATTTTGGAATAAACACCGAGGGTGTGTTGTGCTTTCGAGGAGAGTATGCATGCCTAAGGATCTAGATTTGAGGCAATCGATTCTACGGAGGCGCATAGTAGCCCTTATGCTATGCATCCGGAGGAAATAAGATGTATCGAGATCTCCGTGAATGATATTGGTGGCGGTGGTTGAAGCGTGAGATTACAGAGTTTGTGGGAAAATGTTTGACTTGTCAGCAAGTGAAGGCAGAACACCAATTACCGTCTGGATTGTTACAACCGATAAAGATTCCTCTTTGGAAATGGGAGAGGATAACTATGGATTTTGTTAGTGGGTTACCGTTAACACCTACTAAGAAAAATTCCGTTTGGGTAATTGTTGATCGGTTGTCGAAGACTGCTCATTTCTTGCCAGTTCGTACGGATTATTCTTTGCAGAAGTTGGCGAAACTTTACGTATCCGAAATTGTGAGGTTACATGGGGTACCTGTATCTATTATATCGGATAGGGACCCTAGGTTTACATCACGATTCTGGAAAGCTCTGCATGAAGCCTTGGGAACAAAGTTGAATTTCAGTACGGCTTTTCATCCTCAGTCTGATGGTCAGTCGGAAAGAGTAATTCAGATATTGGAAGATATGTTAAGAGGATGTGTAATCGACTTCAGGGGTAGTTGGGAGGATTATCTACCACTGGCAGAATTTGCGTATAACAACAGCTATCAGTCTAGCATTCAGATGGCACCTTACGAGGCATTGTATGGTCGTAAGTGTCGCTCTCCTATTTGTTGGACTGAGTTGGGCGAAAGATAGATGTTAGGTCCTGAGATGATATCTGAGACCGAGGATAAGGTAAAAGTTATTCGAGCACGGTTGAAAGAAGCCTCGATAGATGTAAGTCGTCGCAGATCCGAAGCGGAGGGACATCGAGTATAGTGTGGGAGATCGGGTTTTCTTGAAGGTATCTCCTTGGAAAAAGATCTTGATTCGGAAGGAAGGGCAAGCTAAGTCCTAGATATATTGGACCTTATCGTGTCTTTGAAGCGTGTTGGTCCATGGCATATCGATTGAGTTACCTCCTGAGTTAAATCAAATTCACAATGTCTTTCATGTTTCCATGTTGAGGCGTTATAGGTCGGATCCTTTGCACATTATACCGGTAGAAGAATTGAGTGAATTCAGATTTGTCCTTTGAAGAAGAACCGGTGGAAATCCTAGACCGAGATGTCAAGGTACTAAGGAAGAAAACCGTGCCGTTAGTTAAAGTTCTATGGCGTAACCACGAGTGGAAGAAGCTACGTGGGAGCCAGAGGATGCAATTCGGCAACAATACCTCACCTTTTTCAACTGTAAATTTCGAGGACGAAATTTTCTTTAAGGAGGTAGAGTTGTAACACCCTAAAAATCTGAGTATTTAAATTGGCATGATTTTGGTGTTTAGATTTTAAAGGAAAAATCTTTTCTTTTATTTTAGTGTTTATTAAAGTCCTAGAGAGGTAAAGCATAAATTGGAGAAGAATAAAATTTATTATTGGGAATTTATTGAAGTGAAACAAAGGTGATTAAGACTTAAGCTAAATTATGTGCTTAAAGTGTCATAAAATGAGCATATGGCATGGTGGAGAATGGCGCATGGGTTCAAGTAAGAGGGAAGAGGTTCAATCCCTTGTATAGCACCTAGATAAAATTTTTGTTTTAATTTTCTGCTCATGGCTATGAAGTGTCGGCAAGGGACATATAAGGAAGGTGTTGACCATGTATTTTTGGTTAGTGTATCAAGAGATTAAGGTAACAACTAACATATGGTATGGAATCAAAAGTTTAAGGAAAGATAGGGGACATAAGGCACTTATCTAGGGAAAATTTGGAAAGAAATAATGGCCAATTGACCATAGGCTGGACGGCAATATTGGTAGGGGAGGAGAGCCAAAATTTTGTTAGTTGGCAAAAATCTCATTCTTTTCTCTTTGGTTAACCTTTGCACTTTGTGCGTAAATTTTATTCCTCTCCTTTCAATATCCCTATTTGGCGAATTTTTGCACTTGGTTAAGCCAAAGTTTTGTGACCATTTGGTCATCCCTTTTCTTATCTTGATAACCAATTCTTGTGCCTCTTTCTTCTTGTGCCGAAATCACCTATACCAAAATCAATTTCTTTTCTTTTTCTTTGCCATGGTCGAATATACCAGCACCTAAAGTTCTTATTTTCTTTTCTTTTCTTCTAATCTCCTTGAAATCAAAACATCATCACCATCATCCTCTCGTTCTTATACTATTTCTTTTCAATCGAAAATTCTCTCCATCTTCACTCTCTTGGCGAATGTTATTGTGCCTATAAGCCAAAAATTATTTTTCCATTCTTAATCATTTATAGCCTAATCTTCCATCAATTAAACATCATTCTTAATCTTGCTTTTCGTCCGTGGGAAGTAGGTGAGGTTTCTCTCCATTTTTTTGATTTATTGATTAGTGATATTATGGCGAATATCATAGGATTTTTGAGAGTCTTTTGGATTGATATAGCATTCATACTAATAACGTTTATTTCGTTATTATTTAGTGCAATAACGGAGATTGGAATTCAAGTGATCGGAGAATCGTGGAAACGTTGGAAACGTTTCATTTTGGTAAGGAAATCCTACTTTTAAATCTCTAGTATTATTGATATTATTTTAGAACTAACTAAATTCTTTTGGATCTTGAAGATCAAAGATAGGGAAGAAAAGGGCGGTGTTTAGTTATCGTAAGAGGGTGGATCTGTAAATCCCCATTCAAACGAAGAGCGGTTTCGCATCAAGGATTTTCCACCGGGTTGTGGGCCATCTTCCGAAAGAAGTCCATTATTTGAAGTAGTACGAACCTCGGAGCCGTTATACGTTGGTGGATTCTCGGCGGCTAGTGAATCGATAAACGAAGGAAAACCGAAAATCGAAGTGATTCAAAATCAAGAGGGTAAGATTTTGGATCCATTAACAAATAAGATTATTTTTGCGAATTAAGTTGTCTAACGAATCGAAATATATTTTAGGTGCCGAGGAGCGAGAAGGGATAATACTCACGGTATCGAGGTGTGTAATTTCACCCTCATTATTTTAGGGTTGTATGTCAAATTTCGGTATGGTAGAAAAATCGTAAAAACGACTAGATCGGTAAAAGCACAAAAATTGATATTTTGACGAAATACGTAAAAACGACTAAATCGTGAAAATTACGAAAACGCCCTCAAGAAATTAATTGATATTATGAAAATTTGATGTTTTGTGAAAATGGGCCGTAAATACTCTAGTTCGTGAAAATGGGCCGTAAATACTCTAGTTCGTGAAAATGGGCGTAAATACTCTAGTTCGTGAAAATGGTAGTAAATACTCTAGTTCGTGAAAATGGGCCGAAATACTCTAGTTCGATAAATTGGGCCATAAATACTCTAGTTCGTTAAAATTTAGCCAAAACGCTCTAGTTTGGTAAATGGGCCAAAGCCCACTAAATTGCTAAATGGATAAATTGCTATAATTATGGGCCAAATGAAATGTCATTGATAAAACCCACCATGTTATGTATTGATAATAAATTTTATATTTTTAAAGTACATGTATAATTGCATGGGTGGGATTTATGAAGAGAAGAATGGCGATTGCCACAATATCCGCTTATTGCCTCTAGTTCGGTGGCTCTGCCACAATATCGCTTATTGCCTCTAGTTCGGTGGGCTTTCGCCACAATATCGGCTTATTGCCTCTAGTTCGGTGGCTTCGCCACAATATCGACTTATTACCTCTAGTTCGGTGGCTATGCCACAATTATAAAAGGCTTAATGCCTACGATTGGTGTGATGGCGGGGTGGGTTGACTTGATCCCCACAGTGTGATGGTTGATACAGGGGTGTTAGCGGATGGTTATTAGGTTTGGGTTGGGAATTTCATTTTTCATGCATTATTAATTATTTTAAATTCATGTCATATTGTTGAATTCGGATTGGGCTCAAGCCCAACATAATATCTTGACAATCGGCCCAATAATGGTGGTAAGTGAGTTACACACCGAGTTCTAAGTAACTCACCCTTTAATTTCTTTCCATCTCGTAATGGAAACCGATGTGGACTTGGTGAGGATGACTTCGTGGAGGCCATACTTGCTAAATAAGGGTTATTTAAATTCGAACTTTTAATTATTATTTTACTATTTTGGGATGTTGTAATAAATGGCCTCTATAAATAACTTATGGATTTTATGTGTGTTGGAATTTAAACTTTATTTGGGCTTTTAAAACATGGGTGTGATTTATGATGCTTTACTAAAATGAACTTGGGTTTTCAAAGTATAAGGAATTCTTTTATAAATAATTCTTTTCTTGCTAACTCTTTAACAAATTTCCTAACGGTTTTAGATAATACAATGATTTTCAACTAATGATTTTAAATATTTATCAAAATCTAATACTCTACAAATTTTAAACTCCGTAAACAATATTGTAGTTTTTCAACTCATTAAGGATTTAAGAATAGTTCGAATCATGTAACAAACCAAATCTAGTCTCAACGCATAGACCGGGTTTGGGGTGTTACAAGTCTAATCATACATTTTATGGGCCTACGAGGCCTTAAGCACATATCTAAAAAATTTCAGAACTTAATCGAAACCTTCCTTTAAAGCAGGGGTCATACGCCCATGTGGCTTGGGACACGCCCGTGTACCCCTTGACACGCCCATGTTTTCAACCGTGGGGAGCTACTAACTATTTTCACACGGCCTGAACACGCTCGTGGGCTTAAACCGTGTGATAAACCTTGATATACTGACTTGATCCACACGGTATGGGCACACGCCTATGTTCAAACCATGTATTCTACACGGCTCATACACATGGCCGTGGGGTTGTACCGTAGCCTATCCTGATTAATAATAATAAGGTGCAGGGTTTACATGGCCTAGACACATGCCTGTGTGTCTAATCGTATGAGCACTTAGAGGCTATATACTAAGCCATTTGCCACCCTGAAATCAAAATCAAACCAATACATTTCAAAAACTATACAACATGCTTCATTGAATACAACAACATACATATAACCAATTTTGGCTAACCACTTTGCCATATACAAAAGAATAATGGTTTGATAACCTATACAATGGCCCTTCTTAAAACATGTTCTCAAAATGAATACTTCCTATACATGTCATACTTAGTAAAATAAATTGGCTATACCAAAATAAGGATTGATAGTGTACTACGAGCTCTGACTCCAATGATCCACAGTTAGCTTAGCGGGACTACATAGAAAAAAAAATTAAAGACGTAAGCATTTAGCTTAATAAGTTTGCATGTAAAACACAGGTTAACAAACTTGCTTAATATAAACCATTTGACATAACAATGGTATCATAATTTCAGCTTTAGAGCTTACTTACTCATACGGATCCTCACATGTCTCATGCTACTTACTATCCTCATACTTGTAAGGTAAACATGGTGCCTGTTTAACTTGATCACATTGATCAACATACTTTAATTTAATAATCATGATCTCTAATTCATCATTCATAACATAAATAATACTCAATTTCAACTTGGTAATATCTTTGCTTACTTAGTTTCTTGTTATCTCATTTTAACTTTACTCATTTGCTCGATGAATTTCTGCGAATAACTGAGGATTCTAAATCTCTTGCCATGATCTTAATACCAAAGCCATATTCTAAATATGGACTTACATGAAATATCTCTTCTTGCATCAATGCCAAGCTTGCCTTGGACTTACATGATATCTCTGTTCAATGTCAAGCTTGTCTGGGACTTACATGATATCTCTGCTCAATGCCGAGCTTGCCTTGGACTTACATGATATATCCGTTCAATGCCAAGCTTGCCTTGGACTTACATGATATCTTTGTTCAATGCCAAGCTTGCCTTGGACTTACATGATAACTTGTTCATACTTAATCACATTGATTTCTTTATTTAACAAACATTAAACATTCCATGATAACAATGTACATTATACTAAGCAATTTAATGAAAGAAATCATAAAGCTTAGAAATCATACAAACTTACCTTAATATGCAAAATGTATGTAGTGAGTCCTTGACGTTGTTCTTGCCTCGGTTTCGATCCGGGCTTCATTTTTCTTGATCTATAATCATAAATAGATGATTTAATAAGCATATTGACTAAATTGACTAATAACTCATTCTTTGGCAAAATTATTATTTTGCCCCTATACTTTCTCATATTTACACTTTTGCCCCTAGGCTCAAGAAAATGATTTTTATACAACTTTCTTAAACTACATGCTTAGCTGATTAATAGTTTCAACTATAGCAATTATCAATTCTCACAAAATCACACATGTATGACCAAATTTAAGATTTTCACAATCAAGTCCCTATATGTATTTTCATGGAAAATCATTTAACAAAAGATGTTTCTACTACATCAAGCTTTCATAATCTTCCATAAAACATCAAAATACATGCATGTCATACATGACCACATTTTTGAACATCCATTATATCTCATCAAATAGCTAAAAATAGCTTATTCACGCTACCAGGACTTCAAAAATATGAAGAATATCAAAAATCGGGCTTAGGAGCACTTACTAACAAGCTTGGAAAATTGAAAGAGCCCTAACAATGGCTATTGGAATTTTTGGCAGCTTGGGGAATAAGATGAATGGATTTTTGTCATCTTTTTCCCATTTTAATCATTTCTTAGGCAAATGACCCAAATGCCCCTCTTTTTAAAAATTTCCATAAAACGATCTCATGACCAATTTTTTCCAAAAATTAAATTTTGGGGAAATTGCTATCTAGGGGTTCATAATTATTATTTTAAAGATATTTCGTACAAAAAGCTTCTAGAAATTCATATTTTGCAACTTTAGTAATTTAGTCCTTTTGGACCATTCAACAACAATTTAGTGAAATTGCTTCATGAAATTTTCATACTAGCATGCCAACATGACATAAACCTTAAAACTAATAATTTCATCTCGATTTCGTGGTCTCACACCACTATTCTGACTAGGCCCAAAATTGGGCTATTACAGTGATTGCTTATGCCTCAAGACAGTTGAAGCCTCATGAAAGGAATTATCTGACGCATGATTTAGAGTTGGCTACCATAGTCTTTGCTTTGAAGATTTGGAGACACCATTTATATGGTGAAAGATGTTGGATTTTTACTGATCACAAAAGTTTGAAGTACTTTATGACGTAGAAAGAGTTGAACTTGAGGCAACGGAGATGGTTAGAGTTGATAAAGGACTATGAGTTGGTCATTGTCTACCATGCAGGAAAGGTGAATGTGGTTGCCGATGCGTTGAATCTAACTTTTGGATTAATTTTGATGGATATTTGATGTTTAAAAATAGAGTTTCTGTACTAAGAAAAGAGGAGCTTATTCGGAGAATTTTGTATAAGGCACGTAATAAATGTCTATCTGTTAATCCGGGTAGTACCAAGATGTATAATGACTTGAAGTAATTGTATTGGTGGTTGAGAATGAAGAAAGATATTTCAGAGTTCATTTCAAGATGTTTGATTTGTCAGTAAGTAAAGGCTAAACACCAAGTACCTTCGGGTTTGCTTCAATCAATTATAATACCCGAGTGGAAATGGGACTGTATCACTATGGATTTTGTAACGGGATTACCATTATCACCCAGCAAGAAAGATGCTATATGGGTTGTAGTTGATAGACTCACGAAGTCAGCTTATTTCTTACATGTACGAGTTGACTACTCACTCAATAAGCTGGCAAACTTGTATGTTTCTGAAATAGTAAGACTGCATGGGGTTCTTTTGTCAATCATATCGAATAGAGATCCGAGATTCACCTACAGATTTTGGAAGAAGTTGCAAGAAGCCTTGGGTACAAATTGAGTTTTAGCACAACTTTTCATCCTCAAACTGACGGTCAGTCGGAGAGATTAATTCAAGTACTCGAGGATATGCTTAGATGTTGTATTCTAGAATTTCGAAGTAGTTGGGAAAAGTTTCTCCCATTGGTAGACTTTGCCTACAATAATAGCTTTTAGTCGAGCTTGAATATGGCGCCTTATGAGGCTCTATATGGGCGTAAGTGCAGAACACCTATATTTTGGACTGAACTCAAAGAAAACCAAATCCACGGGGTTGATTTGGTTAGAGAAGCTGAAGAGAAAGTGAAAGTGATACGAGAATGTTTAAAAGCTACATCAGATAGACATAAATCTTATTCAGACCTAAAGAGAAGAGAGATAGAGTATCAAGTCGGGGATAAAGTTTTCTTGAAAGTGTCACCTTGGAGAAAAGTTCTCAGGTTTGGCCGAAAAGGCAAGTTAAGTCCACGTTTTATTGGACCATTTGAGATTACTAAGAAAGTTGGGTCAGTAGCTTACAGATTAGCTTTGCCATTAGAGCTAGAAAAAATACATGATGTGTTTCACGTGTCAATGTTGAGATGCTACCAATCAGATCCTTTACATGTAATTACCCCGTTAGAGATAGAGATTCATCCCGGCATGACTTATGATGAAGAACCAATCAAGATTTTAGCTCGGAAAGTCAAACAACTAAGAAATAAAAGTATTGCTCTAGTGAAAGTATTGTGGCAAATGCATGGGATACAGGAAGCTTCATGGGAACCAGAAAAGAGCATGATAAACTAGTACTCGAACTTATTTGCTGGTAAGATTTTCGAGGATGAAAATCCCTAAGAGGGAGTAAGTGTAACAGCTTGATTTAGGGCCTAGTCAGAATAGTGGTGTGAGGCCACGAATCTGAGTGAGGCCACGAATTTGAGGTTAATTTATGAGTTTTTAAGGCTTATGCCATGTTTGCATGCTAATGTGAAAGTTTCATGAAGCAATTTTGTTAAATTGAGGTTAAATGGTCCAAAAGGACTAAATTGTAAAAGTTGCAAAATATGAGTTTCTAGAAGCTTTTTGTATGAAATAGCTTTAGAATATCAATTAGAAGTCCTTAAATAGAAATTTTCCCAAATTATAATTTTTAGACAAAAGTAGACATGAGTTAGTAAAATTGAAATTTTTAAAGAGAAAGGCATTTTAGTAATTTGTCTAATAAATGATTAAAATAGGAAAAAGATGACAAAAATCTATTCATCTTCTTCCTCACATTGCCAAAAATTTGGAGACTCCATAGATAGGGTTCTTCAATTTTTTTTAAGCTTGCTAGTAAGCTCATCTTAGCGCCGTTTTTAATATTCTTCGTATTTTTAAAGTTCTCGTATTATGAATTATCTATTTTTAGCTATAAAATAAGCTAAGATGCATGTTCAAAAATCTACCCATGAATGAAATTCTTGTTAAATGATGTTTTATGGAAGTTTATGAGAGTTTGATGTTAGATAAACATCTTTTTCTAAGTGAATTTCATGAAAAATGATAGTATGGACTAATTTGTAATAGTTATGAAAATTGGTCATACATACTAGAAATAGTGAGAATTGATAATTGTTATGGTAGAGATAATGAATCAGCCAAGCATGAAGTTTAAGAAAGTTGAATGAGAATTATTTTACGAGCCTTGGGGCAAAAGCACAAATATGAGAAATTATAGGGGCAAAATAATAATTTTTTCAAATTATGAGTAATGAGTCAATTTTGTCAATGTGATTATTAAATGAACTATTTATGATTATAGATCAAGAAAAACAAAGCCCGGGTCGAAACCAAGGCAAGAACAACGTTGAGGACTAAATTGCATATCTACATACATTTTGTATATTGAGGTAAGTTTGTATGATTTCTAAGCTTTATGATTTTTATCATTGAATTGCTTAGTATAATGTACACTATTTTCATGGAATGTTTAATGTTATGTTAAACAAAGAAATCAATGAGATTAAGTATGAGCAAGTCTCGATTGACGATGAATTTCCCAGGATACTCGATCTACCACATGAGATAAGAAAGTCCGTATAAGACCAAACCAAGGCATGGCATCGGTAATCAAGCACAGATATCATGTAAGTCCAAGGCAAGCTTGGCATTGAACAGATATCATGTAAGTCCAAGGCAATCTTGGCATTGAACGGATATCATATAAGCCCAACACAAGCTTGGCATTGAACAGATATCATGTAAGTCCAAGGCAAGCTTGGCATTGAAAAGCTATTAAGAGAAAGAGATCCCATGTAAGTCCAAGCCAAGGCATTGCATTGGTGAGAACAAGAAAGACTTCGTATAAGTCCATGTCAAGACATGGCCTCGAAACCAAGATGAGATATGCCATATAAGACTGTATCTAGGGTATGGCTTTGGTATCAAGTTCGTGGGAAGAGATTTTGTATCCTCGGTTATTCGCAGAAATTTATCGGGCAAATGAGTAAAGTTAAAATTAGATGACAAGAAAGATAAGTAAGCAAAGCTATTATCAAGTTGGAAATGAGTATTATTCATGTTATAAATGATGAAGGAAAGATTATGATTATCATGTTAAAGTATACTGATCAATGTGATCAAGTGATACAGGTACCTTATTTATCCCATGGAGATGAGACTAGTAAGTATCATGAGATATGTAAGAATCAGTATGATTAAATAAGCTTTATAGATGAAATCTATGATACCATTGTTTATAATAAATGGTTTATATTAATCAAGTATGTTGCTATGTGCATTATATGCAAACTTACTAAGCTAAATGCTTATGTCTTTTATTCTTTCTTTCTATGTAGTTCCGCCAAACCAATCTCGTGGATCATCGTCATCGGAGCTCGGAGCACACTATCAATCACTATTTTGGTATAGCCAAGTTATGTTGCTAAGTATGGCATGTATAGGAAGCATTTCATTTTGAGAGTATGTTCTAAGAAGAGCCAAAGTGTTGGCTATTAAGTTTATTATTCTTTTGTTTATGGCTAAGTGATTGGACAAAATTGACTAAGTATGTATGTTTATTGAGATCAATGAAGCATGTAGTAATGTTTATGAAAAATGTATTAAATTGAGCATGAGTTTGGTCGTGATTTCAAGGTGACAATTGGCTTGGTAAATAGCCTCTAAGTGTCCACACGGTTAGACACACGGGCGTGTGTCTAGGTCGTGCGTACCCTGCACCTTAGTGTTTTAGTCAGAATAGGCCACGAGCAAATCCCACGGTCGTTTGTTTAGGTTGTGTGCGATACACGGTCAGAACATGGGCGTGTGCCCCAGACCGTGTGACAAAGTCAGTATATCAAGGTATAGCACATGGTTTACATCCACAGGCATGTCAAGGCCGTGTGTAATTAGTCAGTGTCGACCACGGTTGGAAGACACGGGCATGTGTTAGGGGTACACGGGCGTGTCCCAAGACACACGAGCGTGTGACCCCTATTTTAAGGAAAAGTTTTCATTTGAGTTCTGGAAGTTTCCAGATACGTGTTTAAGGCCTTGTAGGCCCATGAAATGTATGATTAGACTAAGAAAGAGAAGTTTTTAATTCGAAACAAAATTTTATAGCCCGTAAGTACATGTTTTAAGTGAGTTCAAGCATGGTAATGTCCTGTATCCAGTCTTAGCAATGGACTCGGGTATGGGGTGTTATAATAAACATGCATTTTCTACCATTAAACATAAAAATACACACATATTCATCATGGTTCAAAACCCTAGACTGTAACCATATCTCAAATTAGTGGTAGAAATCGATAGATCTTGTTACGAGGATTTCAAAAATGTAAAAAATTATTAAAAGCAGTGTTAGAACGGACTTACAATCGAGCTTGGAAGCTTGAAAACCCCTAGCGATGGTTTCCCCTTGTGAAATTCGACCATGGGGTTGGAGATGGTCAAAAATTGGCTTGTAATTTTGTTTTTAATTCATTTTAATTACTAAATAACTAAAACACCCCTAACATAAAAATATTCTATTTCACCTATTTCATGTCCATTTTTGTCCAACAAATTAACCAATGGTCTAATTATCATTTAAGGACCTCAAATTTAAAATTTCATAACAATTGGACACCTCTAACATGGAGAACTCAACTTTTGCACTTTTTACAATTTTGTCTTTTTGACTAAATTGAGTGCCCAAACGCCGAATTTTTCGAACGAAATTTTCGTGAAAAATAATTAAGTGAAATCGTAGACCATAAAATTGTAATAAAAATAATTTTTTTCTCATCAAATTTGTGGTCCCGAAACCACTGTTCCTATTAGGCCTAAAATCAGGCTGTTACACATGCTTTTCCATCTCAACTGGTAAATTAAAATTTTCCCAAGTTAAGATCTAAGTCCGATGTCGTGACTTTCCTAAAAAACTACTTGAGTCTTTGTAGTGTGACTTGGGTTTCACACATGTTACCGGTGTCGCGGCTTTGCTGCAATGTTGTGATGAACTTCCAACTTTGGCCATTGTAGTCGCTGTCGCAACTTTATCCATATGATGCCGTGATTCACCTCTTCCGTGTCGTGACTTTGGCCACAATCCGCTTGTAGGGTTGTTGTTGCTTAAAATTCCCCTCAGTTGCATGTTCAGCTTCAATGTCGTGACTTCACCAATATGGTGTCGTGACATTATAAGAAGTCCAATCATGCCTTTGCCATTTTGCCCAAGTTGTTTCTTGCACCAACTATATCACTCGTTAAAATTGATTAGGCAAGATTTTGCATAATTGGTCTATAAACCATACAAAAAAAAAACCTATTTTATTTCACAATAGCATAAATCACACATAAATCATAGAATTCTTAAAATGACATCAAAATGCTTGATTACGA
The DNA here is from genome assembly GCA_025506655.1 of Gossypium rotundifolium. Classification (NCBI taxonomy): domain Eukaryota; kingdom Viridiplantae; phylum Streptophyta; class Magnoliopsida; order Malvales; family Malvaceae; genus Gossypium; species Gossypium rotundifolium. Next base: position 70,595,462 of record CP106734.1, read on the forward strand.
GCTTGTTAAGTGTCTAAAAGGAATCAATTCACCATATCAGACCATGTTAGATCAAAACATTGGGTTGGATAAATTATATTTTTTGGATAAAAAGTCCAAGAAACACATGTAATTGGACCCAATACATGAAAGACGCAACAAGGCCTTGTATACTACATAGGGCTAGCAAACCCTAGTAAAAAAAAGGGTATGTCGTCACCCCCTTTACTCTGCTCAGAGTAGGGTTGTATTTTCAATTAAAATAATATTATTTGTTCATGACTTATTTAGCTAAAAATCTTGTACTTTTCTCTATAAATAGAGACCACTGATTAAGGTATTTACACATCTTTCATACATTGTTATTCTGTTAGAAAGTAAAGGTAATTTATTTACAAAAAATATATTCTTTTTTTTAGGAATATCGAATAATTATCAGTTTAAAGAGAGAATTTATTTTCCTACTGAAAGTAAATAAATCAATTTATATTGTGACTTGGTTCATGTTGCCCATGTAACACCCCAAACCAGATCGAGAAGGTTTAACCCGAATTTGGCGAGTTACAGTATCCAGCAGAGTTACTCTCCATTAACTCCCAACCTAACCTCCAGCACACCACTTACTTACAATGTATATTATGATATGTTATAGCATAGTAGCTAAATAAATTCATACATAAAATGTAAACATGCGAGCTTATCGAACAAATAGAGGAAGGGTTTGCATGTCACCTAAACAATAAAACTTAAGGGTTCGCATGAAAGAAGTAGACATGGTAGTTTAGGGTACACATTTTCGAACAAAGATGCAAATACATAAAAATTATTATTAAGGTTCGGACAACGTAAGTTTGCATATCTAAGTATCACATTAGTTTGCATAACAATAATAAGCATGAATTCGCATAATAACTCAAGTTTGTAAAATAACAATAGCTCGCATACCTTCTAAGTTCACATTTAGAACAAAACATCATAGGTTCACATACAAATGGCCTTCGTAAAAAAAAAAAAGGGATGTTCATGCAAGGGTTTTCAGACTTAGGTAGGGTTCTCTAAGTAGTAAGGTTATCGCTCCTAAGGGTTCGCATGTATATAGGGGGTTGGAATCATATAAGGGTCATAGAAAATAATGCATCGTAATAAAATTGGCTTGCATATGATATTAATACATACTTTAGAAAAATTGAAAGAACACAACATGGTACGGATGCAAAGAGAAATAAAGAAGTATAAAACTTTATTCATGCTAAGAAGAAATTAGTAACAAGGTTTTACTTTAGGGTTTGAAAAATAAAAATAAACTTAATCTTTAAGGAAATTGTTTCAATAAAGACATCAAATTAAAATAAACTACAAACCCATCGTTAAGTCATCTACCTTGCCACTGCCATCTACGACCTACTTACCTGGGTAGTAAGAGAAAAGTGGGTGAGTTCATTGTGAAATCAGTGAATAATTAGGAATCATCAGAGTATGCTTTAATGTACAAAGGTTTAAAACAGAAAATAAGACTTATTTTGAAAAATAGTATCGCGCGTTGGGTTCGCAGTGATGGTGCGAGACCTATTTCGAAGAACCTTCTTGCAAGAAAACATAAGTTTGTAAAAACTAGTTTCGGTTGTACTTTTTGAAAATCATGCTTAAAAACTTAGTTTTTTTGTCATTTAAAAATTAATCTTATATAGAATGAAACATGCCTACAAACTTGTCTTGTCGGAATGACTGAGGAACATAAAATATGTTCTTGCACTTATCTTAACTTACTTATCTAATCTTATCTGTTGGATATTCAAGCTCCTTATAATGCCTCAGAATGACTTAAAAAGTTCTTAACATGTCCCATTAGTATATCATAAGCTAAACACTTTCTTGGATGCCAACATGTCCCATTGAATGGAGCATAGCTCGAGATCCCCTTATCTCTCAGCATGTCCCAAGGCCTCAATGCCCAAATCATAGAACTTATAAGCGAGTACTCACAATCCTTTGGTATACCAATATATCCAACATATAAACTTGCAAAAGAGCTCACACAGAAACTTATCACATAGAACTTGCATAAAGAGCTTGCAAGAACATAGCTTATAAAACTGTACTTTTAAAACATACTTTAAAACATAGGCTCGCATAGGAGCACGCGTGAAACATATTTTTAAAATATAGCTTAAAAACATAACTTAGAAACATATTTTGAAATAGAGTATCAGAACTTTATAAACAAAGTTTTATAGGAAAAGCTTACTCTTGGAACTTAATTTAAATATAAGGTCTTTTTTTTTATTGGAAAACATAACAGTTCTCACATAAGCTACGAACCTTGAGCATTCATATTGAGAAACATGGCAGTTAGCACACTTATGGTAATTCTTAACCACTCACCAATGAATCTGAGAATTTCAACGAGTTTTTCTTTGCCTTTATCCTTGCTGGTAGATGGTTCTGCTGGTTTGCCACATACATTACCACACACATATTACTTGAACAGCAAAATTTGCACATGGAAGTAAACCTAGCTTTCTGAACAATCAACCCTAAGAAGACAGAGGCTTACCTTGGTTGTTACAAACTTGGTTCAAAATAAAGACTTGTCAAGAGAATATCAATGAGAGAATTTTCATGGAATAAGAGTTGCATTTATAGGCACTAAGTGACTTAGTGATCTTAGGATACCTTACTAGACTTAGGAAGCCTAGTCGATTTAAAAGAAGGTTAAGTGCATGAAATGTATCCTAGATACATAATATCTTTATTTTCTAATTTGAGTATGACTCAATTTTGACTGGGGAACCCCTAGTTCGCAAGTAACTGGCGAACCCTAGCTCGCTGAATAGACTAGCGAACACTCTTTCAATGAATCTGGCGAACCCAGTTACCACATCTTTTGGTGTACTACTTCGCTAAATTTGAGGCAAACTTCTTATAGAAACTTTTTTTGAAGAACCCCTAGTTTACCGAAACATTGACGAACCCTTACTTACGATGCCAAAACTTAGAGGCCCTATCTTGGGATGTTACAACTCTTCCCCATTTAAGGCATTTCATCCTCAAAATGTTCATCTTTAAACAGTTGAGGGTATTGTTTCTTCATTGCTTCTTCTATTTCCCAAGTAGCTTTTTTGGTCTTATGATTTCACCATAACACGTTGACTAAAGAAATCCTCTTGTTTCACAAAACTTTCTCCTTTCGAGCCTCAATTTTTACTAGTTCTTCTTCATAAGTTAAATCAGGTTACACTTCAATGTCATCTGCTAACACTACATGGGATGGGTCTGCTCGATATTTCTTCAACATGGATACATGAAACACATCATGAATTCAATCAAGTTTGTAGGGCAAATTGAGTCGATATGTTACAGGACCATTTCTCTCTACTTTAAAAGGACCAATGAACCTTTGACTTAACTTTCCTTTACGCCAAATATTTAAGACTTTCTTCCATGGTGATACCTTAAGAAACACATGCTCCCCTACTTGGTACTTAATATCTAGCCATTTCAAGTCAACATAGGACTTTTATCTATCTGAAATAGGTTTAACCTCTTGCATATCATCTTTATCTTATCTTTAGTCTCGTGAACCAATTCAGGGCCAACTATTCTTTTTTCTTCCAACTCAGCCCAAAATAGGGGTGTTTGACAGCTCCTCCGACACAATGCTTCAAAATGTGCCATTTAAATACTGGCTTGGTAATTTTTGTTATAGGCGAACTCTACCAAACATAAATAATGTTATCAGATTCATGCGAACTCCAAAACACAACTTTGCAGCATATCTTCTACTACTTGTGTCCCTCTCTTTGATTGGTCATATATTTGAGCGTGATAAGCAGTACTGAAGTTAAGCTTCAAACCCCAAAATTCTTGCAAACTCTTTCAAAATCTAGATGTGAATCGTGGCTCCCGATATAAAGTAATGGAAACTGGCATGCCATACAGTCTTATTATCTTAGTGACGTACATCTTTGTGAGCCATTGTAGAGTATAGCTCGTGTGAACAACTAAGCAATGTGAACTCTTTGTAAGGCGATCTACAATTACCCAAATAGCATCTTTCTTGGTTGTAACCAGTGGCAACCCTGACATAAAATCCATGGCGATTCTTTCCCACTTCCATTCTGGAATCTTGAGTGGTTGTAGCAGTCCTGATGGATACTGATACTCTACTTTGACTTTCTGGAAAATTAAACATTTTGCCACAAGATCTGTAACAGCTTGCTTCAATCCAAGCCACCAATACAATTCGCAGAGGTCACGATACATTTTTTTAATGTCAAGGTGCATTGCATATAGACTATTGTGTGCCTTTTTAAGAATCATCTGGTAAATCTCCTAATCTCTAGGTACGTAAAGTCTTTTACGAAAACAAAATATCCCTTCTACATTTAGTGCGAAGTCCCCTCACACTCCTTGCTCCGCTTGGCGAACCCTCTTCGCCAATTCTTCATTTGAGGCTTACTTCTCCCTGATTTGTTGTGACAAGGTTGGTCTCACTTGCAATTCTATAAGTAATCCCCCATCACTTGTTACACTTAGCTGCATGAACAGAGCTTGCAGCTCACTTATTGACTTTTTTTCTTAATGCATTTACTTTCACATTTGTCTTGAGAGGGTGATACTCTATCATATAGTCGTAATCCTTTAGCAACTCTATCCACGTTTTATGTCGAAGGTTCAACTCTTTCTACGTGAGTAAGTACTTGGGGCTCTTGTGGTCTATATAGATGGTACACTTCTCACCATACAGGTAGTGTCACCAAATCTTGAGTGTGAACATCACTACCTCTAACTCCAAATCATGGGTTGGGTAGTTAGGTTCATAAATCTTCAGTTGCCTAAAAGCATAAGCTACCACTTTTCCTTCCTGCATTAGCACACATCCTAGCCCCATGTGTGAGGCATCACTATAAACCACAAACTCATTCTCTGGTTCTGGTTTAATCAACATAGGTGTTTTGGTGAGGATTGCCTTAAGCTTGTTGAAGCTCTACTACCTTTCTTCTGTCCATGTGAACTTTTCTTTCTTTTGAAGTAACTTTGTTAAGGGAGTTGTTATAGTGGCAAACCTCTCAAAAAACTTGTGATAATATCCTGCGAGCCCTAAGAAGCTTCGCACTTCAATAACACTTTTTGGCCATCTCCACTTCACAATGGCTTAGATCTCCTTTAGGTCTACGCGAACCCCTTTAGCTGAAACTATGTGCCCCAAAAATGCAAGTTCCTTAAAGCCAAAACTCATACTTGCTGAACTTCGAAAATAATTGCTTCTCCTATAGAATTTGCAACACAGTTCGTAGATATATGCCATTTTCTTCCTCAGTTCACAAATACACCACGATGTCATCGATGAACACCATCACAAAGTGGTCCAAGTATTCATGGAACACCAGATTAATCAAGTCCATGAAAGTAGTAGGTAAATTTGTTAACTCAAAGGGCATCACCAAAAACTCATAATGCCCATACCTCGCTCTAAAAGTTGTCTTCAACATATCAGATCCCTTCACCTTAAGTTGGTAGTAACCAAACTATAAATCAATCTTTGAAAACACTGTGACACCTCGCACCTGGTCAAACAAATCGTCAATTCTTGGGAATGGGTACTTATTTTTTTATAGTTAATTTATTCAACTGCCTGTAGTCGATACACATCCTTATGCTACCATCTTTCTTCTTTACAAACAACACTAGTGAACCTCAAGGCAAAGTACTTGGTTGAATGAAGCTTCTATCAAGCACCTCTTGAAGTTGTATCTTTAGCTCCTTAAGCTCTTTGGGTGCCATGTGATATAGCGTAATGGACACTGGCGAACTACTAGGGTATAACTCAATGGCAAACTCCACTTTGCCATCCAGAGGTAATTTAGGTAACTCATCAAGAAACACATCAGGAAAGTCTTTCACAATTCGTATCTCGTGAACCCATCACAAAAGCAACATAGGCTTCGCAGCCTTTACCCAACATCTTTTTTACCTTCATCGCTGAGACCACATTAGGCATAAACTGAGCTCGCTTACCAACCACCACAACTTCCCTGCCTTTACTACTTCACAAGGTGACTCTTTTCAACTCAAAGTCTATCTTGGCTTTATGCTCTGTTAGCCAATCCATCCCCAAAATCACGTCAAACCCATAGAATGACAATTCCATTAAGCTCGCATAGAAGACTTAACCTTGGACTATTAGCAGACATCTACGGTACACTCTATTGACCAACACAATATCCCCAAATGAACTAGTGACAGTCACACACTTATCTATGGTTTCTACTGGGATTCCTAACTTACTATCTAGTTTACTCAAAACATACAAGTAGGTGGATCTAGAGTCAATCATGAAAAACAAGGGAATGGTTCTCAAAGTGAAGCCACCTTTAATAACATCGATGGCTCCTTTCTCATGTAGTTCTCTTACAACATAGACTCGTGAGAGGCCTCCTAATTCATCTTGGGTCACAATAGCGTGAGCTAACATTCGCTGTCCAACTTGTCTTATTTTGCCACCTCTGTCTTTTGCTCGATCATAAGCACCAGGTCACACTTGAGTCGAGGTCGCAATCTGTGCTTGCGATCCCTTCCAACGTTCTAGGTAGTCTCTTATTTGGTGATCTTTGGAACCACACTTGAATAGCCTCCAGTCTCTCTACAACATTCACCATGATGTTTTTACTTATAGTATTCACGAAGTGGCCAATTCACATACTTGTGCGAACCCTCTTTTCCATTCTAAAATTTATTTTATTACCGTGAATGGTCTAATTTGAAGCTTCGCTTGACATTTCTACTTGAATTTCGCAAGTCGTGATTCCTTTTGGACACTCATCCAAACACTTGCTTTCCAACTCCACCTTCAGTTCGCGGAGCCATAATCTCTTCAATGGCTCTGGCTTTTGCCAATAGCTCGTTGAAGTTTATAGTATCGTAAGTCACTAGGTAGAGATGGATAACATGATGCAGACCAAAGCAAAATCTCTGTCAGTTTTCGTTCTCTTGCAAGACTATCTCTGTTACATACTAGCTTAGTTAGACAAATTCTACTTCTTACTCAGCCATAGACAACTCACCTTGCACAAGGTTGATGAATTCATGCTTGCAAGCTTCCATATATTGATCACCCATGAGCTTTCTCTTAAAAGTTCCTAAGAAAAACACCCATGTCAATCGATTCATAGTAATTCCTTGCTTCATGGTCTTCCACCAATGATGGGCTTCGCTGGTGAGTAAATACATAGTTCATCCTAGCTTCTCATTATCAGAACATACCATTTGCTCAAGAATTTCTCAACACCCTCAAGAAAATATTCAACTTTAGTAGGATCGAATCCTCTAACACCACTAAATTATCTTCCACTTAGAGCTTGTAGATGCTTCAGTGGAAATCCTCAGTTCGTAGGTGCAATGTTGGCACCAATAGCTCGCTGAAAAGCTTCAATCATGGCTTACGCTAGTGGCTCTATGCCATCTTCCAAGATGTTTGCCCTGTAAGCTCCTACAAAAGATATAATTGAACCAAGGCGATGTTGTTCACAGTCCAAGCTCAATCAAAAAATTTTATATACACATCGCTTCAAATCTTATTCATAATACGATAAAGTTACCTTATTTATCTAGTGAGCTTAGTTTGCCAATCTGGTGAACACGCTTTGCCATTATGGAAAACTCACATGTTGTCTAGTCAGTCTGGCAAACTCATCCTAGCTTGGTGAGCCTTAACTTGGCTAGCTTTGATACCAAAAAATGTAACACCCCAAACCAGTTGAGAAGGTTCGACCTAAATTTGGTGAGTTACATTAGCCACCGAAGTCACTCTCTATTAATTCCTACCCTAACCTTCAACACACCATTGATTTGTCGTAATTCAATGTAGCAGATTAAACTAGTTTTTCCACTTTAGGAGCTTGAACATAAACATTTTAGTTAAGCTTTAATTACATTTCCATTGGTTTAGTTAAGTTTAATAAAATGTGTAATTTGAGTCTATTTTTGACCTTAGAGGCTGAATGAGGCCTAAGGGTGAGCTAATATACTTTGTAAGTGTGCAGGAGACCATTAGAAGGTGTACTAACTTAATACTAGTCGCTTGGTTGTAACACGAAGCATTTGATGTTGCAACATGGGGAGCAGAATTGAAGAATTCCAAGATTACCTTCAATGTCGCAACATACCCCTAAAGACACCCTAAAGTTGAGCATACTACCCACGATTTCGTGACAGAGGACGTAGTGTGTCACGACATTGCCTTTGTACAGGGAATAATTATGAGCCAGGGGTGTTTTGGTTTGCGCAAACAAATGTTAAGCATGAGAACAACAGCTGACCTAGGGTTAAGGATGACGGTCACCCTAAATTCTATCAATAGGATCATTTAGCACATGTTAGACACACCTTTTCAGGTTGTATAATTTTCTCTTTAGATTTACTCTTTAATTTTTCTCTTTTCATAAGTTTCAGATTTTATTTTTATTCTTGTTATTTACTTTTATGAAGAAATCAGATTATGGAATTATTGTCAAACTCTGTGAGGATTCTACGTTTAATTTTAATACAAATCAAGCTTCTTCTAAACTCTATTCCTGAATTGTTCTTTATGTTCATTCTTTCCATCAACTTTATATCGTTTATTCAATCCATGAGGAACTAATCCTCTTGTGGGGGACTAACGAGTGGAGTTATGAATAATTAATTATTTTGTATGGATTTGTTAATAGATTAATTGTTTAAGAAAGGAAGAATCTAAATCCTAGACCTGGCAACCCTAGGAAGTCATCAAGTTGAGAATTAACCTAAATTTGGTATGGCTTATCTGTGAACATCTTAACCTTGAACCGGTTTGGACTGTGAGGTCAGAAGATAAGTAGTACTTGCCAACTCAAAACTTCAGTATAAGAATCGGAAGAACCTACTAGGGTATTGACTAGTTGATTGAAAATGAAAACCCGACATGATAGTTGATTATGATTACCAAAGCAAGCTAATCACCCATCCCTTGATTTGATACATATTTGATTATTTGATTTCTTATTTTTCATTTATTTACTTTACTTTTATTTTCGTTCATATTATTTTTAGTATAGTTTATCAAAATCATTCTTTTAAATCTTCGAACTATAATTCGATTAAAGTACTAACTAGATCTATTTATGTTTAGATTAGAACTAATTTAGTGCTCACCTCCCGTAGGTACGATCCTTGGAGTACTTACCTACTCTATTGTAACTATACTACAACCTAACTCGTATACTTGTGGGTGTCACTTGGTCACATCTTTTCTGCAATATTTCTACTTTGGACGTTAGTACGTTCGAAGGCGGTCAAGTTGTTGGTGCCATTGCTGGGGAGGCAACATCACTATATTAGTTTTAATTTTTGCATGTTAATAGAATAATTAGGAAATTTTTAGGTTATGGTTACAAATTTAGTTTTCTTATTTTCTACAAATTTTATCTTTTTGGGTTTAGTGTTGGGGAACACCTATGGAGCCAGTCACAAACCCAGAAAGAATAATATGAGGAAATCATTGACAACGAAAACATCAGCAATAGTAGATGCATAATCCACCAACTGTTGTAGGAAATGTACCACATGAGAATCCGTTGTTCAATGAGGCTAGCAGTAATAATCTAGAGATCCACAACCACCATAAGAACAACTCTTAAATATAAATATGGCATGTAACGAGAGGAATCTAAGAGAGTATGCACTATCAAATTTGGGTATGGTTCAAAGGAGTATAATGAGGCTAGCCATCATGTCCAATAATTTCAAGATGAAGCCAGCTATCTAGGTGATCTACAATAATTTGCAGTTTTGAGGAGCAATGACAGAGGATCCAAGTCAACATTTAAAACGGTTCCTCTAACTTTGTGATACCTTCAAATATAATGAGGTCACTGATGAAGCTATTCGTCTTCGGTTGTTTCCCTTTTAATTAATCTATAACACCTTCTCTTAGCTAGATTCGCAGGCACCAGGATCAATCAAAACATGGGATGAATTCACAGGAAAATTTCTACAAAATTTCTTTCCCATTAGTATGACGATCTAGCTAAGAAGGGAAATTTCAATGTTCAAACAGTTCAAAAGGAAAGCTTTCACGAAGCATGGGAGCAATTTAAGACACTAATTCAAAAATGCCCACACCACGAATTACCTAATTGGTTACGACTGCAAATTTTCTACAACAAGTTAGATGTGCATTCAAGGTCAAGATTAGATGGAGCAACAGGAGAAGCCTTAATGAACAAAACATTTGAGGATGCGTACGAATTAACAGAAATTATGGCGATGAATATTTGCCAGTGGCAAACTGAACAATACACATATGGCCAAGGACCATCTATAGTGAAGGTTGTCTAAGAGGATGATAGATATCAATAGTTAGTGGATAGAATCAGTCGAATAAAGGCTAAGAAAAATGCACCATCTATCTATGGAGGAGATAAATCGCTCTTCCACTATATTAACAATCCCACCGAGGATGCGAACTACATCAAAAATAGGGGAGGAAATCCCTATTCCAATACATATAATCCAAGATGGAGAGATCACCCTAACCTGAGATGGGGAAGAAACCAATGAGGAGGTAATGGCTTGAACCAAGTTAAAAATTCTAACTATCAACCTCTTTATCGGCAAAAACCCTAGGAAAGGTCCAAGCCAAATGACCATACTATATGTGGTCAACATTTGGATAGAATCAAGGGGGAGATGCAATCAATGAGAATAGATGTGAAATAGATGCAGTCTGAGTGCACCAATTCAACAAGAACATTGACAAAACTTGAAGTTCAGATAAGCCAATTGATCAAAATGATGGGGGATATAAAAAGACAAATTGGCATAGGTATTCCTAGTAATACCAAAAATAATCCTCTTAGAGAAGGGAAAGAGCATGTAAAAGTAATAGCGCTCTGCTCTGGTAAAGTACTAAGTAGCCTAGAGACCCCAACTCAAGATATGCATAAGGGGAATATTGATGATCTATAGGAAGAATCCATAGAAGCTAATAATAAACTTGAAATAAAGGAAGTAGTTGCACCAGTAGTTCAGCCAAAGATAGAAATGATTAAAGATTTTTCCATTGCAAAAATACCGTTCCCTTCAAGGCTAGAAGAGAAGGAAAAAAAGGATAAAGATGAGTTTGAGAGTTTTCTATACTTATTCAAAACGTTAAATGTCAACCTGTCTTTGATTGAATTAATTAAGAAAGTTCCTAAGTACGCCAAGTTCTTAAAAAAAATTATGCTTAGGCATAGGAAAATTAAGGTAGGTGAACAAGTTAATATAAGAGCTTCATGTAGCACTATTATTTTGACACATGTTCGCTAAAAGTTAAAAAGACCCAGGAAGTCTTATGATTCCCATAGAGATAGGGGACATTTATTTTAATAGAGCTCTATGTGACCTAGGAGCTAGCACTAATTTAATGCCTTTATGTATTTATGAAAATCTCAGGTTAGAGGACCTTAAAAATACCCAGATAACACTATAGTTGGCTGACAGATCCTCAGTGCATCCGAAAGGAGTACTGGAAGATATGTTACTCAAAGTGAGTAGCTTTATCATCCTGACAGACTTTATAATTCTAGACTTTGAAGAAAATCAAGTGATACTAATCGTATTAGGGAGACCTTTCCTAGCCACTTCAAGGTCCACCATTGATCTGAAAAATAATGAATTAATAATGAGGATTAATGGTGAAAATGAAATCTTTAAATGTGGTCAGAACAGAGGGGGAAATAAAAGGGACTTAAGGGAACATTGTAATGAATTATCTATTTTTAATCCTAATAATCTTGAATCAAGGGACATACTTCTTTTAATCCATGCAAGACAAAAAAATAGGTTCAAGGAAAGAGATAAGTAGAAAAAGGTGGAATGGCATGGCGAGAGATGGGCTAATACTAAAAGAACTAGAAAATTGTCCTTATGTGAATTGATGGTTCTGTAGGATGAATCCAGTAATAAAACTTGATTATTTAAATTAATGTTTAATGTAACAGTCCAATTTAGGGCCTAGTCAGAATAGTGGCACAAATTTGAAGTAGAAATATGTATTTTAATGATTTTCATGAGGCTTACGAGATATTTGTATGATCGTATGAAAATTTCATGAAGGAATTTTATTAATTAGTAAACAATTTGTCCAATAGAACTAAATTACAAGGATTAGAAAGTATGAGAATCTAGAAGGTTTAAGTATGAAATAGCATCATAAAAAGAAGTCCTTATTTAGCAATTAGACCATTAAACGTTAAGATGGACAAAAATAGACATGGGAAGGAAAAATCTCAAGAAATGATCATTAAAGGCGTTTTTGTCATTTGGTAAATAAAAGATTAAAAAGGGAAAAAGAAGTCAAAATTGTGTCCATCTTCTTCTCCTTGGCTGAAATTCCTTAAGGAAGACATAGCTAAGGTTTGTTTATCTTTCAAGCTTGATTGTAAGTGTCTCTTTGCCTCGTTTTTAATGTTCTTCGTATTTTTGAGATCCTCATAGCTCGATTTAGCTATTTCTAGCCATATTTTGAGCTAGGGTTTATGTTCAAAAATTTACCCATGTATGACATGCATGTATTTTGATGTTTTAAAGAAGAATATAAAAGTTTGATGTATGATAAACATATTTTTCTAAGCGATTTTAATTAAAAATGCATAAAAGGACCAAATTGTAAAAGTTATAAAATTGGTCATACATGAGTGAAATAGTGGAACTTAAGGGCTGTTGTAGTTAAGAGAATAATACGGCTAAGCTTAAAATACAAGGAAATTGAATAAAAATCATTTTACGAGCCTAGGGGCAAAAGTATAATTATGAGAAAGTTTAAGGGCAAAATCATAATTTTGCCAAAGTGTGATTCATGAGTCGATTTAGTCAATGTGAATATTAAATAAGTGAAATTATCATTACAGATCAAGAAAGGCGACGCTCGGACCGAAATCAGGGCAAGAACAAGGTTACGGACTAAATTGAACATCTATATACATTTTGAGTACCGAGGTAAGTTTGTGTGAAATTAAGGTTACATATGTTGCTGTGTATAAAATACTTATTACTTTGTGAAATGCTTATTATTTCCATGAAGTCGACTAATAATGTCTTGGTGAGAAAATGAATGAGAACATGTAAGTTGAAGTCCCAGTTGAAGACTCAAAATAACGAGGATACCTATATCATGCCAAGAGATAAGGAAGGTCTTGTATAAGACCATATCTGGGATATGGCATTGGCACCGAATGTAGGTCCTGTATAAGACCATGTCTGGGACATGGCATCAGCACCGAACGTAGATCCTGTATAAGACCATGTCTAGGATATGTCATCAGCATTGAATAAGGAAGGTCCCGTATAAGACCATGCCTGGGACATGGCATCGGCACCATATAAGGAAGGTCTCGTATAAGATCATGTCTGGGACATGGCATCTGCACCATACAAGGAAGGTCTCGTGTAAGACCATGTCTGGGACATGGCTTTGGCACTAAAAGAAGATCTCGTGTAAGACCATGTTTGGGACACGGCATCGACATCGAGCTAAGAGATCCTGTGTAAGACCATATCTGATATATGGCATCGGCATCAAGAGGTGATCCCATGTAAGACCATATCTGGGATGTGGCATTGGCATCAAGATAAATGCATTATGAGATTGAGTATCCTCCGATATTTCGGGTAATCCATCGGATAAAAGAGCTAAGTATGTAAAGGTGATAAAAGAGCTAAGCATGTAAAGATGATATAGAGCCAAGTTATGCAAGGATGGCATTGAGTTCCATTTATGTTACGGATGATGAAAGCTTCGAGTTTATGTTTATAATTGCATAAGTGCTAAACTATGTGACTAAGTGAATACAGGTACCATGAGTAAAATACAAGTTATGAAATTATAATGTGATATGTGATGGGTAAGAGTAAGTATGAGTAAGTATGTCTAAGCATTTAAGACTTATGTTGCTACTGTTTCATGAGATGGAAGAGTTTATTACGAGAAATGATGTTGCTATATAAATTTCATGCAAACTTACTAAGCTATATGCTTACCCCTCTCTTTTCCTTTTTCCTTGTAGTATTGCCAAGCTAGCTCGGGAATCGTAGAATGTCGGAGCTCGGATCACACTATCAATCAGTATTTTGGTATAGCAAAGTTGATTTATTTTGAGTATGGCATGTATAGGAACTTGATCATTTTGAGTTATGTCATATTGGGAGAAAAAGTGTTGGCTATTAAGGTTACTCACTCTTTTTGTATATGGCCAATAGAAATTGGCCAATATTTGTCAAGTTTTATTCATTAATGATGATGAGTTTTATGATGTGAAAGTTTATGCATTCGATGGAGTTATATGTGAGGAGTATGAACGATGATTTAGGGAATCATTCATAGTGCATGATTGCTATGTTATGTGTTGCTTGAGTTGGTATAATTGTGTTTAGTTTTAGGGTGGCAATTGGCTTGAAAAATAGCCTCTAATTGTCCACACAGGTAGACACATAGGCTTGTGTCTAGGCTGTATGTGACACACAGTCAGCCCCATGGGTGTGTTAATAGGACGTGTGTCCCCTGCATCAACTTGCAAGAATTTGATTCGTCACACGGGCCAGCACACGGGTGTGTACCCAAGACGTGTACTCTTAAGAGGTTGATGACATCATAAACAGAGAGCTCCATAGGCTGAGGACATGGGTGTGTCTAGGCCGTGTGAAGGACACGGGTTATAGACATAGGCGTATGTCCAGTCATGTGAAAACTCCTATAGGTTCGACGGGAAAATAAATTCCACATGGGCTAGGGACATGGGCGTGTGAGACCACACGGTCCGACCACACGGGCGTGTGACCCCTGTTTAGGTAAAAAAGTTCTAGGAGTGTAAAAGTTCTTGGTTGAACTCTGAAATTTTTTAGATTTATGTTTAAGGCCTCGTAAGCCTATATTATGCATGTTATGATCAAGGATGAAAGGTTTTAAGTTGAAATAAAATTTTATAGCCCAATAATACATGTTCAAGCAAGGTTAAGTACAGTAATGCCTCGTATCCTGTCCTTGCATCAGACACGGGTAAGGGGTGTTACATTTAGTGGTATCAGAGCTGTGGTTTAGTCAATTATCGGACTAACATAGCGTATGCATGAGTCTAGCTATACATGCCATACATATTAGTATTTATATAAAGATAGTGAGATGACTCTTGACAACTTAAATTGTATTTTTATATAATAAAACAATCCAATAGAGCTGTGGCGGATGATGTAGAAAGTAATGCGTCGGCTCCCACTACAGGGACGGTGCCTAATGAAAATGAAGGTAGACCTACAACTGTGAATCAGAGAGGAGGAGAAGAGGCTAGGGAAGCCTTTCTCCATATGATGAATGCATGGTATATAGAATTCGTTCGTATGAATCTAAATACACAACCTCCTCCACCCCCGCCTATTCCTCGGCCTACCCCTGTAGCTCCTCTAGTGGTAGACATGGTAAGAACATAAAAGCCTCGGGTTGATAGAATCCGAAAATAAGAGGCCGATGATTTCCAGGCTAGTAAAGATGATGATCTAGAAAGAGCAGAATTCTGGCTTGAAAAGACCCTTCGAGTATTTGATGAATTATCTTGCATGCCTGAAGATTGCATGAAATGTGTAGTGTCTCTTCTAAGAGATTATGCTTATTAGTGGTGGAATACCCTTGTGCCGGTTGTACCAAGGGAAAGGATTACATGGGAGTTTTTCCAAGAAGAATTTTAGAATAAGCACATCAGTCAGAGGTTTATCGATCAGAAAATAAAGGAATTCCTTACACTAAAATAAGGTAAGATGACAGTAACTGAGTACGAGCGTGAGTTTGTAAGGCTCAGCAAATACACTTGAGAGTGTGCATCCATTGAGGCCATAATGTGTAAACGATTTGAGGATGGATTAAATGAAGATATCAGATTGTTTGTTAGTGTCCTCGAGTTGAAAGAATTTGTTGTGCTAGTGGACCAGGCTTGTAAAGATGAAGAATTGGTGAAAGAGAAAAGAAAAGCTAAGATGGAATCTCGTGATTCAAGAAAGAGAAAATTGTACAAGTCGTTTCAATCTTCATCCAAGAAGTCAAGAGAATTCTCTATCCGATCAGCTATTTCAGCTGGGTTTTCGAATAGAAGTAAGGGTAAGCAGTACTTGGGGAATAAAGCTCAGACTACTTTAGTTGCTAGTGTTGGGAACATTCGATCTAATAGACCAACATGCCTACAGTGTGGCAGACGACACCCTGATGAATGCCCTGCACATGAGAGTGCTTGTTTTAAGTGTGGCTCCCAAGACCATTTTATTCGAGAATGCCCTGAGATGGTTGAAAAATAGAAGGTTCAGAGTGCAAAATCAGGAAGAGCTAATAGAGGAAGACAACAAAGAAACCTGGGTAGTGGAACAAGTAGTAAAGGTACACCCTGAGAGTAGGCTGCGAGGCCTGAGTGTAGAGCGCGTGCAAGGACTTATGCCATTCTCTCTCGTGAAGAGGCATTATCTTCTGATGTAATTACGGTACATTTTCTCTCCATGATACTAATGCTGTTACTTAATTGATCCGGGATCTACCCACTCATACATTTGCATGAAATTAGTATCTAGTATGAGCATGCCCATAGAGTCTACAGAGTTTCTAATAAAAGTGTCCAATCCACTAGGCAAAAGTGTATTAGTTGATAAAGTATGCAAAGATTTTCCATTGATGATTAGATGTCACTATCTTAAGGCAAATTTCATGCTATTTCCATTTGATGAATTTGATATAATTCTTGGTATGGACTGGGTAACCACTCATGATGTGATAGTAAATTATGGAAAGA
Source organism: Gossypium rotundifolium (assembly GCA_025506655.1). Classification (NCBI taxonomy): domain Eukaryota; kingdom Viridiplantae; phylum Streptophyta; class Magnoliopsida; order Malvales; family Malvaceae; genus Gossypium; species Gossypium rotundifolium. The sequence goes on from CP106734.1 coordinate 70,612,264, forward strand.
AATACATTGAGTTGAGATGTGAAAATGAAGACACTCTTCATATTGAATTAGCTGAACGAGACAGATTGCCGGTATTGATCTCTCATCTATCTGATTAGAAGTATGTAAGAAAGGGGTATGAAGCCTATCTTGCCTTCGTTATGAATGCTAAAGAAACTGAGTTAAGGATTGAATCAGTACCGATAGTATATGAGTATCCTGATGTTTTCCCAAAAGAATTGCCAGGGTTGCCTCCGGTTAGAGAGGTTGAATTTGGCATTGAGTTAGCTCCCGGTACAGTACCGATATCGATTTCCCCTTACAGAATGGTTCCATCTGAGGTGAAGGAATTGAAGGCACAGTTGCAAGAGTTAATGGACAAAGGTTTCACAAGATCGAGTTATTCTCCATGGGGTGCACCAGTGTTATTTGTGAAAAAAAGAAAGATGGTTCTATGAGATTATGCATAGATTATCGGTAGCTAAATAAGGCAACCGTAAAGAACAAGTACCCATTGCAAATGAACGATGATTTGTTTGATCAATTGAAGGGAGCCACTGTGTTTTCCAAGATAGATTTGAGATTAAGGTATTATCAGTTAAGAGTGAAAGGTTCAAATGTGCCGAAAACTGCATTTCGGATGAGGCATGGGCATTACGAATTTTTAGTCATGCCTTTTAGTTTAACAAATGCCCCTGCGGTGTTTATGGATTTAATGAACCGCATTTTTCGGCCATACTTGGATAAGTTTGTGGTTGTCTTTATTGATGACATACTGATAAATTCACGTGATGAGCATGAGTATGCCGAGCACTTGAGGACAGTTTTACAGATTTTACGAGATAATCAGTTGTATGCCAAGTTCAGCAAAAGTGAATTTTGGCTCAATGAAGTTGGATTTTTAGGGCATATTGTCTCGGGAGATGGAGTTCGAGTCGATCTAAGCAAAATTTCAGCCATTGTTTAGTGGAAGTGTAACAGTCTAATTTTGACCCTAGTCAGAATAGTGGTTTCAAAACCACAAATCCTAGTCTGAAAAATATTTTAATATTTTTTCTGTGTTAATTATGTGTGAATTTACATGTGTGAAAGTTTCGTGAATTAATTTTATTGTTTGTGTGCTTAATTTCATAAAAGGGTTTAATTGCGTAAAATAAAAATTTGATGGTTAAATAAGAAGTGCCTAATTGTTGTTGTCTTTATAATTTGGAGGTTTTATGATGCAAACAGCCCAGTATATAAGTAAGTGGACGGCAAAGGACTAATATAACCTTATTGTATATATTTTGTGGTAGTGGTGAAAAAAGTCCTAAATTTTACATAATGAATGATCGAGCCTAGAAACTAACTATCACCGCGATTGAGGCAAGCGCACCTATTGAACAGTAGTATAGTTTAGTGGCAAGACCGGATTGTCAAACCTAAGTGAACAAAAAGTACTAATACTACCTTTCTTCTTATTATTTAGCCTAAGAATTAAGGGAATTGTTATTTAATCTAAAATTAACTAACTACTAAGCTAAAGATGCTAAGACACAGAGAAGGAATTAGGGAAATACTTGTGGGAAAACCAATTGATTAAGACAATACCCGAGAAAGAATCCACCTAGACTTCACTTGTTATCTAACTCTGAACCAGACGGTTTATTCACTTGACTTGATCTATAGGATTCCCTAATTTATATTAATACCTCTCTCGAGGCTACTAACGTCTAACCCTAGGTTGATTAATTGAAATCTCTTTCTAATTAAAACCCCTAAAATTGTATTAACCTGATCTATAGACTCCCATATTAGGTTTTACCCTAATCTGGTAGATTTTCGTCATCCTATCTTTAGGGTTGCGATCAACTGTGCTTAACTATGCTAGATCTACTCTTAAACAGGGAATATTCCTCCTCTGCCTAAGCACATCAATACTTAATCAATATCTTGAAATATCAAAGCAAGAATTAAGAACACATAGTTAAGAACGAATCAAGTGTTTATCATATAGTTCAGAAAACAATAACAAGATCCATCTTAGGTTTCATCCCCCTTAGGTATTTGTGGGGTTTAGTTCATATTCATAAAAGAATACATCTCAAAAGAAAAATAACAAAACATAAAGAAAACCCTAAAACCCCTTGAAGGAATTGAAGGAGAGATCAACAGTCTTGAGTGTGATTCTGGCTTCTGGGATGGATCAACTGGCATTCTTCGAGTGAATCCCATAATTCGGCCTCTCTAGCTTGGCTCCTTGGCCTAGCTGAACGCCCACTTAAAGGTTGGCCTCTAGGATGTTTATATAGGCTTTTGAAATGTCTTTCTTTTCCTCTAAGTACCCTAATCTAAATGAAACTCTTCTTTCCTATGGCAGGGACACGCCCGTGTGGCACGGCTGTGTTAATCAAATCCAGACCTTGGTTGGATCTGCTAAAGAGGCACGACCGTGTGTCTCGAGCCCAGGTCATGTGCGATTCGTACTTTGTCCCATTTTCTCTATTTTTGGCCCTTTTCTCATTTTTTTTTCATCCTCCGATGCTCTCCTAAGTATAAAACATGAAATTAAAGGATTAGGAGCACCAAATTTCACAATTCAGGGAATAAATCATCCAAAAGTATGCTAAATGTGGGGTTAAAATATGAACATATTACGGTTTATCAAATACCCCCACACTTAAGCATTTACTTGTCCTCAAGCAAAATTCTCAACTCACAATTAAAACTAACTTCCCTTGATTCATAATTCTTATCAATGATGCCTCATCATAATTCATAGATAATTTATACATGGATAATTTAACTAAAAGAGTCCTAAAGATTCAAACAATCAAAGTCACAAGTTTGTAGCACGAAAAATATAGGTGTTTCCCCTTATCTAAATAATTACCTTTAATTCAAAATCGACAAGAGTTGACATCCTCACTAAAGATTCACTCAAATCACTCAAAGTGTTTAAGGTTCAAAATTAAGCTCTCAAAAGTCAAACATGAAAAGTTAATCCCATAGGCTTGCTTGAAAATCAAATCTCCACCACTATAAAATGAAATATTTCACAGATCAAAAGGTCTTTAAAAATAATTGTAATGGGGCTTAGGTTAAAGGTGTGGATAAAGGCTAAACTAAAGGGTTAGAATCGAGATTGAATTGACAATTTACCTAACTAGAAAATGAACTAGTCCTAAATAATTACATCAATTGAAAACTAATAATACGAGCTTCTTAACGTATAAGCTCACTTAATCACAGAACTAATAATGAATATACTTCAATTAAATTTTCTTTAAGAAAAAATCAAGTAAATACATAATATAAGATGAATTTAACTACTGAAATAAAATAATTAGGCAACTGATCAAATCAAAACTAGATAGAAGGGTAGTCAAGAGAAATGGTGATAACAAATACAAGATGGGATTTAGGTTAATATTAGTGGGTGAATCAATAAAAGGGTTGTTAGGATCAAAGGGGTTCACTAAGGGTTAATTGTGAGGGTAGGCTTTTAGTGGAGTGAGTGGATTAAATCCTAAGTGCCTTTATCATCTCTGTATATCAAATCAATGATGTGGTCTTGACATGTATAATCAAAGCAAGTTTTAGAATAACAAATCAATGTTGACACACTCATAATCAATAAAGTGAGCACGAAAAAAATATATGCTCTAAAAGGCTCAAAATCTCACAAAAATTATGGTTTTTGATGACAACCTTCAAATTTCAAACTTCAAGGTAATATTCAAATTTAGGTCAACAACCTAGAAAATTTTTAATTCTGAAAAATAGACTTATCATGCTTGATTCTATAGTATCTTAGAGTTTAAATCATCAATGCATAATTAACTATAACTTAATTTAAAACATATCAATAAAAATTATAAATCAATAAGTTTCATTCTAATTAGTGATATGAGAAAATTACTTAAGACTAAGGCATAATTCAGGGATTTTTAAATAATATTGTAGTTGACCCCCACACTTAAGACGTACATTGTCCTCAATGTACACAGATAGATAATGATTAGTAAGAAAGTCATAAGAGAGGGAGTGATAAACTGTAAAAGTAACATACTTTAACCCCATATTTAGTATTCTTTTAGGATGATTTAGCCCTGATTTATGTAAAAAGGTGCTTTTAATACTTTCTTTTCATGTTTATACTCTAGAAAGCACCCGAGGATGAAAAGAACGAGAAACGAGCTTAAAACGGGCCAATTTGTGCTAAAGAGGAAATCGACACGGCCTGGACTTCAAGCCACACGGCCGTGCCTCGTCAACTTACTTCACATAGCCATGCCATAATTTACACGGCCGTGCCCCAATCGACAGAATCGAGGCATGGCCTGAAGACGATTTACACAGGCGTGTACCATGGCCGTGTTCCTGCCGCGAGAAAGAGCAATTTCAGTTGAATTTGGATGCTTGGAGGCAAAGAAACACATTCCTAAGTCTACTTAAACATCCTAAGAAGAATTCTACTTGAATTAGGATGCTTAGGAGCCAAGTAAAGCATCTCAAAGCATATATAAACACCCAAGGTAGCAACTAAAAGGGGGTTCGGCGAAAGCCTTCTATCAGGGCTTGTATTTCGCGTAAGCTAGGCCAAGGAGCCGAGCCAGAAGGATCACATTTGTGGGAATCACTCGAAGATAGCCAGTGGATCCATCTCAAAAAGCCAAAATTCTACTCAAGACGACGGATTTCTCCTTCAATTCCTCTAGGGGGTTTTAGGGATTTTCTATGTTTTGTTTTATCTTTTCTCTTGAGATGTTTTCTTTATTTGTTATGAACTAAATCCTTCAGATACCTAAAGGGGATGAAACCTAGATGAATTTTGTTATTATTTTCTGAATTATATGATAAATAATTAGTTTGTTCTTAATTATGTTGCTTAATCCAAATCTGATGTGCTTAGGTGGAGGAGGAATAGACCCTGCTTAAGAGTAGATCTAGCATAATTAAGCGGAGTTGATCGAACGCCTAGAGATAGGGTTACGAGATTTTGTCGAATTACGGTGAAACCTAATATGGGAATCCATTGATCGATTTACTGCTATTCTCGGGGGTTATTATAAGCGAACGAGAGTTCCACTAATTAACCTAGGGTTAGACGTTATTCACCTCGAGAGAGGGTTTAATATAGGTTAGGGAGTCCTACGGATCAAGCTAATTAATGAAATCATATGATTCAGTAATAAGCAACAAGTGAAGTCTAGGTGAATTCTTCCTGAGTGTATCGTCATAATCAATTGAGTTTCTTCAAGTTATTTCTGAAATTCATTCTTTTTGTCTTTGCGTATTTAGCTTAGTAGTCGTTAAACTAGATTAAATCAACCAATCACTCCATATTTTAGGCTAAATAATAAAAAGAAAGTGAGTATTAGTACTTTTAGTTCCTTTGGGTTTAATAATCCGGTCTAGCCTATGCTATACTACTGTTCAATAGGTACACTTGCCTTTAAGTTGTTGTCAGAGTTAGTTTCCAAGTTTGATCATTCTATTTATAAATTTTAAAGCTCTGATTTCAGCGATCATGTTATTGGCGCCGTTGCCGGGGAACTAAAATATTAAGAAAACTCTATTTTTATTACTTTAGCCATTATTTTATTTCACAATTTATTTTATTCCATTATTTTTTCTCTAAATTTTATTTTTCTTTCTTTTTTCTAGCAGGTACCTCTAGTTTATGACTAGATGGAACCCGACAGGACCTCTAGTATACGATAGTGAAATTGAAGCTACCACTCGGAGAAATCGTAGAGAAATTAGGCGAGTTCTAAATTACACAAAAGAAGAGCGAGAAGACAGATCCAATCCTACTGAAGGGATGGACGAGAATAATCCACCATGAGATGTGGCGGATGCTTAGCGCACTATGTATGATTATGTTAAACCCAATTTGACAGGAGCAAAATCTAGTATTGTTAGGCCTGCTATAGCTGCTAATAATTTTGAATTAAAGCCTAATATAATACAAATAATTCAATAATTTGTTCAATTTGATGGTTTGCAGGACGAAGACCCGAACACTCATATAGCAAATTTTTTAGAATTTTGTGATACTTTCAAAATAAATGGCATTTCTGATGATGCCATTCATCTTTGGTTATTTCCCTTTTCATTAAGGAATAAAGCCAAGCAGTGGTTGAACTCGTTACCACGAGGGACAATCACTACATGAGAACAAATGACCGAAATTTTTTATTAAAATAATTTCCACCGGCCAAAACGGCTAAATTACGGAATGATATTTCTTCTTTTGTGCAGATGGATTTATAGACATTATACGATGCATGGGAGAGATACAAAGATCTCTTGAGGAGATGTCCACACTACGGATTACCATTATGGCTTCAAGTCCAAACCTTCTACAATGGTGTAAATCCCTCAACGACAACTAATTGATTCAACCACTGGTGGAACCTTGAATAATAAAACTCCTGAAGCAGCCTACGAATTCATTGAAGAGATGTCGTTGAATAATTATCAGTGGCAGGTTACAAGGACAAAACCGACAAAATCAGCCAGAGTCTACAGCATTGATGCAGTAACCATGCTATCAAATCTGAATAAAAAGATTGAAAGTTTATGTTCTTCGCAGGTACACCCTGTCATGCAATGCAACGCAAGTGGAACTGTGACGAATCCTGAGTATCCACCCTACCATCCGGACACAAAGAGTGAACAGACAAACTATATAGGTAATAATTTCAGATCTAATAACAATCCTTATATTAACAATTACAATCCAGGTTGGAGGAACCACCCAAATTTTTCATGGGGAGGCCAAGGAATTCAAGGAAATCAAAGACAACAACCTCCTTCAAATTTCCAAAATCATCCATATCCACAAGAAAAGAAGCCAACCCTCGAAGAGATGCTGACAAAATTTACGTCAAACACAGAAAAGCGCTTCCAAAAAATTGAGAAAACAACTAAGAGCAACAAGAATCGAATGAGGGAACTTGCGAAGTTAGTCAAGGAAGCCACGAATGCAGTCGAACAACTCGCACAGCTAATGTCAGAACGACCGCTAGGACGTCTACCAAGCAACACCGAGATTAACCCAAAAGAGCAAATTCAAGCCATCTCAGCTCAAGACAGTAAGGAGTTAGATGAACCAAAATAAATACAAGAAAAAAAGGTAGATGAAGGTAAGATAGAGGTAACACATGAAAAGCCAAAATCGATAATCAAGGAGTACCAACCTCGTATACCTTGTCCCGAAGTGATAAAAAGAGACGATTCAGAGGAACAGTTCGTTAAGTTTCTTAAACTCTTAAAGAAAATACATATTAACTTACCTCTTCTTGAAGCTCTCTTTCAGATGCCAGACGCGAGGAAATTCTTAAGATAGCTCATGACTAGTAAACGCAAATTAGATGAAGAACACCATGTGGAATTAAATGCAGCATGCTCAGCAATGTTACAGAATAGACTACTACGAAAGTTAAAAGATCCAGGGAGTTTTACAATTCCATGTTTAATTGGAGAACTCATACTTTGTGTAGGAGACAAATCAATTAGTCTTCAAGCTCTTGACTCGACCAAAATAATAATCGATTAAGGTGAGAAAGTAAATACAGATGATAATCAAATTGTTCAACTTTCATCGCAGGAAACACCACATAACGACAACCATAAGCTGACTCATAAGTCCCAAAACAACAAAGAAGAATCCTACAAAGGACAAGACCTTAGGATTGACAAGTTTGAAGAGCAGAGGACACACGTCAAAAAAGAATCGAACGAAGTAAAACCAGAGGAATCACAAGAAGAGCTCGTAGGAACATCAAACCACTACAAAATAGGAGACCAGGTACTTTTAAACAAAGCAGATCTGCACATCACCACAACAGACCTAAAGACAAAGGAAGAAATACTTCTTAAGGTACACGATATCTTCCCCTATGGAACAGTTGAGGCAAGCAATCCAACATTTGGCACTTTTAAGGTAAACGTTTCTCGACTTGAACCTCATCAAGAAAATAAAATTTTAAGCAAGAGGGAAGATATTCAAACCTTTAAACCTCCCTAATTTTTCTAATTCAAGGAAAGTCTAGCTTAAGACTATAAACGAGCGCTTCTCGAGAGGCAGCCCGAGTACTAACACTATTTACTTTCAAAATTATTTTCTGTGTCTTTCCCTTTCTTCTTTATTTCCTTTAAACTATCCAAAAGTGTAGAACTTCAAGGCCACACGGCCTTATACACGGTTGTGTCCGTTACCATGTGGGCCACTAGAACTGACACAACAGAGGCCGTGTGAATCAGCCCAAACCACCCCATGACATCACGGATCCAACCACTCCCCCACGGGCACCAGTAAATTGGCACGACTGTGCTCCACTACCGTGTGAAGCCACTGACTTATCAGACACGGGACAAACATGCCCATGCTGTCCAACCGTGCCAACACATTGCCTTTTTAGGCACGGGCGTGGTGTCAAAGAAACGGGCATGGGTGTGTAAACACACCTAGACACACGACCGTGCGATGTGGTCATGTCATTCAACACACCCTCGGTCCACGGGCTTGGGAACGTGCCAAATTTGAGACCCTATTTAAACCCCACAACCCTCCTCCTTCTCCCCTCATTTTTCTTCTTTCTTTTTCTTTCTTTCCTTATAAAAAGTGTCCAGACTCTTGAGCTACACTAGAATCATGCCGAAGAAGCATAAGAAGGCAAGCATTGTCTCCTTAAAGGAGACCCCAACACATAAGTTCATGCCGGCCGCTTCATTCAAAAACCAAGCCAAGGGTCTTTTAGACCATTTAAATTCTTCTTTATGTTTATTTTCCCCTTTATCCTACTTATCTATAATTCTCTTCTGCTTAATATATTTTAAATTCTTTTAATTTCTTGGTTTTTGGTTCTAAAGGCTGCTTGGGAATCACGCACCACAGCCTTAGAGGTCACACCCACCTCACGAACCATCCAACAATAAGGACTCCTTAGTCCATTAGTCTTTTCTTTCAATTTCACTTTTCTTCTTAGTCTCATTCTCTTTATTTCCTTTGTCTTTAATTATAGTATTAGTATATTATTAATGTTTCTTTAGATTTCTTGGCTATATCTTTGCAGGCTACCTAATTTCTTTATCTAGCACAAAGATCATCAGTAGACACCCCACCAAGCCCATAGAAAATGCCACCACCACCTCCTCCACCTACTTTCTACCACCAAAGACGCTAACTCCCAGAATCATCCAAAATTTAGGAAGTGTTACTTTTCCCCTTCTCTTTTGATTATTTTATCACACAATTATTTATCTATCTTTGTACATTGAGGACAATGTACAACTTAAGTGTGGGGGGTAAAAGTACTTAACTTTTTGCATTATTCTCAAATCCTGAATTTTAGTCTTGTCCGTAAGAAATCTTCTCATATTATAAATTGGGGTGAAATTTCTAATGATTTATGATTGTTATTGACATGTTTTTGAGTAAGTCATTGATAATTGTGCATTGATGATTTATACTTAAAGAATACTAGAGAATTAAGCATGATAAGTCTATTTTTCAAAAATTTTCTAGGTTGTTGAACTGAATTTGAATATTACCTTAAAGCTTGAAATTTACAGGATTGATGTCAAATACCCATAATTTTTTGTGAGATTTGAGCCTTATAGAGCATATATTCCTTTTCATGCTCACTTTCTTAATTATGAGTGTGTCAACACTGAATTGTTATTCTAGAACTTGCATCGATTATACATGCCAAGACCACATTAATGATTTGATATACTGAAATGATAAAGGCACCTAGGTTTTAACCCATTCACTCCACTAAAAAGCTTACCTATATAATTAACCCTTAATGAACCCATTTGATCCCAACAACCCTTTTATTGAATTACCGGTTTAATATTAACCTAAAACCCTTTGTATTTGTTCTCACCATTCTTTTGGCCATCCTTCTATCGAGAATTGAATTGATCAAGTTACCGAATTAGTTTATTTGATTTCTTTTCAAAGACTTCATCCATAATTTAGGAAGTTTCACTTCTCTCCCTATCTTATGACTTTATTATTATCTTGCTTTGTACATTGAGGACAATGTAAAACTTAAGTGTGGGGGGTTAACTACAGCATTATTTGAAAAATCTTGAATTTTAAATCTTGTTTTTTAAGTACTTTTCTCATATTACTAATTAGGATGAAATTTCTAATGATTTATGATTTTTATTGATATGTTTTGGATTAAGTCATTGATAATTGTGCATTGATGATTTAAACTTTAAGATACTAGAGAATCAAGCATGATAAGTCTATTTTTCAAGAATAAAAAAAAAATTCTAGGTTGTTGAACTGAATTTGAATATTACCTTGAAGTTTGAAATTTACAGGGATTGATGTCAAATACCTATTATTTTTTGTGAGATTTTGAGCCTTGCAAAGCATATATTCTTTTTCATGCTCACTTTATTGATTATGAGTGTGTCAACTTTGAACTGTTATTCTAGAACTTGCCTCGTTTATGCATGTTGAGACCACACTTTTGATTTGATATACAAAGATGATAAAGGCACCTAGGATTTAACCCACTTATTCCATAAAAAGCCTACCTTCACAAATTAACCGCTGGTGAACCCGTTGAATCCTAACAACCTTTTTATTGACTCACCCACTAATATTAACCCAAAACCCCTTTGTATTTGTTATCACCCTTTCTTTTGACTACCCTTTAATCGAGGTTTGATTTGATTAAGTTACCGAATTATATTAGTTCAAGAGTTACATTTATCATTTATGATGTAATATTTTGTTTGTTCTTAAAAAAAAACCCAAGTATATTCAATATTAGTAGTATATAAAAAAGCTTAGAGCATTTAGATTCCAATTGTTGAAGAAAAAGCTCGTATTATAGTATTATCAAATTTTAAGTGATGAAAACACTCTTTATTATAGAGTAATTATCAATAGTGGTATTATTAGTTTTCATTCGATGTAAATATTCATATTTAGTTCATTGTTTCTAGTTACGTGATTTGTCAAGTCAGTGTCGATTCTAACCCTTTAATTCAGCCTGTATCCACACCCTTAACCTTAGCCCCATTACAATTCTGATAAAGACCTTTTGATCTGTGTATCATCTCATATACAGTGGTGGAGATTTGATTTACAGGCAAGCCTATGGGATTAACTTTTCAGGTTCGACTTATGAGTGCTTATTCTTGAACCTTAAACACTTTGAGTGATTTGAGTGAACCTTTAGTGAGGATGTCAATCCTTGCCGGTTTTGAATTAAAGGTAATTATTTAGATAAGGGGAGACACCTATGTTTTCATATTACAAAGGTATGACTTTTCGTGATTGAATCTTTAGGACTCTTTGAGTTGAATTATCCATGTATAAATTATCTATGAATTATGATGAGACATTTTTGATAGGAATTATGAATTATGGAAAGTTTATTTTAATTGTAAGTTGAGAATTTTGCCTCAGAACAAGCAAAAGCTTAAATGTGGGGGTATTTGATAAACCGTAAAAGTAACATATTTTAATCCCACATTTAGTATGATTTTGGATGATTTATCCCTATTTATGTAAAAAGGTGCTCTTAATCCTTTCTTTTTATGTCTTATACTCAGGAAAGCACTTAAGGATAAAAAAGAACGTAAAACGGGTTTAAAACGGACCAAATTGGGCCAATCCGAGAAATCGACACGGCCTAAACTTCAATCCACATGGCCGTACCTTGCCATTTATTTAGAACACGGCCTAACCCCGATTTATACGGCCATGACTCATCGACAAAAGTCCAACACGGTCTGGCCATGACTTATACAGGCGTGTGCTATGGGCGTGCCCCTGCCACGGGAATAAGCAATTTCACTCGGATTTGGATGCTTAAAGCCAAAAAAACATACTCCTAAGTCTAGTTAAACACCTTAATAGTAATTCTACTTGAAAGAGGTACTTAAGAGCCAAGTAAAGCATCTAAGGAGCCTATATAAACAACCCAAGGCAGCCATTCTAGATAATCAAGTTTTGGGCAGAGTTTTCTACTAATGCTTTTATTCAGGGAATTACTCGAAGATAGCCAGTTGATCCATCTCAAGAAGCCGGAGTTCTACTCAAGACGGCAGATTTCTCCTTCAATTCCTCCAGGGGGTTTTAGGGATTTCCTATATTTTGTTTTATCTTTTCTCTTGAGATGTTTTCTTATTTCATTATGAACTAAACCCTTCAGATACCTGAAGGGGATGAAACCTATGATGGATTTTGTTATTTGATTTCTAAATTATATGATAAGTACTTAGTTTGTTCTTAATTATGTTGCTTAACTTAATCTGATGTGCTTAGGTGGAGGAGGAATCGACCCTACCTAAGAGTAGATCTAGCATAATTAAGCGGAGTTGATCGTACGCCTAGAGATAGGGTGACGAGATTTTGCCGGATTAGGGTGAAACCTAATGTGGGAGTCCATTGATCAATTTACTGCTTCCTTAGGGGGTTATTATAAGAGAACAAGAAGTTCCACTAATTAACCTAAGGTTAGACGTTATTCGCCTCGAGAGAGGGTTTAATATAGGTTAGGGAGTCTCACGGATCAAGCTAAGTAAAGAAGTCATATGAATAAAAAGTTAGATAACAAGAGAAGTCATATGTGGATTCTTCCTGAGGGTATTGCCTAAAATCAACTGAGTTTTTCCACAGTCATCTCCCAAAGTTTCATTCTTTTGTCTTTGCATCTAGTTTAGTCTTTCATTAGTTTTTTAGATTAATAAACCAATCACTCCATATTTTAGGCTAAATAATAGAAAGAAAGTGAGTAGTAATACTTTTAGGTTCCTTTGGGTTCGATAAAATAATCTTACCTAAACTATACTATTGTTCGATAGGTGCACTTGCCTCAATCGTTGTCATAGTTAGTATACAGGTTCGATCATTCTTTATAAATATTAAAACTCGACTGTTTGACATGATCAGTGAATAAAACCATGGGTGTTAGAAAGTAGGCTTTAAGAATAAAATGTGGAAAAAAATGACACAAAAGGAGTTGTGGTCTAGTGGCAAATGACGCCACATAGGAGACATGGAAGTGACGCCATAGAGGAAGCAAGGGGTCCAAGGTTCAAGTCTTGCCGCTTGCAATTCATTTTGATCTTTTTTAAATGAACTTAGACTTTGGCCCATAGGTTTATATTCAGTTGTGCATGCTTTAAGTCATAAATGGAGCTTGTGTTGTAGTGGTATGTAGTGTCTGGAGCATAGGAGAGGGCAAGGGTTCGAATCCCATTACAAGCAAAAAGGGATATTTATTTTGCTAAGTTGGGGCAACAGGTGGTTGTGATGGAATTAAAATCTGCTGAAGGAGGGATCCCACATTGGGAAGCTAGCATGGGGGAAGATGAGAAGCTGGCTTTAAATAGAGCAATCTATAAGGAGAGTAAGCATACCTTGGTTGGAGTTAGGGCATAGGAGTGTTCGAAGCGCGGATCAACTCCAGATTCTTTTCAGGTGTGTATTTTACACTACTCTAGCTATAAAGCAGCGAATGCCGAAATGCCAATCACATAGCGATGGTAGCCATACGACCGTGTGAGCGAACGTGTCAGAGCTTTGACGCGATAGTTGAGGCCATCATGAGTGTTCTTGTGGGTTCAGGCTATTTAGGCCAAGTGGGCCCAATGGGCATGTGGGCCCATATGAATAAATTGTATGATTGTGTAGTAGATATTGGACTGGTCAATGTGAATCTCATATCTGTGGCTAGATTTGGGCTAAATGGGCCACATGAGTGTGTGGGCTCACTTGGGTCGAGAATGGGCCCTAAGCCTGTTTGCCTCATTATCTCTGTTTAGAATACTTTGGTTTAACTGGGCAAATCATAGTTTGATTGCTCTAGTGAAGGTGACAGCGCTTGTGATTATTCAGTACTCTACGTGATAAGGTGTGTATCCGTATACACTATTCTGATTGTTAATCGGTTGAAAACCTGAAGGTGCGTATATTGTATTATCTTGATTGTTGATCGACATTATGCCGAAAAGCTAAAATATCAGTGAAAGATGCCATGCGAGCGTATGATCGTGCGTGTGGTGAATCGAGCTCACGGAGCGTGAGCGTGTGATGAGGAAGGCCACCATGAGCGGATTCATGGGCCGTCCTGGGACTTGATGGCCCGAGAAAGCTCGATAGGCCCGTGGGCCTATTGGGCTAAATCTCACTATTAAATGTGAAATAGACAAGCTTATTAGGTCGCGCACATGACTTAGGTGTTTCGAGCCGCATAAGGCCAAAAGGGGGCCTATGGGCCCACACAGGTGAAATGTCTATGATGTGATAAATTATTGATTTGGGCTATGCCGTTGCATAGCCATGGTTGTTTCTAAGCTAAATGGGCCATACGAGTGTGTCGGCCCACTTGGGCAGGGTAATGGGCCTTAGGCCCATCTTCACCGTTAAGTCAATTTAGATTTCCTAAGTCGCTCGAGGCGACGGTGGACTTTCTGTTGGGTCGTTAATAACCCTCGATTTGTAAAATTATTGAAACACCCTTGATTTGTAAAATTATTGAAATACCCTCGATTGGTAAAATTACTGAAATGCCCTCGATTTGTAAAATTACATAAATACCCTCAATTTGTAAAATTACAGAAATACCCTCAGTTTGTAAAATTACTGAAATACCCTCTGTTTGTAAAGTTATTGAAATACCCCTAATTTGTGAAATTACCGAAATATCCTTATAGTGTAGAATTACCAAAATATCCCTATAGGGTAGAATTATCGAAATACCTCTATAGGGTAGAATTACTAAAATACCCCTATAGGGTAGAATTACTAAAATACCCCTATAGGGTAGAATTACCGAAATACCCCTATAGGGTAGAATTAGTGAAATACCCCTATAGGGTGGAATTACCGAAATACCTGTGTAGGGTAGAATTATCGAAATACCCTTAAAGGGTAGGATTACTGAAATACCCTTATAGGGTAAATGATTGTTTTACCCTTATGGGTAAATGACTGATTTTATTGTGATCGTATGACTGTGTTTTAACTGACTTGATTGTGGGCGTGCGACTAGTATGCTGTTAATATGTGTTGAAATAATTGTTACTAAGTATGGCTATTTTGCATACACGTGTAATGATTGAGCATGACATACACATACACGACATATTGCATGGGGTTGGGACATTGATACAGAAGAAGCACTGTACTGGTGGCTCTGCCACGTTATACTGATTTAGTGGCTTTTTCCATGAATATTGATTTTAATGGCTCAGCCACATATACTATTATTAGCAGCTTTGTTGCACTATTATTAGCAACTAGGCTGCATTATTGGTGTGCTGGCTGGGTGGGTCAACTTGGTCCCCACATGGTGTGTTGGTTGGTACGGGAGGTGTGTTGGTTGGACTGGGTTGGGATGCATCCTTATACTGTTGCATATCTATTTATGAGATCTGTCACTGTACTAGGCTTAGGCCACTTTTTCTGTTATTGGTTCTGGCTAGGCCCAATTGATACTGTTATAGGTTCTGACCCAAATGATTTTATAGCGGGCTTTGACCTACGTATGTTCTGATATGTACTGTACTGTTACTGTTGAAAGGGTTTCAGCCTAGACTGTTTAGGTTTCTGCTTCTGTATACTAGTTGTTACTCTGGTAAGGGGATTACACACTGATTTTTCATAAACTTACCCCATTTTTAACTGTGCAAGTAATCCTTAGCCTTAGACGGATCAGAGCTGCAAGGTACTCGGATGTGACCACACGTTTGATTGGCTTTAAAGTTAAACTTAGTAACTCCTATTTTATTTTAGTTTAATTTGTTGGGTTATAAATTTTATAATAAGGCCTTAAGATTTCTGAACTTTAAGTTTTGGGATTTTATTGATTATTTTATAATTGCTAGAAGTAGAACGCGATTTTTCAGAAATAACTACTATTTTTCAAAATATCACGTTCTGCAATTGTTTTAAATTAAGCTTCCACAACAAACAAGGTTTTAAAGATAATAATGTTTTCCAAGAATGATTTCTAATAAACCACGTTTTGAAAATAATCAAACAAAATATGAGTTTTTGAATAGTAAAAAGTTTTAAGTTGTAAGAAGGGTTTCTAATGAAAGCATGGTTTTCGAAAAACTCTTCAATGTGACACACCAGATTTGGGCCTAACTTCTAGGCTGGGTTTTGGGTGTTACACTTAAACAGGGAATATTCCTCATCTGCCTAAGCACATCAATACTTGAATCAATATCCTGAAATATTAAAGCAAGAATTAAGAACACATAGTTAAGAACAATCAAGTATTCATCATATAGTTCAGAAAATAATAACAAGATCCGTCTTAGGTTTCATCCCCCTCAGGTAGTTGAGGGGTTTAGTTCATAATCATAAAAGAATACACCTCAGAAGAAAAATAACAAAACATAAAGAAAACCCTAAAACCCCTTAAAGGAATTGAAGGAGAGATCCTCAGTCTTGAGTGTGATTCCGGCTTCTAAGATGGATCAACTGGCTTTCTTCGAGTGAATCCCACAATTCGGCCTCTCTGGCTTGGCTTCTTGGCCTAGCTAAACGCCCCCTTGAAGGTTAGCCTCTGGGGTGTTTATAAAGGCTTTTGGAATGTCTTCTTTTTGCCTCTAAGTACCCTAATCTGAATGAAACTCTTATTTGTTGCGACAGGGACACGCCTATGTGGCACGTCTGTGTGAATCAAATCCAGGCCGTGGTCGATCTACTAAAGATGCACGACCGTGTGTCTTGGGCCCAGGCCATGTGCAATTCGTACTTTGGACCATTTTCTCCGTTTTTGGCCCGTTTCTCATTCTTTTCATCCTCTGGTGCTCTTTTAAGTATAAAACATGAAATTAAAGGATTAGGAGCCCCAAATTCCACCATTCAGGGAATAAAATCCAAAAGTATGCTAAATGTTGGATTAAAATATGAACATATTACGATTTATCATTTTGTATATTAATTTGTAAAGGTTAATTAAGTAAAATAATAATAAGTTAATTTATATCATAAAACATTAAAGAAATAAAAGTTATGTTCATCTTTTCTTTGTGCCAAAACTAAAAGAGAAAGAAAATAAGAAATTAAGCTAGGTATTCGACTCTTGTTCAAGCATGTAACATCTTTAATTAGGGGCTATTATGTTTGCATTAATTGCATGTGAATGTCTTGACTTTGCTATTAATCAAGGTGTCTTGGGGTCTGGATATGAGACAAGGGTAGGCCCGAATTATAGGGAAATTTTTATTTTCAGGCATTGTTTCAGGGGAGCTGAAGGAGCTAGGGGTTAACAATATTTTGTGGTAAATTGTAGCACAAGAAAAGCCTTGGTAAAGTGGCAAGGGAGGCACCACTAAGGTGCAAGGAAGGTGATGCCACATGTAGGGAAGGGGAGCCTTGGTTCGAGCTGCAGAAATCTCCCCTTGCGTAATTATTTTTGACGTCAGAGAGGGGAGGAGTTGTGCTCAGCTCAAACTCTGATGGATAACTGTTGAACAAGTCAACAGATTTAAATGAGTGGAGAAGAGAGAATTTAGAGTTTGATCAATTCAAACCCATTTGAATGGTTGGCCAAGAGTGATTTAGGGAGGTTGCCGAAATTTGAACTCTAGTGTGAGGAAGAGTAATCAGTTGGAAGACTAGGGGGTGCCGAAATTCCTTGATGACAATTTCAGCTAGTCAATGCCTTGGTGCATTCGGTTGTAAGCTAAGCCGAAACCCCCCATAGTCTTGTCGATTTCCTCCCTTAGTGCACCACTTGAATCAAAAGCCTATGTTTTTTTAGGCTATTGTCGAATCTTCTCCTCCCCCCATTCTTTTCTTTTCTTTTCTCTCATATTTGTTTCCAAAACCCCATCAACATCTCTTCTTCTCCTCATCTTCTCTTGTGCTGAAAGTTCATCAACCTTTTCTTGATCCCTTGCAAGCCGAATCTCTTTTGCTCTTCTTTCAAAAGCCATTGTCGAAATCTCCCTTCTTTTTCTACACTTTGGCTGAATATCAACCAAGGGTGGATCTCTTTGGTCTTCTCCTCTAATCGGTTGTGGAGGGGGTAAGTGTTCTTGGCTGAAACTTTATTATCTTCTTCTCTTCTCTCTATCGACATATATAGGACAAAAGTTGAATTTCGGCATTTGTCTTGGTTCTCATTCATCTGTGAAATCGGTTTCTTCTAGGGTCTTCAGGATTTTGAAGCGGTGGACCGAGGTCATCTATTCTTTGTCAATCGGTCTTGGTAAGTTAGTGGTAAGGTTTCATGCCGACTCAATCTTTCTTTTAATTATTTGAAAAGTCGAAAGTTATTAGTATTGTGGTTTAAGATCTTGGCCAATTGTAGGGGAAGGCTCCATCTCGTATATCTCGGGTTATAACTAGTGATCAAAAAGCGTTAAGCTAAGGATGGTTATTAGATGCGTTAACTTTTTGGGATTTACCAGTGTAGCTGAATGGCCTTTTTGCTAACAGTGGTCATTGGCCGAATGTAGGAAAAGGGGGATCTAGTGCGTTAGATCTTGATCTTCGGGATTTGATAGTCGCGTTAGTAACCAGGTGTGTAACTTACACACTTCATAATCGTTGTAAACTTGCTAATAATCCTAAACATGTTAAAAGCAGAAAATTGTGTAGATTTCGATATGGTACACTTATGGGTATGAGCAAGGATTTCGGGTAAGTCCGTTTTGGTTGTGATTACGGCACATGATTTCTGATGATATTATCTATGTTATGTTCGATATGTTTAATGATTAAGCATGATGGCATGATTTGTATGTGCATGTGCATTAATGTGGGTGACATGAGAGGAGGGGGAAGAATGATATCTATGACTTTGGGTCCCTAGTGGTTTGGCACCCCTAGTAGTTTGGTACCACAGCTGATATTCGTAACTTTGGGTTACCAGAGGTTTGACACCTCATAGCGAATCGTCCCAGAGGCTTCGTACCACAGTGGGTTGGCCCCACATTTGATAAAACAGGATTGTCGCCATTGATTTGGTATCACAACGTGGGTTGGCCCCACATATAGATTATTCGTGACTTTGGGTCACCAATGGTTTGGCACCACATTATTATTGATATCAGTGACTTTGGGTCACCAATGGTTTGGCACCACCAGTGGTTTGGTACCACACGGGGTAGAAAAAGGAGTTGTGGATGGCTAGTTTTGGGTGCATGATATGTTTGCTTGATTATGACTTGTGTAAGTTTGTTGCTATAATTGGGAGGGGGATTATGCAGTCAGTCTTGGTGACTCACCTTCTCCCTTATCTTTTCAGGTGACTCGTAGATCGCGGATGAGGAGCCAGGTGGACTCGAGGTGGCCATGTGACATTGATTTTTGATTTTACTTGGACTTTCGATTAGGGTACCTTATTTTAAATTCTGATTTTATTTGTGTTTGTAATAAGGCCATTAGTATTTTTATTTTGGGTTTTATTTTATCTGCTTTAATTTTCCAAATGCTGCTAAGTAAACTGTTTAACATGTTTTAAATATCCTGATAACCAAAGTTTTCAAAAATTATACTACACAACGGGTTTTCTAAATCTTACCATCGGGTAACGATATTTACAAGAGGATAACAAAGTTAACTTAAATGATTTTCAAAATCTAAGTTTTCCAAGCTCAAATTCCAACAATTTTAAATTGAAAAGTAATGAATGATAAATGAGTTTTACAAAGCCTTTCGGGATTCCAAAGCAACTTAACGGTTTCAACTATGCATGGACCGAGTTTCTGCAAACACAAAAACAAAGAACTTTTCGCTAAAAATAAACCGGTGACTTGTTTCCTTTGAAATGTTTTCACTCTCTGACATGCCAGATTCGGTCGTGGTGTGTTGACCGGGTTTGGGGTGTTACAAAGCAAATTGATGTATGTTTCAGTTTCGATTTTGATCATTTTTACGTTTTTTATATCGTTGCTATGAAATGTACTACACCCATGCTTTGAATTAACGTATTTTGTATCAAAATTTTTGGTGAATTTGAGTAATTAGGGCTAAATTGTAAAAATAATATTTTTAGTGACTAAAATGTGAAATAAATGAAATGTGTGGACTTAGATGGACTATAGGAATATTCGGCCAAGCTATGGTATATTCAAATTTTGTGTATTTTGTGTTTTATGTAATAGGGACTAAATTGTAAAAAGTGTATAATGTAAAGGGAAAAATGGTAATTTTCCTATTTATGTGTTTTTGGATCAAATTGAATGAATGTGTGATTAAATTATTTAAATTTGAATTTATTTAGATCAAGAACGAAAGAAAATCAATTAGATTGGGGGAAATTGAAAGTAGACGAATAGTCGATTAAACCGTCAGACAATATCCGAGGTAAGTCTATAAGCATTTGAATGTTGTTATATTCATGAATATATAAATGTTATGTGATAAATTGAAGTTTGATTATATATAAGCCTTGGCCGAATGTGAATATGAGTTAGGGAGCTATGTTTCGAGTTCGATTCGATCGAGATTCAACATCCAAAAGTCCCGTACGAACCCTAGGAATAGATAGGATACATATGTCATGACATAGGATTGTGATATGTGTTTTCGTGTAAGACCACGTCTAGGATGTTGGCATCGATTTGTGTTTATGTGTAAGACCATGTGTGGGACATTGGCATCATATTTGATTCGTGTAAGACCCTGTCTGGGACAGTGGCATCGATATGTGATTACATGTAAGATCACGTCTGGGACATTGGCATTGTACGAGCTTCTGACTATCCGCTTATCATTTTTAATTTCGAACGGTTCAACGGGCAATGTGAAGTTAAGATCGAATGTGAAAATCATATTTCAGGTTCAGGTATGTGTTAGTTAAATGTTTATAACAGATAAGGTAAGTTGGTTACTTGTATTGATATTAAGTTATGTGAATATGAATTATGTGTGTTCTTGTTTACCTTTGTTTTATAGATTTTGAAGTCACGTTATGAGCTCGGGGATCGTCAACAAAGCTTATCACACTATTGATTGTTTATTTTGGTATTTTTACTAAGTTGAATTTGGGCATATGGCATGAATAGTGTAGGTGGAATGTTTGATTTTGGAACAAGTATATATTTATAAATAGCCATGTGAAAATAGCTAAATATGATGTTTAATTTTATGAAATTTGGTCATGATATATATGTGTGTGTGTGTGTGTGTGTGATATACTTACTATGATTTTTCATGGTGTTTGATATAATAAATTCAAGAGAGTTAGGTATGGTTAGTAAATGAGTATTATGTTTGATATATGTATATAGTCATATGTTATGCCTAGTAGAAATGGTTGTGATGTGTATGAGTGGTCAAGCCATATGATGCATTGTTTGGTATGGTATGTTAGTTAATGAAACGGTCAAAGTGATAGTAAGTTTGTTGATGCAAGATTGGTATATATATATTTGATGAGAAGATATCATATTGTAGTGGTAACATGTGGATGAATTATGTTTGGAGTTATATGGTGATCTTGTTGGGTTCAATGGTATACAACATATTGATATGAAATATTCTTGAATGAGTAAAATAGATGGTCAATTTGGTATGTTTTTAGTTGCCAAATGTGTTGAATTGATGCTTGTATGTGATTGTAGGGTTGACCCAAAGTGTGGGTGGCATTTTGGCCTTGCAAATGTCTTATAATGGCCTATACGGTTGAGCACAAGGGCGTGTGGCTCGACTGTGTCCTTCCTAGTTGTATTTCAAAATAAGTTAGACTCGACCACGGGTTAGACACACGGGCGTGTGGCTGGCCATGTGGTGCAAGTCAGTGTCGACCACATGTGAGGCACACGGGTGTGTCCACGGCCGTGTAGACAAGTCAGTATCTATGCCCTATTTTGACACGGCTTAGACACACGGCGTGTTTGAAGCCGTGGGAGGCACACGGCCTGCCTACACGGGCGTGTGACCTCTGTAAATTTAAAAAAAATTTAAATTTTTGAGAATTTTTATATGTGTTCGGTTTAGTCTCGGCCCCTTTCTTAAGCATGTTTAAGGTCACGTAGATCTATTTAAGGGACACTTTGATTTGATTTGTTGAATTATGATATGAATTAGTTGTAAAAGTTTTTGATTGTTCGGTAATGCCTTTAACCCTATTCTGGCGACAGTTACGAGTTAGGGGTGTTACATTTTATTGGTATCGGAGCTACGGTTTAGTCGATTCTAGGACTATCGTAGCATGTGTGAGTCTAGCTATACATGCCATATTTTATACTACGATAATGTAATGACTTCTGACATCTGAAAATGTGTTTTTGTATAGTAATGGATCCCGATAGAGCCGTAGCTAATGATGTTGAGAGTATAGCGCCTGCTCTCGCGCAAGAGACATCGCCGGTTGATTCTCGACCGACTTCGAGTAACCAAGAGGGAGAGACTAGACAAGCCTTTTACCAAATGATGAACGATTTGTATACTTAATATATCCGAGCTAATCTGGTTGCACAACAACCTCCACCCCTGACTAATCCATCTTTGATACTTGTTATGCCTCAGGTGAGTGATCCGTTGAGATTACTTAAGCCTCATGTTGATAAAATCAGAAACCAAAGAGCCGAAGAGTTCAGAGCCACTGATGATGATGATGCTGAGCGAGCTGAATTCTGGCTCGATAATACTATACAAGTGTTTGATGAGTTATCTTGCACCCCTGATGAGTGCTTATAATGTGCCATATCTTTGCTACGAGACATTGCATATCACTGGTTGAATACACTAGTATCGGTGGTTCCGAAAGAGCGAGTGACCTGGGAATTCTTCCAGACTAAGTTTCATAATAAATACATCAGCCAGAGATTTATCGACTAGAAATGCAAATAATTTCTTGAATTGAAACAGGGTCGGATGACAGTGACAGAGTATGAGCAGAAATATGTGAGACTTAGTCGGTATGCCCGAGAGTGTGTTTCGACTGAGGCTATAATGTGTAAAAGATTTGAAGATGGGCTGAACGAAGACATTAAATTGTTAGTTGGCATACTTGAGATAAAAAGTTTGTGGTACTTGTTGAGCGAGCTTGCAAAGCTGAAGAGCTCGAGAAGGAGAAAAGAAAAGCTAACTCTGAAGCTAGAGATTCAAGTAAGAGACCATTTAGTAAGTTATTCCAGTCGACATTGAAGAAGTTTTGAGATGATGCTAGCCGTTCAAAGACTACTGCGGGTTATCCTAGACGAGATCGGGATAGACCACCTGTGAGTTCTAGAGCTACCTCAGTAGCTGGTGTGGGTATGTTAGATCAAATCAACCTGAGTGTAAACATTGTGGTAAATGACATCCCGACAGTTGTAGGTTGCATGATTAGGCTTGTTTTAAATGTGGATCGATGGATCATGTCATTCGTGAGTGCCCATAGCTAACTGAAGAAAATCCGGTACAGAATATAAGATTGGGTAACACTGCAACTCAAGGTAGACCACCCATAAATACGGGTAATGTGAGTGGCAGTCAGAGAGGGACCAAAGATATAGCTGTTAGATCTGAGGCTCGCGCACCTGCCAGAGCCTACACTATTCACGCACGTGAGGAGGCCTCATCCCTAGATGTTATTACTGGTATTTTCACTCTTTGTGGTACTAGTGTTGTTGCATTGATTGATCCTGATTTGACTCATTCTTATGTGTGTGAGACTTTAGTATCCAATAAGACTTTTCCTGTAGAGTCTACTGAGTTTGTGATTACAATCTCGAACCCCTTAGGCCGGTGTGTTTTGGTTGATAAAGTGTGCAAGAATTGTCTGTTGATAATTCGAGATTCATGTTTTCTAGCTGATTTGATGTTGTTTCCATTTAACGAGTTTGATATTATTCTATGTATGGATTGGTTAACTCTGCATGGTGTTATTGTGAACTACAAATAGAAGATTATTGATTTACGGTGTCAGAATGATGAAATTCTTCGGATTGAATCTAATGATCTGAATGGTTTACCAGCAGTAATATCTTCAATGTTAGCTCATAAATATGTAAGAAAAGGTTGTGAAGCTTACTTTGCATATGTGCTTGACAGTAAAGTAACTGAAAGAAAGATTGAATCAGTACCTGTTGTGTGCGAGTATCCAGATGTGTTTTCTAAAAAATTACTGGGTTTGCCGCCTAATCGAGAAGTTGAATTTGGTATTGAATTAGTGCCGAGGACGACTCTGATATCGATAACTCTATACAGAATGGCACCTAAGGAATTAAAAGAATTGAAAGCTCAGTTGCAATAATTGACAGATAGAGGTTTTGTGCGACCAAGTTTCTCTCCCTGGGGCGCACCAGTTTTATTTGTGAAAATGAAAGACGGAACTATAAGAATGTGTATTGACTACAGACAGCTTTATAAAGTGACTATAAAGAATAAGTATCCATTGCCACGGATTGACGATTTGTTTGATCAGTTGAAAGGGGCTACAGTGTTTTCAAAAATAGATTTGAGATCAGGCTACTATCAGTCACGAGTTAAAGACTCTAATGTGACAAAAACTACTTTCCAAACGAGGTACGGACACTATGAGTTTCTGGTTATGCCTTTTTGACTTACTAATGCACCTGCTATTTTCATGGATATGATGAACCGAATCTGCAGACAGTATCTGGATCAGTTTGTGGTAGTATTCATAAATGACATTTTGATCTATTCCCGTAATGAAACCGAGCATGCCAAACATTTGAGACTTGTGTTATAGACTTTACGAGATAAACAGTTGTATGCAAAGTTTAGTAAATGTGAGTTTTGGTTACGCAAAGTCAGTTTTCTGGGCCATGTTGTATCAACATCGGGTATTCGGGTTGATCTGAGCAAAATTTTAGCTATACTTGATTGGAAACCTCCGAAAAATGTATCTGAGGTTCGAAGCTTTCTGGGACTAGCTGGTTACTATAGACGGTTTGTAAAAGCTTTCTCAATGATTGCAACTCCGATGACGCGACAACTTCAAAAAGATGTTAAGTTCAAGTGGTCAGAAAAGTGCCAGAAAAGTTTTGATCAGTTGAAAGCTCTTTTGACTAAAGCTCTAGTGCTAGTTCAACCAGAATCGGGTAAAGAATTTGTCATTTATAGTGATGCATCTTTGAGTAGTCTGGGTTGTGTTTTGATGCAGGAAGACAAAGTCATAGCTTATGCCTCGAGATAGTTAAAGCCGCACGAAAAGGAACACTGTGTTTAAATTACTTATTATTTTGTGAAATGCTTATTATTTCCATGAAGTTGATTAATAATATCTTGTTGAGAAAATGAATGAGAACATGCAAGTTGAAGTCCCGATTGAAGACTCGAAATAGTAAGGATACCTATATCATGCCAATAGATAAGGAAGGTCCCGTATAAGACCATATCTGGGATATGGCATCGACGCCGAATGTAGGTCCCGTATAAGAACATGTGTGGGACATGGCATAGGCACTAAACGTAGATCCTGTATAAGACCATGTCTGAGATATGGCATCAGCATCGAATAAGGAAGGTCCTGTATAAGACCGTGTTTGGGACATGGCATCGGCACCATGTAAGGAATGTCTCGTATAAGACCATGTCTGGGACATGGCATCAGCACCATACAAGGAAGGTCCCATGTAAGACCATGTCTGGGACATGGCTTTAGCACCAAAGAAAGATCTTGTGTAAGACCATGTCTAGGACATGCCATCAACATCGAGCTAAGAGATCCCGTGTAAGACCATATCTATGATATGGCATCAGCATGAAGGGGCGATCCCCTGCAAGACCATATCTAGGATGTGGCATTGGCATCGAGATACATAAATGATGAGATTGAGTATCCTCCGATATTTCAGGTAATTCATCAGATAAAAGAGCTAAGTATGTAAAGGTGACAAAAGAGCTAAGCATGTAAAGATGATATAGAGCCAAGTTATACAAGGATGGCATTAAGTCCTATTTATGTTAAGGATGATGAAAACTTTGAGTTTATGTTTATAATTTTATAAGTGCTAAACTATGTGACTAAGTGAATACAGGTACCATGAGTAAAATATAGGTTATGAAATCATAATATGATATGTGATGGGTAAGAGTAAGTATGAGTAAGTATGCCTAAGCATTTGAGACTCATGTTTCTATTGTTTCATGATATGGGAGAGTTTATTAGGAGCAATGATGTTGCTATATAAATTTCATGCAAACTTACTAAGCTATATGCTTACCCCTCTCTTTTTCCTTTTCCTTATAGTATCGCCAAGCTAGCTCGGGGATGTTAGAACGTCGGAGCGCGGATCACACTATCAAACACTATTTTGGTATAGCAAATTGATTTATTTTGAGTATGGCATGTATAGGAACTTGATCATTTTGAGTTATGTCATATTGGGAGCCAAAGTGTTGGCTATTAAGGTTACTCACTCCTTTTGTATATGGCTAATAGAAATTGGCCAATATTTGTCAAGTTTTATTCATTAATGATGATGAGTTTTATGATGTGAAAGTTTATGCAATCAATGGAGTTATATGTGAGGACTATGAATGATAACTTAGGAGGATGCTTCATAGTGCATGTGTAACACCCCTTACTCGTCTCTGATGCCGGGTGTAACACCCTTAACCTGAAGCCGTTGCCAGAATAGGTTTAAGAGGCATTACCAAACAATCAAATCATTTTACATCCAATTTACGACACAAAGTCAATCATCATCAAATCATATCAAAACATAATCAAATAGTCCTTTATTAAGACCCACGAGACCCTTAACATGTGCTAGAGAGGGGTCAGGACTAAACTGAACTCTTACGAAAATTTTCAAAATTTCAAATATTCAACAAGTCTGTTGAGGCAAAACGTCCGTGCCACCAGGCCATGTGCCTCACACAGTCACCAGACACCCCATGTGTCCAGGCCGTGCCAAAACCAGAACAAGTATTCTGACTTCTCCACACGGCCACTTGGCACGCCCGTGTGCTAAGGTCATGTGCTCTAAGGCCATATACTGACTTATTCACACGGCTATTAGGCATGCCCGTGTACCACGGTTGTGTGCTCTTAAGCTAGCTACTGACTTTACCCCATGGTCACTAGGCATGCCCGTGTGTCATAATTGTGTAGACAAAACAGGCCAATTTGCCACCCACACGAGGGTCAAACCTACAAGCACATTAGAGCATAATTCCACACACAATTTGGCAACCAACTTCATGTCAAATGATTCTCAAATCATCTCATACAATCTCATTTCTAATCAAGTCAACTTATAAACCATTTTGCTCAACTAAATCACATACATTGCCAAGCATGATTCATCCATATTTATATTGGATACAATGACTAAAATTCATCACAAAACTCATCATTCAAAAGACATTTCATATACTATCAAGCCATGCAAAAAAATACATCACATACCACCACTATTCAAGCATTTTACCAATATCTTGTCTAGCCATATCACATGGATATTTACACATCTCAAACATAATTCATATATCTAACCTATACATGCCATATTTCAACTATGTACATCTTTCCAAAAGTACCCAAAATAGATTGCTGACAGTGTGATTGAGATGCTGACACTTCCCGAATCCGAGCTAGCTTTACTGACACTATAAAACAAAGAAATAATCACACAGTAAGCTTCTAAAAGCTTAGTAAGTTCGAAATACAATACAATTATCTTATCAAATCAAACCAATGCATATATTAAACCATCACATAGATAATTTACATTTGATACGAAAATTCAACCATATCAAGAAATCACATAGCATTACATTCATCTACTTTTGATCTCATCAACCACATAGTTATCATACATACCTTTTCCAACTTAGTTACTCACCAACCATGCTATTCAACCACTTGACTTTACATTCTGATCCACCTTTACTATTCTCTTCCTTTGTTCGCACACATAGTGCCAATTTGTTAACAAAATGTTAATGTCATCACACACTTGTGCCAAATCATTAAACCAATCTTATATCGGTATCGCACACACAGTGTCAATTCAATAAACCAAAGCTTTTATCATCTCACAGACACAGTGCCAATCATCTCTATCCCGCTTTTAATTTCTCACACTTAGTGCCTCTAATTCAATTCCGCGCATAGCATTTCTAATCTCATAATTATATAGATATTCATTCATTTCACATCACATAGAACATAAGTTAACAACATGTATTATATCTGAACTTACCTCGGACGTCGAACTATCAAAACGATCGATTAATCAAGCACTTTATCTTTGCCTCAATCTCTATCCGAACCTCTCCTCTCTTGGTCTTGAATCAAGCTTAACCCTAGCCGAATTTCAAAGCTTTTCTTCCTTTTTTTTTCTTTTGTATTTTTTGGTGAAAAAAGATCATAACTATCACATTTTCTTACTTTTTTTCATTTAATTATCTTTGATTTATCAATTTACCCATTTAGCCTTTAATAAGTATATACGACAAAATAAACATTAAGATCATTTTGTCATTTACCCATCCACTAACCAAATAATGGTTTAATTGCCTTATAAGGCCTCCAACTTATAAAGACAACAATAATTAAGCATTTATAAATCAGCACATAGCTTTTATACTTTACGCAATTAAGTCCTTTCTCACAATTTGACACACAGTCGATAAAATTATCACACAGAAATTTCACATAGGCTAAATCACATACTATTCACACAGAAAATAATATTAAATTATCATTTAGACCTCAAATTTGGGGTCTCAAAACCACTGTTCCTACTAGGGTCTAAATCGGGCTGTTACAATTCTCCCCCTTAGGGATTTTCGTCCCCAAAAATCTTACCAGTGAATAGTTGTGGATATTGCTCTCTCATAATGTTCTCAGGCACCCACGTAGCCTCTTTAACTTCGTGTTTATGCCACAACACTTTAACTAAGGAAATTCTTTTGTTTCTCAACTCTTTAATCTCTCGTGCCAAAATTTGGATTGGTTCTTCACTATACGATAATCTATACGCAACTGGCCCAACACGCTCGATGATCTCATACGGTCCGATAAACCTCAGACTCAACTTGCCTTTTCTACCAAATCGAAGTATTTTATTCCACGGAGACACTTTCAAAAACACTTTGTCACCAACTTCAAACTCAATATCCTTCTGTTTTAAGTCTGCATAAGACTTTTGACGATCTGAGGCTGCTTTCAAACTGTTACAAATTACTTTCACTTTCTGTTCAGTTTCTTTAATAAGATCAATCCCGTGAATCTTATTCTCACTCAGCTCGGTCCAATACAATAGAGTTCAACACTTTCGACCGTAAAGAACCTCATATGGCACCATTTTGATACTAGATTGAAAACTATTGTTGTACGCAAACTCAATCAACAGTAAATTCTTTTCCCACACACTTTTGAATTCAAGAATACAACATCTCAACATATCTTCAAGAACCTGAATGATCCACTCGGGCTGACCATCTGTTTGTGGATGAAACGCAGTACTGAAATTTAATTTTTTGCCTAAAGCCTCTTGCAATTTCTTCCAAAATTGCGAGGTAAATCTCGGATCTCTATCAGATACAATAGATAGCAGCACTCCGTGCAATCTGACAATCTCGGCAATATACAATTCAGCCAATCTATCAAGTGAATAATCTGTTCTCACTGAAATAAAATGGGCTGATTTTGTCGATTTATCAACTATCACCCAGATCGCATCTTTCTTTCCCTATGATGAAGGCAATCCCGACATAAAGTCCATCGTGATTCTTTCCCATTTCCACTCAGGAATCATAATTGCTGTAACAAACCAGACGAAACTTGATGTTCAGCTTTAACTTGCTGACAAACTAGACACTTTGACACAAATTCAGATATATATCATTTAATACCATGCCACCAATAAAACTATTTCAGATCATTATACATTTTCGTACTCCTAGGATGGACAATTAATCGACTATTATGAGCTTCTTTCAAAATCATTTGAATCAACTCTAAATTTCTTGAAACACAAATCCGATCTCTAAATCTCAAACAATCATCACTATCCATTCAGAATTCTGAATCAACATTCAATTCACACTAAGTTTGTTTAGCCGCCATTTCAACATCATTTTTCTAAGCATCACAAATTTGACGTACAAACATCAGTTTTACTTTCAACTCTGCTAAAACCTCACTATCATCACACAGATCTATCTGAATTCTCATAGCTCGAGAGGCACATAACGATTTTCGGCTCAAAGCATCATCTACAACATTAGCTTTACTTAGGTGGTAATCTATCACAAGCTCGTAATCTTTCAACAATTCTAACCATCTTTTCTGTCACAAATTCAAGTTTTTTTGAGCCATCAAGTATTTCAAACTCTTGTGATCTGTAAAGATATGACACTTTTTAGTAAATAAATAATGACGCCATATTTTCAATGCGAACACAATCTCGACCAATTCAAGGTCGTGCGTCGGGTAGTTCTTTACATGCATCTTTAGTTGCCTCGAAGCATAAGCAATGACTTTACCTTCTTGCATCAGCACACAGCCAAGCCATTTAACTGTGCATCGCTATAAACTATTAACTCTTTACCCGACTCAAGTTGAACTAACAATGGCGCCTCTGTCAACAATACTTTCAACTGTTCAAAACTCTATTGACACTTTTCTGACCACT
Source organism: Gossypium rotundifolium (assembly GCA_025506655.1). Taxonomy (NCBI): domain Eukaryota; kingdom Viridiplantae; phylum Streptophyta; class Magnoliopsida; order Malvales; family Malvaceae; genus Gossypium; species Gossypium rotundifolium. Next base: position 70,642,780 of record CP106734.1, read on the forward strand.
CAAATTTAACATCTTTCTGTAGCAAGTTTGTCATCGGAGTCGCAATCATCGAGAAGACTTTCACAAACCGTCTATAATATCCTGCTAGTCCCAGAAAACTATGAACTTCAGATACATTTCTCGGAGGCTTCCATTCTAAAATAGTTGAGACTTTACTCAGACTCCCGTAGCTGACACAATATGTCCCAGAAAACCAACCTCACGCAACCAAATTTCACATTTGCTAAACTTAGCATACAATTGTTTCTCACATAGAGTTTGTAGTAAAATTCTCAAATGCTTGGCATGCTGCGCCTCATCAAATGAGTAGATCAAAATATCATCAATGAACACCACAATAAACGATCTAAATACAGTCTAAATATCCCATTCATCAGATCCATAAACACTACAGGAGCATTTGTTAGTCCAAAAGGCATCACTAAGAATTTGTAATGTTTGTACCTCGTTCTAAAAGTATTTTTCAGCACATCGAATTCTTTAACTCTCAACTGATAGTAGCCCGATCTCAAATCTATCTTGGAAAACACTGTAGCTCTTCTCAGCTGATCAAATAAATCATCAATACGAGGCAACGAATATTTGTTCATTATCGTCACCTTGTTCAACTGTCAATAATCAATACACATTCTCACAGTACCATATTTCTTTTTCACAAATAACACAGGAGCTCCCCAGAGTGAGAAACTCGATCGTGCAAATCCTTTGTCAGTCAACTCTTGCAACTGAGATTTCAACTCTTTTAATTAGGTTGGTGCCATTCTATATGGAGCTATTGAGATTGGAGTAGTCCCCGAAACTAACTCAATTCCAAATTCAACTTCCCGAATTGGAGGTAATCCCGGTAGCTCTTCAGGAAACACATCTGGAAACTCACTAACCACACGCACAGATTTAACTTTCTTTTCTGACACTTTTATATCAATCACATATGATAAATAAGATTCACAACCCTTTCTCACATAGTGTAGAGCTTTCCATCGCAGATACAACAACTAGTAACCCTTTCATATCACTGGATTCAATTCGAACTATCTCACTATTCTGACTTCTCAATTCAATACTCTTCCTTTTATAATTTACAATTGATCGAGTCTATCGAGTCTCAAAAATTTATAAAAAGAATGATCGAACCTGGAAACTAACTAAGAAAATGATGGAGGCAAGCGCACCTATCAAACAGTAGTATAGCTAGCGGTAAGACCGGATTGTCGAATCCAAAGGAACCAAAAGTACTAATATTAACTCTCTTTCTATTATTTAGCCTATGAATTAAGGGAATTTTTTATCTAATCTAAAATTAACTAATCAAGTAACCTAAATATGCGAAGACAAAGAAAAGAAATTAAGGAAAGACTTGAGAGGAAAACTGATTGATTTAGACAATACCCAAGGAAGAATCCACCTAGACCTCACTTGTTATCTAACTCTGAACCAGACGATTTATTCACTTGACTTGATCTGTAGGATTCCCTAATTTATATTAATGCCTCTCTCGAGGCTACTAACACCTAACCCTAGGTTGATTAATTGAAATATCTTTCTAATTAAAACCCCTAGAATTGCATTAATTCAATCTATGGACTCCTATATTAGGTTTGACCCTAATCTGGCAAATTTTCATCACGCTATCTCTAGGCGCGTGAGCAACTCCGCTTAACTATGCTAGATCTACTCTTAGACAGGGTCTCTTCCTCCTCTGCCTAAGCACATCACACTTGAATCAATATCCCGGAAATACCAAAACAAGAATTAAGAACACATAGTTAAGAACAAATCAAGTATTTATCATACAGATCAGATAACAATAACAAGATCCGTCTTAGGTTTCATCCCCCTCAAGTATCTGAGGGTTTAGTTCATAATTGTAAAAGAAAACGTCTCAGAAGAAAAGATAAAACAAAACATAAGAAAACCCTAAAACCCCTGAAGGAATTAAAAGACAGTCATGAGTATGATTCTGGCTTCTTGAGATGAATCAACTGGCTTCCTTTGAGTAAATCCTGAATTTAACTGCTCTGGATTAGCTCTTTGGCCTAGCTAAATGCCCCCTAAAGGTTGGCCTCTAGCGTTTTTATATAGGCTTTTGGAATTTGTTTCTTTGCCTTTAAGTACCCTAATCTAAATAGACTTCTTCTTATCTGCAGCAGAGACACACCCATGGCACACGGCCGTGTATTTCGGGGTCCAGGTCATGGTCGAACCTATTGATGAGGCACGGCCGTGTATTTTGGGGTCTAGGCTTTGGTCGACTCTTTTTACGGGGCACGACTATGTGGTCATGGTCCTAGGCCGTGTGGATTTCATAATTTGGTCCATTTTCTCCATTTTCGACCCGTTTCTCATTATTTTCATCCTCTGGTACTCTATTGAGTATAAAACATGAAAACAAAGGATTAGGAGCACCTATTTCCATAATTAAAGGGATAAATCATCCAAAAACATGCTAAATATGAGATTAAAATATGTTCATATTATGGTTTATCAAATAACCCCACACTTAAGCTTTTGCTTGTCCTCAAGCAAAATTCTCAACTCACAATTAAAACGAACTTCCTCAATACATAATATTCATTAATAATGTTTCATCATAATTCATAGATAATTTATACATGGCTAATTCAACTAAAAGAGTCCTAAAGATTCAAACAATCAAAGTCATGAGTTTTTAGCATGAAAACATAGGTGTTTTCCCCTTATCCGAATAATTACCTTTTCAAAATCGAAAAAAGTTGACAGCCTCACTAAAGATTCACACAAATCACTCAATGTGTTTAAGGTTAAAAAATAAAGCACTCATAAGTCGAACATGAAAAGTTAATCCCATAGGCTTGCATGAAAATCAAATCTCCTACCACTGTAAAATGAGATGATACACAAATCAAAAGGTCTTTAAAAAGGGTTGTAACAGGGCTTAGGTTAACGGTATGGATAAAGGCTAAATCAAAAGGGCTAGAATTGAGATTTAATTGACAAATTACCTAACTAGCTAATGACCTGAATAATTACATCATTTAAAAATTTTGTAATACTAAAAATACGAGCTTCTTTTTCAAGATGTTGAAATTAAACGTATAGGTTCGCTTAATCACTAATAATGAATATACTTTGATTTTTTTTAAGAAATACCAAAATAATGTAAGATAAAACTTTAACGACTGAAATAATATAATTAGGCAACTGATCAAAACAAGTCTCGATAGAGGGGTAGTCAAAAGGAATGGTCATAACAAATATAAAATGGGTTTTGGGTTAATATTAGTGGGTTGAGTCAATAAAAAGGGTTGTTAGGATCAAAGGGGTTCACTAGGGGTCAATTATGAGGATAGGCTTTTAGTGGAGTAAGTGGGTTAAATCCTAAATGCCTTAATCATCTCTGTATATCAAATCAATAGTATGGTCTCGACATATATAATCGATGCAAGTTCTAGAATAACAAATCAATGTTGACACACCCATAATCGATAAAGTGAGCACGAAAAGAATGTATTCTCTAAAAGGCTCAAAATCTCACAAAAGTTATGGGTATTTTGATGTCAACCTCGTAAATTTCAAACTTCAAGGTAAAAATTTAGATGCAGGTAGACACCCTAATAGAATTTTTTTGAAAATAGACTCATCATGCTTGATTCTCTAGTATCTTAAAGTTTAAATCATCATTGCATAATTATCAATGACTTAATCTAAAACATATTAATAAAAATCATGAATCAACAAGAATTTCATTCTAATTAGTGATTTGAGAAAATAACTTTAAGATAAAATATCATTCAGGGATTTGAGAATAATGCAAAAAGTTAGGCACGTTTCTAAATAATTTTCACCCTCCACACTTAAGATGTGCATTGCCCTCAATGTACAAAGATAGATAACAATAGAGGTGTACATGGGCCGAGCAGCCCGGGCCGGGCCGAAGGCCTGCCCGAAATGTGGGAGGGTTTGGGTAAAAATATAGGCCCAAAAAATGGGGTTGGACAAAAAAAATAAAGCCCGTTTAAAAAATGGGCGAGCTCTGTAAGGCATTTTGGCCGGGCCCAATTTAATTCATTAAATGAAAAAATTATTTTTAATAATATTTTCTTATTTGTTTTCTCCTTATTTTACTACCATTTTACTATTATGTTTCTATTATTTTGTTGTTACTGTTTAGATATTATATAAAACTTATTTTATTGTTAATTTTGTTATTATTTTAAAGACATTTGTTAATTTTGTTATTATTTTAGAGGCATTTGCTTGTTAAGTTGCATCTATTTTAGTGTTATTTAAGTCTACATATTTTTAAATTTATTTTTAATTTATTGAAAAATATTTATTTTGATTTTTAGTATTTTTATGTATTATATATATTTAAAATTATATAAAATATTATAAAATTAATATGGTAGGTAGTAAGCCAGGTTTTAGCATTTTTATATGGGTCGGGCTTGGGCAAAATTTATGCCCATTTTTTGGGCCTGGCCAGGCCTGAGCCCAATGAATGGGCTTAAATTTTTAGTTGGGTTCGGCCCAAACCTAGCCCGGCCCATGCACACCTCCAGATAACAATCATATAATAAGAAAATCAAAAAGTGAGGAAGAGAGGTGAAACTTCCTGAATTTTTGGATGGATTCCTTGAGTTAGAAGTGTGGAAACTTGATTCGTAGATGAAAGATAAGTTGGAGGGGGCACCTTTACTTTCTGTGCTAGATGAGGAAATTGGCAACCATGTGAAGAGTTAGCCAGGAAATAATAATAATAATTTAAAGTATACTAATTATATAATTAAAGTAAGTAAAGATAACAAGAAAGAAAATATGAATTAAAATAAGACTAAAATAGAAGATGAATGGACTAGAAAGTCCTTATTGGTAGATGGTTCGTGAGGTAGGTGTGGTTTCTGAGGCCGTGGTGTTGTGATTCCCTAGCAGCCTTTAGAACCTGAAACCAAGAAACTAAAAAAAATAAACTAAATTTAATATATGAAAAATAAAGAAAAGGAAAATAAATGAGTAGAGAAAAGTAAAATAAAAGTTAAATGGTCTCAAAGACCCTTGGCTTGTCGAGCTAATGAAGCGGTCGGCATGAACTTATGTTGATTGGTCTCGCACAGGGAGAGAGGAGTCAGATCTTTTCGTTTCTTCGACATTTTTGGAGCGTAGACTGAGACTTTTATGGAGTGAATAAGGAAGAGAGTGAAGATGGAGGGAAGTGAGGAGTGGATAGGGGATGGGTGAGAAGGGGAGAGAGGTGTTTTAAATAGAAATTTTCTGCTCTGGTACATCCCCACGGCAGTGTATTGTGGGCTTGTTGTGTCACACGGCCATGTCGCATGGTCGTGTGGTGGTTCAATTGCTTCTTCCACGCCTGGTATTTAAGTTGCCACGCCCGTGTTGGTTCAACAGTGTCGACCATGGCTATGTCGCATGGCCATGGTGTTAGGTGAGTTCGTGATTCAAAGATATTTTTCTCGTCCTGTCTCGTACTATCTCTGCCATGTCAGTACAAAAATTTGTAGCATCCACACGACCACGGCCACGGCCATTTGTAAGGCCGTGTGGTGTGAAGACCTGCACTTTATTAACTTGGGTAGTCTGTAGTTAGGTGCTAAAAGAAAAAGAAATGAAAATAAATAGGGTTAGTGCTTGGGTTGCCTCCCGAGAAGCGCTTGTTTAAAGTCTTAAGCTAGACTTACATTTTATTCGTACCTTCACGGTGATTTAAGGAGTGAAAAATCCTTTTTCATGCTATCATTATATAGTTTGAGTCAAGTAGAGTTTACTTTAAAAGTACCGAAAGTAGAATTTCTTACCTCGACTGTTCCATAAGGGAAAACATTAAGTACCGTAAAGGGGATCTCTTCGTTTACCTTCAGGTTTGATTTGGCGATTCGCAGGTCTATTTTATCTAATAGTACCTGATCTCTTATTTTGAAGCGATTTGATGTTCCTTTAAGTTCTTCTGGGGGTTCCTTCGGTTTCACTTCGTGTGGGTTTGATTCCTCCTCAAAATGTATCTCCCACTCATCTAGCTCATCGGTCTGAAGCTGTCGTTCCTCATGAGATATTTCCTTATTGGTACGAGCTGTAGGATCTGGCACTGTAGTGTAGTTCTTCGGTGTTTCCTAAAAAGAAATTTTAATTGAATGCTTATCAAAGGAATTTACGTCCTCACCTTTCTTACTCGATGTCCTGGCTGAGTCGAGAGCTTAAAGACTGATTGATTCGTCACCTACACAAAGTATGAGTTCACCTGTGCTAACATCAATTTTAGATCTGGCAGTTGCTAGAAAATGTCTTCGTAAAATTAATGGGATACTATTGTCTTCATCTATATATAAAACAATGAAGTTTATGGGGAATATGAATTTGTTAACTTTAACTAGTACATCTTCAATTATACCCTTAAGGATGCAAATAGTCTTATCAGCTAGTGAATACTCATCCAAGTTTGCTCGGGTTTCCTTAGACCTAGCTGTTTAAACATTTTAGATGGCATAACATTGATGCTTACCCCTAAATCGGCTAAAGCATTATCAACAGATAAACTACCAATTAAACATGGAATTGTAAAACTCCCTGGATCTTTTAATTTCTGTGGTAATCTATTCTGTAACATTGCCGAGCACACTGCGTTTAGTTCCATATGCGACTCCTCGTCTAACTTTTTCTTGTTCATTAGGAGCTCTTTTAAAAATTTCCTTGAATCTGGCATCTGCAAAAGAGCTTCAAGAAATGGTAAGTTAATATGTAATTTCTTTAAGAGTTTAAGGAACTTACCAAACTATTCTTCTGTGCCATCTTCCTTCATCACATTGGGGTAAGGTATACGAGGTTTGTATTCTTTAATTACCGATTTTGGATTTTCTTGGCTTACCTCAACCTTACCTTCACTAACCATAGGTTCTTGCCTTGGCTCAGATTTAGGTTCTACTAACCTTTCACTGTCATGACCTGTTATGGCTTGAATTTGCTCCTTTGGATTAGTCTCAATGTTACTTGGCAAGCTACCTAGTGGTCGTTCGGAGATCAGCTTTGCGAGTTTCCCTAACTGGTTCTCAATTCCTTAATCGATGGTTGTTGATTTTTAAGTGTGTCTCGGTGTTTTGAAATCGAGTTTCAGACACCGCTATAAATTTTGTCAGCATCTCTTCAAGGTTCAGCTTATTTTCCTGTGGGTAGGGCTGTTGTTGGGAGTTTGGAGGGGATGGTTGTTGTCTCTAATTTCCTTGGCCACCCCACGAGAAATTGGGGTGGTTCCACTAACCTGGGTTATAAGTATTACTATAAGGGTTATTATGAGGTCTAAAATTGTTACCCATATAGTTTAATTGTTTGCTTTCCGTGCCCAGATTGTAGGGTGGGCACTCAGGATTCGCCACACCTCCTAGATTTGAGTCACATTGCATAACTGGGTGTACCTACAAAGAACCACACAAACCATCAATCTTTTTATTCATCATCTCTACCTGATTTGATAGCATGGTGACTGCGTCGAGATTGAAAACTTCGGCTTCTTTGGTTGGCTTTGTCCTTGTAATTTGCTACTGATAGTTATTCAGTGACATCTCCTCTATGAATTCATGAGCCGCTTTAGGATTTTTGTTATTTAGGGTTCCGTCAACTGCTGAGTCAATTAACTGCTGGGTTAAGGGGTTCACACTGTTGTAAAAAGTTCAGACCTGTAACCACAAGGGTAAACCATGGTGTGGGCACTTTCTCAATAGATCTTTGTATCTCTCTCATGCGTTGTATAATGTTTATAAATCCATCTGCACAAAAGAAGAGATATCATTCCTTAATTTGGCTTTATTTCTCGTGGAAGAGAATGTAACCACTGTCTGGCTTTATTTCTCAAAGAAAAGGGAAATAACCGAAAATGAATGGCATCATCAGAAACTCCATTTATTTTGAAGGTATCACAGAATTCTAGAAAATTAGCTAAATGAGTATTTGGGTCTTTGTCCTGCAAACCATGAAATTGAACAAACTGTTGAATCATTTGTATAGTGTTAGGTTTTAATTTAAAATTATTAGCGGCAATAGCAGGCCTAACAATACCCGATTCAACTCCTGTTAAATTAGGTTTAGCATAATCATACATAGTTCGAGGAGCATGATGATCGGCCACCTCCTGAGGTATTGGATTATTCTCAACCATCCTTTCAGTGGTATTGGTTTCATCCTCTTGCTCTCTTTGTATGTAATCTAAGCCTCGCCTTACTTTTCTATGATTTTTGCGTATGGTTCCTTCAATATCACTATCGTAAAGTAGTGGTCCTGTCAGGTTCCTTTTAGTCATAAACTAGAGGTACCTGCTAGGAAATGAGAAAAATAAAAAGAAAATTTAGAAAAATAAAAATAAATTTTAATTGTAGAAAAATAAAATATAATATGGCTAAAGTAATAAAAATTGAGCATTCTTAATATTTCAGTTCCCCGGCAACGGAGCCAAAAACTTGATCATGTTTGTCGAGTCTTAAAAATTTATAAAAAGAATGATCAAACCTAGAAACTAACTAAGATAATGATGGAGGCAAGCGCACCTATCAAACAGTAGTGTAGCTAGCGGCAAGACCGGATTGTCGAACCCAAATGAACCAAAAGTACTAATATTAACTTTCTTTCTATTATTTAGCCTACGAATTAAGGGAATTTTTTATCTAATCTAAAATTAACTAACCAACTAAACTAAAGGTGCAAAGACAAAGAAAAGAAATTAAGGAAGGACTTGAGAGGAAAACCGATTGATTTAGACAATACCCGAGGAAGAATCCACCTAGACTTCACTTGTTATCTAACTCTGAACCGGACGATTTATTCACTTGACTTGATCCGTAGGATTCCTTAATTTATATTAATACCTTTCTCAAGGCTACTAACATCTAACCTTAGGTTGATTAGTCAAAATACCTTTCTAATTAAAACCCCTAGAATTTCATTAATTCGATCTATGGACTCCCATATTTTGTTTGACCCTAGTTCGACAGATTTTTGTCACCTTATCTTTAGGCGCGCGAGCAACTCCACTTAACTATGCTAGATCTACTCTTAGACAGGGTCTCTTCCTCCTCTGCCTAAGCACATCACACTTGAATCAATATCCCAAAAATGCCAAAACAAGAACTAAGAACACATAGTTAAGAATAAATCAAGTATTTATCATACATTCCCGACATTTCTGGGTGGTTTACCCCTAGTCGATACATTACTTGGTCTAACATTCTGAACATTTTCCTCTTCGACCATCTTTGGGTAATCTCAAATAAAATGATCTCAGGATCCACATTTATAACAAACTGTATTGTTGTATTTGCCCCAGGATAATCCCACATGTCGTCTTCCACACTGTCTGCACTCAGGTTTGTTACTTTTAGCACTATCAACACTTAATTCAATTGGAGCTTGACCTCTCGAACCAACACTTAGTCTTATACAATATCTACTTGGATGTACAAATGAAGTATTTGATATGTTGCTTGTATTTCTAAGTCTCTTTGTTGAAGGTTGAGAAAACTTACTCATTGATCTTTTTCTTTCATCACGAGCTTCATAATCAGCTTTCTTCTTTTCTTTACTGAGCTCCTCAGCTTTGCATGCTCTTTCAACTAACACAACAAATTCATTTCTATCTTGTATCCCAACCAACAATTTAATGTCTTTATTCAATCCCTTTATGAAGCATTTGCACGTAGTAGCTTTGGTCGAAACATATTCTCTCGCATATTGACTCAATCTTATGAATTCACGCTCGTACTCAATAACGAACAAACGACCTTGTTTCAACTCTAAAAACTCTTTACGTTTCTGATTAATAAAGCGCTGAATGATATACTTCTTTCTAAATTTGGCTTGAATGAAATCCCAGGTGATTCTCTCTCTCAGAACCACAGATATCAATGTTTTCCACCAGTTATACGCAGTATCCCTCAACAATGAAACAACACATCTCATATATTCATCAGGTGTCAACGACATCTCATTGAATACTCGAATTGTATTCTCGAGCCAAAACTCAGCTTGCTTAGCATCATCATCAGCTGTGGCCCTAAACTACTCAGCCCCATACTTTCGAATCTTATCCACAGGAGGTTTATTCAATTGAATCGGATCTATCACTTGTGGTACAATAGGTACTTGTGGGGGTAGAGGTTGTGGAGCAGCCGGATTCGCTCGAACGAACTCCGTAAACCACTCGCTCATCATTCGGAAGAAGGCTTACCTAGCCTCTCCTCCCTCACAACTATCATTCGGCCTATATGTGGCCAGCGTTGTCCCTTGATCGGGATTCATTTCTACATGAAATCACATTTAAATCTGTCAGAATTCATCACACTATCTCAATTTCAAATATGACGTGTATAGCTAGACTCACACGCGCAATGTTAGTCTGAGAATCGACTAAATCGTAGCTCTGATACCAATAAAATGTAACACCCCTAACTCGAAACTGTCGCCAGAATAGGGTTAAGAGGCATTACCGAACAATCGAATCATTTCACATCCAATTTACGACACAAAGTCAATCATCATCAAATCATATCAAAACATAATCAAATAGTCATTTATTAAGACCCACGAGACCCTTAACACATGCTAGAGAGGGGTTGGGACTAAACTGAACTCTTACAAAAATTTTTAAAATTTCAAATATTCAAAAGTTTGTTGAGGCCAAACGCCCGTGCCACCAGGCCATGTGCCTCACACAGTCACCAGACACCCCCATGTGTCCAGGCCGTGCCAAAACCAGAACAAGTATTCTGACTTCTCCACACGGCCACTAGGCACGCCCATGTGCTAAGGTCGTATGCTCTTAGGCCATATAATGACTTATTCACACGGCTATTAGGCACGCCCGTGTACCATGGCCGTGTGCTCTTAAGCTAGCTACTGACTTTACCCCATGGTCACTAGGCACGCCCGTGTGTCATAACTGTGTAGACAAAACAGGCCAATTTGCCACCCACACAAGGGTCAAACCTACAAGCACATTAGAGCATAATTCCACACACAATTTGGCATCCAACTTCATGCCAAATGATTCTCAAATCATCTCATACAATCTCATTTCTAATCAAGTCAACTTATAAACCATTTTGCTCAACTAAATCACATATATTGCCAAGCATGATTCATCCATATTTATATTGGATACAATGACTAAAATTCATCACAAAACTCATCATTCAAAAGACATTTCATATACTATCAAGCCATGCTAAAATATACATCACATACCACCACTATTCAAGCATTTTACCAATATCTTGTCTAGCCATATCACATGGCTATTTACACATCTCAAACATAATTCACATAGCTAACTTATACATTCGATATTTCAACTATGTACATCTTTCCAAAAGTACCCAAAATAGATTGCCGATAGTGTGATTGAGATGTTAATGCTTCCCGAATCCGAGGTAGCTTTACTGACACTGTAAAACAGAGAAATAATCACACAGTAAGCTTTCAAAAGCTTAGTAAGTTCGAAATACAATACAATTATCTTATCAAATCAAACCAATGTATATATTAAACCATCATGTAGATAATTTACATTTGATACACAAATTCAACCATATCAAGAACTCACATAGCATTACATTCATCTACTTTCAATCTCATCAACCACATAGGTATCATACATACCTTTGCCAACACTTGGTTAGTCACCAACCATGCTATTCAACCACTCGACTTTACATTCCGATCCACCTTTACTATTCTCTTGATTTTTTCGCACACATAGTGCCAATTCGTTAACAAAACGTAAATGTCATCGCACATTTAGTGCCGAATCGTTAAACTGATCTCATATCGGTATCGCACACACAATGTCAATTCAATAAATCAAAGCTTTTATCATCCCGCACACACAGTGCCAATCATCTCTATCCCACTTTTAATTTCGCACACTTAGTGCCTCTAATTCAATTCTGCACATAGCATTTCTAATCTCATAATTATATAGATATTCATTCAATTCACATCACATAGAACATAAGTTAACAACATGTATTATATCCAAACTTACCTCAGACTTTGAACTATCAAAACAGTCAATTAATCAAGCACTTTATCTTTGCCTCGATCTCGATCCGAACCTCTCCTCTCTTGGTCTTGAATCAAGCTTAACCGTAGCCGAATTTCAAAGATTTTCTGCCTTCTTTTTTTTTTTTGCATTTTTTCGGTGAACAAATATGATAACTATCTCATTTTCATGCTTTTGTTTCATTCAATTATCTTTGGTTTATCAATTTACCCATTTAGCCTTTAATAAGTATATAAGACAAAATAAATATTAAGGTCATTTTTTCATTTACCCATCCAGTAACCAAATAATGGTTTAATTGCCTTATAAGGCCTCCAACTTATAAAGACAACAATAATTAAGAACTTATAAATCAACACACAACTTTTATACTTTACGCGATTAAGTCCTTTCTCACAATTTGACACACAGTCGATAAAATTATCACACAAAAATTTCACATAGGCTAAATCACATACTATTCACACAGAAAATAATATTAAATTATCATTTAGACCTTGAATTTATGGTCTCAAAATCACTGTTCAGACTAGGGTCTAAATCGGGTTGTTACATTGGGACTAGATACGAGGTATTACCGTACTTAACCTTACTTGAACATGTATTTTTGGGCTACAAATTTTCGTTCCAACTTAAAATTTTTCCTTTTTAATCATAACATAAATATCTTGGGTCTACGAGGCCTTAAACTTACTTCTGAAAGATTCCAGAGTTTAACCAGAATCTTTTTCTCTTTTTGAAAAATTTTGCCTAGATAGGGCCCATACGCCCGTGTTGTCTAAGGGACACGCCCGTGTGCCCCTGAGATATTCCCGTGTTCTATACCCGTGGTCGACACTAACTTATTTCACACGACGAAACACACACTCGTGTCTATAACCCGTGTCCTTCACATGGCCTAGACACGCCTATGTCTCCTGCCCGTGGAGCTCTCTGTTTATGACGTCAACAATCCCTAATTAGCTTACGGTCGAGACGCACGCCTGTGTGCTGGCCGGTGTGACGAATCGTATTCTCAAAAATTAGTGCAAGGGACACATGGCCTATCAACACACCCATATGGGTTGACCGTGTGTCACACATGGCCTAGACACACGCTCGTGTGTCTACCCGTGTGGACAATTTGGGGCTATTTTCCAAGCCTCTTTGCCACCCTGAAACTTAAACTCATTCATTTCATCACAAGAAGCACATAATAAGACAATACCAAACTATGAAGAACCCTTAAATTATCACTCATTTCATCCACATTTTACTCAATATCTTGCATGAACATTCATTTCATTATATCCATCAAACTTGGAACATGAACTTGACAATATTGGCCAATTCATCATGGCCATTTACAAAAATGATTGAGAAGCATTAATAGCCAACCCTTTGACCTTCAAACATAACATGACACAAAATGATCAAGGTTCTATACATGCCATACTCAGAATGAATTAACTTTACTATACCAAAAGGACGATTGATAGTGTCATCCGAGCTCCGACGTTCTATGATCCCTGAGCTAACATGGCTAAACTACAAAGAAAAGGGAAAAGAGGGGTAAGCATATAGCTTAGTAAGTTTGAATGAAATTCTAAAGCAATGTAATTGCTCAAAATAAATTCATCCATTTCATGAAACTATAGCAACATAAGTCTCAATTGCTTAGGTATACTTATTCATACTTACTCACACTTATTTTTACCCATCTCATGTTACATTATGATTTCTTAACTTGTACTTATTCAAGGTACCTGTATCACTCAATCACATAACTTAGCACATATTCTAACATGAGCATAAACTCAAATCTTCATCATTCTTATCATGAATGAAATTCAAGGTTATCCGTAAACAGGTTTGGCTCAATACTAGTTTACTATAACAGCCCGAATTAGGGGCTAGTCGGAACAGTGATCTCAAATCACTAATTCAAGGTTTGATAAAATTATTTTCATGTTATGTTATGTGTTATAACATGTTTATAAAGATGAATGGAAATTTTGGTGTTTTAATTTTAGCGATTTCATGTTAAATCGCGAAAAAGGACTAAATCACATAAAGTGCGAAAGTTCTATTTTATTTGCCAGAGGTGCCAAATAGCTTTGGATTATAAATTGGAGGTCCCAAAAGTGCAATTTGGCCTTGTTAAGTGTGTTGGTCAGCTATATAAAGTTAAGGAGACAAGGGCATTAAATGTTGGACATATTAGGTGATTAAAAAAGAATAAAATAAGAGGAAATAAGCAAAAGTTGTCATCTTTTTTATTTCTTCTCTTCTTCGACCGAAAATATCAACCATGGAAGGGTGTTTGAAAGCTAAAAATTTTAGCAAGCTTCATTCCACTCTAGTAAGTGGTTTTGATGACTTTTCTTGATAAAAATTGTACTTTCGGAGTCCCCAAATATTAAGCTAGCTATCGAGGGGACTATTTTGCAATATGGTTGAAAGTCTAGGGAATTGCCATGATAGAGTTCATTCTGGTTGCTGAATTTTTATGGAAGAAAATGAATGATAGGATGATGAGAAACAACTTTTGTGAAAGGTGTTGTCATGAAAACACCTAATTAGGACTAAAATGCAAAAGTTGTAAATTATTCATTAAGGCATGAAATAGTTGGAATTGTGGATCATTGTAAGAGGATTAAATGATTAGATGGGCTTGTTTAATATGAAAATGTGATGAAAATTCATTTACGAGCCTAGGGGTAAAATCATAATTTTGCCAAAGTGTAGGGGCAAAATGGTCATTTTTGCCTAGGTAAATATTATGTTGTAATATGATCATTAAGTGATTAAACGAGTAAATTTTATTGTTATATATCGAGGAAAACAAAATTCGGACCTAGAACGGGATAAAGAGAAATATGGGCAAAAAGTCATTTTCGGGCCTTTTCGTTGTCGAGGTAAGTTCATGTGTGTATGTGGCAATTACATATGAGTTAATTTGATACTCTAATGTGGAATGGAATGTATGTTTATACTATGAATGTAAGAAATATATTTGATGAGATATCAAGAGAATCAAGTCTAAGAGTAATGATAAATGTAAATAGTATGATCTGATGATAGTTAAGATTCCGCGTAAGACCATATTGGAATATGGCCTCAGTGATAGATATTAAATAAGACCATATCAAGGACATGGCAACGATGTGAGAATTTGTATAAGCCCACGTCAGGGACATGGCATCGATATGTTGATGCAAGTGGCACTATGTATATGAGACTCCAGAGAGTTATTTAGTGAATTGAGTGATTTAACAAGAGAATTGAAAATAAAAATGTATGGGATTGTATCATGGGAAACACAAGGGTGTATTAGAATGGAATTGAGGTGATTTCAATATATAATGAACCCTAGTGGGTTATGTGTAAATAATGCACTTTAGTTAATTGAGATAGATTTATTATTGCATTTTGTGAATGCAAATGAGTATCAGAGAAAGTTAAGTAGACATAGTAGTGTGTGAGAAGGTTCTTGGGCAAACATTCGAATTAGAGAAATGTACGTGGATAGATATTTGTAGAGATATTATAACCGATGGGCTGTGTCCGATACCATCGCTTATAAATGAATGGTGGGCTGTGTGCGATACCACCTGAGATATCATTAATTGATGGGCTGTGTGCGATACCATCAACTGTAATGCTATTGGTGGGCTGTGTGCATTACCACCTGATTGAATTAGTAGTCGATGGGCTGTGTGCGATACCATCGCTTATAAATGATTGGTGGGCTGTGTGCAATACCATCCAGTAAGAGATTTTATGGTTGGCTAAGTGCGTAGCTACTGAGAGTTTAGTGGTATGAGTGGCTTAGCAAAAATATTTGATACGTTATATATATATATATATATATATGATCTTGTGGTGGTCAGTGCAGGATTGTGCACTAATTGAATGAGCAATTGGCTTGTGGCATGGTGAATGTGGTAAGAGATAGGATGAGTAAGCTTCATGAGTGGTTGGAAAGTAACCTTGAGTTAAAAGAAGAAACTCAGTATAATACTATGTGGTTATCTATATTTAATGAATAGCAATATTTGTTAGATTTACACAGATGAACTTACTAAGAAATGTTGCTTACTCATCTTCCTTTCTCATCTCTTATAGGTTAATTTAGATAGCTCGGGTTGGAGATCGCGGAGATAATTTCACACTGTTGAGCGGACACTTGGTATGAGGCATCAAGTCCTTATGAGTCATGGCATGAATAGGGTTAGTATTTAAAGTTGATTAAGTCCTTGTTGATATGGCCAAATTGTGTTGGCCCAAGATAGCTTATGTTTCATTTATGTATAGCCATAAATGATGGCTTAAGTTGTTGTAGTTATATGGGAATTAGTCTCCCTAGTGTATAGGATGAAAACCTTAATCTTTTTTAATCAAATGTCTTTAATTCAAGAGTAATGTTGATGCTATGTGAATTTATGTGATAAGGTATGAATGTATGCAAGTGTGAATGGCATAAGGCTTGGCAAATAGTCTTCATGTACCCATACGGGTAGACACACGGGCCTGTGTCTAGGCCGTGCTAACCCTGCACCTTATTATTATTAATTAGAATAGGCACGGGTAGATCCAACGGCCGTGTGCATGAACTATGTAAGGCACACGGTAAGGACCTGGGCGTGCGCGAAGGCCGTGTGGATCAAGTCAATAGCTTCCCACGGTTGAAGACACGGGCGTGTCCAAGCCATGTGAAATTAGTCAGTGTCGACCACGAGTGGAAGACACAGGCGGGTTGTAATGGTACACAGGCGTGCCCCCATTTCACATGGGCATTCCATAGCCGTGTGAGTTTTGGTATAATGTTGGGTTTTTTAGACATTATGTGTGCACATGGGCGTGTGTGACTGCACACGGGCGTATGTGTCATCTAGCACGGGTGTGTACTCCCTGTCTAGATGAAAAGAAATTTTATAGACTGTAAGATTTCTGATATGATCCCGAGAGTTCTCATAGGTACGATTGAGATCTCATAGGTTGAGTGTGAAGTAGTTAAAGCGATTCGAGAAGAATAGTCACATTGAGCCTAAGTGGCGATCAGGTAAATTGTTCGGTAACATCTCGTGCTTGATTCTGGCAGGGATTACGGGTAAGGGGTGTTACATTTAGTTGTATCAGAGCATGGTTTAGTCAGTTCTCAGACTAACCTAGCGTGAGTAAGAGTCTAGCTATACATGCCATAGGTGGACTGTGACAGTGTGATATCTCCCGGTACTAACAAAATTGTTTTGTTAAGACAGGGATAGTTCCCAACTGAGCTAACCCAATAATGTTGTAAGAGATGATGAGGTAATTGAAATACTCTTATGCATTGATGAGATTCAAAGAGGTATGAATAGAAGTATATGACATGCGTGTGATAATGCATTAAATGAGAGCTATAAAGTGATAAGCTTATCCGTATTGGCTTGATATGCATACGGTGTTATATACTCGACCTATTGGGTTAAGTGCATAAAGTGAGTAAATTTACCCAGAGAATGGGGTACACGTGTATGTATGATTGCTTCAATGATGTATTATAAATATGTCCACATGGTCAAATTTCACATGTGAATGCGAAAGTGGATGATTGTATAACGTTTTATTTCGTGACTCTGTATGAAACTACGAGTAATATGGTGTGAGTGTAACACCCCTAACCAGAATCCGTCGCCGGATTAGGGTTACGGGGCATTACTATTTAAATCACAACTTTTAATCAATCACTTAATCGATCCAATGCAAACCTAAAATTTATTAATATATGCATAACAGAGCCACATAAATTTAAACAACTTATTTATTACTTTTGCATGCACTATTTATACCAAATGCTATTGCAACCAATGCTCATATATTTAAAATAACAAATTTTCATTCCACTTGCAAAACCAAAATGTCATTATATAACCAAATATAATACATCCATATGCTCAAACTCTATAATCATAATATAACATCATGTACATATACTACTTAGGTGGCGAATATACATGGTCATATATATACATTTTTATAAAAATTCAATTCCACAATTTTCATATCATTATTTCATTAAGCTCAATACACCTACCAAATTCACTAATCTACCACCCTTATTTACATATAAAAGGTTTATCAAATCTCATATAAGTAATCACATAACAAACATATCATATCTAAACATCATTTGTTCTAACAATCAATAAACTAATCAAAAGTTCAAACATAATATACAACTAACCAAGAATAATATATGTATGTATTCACTTACACAAACCGAATCAAAATAGCTCAATACAACCATACATTATTGAACTTAATGCTTATCTATCAATGACCAATTCAAATATACACATACCATAACGTTATTTAACACCTATATTTCACATATTATAACTTCAATATACATCCATCATTCACTTTATTGACTAAACCTAATATTAAACTCATAAACATGAACCAACTAATAAATCTTTCTTATCATAGTCTAACATGCACAAATAATAATACCACTCTCACACATGGTTAAACTATAATCAAGTATAAATAATAGTTCATAGCATGAGCAAATAATATCATCAAAACACGAAACAAATTATTCCAAAATAGATAGCCATTTTCGCATGGCTAGCATATTTACACTATTACAAAACATTAGTTATATGGTTCAATCTAGCCGATACATGCCCTTTTTTTTATAACAAAATAAGTTTTCAATACCAAAAGGAAGTCGATAGTGTGGTTGACTTCACGGATGATCCTTCGAGCCCGTAGTTCGATTCAAGATCTATAAAACAGAGGAAGACAAAGACACACACACAATAAGCTTACTAGCTTAGTAAGTCTCAAGCAAATGTCAATATAATGAGCATACATTTAACATATTAAAATCCAAGCTTGTAGTATAAACACAATTATTTCATTTTAGGCATCGATATTCTTTTTCTACTTTTACGCAAGCACTAGCGCTTTCGTCACACTCGTCATTGATCTTTAACTATACAATAAGAATTTTAGTTCACTTCATTCCTTACAAAAAATAGTAGGTTAGTTCTTACCTGAACTTGTACCACTTAACACTATATTCACATCTCACTTTATTTGATATTCAACATTTCCACTTATAGCGTATCAAGCATAAAGCACGCTAGGCATTTAAAGCCCGAAATAAATCAAAGACGAAGCTCGCTGAGGCATTTAAAGCTTAATAGATCACCGCACGAAGCTTGCTAGCACTAAGCTGAATATATCAAGACAAAGCACGCTAGGCACTAAGCACTAAGATCACCCAAGACGAAGCTCGCTAGCACTAAGCCCTAATAGATCACGCACGAAGCTCGCTAGGCATTTAAAGCCCGATACATAACACAATCAACATTTCCATGCACATTACTTAAGGCTATAATCACATCCATCTCATATGCTTTATTTTACAATATCATGTTAAACCGAACGTAAGTAAACACATCACATCCAACCAACAAATTTAATACTAATTCATGCCCCACATTCGCCTATATACATTATTATGCCTTAGTATACCAAATTTTATCATATACTACTTTTGCAATTAACTTCGATATAAATTTGTTTAAGGACTTACCTCGGTTGTCGATAGGTAGTGCAAATCGGCTTATTCGAGAACCTTCGTCTTTCCCGATCTAAATCCATTTTCTTTGCTCTTGATCTAAAACACATTAAAATTCAGCTCATTCAAGTACAATTCATCTTAATTTAGTCCCTAAGCACATAAATGGGTAAATTACTATTTTACCCTAGCATTTCACAACTTTGCAATTTAGCCCTATTTGCATAACACACAAAATACACCAAATTAGCCAAATCTATGCAAGGGCGAATGTTCCTAGGGACCTTACAAGTCCTCACATTTCATTTATTTTGCAAATAGGCCCTCTAAAATTTATTTTTACAATTTAGCCCTAAAACTCAATTTCATCAAAACTTCCAACACAAAACATATTAATCCTTTACATATCTTTCATCTAAAATCATCAAATATCAAAACCACATGAATACAACAATGGCGAACATCAAGCATGCTTAGATTCAAAATTACAACATGGGTGGATTCTGGTTCAAGCAACGATCTCAAAACGTAAAATTTACGAAAACCGACTAAGAATTTACCTTGAATTTGGCTTGGATCTTGCCGAAATCTCAAAGAACTTAGCTCCCCTTGCGTTTCTTAATATTTGGCCAAAAAGATGAATGAAAATATCCTTTATTTCTTTTATGTTTTATTTAACATATAATATGGTTTTTTTAACTTTTTACTATTTTAACCTTAATTCATAAAATTATATAATATAAAACTTATGGTTAATTTTGTCATATACCAACCCACTAACTTAAAAATGGGTTATTTACCCATTTAACACTTCATATTAAAAAGCCAAGCTCAAACTAACACATTACACTTTAGTATGCCACTTTTACCTTTTACGCGATTTAATCCTTTTTATCAAATTAAGCACTTAAACAATAAAATTTTTCTATGAAACTTTCACACGCATTAATTCACATATAATAAACTCAAAATATAATATTAAATTATTTCTCGGTCTTAGATTCATGGTCCCGAAACCACCGTTCCGATTAGGGTCAAATTCGATCTGTTACAACTCTCCCCCCTTAAGGATTTTCGTCCCCGAAAATCTTACCGTTAAACAAGGTCGGATATTGTTGCCTCATTGAATCCTCAGGCTCCCACGTAGCCTCTTCAACTCCATGACGATTCCATAGAACCTTCACTAATGAAATTCTTTTATTTCTCAATTCTTTTATTTCCCGAGCTAAAATACGGATCGGTTCTTCATTATATGTCAAATCAGATTGGAGTTCAATCTCTGTCGGGGTGATCACATGAGACGGATCTGATCTGTACTTACGAAGCATCGAAACATGAAATACGTTGTGTATCTTTTCTAACTCAGAGGGCAATCTCAATCTATAAGCAACAGGCCCAATACGTTCAATGATTTCATACGGTCCGATAAATCTCGGACTCAACTTGCCTTTTCGACCAAATCGGAGTACTTTTTTCCACGGAGAAACTTTTAAGAATACACGATCTCCTACCTGAAATTCAATGTCTTTACATTTCAAATCAGCATAGGACTTTTGTCGATCTGATGCAGCTTTCAAATTATCTTTGATTATGGCTACTTTCTGTTCAGTCTCTTTAATCAAATCAACCCCGTGTATCTTATTTTCGCTGAGCTCAGTCCAGTACAATGGTTTTCGACATTTCCGCCCGTACAAGGCTTCATAGGGCACCATTTTGATACTAGATTGAAAGCTATTATTATAAGCAAATTCAATCAAAGGTAGGTATCATTCCCACGTACCTTCAAACTCAAGAACGCAACATCTCAACATGTCCTCCAAGATCTCGAATAGTTCGCTCGGACCGACCGTCATCTCATGGATGAAAGGTCAGACTAAAATGTAGTTTAGTACCTAAAGCATCTTGCAACTTCTTCCAAAACCGTGATGTAAATCTCGGTCTCTGTCGACACAATGGAGCTCGGTACACCATGCAATCTTACAATCTGCGATATATACAATTCAAAGAAGTTTATCGAGTGAAAAGTCCGCATTTAACCAAGCACAAAATGAGCTGATTTAGTCAGTCTATCAACTATAACCCATACGGCATCTTTCTTACTCGGTGTCATAGGAAGACCGGATACAAAATCCATTGAAATTTTATCCCATTTCCACTCAGGTATCATGATCGGCTGAAGTAACCCAGAAGGCACCTGATGCTCGGCTTTTACTTGCTGACAAATTAGGCACTTTGAAACAAATTCAGATATATCTCGTTTCATACCAGGCCACCAATAAAACTGTTTCAAGTCGTTATACATTTTCGTGCTACCCGGATGTATCGATAGTCGGCCACTATGAGCCTCACTCAAAATCATCTGTATTCAAACCGAGTTCTTTGGAACACATATTCGGCTTTTAAAATTCAAACAGTCATTTGCATCCATTTGAAAATCTGACTCCGCACCTTTTTCACACTGACTTCGTTTAGCAATCATATTCTTGTCAACTTTCTGTGCATCACAAATTTGCTGGATAAACATCGGTCTTGCTCGTAACTCGGCTATGATCGAACCATCACTAGACATAGCCATCTGTGCATTCATTGCCCGAAGAGCAAATAAATATTTCTGACTTAACCCATCCGCAACAACGTTAGCTTTTCCCTGGTGATAATCAATCACCAATTCATAATCTTTCAATAGTTCTAGCCACCTACATTGTCTCAAATTCAGATCTTTCTGAGTCATTAGATACTTCAGACTTTTATGATCTGAGTAAACATGACATTTCTCACCAAATAAGTAATGACGCCAAATCTTCAGTGCGAACACAATGGCTGCAAGCTCTAAATCATGCGTCGGGTAATTTTTTTCATGCGGCTTCAATTGTCTTGAAGCGTAGGCTACAACTTTGCCTTCCTGCATCAAAACGCAGCCCAAACCATTCAAAGAAGCATCAGAATAAACAACAAATTCTTTACCCGACTTAGGCTGAACTAACACTGTAGCTTCTATCAAAAGGGCTTTCAACTGATCAAAACTTTTCTGACATTTTTCTGACCACTCGAAACGGACATCTTTCTACAATAACTTGGTCAACGGGGTAGCTATCACAGAAAAATCTTTCACAAATCGCCGATAGTAACCCGCAAGTCCCAGAAAACTTCGAATCTCGAAAACATTTTTCGGTGGCTTCCAATCAAGTATAGCCGAGATTTTGTTCGGATCAACTCGAATGCCTGATGCTGAAACCACATGTCCCAAAAAGCTGACCTCTTTCATCCAGAACTCACACTTACTAAACTTCGCATACAGCTGATGATCTCGCAAAGTTTGTAGCACTAACCTCAAATGTTCAGCGTGTTCAATTTCATCTTTGGAGTAGATCAATATGTCATCAATAAACACCACCACAAATCGATCCAAAAACTGTCTAAAAATCGGATTCATCAAATCCATGAAAACAGCAGGTGCATTAGTAAGCCCAAAAGGCATAACCAAAAACTCAAAATGTCCGTACCTCGTCCGGAATGCAGTCTTTGGCACATCTATATCTCTGACTCGCAACTGATAATATCCCGATCTCAAATCTATCTTCGAAAATACTGAAGCCCCTTTCAACTGATCAAACAAATCATCAATCCGAGGTAACGGGTACTTATTCTTTATGGTTACCTTATTTAGTTACCGATAATCAATACACATTCGCATCGTTCCATCTTTCTTTTTCACAAAAAGAACTGGTGCACCCCAAGGGGAAAAACTTGGCCGTGCAAAACCCCTATCTGTCAACTCTTGCAACTGCGATTTCAACTCTTTTAACTCTGTAGGTGCCATCCGATACGGAGCTATCGAGATCGGAGTCGTTCCCGGTACTAATTCAATGCCGAATTCAATCTCTCGTACTGGTGGTAAACCTGGTAATTCTTCAGGAAACACGTCTGGGTACTCACACACAACCGGTACGGACTCAATATGCTCTTCAGACACTTTATTTTCCAATACATAGGCCAAATAAGCTTCGCACCCTTTTCTCACATACTTCTGGGCTAACATCGAAGATATTACTGTAGAAAACCCACTTAAATCACCGGATTCAATTCGACGATCTCACCGCTCGCATCTCAAATCAATAAGCTTTCTTTTACAATTCACTCCTGCATCATGCGAAGTTAACCAGTCCATTCCCAAAATTATATCAAACTCTTCGAAAGGCAACAGCATTAAATCAACTGGAAGCAAAAATCTCGAATCATCAATGGGCAACTTTTACACACTTTATTAACAAACACACATCTACCCAAAGGGTTGGATACGCTGAATCATAAACTTAGTAGACTCAATGGCGAGTCTTCTTGAATACCGTAGTTTCACATACATATGAATGGGTCGAACCAGATCAATCAATGCAATCACGAGTATCATAAAGAGTGAAAGTACCAAGAATAACATCCGGAGAAGCGAGATCCTCTAGCTCGAGTAACATATGCTCTTGCCGGAGCTCTAGCCTCTGATCGATCCGTTGTGTTCTTTGTCCCTCTCGACTACCACCTACATTGCTGAATGCACGGGTGGTCCGCCTGCATCGATGCACTACTTGGTCTAGAGTTCTGTGCTGTATTTGACTCAGCTAATATCGGGCACTCCCGAATAAAATGGTCTGAGGATCCACATTTAAAGCAAGACCGGTCACGAACTCGATAACTCCTAGGATGCCATTTTCCACAATGTTTACATTTAACTCGGTTCTGTGGGACGTTACCAACACTGGTCATCGAGGTAGCTCGAGAACCCACTTGAGGACGATCACGTCTAGGTAATTCTGAAGTAGCTTTATGTTGACTGTGGTCATCTCTAAACTTCTTGGATGTAGAATTGAAGACCTTACCCGAAGATCTTTTACGAATGTCTCTAGCTTCTGTATCAGCCTTTCTTTTCTCTTTCCCGAGCTCTTCAGCTTTGCAAGCTCGATCTACTAGTGTCACAAATTCTTGAATTTCAAGAATACCAACAAACATCTTTAGGTCTTCATTCAAGCCATCTTCGAATCTTTTGCACATAATAGCTTCAAGAAACACACTCTCTAGCATATCTGCCGAGCCCGACAAATTTCCGTTAATATTCCGTCACGGTCATTCGTCCTCGTTTCAAATTCAAGGAATTCCTTTCGCTTTTGATCAACGAATCTTTGGTGATATATTTCTTGCAGAATTCATTCTGGAAGAAATCCCATGTCACTTATTCTTTCGGAACTACTGATACTAATGTATTCCACCAGTGATATGTAGTGTCCCGCAATAAGGATATAGCACAATTTAGGCATTCATCGGGAGTACAAGATAGCTCATCAAGTACCCGAATAGTGTTATCAAGCCACATTTCGGCTCGCTCTGCGTCATCATTATCATTGGCTTTAAATTCTTTGGCCCCAAATTTTCAGATTTTATCAACTGGGGGCCTACTAGATCTCATTGGATCTATCATCGGAGGTGTTGAAGGTACCGGAGTCGGATTATTCGGGGGTGGAGGTTGTTGTACAGTCAGATTATTTTGAATAAACTGGGTAAACCATTAATTCATCATTTAGTAGAAGGCTTGTTTAGCCTCTCCTCGTGGTCACCCGTGGCTCGGTTGAGAGTCTCATCGGCGATCCATGTGCGAGACCAGCGCAACACACTCCACATCATCGGCTACTACTCTATCGGGATCGAATCCATTTACTATATAAAACAAAGTTCAGTCGTCGAAGTCACCACACTATCAATATATGATAAAGGCATGTATAGCTAGACTCACACGTGCTACGGTAGTCCTAGAATCGACTAAACCGTAAGCTCGATACCAATAAAATGTAACACTCCTAACCAGAATTCGTCACGGATTAGGGTTACGGGCATTACTATTTAAATCAAAACTTTTAATCAATCACTTAATCGATCCAATGCAAACATAAAATTTATTAATATATGCATAACAAATACCACATAAATTTAAACAACTTATTTATTACTTTTGCATGCACTATTTATACCAAATGCTATTGCAACCAATACTCATATATTTAAAATAACAAATTCTCATTCCACTTGCAAAACCAAAATGTCATTATATAACCAAATATAATACATCCATATGCTCAAACTCTATAATCATAATATAACATCATGTACATATATTACTTAGGTGGTCGAATATACATGGTCATATATATACATTTTTTTAAAATTCAATTCCGAATTTTCATATCATTATTTCATTAAGCGAATACACCTACCAAATTCACTAATCTACCACCCTTATTTACATAAAAAGGTTTATCAAATCTCATATAAGTAATCACATAACAAACATATCATATCTAAACATCATTTGTTCTAACAATCAATAAACTAATCAAAAGTTCGAACATAATATACAACTAACCAAGAATAATATATGTTTGTATTCACTTACACAAACCGAATCAAAATAGCTCAATACAACCATACATTATTGAACTTAATGCTTATCTATCAATGACCAATTCAAATATACACATACCATAACGTTATTTAACACCTATATTTCACATATTATAACTTCAATATACATCCATCATTCACTTTATTGACTAAACCTAATATTAAACTCATAAACATGAACCAACTAATAAATCTTTCTTATCATAGTCTAACATGCACAAATAATAATACCACTCTCACACATGGTTAAACTATAATCAAGTATAAATAATAGTTCATAGCATGAGCAAATAATATCATCAAAACATGAAACAAATTATTCCAAAATAGATAGCCATTTTCGCATGGCTAGCATATTTACACTATTACAAAACATTAGTTAAATGGTTCAATCTAGCCTATACATGCCCTTTTTTTTTATAACAAAATAAGTTTTCAATACCAAAAGGAAGTCGATAGTGTGGTTGACTTCACGGATGATCCTTCGAGCCCGTAGTTCGATTTAGGATCTATAAAACAGAGGAAGACAAAGACACACACACAATAAGCTTACTAGCTTAGTAAGTCTCAAGCAAATGTCAATATAATGAGCATACATTTAAACATATTAAAATCCAAGCTTGTAGTATAAACACAATTATTTCATTTTAGGCATCGATATTCTTTTTCTACTTTTACGCAAGCACTAGCGCTTTTGTCACACTCGTCATTGATCTTTAACTATACAATAAGAATTTTAGTTCACTTCATTCCTTACAAAAAATAGTAGATTAGTTCTTACCTGAACTTGTACCACTTAACACTATATTCACATCTCATTTTATTTGATATTCAACATTTCCACTTATAGCGTATCACCGGCATAAAGCCTGCTAGGCATTTAAAGCCCGAAATAAATCACCGGCACGAAGCCTGCTAGGCACTAAGCCCGAATAGATCACCGGCACGAAGCCTGCTAGGCATTTAAAGCCCGAATAGATCACCGGCACGAAGCCTGCTAGGCACTAAGCCCGAATATATCACCGGCACAAAGCCTGCTAGGCACTAAGCCCGAATAGATCACCGGCACAAAGCCTGCTAGGCACTAAGCCCGAATAGATCACCGGCACGAAGCCTGCTAGGCATTTAAAGCCCGATACATAACACAATCAACATTTCCATGCACATTACTTAAGGCTATAATCACATCCATCTCATATGCTTTATTTTACAATATCATGTTAAACCGAACGTAAGTAAACACATCACATCCAACCAACAAATTTAATACTAATTCATGCCCCACATTCGGCCTATATACATTATTATGCCTTAGTATACCAAATTTTATCATATACTACTTTTGCAATTAACTTCGATATAAATTTGTTAGGACTTACCTCGGTTGTCGATAGGTAGTGCAAATCATTTATTCGAGAACCTTCGTCTTTCCCCGATCTAAATCCATTTTTCTTTGCTCTTGATCTAAAACACATTAAAATTCAGCTCATTCAAGTACAATTCATCTTAATTTAGTCCCTAAGCACATAAATGGGTAAATTACTATTTTACCCCTAGCATTTCACAACTTTGCAATTTAGCCCTATTTGCATAACACACAAAATACACCAAATTAGCCAAATCTATGCAAGGGCCGAATGTTCCTAGGGACCTTACAAGTCCCCACATTTCATTTATTTTGCAAATAGGCCCCTCTAAAAATTTATTTTTACAATTTAGCCCTAAAACTCAATTTCATCAAAACTTCCAACACAAAACATATTAATCCTTTACATATCTTTCATCTAAAATCATCAAATATCAAAACCACATGAATACAAAATGGCGAACATCCAAAGATGCTTATATTCAAAAATTACAACATGGGTCGGTTACGGTTCGAAGCAACGATCTCAAAAACATAAAAATTTACAAAAATCGACTAAGAATTTACCTTGAATTTGGCTTGGATCTTGCCAAATCTCAAAGAACTTAGCTCCCTTGTGTTTCTTAATATTCGCCAAAAGATGAATGAAAATATCCTTTATTTCTTTTATGTTTTATTTAACATATAATATGGTTTTTTAACTTTTACTATTTTAACCTTAATTCATAAAATTATATAATATAAAACTTATGGTTAATTTTGTCATATACCAACCCACTAACTTAAAATGGGTTATTTACCCATTTAACACTTCATATTAAAAGCCAAGCTCAAACTAACACATTACACTTTAGTATGCCACTTTTACCTTTTACGCGATTTAATCCTTTTTATCAAATTAAGCACTTAAACAATAAAATTTTTCTACGAAACTTTCACACGCATTAATTCACATATAATAAACTCAAAATATAATATTAAATTATTTCTCAATCTCGGATTCGTGGTCCCAAAACCACCGTTTCGATTAGGGTCAAATTCGGTCTGTTACAGTGAGAGTTAAATCGAGAAGCTTGACTGAGTAGAATGCAGGGATGAGTATGGTCGCTCAATGATAAAATGATGAATAAGACCATGGTTGGATCATGGCGATACATGTAATCCCACATAAGACCATGTCAGGGACATGGCATTGGTGACAACATGAGAGCTAGTGTAAGACCATGTTTGGAACATGGCATCGGCGTTGATATGTGTGCTAGTGTAAGACCATGTTTGGGACATGGCATCAGCCTCGATATGTGAACCAAAGTAAGACCATAGTTAGACTATGGCAATCAAGAAAATGATGTGCTCAAACCCATAAAACATTCTTTAATTGATTAGTAATAGTAAGAGAAATTAGAGTGAAGTGTTGAGTATTCGAGTAGAGATTAATGTGGGACATGAGTATGTGAAAGTCTCGATTGAAATTGAAATTTCTTAGGATACTTGATCACTCACATGAGACGAGAGAGTCCGTATAAGACCAAGCTAAGGCATGGCATCGGGAAACAGGCAAAGATACTAGGTAAGTCCATGTCAAGACATGGCATTGAGGGCGAGTTAAGACCTCCCATGTAAGACTAAATCTGGAATATAGCATTGGCATCTATACTTGATGTGGCAGTCCATATAAGACCATATTTTAAATATGGCATTGGCATTGGCATTTAGAAGTGATTCCATATAAGATCACCTCTAGAATGTAATATTGGCTCTGAACTTATTTTAATGATGATATTTTGCATTTTTGAGTATCCCTAATGATCATTGGGACTGATAGATGAGCCTAGAGGTAGGAAGGAGGAATGTACTAAAGTCATAGGAATGAGTGAATACAGGCACTCATGAACAAGTCGTAAGGAAATGAGTACGGAGTGTGGCATGGTATGTACTCATTAGAGGCAATTGTAAGTGAGTATGTCTGAATGCTTTGACGATTGTATTATTTATACAATGTTAAGAACAAAAAGAAACTTAGCCTAGGTTATTTGACTCAAGTGATTAGGAAGTCTGAGGTGTATGTTTATCGAGACCTTCTTAATTTCATGATCATTAATAAAAGAAATTGTTAAGGAGTTGAGGACGAAATGGTTAAAGAAACAATGTTTGAATTGTGAGAGTGTTCAATTATGATAACCATAGTTGTATGGATTATAATGACCTCTTTAGGTATTACGCGTTAATATCTTTTGCCTTCCAGGAGCGATGTAGTTGTTTATCTCATAAATCGAGATCGTGCGAGAATGTTAGCTGATTGTGAAATTAGATTAAACAGTTGTCGATTTAGTAATTAGAATTAACATTCCTTTATCTCCTCGTAACCCTATTCGGGTACCTTGAGGAGGAAGTTGGTGATAATTCTCGTACAAGGAGTGAAATCTTAAGTTTCACGTTGTGGGATGAGTTTTTGGGCAAGCCGAATAGAGTTAACGAATTCGATTGAGATATACCTGCTACCGTGAGGTGTGATGATAGTAAAGCTTTTAATCTAGCATAGAAAGAGGAAATCAGATGAGAGTGTGCTTAAATGCAGTTCTCAGTATGGAGAAAATAGGAGATTAGTGTATTGAGATATGATTCGAGTTCTGTATATATTCATCAATGAGTCAGTAAAATAGAATAAAAATTTTGTGTGTGTGCGTGAGTAGGAAGCATCATTGAAAGTTCTAGTACTAAATTCAGTGTGAATCGAGAAAAATAGTTGATCGGTTGGTGACCCAGAGATGAATCACTTTTATGTCTATGTTGTGGGTTAGGTGTTATGAAATGATTCATGGGAAAATTGATGTGTATTTTCTAAATTTTAATGAGTGGGAGTGTCTTATGCTGCAAAAGATTTGAAATGAAATAGTGGAAATGGCTTGAACTATTGCAATGATGTGTATTGTTAGTGTAATACTTCTCAGATAATATACATAGCACATATGTCTGGATGAAAGATCCACGTTGGATAAAATTTTTGTTGTTGGTGTTTTCCTTGAGATAGAACTGGAATGATGATAAAGCTAGAACTTATACAGAAGCTTTGGTATGGGATTTAATAGTAGCATATCTACTAATGTAAGAATAAAGAAGTACAGTT
This sequence comes from Gossypium rotundifolium, assembly GCA_025506655.1. NCBI lineage: Eukaryota > Viridiplantae > Streptophyta > Magnoliopsida > Malvales > Malvaceae > Gossypium > Gossypium rotundifolium. Next base: position 70,673,306 of record CP106734.1, read on the forward strand.
ACGGGCATAAATGTTTTGGCAATAGAGTACATTTTATGATATGATTGAGTTTATATTCAGAAGTAGTTGACCACTGAAAGCTGAGTTTCCAAAGCGTACAAGTTTATACTATTACAGTTGGTGAATGCTTTAATGAGGAAGTGAGATAAAACCTTATATGTAACATCCTAAAATTTGAGTTTCGATATGTTGCATTATTTTGGTGGTTAACTAGTGAAATGATTCAATGTGTGTGTCTATATAGTCTAGAGAAGGCTCAGGAATTATTTGGTTTTGGAATAATTTTTTGTAATTAGTACTTTAAATGAAGTGGAACAAGTGACCTTTAGGCTTAAGGTAATTAAGAGGTAAAAGTTAGCATAAGATAAGTAAGTAGTAAAGAGGAGTTGGCGCCATATGATTATCTTGAGGGAAGAGGTTCGAATCCCTTGATGGCATGTGAATTTTTATTAATTTTTTTGCTCTTCCCTAGCATGTGTCGGCCAAGCTCTATTTTTGATAGGTTGGACTTTTAGTTTTATGGCAAGGTGGCTAATAGATTAAGGAAAGAAGTGAAGTTGAGGAAAAGAATCCTATGGAAAAGGCATGTAAGGGGGGACATAAGGCATGAAATAAGGGAGATGTTTTGGAAACTTTGGGGTGGCTAAATTTTGACTTTTTGGCCAATGTACATGGACGGTTTTGGGGCTAGAATGGGTTGGCCTAATATTGAAAGGGATTAGGAGATAGTTGGTAAAAATTTTTAGCAAATTGTGCACCAATTTTCTTTCTCTCCAAAATCTCTCTCTCTCTAGCTGAATGTGTCTTGAGCAATAGGTAAAATTTTGCTTTGGTTTTGGTTATTATTTTTGACCAAATTGGTATTATTTTCTTTTCCTCTCAAGCTCTTTTCCTCTTTATGCCGAAACTATACAACCATTGAAGGGGGAATTTTTCTTTCATTTTATTCTTTTTCTTCCTTGGCCGATTGTACGCAAATCTCAAAACTTCTTCTTTGTTCATTCCCCATCTTTGAAAACCAAAACATAAACATCTTATCTCCTCCTTCTTTTCTTCTTTACTTTTATAAAAAACTCTCAAACATCTCTCTCCCTAATTCTTCACCATGGCTGAATGTCATTAAGCACCATCTCCTTCAATTTTTCTTACATAGCCGAACCTCCTACTTCACACATATTTCTTCTTAATCATTCTTTCTACTCACGTTTTGATCAATCGGTAAGAATTCACTTCATTGGTTTCTTTTTGTTATTAGTTTACTTTTGGTCGAACCTATAGGTTGGCTTAGGAGAGTCTTTTGATCGAAATAATCATTCTTTTTCTTAGACAAATCCTTTTCGTTGTTTTTTTTAGTGAAATAGTGGAGGGCCGTATCACCATCTCCTCGAAGCTATCTCATAATCACTAGAACTCAGATCAAAACCTTCAAGGTAAGAGTTCTTCACGGTTCCCACAATCATCCTTATTTATTAAGAAAATTAAAAGTATGGAACGGAGTAATCGATTCTTGTATATAGGGATTTATTCATGGATCATTTGGAACCTCGTGGTAAGCTTATCTCTACCATTTTGTTAAGTACATACTTTAGTACATTATCGATTTACTAAGGATATAACTAATGGAAGCCCGTAGTGACGATTTGAAAGGGAAATCTAGAGGTGATTCCAAAAGGAGTGGTTTGGCGTTCACAACTCCTAGATTCAAACGAAGGTCCGTTTCGGCGATCGTGGATTTTCCACCGGGTTATGGACCCTCATCTAGTGAGAATCAACTATTCGAGGTTGTTTGTAGTTTGAAGCCTTTAGCGGTTCGGGGTTTTCCAATGGGTTGTGAACCGTCAATCAGGGAAAATCGGCAAATCATAGTTATTCGCGATTTCGAGGGTAAAAATCCTAGACCGTTTATCTTAGAATAAATTACTATAAGTGTTAATGATCTAATCAAACGTTAAAAATATTCTAGGTGTTGTCGATCAAGAAAGTGTAGTGCTCACCGTAATCAGGTGTGTAATCTCACACTGTATTTCAGGGGTTAGATAACTTTATCAAATTAATCACTTGATTAAATCACAAGTTAGTGAAATCGAGTAAAATGGCATATTTATCACTTTAGTAGTACAGACTTTGAAATCAGTGTTAAGACTATGAAAATTTTGAAATTGCCCTCAGTAGGCCAAATCGATAAAAGTGACTATATGGGCCAAATGTGATATTTGTTAAATGGGCCAATTGTGATACTTGTTAAATGGGCCAAATGTGATATTTGTTAAATGGGCCAATTGTGATACTTGTTAAATAGGCCAAATGTGATATTTGTTAAATGGGCCAATTGTGATACTTGTTAAATGGGCCAATTGTGATATTTGTTAAATGGGCCAAATGTGTTATTTGATAAATGGGCCTTATTGATATGTGATAAATGGGCCACATATGATATTTGATGAATGGGCCAAATGTGTAATATGATAAATGGGCCAAATGAAAATGCATACTATATGTACATGATTTACATGGGTTGGGATTTTGATGAAGAGAAGTTCTGGTAGCTTTGCTACAAAATTCTGATGGCTTCATGCCCAGTTAAATATATGGCTTTATGCCCAGTTTGATATATGGCTTCATGCCCATTTTGATTTATGACTTAAATGCCCAGTTTGGTGTGTTGGCGGGGTGGGTGACTAAAGCTCCCCACAAGTGTGCTGGTTGGTACGGGTGGTGTGTAGCGGATGGAAATTAGGTTGGGATGGGAACTTGCATATCACATGCATAATATATGTTATTATTGTTATTGCAAATGGGCTTAGGCCCAAATAATTACTTAATAAGATATTGGCCCAGTGGACTATGGCAAGTAGGTTACACACTGAGTTTTAAGTAACTCACCCCGTTTACCTTACTCTTCTCAGGTAATGATCAGTGATGGAGGCTTGGGCCGAGGACGACTCAGTGGACGCCATACTACGAATAATGGTTATTTGAACTTCAGATTTCTTTTAAGTATTTTTAAGTAATTTGATATTTTAAATTATGTTGTAATAAGGCCTTTGGATTATTTTAACTTTATTGTTGGGATGGTTTATTTTCTTAAATTGTTTTAAAAGAAAATTTTTCAGAAAACTTAATTAAGGATTTCTTAAATCAATTAACAATGAATATTTTTTTATAAACATTTACACATATTTCAAATATAGATATTCTCTCTCGAAACCTCAATACCATTTTCAAATGACCTAGTTCTTTCTTTCAAATTTTCAATATCGTTTACAAAAGCCATGGTTTCAAAAGATTAGTAGTTCAATTTTATCAATTTATCAAATCAGACTTGTTTTTTTTTTCAATGAAGCAAATTTTTAGTACAAATAAAAAGGGTTATCATGTTTTACTCAGGTGACATGCCAAATCCACTCGTAACGCATGGGCCGGGTTTGGGGTGTTACATTTTATGGTATCAGAGCCCGATTCAAAAACTCGGTTGTGGTTTGGGTTCAAAAACATTTATGGTACAAAACTATTTTGAATTATGGAATTTATATTTTTAAAGGTAGTATGACGCCACGAGTATCCTACACCAAGTCAAGTAAGTGTATGTGAATTGAATAATTCTTATTATTATGATATGACTATAGGAGCACTCTAGAACTTTTAGTTTTAGGTGTTGAAACTATAGAGATTGAGACTATAGGATGCGTTTACGAAAACAACTCTACCTCTTATATCTCATAAAATATTGTTAATAAAACACAGAAATAGAATACTAATTCATAAAACTTGTAATCAGATTGAAACAAAAGAGTTAATATGAGCGCTAGAGGACGTGGATGTGGTAGACGTGGTCGTGGTAAAGGCCGATGTGATAGGGTTGCATCTGAAGCGTCGGGACATATACCAGAAATGGACGCACCTGCATCACCCGGGACAGAGACTGGTTCACATGACCATACGAGAGAGGACATTGCCTTGACTCAAGCAATGTTACGTGTCTTAAAAGGGTTGCTGGGGCTAAAACTGGGCCAGCAACTCGTGGATCATTATCAGAACGACTTAAAGCAACTGGTGCTGAGGTTTTTAGGGGTGTCTCGGGTGTAGCACCAAATGTAGCAGAATATTGGCTCGAAGCAGTGGAGCGGATCAAGGATAATTTGGAGTGCACCATTGAGAAAAAACTGAGAGGAGCTGTATCCTTGTTGAGGGATGAGGCGTATCAATGGTGGCTTACTATTCGAGAAGGCACTCAGGCTGAACATGTTACTTGAGATTTCTTCAAGACTAAATTCCAAGGAAGGTATGTCGGGGCAAGTTATCTGGATGCCCGGAGAAAAGAATTCCTGAATTTGGCCCAAGGAATTAAGTCGGTGGCAGCTTATGAGGTAAATTTTCTACGCTTAAGCCGTTAAGCTCAGACAATAGTGCCAACCGATCATGAGCGCTGTGTACATTTTGAGGATGGGCTGAATGATAAGTTGCGAATATTGATAGCTCCACAATAAGAAAGGACTTTTGCCAAGCTTGTGGAGAAAGCCAAAATAGCTAAGGAGGCTAAAAACTCTGCACGTCTAAACCTAGATAAAGGCAGAGGCAAGAGGGACTTTAGGTATTCGGGTTCCACTAAAAGTTTCAAGAAGAGGCCTAGGAATGATGAGCTAGCTCCAGCTAGAGCACCTACTGCTACCAATCAGATTCAACCGTGTGCTGACTTTGGGAGATGACACCCAAGTGAATGCTAGAAAGAACTGGTAGGTGTTTCAAATGTGGTTCTAAGGACCATCAGCTTAAGAATTGTCCTCGACAGACTGCTCTGACTCAAGAAGCTGTAATCCCGATACACAGCCAGCTAGAAGCGCTCAGCAGCCACTTAGAGGCCGTGGGCCAGGTCGAGGTGGTAATGGCGGTGGTCATGGTCAAGGTGCACCGAGTAGAGGTAATGGTTCCAGAGGCAACACAGAGGCGAGACAGCCAGGGTTAGTTTATGCGGTCAGACGCCGTGAGGATGGCGATGCACCTGATGTGATAATGGGTACATTCTTCATCTTTAATGTACCTGATACTGCTTTGATAGATATTGGATCTACCCATTGGTATGTTGCTAGTGCTATATCTGGAAATTTGAATATTAGATCTGAGATTACCGATAGAGAGGTGACAGTAGTTAGTCATTCAGAACGATCTGTGGTAGTGAATAAACTGTATAGAGTCGTGCCTCTAGAATTTCAAAGAGAAATATTTTTGGCGGATTTGATGGAGCTGCCTTTCGGTGAGTTTGATCTTATTTTGGGCATGGATTGGTTGGTAAAGCACCATGCACACTTGGATTGTGCCGCAAAGCGGATGTCGATAAGGACTTTGGAAGATAAGGAAGTGGTAATGATAGGCGAACGAAGAAACTACTTAGCAAATGTGATATCTGCTTTAAAGGTAGAAAAATTGGTACGGAAATGGTGTGGAGCATTCCTAGACTTCATTAGTGCTTTGGATGCCAAGGAATTATCAGTGGCAGGTGTTAGAACAGTGAATGAATATTTAGATGTCTTTTCTGAGGAACTTTTAGGTTTACCTCTAGACCGGGAAGTAGAGTTTGGCATTGAGCTTTTGCCCAGAATGGTTCCGGTATCAATTGCTCCTTATAGGATGGCGTCGAAGGAGTTAGCGAAGCTTAAGGCTAAAATTCAAGAATTGTTGGATCGGGGATTCATTCGACCGAGTGTGTCTCCGTGGGGAACACCGATCTTGTTTGTCAAGAAGAAGGATGGGTCGATGCGTATGTGCATTGATTATAGGTAGTTGAATAAATTGATGATCAAGAATAGGTATACATTGCCGAGAATCGATGACCTGTTTGATCAGTTGAGAAGAGCTTCAGTTTTCTCCATGATAGATTTGAGATCGGGTTATCATCAACTCAAGGTTAAGGAGGCGGATATTCATAAGACGGCATTTCGAACTTGTTATGGACATTATGAGTTTTTGGTGATGCCGTTTGGATTGACCAATGCACCAGCTGCATTTATGGACATGATGAACCGATTCTTTCAACCTTACCTAGACCGGTTCGTGGTGGTGCTCATAGATGATATCTTAGTATACTCGAGGAATGAAGAAGAGCATGACTCACATCTGCGAATAGTATTACAAAAATTGCGAGAAAAGTAACTTTATGCCAAATTCAGTAAGTGTGAATTTTGGCTGGAAGAAGTGACTTTCTTAGGACATGTTGTGTCGGTTGAAGGAATCAGAGTTGATCCTCGGAAGGTAGAGGCTGTGTTGGATTGAAAGCCACCGAAGTCAGTGGCTAAGATTCGGAGTTTCCTAGGGTTGGCTGGTTACTATAGACGTTTTGTTGAGGGGTTTTTGTTGATTGCTGCACCTCTAACTAAACTGTTGCAAAAGGGAGTACCATTTGTGTGGGTAGAGAAACAACAAGAAAGTTTTGAGAAATTGAAGAAGATTCTGACGGAAGCGCCCGTACTGATTCAACCCGAGGCTGGAAAAGAGTTTATTGTTTACTGCGATGCGTCACACACCAGCTTGGGAAGTGTGTTGATACAAGGTGGTAAAGTAGTGGCTTATGCATCTCGTCAATTAAGGCCTCACAAAGTCAATTATCCTACCCATGATTTGGAGTTGGCTGCGGTGGTTTTTGCTTTGATGATTTGGAGGCACTACCTATATGGTGAGAAGTCAATCATTTATACGGATCATAAAAGTATGAAGTATCTTCTTACCTAAAAGGAGTTGAACTTAAGACAGCGGAGATGGATAGAGGTGTTGAAGGATTATGACTTCTCAATCGAGTATAATCCTGGAAAGGCTAATGTGGTGGCGGACGCGTTGAGTCGTAAGGTGATATCGGAGTTGAGAGCAATGTTTGCTCATCTTAGTTTGTATGAAGATGGCAGTTTGCTAGCGGAACTTCAGGTGAAGCCTATATGGTTAGAACAGATCAAGGAGAAGCAGTTATCAGATGAAAAGTTGGGTCTCTTAATTCAACAAGTTGAAAATGGTGTAATAGGGGATTTTGGATTGAATAAGGATGGAGTACTGTGTTTTCGCGGAAAAATTTGTATGCCCAAGGATTCAAATTTGAGGCTAATGATTCTGTGAGAGGCACATAGTATCCCCTATGCTATACACCCCAGAGGAAATAAGATGTATCGAGACCTTCATGATCGGTATTGGTGGCCAAGGTTGAAGTGGGAAGTTACTGAATATATGAGTAAGTGCTTGACTTGCCAACAAGTGAAGGCAGAAGACCAATTGCCATCGAGATTGCTGCAACTGGTAAAGTTTCCATTATGGAAATGGGAATGGATAACGATGGACTTTGTTAGTAGGTTACCCTTATCGCCTACTATGAAAGATTTCGTCTGGGTGATAGTGGAACGATTGACGAAGACAGCCCATTTTCTACCTGTTCGAACAGATTTCTCACTGCAAAAGTTGGCTAAGTTGTATGTAGTAGAAATCGTGAGGTTACATGAGGTACCAGTGTCTATTATTTTGGACAGGGACCCTAGGTTTACATTGTGATTATGGAAAGCTTTGCATAAAGCTTTGGGAACAAAGTTAAATTTCAGCACAGCTTTTCATCCTCAGTCAGATGGTTAGTCGAAAAGAGTAATCCAGATTTTGGAAGACATGTTAAGGGGTTGTGTGATTGACTTCAGAGGTAGTTGGGAGGATTTTCTAACGTTGGCAGAATTTGCTTATAACAATAGTTATCAATCCAGTATCCAAATGGCACCCTATGAAGCATTATATGGTCTTAGGTGTCGTACCCCTACTTGTTGGACTGAATTGGGAGAACGAAAATTATTGGGTCCGGAACTAATATCTGAGACGGAAGAAAAAGTAAAGTTGATTCGAGTGCGGTTAAAGGAAGCTTCGGATAGACAAAAGTAGTATGCGGATATGAAGCGTAAAGATATTGAGTTCACGGTGGGAGATCAGGTTTTTCTCAAGGTCTCACATTGGAAGAAAATTTTTAGATTTGGAAAGAAGGGCAAGTTGAGCCTTAGGTTCATTGGACCATACTGTGTATTGTGGCGTGTAAGACCAGTGGCTTATCAGATTGAATTAACTCCGGAGTTGAGTTAGATTCATAGTGTTTTCCATGTTTCTATGTTGAGGCGTTATCGATCGGACCCGACTCACATAGTAACGGTTAAGGAAGTTGAGTTAAGACCTGACTTGTCGTTCGAGGAAGAACCAGTGAAAATTTTAGATTGAGATGTTAAAGTGCTGAGAAAGAAGTCAGTACCAATAGTAAAGGTTCTTTGGCATAATCACAGAGCGGAGGAAGCTACGTGGGAGCCTGAGGACACTATTCGGCAGTAATATCCTCTCCTCTTTTAACCAGGTAAATTTTGAGGACGAAATTTCTTTAAGGGGGTAGAATTGTAACATCCTAAAATTTGAGTTTCGATATGTTTCACTATTTTGGTGCTTAACTAGTGAAATGATTCAATGTGTGTGTCCATATAGTCTCGAGAAGGCTCAGGAATTATTTGGTTTTGAAATAATTTTTGGTATTAAGTACTTTAAATGAAGTGGAACAAGTGACCTTTAGGCTTAAGGTAATTAAGAGGTAAAAGTTAGCATAAGATGAGTAAGTAGTAAAGAGGAGTTGGTGCCATATGATTATCTTGAGGGAAGAGGTTCGAATCCCTTGATGTGCATGTGAATTTTTATTAATTTTTTTGCTCTTCCCTAGCATGTGTCAGCCAAGCTCTATTTTTGGTAGGTTGGACTCTTAGTTTTATGGCAAGGTGGCTAATGGATTAAGGCAAGAAGTGAAATTGAGGAAAAGAATCTTATGGAAAAGGCATGTAAGGGGGGACATAAGGCATGAAACAAGGAGACATTTTGGAAACTTTGGGGTGGCTAAATTTTGACTTTTTGGCCAATGTGCATGGACAGTTTTGGGGCTAGAAGGGGTTGGCCTAATATTGAAAGGGATTAGGAGATAGTTGGTAAAAAATTTTAGCAAATTGTGCACCGATTTCCTTTCTCTCCAAAATCTCTATCTCCCTAGCTGTATGTGTCTTGAGCAATAGGTAAAATTCTGCTTTGGTTTTGGTTATTATTTTTCACCAAATTGGTATTATTTTCTTTTCCTCTCAAGCTCTTTTCCTCTTTATGCCGAAACTATACAACCATTGATGGGGGCATTTTTCTTTCATTTTATTCTTTTTCTTCCTTGGTCGATTGTACACAAATCTCAAAACTTCTTCTTTGTTCATTCTCCATCTTTGAAAATCGAAACATAAACATCTTATCTCCTACTTCTTTTCTTCTTTACTTTTACAAAAAATCTCTCAAACATCTCTCTCCCTAATTCTTCACCATGGCCGAATGTCATTAAGCACCGTCTCCTTCAATTTTTCCTACATGGCCGAACCTCCTACTTCACACATATTTCTTCTCAATCATTCTTTCTACTCACGGTTTGATCAATCGGTAAGAATTCACTTTATTGGTTTCTTTTTTTATTTGTTTACTTTTGGCCGAATCCATAGGTTGGCTTAGGAGAGTCTTTTGCTCGAAATAATCATTCTTTTTCTTAGACAAATCTTTTTTGTTGTTTTTTTTAGTGAAATAGTGGAGGGCCGTATCACTATCTCCTCGAAGCTATCTCGTAATCACTAGAACTTGGCTCAAAACCTTCAAGGTAAGAGTTCTTCACGGTTTTCACAATCATCCTTATTTATTAAGAAGCTTAACAGTATGGAAAGGAGTAATCGATTCTTGTATATAGGGATTTATTCGTGGATCATTCTGAACCTCGTGGTAAGCTTATCTCTACAATTTTGTTAAGTCCATACTTTAGTACATTATCGATTTACTAAGAATCTAACTAATGGAAGCCCGTAGTGATGATTTGAAAGGGAAATCTAGAGGTGATTCCAAAAGGAGTGGCTTGGCGTTCACAACTCCTAGATTCAAACGAAGGTCCGTTTCAGCCCAGGATTTTCCATCGGGTTGTGGACCCTCATCTGGTAAGAATCAACTATTCGAGGTTGTTCGTACTTCGAAGCCTTTAGCGGTTCGGGGTTTTTCAACGAGTTGTGAACCGTCAACCGGGGAAAACTGGCAAATCATAGTTATTCGCGATTCCGAGGGTAAAAATCCTAGACTGTTTATCTTAGAATAAATTACTATAAGTGTTAATGATCTAATCAAACGTTAAAAATATTCCAGGTGTTGTCGATCAAGAATGTGTAGTGCTCACCATAATCAGGTGTGTAATCCCACACCGTATTTCATGGGTTAGATAACTTTAAGGAATTAATCGCTTGATTAAATCACAAGTTAGTGAAATCGAGTAAAATGGCATATTTATCACTTTAGTAGTAAAGACTTTGAAATTGGTGCTAAGACTATGAAAATTACGAAATTACCCTCAATAGGCCAAATCGATAAAAGTGACTATATGGGCCAAATGTGATATTTGTTAAATGGGCCAATTGTGATACTTGTTAAATGGGCCAAATGTTATATTTGTTAAATGGGCCAATTGTGATACTTGTTAAATGGGCCAAATGTGATATTTATTAAGTGGGCCAATTGTGATACTTGTTAAATGGGCCAAATGTGATACTTGTTAAATGGGCCAATTGTGATACTTGTTAAATGGGCCAATTGTGATATTTGTTAAATGGGCGAAATGTGTTATTTGATAAATGGGCCTTATCGATATGTGATAAATGGGCCACATGTGATATTTGATGAATGGGCCAAATGTGTAATATGATAAATGGGCCAAATGAAAATGCATACTATATGTACATGATTTGCATGGGTTGGGATTTTGATGAAGAGAAGTTCTGGTAGCTTTGCTACAAAATTCTGATGGCTTCATGCCCAGCTAAATATATGGCTTTATGCCTAGTTTGATATATGGCTTCATGCCCAGTTTGATTTATGGCTTAAATGCCCAATTTGGTGTGTTGGCGGGGTGGGTGACTAAAGCCCTCCATAGGTGTGCTGGTTGGTACGAGTGGTGTGTAGTGGATGGAAATTAGGTTGGGATGGAAACTTGCATATCACATGCATAATATATGTTATTATTGTTATTGCAAATGGGCTTAGGCCCAAATAATTACTTAATGAGATATTGGCCCAGTGGACTATGGCAAGTGGGTTACACATTGATTTTTAAGTAACTCACCCCGTTTACCTTACCCTTCTCAGGTAATGATCAGTGATGGAGCCTTGGGCCGAGGACGACTCAGTGGAGGCCATACTACGAATAATGGTTATTTGAACTTCGGATTTCTTTTAAGTATTTTTAAGTAATTTGATATTTTAAATTATGTTGTAATAAGGCCTTTGGACTATTTTAATTTTATTGTTGGGATGATTTATTTTCTTAAATTGTTTTAAAAGAAAATTTTTCGGAAAACTTAATTAAGGATTTTTTTAGATCAATTAACAATGAATATTTTTTTTATAAACATTTACAAATATTTCAAAGATAGATATTCTCTCTCGAAACCTCGATACCATTTTCAAAGGACCTAGTTCTTTCTTTCAAATTTTCAATATCGTTTACAAAAGCCATGGTTTCAAAAGACTAGTAGTTCAATTTTATCAATTTATCAAATCAGACTTGTTTTTTTTTTAATGAAGCAACTTTTTAGTACGAATAAAAAGGGTTATCATGTTTTACTCAGGTGACATGCCAAATCCACTTGTAACACATTGGCCGGGTTTGGGGTGTTACATTATAGATTTTAAATTTGGTTTGATAAAATTTCCTAGAAGAAGAATGTTATTCAAATTGTAGTAAACCAACCAGTAAAGATCCGAACGAATCATTTGGACATGTGCAGAGTTCCAAATTAGTCGATCATTCAGTGTAAGCCCTAGAGGAAGAAATATCTAGGACGCAAGTGGTACTTCTACCTTGTGTATGATAGCTTAAAGATTGTTGACAAAGGAAACTAGTGGAAATGAATTTGTGATTTTGAAGAGTTTATAGAAATATTCTAAGAATGATAGTAGCAACTCCTCCTGACAAGATTTTCGGGGACGAAAATCCCTAAGGGGGAGAATTGTAACAGCCTGATTTAGGGGCTATTCAGAACAGTGATCTCAAAATCACTAATTTGAGGTTTGATAAAATTATTTTCATGTTATGTTATGTGTTATAACATGTTTATAAAGATGTATGGAAATTTTGGTGTTTTAATTTTAGCGATTTCATGTTAAATCCCGAAAAAAGACTAAATCGCATAAAGTGCAAAAGTTCTATTTTATTTGCTAGAGGTGCCAAATAAATTTGGATTATAAATTGGAGGTCCCGAAAGTGCAATTTGGCCCTGTTAAGTGTGTTGGTCGGCTATAGAAAGTTAAGGAGACAAGGGCATTAAATGTTGGGCATATTAGGTGATTAAAAAAAGAGTAAAATAAGAGAAAATAAGCAAAAGTTGTCATCTTTTTTATTTCTTCTCTTCTTCCACCGAAAATATCAACGATGGAGGGGTGTTTGAAAGCTCAAAATTTCAGCAAGCTTCATTCCACTCTAGTAAGTGATTTTGATGACTTTTCTTGATAAAAATTGTACTTTTGGAGTCCCCAAAGCTTAAGCTAGCTATTGAGGGGACTATTTTGCAATATGGTTGAAAGTATAGGGACTTGCCATGATATATTTCATGCTGGTTGTTGAATATTTATGGAAGAAAATGAATGATAGGATGATGAGAAACAACTTTTGTGAAAGTTGTTGTCATGAAAACACCTAATTAGGACTAAAATGCAAAAGTTGTAAATTGTTCATTAAGGCATGAAATAGTTGGAATTGTGGATAGTTATAAGAGGATTAAATGATCAGCTAGGCTTGTTTAATATGAAAATGTGATGAAAATTTATTTACGAGCCCAGGGGCAAAATGGTCATTTTTGCCTAAGTAGATATTATGTTGTAATATTATCATTAAGTGATTAAACAAGTAAATTTTATTGTTATAGATCGAGGAAAATGAAATTCGGACCTAGAATGGGATAAAGAGAAATATGGGCAAAAAGTCATTTTCGGGCCTTTTCGTTATCGAGGTAATTTCATGTGTGTATGTGGCAATTACATATGAGTTAATTTGATACTCTAATATGGAATGGAATGTATGTTTATACTATGAATATATGAAATCTATTTGATGAGATATCAAGAGAATCAAGTCTAAGAGTAATGATAAATGTAAATAGTATGATCTAATGATAGTTAAGATTCCGTGTAAGACCATATTGGAATATGGCCTCTGTGATAGATATTAAATAAGACCAAATCAAGGACATGGAAATGATGTGAGAATTCGTATAAGCCCACGTCAGGGACATGGCATCGATATGTTTATGCAAGTGGCACTATGTATATGAGACTCCAGAGAGTCATTTAGCGAATTGAGTGATTTAACAAGAGAATTGAAAATGAGAACGTATGGGATTGTATCATGGGAAACACAAGGGTGTGTTAGAATGGAATTGAGGTGATTTCAGTATATAATGAACCCTAGTGGGTTATGTGTAAACAATGCACTTTAGTTAATTGAGATAGATTTATTATTGCATTTTTGAATGCAAATGAGTATCATAGAAAGTTAAGTAGACATAGTACTGTGTGAGAAGGTTCCTGGGCGAACATTCAAATTAGAAAAATGTACGTGGATAGATATTTTTGGAGATATTATAACCGATGGGCTATGTGCGATAACATCGCTTATAAATGAATGGTGGGCTGTGTACGATACCACCCGAGATATCATTAATTGATGGGTCGTAAAGTATACCATCAATCGTAATACTATCGGTGGGGCGTATGCGTTACCACCTGATTGAATTAGTAATCGATGGGCTGTGTACGATACCATCGCTTATAAATGATTGGTGGGCTGTGCACGATACCACCCCTTAAGAGATTCTATGGTGGGCTAAGTGCGTAGCCACCAAGAGTTTAGTGGTATGAGTGGCTTAGCGAAAATATTTGATATGCTATTATATATATATATGATCTTGTGGGGGTCAGTGCAGGATTGTGTACTAATTGAACGAGCAATTGGCTTGTGGCATGGTGATAATGTGGTAAGAGATAGCATGAGTAAGCTTCATGAGTGGTTGGAAAGTAACCTTGAGTTAAGAGAAGAAACTCAGTATAATACTATGTGGTTATCTATATTTAATGAATAGCAATATTTGTTAGATTTACACAGATGAACTTACTAAGCAATGTTGCTTACTCATCTTCCTTTCTCATCTCTTATAGGTTAATTTAGCTAGCTCGGGTTGGAGATCACCGGAGATAATTTCACACTGCTGAGCGGACACTTGGTATGAGGTATCAAGTCCTTATGAGTCATGGCATGTATAGGGTTAGTATTTAAAGTTGATTAAGTCCTTGTTGATATAGCCAAATTGTGTTGGCCCAAGATAGCTTATGTCTCGTTTGTGTATAGCCATAAATGATGGCTTAAGTTGTTGTAATTATATGGGAATTAGTCTCCCTAGTGTATAGGATGAAAACATTAATCTTTTTTAATCAAATGTCTTTAATTCAAGAGTAATGTTGATGCTATGTGAATTTATGTGATAAGGTTTGAATGTATGTAAGTGTGAATGGCGTAAGGCTTGGTAAATAGTCTTCATGTGCCCACACGGGTAGACACACGGGCGTGTGTCTAGGCCTTACTAACCCTGTACCTTATTATTATTAATTAGAATAGGCCACGGGTAGATCCCACGGCCGTGTGCATAAACCGTGTAAGGCACACGGTAAGGACATGGGCGTGCGCCCAAGCCGTGTGGATCAAGTCAGTAGCTTCCCACGGTTGAAGACATGGGCGTGTCCAAGCCGTGTGAAATTAGTCAGTGTTGACCACGGGTGGAAGACACAGGCGGGTTGTAAGGGTACACGGGCGTGCCCCCATTTCACACGGGCGTGCCCTAGCCATGTGAGTTGTAACATCCCAAATTTGGGCCTAGTAGATTTGGGCTTATTGGGTTGTAACGCCCCAAAAATCCCAAAACTTTTAATTTATATGCATGGGAGTTAATATGTATGTGTAGCACTTAGAATAATAATATTAAGGTACTATCGGGATTATTTGAAGCCTTAGAGTTAGGGGAGCCATAGGAAAAATTTATGTTCTTACTTAGTGGACCCTAGTCTCAGGCATGAGGCCTCATAAGCATATTAAGAAAAGAGAGGACACAAAAATGGACTCTTAGGTTTGGGTTGAGGCCCTAATTAAGTTTTCTATTTGGGCATTATATGACTTAAAAGGTAGTACATGTGTTTAAAATATCAGAATGGGCTTATGGCCTAGTGGACTGTAGCGCCACTAAGGGAACAATAAGGTAACGCCACACCAGGGAGTAAGGGGCCCAAATTTAAGTTTCAGGGAGTCCAATTCCTTTGATTTAAGTTAGCTAATTTTTGACATTAGGGTTAGGTGGAGTGGATGACTACAAGGCTCAAAAATAGGAGGATTTATGTGAATGGGATAATGTAGATAATATAGTTGATAATAGGGAAGGTAAAAGGAGAAAAATTAGGAGCTATCTGCTGAGAGCAGAGTTGGCCGAAATTCCATCACCTAGAGGAGTAAAGAAATCAGTTTCTAATTGCCATAGGGGGTGCCGAAATTTCTATAAATAAAGGGGGATAGCTCATCAATTCTGGCATTTGAATCCTACTCTTTTCTTCCTTCTTTGTGCCGAAAATCTGAAGGCCATCTTAGTTGTTTTTCTTTTCTCATCTTTTCTCTTCCAAAAGCCGAAAATCACCACCTCCCTCACCCTTTTCTTTTACTTTGAAGCCTCCTTCTAGCCGAATCTTTTGATCCCCATTGTTATTCTTCTTCTATTCACTAAAAGCCGAAACTACGTTCTTGTTTGTTCTTGTAGCCGAAATCTCTAAGCCTTTCCTTGATCTCTTTTTACTTTCTTTCTAAGCCAAAGCTGAAACACTTTACTCAGACCTTCTAAAAGCCGAAAGCACATCAGTTCATCTTCTCTGAGATTTTCATAAAAGCCAAAATCCCTAGATCTCATCTCCTGTGTTTGTCGAATTCTCTCTGATGTGTCTGCTTGTGCCGAATCTTGAAGAAAACTCAGGGTAAGTGTCGATTCGTGAGATTTCAGTCTTTTCTAACTTTTTAGAGATCTTAGCCGAATGGCTATATGGTTAACTAATCGGGTGTTTTCTTTAATTTGTGGCATTCTAGGATTTGAAGGGGAGTCAATCGCTTAGATTTCTAAGTCAGACTTCAGTAGCACTCGAATCATGTTACTTTCGGGAATTCAAGGTAAGGAGATCTGCTAATTTTAAGCGTGTAGATTCGGGTATCTATTAACCCTTGGCCAAATGTAGGGGAGGCCAAATCTTCGTGAACCAAGTTATAGACTAAGGATAGTAGATCTGGATGGCAAGGATATCGACTAAGAGTATAGTACTACGCGATATCAGGTGTGTAACTTTCCACACCATCTAGATTGTTTGTTAATACATGTATATAAATCTGTTATATTCTATTAAAAGCCGAAATCCTAGTATAATGGTTGAAACCCGAGGAGGGTAAAAGCGAATCACCAGGTTAGTGATCTCAGTCATTCCTAAAGTGAATGTTTCTGTTAAGATGTTATATGTGATAAGTATGCTGTAACACCCCAAACCTGGCCCAAACACTACTACCGGATCTGGTTTGTCACTAAGAAAATTTCTAGTAAAACAAATCTTGTTGACAAAAAGGCCAAACAAGAATTACATAAAATGTGCCTTAATAAGAAAAAGCCCAAAACTAGATTACATGTCCTTGAAAAAAAAATTAAAACAAGAATAAATGATAAAGGCCCATATTAAAACAAAAATATAAACTAATGGCCCACGGCCTTATTACAACGTAGCTTAAACCCATAACATAAAATACTTAAAAAAACTAATATGGGGAACTTGTTGCCAGATCCACCTTCTTATGCATGGCTACCTTGCGCTTCACTCCGGCCCAGTCCGATGCACTAATCCTCACCTGAAAGGTTAGTTTAAAGGGGGTGAGTTGCGAGACGCAGTGTGCAACTCTCATGCACCACTAGACTTGGGCCTCATTAAACATAATAATAATATTTTACATGGAAACATATAATATGCAAAACCCAACCCAATTGCCTAGGTTTCCATCCGCTACACGCCCTCGTACCAACCAACACACCATTGGGGATTTCTACAATCAACCCACACCGCTACTCTCCAAGATGGCAGTCATGCTGCTCATCAACATATATTGGCCGAAGCCCTTATAACATATAATGGCCGAAGCCCGTATAACAGTTCACAGAATTAGCAGCTACAGTAGTTCATGGTAAAAACCGTTACTCATATACATGTATATATAACTTCCTCCTTTCATCACCCAACCCATGCAACATGCACAATAATTTAAAACATGTACAACAGTTTACTTGTAACATATAGTCAGATTATTTACTAACCCGGGGGTCCGTCGTTTAAATCCGAGATTTCGGCTTTTAATGTAACATATAAATCTTATGAACACATATACATATATATACATTTATTATTAATCAAATCTAGACGGTCGGGAAGTGTTACACACCTGATTTGCATACTAAGGCTTTTGCTATGTCTACGCTACTATCACTTGAAACAACTATTATTGGCCCACGATCTGACTTCGATTTCGGCCCACACCCCATTGGCCAATCTCGCACTACCAAAGCAGATCGCTTCTTGAATTTGGGCGACAGTTTTACAGATCCAACCTTCTCTTCTTGACTGTTAGTTGAGTCCATATCAATCCCTTAATCACTAAACCAAATAATGATGAGATCTAACTCATTAGTTAAGTGTAACCTTTAAAACGAACACTTACCTAGTTAGCCGAATCCTGAATATCCTTTAGAAATTGTCACCACCAAACTTCCTACATTCGACCATTCCCAAAATATTAAACGAATCAAAAATCACAACCATCCCAACTTTTATGCCATTTGGCTAAATGGAAAGAATCATGGAAGGCCATTCGGCCATACTTAACACTTCTTACCTTCGATTTTTCCACCAAATTGGCTTTAATGGGATAGTTTTGGCTTCTAGGAGTAAAGAGTATAATCGACGGGGCCTTGGAAATAATGATTTAGATTAGGAAACGATCAAAACAAAGGAATCACAGAAAAGGAAAAATCTCGAAACTCACCGGATTACTAAGGAGTATACGGCTTACAGTGTACCTTCGGGAAAACAAATATCTCCCGTGTAGATTCGGCTATAAAGGAAAAAGATAGGCACATAGAGCATTTGGCTTTTAGAAGAGTTTTTGAGAAGAGGAGAAACACTAAGGAGTTTCAGCTAGAAGAGAAAAATCAAGGAGAGTTTCGGCTAGAGAGGAAAAAGTATGAGAGAAAGAGAGGCAAATGGGAGAAAAGGATGATTTCCCCCTATTAAATTTGGCACACACACCAACACATAGAGTTGGAGTTTCTGCCAACTTTCTCTCCCTCCTGATAGCCTTTATCTCACCTGATAACCCCAATCCTTATCTTACCCTTTTGAAGAGCCCTCTCTAAAGCCAACTCCTCCATCCTTGTTTACCATCTCTTATTACTTAAATGAAAAGGAATAAAGCTCCTAATTTAGTAGCCTACATGCCGTCCACCCTCTTCCTAGTTAAGTGCTGAATTGGACCCATTTCCTAAGGCCTAATCGGCCACACAAGGGCCCAAATTCTTCCCCCTTATGGCGCCACCTTATGCCCACTTAATGCACTTTAATTCTTGGGGCCACAAGCCCAGCTTGTCACTTAATTAGCCATCTTCTTGAATTATAAGCTAACACCATTTATTAGCCACCTAACCCAAATTTTTTTAAAGCCCAATATTTCACTTTAAATTACCCAGAGCACTAACTTTAGCCTTAACTCAAATATTTAATCAAAAAGTTAGCCCAACCTTTACAATCTCAATTTAACATATTAGACTATCATGTAAATGCGTAGGCCCACTTTAACGATGTAACAGTTCTACCCCTCTTAAAATAAATTTCGGCCTTGAAATTTACCTGGTCAGAAAAGATGGGGATATCGTCATGATAACATCCTCTGCTCCTCCCGTCGCCTATTTTATACCGTGATTTTGCCACAAAACTTTAACCAATGGAACAGACTTCCTTTTCAATACTTTCACATCTCGATCCAGAATTTGTACTGGTTCCTCCTTAAATGACAAGTCTGGTCTTACTTCTATCTCTTCTACCGGCACTACGTGCGATGGGTCAGATCGATAACGTCTCAGCATCGAAACATGGAACACATCATGTATCTGCTCCAACTCCGAAGGTAACTCCAACCGATAAGCCACTGGGCCTACACGTTCTAGTACCCGGTAAGGCCCAATAAACTGTGGACTTAACTTCCCTTTTTGACCAAACCTCATTACCTTCTTCCACAGAGATACCTTCAAGAAGACTTGACCACCTACCACGAATTCCACCTCCTTCCGCTTTAAATCCGCGTAAGACTTATATCGATCTGACGCTTCCTTTAGCCGAGCCCGTATTAACTTCACTTTCTCCTCGGTTTCTGAAACTAACTCTAGACCTAAGACCTTACGTTCACCCAACTCCGTCCAACATGTTGGGGTACGACATCTCCTTCCATATAACGCTTCATAAGGTGCCATTTGAATGCTAGCTTGATAACTATTATTATACGCAAATTCTGCCAAGGGCAAATACTCTTCCCAACTGCCCCTAAAGTCGATGATGCAACCCCTTAGCATATCTTCCAAGATTTGAATTACCTCTGACCGACCATCACCAGGGTGAAAGGCAGTACTAAAGTCTAACCTTGTTTCTATTGCTTGATGAAGAGCCTTCCAAAATTGTAACGTGAACCTAGAGTCCCTATCTGATATGATATACACTGGCACACCATGCAATCTTACAACCTCAGCCACATACAATTTCGCCAGCCTTTGTAAAGAAAAGTCCACTCGAACCGGTATGAAGTGAGCAGACTTTGTAAGTCGGTCAACAATCACCCAAATTGAATCCTTCTTAGTGGGTGTAAGGGGTAACCCACTAACAAAATCCATCGTGATTCTCTCCTATTTCCATTGGGGAATCTTCACCGGCTGCAACAATCCCGATGGCACTTGGTGTTCAGCTTTGACCTGCTGACACGTCAAATATTTTCCTACGACTTCTGTTACCTCTTTGTTTAGACTTGGCCACCAAAATTGTTCTTGCAAATCACGATACATCTTGACTCCTCTAGGATGCATAGCATAAGGGCTACTATGCGATTCCCGAAGAATCCTCTGTCTTAGCTCATCATCCTTCGACATGCAAATCTTCCCATGATAACACAGAACTCCATCCTTGTTCAGACTATAGTCCTCCATTTCACCATCCCTCACTTGCAAAAGTCGAGCACTCAGAACATCATCCACTAACTATTTGTCTTAACATGGCTCACCCATGTTGGCTTTACTTGCAACTCAGCCAGCAAACTTCCGTCGTCGAATAGACTCAGATGAGAAAACATGGCTCTTAACTCTGATACTACCTTGCGGCTTAGCGCATCTGCTACCACATTTTCCTTTTCGGGGTGATATTCGATCGAACAATCATAATCCTTCAAGAAGTCGATCCACCTACGTTGTCTCAAGTTCAGCTCCTTCTGGGTAAGGAGGTACTTCAGACTTTTATGGTCAGTGTAAATTACCGACTTCTCCCCGTATAAGTAGTGCCTCCAAATCTTTGAGGCAAACACTACTGCTGCCAACTCCAAATCATGCGTAGGGTAGTTCAACTCATGCGGTCTCAACTGTCGAGACGTATACGCTACCACTTTTCCTTCCTGCATCAGCACACACCCTAAACCCGTATGTGACGCATCATAATAGACGATAAATTTCTTTCCTGCCTCCGGCTAAATTAATACTGGTGCTTCCGTCAGGATTCACTTTAGCTTCTCAAAGCTCTCTTGCTGTTTGTCGGTCCATACAAATAATACTCCCTTCCTCAACAACTTAGTTAGAGGAGCCGCTATTAGAGAAAACCCTTCAATCAACCTTCGGTAATACCTTGCCAAACCTAAGAAACTCCGAACCTCTGCCACAGACTTTGGTGGTTTCCAATCCAATACAGCCTCTATCTTTCAAGGGTCCACCCTGATTCCCTCGACCGAAACCATATGTCCTAAGAAAGTCACTTCTTTCAGCCAAAACTCACACTTACTGAACTTTGCAAATAGCTGCTTCTCCCTTAGAGTTTGCAACACCACGCGAAGATGTTCATCATGCTCCTCCTCTAACCTAGAGTAAACCAGGATATCGTCGATGATCACCATAATGAACCGATCAACCCGAATGGTATTACCAAGAACTCATAATGCCCGTACCGAGTCTGAAAAGACGTCTTATGAATGTCTCCTTTCTTTAACTTTTAACTGATGGTATCCAGACCTTAAGTCAATCTTGGAAAAGACCGATGCTCCTTTGAGCTGATCAAACAGGTCATCGATCTTCGGTAATGGGTACTTGTTTTTTATCGTCAACTTATTCAATTGACGATAGTCCACACACAGACACATGGATCCATCCTTCTTCTTCACAAACAAGACCGGCGCTCCCCATGGAGACACACTCAATCGAATGAATCCACGATCCAATAGTTCCTGAATCTGAGCCTTGAGCTCTACCAACTCCTTCGGCGCCATTCTATAAGGAGCAATAGATACTGAAGCTGTACCCGGAAGTAGGTTTATTCCAAATTCCACCTCGCGATCCGAGGTAATCCAGGTAATTCCTCCGGAAAGACATCTGTGAACTCCTTGACTATTCGAACCTTATTAACAGTCACCTCCTTAGCATCCAATGCACTAATAAAAGCTAGATATACACTACATCCCTTTCGAATCATCTTAATAGCTTTTAAGGAGGATATCACGTTGGACAAGTAATTCTTCCTTTCTCCTGACACAACCACCTCCCCGCCTTCCAGGGTCCCCAACATCATACGCTTGTTCTCACAGTCCAACTTGGCACGATGCTTAGTTAACCAATCCATTCCCAAGATGAGGTCAAACTCTCCAAATGGCAATTCCATCAAGTCTGCCGGGAACACTACCCCTAGAGTCTCTAAAGGTACTCCCCTAAACAGCTTGTCCACTATCCTAGATTGTCCTAAGAGACTAACCACGGTCATTTTCCTAGTGGTTATCTCATAATCTATACTTAGAGTCTCAGATACTGAGCATGCAACATAGGAATGGGTTGATCCAATATCAATTAGAGCAAGAAAAGGGTTATCAGCGATAAGAAACGTACCGGTTATAACATCCGGTGCATCACCGTCCTCCCTTCGGTGAGCCGCATAAACTAAACCCAGCTACCTTGCATTCGTATCACCTGTACCTCTACTGGATGCTCCACGACCCCGACCGGGTCCATTTCTTCCTCTAGCTGCACCTCTACCCCTTGGTCCAGGCAGATCACCCCTCCTAGTCTGATCAGAACCTCGACCCGTTAGTTGCCCACGATCCATCTGAGGACAGTCCCTCATCAAATTTTCTATGGACCCACATCTAAAGCATCCATTGGTTTTCACTCTGCACTCCCCATAATGGGTTCTCCCATATATAGAACATGCTTGACTCTGGCCCGATGGAGTACGAGCTGGCCCATCAATATTAGGCCTCTTTTGAAAATTTTCAGTTGCTCCAGAGGGTCAAAAACTCCTCTTACTCCTGCCCCGATCCTTATCCTTCTCTTGTTTCTCCACCCATTTCACTTCCACAGCTATTTTAACTTTATCTACTAGAACCGCAAAAATTCTCTCTCGTTGCGGCGCGATCAAAAGCCTTAGCTCATTTCTTAGCCCATCCTCGAACTGAACGCATCATTCATACTCCGTTGCTACCATTCTTCGAGCGTAATGACTCAGGCGTAGAAACTCAGCCTCATACTCAGCCACAGACTTACTCCCCTGCACCAAATTCAGGAATGCTTTCCTTTGAGCATCCATATAACTAGCCCCAACGTACTTTCTCTAGAATGACTCCTTAAAGAAATCCCAGTCAATCGGGCCCGCATTGCACCCTTTTTCACCGTGAGCCACCACTGGTAGGCCTCGTCTCGAAGAAGAGACACGACCCCCTTTAGCTTCTCCTCCATCGTGAAATCTAGGTCATCCATTATACGTTCCACTGCCTCCAACCAATATTCAGTGAAACTCGGGGATACGCCAGAGACTCCCCTAAATACTTCGGCCCCATTGCTCCTCAACCTTTTAAGCACAGATTTTCGGGCTCCTCTGCCCATACCAGCCTCGGCCACTCTTTCCAAAACCTTTAGTACAGCCTGAGACACCACGTCCTATCCACCTGTCTGGTCCTGGAATTCCACCTCAGCAGCTGGTGGAACCAGTATCTCACTTCCGGACCCATAACCCGATCCTACGGGTTCCTACACGGTCATCCTACCTCTACCGCGTCCACATGGCGAAAGTCCTTGTCCTCTTATACTTATTATTCTAGTTCGCATTTATCTGATTTAAAAATTTTATGAGTCATTAGTTGTTTCCACTAATTATCCCCGAACAGTCTTATGAAACATAGTTTAAAAGTGATTCTTTCGAATTCGAACCTATCTACAATTTTCAGTCTTCCTATTCTAGGAATTATGCACACACAACGTTCATACAAGTGACATTCATTACATAAGGGTATTTTCGTCATTTTGCTACACAGGGGTATTTTCGTAATTTTACCTACAGGGGTATTTTCGTAATTTTCCAAAATAAAGTTCCAGGTGATTTGGCAAAATAAGGGTATTTTGGTAATTTTCCAACTCGGAGTATTTTAGTAATTTCGTAAATCTGGGGGTATGTCGATAATTTTACAAATCTGGGGTTATTTAGTAATTTAGAAAATCTGGGGGTGTTTCAGTACTTTTGCCAATTAGGGGTATTTTGGTCATTTTGAAAATTAAGGATGTTTTGGTCATTTACAGCTCAGAGGTAATTTGGTAATTTTACAATTCAAGGATATTTTGATGTTGTTGTTATTGTTGTTGTTGTTTTTGGTTTCTATGGAAAGATTCTGTTGTCTTTGTAAATCGGGGTATATTCGCAAATCATAGGTGTTATTTTCAAAGTAAGGATATTCTAAAAATTTTTGTGAGAAAAACAGGTGGCTGGTCCCTTTCGAGTTTTAATTGTAGTTTTAGCCTATCAACACGTACTCGTAACTAGGGTGAATAGTCACTTTGCACCAGGCAGGATTCTAGTGGAGAGGAGGTGAGTCACTAGGACTGCTTAAGTACCAAGCTTTCCCTGAATCCACTCCTAGACATGCATATGCCTATTACCACACCCTTTCATGGCTAAAGTGATCAATCACTATGCACCAGGTGAGATTTTTGCAAAGAGGAGGTGAGTCACTCGGACTGCTTAAATACCAAGCTCTTCCGGATCTTCTCCTAGACATGCATATGCTTGTTACCACACTTTAGTCTTGTGACTTGTTTACAGGTTTTGTTTAATGAAGTTAAGTCTTATGGATTTTTAAGAGTTTATTTGTCTAAGCCTAGAGTCCATCAAGTTCTAACCTAAATAGTCTACGTCCCATAAGCCCATTAAGCCCACATTTATATCACACAATGGTTTAGAGTACTTACCTGGCGAACTTGGCCGGAGACGGAGGTGCCATGCTGAGCTAATAAACCTTTACTAATAAAAATCCATGTTTTAAAAACCCATTTTTAGAAAATCTTTTGGGCCCAAAATCCCAAAGCTGAGTTTTGAACCGGCCTCTGATACCAATTTGTAACACCCTAAGCCCGGCCTAAACACTACTATCGGATCTGGTTTGTCACTAAGAAAATTTCTAGTAAAACAAATCGTGTTGACAAAAAGCCCAAACAAGAATTACATAAAATGTGCCTTAATAAGCAAAAGCCCAAAATTAGATTACATGTCCTTGAAAAAAATTAAAATAAGAATAAATGATAAAGGCACATATTAAAACAAAAATATAAACTAATGGCCCATGGCCTTATTACAACGTAGCTTAAACCCATAACGTAAAATACTTAAAAAAAACTAATATGGGGAACTTGTCGCCGGATCCACCTTCTTATGCATGGCCACCTTACGCTTCACTCAGGCCCGGTCCGATGCACTAATCGTCACCTGAAAGGTTAGTTTAAAGGGGGTGAGTCGCAAGACTCAGTGTGCAACTCTCATGCACCACTAGACTTGGGCCTCATTAAACATAATAATAATTTTACATGGAAACATATAATATGCAAAACCAAACCCAATTGCCTAGGTTTCCATCCGCTACACGCCCCCGTACCAACCAACATATCATTGGGGATTTCTACAATCAACCCACACCGCTACTTTCCAAGATGGCAGTCATGCTGCTCATCAACATATATTGGCCGAAGCCCTTATAACATATAATGGCCGAAGCCTGTATAATAGTTCATGGCATTAGCCGCTACAATAGTTCACGGTAAAAACCGTTACTCATATACATGTACATATAACTTTCTCCTTTCATCACCCAACCCATGCAACATGCACAATAATTTAAAACATGTACAACAGTTTACTTGTAACATATAGTCAGATTATTTACTAACCTGGGCATCCGTCGTTTAAATCCAAGATTTCAGCTTTTAATGTAACATATAAATCTTATGAACACATATACATATATATACATTTATTATTAATCAGATCTAGACGGTGGGGAAGTGTTACACACCTGATTTGGGTACTAAGGCTTTTGCTATGTCTACGCTACTATCACTTGAAACAACTATTATTGGCCCACGATCTGACTTTGATTTCGGCCCACACCCCATTGGCCAATCTCGCACTATCGAAGTAGATCACTTCTTGAATTTGGGTGACGGTTTTACAGATCCAACCTTCTCTGCTTGACTGTTAGTTGAGTCCATATCAATCCCTTAATCACTAAACCAAATAATGATGAGATCTAACTCATTAGTTAAGTGTAACCTTTAAAATGAACACTTACCTAGTTAGCCGAATCCCGAATATCCTTTAGAAATTGTCACCAACAACCTTCCTACATTCGGCCATTCCCCAAATATTAAACGAATCGAAAATCACAACCATCCCAACTTATATGCCATTCGGCTAAATAGAAAGAATCATGGAAGGCCATTCGGCCACACTTACCGCTTCTTACCTTCGATTTTTCCACCAAATTGGCTTTAATGGGATAGTTTTGGCTTCTAGGAGTAAAGAGTATAATCGACGGGGCCTTGGAAACAAAGATTTAGATTAGGAGTTGATCAAAACAAAGGAATCACAAAAAGGAAAAATCCCGAAACTCACCAGATTACTAAGGAGTATACGACTTACAGTGTACCTTCGGGAAAATAGAGATCTCCCTTGTAGATTCGGCTATATATGAAAAAGATAGGCACTAAGAGCATTCGACTTTCAGAAGAGTTTTTAAGGAGAGGAGAAACACTAAGGACTTTCGGCTATAAGAGAAAAATCAAGGAGAGTTTTGGCTAGAGAGGAAAAAGTATGAGAGAAAGAGAAGCAAATGGGAGAAAAAGATGATTTCCCCTATTAAATTCGGCACACACACCAACACATAAAGTTGGAGTTTCTGCCAACTTTCTCTCCCTCCTGATAGCCTTCATCTCACCTGATAACCCCAATCCTTATATTACCCTTTTGAAGAGCCCTCTCTAAATCCAACTCCTCCATCCTTGTTTATCATCTCTTATTACTTAAATGAAAAAGAATAAAGCTCCTAATTTAGTAGCCTACATGCCGTCCACCCTCTTCCCTGTTAAGTACCGAATTTGACCCATTTTCTAAGGCCCAATCGGCCACACAAGGGCCCAAATTCTTCCCCGTTATGGCGCCACCTTATTCCCAGTTAATGCACTTTAATTCTTTGGGCCACAAGCCCATCTTGTCACTTAATTAACCATCTTCTTGAATTATAAGCTAACACCATTTATTAGCCACCTAACCCAAATTTTTTTAAAGCCCAATATTTCACTTTAAATTACCCAGAGCACTAACTTTAGCCCTAACTCAAATATTTAATCAAAAAGTTAGCCCAACCTTTACAATCTCAATTTAACATATCAGACTATCATATAAATGCGTAGGCCCACTTTAAGGATGTTACATATGCCGATTTCTGTGATTGCATGGGGTTGGGATTGATGAAAGGGGAAGTGTTCTGTTGTAGTGGCTATGCCATGATCTGTTGTAGTGGCTTATGCCATGATCTGTTGTAATGGCTTGTGCCATGATCTATTGTAGTGGCTTTTTGCTATGATCTGTTGTAGTGGCTATTGCCATGATCTGACGATGAGCAGCATGACTGCCATCAATGGCGTGTAGTGGTGTAGGTTGATTGTGGAAATCCCCAATGGTGTGAATGGCTGGTACGGGTGGCGTGTAGCAGATGGAAACCTAGGATTTGGGTTGGGCTTGCATAAATTTTATTATATATATTAATTTGTTATTCTGTTCTGTGGGGCCAAGGCCCAAATCTAATGGTGCATGAAGGTTGCACACTGAGTCTCGCGACTCAACCTATTATTTAATATTTTCAGGTAGCACTTAGTGCATCAGACTGGGCTGGAAAGTAGCACAAGGTAGCCATGCAAAAGAACATTTGGATTCAGCAAAAGACTTTAGTTTATTATTTTATATCTTTATTTAATGGGTTTTAAATTTCAATGTAATAAGGCCACGAAACATTAGCTTTATATTTCGGTTCGCTTTTAATTTTGGGCTTTTATTATTATTATCGACATTTTAAGTTTACATTTTTTTCTAAAGCATGTATTTAAGTTTCATTTTAATTCATAAAAACATCTCATAGAATGTATAGCTTATCTAAATTAACAACCTATTAATTTTTCCCTAATAAAAGGTTAAACTCAAGGAAAATATTTTCCAAAAATGCGACATGTTTTATTAAATTTTCTTAGTGACATACCGATTCAATCGTGGTGTTTGGGCGATTCGGTGTTATAGATTGGTATCGAGTCAGGTTCAAAACTCACTTTGGGGTTTTGGGCTCAAAACGCTTTCTAAAGATGGGTTTTGAAACATGCATTTTATAAATGATACAGTGTCTGTTAGCTCGGCATGGCACTGCTGCCTCCTGGCCAAGTCCGCTGTAAGTATTCAACCATTGTGTGACATATACATGTGGGCTTGATGGGCTTTATGGGACGAGATTATTTTAATTAGAATTTGATGGACTTTAGGCTTAGCTTAAACAAATCTTTACACTTCATAAGACTTAATTTCCCTAATTAAACAAACCCGGGAATAAGTCGCTGAGTTAGGTTGTGGTAACAGGCATACGTATGTCTAGGATTGGATCCAGGGAGAGCTTGGTACTTAAGAAGTCCTAGTGACTCACCTCCTCTTCGTTGGAATCCTACCTGGTGCGTAGTGACTGTTCACCTTAGCCATGATGACTTGTTGACGGGCCAAAATTTATAATTAAAACCCGAAAGGGACCAGCCACCCTATTCTATAAAAATCACAAAAATACCCCCTCATTCTGTAAAATTTTTGAAATACCCCTAATTTATAAAAATTACCAAATTACCCCTAATTTGAAAAATGACCAAAATACCCCCAGTTTGCAAAATTATCGAAATACCCCCAGATTGTGAAATTACCAAAATACCCTTATTTTGAAACAACACCAAGATACACTATTTTGAAAAAATTATGAAAATACCCCTGTAGGTAAAATTACGAGAATACCCCTAGGTAGCGAAATGACGAAAATACCCCTAGGAGGGGAATATGAGTTCATGGATGTTGCTTGTGTGGTTGATACGTGTATGTGATGTTCTGATTGATGATGATTGAATGAGAATTCTAGAATTAGGAAATACAGACTTGAGAACTGAACTTGTAGATAGAATTCGAATTCGAAAGAACTACTATCGAAATGATTTTACATAAGATTGTTCACGGTTAATAAGTGGGAAGAATTAATTATTCATAAAATTCTTAATTAGATAAATGTCGATCGAAAGAATGAGTACAAGGGGACAAAGACGCTCTAGATGCGAATAATGGTGCGTACCCTACTATAGTATATTGAGTGTTTATTTTTTTAAAATTAGAGTGCGCAGCGGAAGCGTGGTGATGAGACTTGGGTAGTACAATTGATAGTTAGTTGAAAATTTCAAGGACGAAATTTCTTTAAGGGGGTAGAACTGTAACATCCCGAATTTGGGCCTAGTAGATTTGGGCTTATTGGGTTGAAACGCCACAAAAATCTCGAAACTTTTAATTTCTATGCATGGGAGTTAATATGTATGTGTAGCACTTAGAATAATAATATTAAGGTATTATCGGGATTATTTGAAGCCTTCGAGTTAGGGGAGACCATAGGAAAAATTTATGTTCTTACTTAGTGGACCCTAGTCTCGGGCATGAGGCCTCATAAGGCATTAAGAAAAGAGAGGACACAAAATGGACTCTTAGGTTTGGGTTGAGGCCCCAATTAAGTTTTCTGTTTGGGCATTATAGGACTTAAAAGGTAGTACCTGTGTTTAAAATATCAAAATGGGCTTATGGCCCAGTGGTCAGTAGCGCCACTAAGGGAACAATGAGGTGACACTACACTAGGGAGTAAGGGGCCCAAATTTAAGTTTCAATGAGCCCAATTCCTTTGATTTAAGTTAGCTAGTTTTCAGCATTAGGGTTAGGTGGAGTGGACAGCTACAAGGCTCAAAAATAGGAGGATTTATGTGAATGGGATAATGTAGATAATATAGTTGATAATAGGGAAGATAAAAGGAGAAAACTTAGGAGCTATCTGCTAAGAGCAGAGTTGGCCGAAATTACATCACCTAGAGGAGTAAAGAAATCAGTTTCTAATTGCCATAGGGAGTGCCGAAATTTCTATAAATAAGGGGGGATAGCTCACCAATTCTGGCATTTGAACCCTACTCTTTTCTTCCTTCTTTGTGCCAAAATCTGAAGGCCATCTTAGTTGTTTTTCTTTTCTCATCTTTTCTCTTCCAAAAGTCAAAAATCACCACCTCCCTCACCCTTTTCTTTTTCTTTGAAACCTCCTTCTAGCTGAATCTTTTGATCCCCATTGTTATTCTTCTCCCATTCACTAAAAGTCGAAACTATGTTCTTGTTTGTTCTTGTAGCCGAAATCTCTAAGCCTTTCCATGATCTCTTTTTACTTTCTTTCTAAGCCAAACTGAAACACTTTACTCAGACCTTCTAAAAGCTGAAAGCTCATCAGTTCCTCTTCTTCGGGATTTTCATAAAAGTCAAAATCCCTAGATCTCATCTCTTATGTTTGTCGAATTCTCTCTAAGGTGTCTGCTTGTGCCGAATCTTGAAGAAAACTCAGGGTAAGTGTCGATTCGTGAGATTTCAGTCTTTTCTAACTTTTTAGAGATCTTAGCCGAATGGCTATATGGTTAACTAATCGGGTGTTTTCTTTAATTTGTAGCATTCCAGGATTTGAAGGGGAGTCAGTCGCTTAGATTTCTAAGTCAGACTTCAGCAGCACTCAAATCGTGCTACTTTCGGGAATTCAAGGTAAGGAGATCTGCTAATTTTAAGCGTGTAGATTCGGGTATCTATTAACCCTTGGCCGAATGTAGGGGAGGCCAAATCTTCATGAACCAAGTTATAGACTAAGGATAGTAGATCCGGATAGCAAGGATATCAACTAAGAGTATAGTACTACGCGATATCAGGTGTGTAACTTTCCACACCATCTAGATTGTTTGTTAATACATGTATATAAATCTACTATATTCTGTTAAAAACTGAAATCCTGGCATAATGGTTGAAACCCGAGGAGGGTAAAAGCGAATCACCAGGTTAGTGATCTCAGTCATTCCTAAAGTGAATGTTTCTGTTAAGATGTTATATGTGATAAGTATGCAGATTTCTGTGATTGCATGGGGTTGGGATTGATGAAAGGGGAAGTGTTCTATTGTAGTGGCTTATGCCATGATCTGTTGTAGTGGCTTATGCCATGATCTGTTGTAGTGGCTTATGCCATTATCTGTTGTAGTGGCTTTTTGCCATGATCTATTGTAGTGGCTATTGCCATGATCTGACGATGAGCAGCATGACTGCCATCAATGGCGTGTAGCGGTGTGGGTTGATTGTAGAAATCCCCAATGGTGTGAATGGCTGGTACGGGTGGTATGTAGCTGATGGAAACCTAGGATTTGGGTTGGGCTTGCATAACTTTTGTTATATATATTAATCTGTTATTCTGTTCTGTGGGGCTAAGGCCCAAATCTAATGGTGCATAAGGGTTGCACACTCAGTCTCGCGACCCAACCTATTATTTAATATTTTCAGGTAGTACTTAGTGCATCGGACCGGGCTGGAGAGGAGCGCAAGGTGGCCATGCAAAAGAACATTTGGATTCAGCAAAAGACTTTAGTTTATTATTTTATATCTTTATTTAATGGGTTTTAAATTTCAATGTAATAAGGCCACCAGTCATTAGCTTTATATTTCGGTTCGCTTTTAATTTTGGGCTTTTATTATTATTATCGACATTTTAAGTTTACATTTTTTTCTAAAGCATGTATTTAAGTTTTGGTTTTAATTCATAAAAACATCTCATAGAATTTATAGCTTATATAAATTAACAACCTATTAATTTTTCCCTAATAAAAGGTTAAACTCAAGGAAAATATTTTCCAAAAATGCGACATGTTTTATTAAATTTTCTTAGTGACATACTAGATTCGGTCGTGGGGTTTGGGCCGGGTTTGGGGTGTTACATGAGTTTTGGCAGAATGTTGGGGTTTTTAGGCGTGTGTGACTACACACGGGCGTGTGTGTCATCTAGCACGGACGTGTACTCCCTGTCTAGATGAAAAGAAAATTTATAGACCGTAAGATTTTTGATATGATCCCGAGAGTTCTCGTAGGTACGATTGAGATCTCATAGGTTGAGTGTGAAGTAGTTAAAGCGATTCGAGAAGAGTAGTCACGTTGAGCCTTAGTGGCGATCAGGTAAATTGTTCGGTAACGTCTCGTGCCCGATTCTGACGGGGATTACGAGTAAGGGGTGTTATGTTTACATACTTAGCTCTTTTGCCCACACTAATCAGATTATCGTAGGATATTTGAACTTATCATGCATAAATCTTGATGCCAACGCCATATCCCAGATATGGTCTTACATGGGATCACCCCTTGATGCCGATGCCATATCCCAGATATGGTCTTACACGGGATCTTATAGCTCGATGTCGATGCCATATCCCAGATATGGTCTTATACGAGATCGTACATGAATGTCGATGTCATGTCCCAGACATAGTCTTATACGAGATCTTTCTTTGGTGCCAAGCCCATATCCCAGACATGGTCTTACACGGGACCTTCTTTATTCAATGCTAAACATGGGTAACCTCATTATTCCGAATCTTTATTCGGGATTTCACATAACTTATTTTTACTATTTCCTCATTGAGGCTTCATCGCTTGGTTATTCATGGCAATAACATACATTGTCGTAATATTTAGTAGTTTCAAACATCAAAACTTTAGGAAACTTCAACTTCATACAAACTTACCTCGATTTTCAAAATGTGTATCGATACTCGATTTTGTTCTTGCCTCAGTTTCTATCCAGGCTTCGCATTTTTTGATCTATAATAACAATTTCATTTGTTAAATACACACATTGACTAAATCGACTTATAATTCATATTTTGGCAAAATTACAATTTCCCCCCAAACTTTTACATAATTACACTTTTACCCCTAGGCTCGTAAAATGATTTTCATTCAACTTTCTTGTATTTCAAGCCTAGCTGAATCATATTCTCAACTATAGCAACCTTTAATTTCTACTATTTCACTCATGTATGACCATTTTCATAACTTTTACACTTTGGTTCTTACATGCATTTTTCATGAAAATCACTTAGAAAAAGATGTTTATCATACACCAAACTTTCATATTCCACCATAAAACATCAAAATACATGCATGTCAAACATGGTTAAATTTTTGAACATGAACTCTAACTCAAAATATAGCTAGAAATAGCTAAACTGAGCTATGATGGTTTCAAAAATACGAAGAACATTAAAAATGGGACTAGGATGCACTTACTATCAAGCTTGGAAGTTGAAGAAACCCTAGCTATGGCTACTTGCAAATTTCGGCTAAGGTAGGAGAAGATGGACATGATTTTTGCTTCTTGTTCCCTTTTTAATTCATTTATTAACCAAATGACCAAAATGCCCTTAATGGCCCTTTCTTGATATTTTTCCTTCCATGTCCATTTTTGTCCATCATCAAATATAATGGTCTAATTGCCAAATAAGGACCTCTAATAATTTTCATAATTCTATTTCATACTTAAATCTTCTAGAATCTCATAATTTCCATTCTTTGAAATTTAGCCCTAATGGACAATTTAATCACTAATTAATACAATTTCTTCATGAGGTTTTCACACATAATACAATTTCTTCATGAGGTTTTCACACAATCATGAAATCACCTCTAAACCTTTTAGAAATCATAAAACTCATATTTCTACTTCAGATTTTTGGTCTCGCACCACTATTCTGACTAGGCCCTAAGTCGGTCTATTACAATTCTCCCCCTTAGGGATTTTCGTCCCCAAAAATCTTACCAGTTAAAAGGCTTGGGTACTGGTTTCTCACAGCCTCCTCGGGCTCCCATGTAGCCTCTTCTACCCCATGTATTTGCCACAATACATTCACGAGAGCTATACTCTTATTTCTCAACTGTTTGACTTCCTGTGCTAAGATCTTGACTGGTTCTTCACTATAAGTCATGTCGGGTTGAATCTCAACCTTTGTCGATGTGATCACATGCGATGGGTCTGATCGGTAGCGTCGCAACATAGGCACATGAAATACATCATGAATCTTTTCTAACTCAGGTAGCAAAGCCAATCTATAAGCTACCGGCCCTATCCTCTTGGTGATCTCATATGGTCTGATAAAACGTGGACTCAATTTGCCTTTTCGGCCAAATCTAAGAACTTTTCTCCATGGTGATACTTTCAAGAATACTCTATCACCGACTTGATACTCAATTTCTTTCCTTTTCAAATCTGAATAGGATTTTTGTCGATCAGAAGAAGCTTTTAAGCAATTTCGAATCACCTTCACTTTTTCTTCAGTTTCTCTAACCAAATCAACCCCGTGAATCTGGTTTTCCTTAAGTTCAGTCCAATATAAAGGCGTTCGGCACTTGTCCAATATAAAGGCGTTCGGCACTTACGCCCATATAAAGCCTCATAAGGTGCCATTTTCAAGCTTAACTGAAAACTATTATTTTAGGCAAATTCCACCAATGGTAGATATCTTTGCCAACTGCCTTGAAATTCAAGAACACAACATCGGAGCATATCTTCAAGTACTTGTATCAACCTCTCCGAATGACCGTCAGTTTGAGGGTGGAAAGCCGTACTAAAATTCTACTTTGTGCCCAAGTCCTCTTGCAACTTTTTCCAAAATCTAGACTAAATCTCGGATCTCTATCCGATATAATCAATAATGGTACTCCATGAAACCTTACTATCTCTGAAACATACAAGTTTGTTAACTTGCCAAGGGAGTAATCAACTCGTACAGGTATAAAATGGGCTGACTTCGTAAGTCTATCAACTACAACCCATACAACATCTTTCTTACTTGGTGTCAACGGCAAACCCGCTACAAAATCTATGGTAACTTGATCCTATTTCCACTCGGGTACCATTATAGGTTGAAGTAAACCTGAGGGTACCTGATGTTCAGCCTTTACTTGTTGACAAATCAAGCATCTTGAAACGAACTCAGAAATATCTTTCTTCATACTCGGCCACCAATACCATTTCTTCAAGTCATTATACATCTTGATGCTACCTGGATGTACAGATAGACATCCATTATGTGCCTCGTATAAAATCTTCCAGACAAGTTCATCATTCCTCGGCACACAGACTCTATCTCTGAACATGAAACACCCATCTGAACTGATCCGAAAATTGGACTCAACACCCAACTCGCATTGTAACACCCCTAACCCGTAACTGTCGCCGGTATAGGGTTAAAGGCGTTACCGAATAATCAAAAAAATTTTACAAAAAATTTATAATTTAATTCGACCATTCAAGTCAAAGAGTCTCTTAACTAGGTCAATGAGACCTTAATCTTACATTAGAATAGGGTCGAGACTAAACTGAACACATACAAAAATTCTCAAAAATTTAAAAAATTTTCTAAGTTTTAGAGGTCACATGCTCGTATGGGCAGGCCGTGTGCCTCCCACAGCCTCAGACACGCCCGTGTGTCTAAGACGTGTCAAAACAGGGCATACATACTAACTTGTCGCCATGGCCGTGTGTCCAGCCAGTGATCGAGCCTAACTTGTTTTGAAATAAAAACACAAGGGACACAGTCGAGCCATACGCTCATGTGCTCAACCGTGTGGGCAAAAATAGGCCATTTGCAAGGCCAAAAGGCCACCCACACTTAGGTCATTCTTCCATGCACATTCAATCATCATCCTATACACATTTGGCAACCAAAACACATCAAATTGTACATCATATCTACTCAATTAGGAGCCTAACAATCATACCAAATTAATAGAAATTTAACTCAACATAACCACAAGCACTTCAATACAAATCCATCATGAACTTACCATCAATAATGTGCTAGTTATTCATCAATAAACTTACAATTCATATGACCATTTCATTTATTATCAAGCTATAACAAAATTAATATCATAGGATATAAATAACCATTCATAATTCAACCATTTAACTAGCCAAATCAGATGGCTATACACATATTTCAAACATAACTCAAGGTAACTAGCCTATACATGCCATATTTAGCTATATACACATTCAAAAGTACCAAAATAGAGATTGAATAGTGTGATGACGATCCTCGATGATTTCCCCAAGCCTTCAGTAGCTTTGACAATCTATAAAATAGAGTAACACACACAAAGTAAGCTTTCAAAAGCTTAGTAAGCCATATACAAATAAACTTAGCATAAAAATGTACATAACCACATTGTTACAATGACATTTCTCATTTGCAAATTCATCACATAATCTTTGGCTCATATGTTTAGCCATTACTTATTCACATTTCATAGCTCAAAGTATCACTTAACTCATAGCTCATTCAAGCATGTATCATATATTATCTCATTAAATCTATACACATACTCACTTTAGTGATCTCATATAAATACTTACCTTTCATACACTTACATAGTGTACCTTTCAAACGTACCCGAATCGTTTATACATTTCACATAAACATTCATTTCTCAGACTTGCCCGTTGAACCGTTCAGAACTACATAGGATACTCAGAATGCTCGAAATAGTCATAGAATGCCAACGTCCCAAACGTGGTCTTCCATGTACTCAGTTATCAATGCCACTGTCCCAGACAGGGTCTTACACGAATCAAATACGATGCCAATGTCCCAGACATAGTCTTACACGTAAATCTCAAATCAATGCCAACGTCCCAGACGTGGTCTTACACGAAGTCTCGAATCAATGCCAACGTCCCAGACGTGGTCTTATATGATATCAAATATCAGAAAATTATGTCATGACATACGCAATTCTACTTATTCCTAGGTTCAA
The DNA here is from genome assembly GCA_025506655.1 of Gossypium rotundifolium. NCBI lineage: Eukaryota > Viridiplantae > Streptophyta > Magnoliopsida > Malvales > Malvaceae > Gossypium > Gossypium rotundifolium. The sequence continues at coordinate 70,709,999 of CP106734.1, forward strand.
ACGGGACTTTTTCGGTGTTGACAACAAGTCGATACTATCTTGAATTTCATGTACTCATCATTTCATAGACATTCATCATCATAATTTTCATATGAACACACATATATCAATATAATTACATTTATTTGTATATCGACTTACCTCGGATTTGGATATACGGAAACGAACTCGGCTACTCAATTATTTTTGATTTCCCGCGATCTAAGTCCGTCTTCAGTTCTTGATCTATACATATTCAAATTTAACTCATTTATTCACTAATTCATTCAATTCAATCCAAAAAAACATATTTAGGGCAATTTACAAATTAGCCCTCATAATTTTACATTTTGACATTTTAGTCCCTATTTCACAAAATCACAAAATATACAAAATCTCATGATAACCTTGCATTGTCAAATTTTACTCATGCTCATCTAATTCCATATATTTCATTTGTTTCACAATTTAGTCCCTTAAAATATTATCTTCTCAATTAATTCCAAAATACTCAAATTTATCAAAATTCCAAAGACAAACTATGTTAATCTAACACATATATTTCATATTTCATCATCAAACATCACAAAACTCATGTGTTCTTCAATGGCACATTTCAAAATAATCATCAATTCACAAAATTAAAGCATGGGTTTCAAAGTACTCGAAGCCACGATTACGAAAATGTAGAAATTATCAAAAATTGAACCAAAATATACCTTGAATCAAGATCAAAAATGGCCTAATGCCCTAGCTTAGTTTTATTTCTTTTCTTTTCTTCAAATTCGGCAATATGATGATAATAATGGCTTATTTTATGCCTTTGTTTTATTATAACTTACTTATTAATTCATTTACCATATTAACCTTATAATTAAACATATTAAAAATATAAATACAAGGCCATTAATGTCCATCAACCATGTTAATGGTTTAATTACAACATAAGGCCACCAACTTTATAAAGACATGACACTTAGGTGCTTTTAACATATGGCATACTAATTTAGCATCTTTCATAATTTCGTCCTTTTCTCTAATTAAACACACAAATAATCAAATTAAACCACAGAAAGTTCACACATACTAATTCACATGCTACGAGCACAGAAAATATTATTAAAATATTTTTTTCTAACTCGAATTTGTGGTCCCAAAACCACTATTCTGACTAGGGTCTTAATCGGACTGTTACAAGCATTGAACTCTTTTGGCTTGTAAATCACTGTCATCTTTCTGTGCCTCATAAATCTCTTGGAGGAACATCGGTCTAGCTCTCAACTCAGCTAGAATTGAACCATCATCGGATATACTCACCCGTGTACTCATAGCCTTCAAAGCAAATAGGGATTTCCTACTCAAAGCCTCGGCAACTACATTCACCTTTCTCGGATAGTAGTCAATGACTAACTCATAATCTTTTATCAACTCTAACCATCTTCGTTGCCTTAAATTCAATTCCTTTTGAGTTATCAAATACTTTAAAATTTTATGATCGGTGAAAATCTGGCATCTTTCACCGTACAAATGGTGTCTCCAAATTTTCAATGCAAAAAACAATAGCAGCTAACTCTAAATCATGCGTCGGGTAATTCTTCTCATATGGCTTTAACTATATGGAGGCATATGCTATCACCTTACCTTCTTGCATCAGTACACAGCCCAATTCACTTAAGGATGCATCTCTGTAGATTACAAATTTCTTTCCCAACTCAGGTTGTACTAGAACTGGAGCCTCTATCAACATTGCCTTTAATTTCTCAAAACTCTGTTGGCACTTTTCTGTCCATTCAAACTTTACATTTTTCTGCAACAGTTTCGTCATTGGAGTCACTATCATGGAAAACCCCTTGACGAACCGCCTATAGTAACCAGCTAAGCCTAGAAAACTTTTAACCTCCGATACATTTTTCGACAGTTTCCAATCAATAATACCTGAAATCTTACATGGGTCAACTCGAACCCTATCTCCCGAGACAATGTGTCCCATAAATCCAACTTCCTTGAGCAAGAATTCACTTTTACTGAACTTGGCATACAACTGATTATCTCGTAGAATTTGTAAAATTATCATCAAATGTTCAGCGTGCTCATGCTCATCCCAAGAATATATCAGTATATCATCCATAAAAACCATAACAAACTTGTCCAAAAATGGCAAAAAGATACGGTTCATTAAATCCATAAACAGTGCAGGGGCATTAGTTAAACCAAGGCATGACTAAAAATTCATAATGCACATACCTCGCCCGAAAGGCTATTTTTGGCACATCTGAATCTTTTACTCTCAATTGATAATAGCCGGACCTCAAGTCTATCTTGGAGAACACCGTGGCTCCCTTCAATTGATCAAACAAATCATCAACCCTTGGCAATAGGTACTTGTTCTTCACTGTTACCTTATTATGCTATCGGTAATCTATGCACAATCTCATGGAGCCATCTTTCTTTTTCACAAATAGCACTGGAGCACCCTATAGAGAGCAACTCGGTCTAGCAAAACCTTTGTCCGTTAACTCTTGCAGTTGTGCCTTCAATCCCTTTAACTCCATTGGATCCATTCTGTAAGGAGCAATCGATATTGGTACTGTATCAGAAGCTAACTCAATATCGAATTCAACCTCTCTAGCCGGAGGTAGTCCTGGCAATTCCTTTGAAAAACATCTGGGTACTTACATACTATTAGAACTGGTTCAATTTTTAATTCGGTTTCCTTGGCATTCATCATAAAAGCAAGATATGCCTCATACCCTTTTCTTATATACCTTTGAACCGACATGTGGGAGATCACTACCGACAATCTGTCGTGTTTATCTGATTCAACATGAAGAGTGTCCCCATTTTCACATCTTAACTCAATATATTTCTTTCCACAATTTACTGTCACATCATGAGCAGTTAACCAATCCATACCAAGAATAATATCGAATTCATCAAATGGTAATAACATGAGGTTGGCCTTAAAATAATGACCTCTAATCATCAATGGACAATCTTTTCATACTTTATCAACTAATACACTTTTGCCTAAAGGATTAGACACCTTTATTACAAATTCTGTGGACTCTATGGGCAAACTCATTCTAGATACTAATTTCATGCAGATATATGAATGGGTAGATCCCAGATCTATTAAAGTAATAACTTTAGTACTATGGAGAGAAAAGGTACCTGTAATCACATCAGGAAATGATGCCTCTTCGCGAGCACGAATGGCATAGGTCCTCGTAAGCGCTCTACCCTCAGATCTCACAGCCTGCTCTTTGTGTGTATACTTACTACTTGCCCTGCTTCCCGGTTTCTCTGTGGTCTTCCTCTAGCAAAGCCTCCTGGTCTTGCATCCTGAGGCTTCTCTTTCTCATCCCCCTCTGGGCAATCTCTAATAAAATGGTCTAGAGACCCACACTTAAAACAAGCCTTCTCATTTTCTCGACATTCACTGGAATGAAGCCTGCCATATTGCGGGCACTCCGGTCTACTTGATCGAGCTTTGCCAACACTAGCAACTGATGTAGTCTAAGCTTTAGACCTTGAGTACGGCTTGCTCTTACTTTTGCTTGAGAACTCGACAAAAGTAGCCGATCGGGTAGAGATATCTCTTGACTTCTTGGATGAGGACTGAAATGACTTACTCCACTGTCTCTTTCTTGAATCACAAGACTCCATCTCGACTTTTCTTTTCTCTTTAAATAATTCTTCGACTTTACAAGCCCGATCCACTAGTACAACAAATTCCTTTAACTCAAGGACACTAACAAACAATTTAATATCTTCATGTAGTCTGTCCTCGAACCTCTTACACATGATAGCTTCAGATGACACACATTCCTGAACGTACTTGCTGAGTCTCACAAACTTGCACTCGTATTCAGTTATCGTCATCTTTCCTTGTTTCAGTTCAAGGAATTATTTTCTCTTCTGATCAATGAACTTCTAATTGAGATACTTTTTTTGAAACTCTTCTTAAAAGAACTCCTATGTGATCCTTTCCCTTGGCACTACCGACATAAGGGTATTCCACCATTAATAAGCAGAATCTCTCAAAAGAGAAGCCACGCACTTCATGCACTCTTCAGGTGTGTAAGATAATTCATCAAGTACCTTGATGGTCTTTTCGAGCCAAAACTTGGCTCTTTCTGGATCATCATCTTTACTAGCCCTGAATTCTTCGGCTCCTTATTTTCAGATTCTATCAACCAGAGGCTTTTCTCTTCTCACTACTTCTACCACTTGGGGAGCTCCATGGGTAGGTTGAGGAATAGACGGGGGTAGAGGAGGTGGAGCATTAGGATTTACTCGAATGTACTCGTTGTACTAGTCACTCATCATACAGAGAAAAGGCTTCTTGGGCCTCTTCTCCCTGACCCAAAGTCTCGGGTCTACTCTCTACTAGCGCGGTCCCTTACACTGGAGCCGATGCATTACTTGCAGCATCATCGGCTGCAGCTCGGTCAGGATCAAGATCCATTTACTATATAAAAACACAATTCAAACTTTCATGCATTTTTCATGAAAATCACTTAGAAAAAGATGTTTATCATACATCAAACTTTCATATTCCTCCATAAAACATCAAAATACATTTATGTCACACATGGGTAAAATTTTGAACATGAACCCTAGCTCAAAATATAGCTAGAAATAGCTAAACTGAGATACGGGGTTTTAAAAATACGAAGAACATTAAAAATAGGGCTAAGATACACATACTATCAAGCTTGGAAGTTGAAGAAACCCTAGTTATGGCTCATTGCAAATTTCGACTAAGGTAATAGAAGGTGGACAAGATTTTTGCTTCTTTTTCCCTTTTTAATTCATTTATTAACTAAATGACCAAAATGCCCTTAATGGTCCTTCCTCGAGATATTTCCTTCCCATGTCCATTTTTTTCCATCATCAAATATAATGGTCTAATTTCCAGATAAGGACCTCTAATAATTTTCATAATTCTACTTCATACTTAACTCTTCTAGAATCTCATAATTTCCATTCTTTGCAATTTAGTCCTAATGGACAATTTAATCACTAATTAATAAAATTTATTCATGAGGCTTTCAAACAATCATGAAATCACCTCATAAACCTTATAGAAACCATAAATCTCATATTTCTACTTCGGATTTGTGGTCTCGCACAACTATTTCGACTAGGCCTTAAGTTGGGTTGTTACAGCATGATTGTTATGTTATGTGTTGCTTGAGTTGGTATAAGTGTGTTTATGTTTCAGGGTGGCAATTGGCTTGGAAGATAGCCTTTAATTGTCCACACGGTAGACACACGGGTGTGTGTCTAGGCCGTGTGTGACACACGGTCAGCCCCATAGGTGTGTTAATAAGTCGTGTATCCCCTGAACCAACTTGTGAAAATTTGATTCGTCACATGGGCCAGCACATGGGCATGTGCCTAGGCTGTGTGCTCTTAAGAGGTTGATGATGTCATAAATAGATAGCTCCACAGGCAGAGGACACCGGCATGTCTAGGCCGTGTGAAGGACATGGGTTATAGACATGGGCGTGTGTCAAGCCGTGTGAAAACTTCTGTAGGTTCGAAGGGAAAATAAATTCCACATAGGCTAAGGACATGGGTGTGTGAGACCACACGGTCTGACCACACGGGCGTGTCCTATGTCACACAGGCGTATGACCCCTGTTTAGGTAAAAATTTCCTAAGAGTGTAAAAGCTTTCGGTTGAACTCCGAAACATTTCGGATGTATGTTTAAGGCCTCATAGGCCTATATTATTCATGTTATGATCAAGGATGAAAGGTTTTATGTTGAAATGAAATTTTATAGCCCAATAATACATGTTCAAGAAAGGTTAAGTACGATAATGCCTCGTATCCTATCCTGGCGTCGGACACAGGTAAGGGGTGTTACATAAATCATATATGGTTTTTTTGGGTATGATTTTTACTTTGGACGTTGGCACGTTTAGAGGCGGTTAACCACTACTTACATCCTATATTATGATAAGTTATACAATATTAGCGGAATAAATTCATATAAAGAATGTAAACATGCGAGCTTATCAAACAAATAGAGGAAGGGTTCGCATGTCAACTCAACCGTAAACCTTAAGGGTTCGCATGAAAGAAGTAGACATAGTAGTTTAGGGTATGTGTTTTCAAACATAGATTCAAGTACACAGAAATTATTATTAAGGTTTGCACAACAACGTAGGTTCGCATATCTAAGTATCACATGAGTTTGCATAACAACAATAAACATGAACGCACACAACAACGTAAGTTTACATATTTAAGTAGCACATGAGTTCACATAACAACAATAAGAATGAATTTACACAACAACGTAAGTTTGCATGTCGAAGTAACACATGAGTTCGCATAACAATGATAAGCATGAATTCACACAAAAACACGAGTTCGCAAAATAAAAGTAGTTCACATACCTTCTAAGTTCGCACTTAAAACAAAACATCATAGGTTTGCATACAAATGAGCTTCACAACAAAAGGGAAGTTCATGCAAGGGTTTTCAGACTTAGGTATGGTTCCTTAAGTAGTAAGGTTATCGCTCCTAAGGGTTCACATGCATATAGGGGTTCACAACCATACAAGGGTCGCAAAAAATAATACTTTTCAGTAACACTAGCTCTCATATAAATATTAATACATACTTTGGCAAAATTGAAAAAACACAGTATGGTACGCATGCAAGGAGAAATAAAGAAACATCAACCTTTATTCATTCTGAGAAGAAATTAGTCACAAGGTTTTACTTTAGGGTTTGTAAAATAATAATAAACTTAATATTTAAGGAAATTATTTAAAAATGATATCAAATTATAATAAATCTAAACCCACATAACTACAACCTATCACCTATTCCTAGGTTCGCCGATATCTATTCAGGAATGAGCCTCGCCAAGTCATCTTCCTCGCCACTTCCAGCCGTGACCTGCTTACCTACATAGTAAAAAAAGAGTGGGTGAGTTCATTGCAAACTCAATGAATAATCAGGAATCATTAGGGTATGATTTAAAATACAAATTTTTAAGATAGAAAGAAGACTTTGTCTGATAAATTATATCGCGTGCTGGGTTCTGGTGAAGGTGCGAGACCCAGTTCACAAAATCTATTTGCCATAACACATAAGTTTGTAAAAAATAGTTTCTATTATACTTTTTGGAAAACATGCTTAAAAACTTAGCTTGTTTTTGTTTGAAAATAGATATTATATAACATGAAACATGCCTACAAACTTGTCTTGTCGGATTGGCTTAGGAACATAAAATATGTTCTCGCACTTGTCTTAACTTACTTATCTTATTTGTTCGATATGTGGATCTCCTTATAACTCCTCAAAATAAATCAAAGAGTCATTAACATTTCCCATAAGTGTAGAATAAGCTAAACACTCTCTTGTATGCCAACTTCGCCCCATTGAATGGAACATAGATCAACATTCCTTATCTCTCCACACTTTCTAGGGCCTCAACGCCTAAATCATAGAATTTATAGGTGAGTGCTCACAATCCTTTGGTATTTCAATATATCCAAAATATAAGCTCGTAAAAGAGCTCACATAGAAACTTATCACAGAGAGCTCGCATAAATAGCTCACAAAAACATAACTTATAAAATTGTACTTTTAAAACATACTTTATAACATTGGCTCGCATAGGAACACACGTAAAATATATTTTTAAAACATAGCTTAAAAACATAACTTGGAAACATATTTTGAAAATAGAGTATCAGAACTTTATAAACAAAGTTTTATAGGAAAAGCTTACCCTTGGAACTTTGTTTAAATATAAGTTTTTTCCGAAAACATAACAACCGCATTTACGAAGTTACTGAACCCCGAGAAGTCATAATTGAAAAACATGGCGTTAGCACACTTATGACAATTCTTAACCATTCATTGATAAAGTTGAGAATTTAAATTATTTTGTTTTGCACAGTATCCTTTCGGTAGATGGTCCGATTGGTTCACAACATACATAAACACACGATTACTTAAATAGACAAAACTTGCGAATTCACACATGCAAACAAACCTAGCTTTTTGGACAATCAACCCTAATAGGATGAGGTTTACCTTGGTTGCTACTGAACCCGTTCGTAATGAGACTTGTCAACAAAATATCGATGAGAGAATTTTCATGGAATAAGGTTCTATTTATAAGCACCAAGTGACCTAGTGATCTTAGGATACCCTACTAGACCTAGGAACCTAATTAGTTTAGAAGAAGGTCATGTGCACGAAATTATCCCAGATACACAATATCTTTATTTCCTAATATGAGTATGAATCAAGTTTGACATGCGAACCCCCAGTTTGCAACTCAATTGGCAAACCCCAACTCACCAAATAGACTGGCAAACCCTAGCTCACCAAATAGATTGGCGAACCCTAGCTCACCAAACAAACTGGTGAACCCCAGCTTGCCAAACAGACTGGCGACCACTCTTTCAATGAATATGCTAAACCCCCTTACTACATATTTTTTCGTACTACTTAGCTAAAATTGGGGCAAGCTTCTTTTGACGAACCCCTAGTTCGTCGAAACATTGGCGAACCCTTACTTACGAGGCCAAAACTTCCAGGCGCATCTTGGAATGTTACAACTCGAGCTCACTCTCAAGGCAATTTATGGCTCAAGGATAACAGAGAAGTTTGTTCAGTTGAAAGTCAAGATTGACTTTAGTCCGCTTTGCGCAAAGTATAGGTACATATTGTTTTATGTTTATTTCTATAAATAACACAATAGGCTCGATTTAATAAAAATGTAACACCCCAAACCTGGCCCAAACACCAGGACCGGATCTTGGTATGTCACTAAGAAGAATTTATAAAACATATTGTGTTCTTAAGGGAGAATTTCAGTTCACTCCTTCTGTCACGATTTAAATTTTATCAGATGTTTAGAAAACTTAGTAGTTACATGTTACCCTAGTTAAATTTGCCAAGTTACAAAATCAAGTGACTTTTAAAACCCATGTTATTTGTTTATGCTATGAGTGTTTTGTCTCAGAATGAGCCTCGCCAAGTCATCTTCCTCGCCACTTCCAAATGTGACTGCTTACCTACATAGTAAAAAAGAGTGGGTGAGTTCATTGCAAACTCAATGAATAATCAGGAATCATTAGGGTATGATTTAAAATACAAATTTTAAGATAGAAAGAAGACTTTGTCTGATAAATTATATCGCGTCCTGGGTTCTGGTGAAGGTGCGAGACCCAGTTCACAAAATCTATTTGCCATAACACATAAGTTTGTAAAAAATAGTTTCTATTATACTTTTTGGAAAACATGCTTAAAAACTTAGCTTGTTTTTGTTTGAAAATAGATATTATATAACATGAAACATGCCTACAAACTTGTCTTGTCGGATTGGCTTAGGAACATAAAATATGTTCTCGCACTTGTCTTAACTTACTTATCTTATTTGTTCGATATGTGGATCTCCTTATAACTCCTCAAAATAAATCAAAGAGTCATTAACATTTCCCATAAGTGTAGAATAAGCTAAACACTCTCTTGTATGCCAACCTGCCCCATTGAATGGAACATAGATCAACATTCCCTTATCTCTCCACACTTTCTAGGGCCTCAACGCCTAAATCACAGAATTTATAGGTGAGTGCTCACAATCCTTTGGTATTTCAATATATCCAAAATATAAGCTCGTAAAAGAGCTCACATAGAAACTTATCACAGAGAGCTCGCATAAATAGCTCACAAAAACATAACTTATAAAATTGTACTTTTAAAACATACTTTATAACATTGGCTCGCATAGGAACACACGTAAAATATATTTTTAAAACATAGCTTAAAAACATAACTTGGAAACATATTTTGAAAATAGAGTATCAGAACTTTATAAACAAAGTTTTATAGGAAAAGCTTACCCTTGGAACTTTGTTTAAATATAAGTTTTTTTCCAGAAAACATAACAGCCCGCACACAAGTTACGAACCCTGAGAAGTCATACTGAAAAACATGGCAGTTAGCACACTTATGACAATTCTTAACCATTCATTGATAAAGTTGAGAATTTAAATTATTTTTGTTTTGCCTGTATCCTTTCTGGTAGATGGTCTGATTGGTTCACAACATACATAAACACACAGATTACTTAAATAGACAAAACTTGCAGAATTCACACATGCAAACAAACCTAGCTTTTTGGACAATCAACCCTAATAGGACAGAGGTTTACCTTGGTTGCTACGAACCTGGTTCAGAACAGAGACTTGTCAACAAAATATCGATGAGAGAATTTTCATGGAATAAGGTTCTATTTATAAGCACCAAGTGACCTAGTGATCTTAGGATACCCTACTAGACCTAGGAACCTAATTAGTTTAGAAGAAGGTCATGTGCACGAAATTATCCCAGATACACAATATCTTTATTTCCTAATATGAGTATGAATCAAGTTTGACATGCGAACCCCAGCTTTGCAACTCAATTGGCAAACCCCAACTCACCAAATAGATCGGCAAACCCTAGCTCACCAAATAGATTGGCGAACCCTAGCTCACCAAACAAACTGGTGAACCCACTTGCCAAACAGATCGACCACTCTTTCAATGAATATGCTAAACCCCTTACTACATATTTTTTCGTACTACTTAGCTAAAATTGGGGCAAGCTTTTTGACGAACCCTAGTTCGTCAAACATTGGCGAACCCTTACTTACGAGGCCAAAACTTCCAAAGCATCTTGAATGTTACAACTCGAGCTCACTCTCAAGGCAATTTATGGCTCAAGGATAACAGAGAAGTTTGTTCAGTTGAAAGTCAAGATTGACTTTAGTCCGCTTTGCGCAAAGTATAGGTACATATTGTTTTATGTTTATTTCTATAAATAACACAATAGGCTCGATTTAATAAAAATGTAACACCCCAAACCTGGCCCAAACACCAGGACCGGATCTTGGTATGTCACTAAGAAGAATTTATAAAACATATTGTGTTCTTAAGGGAGAATTTCAGTTCACTCCTTCTGTCACGATTTAAATTTTATCAGATGTTTAGAAAACTTAGTAGTTACATGTTACCCTAGTTAAATTTGCCAAGTTACAAAATCAAGTGACTTTTGAAAACCCATGTTATTTGTTTATGCTATGAGTGTTTTGTCGCAAAATATGGTAATTTACTAAATAGTTTAGTCGCATGAAAACTACGTTTCCTTTATGTTTTTCCTTTTTTTAAACATACTGCTATTTTAACTAGTCATATAACTTGAGTGTCTAAAACTTAAAATCCAAATTTAAAACCCGATTTATAGTGGCCTTATTATAGTGTGAAAACAAAACCAGATATTGGAAATAAGTAAAGTTCTTTACTGAAACGAAATAAAATCATGCATGGCCACCTCGAGCTCCTCTCCAGTCTGGTCCGTTGCACTATGTGCTACCTGAAAAAAATGTTAAACAACGGGGTGAGTCACAAGAATCAGTGTGCAACACTTAAGCACCACCAGATTGGGCCTTAGCCCTATAGAACATAGTAACAGAATAACATATGCCAGAATAATGCAGAACCCATCCCAATCCTAGATTTCCATCCGCTACACACCACCCGTACCTGACAATCACACCAATGGGAATTTCTACAATCAACCCTCATCGTTACACACCATCGATGGTAGTCATGCTGCTCATCGTCAGAATCGTGACATAGTCACTAGAACAGATCGTGGCAGAGCCACTACAACAGATCATGGCAGAGCCACCACAACACTTCCCCTTTAATATCACAATCCCAACCCCATGCAAGCATAAGATACTGATGTATGGTTTCAATGAGTTTCGCATGCATGTACAGGATGCTCATCACATATAACATGTCATCTCATCATAACCATTATTTGGTGTAACAGGAATCACTAACTCGATGTCTCGCCTTTACCTCCAAGGGTAACCCACTAGCCATACCGAAGTTTGACATTTAATGTAATATAATATTACATTAACTCAACATTACAGATGGTGTGAGAAGTTACACACCTGATTACGCACAACACTAAACTATCGAAGTCAACGCTCTCACTGGATGGGATCACGACTATCGGTCTACTACTCTGCTTAGAAATTGGCCCACAACCTGGTGGCCAATCCCGAACAGCAGACACTGTAACACCCCAAACCTGGCCCATAAGTTCCAATCGGATCTGATATGCTACGGGTTTAATGTTACAAACTTTATTTAGAATGGTTTTGACAAACTTAGTCATTATTGTAGATATTCGTTAAATAGGTGGCACTTGTAGAAAATCTTTGTAATTTATTTTTTTTTCAAAATGGAAGTTATTGAAATCATATTTGAAAATCCCATCTTTTTACTTCCTTTAAAACATAAGTCTTGTTCATAAAATTTGAGAAGAAATAAAGACTAACAAATATCAACTTAAACCTAAGCTACGGGCCCTTATTACATCAAATAATTCCAACATTTAATACTTGAAATAAAGCGGAAAGTATAAAACGAATAACTTGATGGCCCCTCGAGTCCGTCTCGGCTCCCATGTCCACGATCTACTGCTCATCTGAAAGAGTAGAGAAAAGAAAAGAGTGAGTCACCAAGACTCAGTGTATAAATCCTGAACATACTGACCTAAGGCCCACAAACACATTATGGGCATTGGCCTATACATAAAGGCAACAATCACAATACATGATAGACAATACATAATGAATGGCCCAACCCATCCTAAAATTCCATCCTCTACACACCAACCCGTACCAACCATCACACCTTGGGGATTTCTACAATCAACCCTCTGTCCGCTACACACCACGTGGCACAACCACCAATCACTGTGTGATCTAACATTTAAATTTGGTGGGATTTCTACCACCGGCCACCATGTGACCCATATTTGTATTCGTGGGATTTCTACCACTGGTCACCATATGACCCATATTTATATTCGTGGGATTTCTACCACCGGCCACCATGTGACACATATTGCACTTCCCCTTTCATATTATTTCCTACCCCCTGCATACATACACAAAGAGAACATCATACATGCTTTCATAAGTCTCAATACACATAGAGATTTCCATGGTTGCATACCTGGCATCCTTGCCTAACCCTTTTAGGGTTTTAATCATTGCCTACATACCACTTTTCGACTTTTTAGCCCACTACACATAAAATACAATTAGAGAGTGTGTGTTAGAGATCTACACACCTGGTTACCGATAAAACGATACTTTCTATGTCGATGCTATCCGTAGTCGACACAACTGCTATCTGCCTAAGGTGTTGATCAAAAGCCGGTCCACAACCAAGTGGCCAATCTCGAACGGTAGATACCGCTCGTTTCTTAAACTTAGGGATTCTCTCCTTTGCCTGATCCATATTTAATTCCATCACAAGTCCTTGTCAGAACTACTATCACAATATATGACCGTTAATCCTCATCATAAAGTTTAGATCTTGTATATAGTGAACAAATCTAGTAAAGATCTAGGGAAGATCTCTTTACCTTAAAATCCCAAAATTGGAGACTAGCTATTTTTGGCTTTTAGATCTAGACGACCAAGTTTCCTTCAAATCCCGAATTGCCGCCCAACATAGAACCATTAGACTATTAGTTTTTCGGCTTTTGCCTTTCAAAAACTGAGAGAGAGATCTTAAGAGAAATCAAGAATCGACACTTACCTTATTAGAGGGAAATCGGTAACTCCTTGGGGATTCTGGCTTTTGAGAAAAATCAAAAAGAGAAGATGATAAGAAGGAATCTTGAATAGTTTCAGCTTTTAGTGGAAGAAATCGGCAAAGAGTAGGGATTGTTCAGTTTTCGAAGAAATAAAGAGAAAAGAAATTGGAGAGGAAGAGTTAAGAATTTCGGCACAGGTTAAGAAGAAGAAAGTATGGTTCAAATGCCGGAGTTGGTGAGCTACTCCCCTCTATTTATAGATATTTCGGCACCTACCTTAAAAACCCGAGAGTACCCTTCCTGATTTCTAAAAGTCAAGCTAATAAAAAGGGAAAATTTGGCACCCTTTCTTCATGAAGTAGTTGAATTCTTCACTCCTCTGGGTGGTGGATTTTTGGCCATCACCTTTCCTTGATAGCTCATATCTTTTCTCCTTTTTATCTTCTATATTATCAATTATAAATTCCATGTAAATCGCCCTATTTTAGAGCCTTGTTTCCATCCACTTCTCTTAACCCTAATGCCAAATTTTAGCTCACTTAAATTAAGAGAATTGGGCTCCCTAAAACTTAAATTTTGGGCCCCTTACACCCTTGTTGTGGCATCTCCCCTTGCTCCCTTTTAAGTGCCAAAAATGGCCCAGAAACATGGGCTCCTTGCAGCCAAAACTTGGGCCTCTTTAACTGCTAGTAACGCCACCTTCTAGCGCCACCTATTGTTGGGCCACAATCCCACGTTGGTATTTTAAACACAATTACCACCTTTTAACTCTATAATGCCCAATCAGATAATTTAACCAAGGCCTTTTTCCTAGTCCTGAGCCCAGTTTGGACCCCTATCACTTAAATTAACATATTAAACATATCCTTACACTAAACGTATAGACCCATTAATTCAAGATGTTACAGTTCTACCCCCTTAAAGAAATTTCTTCCTCGAAATTACCTGATCAGAAAAGATGGGGTATTGCTGTCGCATCGCTTCCTCTAGTTCTCACGTAGCCTTTTCAAAACCGTGATTCCGCCATAGCACCTTAACCAATGGAACTGCTTTCCTTCGCATCACCTTGACATCACAATCCAGAATTTTCTCCGGTTCCTCTTCGAAGGATAGATTAGGTCTTACCTCAATTTCCTCCACAGGCACTATGTGAGATGGATCCGAATGATAACATCTTAACATAGAGACGTGAAATACATCGTGAATTTGACTTAATTTTGGGGGTAACTCAAGTTGATATTCCACTAGTCCTACTCGCTTCAACACTTGATATGGTCTGATAAATCTGGGGCTCAACTTACCCTTACGTCCGAATCTTTGCACTTTCTTCCACGGCGATACTTTTAGGAATACCTTGTCCCCTACGGTAAACACTATGTCCTTACGTCTTAAGTCAGCATAGGACTTCTGTCTATCTGCTGCCTCTTTTAGTCTAGCCCGTATCACTTCCACTTTCTCCTCCATCTCGGTGACCAAGTCTGGACCCAAAATTTGACATTCCTTTAATTCCGTCGAACATGTAGGGGTATGACACTTCCGCCCATACAAAGCTTCATAGAGTGCCATCTGGATACTTGACTGGTAACTATTGTTATAAGCAAACTCTACTAACAGTAAGAACTCTTCCCAACTACCCCTGAAATCAATGACACGCCCTCTTAACATGTCCTCCAAGACTTGAATCACCCACTCAGACTGTCCATCAGTCTAAGGATGAAATGCTGTAATGAAATCCAACTTCATTCCCAGCGCTTAATGTAACGCCTTCCAGAATCGCGAGGTGAACCTAGGGTCCCTATCCGATATGATCGATATTGGTACTCCATGCAACCTCACCACCTCCGCTATGTATAGCTTAGCCAACTTTTGCAAAGAGTAATCGACCCGCACTGGTATGAAGTGAGCAGACTTTGTCAAACAGTCCACAACCACCCAAATCGAGTCTTTCTTGGTAGGTGTGAGGGGTAGCCCACTAACAAAGTCTATTGTGATTCTTTCCCACTTCTATTGGGGAATCTTCACCGGCTGCAATAACCCTGATGGTAATTGATGCTCTGCCTTGACCTGCTGACAGGTTAAACACTTGGCCACTAGGTCAGTCACCTCCCATTTTAAGTTTGGCCACCAGAACTGCTCTCGTAAGTCTCGATACATCTTACTCCCTCCGGGATGCATAGCGTATGGACTTCCATGTGCTTCATGCAAAATCCTTCATCTCAACTCAAGATCCTTAGGCATGTATACTCTCCCTTGGAAACATAACAGCCCATCCTTATCAACACTAAATTTTGTCGATCCATCATTTGACCCTACCGGAAACCTTCCTTTCAACCTCTCATCCGTTTGTTGCTTCTCCTTAACCTGGTTGACCCATGAGGGTTTCACCTGAAGTTCAGCTAATAACCTTCCATCATCATATAGAATAAGGTGAGCAAACATTGCTCTTAAGTCAGAGATTACTTTACGACTTAGAGCGTCTGCTACTACGTTAGCCTTACCCGGGTGATACTCGATCGAGCAGTCGTAATCCTTTAACAACTCGATCCACCTCCTCTACCTTAGATTCAACTCCTTTTGAGTCAAAAAATACTTTAAGCTCTTATGATCAGTGAAGATGATGAATTTCTCCCCGTAAAGATAATGCCTCCAAATCTTCAAAGCGAAAACCACCGCTGCCAACTCCAAGTCATGAGTGGGATAATTCATTTCGTGCGGTCTTAACTGCCGAGATATATACGCAACCACCTTTCCATCTTGCATCAACACACACCCTAACCCCGTGTGTGAACCATCACAATAAATCACAAATTCCTTCCCAGCCTCTGGCTGAACCAACACTAGAGCCTCCGTCAAAATCCTTTTCAACCTCTCGAAACTCTCATGTTGCTTATCCGTCCAAACAAACAGAACTCCTTTCCGTAACAACTTAGTCAACGGTGCCATAATTAAGGAGAATCCTTCAACAAACCTTCGATAGTATCCAGCCAAACCAAGGAAACTCTGAATCTCTGCCACTGACTTAGGCGGCTTCTAATCCAACACCGTTTCAATTTTTTGAGGGTCAACCCTAATCCCCTCAACCGACACAACGTGCCCTAAAAAAGTAGCCTCCTTTAGCCAAAATTCACACTTACTGAATTTGGCATACAACTGCTTCTTCCTCAGAATCTGCAAAACTATTCACAGATGAGCATCATGCTCCTCCTCCAACTTCGAATAAACCAAGACATTGTCTATAAACACCACGACACACCGGTCTAGGTAAGGTTGGAACACTCGATTCATCATATCCATGAACGCTGTTGGCACGTTGGTCAACCTAAATGGCATTACCATGAACTCATTGTGACCATAGCGAGTCCTAAAGGCCGTCTTATGAATATCAGCCTCCTTAACCTTAACCTGATGGTACCCTGACCTCAGATCTATCTTCGAAAAGACTGAGGCCCCTTTCAACTGATCGAACAAGTCATCGATCCTTGGAAATGGGTATTTGTTCTTGATCGTTAACTTATTCAACTGGTGATAGTCAATACACATACGCATTGACCCATCCTTCTTCTTAACGAATAGAATCGGTGCTCCCCACGGTGACACACTAGGTCGAATAAACCTTTTATCCAACAACTCCTAAATCTGTGCTTTCAACTCCACCAACTCCTTTGGTGCCATTCGATATGGAGCTATAGATACCTGTGCTGTCCCTGGAAGAAGATCGATTCCAAACTCCATTTCACGATCTGAAGGTAATCCCGGAAGCTCCTCAAGAAAAACATCAGGAAACTCCTTCATCGTCCTAATGTCTCCCACTGCTAGTTCCTTAGCTTTCATAGTGCGAACAAACATCAAGACTGCCTCGCATCCTTTCCTCACCATCAGGAGTTTTTAACACCAAACGCTTAGCTGCATAATCTAGATTAGCTTGATACTTCACAAGCCAATTCATGCCTAGGATTAAATCAAACTCCCCGAACGGTAATTTTATTAGATCCGTACAGAAAATTATCCCTTGAACCTCTAAAGGTATTTCCCGATAAAGCTTAGTTACCACCACAAATTGTCCTAATGGGCTTACTACAGTCATCACCCTAGAGGAAATCTCAGCATCTACACTTAAAGTTTCAGATACCCTACTAGTGACATATGAATGTGTCGATCCGATGTCAATTAATGCAAGATAGGGCAAGTCAAAAATTAAGAACGTATCGGTTATGACATCCGATGCGTCAGCCTCCTCTCGACGTTTGACAGCATAAACTAACCCTAGCTGTCTCGCTTCAGCGTTTTCGGCTCCTCAGTCTACTGCTCTACGGCCTTGATCGAAACCGTTACCACCTCTGGCTGCCCCACGACCTCCTTTGTCAGGCTGAAATTCCCTTGGCCTGTGGGCCCTTCATTACCTTTTCACTGCGGACTTCCTAACTTGATGGTCAAAAGACCCACAGCTAAAGCACTTTCCACTGCCAGCCCTACACTCACTCGCATGGGATTTACCACATTGAGCACACTTCGGTGCCTGACTAGTAGCAGCAGGTCTATTATCTCGTCTCGGCCCATCTGGCCTGGGTCTTTTCTGATTACCTCTAGTTGTTCCCGATGATCCAAAGTTTCTCTTACCTCCACCCCTATCTTTATCCAAGTTCAGATTTTCTATCCGTTTCACCTCTTCCGCTATCTTAGCCTTTTCCACAAGCACCGTAAATTCCCATTCTCGTTGCGGAGCTATCAACACACGTAATTCCTCTTTTAGGTTATCCTCAAACTGAACACATCGCTCATGCTCCGTGGCCACTATCCCTCGAGCATAACGGCTCAAACGTAAGAATTCTACTTCGTACGCCGCTACGGACCTACTTCCTTGAACCAGGTTCAGGAATGCTCTGCGCTGCGCATCCACATAGCTTGATCCAACGTATTTGTTTTGAAACGTTGTTTTGAAGAACTCCCATGTGATGCAGTCAGCCACCGTACCATCCTTAACCGTAAGCCACCATTGGTAAGCTTCATCCCTTAAGAGAGATATAACCCTTTTAATTTCTCTTCCTCTGTGAGATCCAGATCGTCCATTATGCATTCAATCGCCTCTAACCAATACTTAGCTGAGCTTGGGGCTATACCAGAGATTCCCCTAAACACTTCTACCCGTTACTCCTAAGTCATTCTGGTACAAATTTTTGGGCTCCTATGCCCATACCTGCTCGAGCAACTCTCTCCAAAACCCTTAGCATAGCCTGAGACACAGCATCATCTCTGGCCGTCTGATCTTGAAATTCTGCCCCACAGCTGGTGGCACTGGTACCTCATTTTTGGATTCGTGGCCAGACCCTACGGGTTCTGACACAGCAATCTTACCTCTACATCGGCCACGCACACCACGTCCTCTAGTGCTCATCCTACCGTTTGTGATTTATCTGATTAAAATTTTTATGATTTATTAGTTTTCTTCCACTAATTAACCCCGAACAGTCTTATGAATAGTAGATTTAAAAGTAGTTCTTTCGAGTTCGCAACAAGTTCAATCCTAAGTCTGTAACTCTTAATTCTTAGAGCTATATACATTCCACCATCAACATACAAATAACATCCATGAACTTTCATTCATCACGTAAGGGTATTTTTGTTGTTTTACTACTTAGGGGTATTTTCGTAATTTATCTTATAGGGGTATTTTTGTAATTTTGGAATCTAAGGGTATTTCGATAATTTTGCCAACTTTGGTAACTTACGTGAATCAGGGGTAATTTAGTAATTTCTCAACAAGGGTACTTTGGTAATTTTTCAAACAAGGGTATTTCGATGTTGTTGCTGTCGTGTTGTTGTTTTTTTTTTAAAAAAAAACAGGAGTACATTAGGAAAAATCTAGTTCCATGATTTGGGTTATTCTTGTAATCATGAGGTTCTTGAGTAAATTTTCAAAACATAGGTTCTTTATAAATTCATGGTTGATTGGAAATTTCCACAAATCAAGTGTATCTCTTTTACAAAACTTAGGGTTTTTTTTTTTTGAAATAGGGTGGCTGGTCCTTTTCGGGTTTTCAATTATGACGTTTAGCCCATCAACAAGTCCTCGTAGCTAGGGTGAACAGTCACTATGCACCAGGTAGGATTCTAGCGAAGAGGAGGTGAGTCACTAGGAATGCTTAAGTACTAAGCTCTTCTTGAATCCAATCCTAGACATGCATATGCCTGTTGCCACACCCTAACTTATTGACTTGTTCACGGGTTTGTTTAGTTGGATTAAATCTTATGGATTTAGAGAGTGATTTAAACTAAACCTATAGTCCATCAATGTTTAATATTCTAGCCTACGTCCCTCAAGCTCATTAAGCCCACATGTATGTCACAACAAAAGTTTAGAATACTTACCTGCGTGGATCTGGTGCCGGTAGACTCGAAGGCCATATCTTCAACCAAGACATTTTTTTTTCCCAAACTCACCTCATTTTAAAAAACATTACTAAGCCCATTTCACATGTCGAGTTTTGAACTGGGCTTTGATACCAAAAATGTAACACGCCAAACCCAGCCCATAAGTTATAATCGAATTTGGTATGCTACGGGTTTAATGTTAAAAACTTTACTTAAAATGGTTTTGACAAACTTAGTCATTATTGTAGATATTCGTTAAATAGGTGGCACTTGTAGAAAATCTTTGTAATTTATTTTTTTTCCAAAATGGAAGTTATTGAAATCAAATTTGAAAATCCCATCTTTTTACTTCCTTTAAAACATAAGTCTTATTCATAAAATTTGAGAAGAAATAAAGACTAACAAATATCAACTTAAACCTAAGCTACAGGGCCTTATTACATCAAAAATTCCAACATTTGAAACTTGAAATAAAGTAGAAAGTATAAAATGAATAACTTGATGGCCCCTCGAGTCCGTCTCGGATCCCATGTCCACGATCTACTGCTCATCTGAAAGAGTAGAGAAAAGGAAAGCGTGAGTCACCAAGACTCAGTGTATAAATCCTGAACACACTGACCTAAGGCCCACAAACACATTATAGGCCTTGGCCCACACATAAAGGCGACAATCACAATACATGATAGACAATACATAATGAATGGCCCAACCCATCCTAGAATTCCATCCTCTACACACCAACCCGTACCAACCATCACACCTTGGGAATTTCTACAATCAACCCTCCGTCCGCTACACACCACATGGCACAGCCACCGATCGTTGTGTGATCTAACATTTAAATTTGGTGGGATTTCTACCACCGGTCACCCTGTGACCCATATTTATATTTGTGGGATTTCTACCACCGGTCACCATGTGACTTTATATTCGTGGGATTTCTACCACCGGCCACCATGTGACCCATATTGCACTTCCCCTTTCATATTATATTCCCACCCCATGCATACATACACAAAGAGAACATCATACAGGCTTTCATAAGTCTCAATACACATAGAGATTTCCATGGTTGCATACCTAGCATCCTTTCCTAACCCTTTTAGGGTTTTAATTGACTGTCTACATAGCCACATTCCAAATTTTTAGCCCGCTACACATAAAATACAATTAGAGAGTGTGTGCTAGAGATCTACAGACCTGGTTACTGATAAAACGATACTTTCTATGTCGACGCTATCCGTAGTTGACACAACTGCTATCTGCCTAAGGTGTTGTTCAGAAGTCGATCCACAACCAAGTGGCCAATCTCGAACGGCAGATACCGCTCGTTTCTTAAACTTAGGGATTCTCTCCTTTGCTTGATCCATATTTAATTCCATCACAAGCCCTTGTCAGGACTACTGTCACAATATATGACCGTTAATCCTCATCATAAAGTTTAGATCTTGTATATAATGAACGAATCTAGTAAAGATCTAGGGAAGATCTCCTTACCTTAAAATTTCGAAATTAGAGACTAGCTATTTTCGGCTTTTAGATCTAGACGACCAAGTTTCCTTCAAATCCCAGATTGCCGCCCAACATAAAACCATTACACTATTAGTTTTTTAGCTTTTGCCTTTCAAAAACCGAGAGAGAGATCTTAAGAGAAATCAAGAATCGACACTTACCTTATTAGAGGGAAATCGGCAACTCCTTGGGAATTCTGGCTTTTGAGAAAAATCAAAAAGAGAATATGATAAGAAGGAATCTTGAATAGTTTCAGCTTTTAGTGGAAGAAATTAGCAAAGAGTAGGGATTGTTCGGCTTACGAAGAAATAAAGAGAAAAGAAATTGGAGAGGAAGAGTTAAGAATTTCGGCACAGGTTAAGAAGAAGAAAGTAGGGTTCAAATGCTGGAGTTGGTGAGCTACTCCCCTCTATTTATAGATATTTTAGCACCTACCTTAAAAACCCGAGAGTACCCTTCCTGATTACTAAAAGTCAAGCTAATAAAAAGGGAAAATTCGACACCCCTTTTTCATGAAGTAGCCGAATTCTTCACTCCTCTAGGTGGTGGATTTTCGGCCATCACCTTTCTTTGATAACTCATATCTTTTCTCTATTTTACCTTCTATATTATCAATTATAAATTCCATGTAAATCCTCCTATTTTAGAGCCTTGTTGCCGTCCACTTCTCCTAACCCTAATGCCAAATTTTAGCTCACTTAAATTAAGAGAATTGGGCTCCCTAAAACTTAAATTTTGGGCCCCTTACACCATTGTTGTGGCATCTCCCCTTACTCCCTTTTAGGTGCCGAAAATGGCCCAGAAACATGGGTTCCTTGGGGCCAAAACTTGGGGCTCTTTAACTGTTAGTAATGCCACCTTCTAGCGCCACCTATTGTTGGGCCACAAGCCCACGTTGGTATTTTAAACACAGTTACCACCTTTTAACTCTATAATGCCCAATCAGATAATTTAACCAAGGCCTTTTTCCTATTCTTGAGCCCAGTTTGGACCCCTATCACTTAAATTAACATATTAAACATATCCTTACACTAAATGCATAGACCCATTAATTCAGGATGTTACAGACACCGCTCTCTTCTTGAACCTAGGGATCGAACCTAAAGGTTTGCCTCCCTCCCCAACTTGTATATATCTTGCATCCATCAAAAGCTTTGATCAAAACTCACTACGAGAGATATGATTTGAGTATCCACCCAACAAGGTTAAAGTGATAGATAGAAGATAAATCAATTGATAGTACGACTAGGATGAATCTTCTTACCTAAGTCGATTGAATTCTGAAGTTAGCAGACTTGGATTAAAACGTTGATTGCACACCTACACAAAAACCAAATGAGATTCGGCTAGAAGAGAATGGGTTACAAGACCATTCGGCCAAACCAACCTCATCTACTCACCCCTGATTATCTTCTGGATTCGGCACCAACAGACATGACAAAGAAGATTCGGCTACCAGGGAAGAAGAGTGAAAAACAAAGCCCAGAAAGAGATTAAGAACCGATTCGGCCTAGAGGGAAAAGAAAAGAGAAAAGAGAAAAAGAATAACGAAAACTTACTAGACCCTTAGATGAGAATTAGACAATGGTGAACAGTTCAGGAAAAGAAACAAAAGAAGTAATCCTGAGACCTAGAGGTTTTGACTAAGAGGAAAGATGAAGGTGTGGTTTCAACTTCTAATGAATTGAAAAAGAAACAAGAACAAGATGAGGAAAATCAAGAGAATTTGGCAAGAGGGAAGTTCATGGAAGGAGAAAGAGGAAATAGAAGAGAAAGAGAAGAGCAAGGTTTCGATTTTGAGGATGAATGGAAAAGACACTGAAAGAAATATTGCCCAAATGGTCTTCTTAATTTCGGCTAAAGGTCACAAAAGAAGAAAAGAGTGGAAATTGACTAGGTGATTTTCGGCAAAAGAGAGTATGAGAATCACTAATACCAAATTTCGGTACCCCCTCCTTTGCCCCAAAACTGAATGCTCCCCACCTCCCACACACCTCAAAGATTCGACTAAGACTCTCCCACTATGCCGTCCCTTCCATCATCCTACTTTTCCTCTCTTCCACTTATTCAAACCAGTTTGAATGATTCAAACTCCTTAAATTTCTCTCCACCAATCGTTTGAAATGCTTGACCAAATCCTTCCTCCCTCCTCTAGAGTTTGATTGTCATCAAACCACCTCCCTTGCCTGAGCAAAAATAACACTCCCTTGCTACTTAAAAGTTTCGAACCTCCTCCCTCTCAACTCCTTGTGACGCCATTCCATGCATGCTAAGTGGCGTTCCCTTGCCACTCTTCCACTGCATTACCTTATGTCCCTTAACGTAACTAAAAACCCCTAAAGTCCAACTCCTATTTGGCTATCCCCCCCTAAAGTGCCCAAAACTAAAATTCTACCAAAGCTTCGGCGTAACCCCCATAACTTCCCGAGGCCCCCAATCATGTCCAAACAACAAGCATAACACATCAATACACAGAAAACACAAAAGATACAAAGCCCCTAAATCCCGAATGAAATTTAAACTACTATTGTACCTAAAATAACTATTATTTTAACCGAATTTTTCAACAATGAATTGTATAGAGTTTGAGATCTAAGCTTATAAGCTTTGTTCATTTTTTTCCTCATGTTTTTAAGATACCAATTAAAATTTACATGCAACACAATTTTTTGTTTCTTAGCCCAAATATTAGTTAGTGGTAAGAATGTGAAGTTTAATTCAATGAAGTTTAATCCAATTGATTAAAATATAATCATTATTTGAGATATGAATCCTTGTTTATTATCATATTCTCGTTGTTTGTGGTTTAGGTGGTTGATTCTTTGACCTTAACTAATAAAATGGAAAAGAATTAGTAATTTCATTACAAAATTATTGTCAACATCTAAATCATTATTTAACCGACATTATTGTTTGTTGTTAGACTAATGGAAGGGCCAAAGGGTAAGCTCTTATGGTGGATTGTATCAGGGAAGACATGTTTATTACTGCAGATGCAAATGTTACTTTTGACCAACATGTTTATATACTTTACTCGTCATTAAGCTCATGTTCGGATGATCTTGTTTATGCTTGCCAGATTCTAATATAGAATGCAAAAAATTGCCATTGTTGCAAATTTAGGTTTTTGAAACTACTAACAACATACAGAGAATTACTTCTAATAGCATCCAACATTAGGATAATGTTAAAGAGTTTAACCCCAAACCATTTCTAAGGCTTAAATCAATTAATAGAATCTGTTGAAACATCCTCAAACCTTTTTATTTTCTCCAAATCTCTCTCCTCCCTTTCTAGTTTTAAAGAGCTAGAAGCCTACCTTAACGATGAGGCAAACTCAATTTAACTTGAAAAAATTTTGAATTTCAAGTTTGTAACACCCTACACCTGACCCGATCACCGGGTCTGAGCTACAAGATGTCACATTCATCAATGGGTTAACTACGATCAATTTTATTCAACTTTAAACCATTGTAAGACTTAATTTAATCAAATGAACATTAATCACAATTACCAACCATTTATGGGATTTATAAGAGCTTACAAAAGCTCCAAAAACAAATCTATGGTTGAATAGGGACCAACATCCATCATATGTTACCAAATTCAACAGGTGCATACACTTAAGAAGAAACCAAACTAGACTCAGCTAGGTACATGTTAACTTAGAATAAAAACAAAATATAAAAAAATTGATCAGTTCAGGATTGTTGACTAGATGCTAAAGTCATAGTTCAAATATCATGAATTATACCTAGCCTGAGCACGAAAAACAAACTGTATTTTGACCAATGGAACTTAGTAGTATTTCTATGATTCAAATAACAAAATTGCAAGTTAAGAAAATTGTAACATTCAACTAATATGTTATTCATATCATGTGGAAAACCAATTCATTTAGCATTGCAATAGAAGTGATCAATTCCATTTACATGCCAACACCTATAATAAAGCCTTTTTAAAATTCAATATCAATTATGAATCAAACATTTATACTATTAACATTATAACAATCAATTCCATGTTTATTCTACAACAATAGACCATTTAAGAATCATTCAAGTCTCAATCTGAAGTTGGTTGACTCATTCATATTCATTTTAGGCTCCCCCAGAGCTCATTTCCAATTTATTCACACATAATTATACGTATTTTCTTTATCATGATCTACATATATATACACAATTGATTCAATATAACTCACTTCATTATCATATTTTATTGTAAATCTATTTCATTACATTTTCAAGTTTCCAATTCCAATTATAATATCACACCCGATGGAACCATTCATTTTTCACATGTCATACCCTGTAACTATTTTCAAATACATATCATACCCTGAATTCAGTCATATTTGCATACTGGTACCTTGTACACTATTCTTATTGTATGATAATGATTTCATTACAATTAAATCCAATATATATTCACTTTCAATTTTAGAATCACAATTCAATTCATTATCAACACACAATATCTCATGATAAATGTGTTGTAACACCCATAACACGTATCCGTCGCTAGATTAGGCTTACGGAGTATTATCGATTAATTGAAAACCATGCAACATAATATCAATCAATAACTTAAATATATCATAAACCATCCACATACAATAATATTGTCCCTAAATAAAGCCCTTGAGGCTCTAAAAATATCTTAGAAGTAAATTGAGACCAATTTGAAACAATTTAGAAAGCTTAGGAAAAACATGCAAAATTTGTAAAACAGGGGTCAAACGGCCGTGTGGCCAAGCTGTGTACCTCACAAGATTAAGACACATGCCCTTTTCACAGGCTGTGTAACTTTCGAATTAGGGACACACGGCCGTGTCCCAGCCCATATCCTCACCCGTGTAACTCTCAGAGTAGGGCCACACGGTCGTGTCACACGCCCGTGTGTCAGCTGTGTAACTCTCTGGGTTGCCCCACATGCCTACGTGTCAGGCCATGTGTTACGCCGTGCAACTCACTGAATTGCAGCCTAAGGAAATCATCAGATGAAACACGGCCATGTCGCTAGGCCGTGTGTATAATATGGTTGAGTCATACGCTCGTCTCTAAGGCTGTGTAGACCTAAATCCACCTAAAATTAAGCCATATGCAATACCAATTCATACACAAATATTTAAACCAATTATGCATACTTTCATTGCACCAAAACATCATCTAAACACACATAATTTTGTCATTTCAAGATCCTAATTCAACTAACCAATATGTCATTCAAAGGCACCACAATCAACAATCAACATTACCTACCTAGCCATGTTCATATGCCTAATTCCATGTATACAATTCTAGGCCATTTAGGTATTTAAACATTCCTCATTTAGCCATTTCCAAAACATACCATAACAAACCATTATCAAGCCATTATAAACTTACCAAAAGAACCTTATATATATATGCACTTATAAGTGACCAAAATGACTTACTTAAGCAAGCATAATAAGTCCATCACCAATCCGTAAATATCCAAGCACAAACATACCTAGTTACCAATTTACATGTTCATAAAAAACACCATTATAAACCACCTTATACATGCCATTATAAACCTTGGCCAAAATGCACAATAACTACCGAATTGACTTTTGGATAGTGTGATAGATCTCTGACGAGCTTCCAACCAAATCAAGCTTCCAAAAATCTATAAAACATAAGAAAGAAATTATGTAAGCAATGAATTCTTAGTAAGCTCGTATAAACCAAACTTAACTTACCATATAAATTTCATAACATAAGCATAAGCATAAAATCAACCATAACCATAAGCTTGACATAAGCCTAACAATGACATCAAATTCACAAGTTAGTACCCTTGTTCATATATATATGAGATCATGTATAGGATATGTGATTCATTATGTATAAACATAACATTTTGCACCCTCAATGTTCCATGATGTCATGATTCAATCCAATTCCATACTTACCTTTTCATTCCCTTTTCTTGCCCGCTCAACCATCTAGAATTATATTGAATACATGGGAAAACTCACACAAAGTGCACCTGTACATATAACCATAACCTTTCCTTTACATCATTGCTGTAACACCCCAAACCCGGTCTATGCGTTAACACCAGATTTGACATGTCACACAAAGTGAACATACATCTAGTCTTTTAAAGAAATCAGATTTTTTTTAAAAAAAAAAGAAGAAACATTTTGACATGGAGTTATTAAAACCGAGGTTGATTACTAAATATAATAATTTGAGACATATAAGTTGAAACTTAGAAAAATTGGATTTAATAATTTGAGAAAAATTTAAGGAATTCTAAGTAATTTGAAAACAAAAATTTAAAATATTGTTACGAAAAAAACTTCGAGTTAAAAATATTTAAGAATGAAATCCTCTTCAGACGTTCATTTAAGAAAAACGTTTATTTCTATTTTTAGAAAAGAAATCTCACTTAAGTATTTAAAGCGTATTATAAAATCCATCCACAAGTAAAACATCCATAAAAATTAACCAGAGGCCTTATTACAACTTAACTTAAATAGTAAAAATAATAAAAAGTGCTTAAAAAGAAATCTGGTATATAAATACCCATTATTCGTAGTATGGCCTCCACTGAGTCGTCCACGGCCCAAGCCTCCATCACTGGTCATTACCTGAGAAAGGTAAAGAAAACGGGGTGAGTTACTTAGAAGTCAGTGTGTAACTCACTTCCCTTAGTCCACTGGGCCAAAACCATTTAAGCATTTATTTTGGCCTAAGCCCATTTCAAATATAATAATTTAGCATGTATAAAATGCAAGTGATATGCAATTCCCAAAACCAAACTTAGATTTCCATCCGCTACACACCACCCGTACCAACCAACACACCTATGGGGAGCTTTAGTCACCCACCCCGCCAACACACCAAAGTAGGCATTAAGCCGTATATCAAATTTCGTGGACAAGCCACCAGATTTACAGAGTTTACATAGCATTTGCCATTTTTCAGAATTGTGGTAGAGCCACCAAAATTTTGTAGCAAAGCTACCAGAACTTCTCTTCGTCAAATAGCCCAACCCATGCAATCATGTATATAATATGCATAACAATCCATTCATATAATTATTCCAACATAAGGCCCATTATAAAAGTTATTACAATCTGGCCCATTTCACATTTTGGCCCACATAATCTCATATCTCATATGACCCATTTATCAAATATCATATATGGCCCAATTATCAAATATCACATATGTTCCAATTATCAAATATCACATATGGCCCATTTATCAATTATCACATATAGTCGAATTATCAAATATCACATATGGCCCATTTATCAATTATCACATATGGCCCAATTATCAAATATCACATATGGCCCATTTATCAATTATCACATATGGCCCAATTATCAAATATCACATATGGCCCATTTATCAATTATCACATATGGCCCATTTAGTCACTTTTATCGAATTAGCCCGTTAAAGGCAATTTCATAATTTTCACGATCTTAATACCAATTTCAAAATTTTTATCATTAAGGTGATAAATATGCTATTCTTCTCGATTTCTCTAACTTGTGATTGATCGTGTCAAAACAGTCGAGTTTTAATTTTTATAAAAAAGTGATCGAACCTGTAGACTGACTGCGACAACGATAGAGGCAAGCGCACCTATCGAACAGTAGTATAGCTCAGGCAAGAATATCTTATCGAACCCAAGGAACCTAAAAGTACTACTACTCACTTTCTTTCTATTATTTAGCCTAAAATATGGAGTGATTGGTTTATTAATCTAAAACAAATGAAATACTTAAACTTAAATGCAGAGACAAAAGAACGAAACTTTGGGAAAATACTTTGAAGAAAACTCAATTGATAAAGATGATACCTTCGGGAAGAATCCACCTATGACTTCACTTATTATCTACCTTTTCAATTCATATGATTTCTTTACTTAGCTTGATCCGTGAGACTCCCTAACCTATATTAAACATTCTCTCGAAGCGAATAACATCTAACCTTAGGTTAATTAGTGGAACTTTCGTTCTCTTAT
Organism: Gossypium rotundifolium; assembly: GCA_025506655.1. NCBI lineage: Eukaryota > Viridiplantae > Streptophyta > Magnoliopsida > Malvales > Malvaceae > Gossypium > Gossypium rotundifolium. Next base: position 70,739,523 of record CP106734.1, read on the forward strand.
AATAACCACCCCCTAAGGAAACAGTAAATCGATCAATGGACTCCCATATTAGGTTTCACCCTAATCCGGCAAAATCTCGTAACCCTATCTCTAGGCGCCTGATCAACTCCGCTTAATTATGCTAGATCTACTCTTAGACAGGGTCTATTCCTCCTCCACCTAAACACATCAGATAAATTTAAGCAACATAATTAAGAACAAACTAAGTATTTATCATATAAACCGAAAGATTAAATAACAAAATCCATCATAGGTTTCATCCCCTTCAGGTATCTAAGGGGTTTAGTTCATAACTAAACAAGAAAACATCTCAAGAGAAAAGATAAAACAAAACATAAGAAATCCCTAAAACCCCCTAAAGGAATTGAGGAGGAGATCATCCGTCTTGAGTAGAACTCCGACTCTTCGAGATGGATCAATTGGCTATCTTTGAGACAATCCCTAAACGAGAAAGGCTTGGCTGAAAACTCTGCTAAATGATGGACCCCTTGAATAGCCACCTTGGGGTGTTTTTATAGACTTTTGGGATGCTTTTTTTGTCTCCTAAGTACTCACAATTCAGGTACAATTCGTCCTAGGTGTTTGAGTAGACTTAGGATTGCGTTTCTTGGGCTCCAAGCATCCTATTCCGAGTGAAATTACTCTTTCCCGCAGCAGGGGCACGGGTAAGGCAAGCCCATGTAAATTGAGGCTCAGCCTGTGTCTCTATTCTATTGATTTAGGCACAGCCATGGCACACTCGTGCAAGTCGAGGGACAGGCCATGCTTCGGGTATGTCGATTGGGGCACAGCCATGCAAATTGGGGATATACCGTGTTGGGCTTTTTGTCGACGAGACACGGTCGTGTAAATTGGTGACAGGCCATGTTATAGGTGGATAGCAAGGCACGGCCGTGTGGAATAAAGCCCAGGCCGTGTCGACTCCTTGGGTTGGCCCAATTTGGTCTGTTTTAAGCCTGTTTTACGTTCTTTTTATTCTTAAGTGTTCTCTTGGGTATAAGACATGAAAAGAAAGGATTAAGAGCACCTTTTTACATAAATTGAGGATAAATTCATCCAAAAGCATACTAAATGTGGGGTTAAAATATGTTACTTTTACGGTTTATCAAATACCCCCACACTTAAGCTTTTGCTTGTCCTCAAGTAAAATTCTCAACTTACAATTAAAACGAACTTTCTATAATTTATAATTCCTATTAATAATGCCCCATCATAATTCATAGATAATTTATACATGGATAATTTAATTCAAAGAGCCCTAAAGTTTCAAACGAGATAAGTCATGATTTTGTAGCATGAAAACATAGGTGTCTTCCCTTATCTAAGTAATTTCCTTTAATTCAAAACCGACAAGGATTGACATCCTCACAGAAGATTCACTCAAATCACTCGAAGTGTTTAAGGTTCATGAAATAAGCCCTCTAAGTCGAACCTGAAAAGTTAATCCCCTAGGCTTGCCTAAAAACCAAATCTCCACCACTGTATATGAGATGATACACAAATCAAAAGGTCTTTAATCAGGGTTGTAACGAGGCTAGGGTTAAAGGTGTGGATACAAGCTGAATTAGTGGTTATAATCGAGACTGACTTGACAAATTACCTAACTAGAAACATTGAACTAAATATGAATATTAACTTCGAATGAAAACTAATAATATCACTATTGATAATTACTCTATAGTAAGGAGCATTTTGATAATACTTTAATACGAGCTTTTTCAACAATTGGAGTTTAAATGCTCTAAGCTCTTTTATATACTACTAATATTAAATATATACTTGAATTTTTTTTTAAGAACAAACTAAAATAATCATAATAGAAGGAACTTTGGTGATTGAAATAACCTAATTAGGCGATTGATCAAATCAATTCTCGATAAAGAGGTAGTCAAAGGAATGTTGATAACAAATACAAAGGGATTATGGGTTAATATTAGTGGGTGAGTCAATAAAAATGTTGTTAGGATTCAATGGGGTTCACTAGGGGTTATTTAAGTGGGTAGGCTTTTTAGTGGAGTGAACGGGTTAAGACCTAGGTGCCTTTATCATCTCAGTGTATCAAATCACTAATGTGGTTTCGACATATATAAACGAGGCAAGTTCTAGAATAACAGTTCAAAGTTGACACACTCATAATCAATTAAAGTGAGTACGAAAAAGAATATATGCTTTATAAGGCTCAAAATCTCACAAAAAATTATGGGTGCTTTGACATCAATCTTTATAAATTTTGGACTTCAAGGTGATACTCAAATTCAGTTCAACGACCCATCAATTTTAATTTTTTAGAAAGTAGGCTTATCATGCTCGATTCTCTAGTATTCTTCAAATTTAATCATCAATGCACGATTAACTATGACTTACTCTAAAACATATCAATAAAAATCATAAATCATTAGAAATTTCACCCTAATTAATAATATGAGAAAAATACTTAAGATCAAGACTAAATTCCAGGGTTTTGAGAATTATACAAAAAGTTAGGCACTATTACCCCCACACTTAAGATGTACATTGCCCTCAATGAAAAAAGGTAGATAAAGAAATTTATGTGCCAAATCAAAAAGAGAAGTGGGGAAAGTGATACTCCCTGAAATCTGGATGATCCCTGGCGTCTTTGGTGGCGGTGATGGTGTTTTCTATGGGCCTGGTGGAGTGGCTATTGAGAAGTAATTTGCTAGATGAAGAAATTGGGTAGCCTGTGAAGACATAGCCAAGAGATCTAGAGAAATAATAATATTATACTAATAATATATTTAAAGACTAAGAAAATAAAGAGAATGAGACTAAGAAGGAAACTAAAATTTAAAGAAAAGTCTAATGGACTAAGAAGTCCTTATTAGCGGGTGGTTCGTGGTGTGTGTATGATTTCTAAGGTCATGGGTTGTTGGTGATGGTGGAAGTGGCGTGATTCCTAGCACCTTTAGAACCTAAAACCAAGAAACTAATATGAAATAAATTAAATTAAGCAGAAAAGAAGTATAGATAAGGAAAATAAAGGAGATGAGAAAAGAAAAATAGAACCGAAAAGGTTTCTAAGACCCTTGGCGTGTCAATTAAGTGAAACTGTCAGCATGAACTCATGTTGAGATCTCCTCTAAGAGATGATGTTTATTTTCTTACGTTTCTTCGGCATAATCTTTGTGTTACTCAAGAGTCTTGGACCTTTTCTTTGAATAGAGAGAAAAATTTGGAAGAAAGAGAAGGAAAAGGAATATGGGAGAGAAGGGAAGGCTGTGAGGATTTAAATAAAATTTCAAATCTGGCTTGTTCCCATGCCCGTGTGCCAAGGGTGTGTCGATTCACACGGCTGCCTAGCACGACCGTGGCTAATGGCGTGTTGCTCCTTACACGCCCGTTTCTTAGTAAGCCACGCCCGTTTTGAGAAAGGCAATATCCACACACGGTTCAGAGGCACGCCCATGCTTTTTTTGTCGGCACCTGTGCTTCAGGGTGGTTGGACTCATGACGTGAGGGAGTGGTTGGACTGACTTGCACGGCCCTGCTCTTGTCAGTGTGGCAGTTCTGATGGTCCACATAGCCACGGATACGGTCGTGTGTAAGGCTGTGTGGTCTGGAAATCTTCACTTTTGTGTTAGTTTCCAACTAAATACTTAGGAAAGAAAGATGGAAAGAAAAGAAACTAAAAACAAATTTGAAAATAAATAGTGTTAATGTTCGGGTTGCCTCCCGAGAAGCGCTCGTTTATAGTCTTAAGCTAGACTATCCTCATGTTTGAAAATTTCAGGGAGGTTTAAAGGTTTGAATATCTTCCGTCATGCTTGCAATTTTATTTTCATGACAAAGTTGGAGTCGAGAAGCATTTATCTTGAATTTATCGAGTTTTGGGTTACTTACCTCGACTGTGTTGTGGGGAAAGATTTCGTGTACCTTGGGAAGAATTTCTCCCTTTGCCTTCAAGTTTGTTGAAGTGATGTGAAGATCGGCTTTGTTTAACAGCACTTGGTCTCCTATTTTAAAGTGATTTGATGTTCCTATGAGCTCTTCTGGTGGTTGCTTAGGTTTTACTTCGTGTGGATTTAGCTTTTCTTTGGTGTGTATCTTCTGCTCTTCTAAATTGTTGGTATTCTGGTTTTGTTTTTAGTGTGATTCTTCTTCATCATCCATGGTTCTGGCTGAGTCGAGAGCTTGAAGATTGATTGATTCATCTTCTACACGAAGTATGAGTTCTCCTGTGGCAATATCAATTTTAGTTCTAGAAGTTGCTAGGAAAGGTCTTCCTAGAATTAAGGGGATCGAATTTTCCTCATCCATGTCTAAAATAACAAAATCTACTGGGAAAACAAATTTATCAATTTTTACTAAAACGTCTTCAATAATGCCCCTAGGAATTCTAACAGTTTTATCAGCTAGTTGGATACTCATCCTAGTTTGCTTGGGCTTCCCTAGACCTAGTCGTTTAAATAGTGCATAAGGCATGACATTTATACTTGCCCCTAAATCAGCTATCGCATTATTAATAATCAAACTACCAATTAAACATGGAATAGTAAAACTCCCTGGATCTTTTAGTTTCTATGGTAGTCTGTTCTGTAACATTGCTGAGCATGTTGCGTTTAATTCCACATGGTGCTCTTCATCTATTTTTTGTTTGTTTGTTAAGAGCTGTCTTAAGAATTTCCTTGCATCGGGCATCTAAAAAAAATCTTCAAGAAGAGGTAAGTTAATGTGTAATTTCTTTAGAAGTTTTAAAAACTTACTTAATTGTTCTTCTGAGTCATCTCTTTTCAATGCTTCGGGATAAGGTATTCGAGGGTGGTACTCTTTAATTACCGATTTTTCTTGTGCTACCTCTATTTTACCTATTTTTTCCTTGGTTTCTTGTAGTGGGGTGGGCTTGTCTACCTTTTTATCCTCTTGAGATGTGATGGCTTGTATCTGTTCATTTGGGTTTATTTCTGTGTTGCTTGGTAGACGTCCTTGTTGACGTTCTGAAACAAGCTTTGTGAGTTGCCCCACTGACCTAGTGATTTCCCCGACTTGTTTCTTGATTTCTTTGATCGATATTCCTTGGTTATCAAGCGTTGTATCAGTTCTTTGGGGACGGACATCTGTGTCTGCCATGAACTTTTTCAACATCTCTTCAAGACTCGGCTTCTTTTCCGGTGGATAAGGTTGATTTTGGTAATTTGGAAGAGGTTGCTGCCTTTGATTTCCTTGTCCTCCCCACGAAAAATTTGGGTGGTTCTTCCAACCTGGATTGTAAGTGTTATTAGATCTCAAATTGTTACCTATATAGTTTGTATGCTCATTTTCTGCTCCTGGTTGGTAAGGTGGATACTCAGAATTCGCCACATTCCTGCTCGCTTCGCATTGCATGATTGGATGTACCTGTGTAGAGCATAAATTATCAAGCTTTTTATTCATTAACTCCATTTGTGTTGACAACATTGTCACTGCGTCTATGTTAAAAACTGCGGCTGATTTTGTCGATTTAGCCCTTGTAATTTGCCATTAATAAGTGTTCAATGACATCCACTCAATAAAAGTGTAAGCCACTTCAAGAGTTTTATTATTCAGAGTTCCACCGGCTGATGAATCAATCATTTGCCTTGTTGGAGTATTCACTCCATTGTAAAAAGTTTGGACTTGAAGCCACATAGGCAATCCGTGGTGTGGGCATCTCCTTAGGAGATCCTTATATCTTTCCCATGCATCATATAATGTTTCTGCGTCATTCTGCACAAAAGAAGTTATATCATTCCTAAATTTGGCCGTTTTGGCTGGTGGAAAATACTTTAAAAGAAATTTTTCGGTCATTTGATCCCATGTGGTGATTGCCATGGTAACGAGTTCAACCACTGCTTTGCTTTATTCCTTAATGAAAAAGGAAATAACCGAAGACGTATGGCATCGTCAGAAACGCCATTTATTTTGAAGGTATCACAGAATTCTAAAAAATTAGATTTATGAGTGTTTGGATCTTCATCCTTCAAACCATCAAATTGAACGAATTGTTGAATCATATGTATTGTGTTAGGCTTTAATTCAAAATTATTAGCAGTTATAGCGGGCCTAACAATACTAGATTTTGCTCCTCTTAAATTAGGTTTAGCATAATCATACATAGTACGCGGAGCATTCTGTTCTTGCACATTTGGCGGTGGATTGTTTTCATCCATCCCTTCAGTAGGATTGGATCCTTGCTGTTCTCCTCTTTGATAATATAGGGCTCGTCTAATTTCTCTGTGATTTCTGCGAGCAGTAGCTTTAATGTCACTTTCGTATTCTAATAGTCCTCTCAGATTTCTTCTACTCATAAACTAGATGTATCTGCTATGAAAAGAAAGGAAGAAATTTAGAAAAAAATATATATGTATAAAAATAAGAGAAATTAAAAATAAAAAATGGCTAAAGTAATAGAAATAGAGTTTTCTTAATATTTTAGGAGTCCCTGGCAACGGCGCCAAAAATTTGATTGTGTCAAAACAGTCGAGTTTTAATTTTTATAAAAGAGTGATCGAACCTGTAGACTGACTGCGACAACGATAGAGGCAAGTGCACCTATCGAATAGTAGTATAGCTCAGGCAAGAATATCTTATCGAACCCAAGGAACCTAAAAGTACTACTACTCACTTTCTTTCTATTATTTAGCCTAAAATATGGAGTGAATGGTTTATTAATCTAAAACAAATGAAATACTTAAACTTAAATGCAAAGAAAAAAGACCGAAACTTTGGGAAAAGACTTTGAAGAAAACTCAATTGATAAAGACGATACCTTCGGGAAGAATCCACCTATGACTTCACTTATTATCTACCTTTTCAATTCATATGATTTATTTACTTAGCTTGATCCATGAGACTCCCTAACCTATATTAAACCTTCTCTCAAAGCGAATAACATCTAACCTTAGGTTAATTAGTGGAACTCTTGTTCTCTTATAATAACTCCCTAATTCGGCAAAATCTCGTAACCCTATCTCTAGGCGCCCGATCAACTCCGCTTAATTTTGCTAGATCTACTCTTAGGCAGGGTCTATTCCTTCCCCACCTAAGCACATCAGATGAATTTAAGCAACATAATTAAGAACTAACTAAGTGTTTATCATATAAATTGAAAGAATTAAATAACAAAATCCATCATAGGTTTCATCCCCTTCAGGTATCTGAGGGGTTTAGTTCATAACTAAATAAGAAAACATCTCAAGAGAAATGATAAAACAAAACATAAGAAATCCCCAAAACCCCCTGAAGGAATTGAAGAGGAGACCCTCCGTCTTGAGTAGAACTCCGACTCTTCGAGATGGATCAATTAGCTATCTTCGAGACAATCCCTAAACGATAAAGGCTTGGCAAAAAACTTTGCTCAATGATTGACCCCTTGAATAGTCGCCTTGGGGTGTTTTTATATATTTTTGGGATGCTTTACTTGTCTCCTAAGTACTCATAATTTAGGTACAATTCATCCTAAGTGTTTGAGTAGACTTAGGATTGTGTTTCTTGGGCTCCAAGCATCCTATTCCGAGTGAAATTGCTCTTTCCTGTGGCAGGGGCACGGCTAAGGCACGCCCGTGTAAATTGAGGCTCAGCCCGTGTCTCTATTCTGTTGATTTAGGCACGGCCATGGCACACCCGTGCAAGTTGAGGGACAGGCTATGCTTCGGGTCTGTCGATTGCGGCATAGCCATGCAAATCAAGGATAGGCCATGTTGGGCTTTTTGTCGACGAGACACGACCGTGTAAATTGGTGACAGGCCGTGTTCTAGGTGGATAGCAAGGCACGACTATGTGGAATAAAGCCCAGGCCATGTCGACTTCTTGGGTGGCCCAATTTGGTCTGTTTTAAGCCCGTTTTACGTTATTTTTATCCTTAGGTGTTCTCCTGAGTATATGACATGAAAAGAAAGGATTAAGAGCACCTTTTTACATAAATCGAGGATAAATTCATCCAAAAGCATACTAAATGTGGGGTTAAAATATGTTACTTTTACGGTTTATCAGTTATTTAATCCAACAATTAATACGATATAGTCATCTAACCCATGAGATACGGTGTGAGATTACACACCTTATAACGGTAAGCACTATGCTCTCCTGATCGTTGACACCTAAAAATATGTTTAACGCTCGATTAGAAAAATAAACGTGATCTAACAAAGCTACTCTAAACAAACGATCTAAGATTTACCCTCGAAATCGCGAACAACTACGATTTGTCGATTTTTCTCGGTTGACGGTCCACAACCCGTTGGAAAACCCCAAACAACTAAAGGCTCAAAACTGTGAATAACCTCGAATAATTGATTTTCACTAGAGGAGGGTCCACAACCCGGTGGAAAATCTCGGATCACTGAAACAGCCCTTCGCTTGAATCTAAAGGGGATCGCGAATTCGCTCCTTTTTCAATCACTATTCACCACTCCTTTTGATTCGATCTTGTTTGCCTCCATTGACAAAAGAATATTAGTCCAACTAACATTACGTTACTATAGCCAATAAATCTTATAAACGAAGTCAGCTTACCACGAAATCCTTACGTTCAAAGGATAGAGTCCCTAACATAAAATTGGTTAATAACCTCATCTTAACGAAATAAAGAGTAATATGTAGTCCTTGAAAGAAATCATTACCTTAAAGTTTTGAACCGAATCCTAGTGATTCACGATGATTTCAGACACTCCAAGTTTTGGCCTTCCACTAAGTTCTATGATGGAGAAAAGATTCGAATGAGACATGGTACGATGATGGTCTCGATCCAAAAAGACCATCCCACACCAACATGTAGATTCGGCACAAAAGAATAGAAAAAAAATAACAATACCAAAATATTGTACTAGCCACTTACCGATTGATCAAAGTGTGAGAAGAAAGAATAAAATGATTGAGAAGGAGATAAGTGTGGTAGAAGATTCGACTATGAAGGAAAAGTTGAAGGGGATGGTGCTTAGTAACATTCGGCCATGGTGAAAATAAAAAGGAGAAAAATGTTTGAGAGATTTTTGTAAGGAGAAAGAGATGAAGAAGGGTAAAGGAAAATAAGGTGTTTAGGTTTTGGTTCTTTTCAAGAATGGAAGATGAACAAAGAAATGAGTTTGAGGCTTGTATGCATTCGGCAAGGGTGAAAAGAAAAGAAAAGAGAAAATGGCCTTCCAAGGTTTTGGTGATTTTGGCACTAGGAGGAAAGGTTTGAGAGAATAGGCAAAATAAGACCGAAATGGTCAAAATATGAAATGATTAAAGAAAAGCAAAGATGTTACCTATTGCTCAAGGTGCATTCGGCTAAGGAGAGGAAAATGGAGAGAAAGGTTTTGGAGAAAAGCACAAAAATGACCAAATGCCAAAGTGACCAACTAGCTACCAAAAGCCATCAAAATTTCGATCACCCCCTAGCCCATAAAACCGTCCAAGTACATGGCCTCAAAGTCAAAGTTTGGCCACTCCAAACTTTCCAAAACATCTTCCTTGTTATGTGCCTTATGTTCCCCCTACATACCTTATTCATATGATTCCCTTCCTTAAGTTTACACTTGCCTTTTCTCTTTGCCACCCTACCATAAAAATTAAAGTCCAACCTACCATAAATACTAGCTTGACCGACACTATGTAGATGGAAAGCAAAAAATAAAATTCACATGCACATCAAGGGATTCGAACCTCTTCCCTCAAGCAAACATACATGGCGTCATATCCCCTTTACTATTTGCCCATCTTATGCTAACTTTTACCACTTAATTACCTTAAGCATTAAGGTTACTTGTTCCATTTCAATAAAGTACTATTTACCAAAAATTATTCCAAGTCCAAATAAATCTCGAGCCTTTTCGAGACCATTTTAAACACACAAATTGAATCATTTCACTAGCTAAGCACCAAAATAATGCAGCATATCGATACTCAAATTTTTTTTAGGATATTACAATTCTACCCCCCTTAAAGAAAATTTTGTCCTTGAAATTTACCTGGTTAAAAGAGGTGAGGATATTGTTGCCGAATTGTGTCTTTAGTCTCCCACATAGCTTCCTCTGCTCTGTGATTCTGCCAAAGAACCTTTACTAACGATACTGACTTCTTTCTCAGCACCTTAACATCTCGATCCAAAATTTTCACTGGTTCTTCCTCGAATGACAAGTCAGGTCTTAACTCAACTTCCTCTACCGGTACTATGTGAGACGGATCCGAACGGTAACACCTCAACATAGAGACATGGAAAACACTATGAATATGACTCAGCTCGGAGGTAATTTAAGCTGATAAGCCACTGGTCCTACACACTTCAACACACGGTACGGTCTAATGAACCTAGGGCTCAACTTGCCCTTCCTTCCAAATTTGAAGATCTTCTTCCAAGGTGAGACCTTTAGAAAAACCTAATCTCCCACCGCAAATTCAATGTCCTTACACTTTAGATCAGAATATGACTTTTGTCTATCTGAAGCTTCTTTTAACCGTGCTTGAATTACCTTTACTTTTTCTTCCGTCTCTGGTATCAATTCAGGACCCAAAAGCTGTCATTCCCCCAATTCAGTCCAACAAGTAGGGGTACAACACCTACGACCATATAATGCTTCATAGGGTGCCATCTGAATACTGGATTGATAACTGTTGTTATACGCAAAACTCTGCCAATGGTAGAAAATCCTCCCAACTACCTCTGAAGTCAATCACACAACCCCTTAACATGTCTTCCAAAATCTGGATTACTCTTTCCGACTGACCATCTGACTGAGGGTGAAAAGTCGTGCTAAAGTTTAACTTTGTACCTAGAGCCTCATGCAAAGCTTTCCAAAACCGTGATGTAAACCTAGGGTCCCTGTCTAATATAATAGACACTGGTACCCCATGCAACCTCATGATCTCCGATACATACAACTTAGTCAACTTTTGTAGTGAGTAATCCGTACGAACTGGTAGAAAATGGGCAGTCTTAGTCAATCGATCCACTATTACCCGGACGGAATCCTTCTTAGTAGGTGTTAAGGGTAACCCACTAACAAAGTCCATCGTTATCCGCTCCCATTTCCATAATGGAATCTTTACTGGTTGCAACAATCCCAACAGTAATTGATGTTCCGCCTTTACTTGTTGACAAGTCAAACACTTACCTACGAAATCAGTAACCTCCCGCTTTAACCTTGGCCACCAATACTGTTCACGAAGGTCTCGATACATCTTACCTCCTCTGGGGTGCATAGCATACGAGCTACTATGCACCTCTCACAGAATCATCTGTCTCAAATCCGAATCCATGGGCATACACACTCTTCCGCGAAAACACAGCACTCCATCCTTATTCATTCCAAAATCCCCTATTACTCCACTTTCAACTTGTTGAATTAAGGGACCCAACTTTTCATCTGATATCTGCTTCTCTTTGATCTGCTCTATCCACAAAGGCTTTACCTGAAGTTCTGCTAGCAGACTGCCATCCTCATACAAACTGACATGCGCAAACATTGCTCTTAACTCCAATATTACCTTACGACTCAACGCATCTGCCACCATGTTAGCCTTTCCAGGATGATACTCGATTGAGAATTCGTAATCCTTCCATAGCTCTATCCACCGCCGTTGTGTTAAGTTCAACTCCTTTTGGGTAAGGAGGTACTTAAGACTCTTATGGTTCGTATAAATGATTGACTTCTCACCGTACAAGTAGTGCCTCCAAATTTTCAAAGCAAAAGCCACCGCAGCCAACTCCAAATCATGAGTAGAATAATTGACTTCGTGTGGCCTTAACTGACGAGATGCATAAGCCACTACTTTACCACCTTGCATCAACACACATCCCAAGCCCGTATGTGACGCATCGCAGTAAACAATAAACTCTTTTCCAGCCTCAGGTTGAATTAGTATAGGCGCTTCCGTCAAAATCTTCAATTTCTCAAAACTTTCTTGCTGCTGATCTGGCCACACAAATGGTACTCCCTTGCACAATAATTTAGTTAGAGGTGCTGCAATCAACAAAAACCCCTCAACAAAATGTCTATAGTAACCAGCCAACCCTAGGAAACTCTGAATCATAGTCACTGACTTCTATGGTTTCCAATCCAACACAGCCTCTACCTTCTGAGGATTAACTCTAATTCCTTCGGCTGACACAACATGTCCCAAAAAAGTCACTTCTTTCAGCCAAAATTCACACTTACTGAATTTGGCATAAAGTTTCTTTTCTCGCAATATTTATAATACTATGCACAGATGTGAGTCATGCTCTTCTTCATTCATCGAGTATACTAAGATATCATCTATGAACACCACTACAAACCGGTCTAAGTAGGGTTGAAAGACTCGGTTCATCATGTCCATTAATGTAGCTAGTGCATTGGTCAAACCAAATGGCATCACCAAAAACTCATAATGTCCATATCGAGTTTGAAATGCCGACTTATGAATATCCGCCTCCTTAACCTTGAGTTGATGATAACTTGATCTCAAATATATCTTGGAGAAAACTAAAGCTCCTCTCAACTGATCAAACAGGTCACCGATTCTTGGCAATGGATACATATTCTTGATCGTCAATTTATTCAACTGCCTATAATCAATGCACATACGCATCGACCCATCCTTGTTCTTGAGGAACAAGACTAGTGCCCCACATGGAGACAGACTCGGTCGAATGAATCCTTGATCCAACAACTCTTGAATTTGAGCCTTAAGTTCTGCTAGCTCCTTCGGCGCCATTCTATACGGAGCAATGGACACCAGAGCCGTTCTGGGTAAAAGCTCAATGCCAAATTCTACTTTTCGGTCTGGAGGTAGACCCGGATATTCTTCAAAAAAGACATCTGAAAGTTCTTTCACCGTTCTAACACCTTTCACCGATAATTCCTTGGCATCCAAAGCACTAATGAAGGCTAGGAACACTCCATACCCCTTTCGTACCAACTTTTCTGCCTTTAAAGCAGTTACCACATTAGCTAAATAGTTCCTCCGTTCGCCTATCATTACTACATCCTTATCATCCAAAGTCCTTATCGACATTCACTTTGTAACACAATCCAAGTGCGCCCGGTGCTTTACCAACCAATCCATGCCCAAAATAAGGTTGAACTCGCTGAAAGGCAGTTCCATCAAATCCGCTAAAAATATTTCTCTTTGAATTTATAAAGGCACGTCTCTATACAATTTATTCATAACCACAGACTGTCCTAAAGGACTAATTACCGTCATCTCTCTATCGGTAATCTCAGATCTACTACTCAAATTTCTAGATATGGCACTAGCAGCATACGAATGAGTAGACCCGATATCTATCAAAGCAGTAACAGGTACATCAAAAATGAAGAACGTACCGGTTATCACATCAGGTGCATCGCCATCCTCTCGGTGCCTGACCGCATAGACTAACCCTGATTGTCTTGCCTCCGCATTACCTCTGAAGCCATTACCTCTACTCGGTGCACCTTGACCTCGTCCAGTGCCATTACCACCATGGCCTGGTCCACGGCCCTGCAGTGGCTGCTGAGCGCCTCTAGCTGGCTGTGTATCAAGATTACGAGTTTCTTGAGTCGGAGCAGTCCGCTGAGGATAATTCTTAAGCTGATGGTCCTTAGAACCGCATTTGAAACACCCACCAGTTCTTTTCCAGCATTCACCTGGGTGTCGTCTTCCACAGTCAGCACACAGTTGAATTTGATTGGTAGCAGCAGGTGCTCTAACTGGAGCTGGCTCATCATTCCTAGACCTCTTCTAAAACCTTTTAGCGGAACCTGAGTACTTAAAGTCCCTCTTGCCTCTGCCTCTATCTCTTTTTCGGTCCTGACAATTGGAATTCTTAGCCTCTTCAACTATTTTGGCTTTCTCCACAAGCGTGGCAAAAGTTCTTACTTGTTGTAGGGCTATCAGTACCCGCAACTCATCATTCAACCCATCCTTAAAACGTACACAGCGCTCATGATCAGTTGGCACTATTTTCCGAGCATAACGACTCAAGCGTAGAAATTCTACCTCGTAAGCGACCACCATCTTATTTTCTTGAACCAGATTAAGGAATTCCTTCCTCCGGTCATCCACATAGCTTGCCCTGACATACTTTCTTTTGAATGAAGTTTTGAAGAAATCCCAAGTAACATGTTCAGCATGAGTGCCTTCTCGAACAATAAGCAACCATTGATATGCCTTGTCCCTCAACATGGACACAGCTCCTCTCAGTTGCTGCTCGGCGGTGCACTCCAAATCATCCATGATTCGCTCCACTGCCTCAAGCCAATACTCTACTACATTTGGAGCTACACCTGAGACACCCCTAAAAACCTCGGCACCACTTGATTTAAGTCATTCCGATATTGATCCACGAGCTGCTGGTCCAGTTCTAGCCCTAGCAACCCTTTCTAGGACTTGCAACATTGCTTGGGTCAAAGCAATGTCCTCTCTCATATGGTCATGTGATTCAGTCTCAGTTCCGGGTGATGCAGGTGCGTCCATTTTTGGCATATGTCCTGACGCTTCAGACACAACCCTAGCACCTCGGCCTCTACCACGACCACGTCTACCATGTCCACGTCCTCTAGCACTGATTTTGAGCATTTCGTTTTAATCTAATTACAAGTTTTATGAATCAATATACTTTTTCAGTGTTTATTAAAGATATTTTATGAGATATAAGAGATAGAGTTGTTTTCGTAAACGCATCCTATAGTCTCAATCTCTATAGCTTCAACACCTAAAACTAGAAGTTCTAGAGTGTTCCTATAGTCATGTCACAATAATAAGAATTATTCAATTCATACACACTTACTTGACTTAGTGTCGGGTACTCATGGTGCCATACTACTTTAAGAAAAACATAAGTTCTATAATTCAAAACAGTTTTGTACCATACATGTTTTTGAACCCAAACCACAGTCGAGTTTTGAAATTGGGCTCTGATACCATAAAATGTAACACCCCAAACTCGGTCTACACGTTAAGACCAGATTTGACATGTCACACAAAGTGAACATACATCTAGTCTTTTAAAGAAATCAGATTTAAAAAAAAAGAAACATTTTGACATGGAGTTATTAAAAACTGAGGTTGATTACTAAATCTAATAATTTGAGACATATAAGTTGAAACTTAGAAAAATTGGATTTAATAATTCGAGAAAAATTTAAAGAATTCGGAAGTAATTTGAAAACAAAAATTTAAAAATATTGTTACAGAAAAATTTTCGAGTTAAAAATATTTAAGAATGAAATCCTCTTAGTACGTTCATTTAAGAAAAATGTTTATTTCTATTTTTAGAAAAGAAATCTCACTTAAGTATTTAAAGCGTATTATAAAATCCATCCACAAGTAAAACATCCATAAAAATTAACCAGAGGCCTTATTACAACTTAACTTAAATAGTAAAAATAATAAAAAGTGCTTAAAAAGAAATCCGGTATATAAATAACCCATTATTCGTAATATGGCCTCCACTGAGTCGTCCACGGCCCAAGCCTCCATCACTGGTCATTACCTGAGAAAGGTAAAGAAAACAGGGTGAGTTACTTAGAACTCAGTGTGTAACTCACTTACCTTAGTCCATTAGGCCAAAACCATTTAAGCATTTATTTGGGCCTAAGCCCATTTCAAATATAATAATTTAGCATGTATAAAATGCAAGTGATATGCAATTCCCAAAGCCAAACCTAGATTTCCATCCGCTACACACCACCCGTACCAACCAGCACACCTGTGGGGAGCTTTAGTCACCCACCCCGCCAACACACCAAAGTAGGCATTAAGTTGTATATCAAATTTCGTGGACAAGCCACCAGAGTTACAAAGTTTACATGGCATTTGCCATTTTTCAGAATTGTGGTAGAGCCACCAAAATTTTGTAGCAAAGCTACCAGAACTTCTCTTCGTCAAATAGCCCAACCCATGCAATCATGTATATAATATGCATAACAATCCATTCATATAATTATTCCAACATAAGGCCCATTATAAAAGTTATTACAATCTGGCCCATTTCACATTTTGGCCCATATAATCTCATATCTCATTTGACCCGTTTATCAAATATCATATATGGCCCAATTATCAATATCACATATGGCCAATTATTAAATATCACATATGGCCCATTTATCAATTATCACATATGGCTCAATTATCAAATATCACATATAGCCCATTTATCAATTATCACATATGGCCCAATTATCAAATATCACATATGGCCCATTTATCAATCATCACATATGGCCCAATTATCAAATATCACATATGGCTCATTTATCAATTATCACATATGGCCCAATTATCAAATATCACATATGGCCCATTTTTCAATTATCATATATAGCCCATTTAGTTACTTTTATCGAATTACCCTGTTAAGGGCAATTTCATAATTTTCACGATCTTAATTCCAATTTCAAAATTTTTATCATTAAGGTGATAAATATGCTATTCTTCTCGATTTCACTAACTTTTGATTTAATCCAACGATTAATACGATATAGTCATCTAACCCATGAGATACGGTGTGAGGCTACACACTTGATTACGGTAAGCACTATGCTCTCCTGATCGTTGACACCTAAAAATATGTTTAACGCTCGATTGGAAAAATAAATGCAATCTAATAAAGCTACTCTAAACAAACGATCTAAGATTTACCCTCGGAATCACGAACAATTACGATTTGTCGATTTTCCCCGATTGACGGTCTACAACCCATTGGAAATCCCTGAATAGCTAAAGGCTCAGAACTGCGAATAACCTCAAATAATTGATTTTCACCAGAGGAGGATCCACAACCCGGTGGAAAATCTCGGATCGCCGAAACAGCCCTTCGCTTGAATCTAGAGGGGATCGCGAATCCACTCCTTTTTCGATCGCTATTCACCGCTCCTTTTGATTCGATCTTGTTTGCCTCCATTGACAAAACAATATTAGTCCAACTAATATTTTGTTACTTGTAACATCCTAAAATTTGAGTATTGAAATGATGCATGTTTTAGCGCTTAATTTGTGTAAAATAAAATTTTTCATGTTTAGTATAGTCTTGAGAAGACTTGAGAACTATTCGAAATTAGAATAAATTTTAGTAAGGAGTATTTAATTGAAGTGGATCAAGTGACCTTGAGGTTTAAGTAAAATTAGGTGTTAAAAATTAGCATAAGATGAGCTAGTAGCAAGGAGGTGTTGGCGCATGCATGTTTGTTTGAGGGGAGAGGTTCGAATCTCCTAGCATGCAACTTGAAGTTTTATTTTTTTGCTTTTCCTTAAGCAAGTGTCGATCATGGATAAGGATTGATGAGTTGGATTATTTTTTTTATGGCAAGAAGATCATGGGAAAAAGGCAAGTGATAACTTAGGAAAAGGAATCATATGGAAAAGGCATGTAAGGGGGACATAAGGCTTAAAACAAGGGCTCTGTTTTGGAAAGCTTTGAATGGCTAATTGTCCATGAACATGGATGATTTTGTGGACTAAAGAGGGAGCCGAAATTTTGTGGTAAGTCTTGGAAAAGTTAGTAGCTTGGGAGAATTTTTCATTTTGATCTTTTGCTCTCCCAAAATCAAAACTTTTTCTCTCATCTTTCCTCTTGGCCGAATGTGCTTGTGATAGGAGAAAAACCATCTTTGCCTTGTTTTCTTTTAGTTATTCTTTTGACCATTTGGTCATTTATTTGTTAATCACTCTAGTAGCTCATTTGGTGTTTCCATTTAGTGCCTAAAACATCAAAAACAAAAAATTTTCTTCTCCTCTCTCTCTTGGCCGAATGCACCATTGCTCAAACTCTCATTTCTTATTTTATTTATTTTCGAAAATTTAATCATAACTCTCTCATCCTCATTTCTTCCTTTCAACATTTTGATTTATCTTTTCAACATACTTTCAACACTTTCTTTTCTTCTTGGCCGAATGATAGACTACCTCCATAGTCGAATCAATTCTTTCTCTCCTTTGTTTTTGCATAGCCAAATCTCCTAGTCTCTATAAGCATCTATTCTTCAATCATTCTTTTTCTTTTATTCAAATCTTGGATCATCGTGAAATAGTGGAAGGGTCGAATCTTCATTTTCTTGGAGAAATCTTAAAGATCATTTAAGATTTGATAATAACGTACAAAGGATTCTCTTGAGATTTTTCGGAATATTAAGGTAAGCTGATTTGACTCTTTAAGTTTTTAGTCTTAAGATTTGTCGAAATATTGTTAGGACTAATGTTTCTTTGTCTTCGAAGACAATCAAAATAGGGACGAAAAGGGCAGTGAATAGTACCCATAAGAGGGGTGGTTCTATTAATCCCCCTAAGTTTAAGAGAAGGACTGTTTCGAGAATTCGAGATTTTCCATCGGGTTGTGGACCTTCATCCGGCGAAAATCAATTATTCGAAGTTGTACGTACTCCCGAACCATTGTTTACTCATGGTACTGAACCTTTGATCGGAGAGAAATCGCAAATAGTGGTTATTCAAGATTCCGAGGGTAAGATTTAGATCACTCAATATTAGAATAGATTAATATTAAATTTTAGTGTTCTAATCCTTCGTAATGTGTGCTTAGATATCGACGAGCGGGAGAGTGTAGTTCTCACCATAATCAAGTGTGTAATCTCACACTATATCTCATGGGTTAGATGACTATACAACGATTAAAGTTGGATTAAAAATCACAAAGTTGGACAAATCGGAGAATATGGTATTATTGACAATTTAGTGTTAAGATCGTAAAATCAGTATTAGGATCGTGAAAATTTTGAAATCGCCCTTAATGGCTAAAACGATAAAATTTGGTAAATTTGGGCCATATATGTGATATTTGATAAATTTGGGCCATATATGTGATATTTGGCAAATTTAAATATATATGTGCAATTTGGTAAATTTGGGCCATATATGTGATATTTGATAAATTTGGGCCATATATGTGATATTTGGCAAATTTGGGCCATATATGTGCAATTTCGTAAATTTGGGCCATATGTGAAATTTGGTAAATTTGGGCCATATATGTGATATTTGGCAAATTTGGGCCATATATGTGCAATTTGGTAAATTTGGGCCATATGTGAGATTTGGTAAATTTGGGCCTTATATGTGATATTTGGCAATTATGGGCCATATGTGATATTTGGTAAATTTGGGCCACATATTTGATATTTGATAAATTTGGGCCATAAATGAAATTTGATAATTGGATCAGTTGTGATAATTGATAAATGGGCTATATACGATATGTGTTTTAATGGGCCAAAAATTCATAAATTATGATATGGTTTTCCTTATAAATATTTTGAAATGCATAAACATGATTGCATGGGTTGGGATCAATGATGAAGAGAAGAAAGGCTTAATGCCAGAAATCTAGATAGGTGACTCTGTCACAATGGCGTTACTGAAATCTAGATCGATGGTTTTACCACAATTATTTAAATGGTCGTTGCCACAAATATGATATTGGGCTTAAAGCCTACTTGATGTGTTGGCGGGGTGGGTGACTAAAGCTCCCCAGTGTGTTGGTTGGGTGCGGGGGTGTGTAGCAGATGGAAATCTAGGTTTGGTTTTGGGAATTGCATATCATTTGCATTATTATTTTAAATACTAAATTATTATATTTTGAAATGGGCTTCGCCCAAATAAATGTATAAATGGTCTAGGCCCAAGAGACTATGGTAAGTGAGTTGCACACTTGAGTTCTAAGTAACTCACCCCATTTTTTTACCCTCTCGTAATAACAATTGATGGAGACTTGGTTCTAGATGACTTCGTGGGTGGCTATACTACAAATGGTGGTTTATAAAATTTTAAGACTTCTTTAATAATTTATATTAAGTACTATTTTTATGGCGATGTAATAAGGCGTCTTTAATTATAGATTTTATTATGTTTTAGTTTTACTAAGTTGGATTGATTTAGTTTTTCATAAATGATTTTCTATAACTTTCTTATAAAAACAAAGGTTTTTCTTAACTAGAAACTTAGGAAATTCTTTTAAAACTTTTTGATGAAATATTCCAATTAAATAAATCTAAAATTTTTATCAATTACTACTTGTTATATATCAAACGACAAACTCTTGTGTTTTTAAACAAGCATTTCAAATAAACCTCGATTTTTTTGGATAAAGTAATGTTCTTAATCGTTATGAATTTTGATTTCTACATTGTTAAATGTTTTGAATGTTCGTTAAACTTGTGTGGCATGCCGAAATCCGGGCTTAATGCATAGGCCGAGTTTGGGGTGTTACATTACTATAGCCAATAAATCTTATAAACGAAGTTGGCTTACCACGAAATCCTTACGTTCAAAGGATAGAGTCCCTAACATAAAATCGGTTAATAACCCTATCTTAACGAAATAAAGAGTAATATGTAGTCCTTGAAAGAAATCATTTCCTTAAAGTTTTGAACCGAATCCTAACGATTCACGATGATTTCAGACACTCCAAGTTTCGGCCTTCCACTAAGTTCTATGATGGAGAAAAGATTCGAATGAGACATGGTATGATGATGGTCTCGATCCAAAAAGTCCATCCCACACCAACATGTAGATTTGGCACAAAGGAATAGGAAAAAAAATAACAATACCAAAATATTGTACTAGCCACTTACTGATTGATCAAAGTGTGAGAAGGAAGAATAAAATGATTGAGAAGGAGGTAAGTGTGGTAGAAGATTCGGCTATGAAGGAAAAGTTGAAGGGGATGGTGCTTAGTAACATTCGGCCATGGTGAAAATAAAAGGGAGAAAAATGTTTGAGAGATTTTTGTTAGGAGAAAGAGATGAAGAAGGGTAAAGGAAAATAAGGTGTTTAGGTTTCGGTTCTTTTCAAGAATGGAACATGAACAAAGAAATTAGTTTGAGGCTTGTGTGCATTCGGCAAGGGTGAAAAGAAAAGAAAAGAGAAAATGGCCTTCCAATGTTTTGGTGATTTCGGCACTAGGAGGAAAGGTTTGAGAGAATAGGCAAAATAAGACCGAAATGGTCAAAATATGTAATGATTAAAGAAAAGAAAAGATGTTACCTATTGCTCAAGGTGCATTCGGCTAAGGAGAGGAAAATGGAGAGAAAGGTTTTAGAGAAAAGCAGAAAAATGACCAAATGCCAAAGTGACCAACTAGCTACCAAAAGCCATCCAAATTTTGGTCACCCCCTAGCCCCTAAAACCGTCCAAGTACATGGCCTCAAAGTCAAAGTTTGGCCACTCCAAACTTTCCAAAACATCTTCCTTGTTATGTGCCTTGTGTTCCCCCTACATACCTTATTCATATGATTCCCTTCCTTAAGTTTACACTTGCCTTTTCTCTTTGCCACCCTACCATAAAAATTAAAGTCCAACCTACCATAAATACTAGCTTGACCGACACTATGTAGATGGAAAGCAAAAAATAAAATTCACACGCACATCAAGGGATTCGAACCTCTTCCCTCAAGCAAACATACATGGCGCCATATCCCCTTTACTATTTGCCCATCTTATGCTAACTTTTACCACTTAATTACCTTAAGCATTAAGGTTACTTGTTCCATTTCAATAAAGTAGTACTTACCAAAAATTATTCCTAGTCCAAATAAATCTCAAGCCTTTTCGAAACCATTTTAAACACACAAATTGAATCATTTCACTAGCTAAGCACCAAAATAATGCAACATATCGATACTCAAATTTTTTTAGGATATTATAATTGCTCACACGAGCTGTGAAATGGGCCTACTCACACGAGCTGTGGGTCGGAATGTAAGCTACACAATGCTGCTCACATGAGTTGTGTAGTATTCGAAAAAATGCAGGACCTCAGCCATCGGTAGGACATTCAAGACCAGCACCCAAAACATGACATCCCTAATGACATGTCATTTGTATCCTACAAACACCTAAGGTTCAACCGGGACTCGATAACCTTCAAGACATCATTACATTGATGCATTTTTATATTGATCCATTTACAATACAAATAACATAATAACAATCAATTTAAATAACATATACGTGATAACCATTCATACGAACTTACCTCGATAACTATGGGCGTAGTAGTCTGGTCAAACTAATTTGAAGCTTTTGCTCTATCTCGATCTAAGTCCGTACGCGATGTATCTTGATGTAAATAGATAATTATATTCAATTAAGTACTTCAATTAATCTAAAACATTCAATTCAACCCATAATTCACATTTATGTAAAATTGCCAATTTGCCCCTAGTATTTTAACTTTTTCATAATTTAGTCCTTAAGCTAATAACTTAAAATCAAACAATTTTAACCTAAATCCATGTTAATCTAACATGCAAGGGACCTTGAAACAACTCATATTCACTATAATTTCACAATAAAACCCTAGAATTTATACTTTTAACAAATTAGTCCCTAAATGCCATTTTCATCAAATATCACTTTACAAAGGTTCATAATATATCATTTAGCATCACAATCTATTCAAAAACATCAATGGAATAACCCTCAACCTTTAAAAAATTTACAAATTAATCTCAAGGCTAGCTAGATTAAGCTACAACAAACTCAAAAACATAAAAATCATAAAAACTAGAGTGAAAAACACATACCATGCACTATAAAGAGCCTAGCCAAATGAAACATTCATCTACGGAGGTTTTGTAACATCCTTAAAATGGGGTCTCTGCATTTTGCATGTGGTTGCATGTGTTGGTCAGTATGCTATGTTGGTTTGATATGTTTTGGGGTCTAGGCATGACCTTGGGTTAGTCCTGGGTCATGGCTAAAAATTTTGTTTTAGCACTTAAGAAGAAGGAGCTAGAAGAATTAGGGGTTAAAGGAATTTATTGGAGGATTTGGAGACAAGAACTACCTTGGTGAAGTGGCAAAGGAGGCACCACTAAGGTGCTTGGGTGATGACGCCACAGGGAGCAAAGAGGGCCTTGGTTCGAGCTGCAGAAATCCCTTTCTGCTCATTTATTTTTACGCCACAAGCAAGCAAAGGTGTGCTCAAGTAGGACTCTGTTGGGGGGATATGGATTAGGCTAACTTTAAGTGATAGGTGTAGGACTCATTCAAACTTGTTTGAATGAGTGGATGAGAGGAATTCAAGGCAAGATGAGGGGGGACGGCTATGAGTGGGAGTCTTAAAGTGTTGGCTGAATTATGGACTGTGGGGGAGGAGATGTAATCGGTTTGGGAAGCTAGGGGAGTGCCGAATCTCAATAGCCAAGTAAGAGTGCCTTTTTCGGCTAGCTTAGATGGTTTTCCCTTCTTGCGTTTTGTGCTAAAACCTAAACCTTAGGTGCTTTTCTCTCTTTTTCTCTTTTGACAATTTGGGCACTTGGCCGATTCATTTTAGCAACCCCATTGAAGAGCCAAAAAACTCCCTCTTTGCCGAATCCACCCTTGTTCACTTCTTCTTCTTCTTTTTGCTCATAATCGAAACCAACAACCTCACCCCCATTCGGCACTTTTCTTTTCATTCTCTCAAAACCCCTTTCATTGTGCCAATATTGTTCTATTCGATTTTTTTCTTCTTCATTACCATCTTCAAAAGCCAAATCTTGATTCCACCTTCTTCCATCTTTTTCATTGTTTTGAAAAGCCAAAATCTGGTTGGGTTCTTCTTCTTCTCTTCTTTCTATGATTGGCCGAATACCTTGCTCATAAGCCTACTCTTCTTGCGTGTTTTTTTGGGTCATTTGGGTTAGCCGAATCTATTGGTAGGTAATATCTTTTTCTCTTCTTGATCAATTCGGGTAATGACCGAAATCCCACCCCTTTTCTATCTTCTTTTCTATTTTAGATCTATATGTTGAATTCTATCCTTGTTCTTTAAAGGTAGCTGAAACCCCTAACATCATTAAGGGGTGCCGATCTGTGGTGGTTCAGAGCCGAATCATTCATCAAGGGAGGGGCATAGCCGAATACAGTGAGTCTTTGGGTTTTGGTGGTCGATCTAGGTAAGGTTTTAACACTTCAAGATCTATTTCTTAATCTTTCAAAAGCCAAAGGCTAATCATTTATGTGTATTAGTGTGTGGCCGATTGCAAGGGGATTCAGTGTGTGGCTTCGGGATTTGGTTGGAAACCAAATCGGCTTAAGGTAAGTGCTACATTTGGGCGGCATATCCTTCAGGATTTCTATTTGTGTCGAATAGGCTTTTTAGTTACTAACTAGGAGTTGGCCGATTGTAAGAGGGAGCAACGTTCGAGATCTCGTTAGTTTGCGTAGTTTCGGGATTCGCTTAGATTTACGAATAGTCAGATGTGTAACGCTTACACACTTTATTAGTATAATATGCTTATTTTGTTACTGTTATAACCATTGGAATTAGTGACTTTGCCTTGTGGGCATGAGCGTGGACTCCGGGTAAGTCCCTTGATTATGGATCTCGATGTATGCTATCATGTCATTGTTAATACTATGTCATATGTTATTTGCATCATCATATGTTTTATGCCACGATTGATATGGACATGATGGTGGGTTTGATGAGAGGAGGGGGATGATTTATTTTGGACTGTCACCAGTGGTTTTGACCACATGACGGGTTGGCCCCGTCTTGATATTATAAATTGTGACAAGTCCCAGTAGTTTTAACCGCCAGTGGTTTTGACCACATATGAATTTGTGACTCGTCCCAGTGGTTTGGTACCACAATGGGTTGGCCCCACATGTTGATTACGAGATTGTCATCAGTGGTTTTGACCACACGATGGGTTGGCCCCATCACTTGATTTGTGACTTCAGTCATTAGTGGTTTTGACCACACTTATATATATTTGTGACTACGGTCACCAGTGGTTTTGACCACCAGTGGTTTTGACCACCAGTGGTTTTGACCACACGGGGTAGTTAAAGGAGATTGGATGGTTACGTTATGGGTTGCATGATTTGCATGATTTGCTAACGATTTGTGTAAGTGCTTGCACTATCGGGTTAGGGATTTATACACTGAGTCTCGGTGACTCACCCCTTCCCTTATATTTTGCAGATGAGACGTAGATTGCGGATATGGAGCTGGGGAGGACTCGAGGCGGCCATGCATGTTCGTTGGGTTTTGATTTCTCTTAGTTACTATTTCAATTTTATTAATTTTCTTTAAATTTGGTTTTGGGTTTTGTAATAAGGCCGCTAAGTATTATTTTGGGTTTTTATTATTTATTTTTATTCTAATTACATTATACTATATGGGCTTGTTAAATTAACCGGTAAAAAGCAATATTTTCAAAACTATAATTCCCTCATTTTTTTTAAAGCGTTGCCATCGAGTAACACCACTTAAAAGATGATAACAAAGATAACTTGAATGTTTTATAAAACTTGCAACAATAAGTAGATTTTCATGCAAGGATTTCTAAACTTTTCGTACTACAAAAGGGTTTCCTAAGAAAATTATCCGACAAACTTTTACTTTTAAGAGGTTATCACTCCGTAGCATGCCAGATCCGGTTGTGGTATGCTGACCAGGTTTGGGGTGTTACAATTTTGGTATCAGAGCCAAGTTCAAAAGCTCAGGTGTGGGCCGAGGCCTAAAATGTTTTAAGGAAGGGCTTTGAAAAGTTTTGAGGAAAAGGTACATGGGTTGAACAGCATGGCACTGAGTCTCCGAGACCAACCTGCCCAGGTAAGTATCCCTAACTGTTGTGAGAATTATATTTGGGGGAAAATGGGTATTTCGGGATCGTAGACTAGTAGTTTAGGAGTTATTGAGCCCTAGGAATAGCTTACTCCAACACAAATTACATAAGACTTAAAGATCCACTAAACAAACCTGTGAGTACGTCGCTAAGTTAAGGGTGTGGCAATCGTTGTGCGCATGTCTAGGAATGGATTCAGGGGGAGCTTGGTATTTAAGCAGTCCTAGTGACTCACCTCCTCTCCGCTCGAATCCTACCTGGTGCATAGTGACGGTTCATCCTAACTGAGACGACTTATTCACAGGCTAAACTTAATAACTAAAACCCGAAAGGGACCAGCCATTTTATTTTGAAACACTTTAAACCTTAGTTTTGAAATTACCACAGTATCGCTCATTATGGAAAATTACCGGAATACCCCCGAATTGGAAATTACCAAAATACCCTTATTTTGTAAAATCACCTGGAACCATATTTTGAAAAAATTACGAAAATACCCCTGGTTTATGAAATTACCAAAATCCCCCGATTTCTAGAATTTTTGAAATACCTATGAATTATAAAGGTTTCCAAATTAACCCTGATTTATTACTAAAAATACCCCGATAGGTTAAATTATGAAAATACCCCCGGGTAGTGAAATAACAAGAATACCCCTACATGTGGAGTATGGGTGGAGGAGGTTGTTGATGAGTAAATGTGATTCACTGTATTAGGGTAGGAAATTGAACTGAAAACTGTGTGATGATCGAAAGAACCACTACCAAATTTCTTTACATAAAACTTATTCGTGGGTAATCAGTGAAACAGAAGCTAATTCATAACAATTTCTTAAGCAGATAAATCGCGATTATAGACATGAGTACTAGGGGATGTAGTCGTAATGTGTGAGGATGCGGTAGAGGTAGAATGACCGTATCAGAATCGGTTAGGCCTGGAAAAGGGTCAGAAAATGAGATACCACCACCACCAGCTGCTGGCGTTGAGTACCGTGGATCGACGGGGATGATGCGTTGTCGCAGCGATGTCTTGCGAGTGCTTGAGAGAGTGGCTGGAGTAGGTGGGGGTGCGAGAGCTCAAAAATCCGTATCTGAGCGACTCCGAACCAATGGAGCTGAAGTATTTCGAGGTGTGTCTGGAGTGGCACCCAATACAGCTGAGTATTGGTTGGAAGCGACGGAACGAATCATGGATGATTTGGATCTAACGGCTGAGGAGAAGCTAAAAGGAGTAGTGTCACTTCTTCGAGATGAGTCATATCAATGGTGGCTCACGGTTCGGGATGGGGCTGCAACGGATGATCTCACTTGGGATTATTTCAAGGCAGCTTATCAGAAGAAGTATGTCGGGACCAGTTACATTGATGCACAGAGGAAGGCATTCCTGAGGCTAGTTCAGGGGAGTAAGTCCGTATCAAAATACGAGGCAAAATTCTTAAGGTTGAGCTGATATGCTCGGGGCATCATAGCAACAGAGCATGAGCGATGCGTCAGGTTCGAGGACGGGTTAAGGGATGATCTGAGGTTGCTGATTGCTCCACAGTAGGAGAGTGAATTTGCGGTCTTAGTAGAAAATGCCAAAGTTGCTGAGGAAGTGAAACAGTCGGTAAGACGAAATCAGGACAGGGGATGGAGTAAAAGGAATCTTGGATCATCTGGGTCTGCGGGGAATCAGTAGAAACGGGGTAGATATAGTGGGCCCAATCAAGCTGCTAGGCCTACTGCTGCTGATACTCAGTGGCCGCCACGATGTGCTCGATGTGGGAAGTCTCACACGGGGGAATGTTGGACTGGAAATAGGGGATGCTTTGAGTGTGGATCGATGGGGCACCAAGTGAGGGATTGTTCAAAGAGGTCAGCTAGGTTGCAGTCTGGGGATCAGAATCGTACTCAGAACAGGAGGGATGGTCAGCAGCCATAGAGGGGCCATGGTGCTGCTAGGGGAGGTAATGGCTCTGGTAGAGGCCGTGGAGCACCGGGCAGAGGTACAGGTGGTACAGAGGTGAGACAGCCTGGACTGGTCTACACAGCAAGACGTCGAGAGGAGGGTGACGCACCGGACGTCATAACCGATACGTTCCTAATCTTTGGATTACCATATACTGCTTTGATAGATGTGGGTTCGACGCATTCGTATGTTGCCAGTAGTATAGTAGAGATTATGAACCTAGACTTCGAGACTACTTCTAGGGAGATGACCGCAATTAGCCCTCTAGGTCACTTTGTAGGAGTAAATAAACTATATAGGGATGTACCCCTAGAACTTCAAGGGGTCGTGTTCTTGGCTGATTTGATGGAACTGTCATTTGGGGAGTTCGATTTGATTCTCAGGATGGATTGGTTGGTGAAGTACCAGGCCAGTTTGGATTGCGTGGCTAAGCGCATGGTGTTGAGGACAATGGAAGGTGAGGAGGTGCTGATGATAGGTAATAGGAGAGATTACTTATCTAACGTGGTCTTTGCAGTGAAGGTAGAGAAAATGGTCAGGAAGGGCTGTGAGGTGTTTCTGGTTCGGGTGTGTGCCTTGGAGGCCAAGGAGTCAGTAGTTGAGAATGTCCGAGCAGTGAAGGAATTTGCTGACGTATTCCCTGAAGAACTTCCGGGTCTGCCTCCAGACCGGGAAGTTGAATTTGGTATAGATTTGTTACCCGGAACTGTGTCAGTGTCTATAGCCCCGTATAGAATGGTGCCAAAGGAATTGGTAGAGCTGAAGTCCCAAATCTAGGAGTTGTTGGACCGAGGTTTCATTTGACCAAGTATATCTCCTTGGGGAGCACCCATGCTCTTTGTTAAGAAAAAAGACGGTACAATATGGATGTGTATAGATTACCGCCAGCTGAACAAGTTGACGATCAAAAATAAGTATCCGTTGCCCAGGATTGACGACTTGTTTGATCAACTTAAGGGTGCATCGATTTTCTCGAAGATAGATCTCAGGTCGGGGTACCATCAACTCAAAGTGAAGGAGGCTGATGTTCATAAGACGGCATTCCGTACTCGATTTGGGCCTTACGAGTTTCTGGTGATGCCGTTCGGGTTAACCAATACACCAGCAGCATTCATGGACTTGATGAATCGGGTGTTCCAGCAGTACTTGGACCAGTTTGTTGTAGTATTTATAGACTACATATTGGTGTACTCAAGGACAGAGGAGGATCATGATATGCACTTGCGGGTGGTTTTGCAAATTCTGAGGGAAAAGCAGTTATTTGCCAAGTTCAGTAAGTGCGAGTTTGGCTTAGGGAAGTGACTTTCTTAGGTCACGTTGTGTCCGCTGAAGGGATTAGAGTGGACCCTCGTAAGATTGAGGCGGTGTTGGATTGAAACCGCCTAGGTGGGTAGCAGAAATTTGGAGTTTTCTAAGTCTGGCGGGGTATTACCAGAGATTTGTGGAAGGATTTTCTCTGATTGCGGTGCCGTTGACCAAATTATTAAGGAAAGGAGTTCCATTTGTGTGGTCGGAGAAACAACAGGAAAGTTTTGACAAATTGAGGAAGATTTTGATGGAAGCTCCGGTTTTGGTACAGCCTGAGGCAGGAAAGGTATTCACAATCTACTGTGATGCATCACATACCGGCTTGGGCTGTGTGCTGATGTAGGAAGGGAAAGTAGTGGCGTACGCATCTCGACAGCTGAGACCGCATGAGGGTAACTACCCGATGCATGACTTGGAGTTGGCTGCGGTGGTTTTTGCCTTGAAGATTTGGAGGCATTATTTGTTTGGGGAAAAGTCGATAGTCTACACGAACCACAAGAGTCTGAAGTATCTTTTGACATAGAAGGATTTAAATTTGAGACAGCAAAGGTGGATTGAGTTGTTGAAGGACTATGACTATTCGATTGAATACCATTCGGGTAAGGCTAACGTAGTGGCTGATGCGTTGAGCCGTAAGGTGGTAGCAGACTTGCGAGCGATGTTTTCTCATCTTAGTCTGTATGACGATGGGAGTTTGTTGGCGTAATTGCAAGCAAAGCCAAAAGTAGATTAAGGAGAAACAGTTAGTGGATGAGGGTTTGAATGCTCAGAAGTTGCAAGTATAGAATAGTGGTTTGGAATGTTACAGCTTGACTCACGATGGAGTGTTGTGTTTTCAAAGGAGGGATTGTATGCCGACAGACGTCGAGTTGAGCAAAAGATTCTTCAGGATGCACATAGCAGCCCATACGCTATGCATCCTAGAGGTAGCAAGATGTACCGGGATTTGCGAGAGCAGTTCTGGTGGCCGGGGCTGAAGCGAGAAGTGATTAAATTTGTGGGTAAGTGTCTGACGTGTCAGTAGGTCAAAGCTGAACATCAGCTGCCGTCAGGTTTACTTCAGCCGGTGAAGATTCCTCAGTGGAAGTGGGAAAGGATTACTATGGACTTTGTCAGCGGGCTACCCCTTACGCCTAGTAAGAAGGACTTAGTCTAGGTGATTGTGGACCGCCTAACCAAATCAGCTCATTTCATACCTGTGAGGGTTGATTATTCGCTCCAAAAGTTAGCTAAGTTGTATGTGGCTGAGATAGTAAGGTTGCATGGAGTGCCAGTGTCAATTATCTCAGATACGGATCCTAGGTTCACGTCGAGGTTCTGGAGAGCTTTGCATCAAGCTTTGGGAACGAGGTTGGATTTCAGCACAGCTTTTCACCCACAATCTGATGGATAGTCTAAAAGAGTAATCCAGATTTTAGAGGATATGCTAAGGGGCTGTGTTCTGGATTTCAGTGGTAGTTGGGAGGAGTATCTACCATTGGCGGAATTCGCTTATAACAATAGTTATCAAGCGAGTATCCAGATGGCACCATATGAGGCACTGTATGGACGGAAATGTCACACTCCTACGTGTTGGATAGAGTTGGGTGAACAGCTGATATTGGGTCCGGAGTTGGTGGCAGAAACTGAGGATAAGGTTAAGGTGATTCAGGCTCGTCTTAAGGAAGCATCGGACAGGCAGAAGTCTTACGCCGATCTAAAACGCAAAGATATAGAGTATGCAGTGGGTGGTAAGGTTTTTCTGAAGGTATCGCCATGGAAGAAAGTGCTGATATTTGGGCAAAAAGGGAAGCTAAGCCCTAGGTTTATCTGGCCGTACACGGTGTTGAAGCGGGTAGGACCGGTAGCTTATCAGCTCGAGCTGCCAGCAGAGTTAAGTCAAATTTATGACGTCTTCCATGTTTCGATGCTTAGGGGTTATCGGTCAGATCCGTCACACGTTCTGCCAGTTGCAGAGATTAAGGTGAGCTTGGACTTGTCTTTCGAGGAGGAACCGATACAGATTTTGGATCGGGATGTCAAGGTCTTGCGTAGGAAGTCAGTTCCCTTGGTGAAAGTTTTATGGCGGAACAATGGTACGGAGGAGGCCACATGAGAACCCGAGGATGTGATGCGGCAGCAATACCCTCAGCTCTTCTGATCAGGTAATTTTGAGGCCGAAATTACTTTTAAAGGGGGTAGAACTGTAACATCCTTAAAACGGGGTCTCTGCATTTTGCATGTGGTTGCATGTGTTGGTAAGTATGCTATGTTGGTTTGATATGTTTTGGGGTCTAGGCATGACCTTGGGTTAGTCCTGGGTCATGGCTAAAAATTTTGTTTTAGCACTTAAGAAGAAGGAGCTAGAAGAATTAGGGGTTAAAGGAATTTATTGGAGGATTTGGGCACAAGAACTACCTTGGTGAAGTGGCAAAGGAGGCGCCACTAAGGTGCTTGGGTGATAACGCCACAGGGAGCAAGGAGGGCCTTGGTTCGAGCTACAGAAATCCCTTTCTACTCATTATTTTTGACGCCACAGGCAACCAGAGGTGTGCTCAAGTAGGACTCTGTTGGAGGGATATGGATTAGGCTAACTTTAAGTGATAGGTGTAGGACTCATTCAAACTTGTTTGAATGAGTAGATGAGAGGAATCCAAGGCAAGATGAGGGGGGACGGCTATGAGTGGGAGTCTTGAAGTGTTGGCTGAATTATGGACTGTGAGGGAGGAGGTCTAATCGGTTTGGGAAGCTAGGGGAGTGCCGAATCTCAATAGCCAAGTAAGAGTGTATTTTTCGGCTAGCTTAGATGGTTTTCCCTTCTTGCGTTTTGTGCTAAAACCCGAACCTTAGGTGCTTTTCTCTCTTTTTCTCTTTTGACAATTTGGGAACTTGGCCGATTCATTTTAGCAACCCCATTGAAGAGCCGAAAAACTCCCTCTTTGCCGAATCCACCCTTGTTCACTTCTTCTTCTTCTTTTTGCTCATAGCCGAAACCAACAACCTCACCCCCATTCGGCACTTTTCTTTTCATTCTCTCAAAACCCCTTTCATTGTGCCGAAATTGTTCTATTCGATTTTCTTCTTCTTCACTACCATCTTCAAAAGCCGAATCTTGATTCCACCTTCTTCCATCTTTTTCATTATTTTGAAAAGCCGAAATCTGGTTGGGTTCTTCTTCTTCTCTTCTTTCTATGATTGGCTGAATACCTTGCTCATAAGCCCACTCCGCTTATGTGTTCTTTTTGGGTCATTTGGGTTAGCCGAATTTATTGGTAGGTAATATCTTTTTCTCTTTTTGATCAATTCGGGTAATGACCAAAATCCCACCCCTTTTCTATCTTCTTTTCTATTTTAGATCTATATGTTGAATTCTATCCTTGTTCTTTAAAGGTAGCCGAAACCCCTAACATCATTAAGGGGTGCCGATCTGTGGTGGTTAGAAGCCGAATCATTCATCAAGGGAGGGGCATAGCTGAATACAGTGAGTCTCCAGGTTTTGGTGGTCGATCTAGGTAAGGTTTTAACACTTCAAGATCTATTTCTTAATCGTTCAAAAGCCGAAGGCTAATCGTTTATGTGTATTAGTGTGTGGCCGATTGCAAGGGGGACTCAGTGTGTGGCTTCGGGATTTGGTTGGAAACCAAATCGGCTTAAGGTAAGTGCTACATTTTGGCGGCATATCCTTCGGGATTTCTATTTGTGCCGAATAGGCTTTTTAGTTACTAACTAGGAGTTGGCCGATTGTAGGAGGGAGCAACGTTCGGGATCTAGTTAGTTTGCGTAGTTTTGGGATTCGCTTAGATTTACGAATTGTTAGGTGTGTAATGCTTACACACTTTATTAGTATAATATGCTTATTTTGTTACTGTTATAACCATTGGAATTAGTGACTTTGCCTTATGGGTATGAGCGTGGACTCCAGGTAAGTCCCCTGATTATGGATCTCGATGTATGCTATCATGTCATTGTTAATACTATGTCATACGTTATTTGCATCATCATATGTTTTATGCCACGATTGATATGGACGTGATGGTGGGTTTGATGAGAGGAGGGGAATGATTTATTTTGGATTGTCACCAGTGGTTTTGACCACACAACGGGTTGGCCCCGTCTTGATATTATAAATTGTGACTAAGTCCCATTGGTTTTGACCACCAGTGGTTTTGACCACATATGAATTTGTGACTCGTCCCAGTGGTTTGGTACCACAGTGGGTTGGCCCCACATGTTGATTACAGGATTGTCATCAGTGGTTTTGACCACGCGATGGGTTGGCCCCATCACTTGATTTGTGACTTCGATCATCAGTGGTTTTGACCACACTTATATATATTTGTGACTACGGTCACCAGTGGTTTTGACCACCAGTGGTTTTGGCCACACGGGGTAGTTAAAGGAGATTGGATGGTTAGGTTATGGGTTACATGATTTGCATGATTTGCTAATGATTTGTGTAAGTGCTTGCACTATCGAGTTAGGGATTTATACACTGAGTCTTGGTGACTCACCCCTTCCCTTATATTTTGCAGATGAGACATAGATTGCGGATATGGAGCCGGGGAGGACTCGAGGCGGCCATGCATGTTCGTTGGGTTTTGATTTCTCTTAGTTACTATTTCAATTTTATTAATTTTCTTTAAATTTGGTTTTGGGTTTTGTAATAAGGCCGCTAAGTATTATTTTGGGTTTTTATTATTTGTTTTTATTCTGATTATATTATACTATATGGGCTTGTTAAATTAACCGGTAAAAAGCAATGTTTTCAAAACTATAATTCCCTCATTTTTTTTAAAGCGTTGCCACGGGTAACACCACTTAAAAGATGATAACAAAGATAACTTGAATGTTTTCTAAAACTTGCAACAATAAGTAGATTTTCAAGCAAGGATTTCTAAACTTTTCGTACTACAAAAGGGTTTCCTAAGAAAATTATCCGACAAACTTTCGCTTTTAAGAGGTTATCACTCCGTGGCATGCCAGATCCGGTTGTGGTGTGCTGACCGGGTTTGGGGTGTTACAGGTTTTCTTCCTTAGAATTGATTTAGGGATAAAAAAAATATAAGATGATACATTGTTTCTTTTGTTTTAGTTTTAAGTTTAATTACCTAATGACCATATTAACCTTTCAAAACTAACAAAATTTTAATAAAACCATGCCATGCACATCCACCAACCTTGTGAATGGTATAGTTACCATTTAAGTCCATTTACTTCAATTTCCATAGTCATTTAGCCCTTTTAACTAATAGAATTTAACTTTTACACTCTTTGCGATTTAATCCTTTTCACTTAATTAACTATGTAAAATTTAAAATTTCTTAACAAATTTTTAGTACGACCTTAGTTTATTCCCGACGACATTAAAATAATAATAATATAAAAATTTACTCTTCAGAAATTTGGTCCCAAAACCATTGTTCTAATATCACTAAAAACGGGTTGTTACATGTGTCTTATGAATCATTTTAAATATGAACAAATAACTAGTTAGGGATATATCATATTAACATGTCATTTCCCAAACTGAATCATTGAATTCATCACAATTTTCTACCAATATTTCGGACATATAAATCCAGCTTACAAATTTATTTCACACTAACAATCCTTTTTATTATCATTATAATTTTTTACATATTAAATCCTTATTAACTTGACTCATATACGAACGGATACAAAAATCCAACCAACACTCCAATTTGGAAATCGGTGCCTTATCGAACAATTTTTCAAAGAAAATATATTACGTTCAGTGCTCATCGGTATGACCAAAGTAAAAATTGTGTCCATCACTCATCAACACGTAGTCGAAGTAATCATTTGGCACCTAGTGACTCACCAGAACCTCCAAAGTAATTAGTTTACGCCCAACGCTCATTGGTATAATTGAAATAAAGGTTGTGCCCAACACTCATCGAAACATCTGAAGTAAAATGCCCTCAGCGATCATTGATATTTAGTCAAAATAAGTTCGCTCGAGCAATTAATAGGGTAACCATTTATCCAATTCATGTATAAGTTCAATTCTCATTCTATCAATCTCAATATCATCAATTCATCACTAATGATATCATTTCATACATAACTTAGTATACCGTTTAAATTCCAAACCAATTTCACCATTTCATTTAGTTTTAATATTTTCACTTTTATTCAATTTAGTCCTCTATCTCAATAATCAATTAAGTTCGCACCAATATGATTCGACTAGTCATAATAAACTATTAACTCATTTTATACTCTTCTATTATTTTTCCTCCCCCTCCTCTCCATTTCACTTCCTTTCTTTACAAGTATTTATATAACAATCTTTAGCCTTAGTATGACATGATTTTATGTAACATGAATTATCCTTTCACTATTTATACATATACTTAACATAGTTGTCTTCTTGAGTAGTGGTCGCTAAATTATTTATATTCGAACCTATAGAGTTCGAAATTAAGATTCGCTTCTCTTTTTTAGTTTTTAAACTAAACTCAATGAAATTTTTACCATAAAAGTTTTAGGATTTATTTCAAAGTAGATTAATACTAGTTTTTTTAAACCTCCTCTATCCTGCTGCTAGGCAACTTCAACTCTTCTTTACCTAAAATTAAATATCTTTTGATACACCTAATCGCTTCCATCGCCGGAATAGGGTTACGGAGTACCCCTGTACGTTTTAGATCATTCAGTAACAATAGCAACCAGTTCACTAGAATAATTAATAATATTTTTTAAAAGCAATAATTTAGATGGAAATAAACACACCTAAAAATGACTCAAATCATGCTTATTTTTCATCCAAAACTTAGGTACCCAAAACAAATTCAAAGATGCCATTTTCAAGCCATCAAACACCTTCAATAACCTTCAAATCATGTAAACACAATCAATCCTAAGTGCCTAACCAATGTGCCATCATTGACACCACAATACATTTCATAACAAATCATTTCCATGATTGTATATATAAGTTACAATTTTCACATCAAAGTCTTACATTCATTTTATTCTGTACCATAACTCAACACGGTATCTTTTCATCTCATACTTAACCATAAAAATGCAACTAAAGGTATAACATGCATACTTCAACAAGTCATTCAACAAAACATCACAAATTCAATGTAAGAACTTGCACAAGACTTAGTACTAGTATAACATATCCACAAGGGTCCTATTACATGCCATATATACCAAACCAAAATCAAAGTCTACCAAAGATTCCCGGATAGTATGATTTATCATGTTGATCCGATCTTCACGTAATCTAAAAAAAAGAACCAAGTACAGGTAAGCTTGAATAAAGCATAGTAAGTTTGTTTAATAAATTTGTAAGCTTTTCCAACTAAACATAGTAATTAATTAAAAATTATATAATGAAATTCCCTTAAATCGCAACTTTCATCTGAGAAGTAACAATCTATATAATATTTCAGTATATTCAGTGAGTAATGGAAGTTTGAGTAACTTTTAATAGAATTAGTAGGTATTGCTCGGTAGGGCATACTTTAAGTAGAACCAGTTGGTATGGCTCGAAAGCACATACATTTCAATAGATTCAGTAGGTATGGCTCGAAAGTGCATACTTTTCGGTAGATTCAATAGGTATGGCTCGAAAGCACATTCTTTTTGGTAGATTCAATAGGTATGGCTTGAAAGCGCATACATTTCAGCAGATTCAGTAGGTATGGCTCGAAAGTGCATACACTTCGGTAGATTCAGTAGGTATGGCTCAAAAGCGCATACATTTCAGTAGATTCAGTAGGTATGTAGGTAAGGCTCAAAAGTGCATACATTTCAGTATATAATATAACATTCAATAATAGTATATTAACAAAGAATATAAGGATAATTAGAAGCCTAAATAAATGCACGAACTTACAGGATTGATTTGCAGTAACGACTTACAGTATCTCAATTAGTGATCGACGTCTTTTCAATTCATTTTTTTCATTTCCAACTACACACATCAATATAATCTAATATTATGAAATTAAGTTCATATAATACATATAGAAATGTACTAAAATTAACCAGAACGAACTTACCTAACTAAATTGCAGCAATGACAAAGGTACAGAGACTACTCGATAATTTTCTATTTTCCTCGGTTTTCCACTCGTTCTTGATCTATCATGAAATCAAAGCTTGGCTAAAGTTCTCCCAACCCTAACCATGGCTATTTGGTTTCCTCGAAAGAAATTTAAAGATGATAGGTTTTAATTCTTTTATTTTATATTTTAATTTAACTTATAGTTTGATATTTACAACTTTACCCGTAGCCATAACTAAATAATTAATTTAATCTTGTCCAAATTTGTCCACTATAACTCTATATGGTTTAATTACCACTTAAGGAGGGTTTAATTACCACTTAAAGAGGGTTTAATTACACAATTGGTCCTTCAATTATTTTAAATTTTAACTAAACAAGCTTATTTTCAATTTAATCTTAATATAATTAGGACTAAATGAGAAAATAGCGCAAAAGTCAGTGGATTTAATCATATCCACTACCGCTTGGACTTTTTACTGTGGTTTAATTACCATTTTAGACCTTTTACTATTTTAAATCTATAGCGATTAACTTTTACCTCTTTTACAATTTAATCGTTTTACCTTAATTAAGTAACAAATCATCAAAATTATTGGACCAAACTTCAATTAACATATAATACGACTCTGTAAATATTTAATAAAAATATTTACAGCTCTAAATTACAGAATTGAGGTCCTAATACCTCGTTTTCAATAACCACTTACCTTTTGAATCGAACCACTTATACTAATTATTAATTCAATTAGTTAAAATTCCTCAAGTCGAAATTCAATATAAAATTACTATTGATTCGTATAATTTAAATATTAATTATATGAATTTACTCATCAGATTTGTGGTCCCGGAAGCACTATTTCTGACATCATTGAAAAACGGGTTGTTACAATCTTTCAGTACAAGTCTCATATAATGTTTTCATTTGTTTCCTTTAAATATAGATTCATTAAGATTTTAGGCATATAAAGTTCATCTCCTAAACATTTTTCTTTACAATTTATAATGATTTTTCAAAGTTGGAACAAGGGAACCCGAAATCATTCTGACACTGCCTCTTAAAAAGTATTATATCTCATAATCTACAATTTCATTGCTTTAACCATTGCTTTTATGCAAAACTAGACTTAATAAGATTTAATTTCATGTTTGATTTAATCTCTAAATTGATTCCT
Source organism: Gossypium rotundifolium (assembly GCA_025506655.1). Lineage (NCBI taxonomy): Eukaryota > Viridiplantae > Streptophyta > Magnoliopsida > Malvales > Malvaceae > Gossypium > Gossypium rotundifolium. Next base: position 70,777,466 of record CP106734.1, read on the forward strand.
ACAATTTTTGGTGAATTTTCAAAGTTGTACTACCACTACTGTCCATAAATTGTTTAGCAAAACATTTTCCTCTTCCATAATTTAATTAAGTTTTTCTAGTTTCATTATATAATTTACTACATTAAAACCAAATTAAATGTCAAAACATATAATCGCTAAGTTACACAAATTTTCATTTCGCTCAAATTAATCCTCTAGTTCGATAATCAATCTCAAACATAACATTTTAAACTCAAATAATCATTTTCAATTTACATCATTGTCATACTTTGCAAAGCAAAATAAATATGTAATGAATATAATGATTCAATTTATAGAAATAAAAACATAATATGAATTAACTTAGTAAGCTCCATATGAACTTACCTAGCAAAACAACAACCAAATGAGCTTTTAAGGACTATTCGATAATTTTATTTTTTCACTACTTGCCTTGATTTGGTTCAATTATTGATCTATAAAATAATTCAGTTCAATTTATCAATTCCAAACATCTCATATTATTCTATTATAAGCATGTATCAAGTAAATTGCATTTTTTAATGTCCCCTAATCTTTTTCATTTTATTCAATTTAGTCCCTAAAATCGAAATAGTCATCTCTTTTAAATTTGAACTTTGTTTTACAATCTAATTTCAATTTCATCCTTTATAAGCTCTCTAATATCTATTTTTATCAAATGCTCATAATGACTTTACAAATAAATCACTTTAGTCATTATACAGAACAACTAACAACTAAACTCTCTAATCTAGTCCTTTTTCACATCTAAACTTAAAATCTATCAATTTAACACTAAAAAATTCAAGAAATCATCAATGGAAACTTTTTAAAACCTTAACAGTTTTGCAAATTAACACATTGGTCAACTGGATTTAAGTCCTACAATATCAAAAACATAAAAATTATAAGAAATTGAGTAAATTGCACTAACCAATTTGTTGATTAAAGCTTAGACATGCTAAGTTGATTTTCACATGTTTCTTCTCTTCTAAATTGCGTGTGAAAAGATGGAGAAGATCTTCTCTTTCTTTCCACTAAAATATGTTTTTTATTACTATAAAAACTTTATTATGGTTTTAAATACATTAAATGGATGTCTATAACCTTTAAACATTTATGAAAGTAATGAGTTACAACCCTCATTCATTATTAAAGATGCTTAATGTACGTGTTAATGAAGCTGTTAAATAAGTTGCATTCATTTATGTTGCAATAAATGGCAATGGCTTATATACAGCTCTTTTATAAATGAAAAGAGGAGACAAGAAAATTCTCTATTTACTTTAAGTGTTCTTTTATTTAATTATTTTATAACACGTTATCAGCACGACCTTCTTCGAGTTCATAGTGAAGTTAACGTCATTTCACTTTATATAATTTGCCTGTATAACTCCCGTTAAACTATATATGGTATAATGTATTTTCATAATTCTTTTATTTCATTCTCTAGATGAAATATTTGTTTTGGGTAACATTTGCACATTTATTTTACAACTCAAATCTAATAATGATAATTATATATACATGTTTTTTATTAAAAGAAATTTGATTAATGTAATTTTTGTTAAGTTATTATTATGACTATTCCTCTCTATGCCAATATTTGACATACATATTATTATTTAGCAAATTTGGTATATATAATTGAATTATTTTACGATTGAGAATGCTTATTGTTTTACTATTTTTTTTAAGTCAAGTGATTATAATGTTAAATCTTGCCAAACTTGAATTTGCAGCCTTAGACATCTTAGGCAAGAACTATTTGTCATGGGTGTTAGATGTTGAAATTCACCTAGATGCTAAAGGTCTAGGAAATACTATATTATCAAATAAAGAAGCATCTAATTAAGACAAGGAAAAAGCAATGATTTTCATTCGTCATCATTTACATGAAGGATTAAAAGTGAAATATCTCACGTGTGAAAGACCCTCTTAAGTTGTGAAAAAATTTGAAAGAACGATTTGACCATCAAAAAATGGTGATACTCCCTAAAGCTCATTATGACTGGATGCACTTACGATTGCAAGATTTTAAGACTATAAGTAAATACAATTCAGAACTTTTCAAAATTAGTTCTCAACTAAAATTATGTGGAGAAAACATAACTGATGATGAATTGTTAGAGAAAACATTTTCAACCTTTCATGCTACTAATGTGCTCTTATAGTAGCAATACCATGAAAAAGGTTTTAAAAAATATTCTGCATTGATTTCATGTCTTTTGGTAGTTGAAAAAAATAATGAGCTATTGATGAAAAATCATGGAATTCATCCCACTAGTTCTGCACCATTCCCTGAACTGAATGTAGCAGTACACAATAATTATGAAAACAAAAAATATAGATGTCGCGGCCGTGGTCGTGGACGTAATGGGGTACGTGGTCAATGACGTACTAGTAATTGTTATCATGGTGGTCATAACAATGATACTTCTAACTACCAGAAAAAGAATAAGAAGGAAACACAAGAAAGATGTAACATCCTAAAAATGTGAGTATCGATATGTTGCATGTTTTTGGTGTTTAGCTTATGAATGATTTTATTTGTGTGTTTAATATAGTCTTGAGAAGGCTCGGGTTTATTCAGAGTTAGAATAAATTTTAGTAAAGAGTACTTTACTGTATAGGAATCAGGTGACTTTGAAGTTTAAGTTAATTAAAGTGATAAAGGATAGCATGAGTTGAGCTATTGGTGAAGGAGATATGCGCTACATGTATGGTCTTAAGGGGAGAGGTTCGAATCTCCTAGCATGCAAATTGTGAGCATTTATTTTTGCTCTTTCCTAGCAAGTGTCAGCCAAGCTTCATTCATGGATAAGATGGACTAAATTTTTTTATGGAAAGATGGCTAAAGGTTATGGTAAACATGAATTAAGGGGTTGAATTTGCTTGATTTTAGGGATTGTTTTTTTAAGCATTTGGAAAGTGGAGGAATACAAGGCATGATACAAGAATGATGATTTGGAAACGTTTGCATGGCCATTTTGACCATGTATTTGGATGGCATTGTGGACTAAAGGGGTTGGTCAAATGTGGTTGTAGCTTGGCTAGGATTAGGAGTTAGTTTTTGGTCATTCTTAGCATATTTGTGCAAAATTTTCAATTCTCTTCAAAACTTTTCTCCTAGCCGAAATTGAGCATTTGGTAAGCTTAGTTCTTTTGACCATTTCTTTTTCATGTTACCATTTGGGCACATTTTTGCCTAGCATCTCAATACACTCTTCTCCTTATGCCGAAATACCAAAGCTAAAGACCATTCTTCTTTTTCCTTCCCCTCCCCCATTGCCGAATGCATTTTGTTCCTAAACTCATCACTTTTCTCTTTCTCTTTTCCTCTCTTTGAAAACTGAATCATAAACACCTACTCCCCATTCTCTTTTCCTCTCCATTTTATTTATCATTCAAACATTTTCTCCATCATTTTCTCCCTATGGCCGAATGGTACTAATACCATTTTCTTTAATTTTCCTTCAAAGCCGAATCTTCTCTTCATCTATATTGTTTTGTTGATTATTCCTTCAACCTTCGTTTAAGCAATAGGTAAGAACTCTTTTCGAATCTTTTTTTCCCTTCTTTTCTTAGCCGAATATATATAAGTTTAGGAGGGTCTTATGACCTATAACGTTCTTTTTCCTTAGACAATCTTTCATTTTTATAGTGTTATAAAGAAGGCCAAACTTGGATTATTTGTTATCATCGTGATTCGTTAGAAATTGAGTCGAAGTGTTAAGGTAAGGATTCTTATCAAGGAGCTATATAATACTCGACATGTTGTTATAGATGAACTATTAATCGATTTTGTTTTAGGTGACGTTATCACTCGATTTTCATCTTGTGGGACAAGGATATTTTGTGACAATCAAGATAGGGACAAAAAAGGTTGTGAATAGTGTTCAGAAGAGGGGTGGTCCTACTATTCCCCCAAAATTTAAGCGAAGGGCTGTTTTAAGAATCTGAGATTTTCCACCGGGTTGTGGACCCTCATCCGAGGAGAATCTATTATTTGAAGTCATCCGTACTCCTGAGCCTTTGTTTGTTCGTGGATATTCAACGGGTAACGAACCAACAATCGGGGAGAAACCACTTATAGAAATTGTTCGAAATTCCAAGGGTAAAGTCTAGATCGTTATTTATAAGAATAGATTTATAAATAGTATTAGTGTTCTAAATTATCGTGATGCGTGTTTAGGTATCGACGAGCGGGAAAGTCTAGTTCTCACTGTAACCAGGTGTGTAACTTCACACTTATCTCTCGGGTTAGATACTATACCGTAAGTATTGGGATAAAATCGTAAAGATGGAAAAATCGGAGAAATACGAAATAATTAACACCTTTGTGTAAATGCATGAAAACAGTTAAAGTCGTGGAAATTACGAAAACGCCCTCAATGGGTTAATTGATAAATAGTAAAATTTTATGCCTCATGTGATATATGGGCCAACAACTGCTAGATCGATATATGGGCCAAAAACTGCTAGATCGATATATGGGCCAAAGTTTGCTAGATCGTTAAATGGGCTAAAATGTTATTTTATCTTATGGGACAAAAAGAAAATTTGAGATATGGACCCACTTGTATTATGGGCCTTTTGTTAAATTTATCATGTGAATGTATTGTTATGTTTAATATATAAACATGATTGCATGGGTTGGAAAAAAATTGATGAAGAGAAGAAAGGCCTATTGCGAAAAATCTAGTTCGGGTGGCTTTGCCACAATCTAGTTTGGTGGTGCACCACAATATTATTTAAAATGGCTTTATGCCAGCGATTGGTGTGTTGGCGGGGTGGGTTGACTTGATCCCCCCAGGTGTGTTGGTTGGTAAGGGTGGTATGTAGCGGATGGAAAATTTAGGTTTGGTTGGGAATTTCATTCTACATGCATTATTATTATATTGTTAAATCCATAAATGGGCTCATGCCCAATATAATGTCTTGATGATTTGGCCCAGTGGATATGGTAAGTGGGTTATACACTGAGTTCTGAGTAACTCACTCTGCTTTATTATCCTTCTCAGGTAATGGCAATTGATGGAGGCTCGGGCCGGGGATGACTTCGTGGAGGTCATACTTCGAACAAGGGTTTTATAAACTATGAACTTCAATTAAGTATATTTATTTAATTACTATTTTGGGTATGATGTAATAAGGCCATTGTTGTTATTATTTTATGGATTTTTATGTGGGTGGATTTAATTATGCTTTAGACACTTAAATTGGACTAATACTATTTTAATAATATTTCCTTAAATATTTTGTTTTTAAACATATGAGATTCTTTAAATATTCTTGTTTTGATTCTTTTGAACTCTTTAAAATTACTTTAAAGTCTTTAACAATTAAATATTAAATAATAAGATTTCAAACTAGTACTACTTTATTCATCGATTTTAAATCAAATTCTTGGTTTTTACTAAACTTCATTTTCAAAAGGTTTTGTAGAACTGTTTTACCTAAATCATTAGATAATTAAATGGATGTTCGTTCTGTGTGACAAATCAAATCTCATCTTAACGCATGTCCTGGTTTAGGGTGTTACATTTAATGGTATAAGAGCCAGTTTTAAAACTCGGCTGTGGTAGGGTTCAACAAATAACTTTCATTTGAAATTATTTTAATTATGTTTTAAAGGTTGTATGGCACCACAAGCATCCGGCACCAAGTCAAGTAAGTATGCATTATTGAATGATTATTATGATGATATGATCATAGGAACACTCTAGAACTTCTAGTTGTAAGTGTTGAAAATTGTAGAGATCGAGACTATAGGATGTGTTTGCGAAAAATAACTTTATCTCATGAATCTCATAAAATATCGTTAATAAACACTGAAATAGTTTTCTAATTCATAAAATTTGTATTCAGATTAAAACGAGTTAGTCAGTAGGAGCGCCAGAGGATGCGAACGTGGTAGACGTGGCCGTGGTAGAGGCGAGGTGCTAGAGCTATGTTTGAAAAATCGGGACATATCCCAGAAATGGATGCACTGACATCACCTGCATCGAAAAATGAATCACAGGACCATAGAAGAGAAGATAATGCTTTGACACGAGCAATGTTGCGAGTCCTTGAAAGGGTCGTTGGAACTAGAGCTGGGCCAGTAGCTCGTGGGTCGATATCGGAGCGACTGAAATCAAGTGGTGCTGAAGTTTTTAGAGGTGTTTCAGGTGTAGCTCCGAATGTTGCTGAATATTGGCTTGAGGCTGTAGAGCGAATTATGGATGATCTAGAGTGCACTGTAGAGCAAAAACTAAGAGGAGCGATGTCCTTGTTAAGGGACGAGGCATATCAATGGTGGCTTACTGTTCGAGAAGGCACTGAAGCTGTATTAGTTACTTGGGAATTCTTCAAAGTTGCCTTTCAAGGGAAATATGTAGGGACAAGTTATGTGGATACTCGGAGGAAGGAATTATTGAATCTGGTTCAAGAAAATAAGACGGTGGCAGCTTATGAGGAAGAATTTTTATGCTTGAGTCGTTATGCTCGAACTATAGTACCAACGAATCATGAGCACTGTGTACACTTCGAGGATGGGCTGAATGATGAGTTGCGGTTACTGATAGCCCCACACAAGTAAGAATTTTTGCCATGCTTGTGGAGTAAGTCAAGATAGCTGAAGAGGCTAAGTGCTCAGAACGTCAGAATCAGGAAAGAGTTAGAGGCAAGAGAGATTTACAGTATGTGGGTTCTTCAAAAAGGTTTCAGAAAAGGCCTCGAAATGATGATCCAGCTCAAGATAGAGCACCTGTGGCTACTAATCAGAGTCGAGACTGTGCTGAATGTGGAAAACAACACCCCAGAGAGTGCTAGAGGAAAACTGGTGCTTGTTATAAATGTGGTTCCTAGGATCATCAATATAAGAATTGCCCTCGACGAATGGATACGACTCAGGAAGCTCGTAACCCTAATGCTCAGTAAACCAGAGGCGCTCAGCAGCCACCGAGAGGCGGTGGACCAGGTCGTGGTGGTAATGAGGTTGGACGCGGACAAAGTGCACCGGGTCGAGGCAATGGTTCCAGAGGTAATGCGGAGGTAAGAAGCCAGGGTTGGTCTATGCGGTTAGACGCCGCGAGGATGGCAATGCAACTGATGTGATAACTGGTACATTCTTCATCTTTGATGTGTCTGTTACTGCTTTGATAGATATCGGTTCTACCCACTCGTATGTTGCTAGTGCCATATCTGGAAACCTGAATATAGAATCTGAGATTACCGATAGTGAGATAATGGTAATTAGTCCTTTAGGACAGTCGGTAATTGTGAATAAACTGTTTAGAGACATGCCCTTAGAAATCCAAAGAGAAATATTTTTGGCGGATTTGATGGAATTTCCTTTCGACGAATTCGATCTCATTCTGGGCATGGATTGGTTGGTGAAGCATCCCATGCATTTGGATTGTCTTTGAAAAGTGGATGTCAATAAGGACTTGGATGATAAGGAAGTAGTAATGATAGGAGAACGAAGAAATTACTTGGCAAATGTGGTATCTGCGTTAAAGGCAGAAAAGTTAGTGCGAAAAGGGTATGGAGCATTCCTAGCTTTTATTAGTGCTTTGGATGCCAAGGAGTTATCGATGGAAGATGTGAGAACGGTGAGCGAATTTTCGATGTCTTTCCAAGAACTTCCGGTATACCTCGGATCGGAAGTAGAATTTGGTATTGAGCTTTTGCCCGGAACGACTCCAGTGTCTATTGAACCTTATAGGATGGCATCGAAGGAGTTGGCAGAGCTTAAAGCTCAAATTCAAGAATTGTTGGATCGAGGATTTATTCGACCCAGTGTGTCTCTGTGGGGAGCACCGGTTTTGTTCGTTAAGAAGAAGGATAGGTCGATACATTTGATCAATTGAAAGGAGCATCAATTTTCTCCAAACTTGACTTGAGATCGAGTTATCATCAACTCAAAGTGAAAAAGGCAGATATTCATAAGACGGCATTCCGAACTCATTATGGACATTATGAGTTCTTGGTGATGCAGTTTCGGTTGACCAATGCACCAGCTGCATTTATGGACATGATGAATCGGGTATTTCAACCTTATTTAGACCTGTTTGTGGTAGTGTTCATAGATGACATTTTGGTATATTCGAGAAATGAAGAGGAGCATGACTCATATTTGCATATAGTATTGCAGTTACTTCGTGATAAGCAACTTTATGCCAAATTCAGTAAATGTGAATTTTGGTTAAGGGAAGTGACTTTCTTGGGTGGTGTCAGCTGAAAGAATAAGGGTGGATCCTCAGAAGATTGAGGCTGTATTGGATTGGAAACCACCAAAGTCAGTACCTGAGATTCGGAGTTTCTTAGGTTTGGCTGGATATTATAGACGCTTTGTTGAGGGGTTTTCGTTGATTGCTGCACCCCTAACTAAGCTATTGGGAAAGGGAGTACCATATGTATGGACTGATAAACAACAAGAAAGTTTTGAGAAATTGAAGAAGATTTTGATGGAAGCACCAAGATCTTGATTCAACTTTGAAATGGAAAAGAATTTATCGCTCTCTTGTGATCGTCACACACGGTTTAGGATGTGTCTGATGCAAAATGGAAAAGTGGTGGCCTATGCTTCTCATCAGTTAAGACCACACGAAGTAAACTACCCTACTCATGACTTGGAGTTGGCTGCAGTAGTGTTTGCTTTAAAGATTTGGAGGCACTATCTCTACGGTGAGAAGTCTATCATCTATACGGATCATAAGAGTCTTAAGTATCTTCTTACCCAGAAGGAGTTAAACTTGAGACAAAGAAGGTGGGTGGAGTTGTTAAAGGATTATGATTTCTCAATCGAGTATCATCCTGGAAAGGCTAACATGGTAGCAGACGCGTTAAGTCGTAAGGTGGTATCTGATTTAAGAGCAATGTTTGCTCATCTGAGTTTGTATGAGGATGGTAGTCTGTTAACGGAACTTCAGGTGAAGCCTCTGTGGTTAGATCAGATCGGGGAAAAGCAGATATCAGATGAAAAGTTGGGATCCTTAATTCAGCAAGTTGAAAGTGGTGAAATAGGGGATTTTGGTATGACTAATGATGGAGTGCTGCATTTTCGTGGAAGAATTTGTATGCCCAAGGACTCAGATTTGAGACAAATGATTCCGCAGGAGGCGCATAGTAGCCCTTATGCTATGCTCCCCGGAGGAAATAAGATGTATCGAGATCTCCGTGAACGGTATTGGTGGCCAGGGTTGAAGCGTGAGATTTTTGAGTTTGCAGGTAAATGTTTGACTTGTCAACAAGTGAAGGTGGAGCATCAACTGCCGTTAGGCTTATTACAATCGGTAAATGTAACACCCCTTACCCGAAACCTTTGCCGGAGTCGAGTATGTGGCATTACTAGACTTGACTACTAATCTGGGGCATAAAAATTTAAAGCTGTCCAACTGCATCATGCTGACTAAATTGACCATAACTCGAGTTACAAAACTCAAAATTTAGATCCGTAAATTTTTCTTGAAACTAGACTCATATAAATTTTTACCATAATTTTTCCAGAATTTTTCATGTGTCCAATTAGTACAGTTTATTCATCAAAGTTACCCCTATTTCACTGTTTGAGAATTCTGACCTATCTTTACAAAAACTCAGTTATTTCATTGTACAAAATTTCAATAATGTTCTTGTTTATTCCAATCAAAATAGACTCATTAATAATTCTAAACATATAAACTATGCTCCATAATTATTTTTGTACAATTTTAACAATTTTTCCAAGACAGAACAGGGACTCACGAATTCATTCAGGACAAGTCTCACTAAAACTTAAATATCTCATAATATATAATTCCTTTGCCTACTCTGTTTCTTTCATATAAAAATAGACACAATAAGATTTAATTATATATTTTATTCACTTTCTAATTCAATTTATCATATTTTGGTGATTTTCAAAATAACATCTCTGCTGCTAACTAAAAACTATTTCATTGCAAAATATGATTTACTAGTTTATAATCGAACATACCACATACAACTCATACTGTCCATGCATTTTAAATCCTTTATGCAAATTAACTTATACCTAAAACATTCTCATAATATCCTAATTCAAAGGTTCATTTCGTAAACATACACTTCCTTACCAAAAACGATTAAACTTCGACTAAAAATGCACGAACATTACCAACATAAACCGACATTGTATCAAAAGCACAAAAGCATACTTAACTAAAACTTTAGCCATATTCGCATGGCTATTATATACATGAACCAAAAGTTTTCATCAAACAAAGACAAAGTCTTTCCTATACATGCCTCTATCCAAAAACCAAAATGAAAGAGTACCAAAATTAGATCGATAGTGTGGTCGACTGTCTTGACGATCCCGTTGAGCAGGTAGCCTTTACCTAATCTATAAAACAGAGGAGAACATTACACACAAATAAGTTTACTAACTTAGTAAGTCCCAAGCTCATAATAATAATACTACATTCAATTACTTAAACACTTAAATCATTCAACTCAACCATGTTATCATATTAAAATTTCTTTCACCTTTAGCACTACTATTTGAAAACCGAATCTCCATGATAGTACATTCAAGCTGAAACTCAGTCATAAAATATTTGTGCACATCAATCGTAATCTCAAATGTACATAACACTGTACTCGTAATCTTAGTTAAACTCTAGTAACATTAAACATATCATACCTTACTTACTTACCTGAGCCTTTAACTAGACTTATTAGCTACAATTTACCTTGAACAACAATTCGGTTTCTCCTTTGTAAAACACATCACCAAGCATAAAGCACGCAAGGCATTAAAGCGAAATAAATCAAGCACAAGGCACCTTAGGCTCGAAGCCCGAATATGTCACCGGCACTAAGCCTGCTAGGCATTAAAGCCCGAAATAAATCACCGGCATAAAGCCTGCTAGGCATTAAAGCCCGAAATAAATCACCGGCATAAAGCCTGCTAGGCATTAAAGCCCGAATCACATCAATACGATAAATCATTTCACACACCATTCGTAATTATATCACATATCCAACTCAACTAAATTCATTTACAGGCATTAAAGCCCGAATCACATCAATACGATAAATCATTTCACGCACCATTCGTAATTATATCACATATCCAACTCAACTAAATTCATTTACAGGCATTAAAGCCCGAACCACATCAATACGATAAATCATTTCACACACCATTCGTAATTATATCACATATCCAACTCAACTAAATTCATTTACATTAAACACCTAAAACCATTTCAATATGCTTATATATATATATCCAGCCATGACATAATTATGTACTAAAATTTATCAAACATTATCACATTATAGGTTCATAAATAATTCTTCAATACATTATAGCTTAAGGACTTACCTCGGTTGTCGATAAGCCGTGCAGATCGGCTATTCGAGAACCTTTGTCTTTCCCCTATCTAAGTCCGTTTTTCTTTGCTCTTGATCTAAAACACATTAAAATTTAGCACATTCAAGTACATTTCATCTCAATTTAGTCCCTAAGCACATAAATAGGCAAATTACCATTTTACCCTTAGGGTTTCACCTTTTTACAATTTTGTCCAAATTTCATAAAATGCAAAATACACAAAATTTCCCTACAACACTCAAGGGCCGAATGTCTATAGAGATTATACAAGTCTATATTTTTAATTTATTTCATGTTTTAGTCCTTTAAGAATTTATTCTTCTCAAATTAGTCCCTAACATTTGATTTCACCAAAACTTCTAATTCAAAAATTGATGATCTAACACATACAATTCATAATCTACTATCAAACATTACATGCCATAAATGTACCACCATAGCGAATCTTGATGTGCCAAAATCTCAAAAATTGATACATGGGTTATCTAGTATTCAAAGTAACAATTTCAAAAATGTAGAAACTATAAAATACTAAGCAAATTTCATACCCTAATTGAAGCCTCCAAGTTGCCGAAATTAAGCTCCAACAATGGAGTTTTCATCCTCCACATTCGGCCAAGAGAAGAAGAACAAGGTATGTTCTCTTTCTTCCCACTTTCTTTCATTATTTTATGCTTTAAAATTAAAGGAAATTTTATTTATTCATTACCTAATATAAAACATATAATTATAAAACAAATTTTGTTTTATTCCTCATATATGCCGTCCACTAACTAAAGGAATGGACTAATTGTCCTTTTAGGACATCCACTTTAAAAGCCACAATCAAAAGGTACATTTCACTTTAGCATGCCACTTTTACTCTTTATGCGATTAAGTCCTTTTTATCAAATTGAGCACTTAAACAATAAAATTTTTCTCTGAAACTTTCACACCTTTTAATTCACACATCATAAACACAAAAATAAAATATTAAAATGTTTCTCGGACTCGGATTCGTGGTCCCGAAACCACCGTTTCGACTAGGGTCTAATTCGGCCTGTTACAACTCTCCCCCCTTAAGGATTTTCGTCCCCGAAAATCTTACCATTAAACAACGTCGGATATTGTTGCCTCATTGAATCTTCAGGCTCCCATGTAGCCTCTTCAACTCCGTGCCTTTTCCACAGTACCTTCACTAATGGGATTTTCTTGTTTCTTAACTCTTTCTCTTCCCGAGCTAAAATACGGATCGGTTCTTCCTCATACGTCATATCGGGTTGTATCTCAATCTCGAGCGGAGCAATCACATGTGACGGATCGATCAGATCTACGAGCATAGAAACATGAAACACATCGTGTATCTTTTCTAATTCGAGGTAGCTTCAATCTATAAGCAACAGCCCAACGCGTTCAATGATTTCATACGGTCCAATGAACCTCGGGCTCAACTTGCCTTTCCTACCAAAAGCGGAGCACTTTCTTCCACGGAGAAACCTTTAAAATACTCGATCTCTAATCTAAAATTCAATGTCTTTACGTTTCATATCAAGATAAGACTTTTGACGATCCGGCGACTTTCAAATTATCTCTAATAATAGCTACTTTCGATTCGGTTTCTTTAATCAAATCAACCCGTGTATCTTATTCTCACGAGCTCATCCGATATAATGGTGTTCGACACTTTCGCCGCACAAGGCTTCGTAAGGTGCCATTTTGATACTAGATTGAAAACTATTATTATAAGCAAATTCAATCAAAGGTAGGTATCGTTCCCACGTACCTTCAAACTCGAGAACGCAACATCTCAACATGTCCTCAAGTATCTGAATAGTTCGCTCGGATTGACCGTCTGATTGCGGATGGAAAGTCAGACTAAAATGAAGTTTAGTACCTAAAGCATCTTGCAACTTCTTCCAAAACCGCGATGTAAATCTCGGGTCTCTGTCTGAAACAATGGAACTCGGTACACCATGCAATCTCACAATTTGCGATACATACAATTCAGCAAGTTTATCGAGTGAAAATTCTGTACGAACCGGCACAAAATGAGCTGATTTAGTAAGTCTATCAACTATCACCCAGACGGCATCTTTCTTACTCGGTGTCATAGGAAAACCGGATACAAAATCCATTGTAATTCTATCCCATTTCCATTCAGGTATCATGATTGGCTGAAGTAATCCGGATGGCACTTGATGTTCAGCTTTTACTTGCTGACAAATTAAGCATTTCGAAACAAATTCAGATATATCTCGTTTCATGCCCGGCCACCAATAGAACTATTTCAAATCATTATACATCTTTGTGCTACCCGGATGAATTGATAATCGACCACTATGGGCCTCACTCAGAATCACCTGTATCAAATCTGAGTTTTTCAGAACACACATTCGGCTTTTAAAATTCAAACAGTCATTTGCATCAATCTAAAAATCTGACTCTGCACACTAAATTCGTCTAGCGATCAAATCTTTGTCAACTTTTTGTGCATCACAAATTTGCTGAATAAACATCGGTCTTGCTTGTAACTCGGCTATGATCGAATCATCACCAGACATAGCTATCTGTGCGTTCATTGCACGAAGAGCAAACAATAATTTTCGACTTAACGCATCTGCAACGACGTTAGCCTTTCTCGGATGGTAGTCAATCACCAACTCATAGTCTTTCAACAATTCTAACCATCTGCGTTGTCTCAGATTTAGATCCTTCTGAGTCATTAAATACTTTAGACTTTTATGATCTGAATAAATGTGACATTTCTCGCCAAATAAATAGTGACGCCAAATTTTCAATGCGAAAACAATGGTCGCAAGTTCTAAGTCATCGTCGGGTAATTTCTTTCGTGCGGCTTCAGTTGTCTTGAAGCGTAGGCTATGACTTTGCCTTCCTGCATCAAAACGCAGCCCAAACCATTCAAAGAAGCATCAGAATAAACAACAAATTCTTTACCCGATTCAGGCTGAACTAACACTGGAGCTTCTGTCAAAAGAGCTTTCAACTGATCAAAACTTTTCTGACACTTTTCTGACCACTCGAACCTAACATCTTTCTGCAATAACTTTGTCAACGGGGTAGCTATCATAGAAAAATCTTTCACAAATCGTCGAGAGTAACCCGCAAGTCCTAGAAAACTTTGAATCTCGAAAACATTTTTCGGTGGCTTCCAATCAAGTATAGCCGAGATTTTGTTCAGATCAACTCGAATGCCTGATGCTGAAACAACATGTCCCAAAAAGCTGACCTCTTTCATCCAGAACTCACACTTACTAAACTTCGCATACAGCTGATGATCTCGCAAAGTTTGTAGCACTAACCTCAAATGTTCAGTGTGTTCAATTTCATCTTTGGAGTAGATCAATATGTCATCAATAAACACCACCACAAATCGATCCAAAAACTGTCTAAAAACCCGATTCATCAAATCCATAAAAATAGCAGGTGCATTAGTAAGCCCAAAAGGCATAACCAAAAACTCAAAATGTCTCGTACCTCGTCCTAATGCGCCTTTGGCACATCTGTATCTCGACTCATAGCGATAATAACCCGATCTCAAATCTATTTTTGAAAATACTGAAGCCCCTTTCAACTGATCAAACAAATCATCAATCCGAGGTAATGGGTACTTATTCTTTATAGTTACCTTATTCAATTGCCGATAATCAATACACATTCGCATCGTTCCATCTTTCTTTCTCACAAAAAGAACTGGTGCACCCCAAGGAGAGAAACTTGGCCGTACAAAGCCCCTATCTGTTAACTCTTGCAACTGTGCTTTCAACTCTTTTAGCTCAGTAGGTGCCATCCGATATGGAGCTATTGAGATCGGAGTCGTTCTCGGAGCTAATTCAATGCCAAACTCAATCTCTCGTACTGGGGGTAAACCCGGTAGTTCTTCAGGAAACACATCTGAGTATTCACATACAATCGATACAGATCCAATCTGTTTCTCAGACAACTTATTGTCCAGTACATAAGCCAAATAAGCTTCGCACCCTTTTCTCACATACTTCCGGGCTAACATTGAGGATATAACTGTAGGAAATCCACCTAAATCACTGGGTTCAATTCTAATGATCTCACCATTCTGGTGTCTCAAATCAATAAGCTTTCTTTTGCAATTCACCACTGCATCATGCGAAGTTAACCAGTCCATTCCCAAAATTACATCAAACTCATCGAAAGGCAACAGCATTAAATCGACTGGGAAGAAAAATCCCAATCATCAATGGGCAACTTTTACACACTTTATTAACAAACACACATCTACCCAAAGGGTTGGATACACGAATCACAAACTCGAGAGACTCAATCGGCGAGTCTTCTCAATACCGAGTTTCACATACATATGAATGGGTCGAACCAGGATCAATCAATGCAATCAAAGTAGTATCATAAAGGGTAAAAGTACAGGTAATGACATCTGGAGAAGCGGCATCCTCCCTAGCTCGAGTAACATAAGCTCTAGCTGGAGCTCTAGCCTCAGATCGAACTGTTGTGTTCTTTGTCCCTCTCGACTACCACCTACATTGCGGAATGCTCGGGTGGTCCGCCTCGTCTTGATGCCTTCGCTTTGTCTAGAGTTACGCATCAGATTCCTTGGCTAACATCGGGCACTCTCGAATAAAATGGTCTGAAGATCCACATTTAAAACAGGACCGATCACGAACTCTACAACTCCCAGAATGCCATTTTCCACAATGTTTGCATTCAACTCGATTCTGTGGAACGTTATCAACACTGGCCATCGAGGTAGCTCGGGAGCCCACGGAAGGTCGATCATGTCTAGGTGAATCTGAAGTAGTTTTATGTCGGTTGAAGTCATCTCTAAACTTCTTAAATGTGGAATGGAAATTCCTACCCGACGGTCTTTTACGAGTGTCTCTAGCTTCTGTCTCAGCCTTTCTTTTCTCTTTCCCAAGCTCTTCGGCTTTGCAAGCTCGCTCGACTAGTGTCACAAACTCTTTGATCTCAAGAATACCAACTAGCAACTTTAAATCTTCATTCAAACCGTCTTCAAACCTTTTTCACATAATGGCTTCAGTTGATACACACTCCCGAGCATATCGGCTCAATCTGACAAATTTTCACTCATATTCGATCCACGGTCATTTTCCCTGTTTCAATTCAAGAAATTCTTTTCGTTTCGGTCGATGAACCTCGACCGATATATTTCTTCTGAAATTCATTCGGAAGAAATCCCATGTCACTTTTTCTTTTGGAACCACCGATACTAGTGTATTCCACCGTGATAGGCGGTGTCCCAAGTAAGGATATAGCACATTTCAAACTTTAAATGCAGAGTGCAGGATAGCTCATCAAGTACCGAATAGTGTTATCAAGCCACATTTCAGCTCGCTCTGCATCGTCATCATCATTAGCCTTGAATTCCTCATTTAAATTTCTGATTTTATCAACAGGGGCCTACTAGATCTCATTGGATCTATCATCGAAGTCTTTGAAGGTACCGAGTTGGATTATTCGGGGTGGAGGTTGTTGTACAATGGATTATTCGAACAAATTGGGTAAACCATTCATTCATCATTTGGTAGAAGGCTTGTTTAGCCTCTCCTCTTGGTTACCCGTGGCGGTTGAGAGTCTAATGGTGCTGATCCATGTGCGAGACCAGCGCAACACTCTCCACATCATCACTACTGCTCTATCGGGATCGAATCCATTTACTATATTAAATACAATTGAAATCGTCGAAGTCACCACACTATCACATATAAAATTCAGAGGCATGTATAGCTAGACTCTTACGTACTACTGTAGTCCTAGAACCGACTAAACCGTAGCTCGATACCAATCAAATGTAACACCCTTACCGAAACCTTTGCCGAGTCGGTATGTGGCATTACTAGACTTGACTACTAATCTGGGCATAAAAATTTAAAGTTGTCCAACTGCGTCATGTCTTGACTAAATTGACCATAACTCGAGTTACAAAACTCAAAATTTATATCCGTAAATTTTACTTGAAACTAGACTCATATAACTTTTTACCATAATTTTTCCAGAATTTTCATGTGTCCAATTAGTACAGTTTATTCATCAAAGTTACCCTATTTCACTGTTTGAGAATTCGACCTATCTTTACAAAAACTCGCTTATTTCATTGTACAAAATTTCAATCTCAGTTATTTCATTGTACAAAATTTCAATAATGTTCTTGTTTATTCCAATCAAAATAGACTCATTAATAATTCTAAACATATAAACTATGCTCCATAATTAGTTTTGTACAATTTTAACAATTTTTCCAAGACGAACAGGGACTCACGAATTCATTCAGGACAAGTCTCACTAAAACTTAAATATCTCATAATATATAGTTCCTTTGCCTACTCTGTTTCTTTCATATAAAAATAGACACAATAAGATTTAATTCTATATTTTATTCACTTTCTAATTCAATTTATCCTATTTTTGGTGATTTTTCAAAATAACATCTCTGCTGCTAACTAAAAACTATTTCATTGCAAAATATGATTTACTAGTTTATAATCGAACATACCACATACAACTCATACTGTCCATGCATTTTAAATCCTTTATGCAAATTAACTTATACCTAAAACATTCTCATAATATCCTAATTCAAAGGTTCATTTCGGTAAACATACACTTCCTTACCAAAAACGATTAAACTTGACTAAAAATGCACGAACATTACCAACATAAACCGACATTGTATCAAAAGCACAAAAGCATACTTAACTAAAACTTTAGCCATATTCGCATGGCTATTATATACATGAACCAAAAGTTTTCATCAAACAAAGATAAAGTCTTTCCTATACATGCCTCTATCCAAAACCAAAATGAAAGAGTACCAAAATTAGATCGATAGTGTGGTCATTGTCTTGACGATCCGTTGAGCGGTAGCCTTTACCTAATCTATAAAATGCAGAGGAGAACATTACACACAAATAAGTTTACTAACTTAGTAAGTCCCAAGCTCATAATAATAATACTACATTCAATTACTTAAACACTTAAATCATTCAACTCAACCATGTTAACATATTAAAATTTCTTTCACCTTTAGCACTACTATTTGAAAACCGAATCTCCATGATAGTACATTCAAGCTCAAACTCACCATAAAATACTTGTGCACATCAATCGTAATCTCAAATGTACATAACACTTGTACTCGTAATCTTAGTTAAACTCTAGTAACATTAAACATATCATACCTTACTTACTTACCGAGCCTTTAACTAGACTCATTAGCTACAATTTACCTTGAACAACAATTCGGTTTCTCCTTTGTAAAACACATCACCCATAAAGCTGCTGGGCATTAAAGCCGAAATAAATCAAGCACAAGGCACCTAGGCTCGAAGCTTAGAATATGTCACCAAGACTAAGCACGCTGAGCATTAAAGCCCGAAATAAATCACCGGCATAAAGCCTGCTAGGCATTAAAGCCCGAAATAAATCACCGACATAAAGCCTGCTAGGCATTAAAGCCCGAATCACATCAATACGATAAATCATTTCACACACCATTCGTAATTATATCACATATCCAACTCAACTAAATTCATTTACAGGCATTAAAGCTCGAATCACATCAATACGATAAATCATTTCACACACCATTCGTAATTATATCACATATCCAACTCAACTAAATTCATTTACTGCATTAAAGCCCGAATCACATCAATACGATAAATCATTTCACACACCATTCGTAATTATATCACATATCCAACTCAACTAAATTCATTTACATTAAACACCTAAAACCATTTCAATATGCTTATATATATATCCGCCATGACATAATTATGTACTAAAATTTATCAAACATTATCACATTATAGGTTCATAAATAATTCTTCAATACATTATAGCTTAAGGACTTACCTCGGTTGTCGATAAAGTCATGCGATCGGCTATTCGAGAACCTTCGTCTTTCCCCGATCTAAGTCCGTTTTCTTTGCTCTTGATCTAAAACACATTAAAATTTAGCACATTCAAGTACATTTCATCTCAATTTAGTCCCTAAGCACATAAATAGGCAAATTACCATTTTACCCTAGGGTTTCACCTTTTACAATTTTGTCCAAATTTCATAAAATGCAAAATACACAAAATTTCCTACAACACTCAAGGGCGAATGTCTATAGAGATTATACAAGTCTATATTTTTAATTTATTTCATGTTTTAGTCCTTTAAGAATTTATTCTTCTCAAATTAGGCCCTAACATTTGATTTCACCAAAACTTCTAATTCAAAAATTGATGATCTAACACATACAATTCATAATCTACTATCAAACATTACATGCCATAAATGTACCACCATAGCGAATCTTGATGTGCCAAAATCTCAAAAATTGATACATGGGTTTTCTAGTATTCAAAGTAACAATTTCAAAATGTAGAAACTATAAAATACTAAGCAAATTTCATACCCTAATTGAAGCCTCCAAGTTGCGAAATTAAGCTCCAACAATGGAGTTTTCATCCTCCACATTCGCCAAGAGAAGAAGAACAAGGTATGTTCTCTTTCTTCCCACTTTCTTTCATTATTTTATGCTTTAAAATTAAAGGAAATTTTATTTATTCATTACCTAATATAAAACATATAATTATAAAACAAATTTTTGTTTTATTCCTCATATATCTTGTCCACTAACTAAAGGAATGGACTAATTGTCCTTTTAGGACATCCACTTTAAAAGCCACAATCAAAAAGGTACATTTCACTTTAGCATGCCACTTTTACTCTTTATGCGATTAAGTCCTTTTTATCAAATTGAGCACTTAAACAATAAAATTTTTCTACGAAACTTTCACACCTTTTAATTCACACATCATAAACACAAAAATAAAATATTAAAATGTTTCTCGGACTCGGATTCGTGGTCTCGAAACCACCGTTCCGACTAGGGTCTAATTCGGTATGTTACAGTAAAGATTCCCCTATGGAAATGGGAGCGGATATCAATGGATTTTGTTAGTGGTTACCTTTAACACCTACTAAGAAAAATTTCGTTTGGGTAGTAGTTGATCGTTTGACGAAGACTACCCGTTTTCTTCCAGTTCGTATGGATTACTCGCTGCAGAGGTTGGCTAAGCTGTATGTATCTGAGATCGTGAGGTTGCATGGGGTACTAGTGTCTATCATATCAGACAAGGATCCCAGGTTTACATCACGGTTTTGGAAAGCTTTACATGAGGCTTTGGGAACAAAGTTAAACTTTAGTACGGCTTTTCATCCTCAGTCAGATGGTCAGTCAGAAAGAGTAATTCAGATTTTGGAATACATGTTACGTGGTTGTATAATCGACTTTAGAGGTAGTTGGGAGGATTTCCTACCTTGGCAGAGTTCGCGTATAATAATAGTTACCAATCCAGTATCCAAATGGCACCTTATGAAGCTTTCTACGGTCGTAGGTGTCGTACCCCTACTTGTTGGACTGAATTGGGGGAACGACAGTTGTTGGGCCCTGAGTTGATATCTGAGACGGAAGAAAAGGTAAAGGTGATTCGAGCGCGGTTAAAGGAAGCTTCGGATTGACAAAAATCGTATGCAGATCTGAAGCGCAAGGATATTGAGTTTACAGTGGGAGATCAAGTCTTTCTGAAAGTCTCACCTTGGAAGAAGATTTTCAGATTTGGAAGGAAGGGCAAGTTGAGCCCTAAGTTCATTGGACCATATCGTGTGATGAAGCGTGTTGGTCCAGTAGCCTATTAGCTTGAATTACCGTCGGAGTTGAGTCAGATTTATAATGTTTTCCATGTTTCTATGCTACGGCGCTATAGATCAGATCCATCTCACATAGTACCGGTAGAAGAAGTGGAGTTGAGATCAGACTTATCTTTTGAGGAGGAACCAGTGGAAATCTGAGACCGAGATGTTAAGGTGCTAAGAAAGAAGACCGTGCCGTTGGTCAAGGTTTTCTGGCGTAATCACGGAGCGGAGGAAGCTACGTGGGAACTTGAGGATGCAATTCAGCAACAATATCCTCACCTCTTTTAATCAAGTAAAATTTCGAGGATGAAATTTTGTTTAAAGGGGTAGACTTGTAACATCCTAAAAATGCAAGTATCGATATGTTGCATGTTTTTGGTGTTTAGCTTGTGAATGATTTTATTTGTGTGTTTAATATAGTCTTGAAAAGGCTCGGGTTTATTCGGAGTTAGAATAAATTTTAGTAAAGAGTACTTTACTGTATAGGAATCAGGTGACTTTGAAGTTTAAGTTAATTAAAGTGATAAAGGATAGCATGAGTTGAGCTATTGGTGAAGGAGATATGGGCTACATGTATGGTCCTGAGGGGAGAGGTTCGAATCTCCTAGCATAGAAATTGTGAGCACTTATTTTTGCTCTTTCCTAGCAAGTGCCGGCCAAGCTTCATTCATGGATAAGATGGACTAAATTTTTTTATGGAAAGATGGCTAAAGGTTATGGTAAACATGAATTAAGGGGTTGAATTTGCTTGATTTTAGGGATTGTTTTTTTTTTAAGCATATGGAAAGTGGAGGAATACAAGGCATGATACAAGAATGATGATTTGGAAACTTTTGCATGGCCATTTTGACCATGTATTTGGCCGGCATTGTGGACTAAAGGGTTGGCGAATGTGGTTGTAGCTTGGCTAGGATTAGGAGTTAGTTTTGGTCATTCTTAGCATATTTGTGCAAAATTTTCAATTCTCTTCAAAACTTTTCTCCTAGCGAAATTGAGCATTTGGTAAGCTTAGTTCTTTTGACCATTTCTTTTCATGTTATCATTTGGGCACATTTTGCCTAGCATCTCAATACACTCTTCTCCTTATGCCAAAATACTAAAGCTAAAGACCATTCTTCTTTTCCTTCCCTCCCATTGCTTAGAATGCATTTTGTTCCTAAACTCATCACTTTTCTCTTTCTCTTTTCTTCTCTTTGAAAACCGAATCATAAACACCTACTCCCCATTCTCTTTTCCTCTCCATTTTATTTATCATTCAAACATTTTCTCCATCCTTTTCTCCCCACGGCCGATTGGTACTAATACCATTTTCTTCAATTTTCCTTCAAAGCTGAATCTTCTCTTCATCTATACTGTTTTGTTGATTATTCCTTCAACCTTCATTTAAGCAATCGGTAAGAACTCTTTTCGAATCTTTTCTTTTCCCTTCTTTTCTTAGTCGAATATATATATATAAGTTGAGGAGGGTTTTATGACTGATAATAACGTTCTTTTTTCTTAGACAATCTTTCATTTTTACAGTGTTATAAAGAAGGCCGAACTTGGAGTATTCGTTATCATCGTGATTCATTAGAAATCGAGTCGAAGTGTTAAGGTAAGGGTTCTTATCAAGGAGCTATATACTACTCAACATAATATTATAGATGAACTATTAATCGATTTTGTTTTAGGGGACGTTATCGCTCGATTTTCATCTTATGGGACAAGGATATTTTGTGACAATCAAGATAGGGATGAAAAAGGTTGTGAATAGTGTTCGGAAGAGGGGTGGTTTCGCTATTCCCCTGAAATTTAAGCGAAGGGCTATTTCGGGAATCTGAGATTTTCCACCAGGTTGTTGACCCTTATCCGAGGAGAATCTATTATTTGAAGTCGTTCGTACTCTTGAGCCTTTGTTTGTTCGTGGATATTCAACAGGTAACGAACCAACAATCAGGGAGAAACCGCATATAGAAGTTGTTCGAAATTCCAAGGGTAAAGTCTAGATAATTATTTATAAGAATAGATTTATAAATAGTATTAGTGTTCTAAATCATCGTGATGCGTGTTTAGGTATCGACGATCGGGAAAGTCTAGTTCTCACTGTAACCAGGTGTGTAACGTCACACTTATCTCTCGGGTTAGATACTATACCGTAAGTATTGAGATAAAATCGTAAAGATGGCAAAATCGGAGAAATACGAAAAAATTAACACTTTTGTGTAAATGCATGAAAACGGTTAAAGTCGTGGAAATTATGAAAACACCCTCAATGGGTTAATTGATAAATAGTAAAATTTTATGCCTCATGTGATATATGCGCCAACAACTGCTAGATCGATATTTGGGCCAAAGACTGCTAGATCGATATATGGGCCAAAGTTTGCCAGATCGTTAAATGGGCTAAAATGTTATTTTGCCTTATGGGCCAAAATGAAAATTTGAGATATAGACCCACTTGTATTATGGGCCTTTTGTTAAATTTATCATGTGAATGTATTGTTATGTTTTATATATAAACATGATTGCATGGGTTGGAAAAAAATTGACGAAGAGAAGAAAGGCCTATTGCCAAAAATCTAGTTCGGGTGGCTTTGCCACAATCTAGTTTGGTGGTGCACCACAATATTATTTAAAATGGTTTTATGCCTGCGATTGGTGTGTTGGCGGGGTGGGTTGACTTGATCCCCACAGGTGTGTTGGTTGGTACGGGTGGTGTGTAGCGGATGGAAAATTTAGGTTTGGTTGGGAATTTCATTCTACATGCATTATTATTATATTGTTAAATCCGTAAATGGGCTCATGCCCAATATAATGTCTTGATGATTTGGCCCAGTGGATATGGTAAATGGGTTATACATTAAGTTCTGAGTAACTCATTCTACTTTATTATCCTTCTCAGGTAATGGCAATTGATGGAGGCTTGGGCCAGGGATGACTTCGTGGAGGCCATACTTTGAACAAGGGTTTTATAAACTATGAACTTCAATTAAGTATATTTATTTAATTACTATTTTGGGTATGATGTAATAAGGCCACTATTATTATTTTATGGATTTTTATGTGTGGATGGATTTAATTATGCTTTAGACACTTAATTTGGACTAATACTATTTTAATAATATTTCCTTAAATATTTTGTTTTTAAACATATGAGATTCTTTAAATATTCTTGTTTTCAGATTCTTTTGAACTCTTTAAAAATTACTTTAAAGTCTTTAACAATTAAATATTAAATAATAAGATTTCAAACTAGTACTACTTTATTCATCAATTTTAAATCAAATTCTTGGCTTTTACTAAACTTCATTTTCAAAAGGTTTTGTAGAACTATTTTACCTAAATCATTAGATAATTAAATGGATGTTCGTTCTGTGTGACAAATCAAATCTCGTCTTAACGCATAGACCTGGTTTGGGGTGTTACAAAAGAAGTGGTCAACATAATCCTTCAAAGATTGTTGAGAATATATGCTACCGATGTGGTATGAAGGGGCATTGGTCACATACCTGTCATACATCTGCGCATTTAGTGAAACTTTATCAAGCATACATTACAAAGAAGGGAAAGCATATGGAGACAAATTTTATATCCCAAAATGATGAAATGGAGGCAAAAGATGAAGATATTCACTATAATACTAAAACTGACCATGCCTACGAGGGTGATAAATTTAATGACCTTAATAATATAACTCACCTAGATGTGGCAGATTTCTTTGAAAATCATTAGAAAAATTGATGTTATTTTGACATTTTTATGTTGTTTTAAGTATGTTGTATTTTCTTGCATAAAGAATAACTTATATATTTAATAAATATTTTCAATGTTTCTCATATTATATTTTGTTTATTTTTATGAAGAATATGAATATTCAACAAAATTTCAATGGACCCAAAATCAATGGAGACATGTGTCTTGCAGATAGTGCTACAACACATACGATACTCAAAGATAAAAAATATTTTTCTCATTTGACAATGAGTAATGCCCATGTTAATACAATATCGGGTAGTTGAAAACTTATTGAAGGCTCAGGAAGAGCTATTATATTATTACCTAAAGGTACAAAATTTGTCATTGATGATGCTTTATATTCCACTAAGTCTTAAAGAAATTTATTGAGTTTTAAAGATATTCGTCTTAATGGATATCATATTGAGGCTATGAATGAGAAAAATATTGAATATCTATATATAACAAATGGTGAATGTCGAAAGAAATATGTTTTGGAAAGGCTACCTGCTTTTTCATCAGGTTTATATTATACTTATGTTAGTGCAATTGAGTCACATGTTACTACAATTAGAAGTTTGTAGAACCACATACTTTTACTATTTGGCATGACCGATTAGGCCATCCCAGATCTATTATGATGTAAAGAATCATCGAGAATTCAATTGGACACCCATTAAAGAACCAAAAGATTCATGAATTCAAGGATTTATCCTGTGTTGCTTATTCTCAAGGAAAATTGATTATTAGACCATCACCATCTAAAGTTGGGATTGAATCTTCCCATTTTTGGAACATATTCAAGGTGATATATGTGAGTCCATTCAACTACCATGTGGACCTATAACACCCCAAACCCGGCCCATGCGGTATTACCAGATCTGACATGTCACATAAAGAAAACAATTTAAAGAACTCATGTTTCTTACTAAAGAGGCTATTGTTTAGGAAAAAAATTTTGATTTAGAAATACTCGATAAAAATACTAATACTCTTGAAAGATTAATTGAAGAATCTATAATTAAACTAGTGATCTTTTAAAACCGTGACTTTTAAAAATATTGTTGGTAATTTGAAAGAGAATTTACGAGTTAAAATATTTGTAAAAGTTTGTTATGAAATCCATTTGTTAATATATTTTAGAAAAAAAAAACCTTTATTTAAGTTTTTAGGAAAATTCCCATTTAAAACAATTCAAGCAAAATAATAATTACGTTAAACATAAAGCAAAAATAAAATATTCCAGAGGCCATATTACAACATAAAAACCCAAAATAGTAAAAGTAATAAAGTGAACAGAAATAGAAAACTAAAGTTCAAAAACACCATTTCTGAAGTATGGCCTCCACCGAGTCATCCATGGCCTAAGTCCACATCACTGAGCATTACCTGAAAGGATTAGGGAAAAGGAGTGAGTTACAAGAACTCAGTGTTTAATCCCCTTACCGTTATCCACTGGGCCTGAATCCATATAGCAACATCTTGGGCCTAAGCCCATTTACAAGTAATAAATAAATGATATGAATGCAACCCATCCCATCCATTAATCTCTCCCCGACCACCAATCTCTCTATGGGGATCAAGTCAACCCACCCCGATCTCTCTAATTTGCAAATCAAGTCATCATTTATAATATTTGTGGCTGAGCCACCAGAATCATATACGGTAATATAATCGGCACAAAGCCTTAATCACTATGGCACAAAGCCATATTTAAATTGGCTCATAGCCATTATCAGAATTTGTGGCAATGCCATCGGGCTACACTTCTCTTCATTTAAGTTTCACATCCTATGCAATATGTAACAATACAATATACATAATAATATAAAATATCCACATGTATAACAACCATTAGACTAGTGATATACTACGGTGAATCGGTCCATTATTGAGCTTTAATTCGGCCCACTAAGGCATTCTATCAAATCGGCCCATAGGGGCATTTCAGTAATTCGGCCCATAGGGGCATTTCAGTAATTCGACCCATAAGGGCATTTTGGTAATTCGACCCATAGGAGCATTTCAGTAATTTGGCCCATAGGGGCATTTTTGTCATTTATACAAGTTAACACTGATTTTGTTAAATCTTTAGAAATAATGAGATTTAAGCAAATTCCTCGATTTATGCCATATTACGATTTTAGCCATATAAATAATAATGATCTATTTTTTTCAACATAATATTGAATCATGAATATACGAAATTTTGGTGTGAGATTACAAACCTGATTACGGTAAGTATTAAACTCTCTTGATTGTCGGCACCTATGACAACATAATACTCGATTAATCTAACGAACGAGATTTTTATTAATCTAAATCTAAACCAAGCGATCTATTGAAGCGCTTACCCTCACATCGTAAACGACCACGATTTGTCTATTCTCACAGGATGATGGTCCACAACCCAGTGGGAAATCTTGAACCCCCGAAATCGCTCTACGCTTGAACTTAGGAGTAGGAATCGCAAATCCACTCCTTTTGTGTTCTCCAATCGCTTTTCCTTTCAAATCGGTTCCACTTGCCTCCATTGGAAAAAGTCGTAATCAAAAATGATATTACGATGATATAAAACGATTTTCTAAGGAAAAAGGGTTCGGCTTACCACTATTTCTGAATGGTTAGCAAGTAAAGAATATCGAGTGATTTCGTCCCTACAAACATAATCGATTAGTCGAAACTTCGATCGATTGCATCATAGCTGAGTAGAAATCTAACGAAGAATCCAATAAAGAACCCCTTACCTTAATGATTATAAACCGATTCCCACCGATTGTACTTATGGCTACGGATGAGTCAAAGGTAATAGATTCGGCTTTCCTCACTATTACACTACAAAAAGATAACGATTAAGATATGAAGGAGTATGGGAAACACCATTTCGGTTTAGAAATAAAATGAAACAACCGAATGATAAGGAACACACATTCAGCTAGAGAGAAAAAAATGAAAAGATTAGAATAAAGTCATTTACCCGATTTAATCAAAAAAGAAATGTTCAACTTGCAAGATGGAGAAGAAAGATGGTCAAGATTTGGCTATGAAAATATGGACTAAAGAAGAAGGAAGAAAGGTTGAAGAATTTTTGTGAAAAAGAAATGAAAAGATGGAGAAAGAAAGCTTAATAGTTTCGGCTAAACAAGAGAGAAAAATAGACAATTGTGCTAGAGTAATTCGGCCATCAAAAGAAAATGAGTAGGATTGATTTGAGGGTTACGGCAAACAAATGAGAAAGATGAATAAATGGTCTAGGAGTTTCAGCCAAAGCAAAAGGAAAAAATGAATTTGGAAAAGAGACATAAAATGGTCAAAGAGAAAAATACCTCTCAAGCACCAAAACTAGCAAAATGATCCTAGCAAAAATTTGGCTCCCTACTCCCTTCCCAAAACCATGTGCCACTTTTGCCTAAAGGGTGAATGTTGACAAAACAATCTTTCCAAAACATCACCCACATAATAGGCCAACATGTTCCCTTCTCTTGCCTTTTCTTTTTGATTCTTTCCTTCATTTTCCTATGTTTCCCTCCATACCATATTTCTTTAGCCATCTTTCCAAAATTAAAAAGTCTTCCTGACCATAAATACATCCATTGTCGACACTTTGGAATGAAGCACAAAAATTTAATCAAAATTTGCACTAGGTGGGATTCAAACCCTTTCCCTTCATGCTCTCCACTTGATGCCGTACCACTCTACCATGTGCTCCACTTATGCTAGCAAATTACTCACTTATTTCCATAAGCATTGATGCCACTTGCCTTCTCTCCTTAAAGTGCTTAAACATAAAAAATTTTCTAAAGCCCAATTCAACCCCGAGCCTTCTTTGGACCTTAAAACATACACGATTAATAATTTAACTAGCCTAATGCAAGATATAATGCAACACATAAAATTTTAAATTTTTGGATGTTACAATTCTACCCCCTTAAAGAAATTTTGGCCTCAAAATTTACCTGATTAGAAGAGATGAGGATATTGTTGTTGGATCGTGTCCTCTGGCTCCCATGTAGCTTCATCTGTCCCATGATTATGCCATAAAACTTTAACTAACGGTATCGACTTCCTCCTCTGCACCTTAGCATCTCAATCTAAAATCTGTACTGGCTCCTCTTCAAAAGACAAGTCAGGTCTTAACTCAACTTCCTCCACTGGTACAACATGAGATGGATTCGAACGATAACGCCTTAACATAAAGACATGGAATAAACTATGTATCTAACTTAACTCTGGAGGTAACTCAAGCTAATAAGCTACTGGCCCAACATGCTTCAGTACACGGTATGGTCCGATGAACCTAGGGCTTAACTTGCCCTTCCGTCCAAATCTAAAGATCTTTTTCCAAGGTGAGACCTTCAAAAAGACCTGATCTCCCACAGGGAACTCTATATCCTTACGCTTTAAATCCGCGTATGATTTCTGCCAATCTGAAGCTTCTTTTAACCGTGCCCGAATTACTTTTACTTTTTCCTCCGTCTCCGAGATTAACTCAAGACCCAACAACTGTCGTTCCCCCAGCTTAGTCCAACAAGTAGGAGTACGACACCTACGACCATACAACGCCTCATAAGGTGCCATCTGGATACTGGATTGATAGCTATTGTTGTATGCAAACTCTGCCAATGGTAGAAAATCTTCCCAACTACCCCTGAAGTCGATCACACAGCCCCTTAACATATCTTCTAGAATCTGGATTACTCTCTCCAACTGACCATCTGTCTATGGATGAAATGCTGTGCTAAAATTTAACCTTGTACCCAGAGCTTCATGTAAAGCCTTCCAAAATTGTGATGTAAACCTAGGATCCCTGTCCGATATAATCGACACTGGTACCCTATGCAACCTCACGACTTCTGCTACATACAACTTGGCCAACTTCTGCAATTAATAATCCGTACGAACAGGTAGGAAATGAGTAGTCTTTGTCAACCGGTCTACTATTACCCATACATAATCTTTTTTACTAGGCGTTAAGGGTAACCCACTAACAAAGTCAATCATTATCCTTTCCCATTTCCATAGTGGGATTTTCACCGGTTGTAGCAACCCTGACGACAGTTGATGTTTTGCCTTCACCTGCTGACATGTTAAGCACTTACTCACGAAATTAGTAACCTTCCGTTTCAACCCTAGCCACCAATACTGGTCACGGAGGTCTCGGTACATTTTTTCCCCCAGGGTGCATAGCATATGGACTACTATGCGCCTCACGCAGAATCATTTACCTCAATTCCGAATCTATGGGCATACAGACTCTTCTGTGGAAACACAATATTCCATCACTATTCAATCCAAAATCCCCTATCTCACCACTTTCCACTTGCTAAAGTCGATAACCCAATGCTTCATCTATCCTCTGCTTTTCCTTAATCTGACTTACCCACACAGGCTTCACCTGAAGTTCGGCAACAGGCTACCATCTTTATAAAGGCTAAGATGAGCAAACATTGCTCTCAAATCTGATATCACCTTACGACTTAACGTATCAGCCACTACTTTAGCCTTTCCTGGATGATACTCGATTGAGAAGTCATAATCTTTCAATAGTTCTATCCATCTCCGTTGTCTTAAGTTCAACTCCTTCTGGGTAAGGAGATACTTCAGACTCTTATGATCCGTATAGAAAATCGACTTCTCTCCGTACATATAGTGTCTCCAAATCTTCAGAGCAAACACTACTGTAGTTAGCTCCAAATCATGCGTGAGATAGTTTATCTCATGTGGCCTTAATTAACGAGATGCATAAGCCACTACTTTTCCCCCTTGCATCAACACACATCCCAATCCCATGTGTGACGCATCACAATAAACATTAAACTCCTTACCAGCCTCAGGTTGAATCAATAATGGCGCTTCTGTCAGGATTTTCTTCAATTTTCCAAAGCTCTCTTGCTGCTTATCTGACCACACAAACAATACTTCCTTAAGCAATAGCTTAGTTAGGGGTGCAGCAATCAACGAAAACCCCTCAACGAATCGCCTGTAATATCTAGCCAAGCCTAGAAAACTCTAAATTTCTGCCACTAACTTTGGTGGTTTCCAATCCAAAACAGCCTCGACCTTTCGGGGATCAAGTCTAATTCCTTCAGCAGACGCAACATGCCCCAAAAAGGTCACTTTCTTTAGCCAAAATTCACACTCACTAAATTTGGCATACAGTTGCTTTTCCCTTAATATCTGCAATATAACCCGTAGATGTGAATCATGCTCCTCTTCTGTCTTTGAGTACACCAAGATGTCATCTATGAACACCATCACAAACCGATCTAGATAGGGTTGGAAGACTCAGTTCATCATGTCTATAAATGCAGCTGGTGCATTTGTCAACCCAAACAGCATCACTATGAACTCATAATATGCATAACGAGTTTGGAACGCAGTCTTATGAATATCCGCCTCCTTGACCTTATGTTGGTGATATCCCGATCTCAAATCTATCTTTGAGAAAATTGAAGCTCCTCGCAGCTAATCAAACAGATCATCGATCATCGGTAACGGATACTTGTTCTTGATTGTCAACTTATTCAACTGTCTATAATCGGTGCATATACGCATTGATTCGTCCTTTTTCTTAACAAACAAGATCACCGCTCCCCACGGTGGCACACTCGATCGAATAAATCCATGATCCAACAACTCCTAAATTTGAGATTTAAGCTCCGCTAGCTTCTTTGGCACCATTCTATAAGGAGAAATGGACAACGAAGCCGTCCCTGGCAACAACTCAATACCAAACTCCACTTCCCGATCTAGAGGCAATCCCAGAAGCTCCTTGAGAAAGATGTCTGAAAACTCTTTCACCGTTCTAACACTCTCAACTAACAACTCTTTGGCATCCAAAGCACTAATAAAGGCTAAGAACGCTCTACACCCCTTTCACACCAACTTTTTTGCCTTTAAAGCATATACCACATTAGACAAATAGTTTCTTCTTTCACCTATCATCATCACTTCCTTATCCTCCGAAGTTCTTAGTACCATCTGCTTCACAGCACAGTCCAAGTTTGCACGGTGCTTAACCAGCCAGCCCATACCCAAAATAAGATCAAACTCATCCGAATGGCAGTTCCATCAAATCTGCCAGAAACATTTCCCCTTGCACTTCTAAGGGCACATCTCTAAACAACTTATTTACTACCACCGACTATCATAAAGGGCTAAATACAATTGTTTCTCTAGCAGTAATCTCAGATCTAATATTTAGAGTTCCAGATATGGCACATGCAACATACGAATGGGTGGATCTAATATCTATCAAAGCGGTAACAGGTACATCAGATATGAAGAAGGTACTGGTTATGACGTTAGGTGCATTGTCATCCTCTCAACGTCTGACCGCGTAAACCAAACCTGGCTATCTCGCCTCCGTGTTACCCCTATTATCAATAGCTCTACCCGGTGCACCCTGACCTTGTCCTACGCCATTACCACATTGACTTGGCCTACGGCCTCTCGGCAGCTGCTGAGCGCCTCCAGCTGGCTGTGCTAATCTATTACGATCTCCCTGATTCTGAGTACGCTATCGAGGGCAATCCCTAAACCGATGGTCCTTGGATCCACATCTGAAACAACCACCAGTTCTCTTCCAGCATTCACCCGAGTGAAGTCTCCCACAATCCGCATAAGGCTGTAAGTGATTAGTAGCAGCTGGAGCACCCGCTCGAACTGGTCCTTCATTTCTGGGCCTTTTCTGAAAACCTCTAGCAAAACCTGAGTACCCAGAGTCTCTCTTGTTCCTGCCTCTATCCTTGTCTCAATTTTACCGCTCTGAGTGTTTGACCTCCTCATCTATCTTGGATTTTTCCACAAGTGTGGCAAAATTCCACTCTTTCTGTGGGGCTATCAATATCTGCAATTCATTGTGCAATCCATCTTCAAAACGCACACAGCGTTCATAATCAGTCGGCACTATTCCTCGGGCATACCGACTCAGACACAGAAATTCTGCCTCATATGCTGCCACAGATTTACCTCCTTGGACCAGATTCAAAAATTCCTTTCTTCGAGCATCAACATAACTAGTCCCGACATATTTCCCTTGGAATGAAGTCTTAAAGAATTCCCAGGTAATACGATCAGCTTGAGTGCCTTCCTGAATAGTGAGCCACCACTGATATGATTCGTCTCTCAGCAAAGGCACTACTCCTTTCAGTTTCTGCTCGGCGATGCAATCTAGGTCGTCCATGATCTGCTCCACAGCCTCAAGCCAGTACTCCGCTACATTAGGGGCTACACCCGATTAAAAACTTTAGCCCCATTCGATCGGAGTCATTCCAATATCGACCCACGAGCTGCCGACCCAGTTCTTGCCCCAGCAACCCTTTTCAGAACTCGTAACATTTCTTGGGATAGAGTGTCATCCTTTCTCGTACGATCATGTGACCCAGCTTCAGTCACTGGTGATGCAGGTGCGTCCATTTCCAACATATGTCCCGATGCATCAGATACAACTCTAGCACCTCGGTCTCTACCACGACCACATCTACCGCGTCCACGTCCTCTAGCGCTCATGTTTACTAATGTCGTTTTAATCTAATTACAAGTCTTATGAATCAGTACACTATTCAATGTTTATTAAACAATGTTTTATGAAGTAGAGGAAGTAAAGTTGTTTTCGCACAACGCATCCTATAGTCTCAATCTCTATAGTTTCAGCTCCTAAAGCTACAAGTTCTAGAGTGTTTCTATTTTATGGAATTTTCTTACCACAGTAATAACACAATAATCATAAAATGAGAACAAATACTTATTGACTTAGTGCTGGATACCCGTGGTGCCATACTTCCTTTAGAACATATATGTATAAATTAAAATTTTAAATGGCTTTGAAAACGTTTTTTTAACCCAAACTACAGCCGAGTTTTGAAACTGAGTCTGATACCATAAAATGTAACACCCCAAACCTGGCCCATGCGGTATGATCAGATCTGGCATGTCACATAAATAAAACAATTTAAAGAACTCATGTTTCTTACTAAAGAGGCTATTGTTTA
This sequence comes from Gossypium rotundifolium, assembly GCA_025506655.1. NCBI lineage: Eukaryota > Viridiplantae > Streptophyta > Magnoliopsida > Malvales > Malvaceae > Gossypium > Gossypium rotundifolium. The sequence goes on from CP106734.1 coordinate 70,811,217, forward strand.
GGAAAACAAATTTGATTTAGAAACACTCGATAAAAATACTAATAATCTTGAAAGACTAATAAAAGAATCGATAATTAAACTAGTGATCTTTTAAAATTGTGACTTTTGAAAATATTGTTGGTAATTTGAAAGAGAATTTTCGAGCTAAAATATTTGTAAAAGTTTGTTACGAAATCCATTTGTTAATCTATTTTATAAAAAACCTTTATTTAAGTTTTTAGGAAAATTCCCAATTAAAACAATTCAAGCAAAATAATAAGTATGTTAAACATAAAGCAAAAATAAAATATTTCAGAGGCCTTATTACAACATAAAAACCCAAAATAGTAAAAGTAAAAAAGTGAACGGAAATAGAAAACTAAAGTTCAAAAACACCATTTCTGAAGTATGGCCTCCACCGAGTCATCCATGGCCCAAGTCCACATCACTCAGCATTACCTAAAAGGATTAGGGAAAATGAGTGAGTTACAAGAACTCAGTGTATAATCCCCTTACCGTTATCCATTGGGCCTAAACCCGTATAGCAACATCTTGGGCCTAAGCCCATTTACAAGTAATAAATAAATTATATGAATGCAACCCATCCGATCCAGCCAATCTCTCCCCCAACCAGCCAATCTCTGTTGCAACGCCGGCACCCCCATGGCACAGCGAAATAAAATTAATCCCGGCGATCCAAACCATGAATCCATGTGTGACGAACGAATCGGGGTGAAATAAAGGATTCGAAATTACCAAAATTTCAATCTGAGTAGACAACGACACCTTGGCAACAAGAGTTCGATCTCTTGTCGAACCAAGCCAAACCTTTACGATCTGCGGCCTCTACGTAATCCACCGGTTTGACTATGAGCAATAAATCTCCAAAACTATTTTCGAGGTTTTATTTGCTTGGCTACCGCTAGAGTTTTCCAAGCAAAATTCTTAGGGTTTTTTCACTTATTACCTTTTATAATTGGTATTTCATTTATGAATTATAAAATTAAATAAATATAATAATGTTTTAACCAAAAATTATAATTACATTAACTATACCCAAAAAGTTATAAGTACATTAATTATAACATGGATTTCAATAAACTATATTTATTTAAATTTATATCTGAACCAAATTCATATATTAATTCTCATTATGTGTACAACATCCTTGTACATATAATATATTCAATATTTGATTGCCCAATTAAATTAATTCTTTAATTAATTTAATTCATGTGACAATCAAACACAATACCAACTATATTTCATTCCGTTCATTTCAACCATAGGGTGTGAACACAGAGGTTCTTGTAACGTTAGCGATAATACTAGAACGATTCTAATGTCACAAACAATGAGTGGCATCTAGCAATGCATCATTGCTACCTAAGTTACAAGAAGTCATGATTCGACATAACTTTTTGTGATTAACTTTTCATGCATTAATCCTTAAGTCCTTTATCTCTGGAATAGATACAAGTCATGGAATAGTCACGCTTGTATAGTCCATTCGATGTTTCTTGATATTTTGAGTAGACTATGATATACAAATTAGTATGACATCTCATGTCAATTTATTTGAGCATGGCCATGCATTTCTAGTCTCACTCAATCAAGTGGCCTAAGATATTACTCTTATTATGTGGGAGGGACTTATCCTATATTGATCAACAATATCCCTCTACATAGATTGTGGTATATCCAACATCAGCCTTTATAGAACAACCAGTTACAGTGTACATTTTACTGTATCAAATAATACGACTCACGATGTTGGGATAATGATTATCTCAAGTCTAAGGATCATATACATATTAATCACTATGAGTAATGTTGTGACAATTACATAATAATCCAAGAAACATACTTATAGCGGGTCAGTCCAATATGTTGTTCTCTAACACACATATTCATGCATTGATTTTGATACTCCAGATCAATGACAACTCTTTATCATCAATCAACTATATGTTAGTCTTAATGCATTATTGTTGTCCTACTCAACAATAATAATTGACTAAGGATATTTTAAGAATAATCATATTATTCTCAGGACATTATTATAAAACAGTTTATTTGTACACGTAAGGAAAAACTAAAATAATAATGACAACGCTTTATATTAATAAACATGGTAAATCAAGTATGTTATTACAACCATCTCATGATTGATCTTTGGGCATACTCTTACAATCTCCCACTAGCACTAAGACCAATCGTTCATATATCTAATACCAAGCGACTTAGTGTGACGATCATGCTTCTGCTGTGTCAGAGGCTTGGTTAGGGGATCAGAAATGTTATCATCTGTAGGTACTCTGCATATCTCAACATCTCCTCGATCGATAATCTCTCGAATAAGATGATAGCGCCTAAGTATATGTTTGGATCGCTGGTGAGATCTGGGTTCTTTAGCTTGTGCAATAGCTCCCTTGTTATCACATCGGAGTTCTATAGCATCTGATATGCTAGGCACAACCCCTAGTCCAAGAATGAACTTCTTGATCCAAACCTTCTTTTCTTTGCCTCACTTGGTTGCAATATACTTGGCCTCTGTTGTAGAATCGGCTACTGTACTTTGCTTTGAACTCTTCCAGCACACAGCACCACCATTAAGGCAAAACACAAATCCTGATTGCGATCGAGAATCGTCCTTATCAGTTTGGAAGTTGGCATTAGTGTAACCTTTTACACTTAACTCTTCCTCACCTCCATATATTAGGAACGTATCCTTAGTTCTTCTTAAGTACTTAAAGATATTCTTGACTGTGGTCCAGTGACCTTCACCGGGATCTTCTTGGTACCTGCTCGTCATACTTAAGGCATACGAGACATCTGGACGGGTACTTAACATGGCATACATGATAGATCCAATAGCAGAAGCATATGGAATTTTACTCATGCGTTCTCTGTCTTGTGGAGTTGAAGGAGACATTTCCTTCGAGAGTGAAATACCATGTCTTATAGGTAGGAATCCTCTTTTAGATTCTTACATACTGAACCTTTTAAGTACTTGATCTATGTATGTACTTTGGTTTAGACCTAGTAGTCGTCTTGATCTATCTCTATAGATCTTGAATCCTAAGATGTAAGTAGCTTCGCCCAAGTCCTTCATAGAAAAACAACTTCCTAACCAAGTCTTAATAGACTGCAAGGTAGGTATGTCATTTCCCATGATAAGTATGTCATCCACATACAGTACCAAGAATGTGATAGTGCTCCCACTAACTTTCTTGCAAACACATGGTTCATCTTCATTTTTGATAAAACCATACTCTTTGATTGCATCGTTAAAACGAAGATTCCAACTTCGAGAAGCTTGCTTTAATCCATAAATGGATCTTTGTAGCTTACAAATGTTTCTAGCATCCTTTGGATTGACAAAACCTTCAGGTTGGGTCATGTACACATCCTCTTCAAGTTTTCCGTTAAGAAAAGCTGTTTTGACGTCCATCTGCCAGATTTCATAATCATGAAATACAGCTATGGCGAGCAAGATCCTGATAGATTTAAACATAGCTACAAGAGAAAAGGTTTCATCATAGTCAACACCATGAATTTGGTGAAAACCTTTAGCGACTAATCGCCCCTTGTATGTTTGTACATTACCATCCATGTCGGTTTTCTTTTTGAAAACCCACTTGCACCCTATAGGTTTAACCCTTTCGGGTGGGTCAATCAAAGTCCATACTTGATTTTCATACATGGAATCCATCTCAGATCTCATGGCCTCAAGCCATTTCTCAAAGTCTGGGCTCGTCACCACTTCTTGATAAGTCCTAGGCTCATCTTGATCTATAAGAAGAACGTCCCCATGCGTTGTAATGAGAAATCCATATCTCTCAGGTGCATGGCATTCTCTTAAAGATCTTCGCGGTGGTTGTGTTTCTACAGCAGTTACTTGTTCCTCAATTTCTTGTGGAATTTGCTATTGTTCTATCTCTAGTTCAGTGGTATCTTGTGATTCTCAAATTTCTTCAAGTTCAATCTTTCTCCCACTTCCTTTTCTAGAAATAAATTCTCTCTCTAGGAAGACACCAGTCCGAGCAACAAACATTTTGTTCTCAGTGGGATTAAAGAAATAATAACCTTTGGTTTCTTTCGGATACCCCACAAAAATACACCTTTCAGATTTGGGTTCAAGCTTAGTAGACGTCTGACGTTTAACATAAGCTTCACAACCCTAAATTTTCATAAAAGACATACTGGGATGTTTCCCAGTCCACATCTCATATGGCATCTTTTGAACCGATAGTTGTCTCAAGTGCATGTCCCCAAAAAGAAGTCGATAAATTAGCATGACTCATTATGGATCAAACCATGTCTAATAGAGTTCGATTTCTTCTCTTAGAAAGTCCATTCCATTGAAGAGTAGTAGGAGGAGTAAGTTGTGAGACAATCCCACATTCCTTCAATAGATCATCAAACTCTAAGCTCAAATACTCTCCACCTCGATCAGATCGAAGTGACTTGATAGTTTTGACTAGTTGATTTTGTACTTCATTTTTGAATTCCTTGAACTTTTCAAGGGACTCAGACTTATGGCGCATGAGATAAACATACCCATATCTACTGAAATCATCAGTGAAAGTAATGAAGTATTGAAATCCACCTCTGGCCTGTGTATTTATTGGTCCACATACATCAGAATTTATTAGCCCAATAAATCTCTAGCTCGTTCACTTTTACCAGTAAAAGGAGATTTAGTCATTTTTCTAATAAGCAAGATTCACATACTTCAAATTGTTCAAAAACAAATGAATCTAAAAACCATCTTTATGGAGTATGGATATGCATCTCTCACTTATGTGGCCCAAACGACAATGCCAAAGATAAGTTTGATTTGAGTCATTTATTTTAGATCTTTTAGTATTTATGTTGTAAATAGGATTCATTTGATCTAAAATATAAATGCCATTAATCAATTGTGCCGAACCATAGAAAACATTATTGAGATAAAAGGAACAACAATTATTCTTAATAATTATCTCAAAACTAATTTTGTCTAAACAAGAAACTGAAATAATGTTTTTAGTCAAGCTGGGCACAAAATAACAATCCTCTAAAAATAAATCAAGTCCACTAGGCAAAGATAAAGTATATGTTCCCACATTAATGCAATAACCTTTGCTCCATTTCCAACTCGCAGTCCACATCTCCTCAGCCAAGGTCCTACTCCTTTGTAGTCCCCAGATAGAAGTACAAATATGAGAACCACAACCAAGATCTAATACCCAAGTAGTAGTTGATAAATTAATATCAATAACATAAATACACAAGCGGACGTTCCGCTTGTTTTGGCCTTCTTGACTTCCTCAAGATAGATAGGGCGATTCCGCTTCCAATGTCCATCACACCATAATGAAAGCGGTTTCCTTCCTTAGACACTCCACCTATAGGTTTCATTGCAGCCTTTCCTTTGCCGGGCTTGGGCTTACCTTTGCCCTTGGACTTTGTCGAACTTTGGCCTTTCCTTGCCCTTGTTGTTACTGACCCATCGGTATGGGCTTGGGTCCAACCTTTTCATGTTACCTTGAAGTTCGTAACATCTTGAGCAACTGTGGCAGAGTCTTGTCAATTTCATTCATATTGAAATTAAGGACAAACTGGCTGTAGCTATCCAGCAACGATTGCAAAATAACATCAGTGGCCAACTCTTGGCCCAATGGAAAACCAAGCTTAGACAGACTTTCAATATAGCCAATCATCTTAAGGACATGAGGTCCTATTGGGCTTCCTTCAGCCAACTTACATTGGAATAGGGCTTTAGAGATATCAAACCTCTCTTGCCGTGCTTGCCCCTAATAAAGTTCTTTCAGGTGCTCGATCATATCATAAGCAACCATGTCCTCATGTTGCTTCTGAAGCTCAGGATTCATAGTGGCAAGCATAAGACATCCAACATCTACCATGTCATCGAGATACTTCTTGTAAGCATCCCTATCAGTTCTCGAGGCATTAATAAGTGATTCATTAGGAAGTGGTTGTTCAATGACATACAATTTCTGTTCTTGTTTGAGGACAATCCTCAAGTTACGGAACCAGTCAAGAAAATTCAAACCATTCAATTTGTCCTTCTCAAGGACAGATCACAATGAGAGTGTGCCAGTATTTGCGACCATAATATATCTACAACAATTAAATATGCGTGTGAGTAAATTTACCCGTTTATATCAATCATTAAAAGACTTTATTACATGATGATCCCACTATTTTATTTCAAAATTAATAACCCTCATATATTAATTTCAAAAAAACTTTCTCCAAAGTATTTCTAGTGGGTTAAGGATCCATATTTCACCTCCTCTTAAGTCAGCTTTGGCTTTACTCTCAAGACTATGGTTATTTAGGTAAGCAACCTTTGCTAATTACATCATATGTAACTCCTAATATTTGGTGAACAACTCTTGTTCTAATCATCTTATGATTTATCCAATTTAATTGCCTCTAGGTTTCTAATCCTATTAGAGTAACCTAGTTAAGTCATTAACCAATTTTAACCAGCGAATATCACTTGTTTATTCTTCGCGTTTAACCAAGATAAATACTAGTACTTCGCTTTGGCATAACCTACATAGTATTGATCGAGGCCTTAACGAGGGTAAAATTGGAAGGCCATGTTGATTTAATATTTTAATAGAGGGATTTTATTAAGGATGTTCCATCTCACCAATTATGGTCTACTTTAGTCCATTTAGTCTTTTAATTGATCTCATCAATTAATTGGGTTTATTATTAAATTTTAATATATAAAATTGGCATGCTTTAGACATCCATAGCATCTCATACATGAATAAATAAAGCAATAAATAAATGCAATAGTTATAGCCCATAAACTAAGGTGATTCAACCCAAACCAATGGGAGAACCAAAAGGAAACCTAAAGGTGTAAGCAGTTTCACAAACTATCAATCCACAATAGTTGTCCTAACTTCTTTCTCATCTAGCCCACAGCAACTCTTGCAAATTACAATATATAGAAACTCGTTTCACATACAAGGGAGTAAGATGAGAAGAGAAATACAGGAGAATAGTAGTAAGGCACGACACGCAGGCCGTATTTATATATATAAAATTACAACCTTTTATCAAATGGGTCATCGGGCTATAACTATGCATTTCAAACACCGTGCATGTCAAAAATAGCATACGTAATTCAATGATTTTGCTAAGGTGAATTATAAAATATCCTTTTCAACCTTTTTTGTGGCCCATTAAGTTTATAAATTTCTTTTATTAACAAAACATACTGTAATAAGAAGATCGAGTCGTAGGAGGAAGCCGTAAGGCCGGCAATGGGAGTCAGCCCTCGATCCCCATCCCAAAAATATGAGAGGGGACGTCATCGTATGGACTAGGGTACAAACTGCATACCCTAGTCAAATGAAACCTCACGATTTGATAACTTTTATCAACAGAATCGTGTTTTCAGGATTTTAATCCTTGAGGTTTCATATCGAAACAACCCTTGTTCCACTAGCCAGTTAACCCTTACTGGAAACTGTAAATACCATCGTCGCAATATTACAGATTTGTTAATAGTTAACAGTAATAACATAAAATCGAATAGGCCACAACACCATGATTAACATTTAATCAATTATCGAAAGGAACGGTTATCAAGTTATGCTTAAATGATTTAAATAACCGAAAATATAGTAAAATTAAAGCATGCATCTCATACAATTGCATCACCCACGTATTTAAACCCGAGTCCGTATCACACAAGTGGCTCTGGTACCACTGTTGGAATGCCGGCACCCCCATGGCACAGTGAAATAAAATTAATCTCGATGATCCAAACCATGAATCCATGTGTGAGGAATGAATCGGTGTGAAACAAAGGTTTCGAAATTACCGAAATTTCAATCTGAGTAGACAGCGACGCCTTGGCAACAAGAGTTCTGATCTACTGTCGAACCAAGCCGCAACCTTTACGATGTCAGCCTCTACGTAATCCACCCGGTTTGACTATGATCGCAGAAATCTCCAAAAACTGTTTTCAGAGGTTTTATTTGCTTGACGGCTGCTAGACGTTTCCAAGCAAATTCTTAGGTTTTTCTTCACTTATTACCTTTTATAATCGGTATTTCATTTATGAATTATAAAATTAAATAAATATAATAATATTTTAATCAAAATTATAATTACATTAATTATACCCAAAAGTTATAATTACATTAATTACAATATGGATTTGATAAACTATATTTATTTAAATTTATATCTGAACCAAATTCATATATTAATTCTCATTATGTGTACAACATCCTTGTACATATAATATATTCAATATTTGATTGCCCAATTAAATTAATTCTTGAATCAATTTAATTCATGTGACAATCAAACACAATACCAACTATGTTTCATTCCGTTCATTTCAACCATAGAGTGTGACCACAGAGGTTCTTGTAACGTTAGCGATAATACTAGAACGATTCTAATGTCACAAACAATGAGTGGCATCTAGCAATGCATCATTCTTTGCCTAAGTTACAAGAAGTCATGATTCGACATAACTTTTGTGATTAACTTTTCATGCATTAATCCTTAAGTCCTTTATCTCGGAATAGATACAAGTCATGGAATAGTCACACTTGTATAGTCCATTCCATGTTTCTTGATATCTTGAGTAGACTATGATATACAAATTAGTATGACATCTCATGTCAATTTATTTGAGCATGGCCATGCATTTCTAGTCTCACTCAATCAAGTGGCCTAAGATATTACTCTCATTATGTGGAAGGGACTTATCCTATATTGATCAACAATATCCCTCTACATAGATTGTGGTATATCCAACATCGCCTTTATAGAACAACCGATTCTGATTATACGTTTGATCGTATCAAAATATACGACTCACGATGTTGGGATAGTGATGATCTCAAGTCTAAGGATCATATACATATTAATCACTATGAGTAATGTTGTGACAATTACATAATAATCCAAGAAACATACTCATAGCGGGTCAGTCCAATATGTTGTTCTCTAACACACATATTCATGCATTGATTTTGACACTGCATATCAATGACAACTCTTTATCATCAATCAACTACATGTTAGTTAATGCATTATTGTTGTCCTAGTCAACAATAATACTTGACTAAGGATATTTTAAAAATAATCATATTATTCTCAAGACATTATTATAAAACAGTTTATTTGTACACACAGAAGGAAAACCTGAAATAATAATGACAACGCTTTATATTAATAAACATGGTAAATCAAGTATGTTATTACAACCATCTCATGATTGATCTTTGGGCATACTCTTACAATCTCTCTTGTGGAGATCAAGTCAACCCACCCTTGATCTCTCAATTTGTAGTCAAGTCATCATTTATAATATTTGTGGTGAGCCACGTAATCATATCTGATAATATAATCAACACACAGCTAATCACGATGGCACAAAGCCATATTTAAATTGGCACATAACCATTATCAGAATTTGTGGCAATGCCACCGGGCTACACTTATCTTCATTTAAGTTTCCCATCCCATGCAATATGTAATAACATAAAATATCGGCATGTATAACAACCATTAGACTAGTGATATACTACAGTGAATCGGTCCATTATTGAGCTTTGTAATTTGGCCCACTAAGGCATTCTATCAAATCGGCCCATAAGGGCATTTCGCTAAATCAACCCATAGGGGCATTTCAGTAATTCGGCCCATAAGGGCATTTCGATAATTCGGCGCATAGGGGCATTTTCGTAATTTAAACAAATTAACACTGATTTTGTTAAATCTTTAGAAATAATGAGATTTAGCCAAATTCCTCGATTTATGCCATATTATGATTTTAGCCATATAAATAATAATGATCCATTTTTTTTCAACATAATATCGAATCATGAATCTACGAAATTTTGGTGTGAGATTACACACCTGATTACGGTAAGTATTAAACTCTCTTGATCGTCGGCACCTATGACAACATAATACTCGATTAATCTAATTAACGAGATTTTTATTAATCTAAATCTAAACAAAGTGATCTATTGAAACACTTACCCTCGATATCGTGAACGACCACGATTTGTCTATTCTCACCGGATGATGGTCCACAACCCGGTGGGAAATCTCGAACCCCTGAAACCGCTCTATGCTTGAACTTAGGAGTAGGAATCGCAAATCCACTCCTTTTGTGTTCTCCAATCGCTTTTCCTTTCAAATCGATTCCACTTGCCTCCATTGGAAAAAGTCATAATCAAAAATTTATATTACGATGATATAAAATGATTGTCTAAGGAAAAAGGGTTCGACTTACCACTATTTTCGAAGGGTTAGCAAGTAGAGAATATCGAGTGATTTTGTCCCTACAAACATAATCGATTAGTCAAAACTTCAATCCAATTGCATCATAGCCGAGTAGAAATATAACGAAGAATCCAAGAAGGAACCCCTTACCTTAATGATTATAAAACCGATTCCCACCGATTGTACTTATGGCTACGGATGAGTCAAAGGTAATAGATTCGGCTTTCCCCACTATTACACTACAAAAAGATAGCGATTAAGATATGAAGGAGTATGGGAAATACCATTTCGGTTTAGAAAAAAACTGAAACAACCAAATGATGAAGAACACACATTCGGCTAGAGAGAAAAAAATGAAAAGATTAGAATAAAGTCATTTACCTGATTTAATCAAAGAAGAAATGTTCAAATTGCAGATGGAGAAGAGGATAGTCAAGATTCGGCTATGAAAATATGGACTAAAGAAGAAGGAAGAAAGGTTAAAGAATTTTTGTGAAAAAAGAAATGAAAATAAGGAGAAAGAAAGCTTAATAGTTTCGGCTAAACAAGAGAGAAAAATGGACAATTGTGCTAGAGTGATTCGTCCATCAAATGAAAATGAGTAAGATTGATTTAAGGGTTACGACAAACAAAAGAGAAAGATGAATAAATGGCCTAGGAGTTTCAGCCAAAGCAAGGGAGAAAAATGAGCAAATGGACTAGGAGTTTCGACCAAAGCAAAAGAAAAAAATGAATTTGGAAAAGAGACACAAAATGGTCAAAGAGAAGAATACCTCTCAAGCACCAAAACTAGCAAAATGATCCTAGAAAATATTCGGCTCCCTACTCCCCTCCCAAAACAGTGTGCCACTTTTTCCTAAAGGGTGAATGTTGACCAAAATAATCTTTCCAAAACATCATACACATAATAGGCCAACACGTTCCTTTCTTTTGCCTTTTCTTTTGGATTCTTTCCTTCATTTTTACATGTTTCCCTCCATACCATATTTCTTTAGCCATCTTTCCAAAATTAAAAAGTCTTCCTTACCATAAATACATCCATGGCCGACACTTTGGGAGGAAGCACAAAAATTTAATCAAAATTTGCACTAGGTGGGATTCGAACCCTTTCCCTTCATGCTCTCCACTTGACGCCACACCACTCCACCATGTTCTCCACTTATGCTAGCAAATTACTCACTTATTTCCATAAGCATTGATGCCACTTACCTTCTCTCCTTAAAGTGCTTAAACTTAAAAATTTTTCTAAAGCCCAATTCAACCCCGAGCCTTCTTTGGACCTTAAAACATACACGATTAATAATTTAACTAGCCTAATGCAAGATATAATGCAACACATAAAATTCTAAATTTTAGGATGCTACAGGACCATTCAGATATTTTATGGTATTAATAGATACATCTAGTAGGTGGTCACATGTGCATTTATTATCGACTCGCAACTAGGCATTCGCAAGACTACTTGCTCAAATATTTCAATTAAGAGCACAATTTCCAGATTATGTAATCAAAACTATTCTTCTTGATAATGCTAGTTAGTTTACATCCCAAGCTTTTAATGATTATTGTATGTCAACTGGGATAAAAGTTGAACATTGTAACACCCCAAACCCGCCTTGAAGTTTGACCTGAACTTGGCGTGTCACATTAAAGTATTTTTCGAAAACCATGTTTTCATTGAAATCCTTCTTGTTTAAATCTCTTTACCATTTAAAAACCTCAGATTTCGTTGCTTACTAACAAAACAAAATTTGCTCAAAGTCATTCCCTTGCCAAAATATTATTATTTTTAAAACCTTGTTTGTTACAGAAGTCTGACTTAGACAGTTACAGAAACGGGATATTTTGAAAACAGTAGTTATTGTTTTAAAACCCATGTTTAATAGTTTAGTAGTTGTAATTAAAAGAAGTACCAAATAAAAGTTAAAAGAAAATCCCAATGGCCTTATTACAAAAATTTATTAACCCAATAATTTAAATAAAGTAAAAATAGAGTCACTAAGTTCAGCTTTAAAGCATGTCCGTCGTGTGGCCACCTCCGAGTCCCTCGCAGCTCCAAATCCTCCAAGTCTGGAGATTACTTGCACAGTTAAGGACAAAGGGTGAGTTACGAGAACTCAGTGTGTAATCCCCTATTATGGTCACAGACTAGGCCTGAGCCCATACGGTATTAGTCTGGGCCTAAGCCCTATTCATTAACAATCTGGGCCTAATCCCTCTTCGGTAACAATTTGGGCCTAAGCCCCAAAATCATATCAATGCAATGGACATGTAACCCAACCCATACCAACCAAACTCTCCATGTGGGGAACATGTCGACCCATTCAGCCAAACTCTCCAATGGTGCAGCCTAGCTACCAATATCGGTATATGTGGCTGAGCCACTAGAATCAGAATACGTGGGGATACCACTATAACGGTACTTCCTCTAAATCAAAAAAACCCAACCCAGTGCAGTATGTCATGTATGTCATGCTCTATCATTACATGTGTATGTAAAATAGCCATACTCAGTAATAGACATTTAAACATAATTTAAAGGCATACAAGTCATACAACCACCATCAAGTCAGTTAAAACACAGTCATACAATCCCAGTCAAATCAGTCCAACTGATAATCTAAGTCAGTCATCTACTCGCAAGGTAATACCGCCATTTTACCCTATAAGGGTATTTTCGTAAATCCAATCCTTTAGGGGTATTTCGGTAATCTTACCCTTCAGGGGTATTTCGATAACTTTACCAATAGAGGGTATTTTGGCAACTTTACCCATAGAGGGTATTTCGGTAACTTTACCCATAAAGGGTATTTTGGTAATTTACCCCTCAAATAGCCTTTCCAGAGGCCCACTGTCGCCTCGAGCGACACAGGTTCCATTTTTGGTCCAAATGGTACAATTGGGCCTACAGTCCAATATTGTCCCAAACGGGCGCACACGCTCATGTGGCCCATTTAGCTCATTTTCGGTCTCAGTTCTACGGATTTCGTAGCCGCATCAATCATTAAGTACTTACCATAGATTTCGCTCATGTGGGCCCGTTAACCCATTGGGCCCACCTAGCCCACTCCGGCTCAACAAGGCCCATTACAACCCCAGTCCCATGAAAGAGAGTTCGTGACACTCCAAACAATCTATCGCCAACACTAGTGGCTCGACTTATCACTACGAGCACTCACACGCTCGAGTGATCTCAAATACCGATATTTTGGCTTTTTGGTATTTTAGCTTTTAGCTGATTCACAGATCATAGCATTAACAGAACAACCAGGAGTGTGAGATTACACACCTTATCACGTAGAGTACTAAATAATCATAAGCGCCTTCACCTATACAAAACATAACACCCATTTAACTCAATTAGCAAAAGAATTGGGAGATCTTTATTCCAAACACCTAACCATGAGATTTACTATCACTTACCTTCACTAGAACGATCAATTGTGATTTGCCTAATTAAACCAAATTTTGAAGCCGACGCCCTTCTGCATCATGCGAAAAGTCCCAAACCGCTGACACCCTACGCCGCTTAAAGTTGGGAGTGGAGGTTATGTGCATAGTCTCGGCTGGCACCTTTGCTGCCCCCAGGGCTAGAATCCCATTTGCTCATCAAGAACACGATCTTATAGAACCGGAGTCAACACGAATGCTTAAATCACAACCATAAAGTAACCAATCACCCTAACAGGAAGAAACAAGATAACGATGCGATTGGGCCTAGGGCCCATTCTCGACCCAAATGAGCCCACACGCTCATGTGGCCCATTTAGCCCAAATCTAGCCACAAATATAAGATTCACATAGACCAGTCCAATATTTACTACACAATCATACAACTTATCCGATTGGGCCCATGTGTCTATTGGCCCCACATGGCCCAAACAGCCTAAACCCACAAGAACACTCATGATGGCCTCAACTATCGCTTCGAAACTCCTACAGTACGCTCGTACACTCGTGTGGCTACCATTTTCGTGTGACCGGCATTTTAACATTTGTCGCTCTACAGCTAGAGTAGTGCAAAATACACACATGATAGGAATCTGGAGTTAATCCGCGCTCCGAACACTCCTATGCCCAAACGCCAACCAAGGTATGCTTACTCTCCTAATAGATTGCTCTATTTAAAGCCAGCTTCTCACCTTCCCTCATGCTAGCTTCCCGATGTTGGATCCCTCCTTCAGCAGAGTTTAATTCCATCACAACCACCTGTCCCCCCAACTTAGCAAAGTAAATATCCCTTTTTACTTGCAATGGGATTCGAACCCTTGCCCTCTCCTATGCTCCAGACGCTACATGCCACCACAACACAAGCTTTTTTTGTGTTATAAAACAAGCACAACTAAATATAAGCCTATGGGCCAAAGTCTAAGTTCATTAAAAAAAAGATCAAAATGAATTGCAAGCGCCAAGACTTGAACCTTGGACCTCTTGCTTCCTCTATGGCGTCACTTCCCTGTCTCCCATGTGGCGTCATTTGCCACTAGACCACAACTCCTTTTGTGTCTTATTTTATCCCAATTTATTCTTAAAGCCTACTTACTTACTCCTAGGGTTTTATTCACCTAAAACCAAAATTTTTCCTAAAGCCCAGGTTTGATCCCGGGACTTCATGGAAGCCCCTTAACCTTCCAAAATCACTCACCTAATAGATCCAACTTACATTAGTGTCGTTCTCTTGTTCTCAAAAATTTTAAACGCTCCTATGCCCAAGGCCCAATAGGCCCAATTCTACAAGGCCCAAATTTGGGGCGTTATAAATGTACCCCATTAAAGAAATCTCGTTCTCAAAATTTCCAACTATAGTTATAGTCGCACATCCTAACCTAGCACACTACGCTCTCGCTGCGCACTCTGATTCTAATATCCCTATCATATTTTAACTAGAATTGAGAACTCCCTACACATGCTTAAAACACCTAACCATTAAAGCAGATAGATATCTCATACGCAACCAATTTCTATATCCAAACAAGACATCCAAACTAAACACACACAGAATAAGTACCAATAAAAAAAATATAGTGCAATACCTAAAAAAATCACCATATTTCTAACTCACTGTATTTAAATTTCTAAATAGACAAAAGTATTCAGAAAACTTATGGATTCGGCGCCGGAGACTCGGTGTACCACACTTTCAAAAAAAGGTCAATACAACATTTCAGAACTTCAAATCTTTTCAAAGTTTTTTTGACACAACACTTTTCAAAATTCAATTTTGAAAACCCATTCCACAGCCGAGTTTTGCAACCTGGGCTTTGATATCATTAAATGGAACACCCCAAACACGGCCTAGAAGTTAGACCCAAATCTGGCGCGTCACATTGAAGTATTTTTCGAAAACCATATTTTTATTGAAACCTTTCTTGTTTAAATCTCTTTACCATTTAAAAACCTCAGATTTTGTTACTTACTAACAAAACAAATTTTGCTCAAAGTCATTCCCTTGCCAAAATATTATTATTTTTTAAAACATTATTTGTTACGGAAGTCTTACTTAAACAGTTGCAGAAATGGTTCAAAACAGTAGTTATTGTTTTAAAACTCGTGTTTAATAGACTAGCAGTTGTAATTAAAAGAAGTACCAAATAAAATTTAAAAGAAAATCCCAATGGCCTTATTACAAAAATTTATTAACCCAATAATTTAAATAAAGTAAAAACATAGTCACTAAGTTCAGCTTTAAAGCATGTCGGTCGTGTGGCCACCTTCGAGTCCCTCGCAGCTCCAAATCCTCCAAGTCTGGGGATTACCTGCACAGTTAAGGACAAAGGGTAAGTTACAAGAACTCAGTGTGTAATCCCCTATTACGGTCATAGACTGGGCCTGAGCCCATACGATATTAGTATAGGCCTAAGCCCTATTTGGTAACAATCTGGGCCTAAGCCCTCTTCGGTAACAATTTGGGCCTAAGCCCCAAAATCATATCAATGCAATGGACATGTAACCCAACCCATACCAACCAAATTCTCCACCCGTACTAACCAAACTCTCCATGTAGGGACCATGTCGACCCACCCAGCTAAACTCTCCAATGGTGCAGCCTAGCTGCTAACAAGGGTATATATGGTTGAGCCACTATAATTAGAATACGTGGCAATGCCACTATAATGGTACTTCCTCAAAATCAGAAAAACCCAACCCAGTGCAGTATGTCATGTATGTCATGCTCAATCATTACACGTGTATGCAAAATGGCCATGCTCAGTAATAGACATTTAAACATAATTTAAAGGCATACCAGTCATACAACCACCACCAAGTCAGTTAAAACACAGTCATACAATCCCAGTCAAATCAGTCCAACTCATAATCTAAGTCAGTTATCTACCCGCAAGGCAATATTTTACACTATAAGGGTATTTCGGTAAATCCCATCCTTCAAGGGTATTTTGGTAATCCTACCCTTCAGGGGTATCTTGATAACTTTACCCAAAGAGGGTATTTTAGTAAATTTACCTATAGAGGGTATTTCGGTAACTTTACCCCTCGAATGGCCTTTCCAGAGGCCCACTGTAGCCTCGAGTGACACAGGTTCCATTTTTGGTCCAAATGGCGCAATTGGACCTGCAGTCCAATATCGGCCCAAATAGGCCCACATGCTCGTGTGGCCCATTTAGCTTATTTTTTGTCTCGGTTCTGTAGACTTCACAGCCACATCAATCATCTGGTACTTACCATAGATTTCGCTCATGTGGGCCCATTAACTCATTGGGCCTACCTAGCCCACTCCAGCTCAACAAGGCCCATTACAACCTCAGTCCCACGAAAGAGAGTTCGTGACACTCCCAACAATCTATCACCAACACTAGTGGCTTAGTTTATCTCTACGAGCGCTCGCACGTTCGAGTGATCTCAGATGCTGATATTTTGGCTTTTTGGTATTTTGCCTTTTAGCTTATTCACAGATCATAGCATTAACAGAACAACCAGAAGTGTGTGATTACATACCTTATCACGTAGAGTACTAAATAATCACAAGCGCCTTCACCTATACAAAACATAACACCCATTTAACTCAATTAGCAAAAGAATTAGGAGATCTCTATTCCAAACACCTAACCATAAGATTTACTATCACTTACCTTCACTAGAACTATCAATTGCGATTTGCCTAGTTAAACCAAAGTTTGATGCCTACGCCCTTCCGCATCCAGGCGAAAAGTCCCGAACTGCTGACACCCTATGCCGCTTATACTTGGGAGTGGAGGCTATGTGCATAGTCTCGGCTGGCACCTTTGTCGCCCCCTATGGCTAGAATCCCCTTTGCTCATCAAGAACACGATCTTACAGAATCAAAGTCAACACGAATGGTTAAATCACAACCACAAAGTAACCAATCACCCTAACAGGAAGAAACGAGATAACGATATGTTTAGGCCTAGGGCCTATTCTCGGCCCAAATGAGCCCACACGCTCGTGTGGCCCATTTAGCCCAAATCTAGCCACAGATATAAGATTTACACAGACCAGTCCAATATTTACTACACAATCATACAACTTATCTGATTGGGCCCATTGGCCCCACATGGCACCTTTCGGCCCATCGTGGCCCAAACAGCCTAAACCCACAAGAACACTCATGATGGCCTCAACTATCACGTCGAAGCTCTCACACGTGCACTCGCACGCTCGTGTGGCTACCATTGCCGAATGACCAATATTTCGGCATTTGCCGCTTTATAGCTAGAGTAGTGCGAAATACACACCTGATTAGAATCTGGAGTTAATCTGAGCTCCGAACACTCCTATGCCCAAACGCCAACCAAGGTATGCTTACTCTCTTCATAGATTGCTCTATTTAAAGCCAATTTCTCACCTTCCCTCATACTAGCTTCCCGATGTGGGATCCCTCCTTCAGCAGAGTTTAATTCCATCACAACCACTTGTCGCCCCAACTTAGCAAAATAAATACCCCTTTTTGCTTGCAATGGGATTCAAACCCTTGCCATCTCCTATGCTCCAAACACTACATGCCACCACAACACAAGCTCCTTTTGTGTTATAAAACAAGCACAACTAAATATAAGCCTATGGGCCAAAGTCTAAGTTCATTTAAAAAAAGATCAAAATGAATTGCAAGCACCAATACTTGAACCTTGGACCCCTTGCTTCCTCTATGGCGTCACTTCCCTGTCTCCCATGTGGCGTCATTTGCCACTAGACCACAACTCCTTTTGTGTATTATTTTACCCTAATTTATTCTTAAAGCCTACTTACTTATTTCAGGGTTTTATTCACCTAAAACTAATTTTTTTCCTAAAGCCCAGGTTTGATCCCGGGACTTCATGGAACCCCCTAACCTTCCAAAATCACTCACCTAATAGATCCAACTTGCATTAGTGTCATTCCCTTGTTCTCAAAAATTTTAAACGCTCCTACGCCCAAAACCCAATAGGCCTAATTCTACTAGGCCCAAATTTGAGGTGTTACGAACATCCTATAGCTCATGTTCACACACAAAACGGTTTACTTGAATCATTTATCAAACACCTCCAACTAATAGCTCGACCATTGCTTATAAGAACAAAACTCCCTATTGCAGCTTGGGGATATGCTATTCTGCATGCAATAGCACTTGTGCGCTTAAGGCCAACAAGTTATAATAAGTACTCCCTATGGTCAAGAGCCAAATATTTCCCATCTTAAAATTTTTGGATGTGCTTTATATTTTCCAATTGCTCCACCACAACATACAAAGATGGGTCCTCAAAGGAGGTTGGGAATATATGTTGGTTATGAATCTTCTTCTATAAATAAATATGTTGAACCATTAACTGGAGGTTTATTTACTGCACAATCTATTGATTTTCATTTTGATGAAATAATATTCCCAACATTAGGGGGAGAGAAAATACAACTGGTAAAAGAAATTACATGGAATGGATCATCATTATCTCAATTAGATCCTCGTACAAGTCAATGTGAATAAGAAGTTCAAAGGATCATACATTTGCAAAACATCGCCAATCAATTGCCATATTCATTTACTAACCTAAAGAGAATTAAAAAATCTTACATACCAGCTGAAAATGCTCCAATACGAATTGATATCCCAATAGGGCAAATTGTTTGTGCAAAAGAAAGTAGCCCACGCCTGAATCGTAGAAGGCCAATCGGTTCTAAAGATAAAAATCCTCGTAAAAGGAAAGAGCAATTATTCAAGATGGTAATATTATGGAGGCAAGTGCCCAAGAAAGGCCAAAGATATAACTAATCAAAAAACCCTAGAAGAGGTTTAGGTACATGAAAATGGTGATAACGAATAAATCTCAATAAGTTATGTTACTTCAAGAAAAAGATAGAACCGAAAAAATATAGTTGTCGACAATAATTTTGTTTATATTGTTGCTATTGAAATAGCAAATGAAAATTAGGATCCTGAGCCTAAATCTATTGAGGAATGTAGAAATAAAAAAGATTGGCCAAAATGGAAAGACGCAATTCAAGTAGAATTAAATTCACTTTTTAAACATAAGGTTTTTGGACCTATAGTCCAAACACCTAAATATGTAAAGCCGGTAGGATATAAATGGATATTTGTGCGAAAACAAAATGAGAAAAATGAAGTCGTAACATATAAAGCACAACTTATATCACAAGGATTTTTTCAAAGGCCCAGTATTTGTCTGGCAGTATGTTTAAGAGACATATTCTCCTGTGGTGGATGCAATCATGTTTAGATACCTTATTAGTCTGGCAGTACGTGAAAAACTTGACATGCGTCTAATGGATGTTGTTACAGCCTATTTGTATGGTATATATGAAAATCCCAGAAGGATTTAAAATCCCTAAAAGATATAGAGTCTCCAGGGAAAATTGCTTAATCCGATTAAAGAAAAGTTTATATGGATTAAAATAATCTGGACGTATGTGGTACAATCATCTTAGTGAATATTTGTTAAAAGAAGATTATAAAAATGATCCAATTTGCCTATGTGTTTTTATTAAAGGTATGGATCAAACTTTGTGATAATTACTATTTATGTTGATGATCTAAATATTATTGGAACTCCTAAAAAGCTTCAAAATGCAGTAAATTAAAGAATTTGAGATGAAAAATCTTGGAAAAAAAATTGTCTTGGCCTGTAGATCGAGCATTTAAAAGATAAAATTCATGCCCATTAGTCAACTTATACGAAAAAGATCTTAAAGAAATTTTATATGGATAAAGCACATCCATTGAGTACCCTGATGGTTGTATGATCGTTAGATGTGAATAAATATCAATTTCATCCTTGTGAGAATGATAAAGAGTTTCTTGGTCCTGAAGTACCATATCTAAGTGCCATAGAAGCATTGATGTATCTTGCAAACAACAAAAGACCTGATATATCTTTTGCTATAAACTTGTTAGCAAGATTTAGTTCTTCTCTAACACGTAGACATTGGAATGAAATCAAACATGTATTTAGATATATCATAAGGACCATTGATATGGGGTTGTTTTATTCAAATGATTCAAAATCCCTATTAGTTGGTAATGCTAATGCTGGATATTTATCGGATCCAGATAAAGGTCGGTCTCAAATGGGATATTTATTTACATGTGGAGGTACTACCATATCATGGCGTTTGACAAAGCAAACATTAGCTGCTGCCTCTTCAAATCATGCTGAAATAATTGCACTGCATGAGCCAAGCTGAGAGTGTGTTTGGCTAAGGTTATTAACCCAACATATCCAGAAGATATGTAATTTTCCTTTACAAGAAAATATGTCAACTATCTTATACAAAGATAATGCAGCATGTATAGTGTAACAGCTTGAATTAGGGGCTAGTCGGAACAGTAGTTTGGGGACCACTAATCCGAGGTGGAAGAAAATTTTTTGATATTATTTTATGTGTTGTAACATGTTTATAAGAATGCATGAGAATTTTGGTACCTTAATTTTAACGATTGAACGCATAATTGCGAAAAAGGACTAAATCGCATAAAGTACGAAAGTTTAATTTTACAAGCTTGAGATATCTAATAGCAATAGAATTCTAATAGGAGGTCTCTAATGTGAAATTAGGCCTCGTTTAATGTAGTGGCCAACCATAGGGACAAGAATTGACACGGTCAATGGGTTAGGTGGTGTTTTGGTGACTTATTTGATAAATTAAAATAAAATAAGAAGAAAGATGATAACACCTATCATCTTCACCATTTTTTCCACCAAAAATATCAGCAAAGAGGGGGTTTTGAAAGCTTGAAATTTTCAGCAACTCATCTTCTCTACAAGTAAGTGATTGTGATGGTTTTACTTGATAATTTTTATACTTTTGGAGTCCCCAAAGCTTAAGCTAGCTAATGAGGGGACTAAATTGCTAAATGGTTGAAAGTTTATGGACTTGCCATGAGAGAGTTTATGTTGTTTTCTGAGTTTTTATGGGAGAAAATGAATGTTAGGGAGATGAGAAACAACTTTTGTGAAAGGTGTTGTCATGAAAACACCTAAATGGGACTAAGAAGCAAATGTTGTAGTTTGGTAATAAATGCATGAAATAGTTGGATTTGTGAGTAGTTTTAAAAGGAATAAATGTTCAACTAGGCTTCTTTAATAAGAAAATGTGATGAAAAATGATTTATGAGCCTAAGGGACAAATCGTAATTTTGCCAAAGTCTAAAGGCAAAAGGGTAATTTTGCCAAAGTAGAAATTTTAAAATAAATTGATTAGTGTGGTGATTAAATGAGTAAATTTTATTGTTCTAGGTCAAAGAAAACGAGATTCGGACTTAAAACGGGAGAAAAGAGAAATATGGACAAATAGGTCCCTTTCTATCCTTTTCGATATCGAGGTAAGTTCGTGTGCTCATAATGCAACTATAGTGAAGTATTTAATATTTCGATGATGTATAAATTGTGTATTGACTCTATGAATATATTAAATACGTTTTGACGAGATGTCAAGAATTGAAAGTCCTCAATTAAATCTAAGAATAGAGGAAATGCAATTAGCATGATACTATGATAATTAAGGTCCCGTGTAAGACCATATTTGGAATATGGCCTCGGTGTGAGATTTCATATAAGACTATTTCAGGGACATAGAATCGATATGATATTTCATGTAAGACCCTATTGGGGGTACGATGTTGCTATGATACTATTTGTATGAGTCACAAGAGTATTCTTTAGTATTTTGAACAATCCAATAGGTATGTTGAAAATGAGAAAATAAGTGGTTATATCATGAGAGGTACAGGTATGTGCCAAAATTCAATTGAGGTGAATTCTGTATATGATGAACCCATGATGAATTATGTGTAAATGATGCATCCTGATTGCATATGTTATATTTATTAATGCATTGCGTGAATGCAAATGATTATTGTAGAAATCTATTTAAGAATGATAGTGTGTGAGGATATTCTTGAAGGAACATTCGAAATAGGAAAAGGTGTGTGGATAAATATCCGTGAATGTGTAAACAATGGTGGGTTGTGTGCGTTACCACCATATCATTTGTTACCGGAGGGCCCTGTGTGATACCATCGTGTTTAGTATTAAATGGTGGGCTATGTGCGATACCACCTTATGCATTGTTAAATGGTGGGCTAGGTGCGGAACCACCGAGAGTTTGGTATTATTCTGAATGGATCATTGAGAAATTGTTTAAGTATATGTTTCATGGATTGTTGTAATGATAAATGCAGAGATTGTATGCTAATAAATGAGAGTACTATAATTGTCCCATGGTTAGAATGTGTTAAAAGACGGAATAAGTAAGCATTATGAATGATTGAATGGGTAACCATGAGCTTAAGAGTAAATCTCATTATAATACCTTTGTGGTTGAGTATAATCAACGAATGTCAATAGTTTATTATTATTTGCATATGAACTTACTAAGAATTATTGCTTACTCCTTTTCCTTTCCTATCTCTTATTGGTTAATTTAACTAGCTCGGGTTGGAGACCACTGGAGATGTTTTCACACTATCGAGCAGTCATTGGGTATGAGGTTTCAAGTCTTTTTGAGATATGGCATGTACAGGTATCTTCTTTTGGTTTAATTAAGTCATAGTTAAAGTAGTCAAATGTGTTGGCCTAAAAGAGTTATGGGTTGGTTGTGTATAGCCATGGATGATGGCTCATGTCGATTGTAATGATGTTAGTAATAGTTCTCCCTCATATATGGGAAGACAGTTTGATTTCATGTTTCAAATGTGATAAATCAAGAGTTATAATTGATGATTTGATAATGTTATGTGATGATGTGTGAATGTGAGCAAGTGATGGTAGCTAAATGGCTTGGAAAATAGCCTTGAATTGGTCCATACAGGTAGACACACGAACGTGTGTCTAGGCCGTGTGTGACACACGGTCAGTCTTATGGGTGTGTGACTTGGCCTTGTGTCCCCTGCATGTTAGTGTTGCAAGTCAGTGTCGACCACGGGCTAGACACACGGGCGTGTGCCTAGGCTGTGTGCTCCATATGAGGTTGCTGACATCGCAAACAGAATACCCAGGTTTTTACACACGGGTGTGTCTAGGCCGTGTAGAGCACACGGGCCAAGCACATGGGCGTGTCTAGGCCGTGTGGAGCACACGGGCCAAGCATACGGGCGTGTTTCCGGCCGTGTGAAAACCCCTGTAGGTTCAAAAAGGAAATAATTCTACACGGGTATGGAACACGAGTGTGTGATATGTCATACGGGCGTGTCCCACTCTTCACACAGGCGTGTGTCCCAGCTTTATGTTAAAATTTTCTAAGTGCTTAAAAGTTTCGGTTTGGTCCCTTAGCATCCCGAGTATATGTAAAGGGTCTTGTAGACCCATGATAGGAACGTTACGATTGTAAATGAAAAAGTTTTAAATTGGAACAAATTTTGTAGCCTAAAGTTGAAGGCTCAAGCAAGTCAAGTCCGGTAATGTCTCGTACCCGGTTCCAGAGTTGAATACGGGTAAGGGGTGTTACATATAGCTCAATTAAAGGGTGGTTATATCAAAGGTGGCAGAACGGAACATATTTCACCAAAATTATTCTTCACTCATGATCTTGAGAAGAAAGGTGATATAGAAGTTCAACAAATTCGTTTTAGTAATAATTTAGTAGATATTTTTACCAAGGCATTGTCAACTTCAACATTTGAAAGACTACGAAACAAGATTGGAATGCGTCGACTCAAAGACATAATGTGATGTTGCCATTAGGGGTGGTTTAAAACAAGTTGTACTCTTTTCCTTTAACCAAGGTTTTGTCCCAATTGGTTTTCCTGGTAAAGGTTTTTAATAAGGCAACTTATAACAAGAGATTGTGTACTCTTTTTCCTTCATTAGGTCTTTATCCCATAGGGTTTTTCCTAATAAAGGTTTTAATAAGGCACACTTTTATTTAAAAGACATCTAAGGGGGAGTGTTGTAAATACATTAAATGGATGTCTATAACCTTTAAACATTTATGAAAGTAAGAGTTAAAACCCTCCATTCATTATTAAAGATGCTTAATGTACATGTTAATGAAGCTGTTAAATAAGCTTCATTGATTTATGTTGCATTGAATGTTAATGGCTTATATATAACTCTTTTATAAATGAAAAGAGGAGACGAGAAAATTCTCTATTTACTTTAAATGTTCTTTTATTTAATTATTTTATAACAATTTTTATTTTTATTTTTCTTTCTTTCTTTTGTATCTTTCTTTTCCTTTTCTTTTTCTTTTATTTTAAAGTAACAGCCCACTTATCTTCCACTAGATTATATTTAGGAATGTCTAACTGCCATTCTAGGCCTATTTGATTTAATTATAATTCTATACCAATTAAAATTTTATAATTTAGTCTTTGTATCATAATTAACTATTAATTCAACAAAATTATTAAACCAAATTTTAATATATTTTTATACTAGGCTCATAAATATTAAATATTAAATATTAAATATTAAATATTAATATTTATAGACTCAGTTTACGAAAATGATATTTAGAAACCGCATTTTCCGACACCACTGACTTTCGAGTCGTTATAAAATTAATTCAATCAAATTATTTGGGCTTTACGAGTAAACTTGAATAAGTAATTCGAGTTTCAAGTTCGAGTCAAGTTGAATTTACAATTAGAATAAGTCAAATAATCTAAAAAACTCAAATAATGAATTGGTGAAAATACCCTTTGGTCCATATCAATTTTGAAAAATGAATAAATTGGTCTCTCTCTCAACAAAATTACAAAATAATTCAAAATATTTATAAAATTTCAAATATTATATTTTAAAAATTTTAAAATTAAAAATTCTAAAAAAAAACTAAAGAATATTAAAAAAGTTAAAAATTTTCTAGAATAATAATTTTGAGGGTCAAAATAGGTAAATTAACGATTCAAGTTTATCATACTAAAGTATTTTATTTTTCTCTTATTTTTCTTTGAAACAATTTTCAAATATATATGGTTCCAAATTATGTGCTCTAATATGGAATTAGTTATATTGTAACAAGATTTTTGACATATTTAATTTTTTTATTTTAACTAGAACAATTTCACTCAACTCGAATTTCATTTTACTCGACTCGATTCAAAAAAATTTCAAATCGAATTACTATGATAAAATAAGACTTGTCAACTTAATTAACTCAATATTTTTTTTTAATTTGACAGAATACTCACCCCTAACCTACATCACTTCGGACCACTGCTAATGTCCCCACCAGAGACTGGAGTAGGTGGATCATGTTCAATTTTTTTTCCTCCTCTATACCCAAGAGTAATCCTTCCAACACATACCTTAATAACTTCATATTATTTCAAACCCTTTCCTCAAAACCAATTATTTCTTATGTGTTTTGCTCTATATTTTGATAACTCATGATGCACACTTGGATGGCAAGCAAGGAACTTAAAGACAAAGTCAAGTTCGTGGATATGAAGTGGATTATCAAAAGACTTCGACAATGTGTTTGGTTGGCATAGACAATCAATACATGCTTTATTCAACTATTCCTTAGTATTAAATTGTTGTTGCTAATGTCGTCCCTGTTTTGCGGTTACGAATGCTATGAAGGTGATTCTTTTCAAAAATCATAAATTTTTTAAAACATTATATTTATAATTTTTTAATTATATTCTCTTTTATGATTTTTTTATTTGCAAAGATAAAACTCTAAATTTGTAAATAAAAATTCCTTTAAAACAAATATAATAATTAAACTTATAAAGATTATTATATAAGTCATGAAAAATAATTTTGTTAATAAATGGAATCTAAATAGTGTCATACATAAAAGTTAATTTTACATCAGTTTAAAAAAATACAGACATACAAATATAAAAATTCCATTTCTTATAAAGGAATTTCTTATAAATTACCACCAAAATGAATGGTAAGTGGATCTAAAACATCTCTATTTTCATTACTCTCTTGATTCTAATTACATCTCCTTCCATGTGAAAAATCAAAGTAGAAATTATTTTTGTATCTCTTGAAAGAGATGGAAAAATTAGATTATATGCAAAATATGGAGGGATAGAACCGTAAGATGTTCCATTGGTAAGATGAATGTGATGTGGTAAATGGTAATTGAAAGGTTCATAAATTGAATTTTATCCAAAGTAAGATTAATAGAATGCATTTGGATTGTAAGCAGGGACGAAATTAGAAATTTGTTATTGAGGGCCAAAATAAAATTTTAAAAGTTTGAGGGTCAAAAGTAAAAAAAAAATCTTTAAAAAAGATTAAATTTAATATTTTATAACTAAAAGGACTAAAAAATAGTATTGTTCTAATTATTTAAGGGGGTCAAGGTTGTTATCTTGCCCTAATTACGTGTCTAGTAGTAAGAATGAAAACTTTGAAATGATGGCTCACTAAATTTATTTCATTTGTAGTTACTATAACCGAATCTTAATTGAAAGTGTGCTCCCATCCTCCCATGAGTTTTGTCATCTGTATCTCTTACGTGTTATACAAATTTGAGTCAAATTCACACTTGATATCAGCTTGTTTTAGGTGAATTGTTAAAATTATTTGTAGTTATTAGTATTTTAAGAGTTTTGCTAATTAGTGTTAGATTTGTGCAATTTTAAGTTAAATTATGCTTATTATGTTTAGTAGTGATTATCCTCGTTGGTGTTTAAAAGTGTAATTGAAAATAATTGATTACTTAAGTAAATTTATATTACATTTTATCAGAATTTGACTTAAACTTTATTAAAAAAAAAACAATTAGATGAATACTTTGTTTGGTGAGTATGAAACACTAACAAGGAGTCGCTATCAAATTCTCAATCTCTCAACAAACTTATATTATATTTTATCAAAATTTGACTTAAATCTTCTTTTAAAACTTCACTCCTATCCGATATCGTATCCTATTGGTAAAATATCACAAACTTTAATTTAATATATTTTTCTTTCCAACTAAACCCTCATGGAATTTAAAGTAATTTCCCATATGTTGTTTTCATTAATATTATTGATAAAAAGAAATTTAATTATATATTTAGTTTTTACTAAAGTAGAAAAGGATTTATTAAGAAATTAAATTAAATAAATAACTGACATTTAATGAAAAGATTTAGATCAATTTTAATTATCTTAAAATTTATCAAATTATGCTTACTTTATCTTTTATTATTTTAAACGTCACGCCCCAAGGTGTGGATAAAACTTTTCTAGGATTAAATTGTTGAATATCAAATTTATTTAATTTTTTTGTCTAGTCTTGTAATTGGGCCTCTTTTTAAAAATTGCCTATTAGGAGCTTCTGAAAGCCCAAATTTTCTCATATTTTTGCCCCATGTGTCGCATATGCTAAGGATAAAACCCTAGGGTGTCACCAACCCTAACTGTAAATATATACTTATGCTTGGCCGGCCACCTCTTTTCTTTTCTTCCCTTGTTTTGTGCCACCCAAACCCTAAGAATTTTGGCTCCTCTCCTATTTTTTTCTTTTTTTTTTCTCCCTAAGTGACGCCACTCCTTCCACCACCTTTGAGCCACCATTTCCATTCTTTTCCCTTCTCCTCCTCTTCTTTCCTCTCTGTATTTCTCCTAGCCACCGTACTAGGCACCTTGAACTGCCGAACCCCATTTGGATTTTCCCTTGCCACCATTCCTAACACTTATTGGGACTGTTGTTTCACTCCTTTGTCAAACCACCCTCATACATTCGGATTTTCTTTTTCCCACTGTCACACTACATCATTCTTTGTTGCGGAGTTCGTTTTCTTTTAATGTCGATTTATTTCTGTTCATGTGAATCACCTTTGGCGTAAGACTGTAGTCGTTAGATCCATATTCATTGCAACAGTCGGTAAGCCATCCCCTTGTATCGATTGAACGTCAATTCCGGAAATCCAACTGAATTACGACTCTTTCTTCTTTTTGGTTTAAGTGATTCCTTTTAGATCTTGTCGAAGTTTTAATAATTGATTCTAGCATAAAGGATTTTCGTACTATAATGTTTAAAGGGCCAGATCTGGGAGACTCGAATCAGATCTGATCGAGGGGTGTACCGCACGGTCTAGTAGCGAAGGTGTGTGTCTTGACTAGTGTTATCGTGTCTATGTATTGGCATTTGGCCAAATGAATGTGCCTCCCATGCGATTTTAATTGTTGATTTTATATTATGTTAATGATTAAATTGAGCTAATGGTTTCGGTTTTGCTAAGTAATCTCATATTTGATAAAAAAAATAGACTCTATTGTGGTATTGAAAAACTAATGATTCAATTCAGTGGGTAACTAAACCATGTATGGTAGATCTGATTTTAGTATATTGCTATTTACTGAATTGATTATATGATTATGTTTGTGACATGTTCACTATGTTAATCCTGTAATTACCATCAATGCATGCTTATTGTTACTATTAAAACTATGAACCGCTACCAATAGTATGAAAATTTCATGTTAATACTGTTACCATTACTGTTTTTTTATTTATGAAGTGCCACGTCCCAAAATTAGTCCTAGAAGAAATAAGAATAAAATTTAGCTTTTTATTTCTTTAAAGCATAGAGTAAGAGAATTTAGAATGTCTTAAAAATTATTTCTGTTAAGGAATTAACAAGAATGAGACTACTGGTTTAGTGGTTAAGCCTTAGCTTCCCTTTGGGTCCTATGTAACACCCTAAATTCGGTCTAGACGTTATGATAGAATCTGATGATGCCACAAGAAATGGGTTTTGAAAATGGATTTGACTTGATAGTCCATTCAATTTTTATACCAAGAGTTTGTTCATGATTATATCGAAAATATTATTTAATTAATTTGTTTTCCAAAACTTATTTTTCAACGGAAGTCTAACCAAAACCAATACATTTTAGAAATCTTATTTGTATTTTTAAGAGAACTTTTTTTTGCTTAAAAATCGTGAATTTCAAAATAATTTAATTAAGCATACAGAATATTAACAAACCAAAAATCAACAATTTAAAACTATAAAGTTCAAAGGGTCTTAAAAATTACGAACTCTCAAATGAAAGCCAAAATCATAAATAAAACCATAAATTGCTAATTTTAAACAGTTTATGGTCGTGTGGTCACTATTGAGTCTCTGTCGCACCAATTCGCCTAAATCTGTGGATTACTTGACAGAATAGACAACAGATGTGCGTTTACATAAACTCAGTGTGTAACTCAATAGAATTAAGCATGCAAACATATATAATCATATACACAGTTAGAAAAAGTTACAGGTTCAAATTCAGATTACAGAAACAGATATGCATGAATCCTACCTACATCCTCTACACACTAACTCTGACCATCCTATTACACCATGTGGGGTTAAAAACATTCACTCATCCCTACACATCACGTCGTGCCATTAACACACATCATGTAACGCCCAAAGTTTTTGGGCTTAGAAGAATTGGGCCTATTGGGCCTTGGGCATGGGAGTGTTTAAAATTTTTTAGAACAAGAAAATGGCATTATTACATGAAGAATTTGTTAGGTGAGAAATTTTTGAAGGTTATGGGACTTTTATGAAGTCTTGGGTTTAAGCCATGTCATATGGGAAATTTTTTATTTTTAAGCATTAGGGGAACCATGCCTCCTGGTTGCAAGCCTTTTAAGTAATTAAGATTAAATTGTGACACAAGAGGAGTTTGTGGTTTAGTGGCAAGTGGCGTAGGGAGTGAAGCTTGTGGTCTGAGGTTCAAGTCTCTTAAGGAGCAAGGGAGGTTTTATTTTGCAGCATGGATGAAAAGAGTTGTGGTGGATTCAAACTCTTTGGAATGGTTGTGGACTTGGTAAAAGGGGGAAAGTATCATGGGATATGGATGATAGTTGTTGGGGATTTGGAGGAGGAAAATGTGGAGAGATTTTAGAGGAGAATTAAGGGAGTGATTTATGGAGAAAAAGGTAAAGTTTGAAATGATGAGGGTTTGTGCCGAATTGGTATAGAAAGCCTAGGAAAATTTGGCTAGGAAGGTTTTTCTCATCGTCGGCTTCGAGGATGAATAAGGGGGCATTATCGAATTTTGCTTCTCTTTTTCCAAATTTGGCTCGTTTGTTCTTTGGTGTTGGAATTGTTCTTTGCGCTTTATTCAATCGAGTCTTTTTTTTTACCATTAATTGTTAGTCGACTTTAGGTGCAACTTATTCTTTTATTCTCTTTTTTCTCGTCTTGTGCTATCTTTGAGGCCAATTGTTTTTCCCTTCTCTTGGCAGAATACTCTGGCATCTTTCGAGTAGGTTGCTATTGTCGATTATTTCTTCCCTTAATTATTCTTTACCTTTGCCGAACTTTCATGCTCCCTCTCTTTCAATCGGTTAGTAGCATTTACCTCGTCTTTTATCTTTGACCGAATATATCTACTCTTTTCCCCTCATTTCTGTTATTTCGGTTCTCCTCTCCTTCCGTGTGTTGGGTTAGTCGAATAATTTCCCCTAGTCATTCACTCTGTTTTCGGTTAGTAAGGGTTCTCTGATGAATCGGTAAGTGCTCTTGGTTTACTCTTGTTTCTCTCCACCGTTGTGGTCTTTTCTTCTAACATCTTCCTGTGTTGTCGGTTCATGAAAAAAGGGTACAAGCATCTCGACTCTTGCGTGTAGGTATAGGCCGATTTCTTCTATCGGTCATTCTTAGTTCTACGTAGTGGTAAGTTGTCGTTCTTTCGGTTCTAGTTATTTTTCGTTCATGGTAATAGTTAAAGAGGTTAATATACAATGTAGGTTGTACTAAGGATTGGTGATCAATCCTTAGTCAGCGATCTAAGGGCAATAGATCGCTTGGTACTCAGTCAATGTATGGTAGTGAATATCCTTTTGGGGATTAAGTGCTTTCGATAATTAATGCATGGAAGACTTATTGTAATTTTTGGGTTAAGTGTAGGTTGGTGTTCTAAGGTTTCGCAAAAGCTTGCAATTAAATGTGTAACTTTGTGCTCTGTTGATGAGCGGCTGAAAAGTCGAAAGTGTGTATTAGTATCGTAATTGCTAATCGGTCAAAAGTTGATAGAGTGCGAATGTTTTTCGCATGGTGTTAGCTGTAGCGGCAAATGTCGAAATGTCGGAATGCCGAAAAGCCGAAGGATTGGGCTTTTGGGCCACATGAGCACACAAACGCTCATGTGATCAATCGAGCTCACGTAACATAGGCGTACAACGAGGAAGGTCGCCATGAGCGATCTTATGGGTTTGGGCCAGAATGGGCCGTATGGGCCTAACGGGCCTGTGGGCTCGCGTGGGTAAACTTCACTGTTAAGTGAGACGTAGATAGACCTGTCATGTCGCGCACATAACTTAGGTAGTTCTAGGCCTCGTTGGGCCTCAATGGGGTGTGTGGGCCCAAAGGGCTCGTGGGGCCCACACGGATGCAATCTGCGGTAAGTGACTAATAAAGAACTAAGCTATGGTGTACACATAGCTGCATCTGATTTTTGGGCTGAATGGGCCACACGAGTGTGTGTGGGCCCACTTGGGCCGAGTAATAGGCCTTAGGCCTATTTGCACCGTTGTGTCTGTTTAGGTTACTTAAGTCGCTCGAAGCGATGATGAATTTCTGTTGGGTCGTTGAGACTCCAGTTTGTAAAATTACTAAAATATCCCCAATTTGCAAAATAATCAAAATACCCTCCGATTTGCAAAATTATTAAAATATCCCCAATTTGCAAAATTACTTAAATACCCTCGGTTTATAAAATTATCGAAACACCTTCTGTTTGTAAACTTATCAAAATACCCTCGATCTGTGAAATTATCGAAATACCATCGATTTATAAAATTATCGAAATACCTTCAATTTGTAAAATTACCGAAATGCTTTCGATTTACGAAATTATCGAAATATTTCTAATTTACAAAATTATCGAAATACCCTCGATTTGTGAAAATTATCGAAATACCCTTATAAGGTAAAATGACTATTTTACCTTTGCGGGTAACTGACTGATTAGGACTATGATTGATTTAACTGTGAATGTATAACTGTGTTTGAACTGAGTTGACTGTGGTCATGTGACTGATATGCTTTTAATATGTATGTAAATGATTGTTACTGAGCATGACTATTTTGCATACACGTGTAATGATTGAGCATGACATACACGACATATTGCATGGGGTTGGGACATTGATATAGAGAAAGTTCTGATAGGGTCGCACGGGTCGTATGACGACTGTGGATCTAGTATTGATCTGTTAAAGTCGCACGGGTTACATGAGACGACTGTGGACCAACAGACAGCTTAAAGTTGCGTAATCTGATTATGGCTCTGTGCCATCTTAATTATTACTTTGTGACAATCGTATTTACCCGTGGTTATGTGTCTAACATATATATCGATGACTCTGTGTTGATCATATTTACCCAAGGCTGTGTGTCGATTATATTACCATCGTTGATGGCTATGTACCAAACATAATACAGTTACTGATGACTTTGTGCCAATTATAATACCGCTATTAAAGGCTTAGAGCCGCATATATATACTAACAGTTTTGATTCGATTTCGGTTAGGACCGCAACCGGTGCTAACATTGGTGTGTTGGTTGGGTGGGTCGATTTTATCCCCATGTAAGTGAAGGGTTGGTATGGGTAGTGTGTTGGCTGAATCGGGGTGGAATGCATTCTCTTACTATTGCATATCTGTTATGAGATCTGTCACTGTACTGGGCTTAGGCCCACTTATTCTGTTATTGGTATGGGCTAGGCCCAATTGATTCGGTTATGGGCTGTGACCCAAATGATATTGTAGTGGGCTTTGACCCATGTATGCTCTGAATCGGATCTGCATCATATCAAAAAGGGTTTTGGCCTGATCGATTCGGTTTTATTTAGATAATTGATCGTTACTCTAGTAAGGGGATTACACACTGAATTTTCATAAACTCACCCCATTTTTTAACTGTGCACGTAATCTTCAATGTTAAGAGGATTGGTGTTACGAGGGACTCAGAGCCACACATTGCTTATGATTTCCGTTTTGATTATTTACATTCAAGTATTTTGATTTGGGTTGTAATAAGGCCTCTTTAAGTTTCTGAATTTTAATTTTGGGTCTTTCTTTACTTTGGTTTGTATCGGTTGGAAGTAAGTCACGATTTTTCAAAATGATAACGGTTTTCAACAACACTATGTTTCCACAACATTTTCGAAATGGTTTCGGGACTTAATCTTGAAACATCACATTTTCGTAAATCAGTTACTTTTAAACTTAGCTTTCGCATCTGAAAAGGAACTTTGGGAATAAACTTAATAATTTTTTTCTTCTATGTACCACATATTAAGAATAAACTAACGTAACTGGAATATTTCTCAAGCTTTCTTTAAGAAGGGTTTTCAATGAAAACATGATTTTCGAAAAATATTTCAATGTGACATGCCAGATTCGGGTTTAACTTTTGGGCCGGGTTTGGGGTGTTACATATCATATAACATATAGCCAAGCTGTCAGAATATAGACAATTAACGCCGAATAGAATACTTCCTCCTCATATGCAAATCCCACCCCAATCACAGATACAGTATACAGATATAGAAACATCATGCCAGACATGCTCGCATACAGATACCAAATGTATATAAATAGCAAAATAATCAGACATGCTTATCAGTATCCTACTCAAAGCAACTATCAGAATATCATAACACATAATTTAGGGTTTGGTTAGCACTTATCGACCCTATAGTAGGCCCACAGTCGTTCGAATCAACCTGTGCAACCTTAGAGAAAATTTCAAAAAAATAAGCCCACAGGCCCATGCCTATGTGGCCCACATGGGCTAGCCCAAAATCTACACACCCGTGCGACATGCCCGTGTGGCCCACAAGCCCAACTTGGCCTTGCTCGTGTAACTTACATGGCTAGGCCTAGAATCCACACGTCCGTGCGACATGCCCGTGTGGGCCTACAAGCCCGTGTGATCCACACACCTAACTTGGCCTAGCCCATGTGACCCACACGGCTACACTCAAGCCACCACATGACCATGTACTGCGCACGGCCATGCCTTCATCGACCACACGGTCGTGTCTCGCACACGGCCGTGACCACACACCCATGTGGCGTCGACAGTGGCCATTTTTGGCTTTCGTTGAAACTCAGTGTTTCGCGTTTTGGGAACACACTTGTTATCGATTTGAGGCGAAAAACTATCTCAAATCTTCCAAGACCTAAAACAAAGCACCCCAACACCGATTTAGCAGATTGGTTAAAATTTCAACACAATATTTGACAAGAACCCGACTTACCACTGATGACAAATCCCCTCTAACCCGAACTAAACCATTGAAGTGCAAGTCCCAGCTCCACAATCTTCTCTTAAACACAAATTACCGACAATCAATCACTACCGATTGACAATGTTAAAACCCCAACAAAAAGTTAACGGGAAGCCAAACATACTTACCAACCGAAAGAATCAAAAAACACAGTAGCAATGGTTGAACGAAAGTTTTTCACAGAAATCAGAGGAAACAATGAAAATTAAAGGTGGGAGGTAAAAAGAGAAAGAAAGTCAAAGAAAAAAATTTTGGGGAAAAAGAAAAACTGGAGAAGAGAATTCATGTCAGAATTTTTGGAGGAGAGAAATAAATTTTTGAAAATAAAAACAAAATAAAATATTTTGATAACTCCCCACTATCCCACAAGATCTCAACCACCTCAGAATTTAAATTCTACCGAAACTCTTTCAGACAACCAAACAAAAATATAACATCCATGCTCGCGTAGGGATTCAAACACAGGACCTCTAACACACCACTTCCCTTATGAACCAGTAGGCTTATTCTGATATGAATTTACAGATAATTTAATATAAGCCCACTGAACAAAGATAAGGCTTGATTCCAAAAATCACAAAATTTAGCAAAGGTGGGACTTGAACCCTAGACCTCTCACATACACCCAAAACACTTAGCCACTGAAATAGATACACAGTTGTGTTAAATTTTACAAAAATAGAAATAAATTATTTGGGGCGTTACATCCCAAGTTCAAGACTCATTATGCATCTTTAAAATATTTTATTTTCTTATTTTTACCTCATAAAAGTGTAAATTTTCAAATTAGCCCAACCTAGAAAAAAAAATTTAATTTAATCCTTAAGTTAAATTAGTCCTAATTCTATATGAATTCCTAAACCTATTTTAGTTAGGGAAAAAGAGTTCTATAAACAAAAAATGTAATTCAAACCTTAGAATTTTTACCTAGAGAATTTTTCAAGAGAAAAAGTCCCAAAGTTCTTCCTTTCCCTCTCCATTGTTGAATTAATTTTCAACTGAGGATTTCAAATATTTTTAAAATCGTCCCTCTTCTCCCAATAGATCATTGATCTCTTCATCCAGATTAAGGTTAATTGAAGTATTAGAAAGTAAGTAATATGTACAGGAAAACCCTTGTATGCGAACCCCTTTATACGAACCCCCATATGTGCAAACCCTTCTGAATGAGAACCCTAGGTGTGAACCCTTATATAAACTGCTATATATGCAAACTCAACTAGGCGAATTGTAACAAGTATGAGCGAAGTACTATATGTGAACCCATATTCAGAACCCTATAGGGTTCAGTATGCGATCTATTAATACATCTATGTGAACCTTAGGAAGAATATACATGTGAACTTTATTTGTTTTTCCATGCAAGCTCTATCTGTTTAGACATACGAACCTTATTTTTTTGCCATGCGAGCTCTATCTGTTTTGATATATGAACCCTATCTATGTAAAATGCGAACCCTATATGTACTAATATGAAACCCTATAATTTATTTATAAAAATCCTATATATGGTAATATGTGAACCCTAATTGCCTATTATATGAACTCTATATACGAGCCCTGATATGTGCGAACCCTGATGCATACGAACCCTAATGTATGCAAACACTTACAGTGCAAACCTTAGGAATGCAAACACTTATGAATTTATTATTTCCATCCTAGGATTTTAAAAACCCTTAATTCACTTCCAAACACTGCCAAAACCTACTACTCATGAATTATGCACAAACGCATAACCCCTAATCTAGGATGTTACAGTTCTACTCTCCTTAAAAATAATTTCGTCCTTGAAATTACTTACTAACAGTCGTACAATCCTTCTCACCGCACTTATGCTTACGCTGCGCACTCTGATCTTAATAGAACCATCATACTTTCCAGGCATAATCTCTAAGTTCATGTCCCTTAGAACTCATTTCTAACGTCGCGATTTAATCTGATTAAGAAGTTTTATGTATTAAAAAATTTTGTTTCACTGATTAACCGCGAAAAAGTTTTATGGAAAGAATTTTTTTAGAAGTGGTTCTTTCGTATTCATACATGCACACAGTCTTTACATTCATACATCCATCAATCAATTATGAACTTTCGTTCATTCAGAGAAATGTTGTAGTTTTCATTGTTGTTTTTCTACTACCTAGGGGTATTTTCGTAATTTGTCCTATAGGGGTATTTTCGTAATTTGTCAAAATAAGGTTCCTTAGTGATTTTTTCAATAAGGGTATTTCGGTAATTTTTGAAATTTCGGGGGTATTTCAGAAATTTTGAAAT
The DNA here is from genome assembly GCA_025506655.1 of Gossypium rotundifolium. NCBI lineage: Eukaryota > Viridiplantae > Streptophyta > Magnoliopsida > Malvales > Malvaceae > Gossypium > Gossypium rotundifolium. Next base: position 70,848,421 of record CP106734.1, read on the forward strand.
TACAGGGGTATTTCAGTAATAAATCAAGGTAAATTTATAAATCTTAATCAATTAAGGGTATTTCAAAATTTGCAAAACTTGAGGGTTCTTTTTGAGAATTTGTTTTCCAAATTGGTGCTGTTGCAAAAATTTGAAAATCAGAGGTCGTTATGGTAATTTTGTAACTTGAGGGTATTTCGGTAATTTTGTAGGGTAGGGGTAATTTTGTAAATATTTTTTTCTATAATCAAGGTGTTTTGATATTTTGTAAATTTAGGGTTCCTTTAAGCAAAGTAGTGAAATTTTGATAAGAACTGTGGGTATTTGGAAATTTCATAAACCAAGGGCATTTTTGTAATTTTACCACTAGGGGTATTTTAGTAAATTTGTAAGTCAGAAATATTTCAGGAAAATTTATAAAAATAATCTTTTCAAATCAAGAGGGTAATTTAGAAATTTTAAAACTAGGGTTTCCATAAAATTCTGGCTAGTCCCTTTCGGGTTTTAGTTAGGGTTTAGCAGTGTATAAGTCCTCTTGGTTAGGGTGAACCGAGGCTACGCACTGTAGGATTCGAGTGGAGAGGAGGTGAGTCACTAGGACCGCTTAAATACCAAGCTCCCACCAAACCAATCCTGACATGCGCACCATGGTTACCACACCCTAACTCAAATGACTTAACCACGTGTTTGTTTAATTAGATATTTAAGTCTTATGTATTTGTTGGGTTACACTAGTCCTAGGGTTCAAATACTTATCGACTAATCTACGTTGCCATAAAAGCCCATACATTTCACATATTCAAATCACTTGAAGTCGGAAGGACTTACCGGTGGATCATGGTTGGAGACACAGTGCCATGCTAGAATAACTGAAAAATTTCTAAAAGCCCATTTTTTGAAAAGCCCATTTTTGAAAACATTTTGGGCCCTACAACCCTCAAGCCGAGTTTTGAACCGGCTCGACATTTAATTTGTAACACCCCAAACCCTACCCATTCACTACGAATCGAATTTGAAATGCCATCATGAAAACGTTTGAAACAAATTTGAACTTAAGGATAAAACACGAAATTTTGTTAAGTTTAGAAAACAGTGTTCATTAAAATTCTTAAGTAAGGTGTGGTGTTTATAAAATATCCGGATTAAAACTTTAGCATATATAGATTTAAATAAAAATCGTTTGCAAATAATTCCTCAATTGTCAATCCATAATAAAACACAATAATAAATTTAATGAGAAACACTTAAATAGACTTTAAATACTTTTAGGGGCCTTATTATAATAATTGAATAATCAAAGTACTGGAGATATAAATGCTTAATTAATTAAAAATATCTTTCTACATGAAAATCATTCGCATGGCCACCTTTGTATCCACTCCAACCCGGTCCAAGCTTTACGCATCACCTGAAAGGTTTAAAATATTGGGTGAGTCAAACCGACTTAGTGCTTAGTCATTTCACATATCTCCACATATGGGCTTGGCCCATATCCACACAAATCCATACACATAAATATGCAATTATGAAGCCCATCCCAACCTAGGGTCCATCCATTACACCTACCTTGGCACCCCGCCAAGGTCGTGGCTAATCCACCACCGATCACATAATGATCCACATATCTTACCTTGGCAGACTTGTTTGCTCAAGGTCGTGGTCGAGCCACCGATCCCATAGGATCCCACATATTAATCATCCACGGTGATGCACACAGCTATCAACCGCCGAGATGGGCACTTAGCCAACACCTCCCTTGATGAAGCACATAGCTAACATCAAGCGCTAATGTAGCACGGGGCTAACATTAGACCACGTACATAGTGTACACCCTTTCCTCCAATAGTCACATCCCAAGTCCCATGCATATATATGTGTACCATGGCAACATATTACTTGAAACAAATATACATCACATGCCATCACATTTTTATACATTCATCAATAATCATTTATTATCGTAAATCACTGACCTGATTATTCAATCACCCACCACGGTATTCACAATCTTAGCCCTTATTTCGCTATCATTCACTTTATACACATACATGAAATAACACATATAACACATATAAACATTCAAGAGACAAGGATAACTACGCTTTTGATTAGCACAATTGACTAAATCACGAAACCCACGCCTAACGATTTGCACCTTTGCATCAGAGAACTCCTTCCTACACCACCTAAGTCGAATCGGCTAACATTATATACCAAAATGGCCTATGGCCTGAAATCACTACTGCCTTACCTTACGGATCTAAATCCCGAAATTTACCGAATAACTAGGAAACACGCGGTCTATGGTGTACCTTCGGGAAAAGAACTTCTCCTTCCATGATTCGGCCAAGATTAATAATCAAAATTAGTCCCTAAATTTCGATAAGTCTAAAATATAAAAGAATGGAAACTAAACTTGGACCTTACCCTTATTTGAAGGAATCGATTGCACCTTCACTTCAACCTTCGTGAGATTCACTATGGCTAAATGATGCTCTCACAACTTTCGGCTTTTGGAGGATTAGAAAGAAAGAGAAGGAAGAATAAAACTGTAAGAATTTCGACAGAGAGAGGAGAATCTGCTTAAGAAATTCGGCAAAGGAAGAGTGAATGAATGAATGAATGGCTTTCTTTCCCTTTTATAGCCGAAATTACTAGGCTAGAGTCCCCTACTTGGCCACCACTCTTCCTATGTGATAATTATCACTTTATCAAAAGAATTAATCCAACAATTATCTCATAATTAGCCGAAATTCTAAAGGAAATAAAACTCCTCTTTTAAGAGCCCACATGTCGTCCACCTCTCTGCTCTTTGTAGCAAAATAAAACTTCTTTTATTTGCTTCCTAAGTGACTCGATCACTGGCCCAAATACACTTGCATGTGGCGCCATTTCCAGAGGCCCTAAGTGGCATCTTCAGGCCACTTTTCCAAGCCCAATTGTGTGTCAAATTTCACATAATTTTTCTCTTAAGGCCACCTTGCCTTAATTTCCTCTTTTAAACTTTAAAACTAGACATTTCTAAGTCATTTCTAAGTTTTCAAAAATTTTCATTTGGCTCTTTAAACTTGACATTTCCTTACATTTCCTAGTTTCCAGAAATGTTCACTTTCCTCTTTTGAATCATTTCTAAATCATTTTCCTAGTTTCCATAAATGTTCACTTTCCTCTTTTGAATCATTTCTAAATCATTTTCCTAGTTTCCATAAATGTTCACTTTCCTCTTTTTAACTTAGCATTTCCTTACATTTCCATACATTTCCTTACATTTCCATATATTTCCATACATTTCCTTACATTTCCATACATTTCCATACATTTCCATACATTTCCTTACATTTCCAAGGTTCTAAAAATGCACACCACATATCACCGTAAACATGCTATTTCATAAAATTAAGCAAAGATGCACACAATGGGATTCAAACCTCTTCCCTCAAAGTACTTCACTTGATGCCATAACCCTTGCACCTTAGGTGGCATCCCTTGCCACTTTTCCACATCACTTCTTGTTTTTAACTTAAAAACCAATAATTGTCCAAAGCTTTCTCTTCCATCCTAGGATTTTAAAAACCCTTAATTCACTTCCAAACACTGCCAAAACCTACTACTCATGAATTATGCACAAACGCATAACCCCTAATCTAGGATGTTACAATGTATGTGTTAGTCGAACTAGGCATGTTAATTCACATGAAGATACTATATATGTGAAATTTTTTTAAGTTCGTATAAATTAATTGTATATGTGAAAATTGATGGGAATGAATGCATGAATACATGCCATTAAATGATAGTATGAAATACTAAATTTAGCACCGGTTGATGATAAATAGCATTACATGCTAAGTATATGTGAATAAATACATGGAATTGGGTATGGAGGATGGAAGAGTTTCGTAGGAGAAATTGACAAAATAAGTCCACATGGAAAGTCAGTATTGCACGACGTAGGTGGCAATGTAATAAAAATTAGAAAAATTGAGATGATATTTTAAAAATCCATCAAAAATGGGCAATCGAGATGGTAAGTTATTGTAGTAAAAGTCATCTTCACAGATGACAAGTAAACGACCATCGTCTCCAAAAATAAACAAATCCAAGATGCCCAGTTATTGATATGTGTTTTGGAGTGTCGAGCGATGCTCGAGGGCAGATAGGATGGATGGGTAGGAATATAAAATTATAATTGCATTGTACCATGAATTTATTTTGTACATGCATTGATTTACTAAATGATCCCTAAATTAGGCTTAATTTGCTATGTGCTATAAATTGAATGTTTTACTGTTTGTACGATTATACATAATGGTTTATAAAATTAGACTCACATTGAGCTGTCAAAAGTTGACTCCCCTCTTTTTCATACCTCTCAGGTAACACAGAAAACTAGGACACAGAATGGCATTGGAGGAACCCCGGACTAGCAGCTCATTTTTCTTTTAATATTATTTTAATGCTTCCAATAAAGTTTCCCTTAATCATATTTGGGTTTGTAATTATTAATTATTTCTTGGTTTTTATATTTTAGGCTAGGGATTATTTAATTTATTAACTCTAAGCATGATACTTAGTTAATACTCTGAAAATTGCATATTATTTGGTTTAGAAAACTATTATTTTTAATAATGTTTTCCACTACTTTTCAAAATACTTAAAAGTTTTGAAAAGTCTTTCTAAACCTTAATCGCCATCCTCAAAACTTCACAATAATAATATTGTAATTGAATTGCTAAGTAAAGTCGGTTTAATTAATGAATATTTTTCTTAAAAACAAGAAGAGCGATTTTCATACAATCCAACTCAAGCAAAAGAATAGCTTTACAAGATCACTTCAGTTATCAATGTAACACATTTGACTTAGTCGAAACTCCTAGGCTGATTCGAGGGTGTTACATTAAATGGTATTAGAGCCTAGATTTTTTAAGCACGGTTTTGAATTTTTCAAGGAGTATGTGTAACAGCCCGATTTAGGGGCTAGTCAAAACAGTGGTTTGGAACCACTAATTTGGGGTTAAAGAAAATTATTTTTATGTTATTCTATGAGTTAGAGCATGATTATATAGGTGCATGAAAATTTTGGTGCTTTCATTTTAACGATTTCATGCTTAATCGCGAAAGAGGACTAAATCGCATAAAGTGCGAAAGTTTAAAATTTCAAGCTAAGGTTGTCAAATAGCTATGGAATATTAATTGGAGGCCTTTAAAGGGCAATTAGCCCCTTAAATGAAGGTTGGTCAGCCATAGGGGACAAGAAAGTCAAAATTAGTCAAAGTTGGTAAAGATTTGGTGACTAAATTGATTGTTTTATATTAAAATAAAGAAAAGATTATATCCTTCTCTTTACTCATCTTATTCCACCGAAAAACACAAGCAAAATAGGGGTTTTAAAGCTAAAAAAATTTATCAAACTCTTCTCCCTACTAGTAAGTGATTTTAATGGTTTTTCTTGATGATAATTGTACTTTTGGAACCCCTAAAGCTTAAGCTTTCTAAAGAGGGGACTATCTTGCAATATGGTGAAAAGTTTAGGGTTTTTTCATGTGACCTTTTAAGTTATTTGCTGCATTTTTATGGAAGAAAATGAGTCATATATGTTTAATAAACAACTTTTGTGAAAGGTGTTACCATGAAAACACCTAAAATGACCTTTTTGTAAAGGTTGTAAAATATGTAGTAAATGTGTGAAATGTTGAGTTTTGATGGTAGCCATAACAGTAATAAATGTTCACCTAGGCTCGTTAAAGAGAGAAATTTGATTAGAATTGATTTCCAAGCCTAGGGGTAAACTGGTCATTTTGCAAAAGTTTAAGGGCAAAATAGTAAATTTTTCCAAAGCATGATTATTGAAATGCATTTAATGTGATAATTAAATGAGCTAATTTTCTATTATAGATCAAGAAGAACCAAGAATTAACCTCAACCGGGGAAAGAACAAAGTAACGAACTAGATCGACAATCTAGCCTATTTTAAAATCGAGGTAAGTTTGTATGTGATAAATTCAACATTTATGCTAGTATATTTGAGAATGTTTGATATTGTAATGATACATGACATTCTATGAAATTGAGTAATGGCGTTGAATGAGAAAGATGATAAAAGTTGAGATGTTGAAGCCCTAGTTGGACTATAATAAATGTGAGAATATTATCATCGAGACATGAGATGGATAAGGTCTCGTGTAAGACCATGTTCGAGACATGGCCTCGGGACCGAATTGAGATTCCATATAAGACAATATCCGGGATATGGCTTCAGTATTGAATATGAGAATCATATAAGACCATATTCGGGATATGGCATCGATACTTAATGTGAGATTCCGTATAAGACCATATCCGAGATATGTTATCGGCACTCAGAGGTGACCACATCTGGGATACGGCATTGGTTTCGAGTTTATGTTAATGACGATGAATATGCGTACTTAAATATCCCTATTAATTTAGTAGGATAAATAGATAAGTTCGGAGATAGAAATGAGATTAGTATTAAAGCCATGTGATTGAGTAAATACAGGTACCCGTGAGTAATTCACGAGGAAGGAGTATGATATGTGGCATGGTATGTGCTAGATAAGAACAAGTACGAGTAAGTTATAACAAAGTGCTTAAGACTTCGAGTGGTTATCTAATGCCATGGATTGATGTCATTATGAGCTTATTGTTGCTATTTATTTTCATGCAAACTTACTAAGATTTATGCTTACCCCTCTCATTTCCCTTTCCTTGTAGTATTGCCAAGATAACTCGAGGATTGTGGGATATCAGAGTTCGGAAATCACACTATCGACATCTCTTTGGTATAACAAAGTTAGATTTATTTTGAGTATGGCATATATAGGACTTGGTATTTTGTTATGTCATATTTATTAGCCAAAGTGTTGGCTATTTATGTTATCAAATTCATTTTGTAAATGGTCATTGGAATTGGGCCAATACTTTTCAAGTTTATATTTATTCAATGATGATGAAATTATGAAGTTTATGCTGGTGTGAATGCTTTGATTTGAGTTCTTGGATGTGCCTTAGGGTCATAAGTTATGTTGAAGTGAGTTGGTATAAGTATGTTTACTATGTAGGGTGGCATTTGGCTTGGAATATAGCCTTATTAATGTCCATACGGGTAGATACACGGGCGTGCGTCTAGGCCGTGTGTGCCACACGGTCAGCCCCATGGGCATGTTGATCGGTTGTGTGTCCCCTTGCATACTAGGTTTACAAGTCAGAATGCTCAGTAGTAAACACATGGGCAGAGACACGGCCGTGTGTCTCAGCCATGTGAGAGGCATGGCCATGAACATGGGCGTGTGCCCCGGCCGTGTGAAGTCTGTACTTAAAATTAAGAATTTAATTTGACACACAGTCTAAGGACACGGGCGTGTGCCTTGGCCGTGTGACCATATGAGGTGATGAAGTCATAAACAGAATGTCATGGTTTTGGCACACGGGCCATGACACCGGCGTGTCGAGGTCGTGTGAGGGACATGGGCCAGGGACGCGGGTGTGTGTCCGGCCGTGTGAAAACCTCTGTAGGTTCGAATTAGAAAATAAATTCCACACGGGCTAGGGACATAGGCGCGTGTGATCACACGATCTGCCCACACGGGTATGTCCCATATCATACGGGCGTGTGGCCCCTGTTTAGGCAAGAATTTTCTAAGTGCATAAAAGTTTTCAGTTTAATTCTAAAACCTTTCGAGTGTATGTTTAAGGCCTCATAGGCCCATGATAAAAATGTTATGCATATGAATGAGAAGTTTTAAGCTGGGAATGAATTTTTAAAGCCCGAAGTTGTATGTACAAGCAAGTTTCGTCCGATAATGCCTCATCCTCGGTTCCAGAGAGGAATACGGGTAATGGGTGTTACAGTATGCATAGGAATAAAATATTTTGTTGAATCTATTGAAAAACCTAGTCTGAGGAGTCTGATGCCAAGTACTGTATAAAACTTTCTAGTAGTAGAAAAATTGTAAATAGAAATGTAGTACAAACTAAAAACTTTAAAAAAGTACTAATTGCTTGAAATTGTAGATTTTCATAAAACACCATTATAAACACTCAAGGCAGATGTGGTAGGGGTAGACTGTGTATGGCTGCACCTGTTGAACCGCCTATTATTCAGGGTGAAAACCCAACTCAGGATTACATAAGAGATTTTACAACAAATGATGGCGGAGGTTACAAGAATAGAAATTTGGGAATGGAAAATCAAAATGATGGAACCGTTGGAGAAGATGCAATGACTCAATGTAACACCCCTTACCCGGGTTCTCTGCCGAAACTGGGTGTGAGGCATTACCGAACTTGACTTATTGATCATTCTGCTTTAGGCTATAAAATTATTCACCAATTTAAAACTTTTCATTGACCATCACACCATCCCTATCATGGGTCAACGAGACCCTTTACACCCGCTCGGGATATTGCAGAACCAAAGCGAAACTTTACGAACATTTAGAAAATTTTCACCTAAACAAGAGTCACACGCCTGTTTGGTCTAGGGGCACACCCGTGTGCCCCTAAGACATGCCCATGTCTTCCACCCGTGGTCGACACTGACTAATTTTGCACGGCCTGGACACGTCCGTGGCCCTGGCCCGTGTGCCAAAACCTTGGCATTCTGACTCATTCACACGGCCTATACACACGCCCGTGTTTGATGCCCGTAGTTGTCTCTGATTAATCCACATGGTTGGTCGCACGCCTGTGTGCTTTCACGTGTGGCAATTCAAATTCTAAATCCTAAGTGCAAACTTCACATGGCCTGGCCACACGCCCATGGACTGACTATGTGTCACACACGGGTGTGCCTGTGTGTCTACCCATGTGGACAAGAACAATGCTATTTGTCAAGCTCTTTACACCCCTCTAGTTCACACCACATGAATCCATTCAACATATGAATAAACAACTCATGATTCGCAACATGAACTTTCATGAATAACTTCATATTTTCATAAATGACAAGGTGAGCCATCAACCATGGAAATATACAAAATAGTTATCTTAATAAGGGCCCAACACACTTTTGGCAAAAATAACAAAATAATCTAACTAATCTAACCCCTATACATGCCATATACAAAATAACTAAGTCTAGATATACCGAGGTGAGTTGATAGTGTGGGCGATCTTCTACTTATTGGCGTATCCCGGCTCGGCTCTTAAACTCTATAAAACAAGGGAAAAAGAAAGGGGGAGTAAGCTTTAAGCTTAGTAAGTTTACATGTAAACAATTAGCATTATAGTATGTGCTAAAGAATAAATAGCATTACGTACTAAACAAGAAGCATTCTATATTCATAATCATGCTTACTCATTTCTTCCATGTCCACATCCAAACCAAATCACAAGCTTAATGTACACATTTATTAGCATACCTCCTTGCACTTAGTACCACAATGTCACATAATACAACGCATCAAACTCTTTCAATTAACTACTCATAATCGAATTACTCGGTGGTTCCGTACTTAGCCCACCATCAATCTTTATTAAAGTGATATTGCACATAGCCCACCAAAGAGGTTAGTTACGGTGGTATTACACATAGCCCATCATAATTAAGTATTAAGGTGGTATTGCACATAGCCCACCAATTAATAAATAGATGATGGTATCGCACATAGCTCATCGTAATTAAGTATTAAGGTGGTATCGCACTTAGCCCACCATCAAATATTGATATAACACATTACATATCCATTCCATCATTCACACTAGAGTTATTCAATAACTACCATGTTCTACCCAGTTGAATCATACATGTTCTCAATTGTGCCATGTGCTAGCAACAACAATGTATATATATAATGCATCGTTTACACATAAATTTACCTCGGTGCAAAATGTATTGAATTGCGATTTACTCTGTAACCTTGCCTTTTCCTCAGTCAAGGTTAATTCCGCTTTCTTCTTGATCTATAACAATAAGATTCATTCATTTAGATCATTTAATGATTATAATGCATCAAAATATACACTTAGGAAAAAATGACCATTTTGCCCTTGCACTATGGCAAAAATTACGATTCTACCCCTAAGCTCGTAAATCATTTTTCAACACATTTTATCAATAAACCAGCTTAGCTGGACATTTATTTCTCTTACAACTACTCACCATTCCAACCATTTCATGCATTTATGACACAAATTTATTCTTTGCATTTAAGTCCTATTTAAGTGTTTCCATGCTAACACCTTTCACAAAAGTTGTTTCTCATCTTCCTAACATTCATTTTATTCCATAAAAACTCAGCTAAAAACATAAATATTCTCATGAAAAGTCCTTATACTTTCAACCATATCACAAATTAGTCCCTTTATTAGCTAGCTTCAGCTTTGGGGACTCCATAAACACAAAAATCATCAATTAAAACCACCTAAATCACTTACTTGAATGAGAATTGAGTGGCTGAAAGTTTGAACCTCAAAGACCTCTATTTTCTCTTCAATTTTCAGTGGAAAGAGATGAGTGAATAGTGAAATATGATATTTTTTCTTTTTACCATATTTTATTCATCTTTTCTCACCTAATTTCACCCAATTTGACTACAATTAATGCTCTTGTCCCCTTTTGCTATCTATGGCCGACCAATACATTTTATAGGGCCTAATTTCAATTTAAGGACCTCCAATTTAGTAATCTATGGCTATTGGACACATCTACCTTGAAAAATAGAACTTTTGCACTTTATGCGATTTAGTCCTTTTTCACAATTAAGCATGCTATCACTCAAATTAAAGCACCAAAATTTTCACATAGCCATATATTAATACCATAACACATAAAATAACATTAAAATAGTTTTCCTCAACCTCAGTTTGGTGGTCCCGAAACCACTGTTCCAACTAGCCCCTAAATCGGGCTGTTACACTCAAGCTATGCTGAGAACTCTTCAAAGGGTCGTCGGATTGAGTAATGGAAACAGAAAAATAGTTTTTGAAAAACTTAAGTCTAACAAGGTAGAATTGTTCAAAGGAATCATCGAAATAACTCCCACTGTAGCAGAATACTCAATGGAAATGACAAAAAGAATTCAGAATGACTTAGACTACACTTCGGAGAAAAAGTTAAAAGGAGTCATGTCCCTGTTAAGAGACAAGTCTATAAATTGTGGCAAGTTGTTGTTAGGGGAATGCTTGTAGAACGAATAACTTGGAACTATTTTCATGATTCTTTCTAGGAAGAGTATGTAGGTCCTTGATATGTTGAAGCCTATAGACTGAATTTATCTAACTAAAATAATGAGATATGTCAGTTTCAGAGTAAGATGAATTTCTAAGATTGAGTCGTTATACTCTCGAAATGGAAGCGACAGAGGAAGATAAAAACATAAGGTTCGAAGAGGGATTGTGACTCCCAAAAATTTGGTTGAAAAGGCCAAAATCTTAAAAGAAATCCAACACAAAGAGCGAGAAAAGACGCAGAAGGTTCTGAACAAAAAGGGATTCGGTTTCAAATAAATCAAACCATAGGCCTACAAAAAGGGCTAGGCCACAGTCCAAGTCCATAGATAAATGCATTCCGAGGTGCCAATATTGTGAGAAACACCACACAAGGGAACGTTGAAAAAAGATTGGTGCTTGTCTTAAGTGTGGGTCAAAAGAACATTAAATAAAGGATTGTCCTCATTGGAATAAACCCACTCAATCATAGAGTCAGAGCCAAAACATGACCAAAGACAAGGAAATCGAGGTCCCAACCGAAACTACAGAAGTCAAGGCTAAAGAGCACCAACACAGGGTGCAAACCAAGTAGAAATGAGGCAACCAGCCTTAGTTTTTGCGATAAGAGGACAAGAGGATACGGACGCCGCCGATGTCATCATAGGTACATTTCTTATCCATTATGTTCCCTTCTTTCCTTTAATTGATGTGGGATCTACTCATCCGTATGTAGCATTGAATATGGTTGAAAAATTGAATCAAAAGTAGCAAAAACAAGTAGTATTATGGCAGTGATAAGCTCATTAGGGCAAACAATTAAGGTAGATAGAATTTACAAAAGTTGTCTGTTGGAGTTGCAAGAGGAAATTTTTTTTGCCGATCTCATGAAATTTCCATTCGAAGAATTTGATCTAATTCTAGGGATAGACTGGTTGGTGGAGCACCAAGTAAATCTAGATTGTGCCTTGAAAAGGGAAACCTTGAAAACCAAATATGGCAAAGAAATTGTTATGGCAAGAAACATAAGAAATTACTTGTCAAAGGTTATCTTAGCAATGGTCACAAAAAAAGATGGTTCAAAAGGGCTGCGAATTATTTTTAGCCTATGTCGAGGATGTTAAAATCGTCAAACCCAAAGTAAACGAAACCCAAACCGTTAGTGAATTTCTTGACGTCTTTTCTGAAGAGCTGTCAGGGTTACCTTCGAACTGCAAGGTAGAGTTTGGAATTGAGGTGATGCCAGGAATCACACTAGTGTCAATAGCTCATTATCGTATGGCAATGAAGGATCGTAAAGTTTGTCCAAGTTGCGAATTTTACTTAGGGCTCTAGACATTCAAAAATAAACTTGAATTTTGACACAACCTGAAACGCATACGAATCTAAGTCAGATAAAAAAATTGAAGAAAAAATATTGAAATAAATAACTAAGTTAAATACAATAGAACAATAAAGAAGAAAATAAAGAAGATAGATTGAAAAGATGAAACATGGCGTGTAGAAGTCTTAAGGAGCCTTGGAAATAAGAATAATCCACAAACCCCTTCAAGTAGCTCTAATTTCTCTTCCAAGAAAGAAAACTTGGCAAGAAAAAGTTCAAAGATGATCCTTACAATCTGAAAAGATTGTTAAAACTCTTCTAAAAGAAAACTTAAGAAATATTCTTGAATAGAAAAGTCAAAGAGAATTTTATAAACACAAAGTGAATAATCAATGAATTGATTTTTATGTACAATTTAAAGGCCTCTATATAGGCTAACTAAATAAATCTAAATAAAACTATTAAGTATACTAGAACTCTAATTAATCTAAACAAGAAGTAGTTTTAAACAAAACTTTTTTGTTAACATAAAACTCTTAAATAACTTAAAATTCTTAATAATTATAAAAAATTTAGAATTAAAATATAATAAAATAATAAGAGTGATAAATATAATATTTGACTCATATATAATAAAATTAAGCCTAAAACCCGAACCCAATATGATTTGAACTTGAATTAAAAGTCCAAAACTCATAATTCCCGTCATAATCCCGTCCAGAAATTCTACTAACGCAGTCTTCACTAAAACAATCATATCTTGAGCTCTTGAACTAAAAATCGAGCGATTCAAAGTGTGTTTCGAAATTAAGAGATAGATCTTTGAATACCATGAAAAGACATCTTAACTAAAAAATGCCTGGATCCCATCCAAAATGTCAACACAAGTCTGTTGATTCTCCAAACTTAAAAATTAGCAGCTTTGGTGACTGAAATTTAATAAATTTCACCCATTTTGTGTATGTATCATTCCTCGTTTCCGTAAAAAGATCCATAGTCACATATTACCTTTGACCGAATCTTGATTTGATTTACTTAGCCTTTGATCTTATTGTTGGGCCTTGAGGTAGTGTAATCTCATTACATCTATGGGCCTGAAATTGGATCTTGAGACCTGCATAAGATATTTAATGGCTAAAAAATGAGAATGATATTTTTCCTATTTTCCTAGAGTTCAGTTAATGAGAATATTTCAAATTGAAATTTTTTATAAAGGGTTAAATATAAAATTGATATCCGAACTTGTCCACTTCTCCTAAATTAATACTTATGATTGTTTTTGTCCAAAATTAGTATTCAAATTTTTTTTCGTCAACTAAATTGGTATCTCAATCTAACACCATTAACTTTTTGCTGATGTGACAGCGCTGATCAATCACACACCTCTATGTGGCGTCCTCTTGTAGCTCTTTTTCTTTTCTTTTTAATTTTCTCTCCTTTTCTTCCCTTTTCCTTTTCCTTTCTTATTTTTCCTTTCTTTCTTTCTTCTGTCAAAAACCTCAAAAATTTTCTCTCCCACTTTCTTACCATCCAATCACCACCAAAATCACATCTCTTAAACCCTTTTCATTTGCCTCCTCATTTTCCAGTCACCATCAACCAATCCCTACCAAACAGGGTTTTCTCTTAAGCTTGTTTGGCTTCCCAAAAAATCTGGGTTTTCTTCCTTCCCTATTTTTTTGTTTTTTCGTTCTTAGTTTTTTTTTTTTTCTCACTAGCCGAACAAGCTTTCACTGTTCTCTTTTCTTTTTTCTTATGCATCACCGTGTTTTTTAGTTCTTTGGGAAAGAAAAGAAACCCTCTTCATCAATTGAAAATTCAAAAGAAACCATGAATGAGATGGAAAAAAGTAGGCTCTTTTGGGAAGCTTGTTTGGCTTCCTAGAAAATTAGGGTTTTCTTCCTTCCCTCTTTTTTTTTTTTTGGTTATTATTTATTTTCTTGCTAGCCAAACAAGCTTTCACCAATCCTATTTTTCATTTTGTTATGCATTACTTATTTTTTTAGTTCTTCCTTCCCTCTGTATTCTTTTAGTCCTCTTTTACTTAGACTTCGCAATGCAGGATCGAGACGAGAGCAGAGAAAGCCACCGTAAAGGATTATCTGTTGTCTCTATGTTAATTGGTGATTCTGTTGAATTCCTATATGGGGATGAGAGAGAAGTTGATCAAGCCTCGAAAGTGTTGCTAGAATTAGGTGATGTGCTATTATTTGGTGGTGAATCTCGAATGGTGTTTCATGGGGTTCCATCCATCGTTTCATTTTCTACTCCGGAGCCTCTTAAATAAAAATTTGGGCTTCGACATGGTCGTCTCAATCTTACCTTCAAACAATTTTGAAAATCGTCAACTATAAACATAACTACCATTTATACGTATTAAACATTTGCATTAAAATCTTCATTGCTTTAGGACTAATCTGCGTTAGCTTGTCAGAATTATAATACAGGAGCAAAAATATTTATATTATTTCGAAAAGTTCAAACTTTTTGGTCCTCTAAATCTTAAGTTGGTTCTGCTTGTGCTTACTTGCGAAAACATTTATGTTTTAAGTGTCGTTGTGGGTTAGTTTGAAAAGGGGAAGGGAAGTGGTGGGGGTTGGTTGATGGTGGCTGAAAAATGGGGAGGAAAACGAAAGGGATTTAAGAGATTGATTTTGGTGGTGATTGGATGGTGAAAAAGTGAGGGAAATTTGGGGGGGGGGGGGGAGGGGTTGACAGAGGAAAGAAAGAAGAAAGATGAAGCGTAGAAGCAGGTCAAAAAAAGAAAAAGGAAAAGAAAGGAGAAGACGGGGGAAAAATTAAGGGAAAAGAAAAAAAAAAAAAAAAGAAAGAGCTACAAAAGGATGCCACATGGCAATGTGTGATTGGCCAAAGCTACCACATCAAAAAAAAAAAAATTAACGGGGTTAGATTCACGTACCAATTTAGTTGACGGAAAAAATATTTGGGTGCCAATAATATTCGAGTGTCAAATTGAGACAAAAAAAAATTATAAATACTAATTTAAAAGAAGTGGACAAATTCAAGTACCAATTTTATATTTGACACTTTTATAAACATATATGTATCATATTTATGTATTTAACTAAATATGTATTATTTTCAATTTTATTTACGTTCTACTGAAATTCTTCATGTAAAGTTAGAAATGACTTAGGTAGACAACTCTATTGTAACTAATAAGTTGACTTTTTTTTTGTTGGTACTATTAAGTTGATTTTATATATGGGTCAGTAGGACTTATTGTTATTTTAAAACAAATTGGACTAAAATATTAAGTTGAACAAATGATTTTGGGTAAAAACTTATGCTCACTTAAAATATATGTTCGTGTTGAGCTAGATTTAATTTTTTTTAATTTTATTTGTACGGGCCCAAATTTATCCGGGCCCAATTAACAAAACCAGATACCCAAAAAAATTAAAAAACCAAATAAAATAATAATAATAGTCCAATAACAATCCAATTATTATTATTATTACAAATCCAAAAAATAGTGGGCCCAAAATTAAGAGTGGCCCAATTACAAACCCACAACCAACCCTAGCCCAATTAACCTAAAAAAACCAGAAAAACCCTAGAACCTCTTAGCCAAAATCAGCGCCGCAATAGCCAAGCCTCCACACAAGCGCTGCAAGCCTCCACGTCACCCCACATGCGCGCCTCCGTACGACGGTTTCGCCTGCAGAAGAAGGAAACAAAATAGCAGCGAAGAGCGAGGAAATAGATAACAGAAAAATGGAATACTTTCTATTTTTCTTTTTCTTTTTTATTTTTTATTTCGGCTATAAAATGAAGTCGAAGTCAATCTGTACTAGACCCAATTTTTTTTCACGAATATCATATCGAAAAAAAAACAACAAAGAAATCAAATCAAAGAAAAAGGTGATTGCGCTTTTCCGATTCTGTTTCTTTCTATTTAGCCATATATGTTTATATATAAAAAAGAATAAATAGGGAGGAAGGATACCCATAACTTGATTCGCCGGAAAAAGTAGTTTTCGGGGCACCGACCTCCGTGCGCGGTGGTCATCGGTGGCGGACCGATGGTGGTCCGGTCACCAGAAATCGCAAGAGGGGTAAACTTCAGAGCTTTTTTTTCAAAATGGAAGAGGCCAAATGATTTTTTTTTCCTGAAAGTTTGGGCTTATATAGCCCACTAATACGATGCCGTTTTGGTTTAACAGGAATAAAACGACGTCGTTTTTCCTCCTAACCCGCGTGAGCGACTCAACCCGCCAGAGGATCTGCGCGTTTTTCTTAATTGGTATTATTTCCAAATCGGTCCTTCCGCTTTTTATTTGTTCTGCGATTAAGTTTTCTTTTATTTTTAATTTTACCCTTAAGTTTTGTTCTGACTTTAATTTGGTCCCGCCCAAAACGCTGCGTTTTGAGGGGCGGGGGATATTTTCTCTTTTAGGCCCTCCTTGTTATTCGCGTGTTCGTATTAGTCCCCCTTTTACTTTTATTTCTAATTTGTCCCAAATTTCTGTTTTAAAGTTTAATTTAGTCCTTCTTTTTATTTCTTTTGTTATTTTTGCTATTTTATCATTAATTTAATATTGTTATTATTAATTGTTTTTAATATCTTTATTACTACCATTTATTATTATTAAATTACTAAATTGATATTTTTAATATTGAATATTTATTTTTATTTTTATCTACTTTTCTAAATGGACTCTACTTATTTTTTATTATTTTCATTATGATTATTTATTATTTTATATACTTTTACATATGCTTTCAAATATTAGAATATTTATCTTATTATTTTCAATGTTATTATCGTTATTATTATGATTATTACTATTACTCTTATTTATTTATTTTACTATTATTATTCGTTTATTAACATATTTTCATTATAATTTATTATTATTATTGTATTATTGTTATTATTATTTTATTATTATTGTATTATTGTTATTATTATTTTATTATCTTTAAATTATTGTTTATTTTATTTATTTGTTCATTCATTTATTATTATTTTTACCTATTATTTTATATAGATTGTTTGTTTTAGCTTTTATTTTATTGTATTTTATTTTACCTTTATTATTGTTATTCATATTTTCGTACTCGTTTTATTCTATTATGTATATCGGCATGTAGTTCATTTTCCATTTTATTACGATCATATTACATTTTATCCGATGCATTAAAATTTTTGAAATAAGCAAATAATCCGCGTACTAAAATTCGAAAGAAATCGTACTCTAACTTACTGGGTTTCGATTTTTCTCATTAGTCTAAAGAACCAATTATTTTTTAAAATCAAAGCATATAAGTTAAATAAAAACTTATTCTCGGGAATTCGAAAACGTTACGTCCTAACTCACTGGATGTGATATTTTGTTATCTCGAGATAAGGATTTCTAAAAACAAAGGTAATATTCTGTATTTGTAATTTTGAAAAATTGTGCCCTAACTTATTGGGTTCTGATTTTTCATTTGACCCAAATGATCGAATATCCTTTTTGAATTTAAATTCCCTAGTTTTAAAAGTCAAAAGACAAGCTTAGTTTCGAGGATTCGAAACGTCGTATCCTAACTTACTGGGCATGACATGTCACTTCTTCGAAATAAGCAGGTCTCAGCATCCAATTAAATTTATTCAAGTTTTTCTTTAAACAAAGAGGATCATATTTTAAAATCTTTTCAAATTTTCGACAATAAGACGTTAACCAATCAATTCGGTACCAATTTTGGGCGTTACGAGGGTGCTAATCCTTCCTCGTGCGTAACCGACTCCCAAACCTGTTTTCTTGAATTTTGTAGGCCAAAATCATCGTTTTAATAAACCAAAAATGTTTTAATGATCAATCTCAAGGTGACCCGATCACACCACCAAAAAAGGATTGGTGGCAACTCTATTTTCGTTTTAAAGTCGACCCTATTTTTCCATTAAAAAAAATGGTTTCGACATTATTAATTTTTTATGCCAACATAAATATATGCATTTAATTATTTTAATTTTATATAATTAATCTATGTAATTATTATTAAATATAATTAACATATATAAAAAATATATTTGTATAATATTTAAAAATAAAATTATATTAAGACAAATTAAAAAATTCAACTTTCACAAAACCATAAAAATAAATACTAATAGTATACAAAACATTTTAATGTTCTCTACCTTTTTTTTTATCTATCATCATCTTTTTTAATTATAATTTGTCATTTTGTTTAATTTCTAATGCAATTAATTTCATTTTAACATCTTATCCTAGACAAGAAAAATATTTTTAATATCAAATAAGAGAAGTATTATTAAATATCAAATATTAAATAATAAAAAATAAAATTAAACATATTAAAATAATAATTGAAACCAAATTTTGTGATTATTTTCGATTATTCTCGAAATGTTACTTGAATGAATATGGTTTGTTAATGTCTCTATATATAGTGATTAAATATTAATTTTAAATTATATGTAATTATAATATCAATTAAGTGGTCATCAAATTAAAATAATGAGTATAATTTATTATAGATTCAAAGTATAATTAATGATAATAACTGTAAGATGAAAAATAAAGATGATTAAAATTATTTTATATAAAATACTATGTTTATAATAGTAATAATATGTTATTATATTTATTTGAAAAGAAGCATGTAAGTAAAACTGCTTGCAGTGGTTGTATTATTTTAAGGTTATCCAATAGATTAGCGGTTAATTACTATTATATTACTATTATATTTAATAATATAAACAATAATGAAGAGTATTTTTATCAGTTCAAATGTTTTCTCAAACACGTGTTTTATATAATATATAGATACATAATATAATTTTTTCCATGTAATGTAAATATTTAAAAATCTAGGTTATTTATATTTATAAATTTCATAAAATAAAAATATATAATATAGTACATAAAACAATTAAATATTAAATAAAAATAATATACATTTTAAACAATTAAAAAATATATGAAGGATAAATGAGTTCGAACTAACCATTTATAAATATAGAAAATCAAAGCATAATTTCAAACTCATATTTTAGACTTGACTAAATTTAAACCATATGTATACTATTAATTTCAAAGCAATTAACTCATTACCATTTCTAATCACAATGCTAACAAAATTTTAAAATAAAAAACAAAAGGTCATATGTGAAAATCAGTTTCAAATTTAGATAAATTATAAAAAGCAAAAGTAATGAGATATTAAGATAATTTGTTCATTTTCATAGCCTAAACTATATCCCAATGTACCATATGTACAACATATGTCATTGTATTTCACTCTATAAGATCCCATAAGGAAACATTGATTGAATGTAAAGGAGAAAGAGAAAAGAATTTTCTATCGTATTTAGCACATGGCATTGTTACCATCTAAATCTCTAGTGTTTACAGTCCGGTAGGCAAGAAGCTGAGCTCGTCGTCCCATGTGAGCCAACTCCTCAGGACCTCAAGAGTGTAAACCACTCTCAGACGTTGATGATCAAGAGGGCCACCGATTCCATGTCCGAGGGTTCCATTTTCACCAGAGCAACCTTTCCATGAAAGGGCAGGACCCTGCTAAGGTCATTAAGGAGGCATTGGCTAAAGCTTTGGTGTTTTATTATCCATTTGCTGGTAGATTAAGGGAAGGACCTAACCGCAAGCTCATAGTTGATTGCACTGGTGAAGGTGTCTTGTTTATTGAGGCTGATGCTGATGTTTCGTTGGTGGACTTTGGTGACGAGCTTTACCCACCATTTCCTTGTGTAGAGGAGCTTCTTTACGATGTCCCTGGTTCCAACGGTTTGCTAAATTCTCCATTGTTGCTAATCCAGGTATTTATTTTTTTAAACTTTATTCTTCTCTAATTTATACACAACATGTAAGGAGTAATCCACTTTACTAACATCAAACTATATTAATTTTTACATATCATATATATTAGTTTTTTACTTGTGGGATGTAGGGACTGACTATGTATATCAATTAAAATGTATTAAATATTATTTATAATTAATAATTTTATGAATATATGAAAAAATGCAAATTGATTATTCAAAAAATATTGTTAAAACCAAGTGAAACAATAATTAAAAAACTATAAATTCAATGCTTTTAAGAATTATAAAACATTATCAAATACTATTTAACAAAAAATTAATTTAATGATTATAAATTATGTTATTCTAAAACTTTTAACAGTTATTATTATAAATTATGAAATTTAAAAATTATATTATTTTAAAACTTTTAAAAGTAATTTTAAAAGTGATTTTAAAGCTATTTATAAAATTGTTGTTATAAAATTCTTTAAACTTTTTAACATTATTTATATTATATATAAAATATGTTGGTAAATATATCTTTTAAAATTAAGTTTTAAAATAATAGATTTCTTAAAATTTTTATAAAATAAATAATTTATGTATTCAATTAAATTTTAATTAATATATTTAAAACCGGATGAAAGACCAAATTTAAGGAATGGATAAACCTATAACTGCAATCCAAGGGTTGAATTAAACAAATAAAAAAAATATTATAAGATAATTGTAACACCCAAACTCGGCCTAGACGTTACGGCCGTATCTGGCAATGTCACACGATAGTGTTTTGAAACCTCGTTGTTATGATGAAAAAATTCCATGTTATTATCTTTAGTTAACCTTTGTTAGAACTTAGGAAGTCGTCTTTATTTATTTAAATCATTTATTTTGAAACATCCCTAGTTGCGGAAGCTTTAATAAATCAATCTAAGTGATCATGCGTTTAGAAAATACTTTAAATTTTTTTTTTCCGAATTTCCTACGACCAGCAGGTATATATCCATAAAGTAAAATAAATAAATAAAACCCAAATTTAAAACCAAAGTCCTTGGGGGTCCTTAAATTACAACCCAAATAATTAATAATAAACAAATCATAACTCGTAAATTGAAAACCACGAAGTCCAAAAATTATTGTGGTCACCGCTGAGTCCTCCGTCGCACCGATCCGTCTAAGTTTGGGGATTACCTGTGCACATTAAACAAAAAGGGTGAGTTTAAGTAAACTTAGTGTGTAATCCCGCAGAAACAAACAAACAATCAGTATTCACAGTGCACAGTTGAACAGTCTTGGGCCTAAACCCTTTTCAGTATCAGTGACAGTTTGGGCTTTAACCCATCTCAATACAGTGTAAAAAATGCAGTAGGGCCTTAGCCCATCACAGATCGATGTGATATGATTATGCAAGAGCAAAATCCTACCCAACCAGCCTCTACACACTATCTCCGTCCAACCCTACACTCCATGTGGGGATATAATCAACCCACCCATCCCTACACTCCAAGTAGTACTGAATGCGACATAAAACAGTAGTTTGCAGCTGAGCTGCTAGTAAATTAGGCTTAAAGCCTTTCAGTACAGTTCCTTCGAACAAGAACCCCCAACCCAATGCAATACAACATACAATGGATGATATGCTATTATGCAATTTCAGTACATATATTCAGTTCAGATATTAACATGTTCAGTACAGATATCATTCAGTCAATTTCACACATTTAGGGGTCTAAGTAACGCTTACTGACCCTACAGTAGGTTCATAGTCGACTTGGGCGACCCGTGCAACCTTAAAAACATTTCGGTAAAAATGGGCTCACATGCCCATGTGATCTGCCCGTGTGGGCCCACGCCCCTGTGTGACCCACTCGGCCCGAATTGGTCTTGGCCGTGTGATCCATTTTTAAAGTAACCCATGCTAGCTCAATACTCATATATGTTTTCACTATTTACTTATATGTTCATTTCAAGCTGTCTACTTGAGTCATTATCACTAAATTATTTATATCTTGAGCTACAGAATTCCAAATTAAGATCTGCTTGATGTTTTTGAAACTAGACTCAAATACCTTTCTACCGTAAAATTTTTAGAATTTATAGTTTATCAAATAAGTACAGTAAAATCTTTAAATTTATCCCTATTCTGCTGTTTGATAGCTTCATCCTTTCCTTACTAAAAATTATTTATCTCTTAGTACGGAATTTAGATGATGTTTATGTTTGTTTCTATTGAAAATAGACTCACTAAGGATTTAAACATATAAATTTTAAACCGATAATTATTTTTTTACAATTTTTTATGATTTTCCTAAGTCAGAATGGGGGAACTCGAAATCATTCTGACATTGTCTCACAAAATATTGTTATATCTCATGATTTATAATTCTATTGCTTACACTGTTTCTTCCATGAAAAACTAGACTCAATAAAATTTAATTTCTTATTTTATTAAACCTCTAACTCAATTCTCACTATTTTTGATGATTTTTCAAATTTAGACTACCGCTGCTGTCCAAAGCTATTTTAGTGCAAAATGTTGATTTCCAAGTTTATAACACCCTTATTTCCTTTTTCCACAATTTTTTGCATCATTTTCTCTTATTTCTCTTATTTCTCGATAGTAAGTAATTTTGGATTTTCATCGAATCTTGTTTTTTGCGTTTCGGGTACACACCTAGTATCGATTTGCTGTGCAAAGTAACCCGAGCCTTCAAAAACCTATATTTGACCAATATATCCCTTAATTGATCACTTAATTCGTCAATCAAACTAAATATCCCCAACATAAAACTTGAGAAACTAAACCAACGACGATTCGAAAATTTACCGCGACGAATTCGATAACCAGTTGTCTCCACACACTGGAATATCTGCTTAAAACCTTTGAACAGCACCTAAACGAGAGTGAAATGAACCCTTTGTTAATTGCCTACTCGAAATACAATAACTAAGGGGAAAAATTCCACTTACCGAAACAGATGAAGTCAAAAGTTGCACCCAAAGAGATGACTCGCAAAAAATACAGAAATGAAAAGAGAGGGGAAAGAGAAGAAACAAGATTCGGCCAAAGGGGAACAAAAACCAAAAGTGAACAAGAAGGGAGAAGAAACGGCATAGAAACAAAAGTCTAACGTCAGAAAATTTGTTGGGAAAAAAGAAAAAACAAAACTGATAAGGAGAAAATCTTATTTTGATAACTTCTCCCCAATTATCTCCTAAAAACACTTACTATTAACCCACTAAAACACAACCACTTAGCAGTCCAATTTAATTTTAACTCCACCACGCCACACGCCTCAAACAAAAATTAGTTCCCCTGCTTGCCTAGGGACTCGAACACAGGACCTCCTATACACTAACACTCAGCTTAGCCACTAGACCAGTAGGCCCATTCTGATATATTTTTACCAATAATTAAACTTAGGCCCTTTGCACAAGGTTAAGGATTTATTTATAAAAAATACCAAAATTTGCCCGAGTAAGGCTTGAACTTGGGACCTCACACACACACCTAGAACATATAACCACTGAAGCAAATAGACATTGTGTGTCACACATACACGAAATCAAAAATTAAAATTTTGGGGCATTACATGAATTGTATAAATTATAAGATGGTAATAAAGATTAAAACCTAAAGTTATCGATTAAATTGAAAAATAAAACTTTGAGGTGTTTAAGTCTCTAATTTAATTGATGCCATGAATTAATCCATACCAAATTAATTTAGAATAGACTAAAAGTATTTTATATATTAAAAATAAATATCATTATGGGTTTTTGTCTTTCTATAATTTTTATAAGATTTAAAAAAATTTAAACCTAAAATTATTTTACAAATGATAGGATTTGAGCTTAAGAAATCAAGATCTCTATACCCTCAATTTTTGTTTCAAGCAAAACCTCATTTATTTTTACATATCTTTTTTTATAAATACATTTTATTTTTTACCTAGGTCGTGAGTATGACATACTCTAGCTTATATATATTTGAGTAGGTAACACAGTTGAAATGCGGTGGCTTCATCTTTGCACACCGGTTTAACCACACAATAGCCGATGCAACTGGCCTCTCCCAATTCATGACTGCCGTAGGAGAGATAGCACGTGGTGCACTTGTTCCCTCAACGCCACCAGTTTGGGAAAGGCATCTTTTGAGTGCTCGAGATTCACCACTCAAAACATATCAGCACGAGGAGTACTCACAATACTTCAGGTCCAAAAAACGGAACAATTATTCCGACAGACAACTTGGTTTGTCGTTCATCATCACTCCGTAGATTTGTCCCCTACAACTATAACACCCCTTACCCGGGTTCGAAGCCAGAATCGGATACGAGGCATTACCTAACTCAACCTACTTAAACATATCACATCTAGCTATAAAAATTTCGCTTTGGCTTAAAAATTTTCCATTTAATCACATAATCTACTTATCCTGGGCCTACGAGGCCTTATACGTACTTCCAGAAGGTTTTGGAAATAAATCGGACACACTTAGAAAAACTTTTACCTAAACAGGGGTCACATGACCGTCTTGTTCAAGGGACACGCCCGTGTACCCCTGAGACATGCCCGTGCTCCTCACCCGTGGTTGACACTGACTTAATACGCATGGTCAGACACACGCTCGTGTCCCTGACCCGTGTCCCTCACACGGCCTTGACATGCCCGTGTCTTAGCCCGTGTGCCAAAATCTTGGCATTCTGTTTATGACGTCATCATCTCACTATGGTCACACGGCCAAGGCACACGTCCGTGTCCTTAGATCGTGTGTCGAATTAAATTCCTAACTTCAGGTGTAGACTTCACACGGCCTGGGCACATGCCCATGTTCCTGGCCGTGCCTCCCACACGGCTGAGACACACGGCTGTGTCTTTGCCCGTGGGTTTTGTCTACTGAGCATACTGACTTGCAACTCTAGCATGCAAGGGGACACATGACTGATCACCACGCCCATGGGGCTAATCGTGTGTCACACATGGCCTAGACACATGCCCGTGTGTCTTCCCGTGTGGACAATTTTATGGCTATCTACCAAGCCATTTGCCACCCTAACAAGCAATCACACTCATGCCAAAACAATTCAATATATAAATGACCGTATGGTACCTCTAAGAACTCAAAAAGAATCAAGACATCCATAAAAGCATACACTTCATGAAATCCATCATCATTGAATACATGAACATATCAAGTATAGGCCAACATCCCATGACCCTTTACAAAATAGATTGAACAACTATAATAGCCAACACATTTGGCTTGCAAACATGACATAACAAAAAGACCAAGTTCTATACATGCCATACTCAAAATGAATCTAGTTTGGCTATACCAAATAGTGGTCGATAGTGTGATCTCCAAACTCCAACATCCGCAATTTCTCGAGCTATCTTGGCAATACTACAAGGAAGAGGGAAATAAGAGTGGTAAGCATAAAGCTTAGTAAGTTTGCATGGAATTAAATAGCAACAATAAACTCATAAAGATACCCATCCATGGCATTAGATAACCATACACAGTGTCATAGGCTCATTACCATAGCTTACTCATATTTTCCCTTATCTAGCATTTACCACGCCACATGTTGTAAATGTTCCTCGTGAATTACTCACGCATACCTATTTTTACTCAATCATATAACTTTAATACCAATCTCAATTCTATATTTACAACTAGATTATTTATCCCAATGATTCACTAGGGGTACTCAAAGATTGCATATTCATTATCGCTATTATGAACCCAAAGCCAATGCCACATCCCAGATGTGGTCTTACATAGAATTACCTTTGTTTATTGATGCCATATCCCGGATATGGTTTTACACAGTACCTCACCTTGAGTGTCGATGCTATATCCCAGGCATGGTCTTATATGATTCTCATATTCAATATCGAAGCCATATCCTAGATATGGTCTTATACGAAATCTAAACTCGGTGCTGAGGCCATGTCCCCGACATGGTCTTACACGGGACCTTACCAATCTCATGTCTCGATGATATTATTCATACATTCATTATAGTCCAACTGGGACTTCAACATCTCAACTTTCTCATTCAACACCAAGTACACAATTTCAAAGAATATCGTATAACAATATAATATCAAATGTTCTCAAACTTATGAGCATAAATTTTGAATTTATCACATACAAACTTACCTCAATTTCAAAATAAGCTAGATCGTCGATCTAGTCCGAGACTTTATTCTTTCCCCGGTCGAGATTGATTCTTGGTTCTTCTTGCTCTATAATAGAAAATTAACTCATTTTAATCATCACATTAATAAAAGCATTTTGATAATCATGTTTTGGCAAAATTTCTATTTTGCCCTTATACTTTGGCAAAATAACCATTTTACCCCTAGGCTCGGAAATCAATTCTAATCAAATTTCTACCTTTAATGAGCCTAGGTGAACATTTATTTCTCTTATGCCTATCATCCAAACCCAACATTTCACACATTTACTATCAATTTTACAACCTTTACAAAAAGGTTCATTTAGGTGTTTTCATGGCAACACCTTTCACAAAAGTTGTTTATCTAACAACTAAGACTCATTTTCTTCCATAAAAATGAAGAAAATAACATACAAGCTCTCATGGTAAAACCCTAAAATTTTCACCATATTGCCTTTAGAAAGCTTAAGCTTTAGGGATTCCAAAAGCACAACTATCATCAAGAAAAACCATTAAAAACTCTTACTTGTAGGGAGAAGAGTTCGCTGAAATTTTGAGCTTTCAAAACCCCTATTTTTCTTTCTATTTTCAGTGGAGAAGAAGAGAGAAAAAGATGACATCTTTTCTTTCTTTATTTTATTCTATTTATCAATTTAATCCACCAACTACACCCACTTTGACCAATTTTGACTTCTTTGTCCCCCTATGGCCGGCCAACCTCCATTTAAGGG
The DNA here is from genome assembly GCA_025506655.1 of Gossypium rotundifolium. Lineage (NCBI taxonomy): Eukaryota > Viridiplantae > Streptophyta > Magnoliopsida > Malvales > Malvaceae > Gossypium > Gossypium rotundifolium. The sequence goes on from CP106734.1 coordinate 70,875,610, forward strand.
GCTAATTACCTTTTAAAGACCTCCACTTAAAATTCTATGGCTATTTGGCACCATTAGCTTATAAAATGGAACTTTCGTACTTTATGCGAGTCTTTTTTCGTGATTAAGCAAGAAATCGCTAAAATTTAGGCATCAAAATTTTCATGTGTACATATAATCATGCTCTAGCTCATAAAATAACATAAAAAAATAATTTTCTCTAACCTCGAATTAGTGGTTCCGAACCACTCTTCTGACTAACCCCTAAATCGGGCTATTACAACAACCTCCATTGTTCAACATTTGATATCCTATCTGCATGCTTATGGTGCTGTCGTACGAAAGCTTTGGAACTCGATCCAAACGAAGATGTTCGCCTTGTTTGCATCGTTAATGCTCGTTTCAAGTTCAATCCTCTGTTGCCATTAGGATATTATGGGAATGCACTTGGCTTCCCTACGGCTTCATCAAGCGTTGGAAAGCTAACCCAAAACCCACTAGAATATGCATTAAAGCTAATGAGACAAGCCAAGACAAAGGTAACAGATGAATACATGAAATCAACAATGGATTTATTGGTCACTAGAGGTCGACCAAATGTTAAATTGGTGGGATCCTACATCGTGTCAGATTTAACGCGAGCAAAGTTCAAAGAGGTTGATTTTGGATGGGGTGAAACGGTCTCTATGGCACCAGAAACTTTTTGGGAGCTAATAAGCTTTTATATACCATCCAAGAATAAGAAAGGTGAGGATGAAATCATAGTTCCAGTTTGTCTGCCAGCCTCCACTATGAAAAGTTTTGTTAAGGAGTTAGAAGACATGTTGAAGGATGAACCAACAGTTCATGTTGATATATAATAACATACTCTAAACCTTTTTTTTTTATTAAATTTGAATTTCTACAAATAAATGTGTAATCCTATTATGCAATGATTGGTATTTCTCAATAGATTCAGAATATTTCATGTTACGTAAGCTAAGCAGTGAATTGTGTAGAGTTGAAGATCTTTTAGCTTGGTTAATTCCATTATCGACTTGTAAGCGTTTCTACTTTTTATCCTCTAATTGTTTCTTTGATGTGTAATATACTGATTAAAATTTACATGCAATAAAATTATTTGTTTGTTGCCACAAATATTAGTTATTGGGTAAGGATATGGAGTTTAATTTAATTGAGTTAAATATAACAATACGAACAGATAGGGGTGAGCATTTGATCGAATTGAATCAAATGAAAAAATTTCGAGTTAATCGAGTTGACGAATCATATTTTATCATCCTAACTCGATTTAAAAATTTTCGAATCAAGTTGAGTGAGATGGAATTCGAATCGAATATATTTTTTCGAGTTAAATTAAAAAAAATATTTTAGGCCCTTGTAATCACTGTCACCCACCTTAATCAAATTTGTCCACCGTAATCAAATTTGTTATTAACTTTCATCCCCTTATAATTTATTTATTAATCTTTTATATGCGGGTTAAATTCTTTGCTTGCTTAGTTGCTTCAATTATCTTCTGATTCTTGTCACTATGTATTTTGAAATTAAAAATATATTAAATGTAAAAATGTGATTTTTAATAAAAATTATCTTAAAGATAAAATGTGAAATTGATACTAACATAAAATATTAACACAAATATTTTATGCCATTATCAATAATTCAATTTTAGCAAAATTTTACAAAGATTCAATATGATAAAACAATTCAATAATATAAATAGTACAAAATGAGAAATTTAATTTAATAATATAAATAGTAGATATAAATAAAATTATTATTTAGGTTTAGGAATTTTTTTGAAGATTTTAATTTTTATTTGGGGTAAAGGGTGAGAAGTAAACGTTTAGGGGAAAATAAAAAGTTTTGGAGGTTGAGGGAGTAAAATTTAGGGAGGAAAATATTCAAAAAAAAAATGGGGGGTGGGATGGGAAGGGAGCAAAAGTTATGAGGGGAAAGTGGGAGGGAGTAAAAATTTTGGGAGGAAAGTGAAGAGGATTAGGAGTTTGGGGTAATAATGTAAATAATTATCATTTGATATTTGGTTTATTCGAATTATTTGAATTCAAAAATCAAACTCAATTCCAACTCAAAATTCAAAAAAAAAATTGAGTTGACTCGAATAACTCGATTCATTTAACTCGAAATTCGAAATTTTTTTCGATTTTTTTCGAGTCGAATCGAGTTTTGCTCACCCTTACGAACAGCAACAAGAACAGGCTTTGTCAGTTGATCCCTATTCTACAATTAAGTTTTATAGCAACAACATCTGCAATTATTTCATTATTAAATCCATCCAATATAATTTACTATCATTAAGCAAAAGGTCATAATGATGTGAGCTATTATTAAGCACCTAGACAATTTGATTAGATGAAACACATGACACTTATTATACCCGCAAAATAAACCAAGAAATCCAAATAGAGGCAGAGAGAAGCAATGTCAGAATTACACCAACATCAACTATAAAGAACTCCTTTTGAAACTCTACACATACTTTGCCAAAAGACACCCTTTGTTAGTGTCTCAAGGGCTGCAAAGTCTTTTTTGTCAATAAGATAGTCTTAGTCAACGTACTACTTTTTAAGGTGATTGTTAGTTTGATGGTAGGAGTAGGCAGCTAAGTTTGTTAGCTTGATTGTAGGAGTAGGAATTTGAATTTGTTAAGAAATTTTTAGCTTTAGTCATGTATATGAGCATTGCGTGGTTAATGAATTTCTATCATCTTTCTCCATTTTTAGTTTATGTGCATTCACTTAGTTCTCTACTGAAACAACATTGGTACTAGAGCCTTTTTTTCTTAAGGGGCCTATGAGATTCATGTGAGAAAAATTGAGAGATACACTTGTAAGGAATTAAGAAAAATAGAAGAATCGGGATCAAACAACCTATTTGTTTTAACCCCACTTGTGTTTGATAGAGAGAACTGTCAAGCATGGACTATGAGAATACAAGCATACATAGAGGGTTGTGATTATTTAGAAGCTACCGAGCAAGACTATGAGTTGTTCCACTTCCCAACAATCCAACTAAGAACCAGATCAAACTACAAAAGAAGAGAACCACCAAGAAGGAAAAAACAAATGCTGGCATTTGTGTTGCTATTTCACCAGCCATATTCACTAGAATTATGGTTTTTGGATCAACAAAGGAGATATAAGACTACCTCAAGGTTGAATATCAAGGAGATGAGAGGATCAAGAGCATGAAGGTATTGAACTTGATCAAGGAATTCGAAAGGCTGTAGATGAAGTATTTTGATCCAATAAAAAATACTTCGACAAGTTGGTAGGGATTGCTAACAAGGTAAGGGTTCTTGTTACTGATCTTTATGGCAGTAGACTAGTGTAAAAAATACTAGTTTCTCTACCTAAGAAGTATGAAGCAACAATTTCTTTTTGGAGAACACCAAGGACTTGACTTAGTTGAGAGTAGTGGAGTTGATCGGTGTTTTACAAGCATAACAAAAAAAGAGGCTAATGAGCCAGGAAGGAAGCATATAAAGAGCACTAAAGGCTAAGATGTAGCAGGGTGAAGGAGGAAATGACAAGAAGTGAAAAGAGAAGAAAAGTGGTGGCAGCAATGGTTTAAAAGCTGCTGTAAATGGTAGTTGTGTTGGAAACTCCAACAAGTACTCTTTATGTAAGTACTGTGGAAAGCAAAACCATCCCCATTTCAAGTGTTGGAACAGGCTAGATGTGAAGTGTTAGATAGTGTAACTTGATGGGGTACATTGAGAGGTTCTACAAAGAAATAAGAAATCAACAACTAGGTGGAGCATATGCTACAATTAAAGAAGAAGAGGACCAATTGTTTGTTGCTTCTTGCTTCTCATTAAGCACTCCGTGTGATAGTTGGTTAGTTGATAGTGGTTGTACCAATCGCATGACATGTGATGAGAAGTTTCTTAAAGACCTTGATAGGTCATTGAAGTCAAAAGTGAGGATAGGAAATGGAGAGTACCTAAAAGTAAAGGGAAAATGAACAGTGACAATAGAGAGTTGTGTTGGTACTAAGTTGATTTCAGATGTTCTATTTGTACCTAAGATTGATCAAAACTTTCAAGTATGGGGCAATTGGTAGAGAAGGGATTCAAAGAGATGTTTGAATAGGGAGGTGTCTGATCATTAACTCTAGTAGCAATGAATTGTTTAGAATCAAGATGCAAAAGAAGAGTTTCTCATTGAATCCATTCGAGGAGGAGCAAGTGGCATTCAAGTGCCAGGTCAGTGACTCTTAATTATCACATAAGAGGTTTGGGAACTTTCATCACAAAGGTTTTCATTTCATGCAAAAGAATGAGATGGTGTAACGACTTGATCTTCATTGGTACTAGAAAATACAGTTTTAGAACCCCATTTCCATAAACCTTGTCCAAAAATATAAAATAATAATATTTACATAGGTTAGTGTAAAAATATATTAAAGTTTGGTCATTTATATTTACATAGGTTAGTGTAAAAATATATTAAAGTTTGGTCATTTAACACCCTATACCCGAACAAATCGTCAGATCTGAGCTGTAGTGTGTCACATTCATTGTCGAAGCGACTAAAATCAATTCACAAGTAATATATACACTACATATGATAAAATTAAACTATGAAAATTTTAATTTTCATATACCTTTATATGTATGCATATCCACCGTATATATATTGTTAGAATATAAAATATAGCATTTGATTATAACATTATTCAACTACTACAAAACCTAACCTATTAGATACATGCCAAATATAAGTAATATTGAAAACTAAAAAATATGGCCAAGGCTGGGATTGTGGATAGGATGTTGAAGCCGATGCACGAAAATCTTGATTTAGATTTAACCTGCGCATAGAGAAAACAATCCATATGTTGAGTAAAGTTTTCAGTGAAATTTTTTTAATAATCTCATTATAGATTCTAATCCTATCTGCTCTTTTTAACACAATTCCTAGAACTACCCATAACCCCTCCCCAACCCATAAATAGGAGGATAATGCTCTTCAGCGTACTCGAACCCACGTCTTCCTACATTGGCAACAATGCCCATGCCAATTGAGTTAAGACTTAATCAGATATTCAGTGGTTTTTTATAATTTAAATAAATAATATTAACATTAACTATTCTACCAAAATAAATGTGTATATCTATATGTCCATATCTATCATGTACTTATTCTTTTATCATGAAGTTACCAAACTTAATATACTTGATAGTAAACTTGTTTTATGAACAAAATCACACTTCTTCTTTCTACTTCAATACAATTCATTGAGACAATTCATTATACTCATAATAATAATTCTAAACTAATTTGTAACACCTCGTAATCCAATTGCGATTGTCGAGTCCAATGACTACACCCAAACTATGGAATATTACCACAGATATTAGAATATAGAACTTAAAATTTATAGTAATTAATTTCATTTAATCATCAAATCATGTCATAATTCTATGTATAATATGAAATATAACCAAATCCAAGTCTAAAATGAGCATACAAAAAGCTCTAAGGTTAATATGGGATCAAAAAATAACTAACTTGAAACTTTTACAAAATGAATGAAAAAAATGCAAAACAGGAGTCACATGGTCATGTGTCCAGGTCATGTAACTCACTGTGGTTGTGTGGGTTAAAAGCCCAAGTTTTCCAAAAGTCACACGGCTGCGTAGTTAGGCCGTCCAACAAGCTGAGGTTGTGTGGATCAAATTTTTACCATATCTACGGTACTCACACGGGTGTGTGGCCAATCCGTGTGACAATTGAGAACCGTGTTGCAAAAAGACTCCTACATTCCAGTGGTCATACAATCGTGTCACTAGCCCATGCATGACACATGACTGTGTCAGTCCAGGTGGTGCAAGAATGTGCTATTAAGTATCAAATTTCATGCCAAATCAAAATAATAGCTCAATTGGTGCACATTTGGTCATTCAAACCTGCATAAAACCAATCTAAACACAAACTAATACATCCATTTAACCAACCATAATACCATAAAAGCTATTCCACATAAAAATAACATTTTTCTAAGCTTAACAACATATGTAATCATCAACCAGTCAACAAGACATACCAATCATCTTAGCATTTCATGTAACATCCCGATTTTGAGCCTAGTCGGAACAGTGGTTTCGGGACCACAAATTCGACGTAAGAATATTTTTGTTATATTTTTATAGTTTACGATTTCACAAAATGATTTCGTGAAAATATCGTTTGAAAATTTTGACATTTGGGCACTCAATTTAGTCAAAAGGACTAAATCGTAAAAAGTGCAAAGCTTGAGTTCTAGAAGCTAGAGGTGTCTAATTGCTATGAAATTTTAAATTAGAGGTCCTTGGTTGGTAATTAGACCATTGGATAAATTTTTGGACAAAAATGGACATGAAATAGGTGAAATAGAATATTTTTAAGTTAGGGGCATTTTGGTCATTTAGTAATTAAAAGAATTAAAAAGCCAAAATAGCCAAAAATTTTTCCATCTTCTACCTCTCTTGGCCGAAACTTGCATGGACACCATGGCTAGGGTTTTTTTCAAGGTTTCCAAGCCCCAGAGTAAGTCCATTCTTGCCCTATTTTTAATGATTTTCACGTTTTTGAAATCCTTGTAACATGAGCTATCTATTTCTAAAATTTATTTGAAATATGATGAAGGTCTAGGATTTGAAACATGTTATAAATTTGTGTATTTTGATGTTTAATGGTAGATTATGCATGTTTATGGTTAGAGAAACAACTTTTACTAAGTGATTTTCGGTAAAAATGCCTAAAATGACTAATTTGTAAAAGTTATAAAATATGTCATAAAAGTGTGTTTTAATGGAAAATGTGGGCTACTATAAGCATGAAAATGAATCAGCTATGCATGGGTAGTAAAGAAATTGAACACATTTCATTTTATGAGCCTAGGGGCAAAAGTATAATATGTGAAACTTTAGGGGCAAAAACATAATTTTTACATAATATAATTTTTGGATCACATTGAATAATGTGACTAATAAATAAGCTAAATATGATATTATAGATCAAGGAAAATGAGGTTCGGACCTAGAATGGGGAAAAATAAGAAATCGATGGTTAAGTCCCTTTTTGTTAACCTTGGTATCGAGGTAAGTTCGTGTGTAAATAATGCAACTTTATATTATGCATTTAATATTTGATATTGCATGAATTGTTTAATTATTGCAATAAGTACGTTTGACGAAGATTAGATGTGGGAAAATTCCCGTTTGAACCTCAAGAATAAATAGGATACAATTGTCATGACATTAGGGTTATGTGTGATTTCGTGTAAGACCATATTTGGGATATGGCATCGATATGTGATTTCGTGTAAGGCCATGTCTGGGACATGGCATCGATATGAGACATCGTGTAAGACCATAGCTAGGATATCGGCATCGATATGTGATCCCATGTAAGGCCATATCTGGGATATGGCATTGGCATCTTACTATGTGTATGAGGTTTCCCGAGTATCCTCTAGTATTCCAAGTGGTTCAACGGGTAATTTAAATATTACGTTAATGATATGAAATACTATGATTATGTTATGAAGTGGTATAGGTATGTACACAGAACTCATGTGAAGTGAATTCAGTATATGATGAATTCTTGGTAAGAATGTGCACGAATAAGTTATGCTTGTGAGATATTGATAACCTTGCAATCAATGATCTATATTTATGATGAATGGATGCATGATAAGATTTGAAAATGACCATATATTAAACTTATGAGTCTAAATTAGGTTGTGATATAGTACGATGTATATGCTTAAACTGTGATTCATTGGATATGAGAAAAAGGAAAGACATGCGTAATCGTTGATTAAAGTCATTATGAAAACATAGAGAGAAATGAGCTATAGATAAGTGAAAGATTGTTAAGCTATATGTTAAAATTATGATTACTCGTAAATGATGTGCATGTTGTTAAGAGAGTTGAAATAACTTGCTAAATAATGTGATATGTTATAATGGGGAGACTATGGTGGTTAGGCTAATGCCAAGGCATGTAAATGGTGTTCATAAGTTAAAAGAGTAAGCACTATGAATGAATAAGTGGTAAACTTGAGATTAAATGCAAATTGAAATAATAGTACTCTTATGGATGGATAAAGAAAATGAATGTTAATAGTTGTTTATTATTTGCATGTGAACTTACTGAGCTCTGTTGCTTACTCCCCTTCCTTTCTTATTTCTTACAGGTTAATTTGGCTAGCTTGGGTTGGAGATCGCTGGGGATACTATCACACTATCAAGTTATCATTTGGGTATAAGTGAATGCAAGTATTTTAAGTTTATGGCATATATAGGGACTTTATCTTTTATTAATGATGTCATTGTTAATGTGGTCATGTGTGTTAGCCTATTATGGTTATGGTCCAATTTGTACATAGCCATGAATGATGACTTATGTTGATTATATGATTATTCATGTGCATATGCCAATGCCTTGTGATGTGGTTTATATTTGCTTGATATGTGATGGATGTGGTTAATAGTCTTGTTGTTGATTAGATAAGTTGACTAATGTTGGATATGAGTCACTCATATGATAATATCCTTATGAATATAAAGTTGGTATGAGTTGTTTTAGTAAAGCATAATGCTATTAGAATGATAGAAGTGAATAGGTAAATGATATGTTATTGCTTGATTATGTTTGGTCCAATTTGAAGGCATTTATATGCCATGATTTGTGCCATGTGATGTTGTGTAAATGTTTGCAAGTAAGGGTGACAAATTGGATTGGAAAATAGCCTTGTATTTGTCCACACGGGTAGACACACGGGCGTGTGATCCGGCTGTGTGTCCCCTGCACCTTAATATAGCAAAACAAAATGTCCAAAATTGGCCACACGGTTTGAGACACGCTGTGTGTCTAGTCTGTGAGAGTGGCACGGCCTTGGACATGGGTGTGTACCTTGGCCGTGTGAAGTTTGCACTTGATTTATGAAAAATCATGAAAATAAAATTGACCACACGGCCTAACACAAGGCTGTGTGACTTGGCCATGTGGCTACCATTTTTTGCTGACGTCAAAAACAGAACGCAACCTAAAGTCGGCACGGCCTAAGCCCACGAGCGTGTGACATGCCACACGGTCGTGTCCATTGACCCTCATAGGTGTGTGCCCCTAAAGCCTCAAAATTTTTTTGAGTTTTGTAAAATCTTTCTAAGGTCTCGGTTTAGTCCTAGACCGTCTTCAATGTATGTTTTGGACCTCGTGGGCCCATATAAGGGACGATGTGCACATGGATGAAAAGTTTTAATTTGGATGGAAATTTAAGTCTCAGTTTTGTATGATTGCTTGAGTTTATGTCCGATAATGCCTCATACCCTGTTTCGACGTTGAATACAGTAAGGGGTGTTACATTTAGTGGTATCAGAGCTATAGTTTAGTTGATTCTAGGACTAAACTAGCGTATGTGAGTCTAGCTATACATGCCATATTACTACTCGTGATAGTGTGATATCTCCCGGCTCTAGCGAAATTATTTTGTTAAGATAAAGATGACTTCCAACAGAGCTATTTTGATAATGTTGAAAATGATATTGAGATGATTGAAATGTGGAAAGGTATGAATAGAAGTTCATGATATGCATGTGTTAATGTACGGAATGAGATAATCATAAGTTGAAAAATGTGGAAAAGTGAAATGAAATGAAAGTTATATAGTGATAAGCCCATCCATGTTTGTTTGGCATTCATATGATGATAGGTGCCCAACATATTTGATTAAGTGCATATGCTAAGCACACTTATAGAAATTGACTGAATGTGTGTTTATGTACACTTGCTTGAATAAGTGTAATCAGTATGTTCATATGGTTGAATCTTATGTTTAATTGTTAAATAGAGATAATATAATATTTTTTTATGTCTTTGTTATTGAACCATGAATATTATAATAGTATGTAAATTGAATTGGAAGATCAAATTGAGTAGAATGCAAGAAATGAGTATGTTCGTTCAATGAGGAACTGATGGATAAAACCATGGTTAGACCATGGCAAAGTACGAAATGTAAGACCATAGCTGGGCTATGGCATTTCAGTGAAAAGACCATAACTGGGTTATGACATTGTGAACGTAAGACCATGGTTGGACCATGTGTAATAGCCCGGTTTAGACCCTAGTCAGAAAAATAGTTTTGAGACCACAAATCTGAGGTTAGAATAATATTTTAATGTTATTTTTGGTGTTGATTTTATGTGACATAGTCTGTGTGAAAATTCTGTCTGATAATTTTATCGATTGTGTGCCGAATTAAGAGAAAAGACTTAATCGCATAAAAGGTAAAAGCTAAGTGCTGATTGTTTAAGTGCTAGATTGTCATGACTTATTAAGTGTGGAGTCCTTAAATTGAAATTATACCATTTGAAGAATGCATGGACGGTTAAGACATTATAATGCATGATTTTTATGTTATATTAAAAAAGGGTATAATAGTAAAACATGAAATAAGTTAATGTTAATCAAAATAAAACAAAAGTAAGTGGAGGAGTGTTCATCTTTCCACCGAAATTGAAAAAGAAAACAAAGAGTTAGGGATTGAAACATTCAGCCATTGTTGTCCTTAATCAAGGTATGTGTTTTGATAGGTTTTTGATAATTTTTATGTTTTTGAGATCGTTGCTTAGTGTACTATCAAACCCATGCTTAAATTTTAGAAATTTATGGTGATTTTGAGATATGCCATTGATGAATGCTTGAGCTTTGTAATACTTGATGATGAAATATGAAAGACATGTGAATGATAAACATATTTTGTCTTGGAATTTTTAGTAAAATTGAGTAATTTGGGCTTAATTGTGAAAATGAGAAATGGAAGGACTAAAATGTAAAATAAATGAAATGTATGGACTTGTATGAACATAGAGAGAATTCAGCTAGGCATGGGTGAAGTGAAATTTTGTGTATTTTGTGATTTTGTGAATTAGGGACTAAAGTGTCAAAATATGAAAATATGAGGGCTATTTTGTAAAATTCCCTAAATATGTGTGTTTGGACTAAAATGAATGATTTGGTGATTGAATGGACTGAATTTGAATGTGTATAGACTAAGAGAGGAGAGGTTCGGATCGAGATCGAGGCAAAGATAAAGTGCTCGATTAATTGACCGTTTAATAGTTTGACGTCCGAGTTAAGTTCAGACATAATACGTGTATTTAGTTACGTTTAATGCTATGAAATGAATGGTATGAATATATTGAAAGGTAAATGCTATGTGAGAGCTTGAGTTGTATGGCACTAAGTGTGCGTATTCGGAAAGGTGACCGAGATGATTAGCACTGTGTGTGCGAAATAATATAAGCTTCGGCTTTGTGACAGGCACTGTATGTGCGATACCGATTTAAGATCGGTTTGATATGGATGCACTAAGTATGCAATGTTAATTAAGTTTCGGCTAACTATTTGGGCACTAAGTGTGTGATTGAATCGAATAAAAGATAAAAGTTGATCGAGAGGAAATAGTGAGTATTGAGTAGCAAATGTAATTGACAACTAAGTGTTGAATAAGGTATGTTCAGAAGCTATGTGGTTGATGAATCTATAAACGAGATCATGAAATGTTAAATGAGTATATTAGCTTTGGATGGTATTATATATATACCTATGTAGATGTGAAATAAATCTATGTGATGATTTTGTTTTGGTTTAATGTGTATTGTTACGAACTTACTAAGCTTTGGAAAGCTTACTGTGTGATTTATTTTTACGCTGCGATGTCGGTAAAAGCTAGCTCGGATCTGGGGATCGTCAGCATCTCAATCACACTATCGGCAATCTATTTTGGGTACTTTTGGAAAGATGTACATAGTTGAAATATGGCATGTATAGGCTAGTTATTTTGAAACATATTTGAGATATTTAAATAGCCATGTGATGTGGCTAGATAAATGTTGGCTTTAAGAATAAATGGCTTTGATATATGATGCATATTTTGGTATGGCTTATGGGTAAAGAGAATGACTTATGAATGGTAAACTTTGTGGTGGAATGATGCTAGTATGATTTACTGAATTTGGGAATGAATCATGTTTGGTATTGAATGTGTTCAAGTTGTGAATGTTAGTTTCTATGTTGACATGTTTAGAAATGAGACTATATGAGATGGTATGTCAATCACTTGATATGAATTAGTTGCCAAATTGTGTGTGGAATTATGCCTAAATGTGCTTGTAGAATGGACCCTTGTGTGGGAGGTAAAATGGCCTTGCAAATGGCCTATTTTGTCACACGGTTATGGCACACGGGCGTGGCTATTGACCGTGGGGCTAAGTCAGTAGCTAGCTAAGAGTACACGGCCTTGGCACACGGACGTAACTGGTGGCCGTGTGTTTTCAATAGGATTGACCACGGCCAAGGTACACGGGCGTGCTTGGTGGCCGTGGAGTAAAGTCAGGTTCGACAACGGGGAAGACACACGGGGGTGTCTAGCAGCCGTGGGAGGCACACGGCCTGCCCACACGGGTGTGTAACCCCTAAAATTTTGAAAAGTTTTAAATTTCCTAGAATTTCTGTATGTGTTTTGATTTAGTCTCGACTCCTTTCTCACATGTGTTTAAGGTCTCGAAGACCTAAATAAGGGACTATATACTTGTGATTTGATATGTTTGATTAATGTTTGACTTTGTGTTGTGAAATAGTAGTGAAATGTTTTGAATGTTTGGTAATGTCTCTTAACCCTATTTCGGCGATGGTCTCGGGTTAGGCGTGTTACACCGTGGCAGTACATGTGAGTACCTGTAAGACCATAGTTGGGCTATGGCATCATAATAGCGTGTAAGACCATAGCTTGGCTATGGCATCGTAATGACATGTAAGACCATAGCTGGGCTATGGCATTGTGATACGTGTAAGACCATGTCTAGTACATGGCATCGTTATGAGATTTCGTGTAAGACCATATCTAGGATATGGCATCGATATGAGATTCCGTGTAAGACCATGTCTGGGACATGGCATCGATATGAGACTTTGTGTAAGAACATAGTTGGACTATGGTATCAAGTAAATGACGTACTCAAACCCGTTAAGCGTTCTCTAATTTGACAAATGTTGGTAAGTAAAATTGAAGATAAATGTTGGAATTTAATTAGATACTAATATTGAGCTCAAGTAAGTAAATTCATTGTTTGAAATTGTAGATGACAGAAAACACTTGTAAAATGAATAAGTATATTAAATTGCTTGGAGTGAGTTATGTGGTTATGATGATGTTATGTTGATGATGAATGCAAAGTCATATGTGTATTTATGAGAGTCAAGTTAGAGGCTTTACGACCTCACCCCTTTACCAGTGTTGCTTTATGACAAAATTTTACGAGAATCATGTTGAATAAGTTTATAAGTGTGAACTAAAGAGTTCAGTGGTGTTATAATTAATAATGCATACAGAGATGAGAATAGTTTGGAAGGTGAAAACAGTGTTGGAAGAAATATCAGAATGTTTTAAAGATTATACAGATTAGGCAACGTCACGGATAAAGAAAAAGTTAGTTTCGGCTAATCAACTCATTCAGGAATGATGACTAAAGTATGTATTTACCAAAATTTCTCCCGAATTTATTTTTCATAGTGAATATAATAATACAGGGTTTATGATGGCAAAATTTGGTAGAGAAATGATAATTGAGTTGTAAAGGTGTCTGTGTGTAACAGTTATGGTTGAATAGATTAAGATGACCTCTTCTGGGTATTCTATATATTCCTTATTCTCATATCTATGTGTGTGATTGTTCATTTTCTAATAAAGTTCTTATGTTATGAGAATGTTAGCTAACTCTAATGTTAGACGAAAGCACTGTTAACCTGGTTGGTTTATGATCAATATTATTTTATCTCTCTTCGGGACTCTATTCTAGTATGGTCGGAATAAAAATTGATGGTGAAAACTTATGTGAGACTATTCTTTTGTATCTACTAGATGATGTTTTGTCTTATATGAAAATCTAGGAAGTGCATTATCTTTGCTAATATGGAATTCCAAAGCTAGTAAGTATTGTTCTCTTCTAGTTTTCTTTGAGAAATTATCTAGATCTTCATTCTTATTTCTTTATGAGTTATGCTCTCAGATTTTCGGTGTAGTATAATATTTGGGGTTTTTTTTATCATCCTTATTGTGTAAATTATCGGACATGGCTTATCTTTAAAGTAAGTTATTTAGTCTGTGATGGCTATGTTTATTATGATTGTATTTTTGGATTCGATAATATGAATGTGGTGATTCTAGTCTATGGATTTCTCTGACTTTCGTGTAAGGAATTGTCATCGGAAAAGATATAAATGATGAGAGTACAAGCTCAAAATTGTATAATGGATTTCTTCCTCAAGTAAGTTTGATTAAAGTTAATGAGTTCAATCAGGAAATCTGTTTCCTCGAGCTAATACGGTTTAAAAGATCTTTGATTTACATGCTAAAAGAATTTTGAAAGATTGTGTGTTTGAACTGTATCCTCAGCATGAAAAAAAGAATATATTGATATGTTATTATTCGATAGTTGAAATCAACTCAGTTGTTCTTATTTGAGTGAACTGATTTGTTGAGATGTGATTCGATTTATATATATTTAAGCATGCCTCAACTAAGAGAATAAATTCTATTATGAAGATGGATAGTTTGAATGAAGAAATTATATTCTAGAAAGCATAATACAGAGATATGCCTATTGGATTATTCTAACCGGATGATGTTATTACAATTTAAAGTTGTTCTGATTGGAAAAGTTATCACATTTGTGAAAGTTTGAATGGTCTGTTGCATGTTAGCAAAGTTGAAAACAATTAAAGGTATTATTAACCGAAATTTCTAGTTCTGAGTTCAGTTTGAATTGAGTAAGGAATTTATGATTTTTAGCGATGTGCTATTTAACGAATTGGAATATGTCTTAATACAAGAATGTAAAGAGGTAGTTTGTACTTTTGGACGGTTAAAGTTACATAAAAAAGAATTGTTCAACTGGTGATTTAGAGACGACCACTTTTATGTCTGTGTTGTGAATTCGATGATATAGTGTGTTCAATGGAAAATTTCATACGCTTCCTGAATCCTGATGAGTTAATGTATCTAATTTTGCAGAAAAATCTAAATTTAAGACAATGTTAATGGCTTGAGTTATTGCAAGAGTATGTGTAGTTATCGATTTACCTTTCGGAAAGCAGATATAGTGTAGATGTCTGAATGAAAAATCCTCGTTTAATTGCTTTAAGTTGGTTACTCGATTGATATTATTTGATGATGGTCTAATTTTGGCTATATTAAATGCTAAAGCGAGGTTTTCTTTGCGAAACTGAGAAACTCAAAAATGTGATAGTGAAAAGTAATCTAAATGAGTTCAGTGTGAGTTTACTTCTGATGTTAAATTTCAGGTCAGACATGATTCCTGTTATTATTGTTATTTCGAGATAGAATTTGCGTATTGATGAATCCAGAACTTATGCAGAAGTTTTTGGTACGAGGCTCAATAGTAGCACGTCTGTTCATCTAAGAATAATAAAATGTATAGAGAGTAGATGTTCTGGTGATTGAGTATGTATCACGATATTTTTAAGTTTATGTCAGATGTCTATTTGTTAGCAAGTAAGCCGAAATCAAGTGTATGTAGGACTAATACAGTCAGTGATGGTACGGGAGTGATGATGAGATAGAGTTACCATAAGTTTCATATCGGGATTGTCATAATCTCCGAAAAGGAAGATGTTATTTGGATTGTGGATGACTTTTGGAAAAAATCCATATGATCATTTCATTATGTGTAGAGTTCTTATTTGACTGATTATTGAGTATATGTATTCCAGAGAGAGTAATTCAGATTTTGACGATGTGCTCCGACACTGTGTCCTAAAGTTTAAAGGTTATTGGAAAGAGATATACGAGGTTAAATTGATTTGTGATTATGGAAATTTAGTGAAAGTTTTTCATGAGAGTTGAAAGCAACTTCTTCTGGTAAGATTTTCGGGGACGAAAATCCCTAAAGGGAGGAGAGTAGTAATAACCCGATTTTGGGCCTAGTCAGAACAGTGGTTTCGGGACAAAAAATCTGACGTAAGAAAATTTATTTTTATTATATTATTATGGTCTAAGATTTCACAAAATGATTTCGTGAAAATTGCGTTTGAAAATTTCGACGTTTGGGCACTCAATTTAGTCAAAAGGACTAAATCGTAAAAAGTGCAAAACTTGAGTTCTAGAAGCTAGAGGTGTCTAATTGATATGAAATTTTAAATTAGAGGTCCTTACTTGGTAATTAGACCATTGGATAAATTTTTGGACAAAAATGGACATGAAATAGGTGAAATAGAATATTTTTAAGTTAGGGGCATTTTGGTCATTTAGTAATTAAAAGAATTAAAAAGCCAAAATAGCCAAAAATTTGTCCATCTTCTACCTCCCTTGGCCAAATATACCATGGAAACCATGGCTAGGGTTTTTTTCAAGCTTTCAATCTCCATAGTAAGTCCGTTCTTGCCCCGTTTTTAATGATTTTCACGTTTTTGAAATCCTTGTAACATGATCTACGTTTTTCTACCATTTATTTGAGATATGATGAAGGTATAGGGTTTTACCCATGTTATAAATTAATGGTAGATTATGCATGTTTATGGTTAGAGAAACAACATTTACTAAGTGATTTTCGGTAAAAATGCCTAAAAGGACTAATTTGTAAAAGTTATAAAATATGTCATAAAAGTGTGTTTTAATGGAAAATGTGGGATGCTATAAGCATGAAAATGATTCGGCTAGGCTTGGGTTACAAAGAAATTGAACACATTTCATTTTACGAGCTTAGGGGCAAAAGTGAAAATATGTAAAACTTTAGGGGAAAAATGTAATTTTTCCATAATGTGATTTTTGTATCACATTGAATAATGTGACTAATAAATAGACTAAATGTGATGTTATAGATCAAAGAAAACAAGGTTTGGACCTAGAATAGGGAAAAAAGAGAGAAATTGATGATTAGGTCCCTTTTGCCTTTTTGGTATCAAGGTAAGTTCGTATGTGAATAATGCATTATTATGTTTGTATTTTAAATACTTCATAAATATGTAGAATGAATGATTAATTATATGGATACAATCAACAAGTTCCGATAAGTATGATAAATCCCGTTTGAACCTTAGGAATAGAATAGGATACGAGTGACATGTCACTAGAGACCCATGTGATATATATGTGCTTATGTGATCCAGGTGCTGGTCTCATACGTCTACCAGTGGCTGGGTAGTCCGGTATGTGTTGCGGATACCTGGCAGCTTGTTTGAGCAGCACTACGTAGATGAACATTTGGTAAGAAATATTGATAACCGTATGATTATTGATCTACACTTTAGATGAATGGATACATGATAAGATTTGATAATGATCATGTGATAGGTTTATGAGCCTAATTGAATTGTCGTACAGTACGGTGTATTTATTTAAATTGTGTTTCATTGGATATGAGAAAAAGGAAGGACAAACATAATTGCCGAATAAAGTCATTATAAGAATATAGTAAGATACGATCTTAGACAAGTGAAAGGTGGTTAAAATATATGTTAAAATTATGATTACTCATAATTAATGTGCATGTGATTAAGAGGATGGACATAACTTGTTAAATAGTGTGATATGTTATAATGGGGAGACTATGGTGGTTAGGCTAATGCCAAGGCATGTAAATGGTGTTTATAAGTTAATAGAGTAAGCACTATGAATGAATAAGTGGTAAACTTGAGATTTAATTCAAATTGTAATAATAGTATTCTTATGGATGGATAAAGTAAATGGATGTTAATAGTTTTTTATTATTTTCATATGAACTTAGTAAGCTCTATTGCTTACTACCCTTCCTTTCCTATCTCTTATAGGTTAAGTTAGCTAGCTCGGGTTGGAGATTGCCGGAGATGCTATCACACTATCAAGATATCATTTGGGTATAAGTGAATGCAAGTATTTTAAGTTTATGGCATGTATGGAGACTTTGCCTTTTGTAACTATGTTAGCATAAATGTGTTGGCCTATAATGGTTATTGTAACACCCCTTAACCCTAAACCGTCGCTAGAATAGGGTTACGAGATATTTTCGGAGTTAAACACAAATAAATGAGTAAATTGAGACATAATTTTGTGGTATAATTTAAAACTTTTCAATTTCATCTTTAAGACCCTAATATAGACCTACGAGACCCAAAATATGATTAAGAAGTGATTTAAGACTAAATTAGGAACTTTGGAAAATTTTTCTTGAAAATAGAGGCACATGCCCGTGTGGTTTGGGACATGCCCGTGTGGCCTGCCCGTGGGGAAACACATGGCCGTGGGCAACCCATGGGCAGATTCTGACTTGCTACACACGGCCGTGGATCTAGCCCCTGGCAAATTATTTTGATTCTGACTTTTTCCACACGGCCTAGGCATACGCCCATGTGTCTAGGCAGTGTGAAAACTGCTATTTTCACCATTTTTAGGTTATTATTACATACTAAAAACACCTAATTCATACACAGTCATTTACTAACAATATCTTGATTATATGACATTCATCATGCATAAAACTTCTTAAGGATTTATACCACATTTACAACCAAAATATAAAACAATTATAAATGACAAAACTAACCCTAGTACATGCCACATTTACTAAAAGATTGATACATCACCAAAAATTGAGCTGAAGTCGGGATTGAATCAGATGCTGAGTCTAATTTATCTCGACCTCATCTGCGCACAGAACATAAACAGTACGCTGAATATTGGAATTACTCAGTGGTATTATCATAATTCAATTTATAGCAATGATCAAAGATCATAAACATACTTAGATAAATAACACATCATAAATATAATTTTTACACTAAGTTATTATAATTTCCAATGTGACATTTTCAATATTAAATTAATAACTCATCCATAGAATTTCCATTGCTCATGAATCTTTGGTTCATCTCTCTATCACATATAAATACTCAATTCACATTTCAATAGGAATCATTCATGCCTTGAATCACATAGCAAAATTTCATTTCACATTATCTCTCTCACTATACATTCAATGGTTCAAATAATCAAATTCATATGATTTTCTCATTTCACATAATCACCCCTATTAACATGACTCAGACTTTGGCGGGTACACGGATCTAACCAAACACACCACACTGGCACCCAGTGCCTCATCGAATAGTTCAAAACAATATAATGACACCCAGTGTCTTATCGGCCTAGCGGAAGTAAAGTGGTACCCAGTACCTTAATGAATCTATCCGAAGTAAATAATACGACACCCAGTGTCACATCGACTCAAGGTCGAAGAATCCCTGTACTCTTCCAATCCTATGGCATGCCAACTATATTTGACTCAGCCGACTAGTTAATAGGATATTAGTTCAAATATCAATTTCTCTTTCTCTTCCAAATAATTACAAATCAACCAAATTCAATTCATATATATTATCAATTCAATCTCAATTTCAAATCCATAATTCAAATCACTTCCAATTCAAATTCACAACTCAATTTCATACATACATACACACACACACATATATATATATATATATATATTCATCAATCAAATCCAAATCACATTCTATTCAAATATCAATACCTACCTCAATTTCATTTTCCATACACATGCATTGAAGTTAAACATATAATAATAAATAACTTGAATTATGATAATACAAACCGATAATTTCCCGAGCTACTCCTCGATCACTTTTTCCTTCCCCTTCGTATTAGACGTCTCGATTTCCTTATTTGCTACGAAAATTAACATAATTATAGTTAATCAATAACACACATATTTTATATAAAATAATAACTTTCCATGAAACATTTACCTAAATCCCAAATTTGTCCTAACCATTTTCATCTTCTTCCTTTTTACAAATTCATATCCTTTCCTTATTCAATTTCCATCAAAACTTCAATATAACTATTAAATTTTCATCATTTAACCATAATTTTAAGTTTCTTTCCGTTTAGCCCATAAAACTCAAAACTTATAGCCTAGTTTACAATTTAGTCCTCCATTCAACTCTAAACGCAAATTCTATCAAATTAATCCCTAATTCCCTTATTTGTTCAACATAAACCCTACTAAAAATTCTATCATTTTTCAAAATTTCCACATAAATTCAAGAGTATTTTACTCTAGGACTTCAAAACATCAAAATCACATAAAAAAGGACTTAATCAAACTTACTAAATAATCTCCAAGCATCAAAACCCTAATTTTTCCTTTTTCTCTTTTCTTTCCTTTCTTTCTTCCCCAATTTTGTTTGCTCTGTAACTTTCTATTCTTTTTTTTATTATAATATCATTAAACATAAAATATCTATAAAAAAATCAATATATAAATTACATGTGTATTAATTCATTTAAACACACATGTACAAATTATCACCACACATTTGGCACTAACATATTTATTTAACAAAAATAATATAATAAACATAATAAACATAATAAATAAATAAATACTAATAATAATATTTTACTTAACTAATAAGTAAATATATATATATATATATATATACATTTGTGCTAATATTTTAGTTACACATGTATTTATTCTCTAACTAACACATGTCACTAATTCGGTTTAATTACTAATTTAGTCTTTTAACTTTTCTCTATTCTATAATTAAACTTTTAATCTCTATTCAATTTAGTCCTTTCTAATAATTACTTCTAATCAAACTAAATTCACTTATTAAAAATCTAATTCAATCTATAGTAACTTCGTAAATATTTTTTAAAAATATTTACGAACTCGTTTTCCTAAGACGGAGGCCCTAAACTCACTTTTTCGGTGCCCGAGAAATTTGGGTTATTACAATTTTCCCCCCTTAATAAATTTTGTCCTCGAAATTTACCTGAGAATAGATGAGGGTACTGTGCTCTCATAGTTTCTTCAGGTTCCCATGTTACTTCTTCCACACTATGACTTCTCCATAACACTTTTACTAGAGGAACCTTTTTATTTCTTAATTCTTTTATTCCTCGTGCTAGAATCTCAACTGGTTCTTCTTCATAAGACAAATCCGGTCAAATCTCAATATTTTTAGTAGAGATAACATGAGAAGGATTTGATCTATATCTTCGAAGCATCGAAACATAAAAAACATCGTGAATCTTCTGTAATTCTGGAGGTAAAGCCAAAAAATAAGCTACTGGTCCAATTCGCTCTACTATTTCATATGACCCGATATAACGAGGACTTAACTTTGCTTTCCAGCCAAATCTCAATACTTTCTTCCAAGGAGTGACCTTAAGAAATACCTTGTCACCAACTGAATATTCAATATCTCGCCGTTTTAAATCAGAATAAGACTTCTGTCTATCAAAAGCTACTTTTAATTTCTCTTGTATCTTTTTGACTATTTCTTCGATTTCTTGGATCAACTCAGGCCCGATTATTTTTCTTTCATTTAATTCGGTCCAACACACAGGTGATCTACATCTCTGCCCATACAATACTTCATACGAAGCCATCTGAATACTTGATTGGAAACTATTATTATACAAAAATTTAGCTAAGGGTAGATAACGTTCCCAACCTAATTCACAATCAATAATACAAGCCCGAAGCATATCTTCTAATATTTGAATTACTCGTTTAGATTGCCCATCAGTTTGCGGACGAAATGCAGTGCTGAAATTGAGTCTGGTACCTAGAGAACCATGTAATTGTCTCCAAAATCTTAATGTAAACCGTGGATCCCAGTCTGAAATAATAGATACAGGAATACCATGTAGTCTCACTATTTCCCGAATATAGATCTTAGCCAACTTCTGTAAAGACCAATCGGTTCTGACTGCTATAAAGTGAGCAGACTTAGTAAGTCGATCAACTATTACCCAAATGGTAGTCTTTTTGTTTGCTGACAACGGTAATCCCGTAACAAAATTCATTGTGATTCGATCCCATTTCCATTCTTGAATATTAATAGGCTGAAGTAAACCTGTTTGTACCTGATGTTCTGCTTTTACCCGCTGACATGTCAAACATTTACCAACATACTCAACTATATCTCTTTTCATTCCAGGCCACCAGTACAACTCTCGTAAATTCCGATACATCTTTGTACCTCCAGGGTGCAAAACAAATGAGCTATCATGAGCTTCTCGAAGAATCAACTCTTTAAGTTCTGAAGTAACTGGAATACAAATTTGATTATGGAATCTCAAACAACCTTGATTATCAATACTGAAATTTTCTACTGGGCCACTACATACCATCTCTCTCTTTTTCAACATCTTATCATCTTTCAACTGTGCTGATTTGATCTGATCAAACATTATCGGCTTAATTCTCAACTCAGCCAAAAGACTCCCATCATCACTGATACTGAGCCGTGCAAACATTGCTCTTAATTCTATTGCAGCTTTCTACTTAGTGCATCAGCCACTACATTTGCCTTTCCCGGATGATAATCTATGACATAATCATAATCTTTCAAAAGCTCGATCTACCGTCTCTATCTCAAATTCAACTCCTTTTGCGACAGAAGGTATTTGAGACTTTTATGATCGGTATATATATAACATTTTTCACCAAAAAGATAATGCCTCCAAATCTTTAATGTAAAAATTATAGCGGCCAACTCCAAGTCATGAGTCGGATAATTACACTCGTGTGGTTTCAACTGTCGAGATGCATAGGCTATTACCTTCCCGTCCTGCATCAGAACACAACCCAGGCCATTCAAAGAAGCATCACTATATAATACAAAATTCTTACCCGATTCTAGTAATGTCAGAACTGATGCCTCAGTTAACATTTGCTTCAACATATCAAAACTCTTCTGACACTGATCATCCCAGATAAAAGGAACATTCTTCTGTAGTAACTTAGTCATTGGCAAAGCTATCTTTGAAAATCCATTTACAAATTTTCTGTAATGCTCGGCTAAACCAAGAAAACTACGTACCTCAGATACATTCTTTGGTGATTCAATTGAAAAATTGCTTCAATTTTCTTTGGATCAACTCTAATTCCATCTGCTGATACCACATGTCCCAAAAATACAACCTCTGGTAACCAGAACTCACATTTACTAAGCTTTCCATACAATAGCTTCTCCCATAGTATCTGTAGTATAATTCTGAGATGCTGATCATGTTCTGACTCTGATTTAGAATAGACCAGTATATTATCAATGAAAACTACCACAAATTGATCCAAATATGGCTGAAAAATACGGTTCATCAAATCCATAAAAGCAACTGGGGCATTAGTCAACCCAAATGGCATTACTAAAAATTCATAGTGACCATACCTCGTACGGAAGGCTGTCTTTGGTACATCACATTCTTTTACTTTCAACTGATAGTAACCTGACCTTAAGTCAATCTTTGAAAACACAGAAGCTCCTCTCAACTGATCAAATAAATCATCAATGCGGGGAAGTGGATACTTATTTTTAATTGTCACCTTGTTTAGCTTTCTATAATCAATACAAAGTCGCATCGAGCCATCTTTCTTTTTAACAAATAGCATTGGAGCTCCCCATGGTGAAATACTCGGTCTAATAAATCCACGATCTAACAAATCTTGTAACTGTATCTTTAACTCTTTCAGTTCAATGGGCGACATATGGTATGGAGGCATAGAAATTGGACTCGTACCTGGATAAACTTCAATAGCAAATTCAACTTCTCTGTCTGGTGGCAAGCCTGGTAACTCTTCAGGAAATACGTCTGAAAACTCGCAAACTGTTCTAATTTTACTGCATTGGCTACTAACTGAATCTAAATTAATAACATAAGCCAAGTATACTGTACAGCCCTGCTGTAAGAACTTATTAACCTTCATTGTTGAAATAACACGTGTTGGCCCACTGTTCCGAATCCCCTTGATCTCAATATTGTTATCATCCGTAGTCTGAATACTGAACTTCTTCTTATAGCAGTCCAAAATCACACCATGGTCAGACAACCAATCCATACCCAATATAATATCAAAATTTCCAAATGGCATGATCAACAAATCAACTGGAAAAGTTTCATTCTGAATTTTCAACGGACATCTCGGACATACTTGATTTACTATTACTGTTTGCCCTAACGGACTTGACACTTCTATTGTTACACTAGACATTTCAAATTCAAATTTTCCCAATTCAACCAACTTCGAATTTATATATGAATGTGAAGATCCAGGACAATCAAAGCATAAACAGGCTCAGAATATAGTAAAAATATACCTGTTACAACATCATGTGCATCGCCATCTCCCTAAGCTTTAACTACATAAGCTCTGGCCGGTACTCTAGCTTCAGACTGCTGGGTTACTATATCACTCCCTCTTCTCGTACCTCCTCTAAATATTGGTCCACCTCTAGTCGATCCTCTGCCTCTAGCTGTAGATACCGATCTCTGTGATATCGCAGGTGTAGCACTATTAGTTTTTGGACAGTCTCTGATGAAATAATCTTTAGAACCACATCGAAAATAGCCTCTAGCCAATTTCCAACATTCTCCTCTATGTTTCTTCCCACAATGCTTACAATCTGGAATTTCTATTTCCAGAGATGGACCTTTTACAGTATCGGTGGACACTATAGTTTGTTTTTCCCAGTTTTTGTCTCCTCTATCTGTTCGAAAACTAGATCTCCATCCACCTCTAGAATCTCGAGATCTTTTAAATGAAGGATTCGAACTCATAGTTCCTGTACGTTTTCCAATTGATTTTAAAGTTTCAGGCTTTTTGTCTAGTCCCAAAACTTGCTCTACCATCTTGGCCCGCTCGATCAAATCAACAATTTCAGTGATTCACTGGGACACCAATTGCAATTTTATTTCATCTCTTAATCCCCATAAAAATCTTTTACAGCTATCGGCTTCAGTTGGTACGAACTCTGATGCATATCTACCAAGTCTTGAAAACTCTCGTTCATAATCCACTACTGTCATTTCACCTTGTTTAAGCGTCAAAAATTCTTGTTTCTTGTCTTCTATATACATATCCCCAATATACTTCTTTTGAAATTCTTTTTGGAATAGATCCCATGTTACCTGATCAGTCGGTAAATGTCTGATTACGGATTCCCTCCATTGATATGCCTCACCCTGTAACAAAGATATAGCACATAACAGACTTTCTCGTGACGTACATTCTAACTACTGTAAAATTCTTTTTGTTGCCTCCATCCAGTTTTCAGCTACAGACGGATCAACTCCTTTCAGACCCAAAAATTCTGTGGCACCGTATTTTCTTAATTCCTTAATAGGGGCCCGTCTAGGAATAGGTATAGGCGTGGTAGCAGGTATAGACTTCGCTACTCGTTGAAAAGCATCAGTTAAAGCCCTTACTACATCATAATCATTTCTACCTTTTTCATCTCTCTCCCTAATGTTCTCTCTTTCTACATTGGGAGGCTGATTTTTGATCGGATTTACACTGGGTGTAGCTGACTCAGTTTCATCTAAATCATAGGATTCTTCATCACCAGTGAACATTTCTTCATTAATGTCATCAAGGTGTTCATCAGACATCTCTAATATATAAAACAAAACAATTAAATAGATCAGCATCCAAATCCCGACTCTATTTTGACTTGACATGTGGCATGTACTTCTAGACTTACTTTCGAACTCGATTTAGGCTGAGAATCGGCTAAACCTGATAGCTTTGATACCATTAAAATGTAACACCCTTTAACCCTAAACCATCGCCAGAATAGGGTTACGAGGTATTTTTGGAGTTAAACACAAATAAACGAGTAAATTGAGACATAATTTTGTGGCATAATTTAAAACTTTTCAATTTCATCTTTAAGACCCTAATATAGACCTACGAGACCTAAAATATGATTAAGAAGTGGTTTAGGACTAAATTAGGAACTTTGGAAACTTTTTCGTGAAAATAGGGGCACATGCCCGTGTGGCCTGCCCGTGGGGAAACACATGGATGTGGGCAACCCGTGGGTAGATTTTGACTTGCTACACACAGCCGTGGATCTAGCCCGTGGCAAATTATTTTGATAGCGACTTTTTCCACACAGCCTGCGCACATGCCCATGTGTCTAGGCCGTGTGAAAATTGCTATTTTCACCATTTTTAGGTTATTATTACATACTAAAAACACCTAATTCATACACAATCATTTACTAACAATATCTTGATCATATGACATTCATCATGCATAAAACTTCTTAAGGATTTATAACACATTTACAACCAAAATATAAAACAATTACAAATGACAAAACTAACCCTAGTGCATGCCACATTTACTAAAAGATTGATACATCACCAAAAATTAAGCTGAAGTCGGGATTGAATCAGATGCTGAGTCCAATTTATCCCGACCTAATCTGCGCACGGAAAACAAACCGTACGCTGAGTATTGGAATTACTCAGTGGTATTATCATAATTTAATTTATAGCAATGATCAAATATCATAAACATACTTAGATAAATAACACATCATAAATATAATTTTTACACTAAGTTATTATAATTTCCAATGTGACATTTTCAATATTTCAATTAATAACTCATCCATAGAATTTCCATTGTTCATGAATCTTTGGTTCATCTCTCTATCACATATAAATACTCAATTCACATTTCAATAGGAATCATTCATGCCTTCAATCACATAGCAAAATTTCATTTCACATTATCTCTCTCACTAAACCTTCAATGGTTCAAATAATCAAATTCATATGATTTTCTCATTTCACATAATCACACCTATTAACATGACTCGGACTTTGGCGGATACACGGATCCAACCAAACATACCATACTGGCACCCAGTGCCTCATCGGATAGTTCGACGCGATATAATGACACCCAGTGTCTCATCGGCCTAGCCGAAGTAAAGTGGTACCCAGTACCTTAATGAATCTATCCGAAGTAAATAGTACAACACCCAGTGTCTCATCGACTCAAGGTTGAAGAATCCCTGTACTCATCCAATCCTATGGCATGCCAACTATATCCGACTCAGCCCGACTAGTTAATAGGGTATTAGTTCAAATATCAATTTCTCTTTCTCTTCCAAATAATTACAAATCAACCAAATTCAATTCATATATATTATCAATTCAATCTCAATTTCAAATTCACAATTCAAATCACTTCCAATTCAAATTCACAACTCAATTTCATATATACATACACACACACACATATATATATATATATATATTCATCAATCAAATCCAAATCACATTCTATTCAAATATCAATACCTACCTCAATTTCATTTTCCATACACATGCATTGAAGTTAAACATATAATAATAAATAACTTGAATTATGATAATACAAACCGATAATTTCCCGAGCCACTCCTCGATCACTTTTTCCTTCCCCTTTGTATTAGACATCTCGGTTTCTTTATTTTCTACGAAAATTAACATAATTATAGTTAATCAACAACACACATATTTTATATAAAATAATAACTTTCCATGCAACATTTACCTAAATCCCAAATTTGTCCTAACCATTTTCATCTTCTTCCTTTTTAGAAATTCATATCCTTTCCTTATTCAATTTCCATCAAAACTTCAATATAACTATTAAATTTTCATCGTTTAACCATAATTTCAAGTTTCTTTCCATTTAGCCCATAAAACTCAAAACTTATAGCCTAGTTTACAATTTAGTCCTCCATTCAACTCTAAACGCAAATTCTATCAAATTAATCCCTAATTCCCTTATTTGTTCAATATAAACCCTACTAAAAATTCTATCATTTTGCAAAATTCCCACATAAATTCAAGAGTATTTTACTCTAGGACTTCAAAAACATCAAAATCACATAAAAAAGGACTTAATTAAACTTACCAAATAATCTCCAAGCATCAAAACCCTAATTTTTCCTTTTTCTCTTTTCTTTCCTTTCTTTCTTCCCCAATTTCGTTTGCTCTGTAACTTTCTATTCTTTTTCTTTTTATTATAATATCATTAAACATAAAATATCTATAAAAAATCAATATATAAATTACATGTGTATTAATTCATTTAAACACACATGTACAAATTATCACCACACATTTGGCACTAGCATATTTATTTAACAAAAATAATATAATAAACATAATAAACATAATAAATAAATACTAATAATAATATTTTACTTAACTAGTAAGTAATATATATATATATATATATATATATATATATACATTTGTACTAATATTTTTGTTACACATGTATTTATTCTCTAGCTAACACATGTCACTAATTCGGTTTAATTACTAATTTATCTTTTAAATTTTCTCTATTTTATAATTAAACTTTTAATCTCTATTCAATTTAGTCCTTTCTAATAATTACTTTTAATCAAACTAAATTCACTTATTAAAAATCTAATTCAATCTATACTAACTTCGTAAATTTTTTAATAAATATTTACGTACTCGTTTTCCTAAGAAAGAGGCCCTAAACTCACTTTTCCAGTGTCCGAGGAATTTGGGTTATTGCTGTTATGGTCCAATTTGTATATAGCCATGAATGATGGCTTATGTTGATTATATGATTATTCATATGCATATACCAATGCCTTGTGATGTGGTTTATGTTTGCTTGATATGTGATGGATGTGGTTAATAGTATTATTATTGATTAGATAAGTTGACTAATGTTGGATATGAGTCATTCATATCATAATGTCCTTATGAATATGAAGTTGGTATGAGTTGTATTAGTAAAGCATAATGTTATTAGAATGATGGAAGTGAATATGTAAATGATATTGCTTGATTATGTTTGGTTCAGTTTGAAGGCATTTATATGCCATGATTTGTGCCATGTGATGTTGTGTGAATGTTTGCAAGTAAGGGTGACAAATTGGCTTGGAAAATAGCCTTGTATTTGTCCACAAGGGCATACACACGGGCGTGTGTCTAGGCCGTGTGTGACACATGGTCTGCCCCCATGGGCGTGTGATCCGGTTGTGTGTCCCTTGCACCTTAATATAGTAAAACAGAGTGTCCAGAATTGGCCATACGGGCTGAGCCACAGCTGTGTGTCTCGGCCGTGTGAGTTACACGGCCTTGGAACATGGGCGTCTGCCCTGGCCATGTGAAGTCTGCACCTGATTTATGAAAAATTCATGAAAGTAAAATTGACCACATGGCCTAGCACACGGGTGTGTGACTTGGCCGTATGGCTACCATTTGTTGCTAACATCATAAACAAAATGCAACCTAAAATTGACACGGCCTAAGCACACGGGCGTGTCCATTGACCCACACGGGCGTGTGGCCCTAAAGCCTCAAAATTTTTCTATGTTTTGTAAAATCTTCCTCAGGTATCGGTTTAGTCCCAAACAGCCTCCAATGTATGTTTTGGACCTCGTGGGCCCATTTAAGGGACGATGTGCACGTGGATGAAAAGTTTTAATTTGGATGGAAATTTAAGTCTCGATTTTGTATAAGTGCTTGAGTTTATGTCCGGTAACGCCTTGTACCCTGTTTCGGTGTCGAAACGGGTAAGGAGTGTTACATCACTGTATTTTTTAGTTCTTTGGGAAAGAAAAGAAGCCCTTTTCATCAACTAAAAATTCAAGAGAAACTGTGATTGAGATGGAAAGGAATAGGCTTTTCTTGGCTTCCTAGAAAATAAGGGTTTTCTTCCTTTCCTTTTTTTTTTTTGTTCTTACTTATTTTCTCGCTAGCCAAATAGGCTTTCACCAATCCTATTTTTCATTTTGTTATGCATCACTTATTTTTTTAGTTCTTCCTTCCCTCTGTATTCTTTTAGTCCTCTTTTACTTAGACTTCATAATGCAGGTTCGAGACAAGAGCAGAGAAAGCCTCCGGAAAGGATTATCAGTTGTCTCTGTGTCAATTGGTGATTCTATTGAATTCCTATATAGGGATGAGAGGGAAGTTGACCAGGCCTTGAAAGTGTTGCTAGAATTAGGGGATGTGCTATTATTCGGTGGTGAATCTCAAATGGTGTTTCATGGGGTTCCATCCATCATTCCATTTTCTACTCCAGAGCATCTTAAATAAAAAAAACTAGGCTTCGACATGGTCGTCTCAATCTTACCTTCAGACAATTTTGTAAATTATGAACTATAAACATAATTTCCATTTATACATATTCAACATTAGCAATAAAATCTTCATTGCTTTAGGACTAATCCGCGTTATCTTGTCAGAAATGTAATACAAGAGTAAAAATATTTATATTATTTTGAAAAGTTCAAACTTTTTGGTCATCAAAATCTTTAGTTGGTTCTGCCTATGCTTACTTGCAAAAAAAATTATGTTGTAAGTGTCGTTGTGGGTTAGTTTAAAAAGGGGAGGAGAAGTGGTGGGGGTTGGTTGCTGGTGGCTGGAAAATGGGGAGGAAAATGAAACGGGTTTAAGAGATTGATTCTGGTGGTGATTGGATGGTGAGAAAGTGAGAGAAATTTAAGGGGTTGACAAAAGGAAGAAAGACAAAAGATGAAGTGTAGAAGCAGGCTAGAGAAAGAAAAAGAAAAGAGAAGAAAAGGGGAAAAAATGAGGGAAAATAAAAAAGAAAAATAAAAAAGAGCTGCAAGAGGATGCCACATGGCAACGCGTGATTGGCCAGAGCTGCCTCATCAACAAAAATTTATTAGCGTTAGACTCAGGTATCAATTTAGTTGACAGAAAAAAAAGTTCGGGTATCGATCTGGGACAAAAAAAAACTATAAGTACCAAATTAAGAGAAATGGACAAGTTCGAGTATCAATTTTATATTTAACCCTTTATAAATATATATGTATCATATTTATCTATTTAACTAAATATGTATTTTTTAAATTTTTAAGTGCACAAGAAACGTCCAACAGTTTTATTTAAGTTCTACTGAAATTCTTCTCAGAAAAGTTAGAAATGACTTAGGTAGACAACTCTCTTTTAACTAATAAGTTGACTTTTTTTTGTTGGTATTGATTTTATATATGGGTCAAAAGGACTTGGCGTTATTTTAAAACAAATTGGACTAAAATATTAAGGGCCAGCTTGGCAATGCTTTTGAGAAGTGCTTTTGAAAAGTGCTTTTGAGAAGTGCTTTTGAGAAATACTTTTGAGAAGTGCTTTTGAAAAATTTAAGTGTTTGGTATTGCTGTCAAAAAGTGCTTTTGAGAAGTAAAATGTCTATTTTAGACATGATATTATAAAGTAACAAATATGTATTTAAATAATGTTCAAATTAATTAATATTATAATATTTTAGCAAAAATATAAAAAATAATTTATTATAATTTATTGTTAATATTTTAATAAATAATATTAATTTTAAATATTTCTAAGTAATTAATATTAATTATTTATTAAATTTAATTAGAATATATAAACTATATTTAAATATTTAAATATAATAATTAAATATTTGTAATTAGATATTGGCACAATTGTATTATTTTAAAATTATTTTTTATTTTGAATTCTTTAAACACATTTGTAAAACTCATTTTAGATATTAACATAACATAGAAAACATAAACGTAACAAATTAAAATATTACATATATTTGGATTAAAGTTTCAAAAGGGATAATATTTATATACCAAATATAAATACAAAAATTTTACAATAGCATTTACAATTTAAAATGAATTCATTAAACTAGAAGCTATAGCATCTTTTGTTAATTCCATTTCAAAACCACTTTTTATTTACAAACATATTATAAAATCATATCTAAAAATGATACTACTTTCCTACTTCTTGGTGTTAATAATCATTCATCTATGTTTCTACAAGGAAGAAACAACCATACAACAAATATCAATAGAAGCCAATAAAAGAAAACAAGAATTTCCGGCTACACTAAAGAGATAATTATATATTAGGCACTTACATTTACAGGGGCAGTGGGGATAAGCAAAGACCAAATTTTGGTGGCCCTAATATCTTCTATCCTTGAGCTTTTCTTTTTATTCATCCCATTTACAGATGGACAAAGACCAAATTTTGCATTGTTTTAAGTTGATGTATAAACTTAAGCATTAATAATGTATGAAATACAAATGCTTTATTTTAAGGATATCAATAGGAAATGAAAGTTGATGGGCCTTTTTTGTCAGGGTCCTTGTACATTTTGGAAAAGTGCTCCTAACACCCTCTAGCAGCTTCTTTCGACAGAAACTCCTTCTTGTCCTTGGCTACATAATACAACAGCAACATTTCCACTTGGATTCAATCCTGCAAATCTAGAAGATCACAGTTAAGAGTTTGAAAATAAGAAAAAAAACCATGCATGGAGTTTGCATGTCGCGGCAGCTCACTCAATAACTAACAATCATCAAGACATTTCCCTCAATTTTCATCACACTTACCAACATAAGAGTACAACCAACCATTCAAGAAAGAAATGAATTAAACTCACACCATAATCCAACAACAGCCATTTTACAGAACCATTTCTTCAAATTTCCAACATGTTTTACTTGCTTCTAACCGAAAATCAACAGCAGCTAATTGACAGTTTATTCATAAAATTCAAACATCTCCAACTATTAATATAGGTTCAGCCTTTGTTCGAGTAATGCCAGCAAAATATCTTAGCATCTAAAGGTGGTACTGAGAATTCGGCTATCTCATTTTCACTCATCTTTTGAGCTTCCACAACGTGTTGTTACAGATAAAGCTTCAATATAGATAGATATATAGAGAATCAAGACAAGAATAAGATTTAACACATTTGCGTTTTCTATTCTTGGATGACAAAATTTATGGTACACTGTCACTGTCAAGATAACCATCTTACTACTCCTCTGACTACAGTTTCTTGCCAAATTTCCTTTTCTAGGTCAACCTTATTCCTAATGCAATCGGACTTCCCCAGATACTTACCATCACCATCAATTGTTATCTTAATAATATAAAGTTCACTTATGCTATTCGCATTAGCTTTTTACCCTATGTTGAGTGCTGCCCTACTTGCCCATTAAATTGCTTGTTCTAGACTTATCTAAGACTACGATACCGATTCGACCTAGAACATGCACGAGACCGGTTTTGCAAATTTCCAAGTTCCTTAATAATATAAAGCTCCCTTATGCTATTCGCATTAGCTTTTTACCCTATGTTGACTGAGGAATTATGATCAACAACTAAATTCAATATTTCTCCTAACTCTGAAGCAAAGGAGGACATTGTTATCTCAGTTGCAGTAAGTGGATACTAGTGGAAATATCTCAAATTTCAAATAACTAAGCTAAGTAAAATATGAACCAATTAAGAGGAGCATCAAGCTAGATTTGCAGAGTATAGGATATAGTACAAATGAATAGTAAGAATATATAAACAGACCATGAGAAGGTTTATCAAATGAGTAGTAAGAATATATAAACAGACAAGAGATATGCTTTCGTAGCTCAACCAACTCGTGCTCCATTTCAACTTCTTCAGACATTCTACAATTACCATTACAATCAAACTTACTCAACCGAAATAAATAAAACAATAATTAGAAACTTTTCAACTTGATTTTCATTTATCATAAAAAGGTAAATAGGAACAGGTTTATTTGACCTCAAGAAAGCCAAGTATTTTGTGCGCCTATTCCCACATAAGTTTTCCACAGTATCTTTCAAATCCAAAAGCTCACAAAGAAAGTTTTACGATCCCTGCATTACCAAAATGTCCAAAATTACATATAAAGAATATGCAAGATGTCAAATTAGGAAATCATGGCTGAAAACAAGTAAATGCATGCATACTTGTAAAAGGACGAACTAGGGGCAGGAAAAACAAAGGAAAAATAGTTTTTTTTTTTCATATTTGTTCCCCATTTTCCCAGTGTTTAATCAATAAAGCATATAAAATAATAGAGAGATTGGAAGTTTCAAACCCATGAAGAAGAAGAAAAAAAAAAGTTTGCAGAAACCTCAAATCCCCCAAATCAAAACAATAACCAACAGATAGAACAAAACCCAAATTAAAATAAATCGAAACATACCAAAAAATTGAAACAAGCACTCACCAGGAACAAAACTGATTGATCGAATCCAACACTGCTACTCTTTACAAAAAAACCAGATCCAAAATCAGAGAAAAATAGAAAAGCTGAAAAAAAAGAGAAGTAATTTCTAATTGGAGAAGAAATAATAAAAGGATAAAAATGTAAAACATTCACAGAAGTCCTTTTCTCTGAGAAAAAGCTAAAATTTTTAGCTTCTTCATCTGTGAAAAAGGACTTTTGAAACGTTGAAAAATTTACTCCACTGGCCCTTGTTCTTTACTCCGTTTTACTGAAAAGGAGTTTTTTTGGCCAAAAGTCTATCACAGATGGAGCAACGAACGGGACCTAAGTTGAACAAATGATTTTGGGTAAAAACTTATGCTCACTTAAAATATATGTCTATGTTGAGCTCGATTTAATTTTTTTCAATTTTTTTATTTTTTTATGTCAACATAAATATATGCATGTAATTATTTTTGTTTTATATAATTAATTTAAGTAATTATTATTAAATATAATTAAAATATATACAAATTATATTTGCATAATGTTTAAAAATAAAATAAAAATAATTAAAATAAAAATTATATTAAGAAAAATTAAAAAATTCAAATATCACAAAACCATAAAATAAATACTAATAGTGCTACAAAACATTTTAATGTTCTTTACCTTGTTTTTTTTTTTTCAATCTATCATCATCTTTTTTTTTAATTATAATTTGTCATCTTGTTTAAATTCCAATGCAATTATTTTCATTTTAACATCTGATCCGTTATTTAACTTGACAAGAAAAAATGCTTTTAATATCAAATAAGAGAAGTTTTTATTTATTAAATATTAAATAATAAAATAATAAAAATTAAACATATTAAAATTATAATTGAAACCAAATTTTTGTGATTAAAATAATTTTTGAATAATACTAAAAGTTTATTTTAATTCAAATATGCTTTGTTAATGTCTATATATATATATATATAGTGATTAAATATTAATTTTAATTCATATATAATTATAATATCAATTAAGTGGTCATCAAATTAAAATAATGAGATAATTTATTATAGATTAAAAGTATAATTAATGGTAATAATTGTATGAAAAAAATTTAATAAAATAAAGATGATTAATATTATTTTATATAAAATACTATTAATAAAATAATTATTGTAACAGCCCGATTTTGGGGCTAGTCAGAACAGTGATTTCGGGACCACTAATCCGAGGGTGAAGAAAATTATTTTAATATTAGTTTATGTATTATAGCATGATTATATGAGTGCATGAAATTTTTGATGCATCAAATTTTAGCGATTTCATGTTTAATTGCGAAGAATGACTAAATCGCATAAAGTGCAAAGTTTTGTTCTACAAGCTAGAAGTACCAAATAGCCACAGAACCTTAAATTGGAAGTCTTTAAAGTGCAATTAGACCCATAGAAAGGGTAGGCCGGCCATGGAGACAAATGGGAGACATGGTCAATGGTTAGGTAGCATTTGGTGACTAAATTGATTTTTAATCATAAAATAAAGAAAAGCTATCATCTTCTCCATTTTTCTTCTTCTCTCCACCGAAAATATCAGCCAAGGAGGGGTTTTGGAAGCCAAAAATTTTCAGCAACTTCTCACCCTATTAAGTAAGTTATTTTGGTGGTATTTCTCAATAATTTTTGTACTTTTGAGACCCTTGTAGCTTGAGCTAACTAATGAGGGGACTATTATGCAAAATGGTTGAAAGTCTAGGGCTTTTCCATGAGAGCATTAATGTTGGTTGCTGAAATTTTATGGAAGAAAATGATTCTTGGTTGTTAAATAAACAACTTTTGTAAAAGGAGTTTCTATGAAAACACCTAAAAAGGACATTTTTGTAAAGGTTGTAAAATAGATGGCAAATGTATGTAATAACTGAAATCTTGAGTTCTTATAAGAGGGAATATGAATCAGCTAGGCTCGAGTGTGTGAAAAATGAACACATTTCATTTTACGAGCCTAGGGGTAAAATCATAATTTTTATGAAAGTCTAAGGGCAAAATAGTAATTTTGCCAAAGTAGAAATTTTTAGAATGTCTTGATTTATGTGGTTATTAAATGAGTGAAATTGTCATTTTAAATCAAGAAACACGACGTCCAGACCGAAACCGAGGAAAGAATAAGGTGTTAGACTAAATCGAACAAATATACATATTTTGGTACCGAGGTAAGTTTGTGTGTAATAATTCAACATCAGGTTATTATGCATTGAAATGCTTGAGATTACATGAAATGTATATTATTTCTATGAAAATTGATCAATGATGTTTAATGAAGTATGATAAAAGTTTATGATGTGAAAGCCTCGGTTGACCTTCGGAATAGAATGGATACCATTGTCAAGACATGAGATTCATAAGGTCCCATATAAGACCATGTCTGGGACATGGCCTTGACACTAAATTGAGATCTTGTGTAAGACCATATCTGGGATATGGCATCAGCATTGAAGATAGACTTCATGAAAGACCATGTCTGGGACATGACATCGATATACGATCTCATATGAGACCATATTTGGGATATGGCATCGACATCAATATGAGATCCCGTATAAGACCATATCTGGGATATGGCATCGGTATCGACATGTGATCCCATGTAAGACCATATCTGGGATATGGCATTGCCATCTTATTATGTGCATGACGAGTTTGGGTATCCTTCGTTATTCCAAGTGGTTCAACGGGGTAAAGAGCTAAAAATTTATGTCCAAAATGGTAAAAGTGCTAAAGTTATGTGATGAAGTGATACAGGTACATGTGGGTATCTTACAAGAAATGTGTTCGATATGCGATATGTGATTGGTAAGAGTAAGCATGAGTAAGTTATAGCAATGTGGTTGAGAACTTGTGTTGTTACTCAATGAAACGTATGGATGTTATTATAAGCCTTTATGTTGCTGTTTATTTCATGCAAACTTACTAAGCTTTATGCTTACTCCCTCTTTTTCCCTTTCCTTGTAGTATCGCCAAACTATCTCGGGGATCGTAGAATGTCGGAGCTCCGGCTCACACTATCAAGCAATTCTTTTGGTATAGTGAAGTTTAATTATTTTGAGTATGGCATGTATAGGATTTGTTCATTTTGTGATATGTCATATTGATTAGCCAAAGTGTTGGCTATTAAGGTTAATTATTCATTTTGTAAATGGTCATTGAATTTGGCCAAAATTAGCTAAGCTATATTTATTCAATGATGATGAAATTCAGGAAGTGCAAATTTATACAATTGAATGAGTAATGTGTGAAATTTATATATATGTATTATGAAGTAGTGGATATTAGAAGTGCTTTATGGTCATATTATGTATTGCTTTAGGGTGACAAAGGAGCTTGGTAAACACCTTTTATTTGTCCACACGGGTAGACACACGGGCGTGTGTCTAGGCCGTATGTGACACACAGTCTGCCCCATGGGTGTGTGTTTAGGCCGTGTGACCCCTGCATCCTAAGTTGGCAAAACAGAATACCCAGTAGTGTAACACCCTAAACCCAGCCTAAACGTTATGATCGGATCCAACATGTCAAATCAAAGTTTGTTTGAAAACAATGCAATCATTGAAAACCCTTCTACAATTTAAAACTTTCTACCATTTAAAATCCCGATTTTCGTTGCTTAGCATCAAAACAAGATTTACTCAAAGTCATTCTCATAACCACTTCAATCAAACTTTATTAAAACCTTGTTTGTTGCGGAAGATTAATTCAACCAGTTGCGAAAACGTGATATTTTGGAAGCAGTAGTTATTGTTTTAAAAACCCATGTTTAATTGACTAGCAGGTTGTAATTAAAAGAAACACCATATAAAAATTTAAAAAAATCCCAAAGGCCTTATTACATATTTATTAACCCAATAACTAAAGTAAAATAAAATAAAGTCGCTAAGTTTAACTTTAAAGCTTATCAGACGTATGGCCACCTCCGAGTCCTTCGCAGCTCTAAATCCTCTATGGCTGGGGATTACCTGCATAGTTAAGGACAAAAGGTGAGTTACGAGAACTCAGTGTGTAATCCCTAATCTGATCCACATCAGGCCCAAGCCCATTTGATTTCGATCTGGCCTAAGCCCTATTCGGTGTCGATCTGGGCCTAAGTCATATTTAATGTGATCAGGCCTAAGCCCTATGATATGCAAAACAGACATGTAACCCAACCAAGTCCAACCATCACACCTCCCGTACCAACCCTACACATCATGTAGGACCAAGTCGACCCACCCAGCCCTACACACCAAGAACGCAGCCGACCTACTAATAACAGTATACGTGGCTGAGCCACCAGAATCAGTGTACGTGACAAAAGCCACTAAATCAGTATAACATGGCAGAGCCACCAGTACATTGCTTCCTCCAAAATTCATAACCCAAGCCAATGCAGTATGTTATGTCATAATTGCTTCATGTATGCAGAGCATCACAATCAAAATCAATCATACAATTACTACTCATACATCATTGATCCTATCACTAAAGGTAAAATAGTCATTTGGTCGGTTGGGGTTAAAATAGTAATTTACCACCACAGGGGTATTCCAATAATTTTACCCATTGAACGTAGTTCAGTAATTTCACCCATTGAGGGTGTTTCGGTAATTTACCCATCAAGGATTTCGATAATTTACCCTTTGAGGGTATTTCGATAATTTACCCTTCGAGGGTATTTCGATAATTTACCATTCAAGGGTATTTCGGTAATTTACCCATTTAACGGCCTTTTCAAAGGCCGACTATCACCTCGAGCGACACATGTTCCTTTTTCTAGTCAAAACGATGCAATTGGGACTAAAGCCTAATTTCGGACCAAGAGGCCCACACGTTCGTGTGGCCCAAATAGCCCATTTTCGGTTACAGGTTCTGCGAACCTCACAGCCGCATCTATTATCCAACATTTATCATGGATTTCACCCTTATGGGCCCATTAGCCCACTTGGCCTACTTTGGCCCAACAAGGCCCATTACGACCTAAGCCTATGAGAAAGTTCATGGCACTCCCAACCGTTTATCGCCAACACTTGTGGCTTGGTTTATCTCT
The DNA here is from genome assembly GCA_025506655.1 of Gossypium rotundifolium. Taxonomy (NCBI): domain Eukaryota; kingdom Viridiplantae; phylum Streptophyta; class Magnoliopsida; order Malvales; family Malvaceae; genus Gossypium; species Gossypium rotundifolium. Next base: position 70,914,569 of record CP106734.1, read on the forward strand.
ACGAGCGCTCGCACGCTCGAGTGACCTCAGATGCAGGTATTCTGGCTTATCGATATATCAGCTTTTATCCGATTCAAAGAACACCGCATCAATAAAATAACTGAGGTGTGAGATTACACACCTGTTACGACTGTAGGTTGAAGCTCCCAAGCTTAAGCACCTATGAAATCAACAGTTCTAATCAATTAGTCCTAACTCTTGATAAAACATCTCCATAAAATTGAAATCAACTAATCAAACTAGCGCTACTTACCACTAAACAAGAGATATCCTGCAAAGGAAAGGTAATCAGCCGACTCCTTGGTTAAAGAAAGCAAGTTCCTAGCAATGTTTAAACGAAAAAGAGGTGTTAGCTACACAATAACCCCGGCCACAACTGAAATCAAGCAGCCTTTCGAATCACGAAATATAAAACTAAACATAGAAGAGAAACCAGCCAAGGTCCGGCTAGAGTATCCACTTACCACAAATTCGAAGAGATTCGGAAAGATTAGAACCAAGTAAGGAAAAAGATTTGGCCTACACAATCGGCTAGCTTTGCAAAGTAAAGAGAAAAGTAACGAGAGGGGAAAGAGAGGTTGTGTTCGGCCAAGGAGAACTGAAAGAGGAAAATGGATTCGGTAGCAAGCTAGCAGTAATTACGAGATGATACTAAAGAGTAAAAAGAATGACAAGAAGAAGGAAGAAAAGAAGGTGAAAGTAGAGGCTTAACAATTCGGCAAGTGGCAAGAAATTGAAGGAGAAAGAAAAAAAGAAGAAGAGGTGAATTCGGAAGAGGTCAACAATGAAAACAAAGACCTGAAATGTCCAAACATACCCAAAATGCAAACACTAAAAAAAAAACCAGAGAAAATTCGGCACTCTCCCCTAACACAAACCGAATATGCACTCCCCCGAATGATAACCCTTTGCCAAAATTCCCTATCACAACCTTCCCCACATTCGGCCAAGACTCCCTCACACATCCATCTCCTTGATTCCCTCCACTGAATCCTCCTTGAAACACTCTCAACTTCCTATTCAAAATTTTTGACCAAGTTTTCAACTTCCTTGTCGAGTTTGATCCTAACTCTACCTCTTGCTCCCTCAAGACATAAAATGAAAGTCCTTCTTTTGCTATTCATAGGATTCGAACCCCCTCACTCCTTGCCTTCCTAATGTTGCCACAGCCAACTTGCCACCAGCTCACTTGTGACACTTAAACGTACACAGATATGCTTAAGTCCTACTGCAATCAGCCCTCTCCCCCTTAAGGGCCAAAAACTAAAATATTTCTAAAGCTCAAACTCGACCCCAGGCCTCCTTAGGACCCCCAAACACACTCAAATAGCTGGACGATCAAGCACAACATGATTTAAGCAAAATTACAAACCCCTAACTTTTGGGGCATTACAAATCTAACCCCTTAAAGAAATTTCAGCCTCGAAATTTACCTGCTCAGAAGAGGTGAGGGTATTGTCGTCGCATCGCCTCCTCAGGCTCCCATGTGGCTTCCTCTGAACCATGATTACACCAAAGCACCTTGACGAACGGAATAGATTTCCTTCTCAACACCTTAACATCACGATCCAGTATCTACACCGGTTCTTCCTCGAAAGTCAGATCTGGTCTTACCTCTATCTCCTCCACCGGTACTATATGGGAAGGATTAGAATAATATCGTCTCAGCATAGAAACGTGAAACACATTATGTATACGCTCTAACTCAGGAGGCAGCGCCAACTGATAGGCAATCGGTCCCACACGTTTTAATACCTGGTAAGGTCTGATGAATCTAGGGCTCAGCTTGCCTTTTCTCTCAATTCTCAGAATCTTCTTCCATGGTGAGACCTTTAAGAAAACATAATCCCCCACTGCGAACTCAATCTCTTTACGCTTCAAGTCAGCATACGACTTCTGCCTATCCACTGCTTCTTTTAACCGATCACAAATCAACTTTACCTTCTCCTCAGTTTTAGATACTAATTCTGGTTCCAACATTCGCTGTGTAAGAGTATGCCCAAAGATCAATCATGAGATGGTTGTAATAACATACTTGATTTACCATGTTTATTAATATAAAGCGTTGTCATTATTATTTGAGTTTTTCATACGTATGTACAAATAAACTGTTTTATAATAATGTCACGAGAATAATATGATTATTCTTAAAATATCCTTAGTCAAGTATTATTGTTGACTAGGACAACAATAATGCATTAAGACTAACATGTAGTTGATTGATGATAAAGAGTTGTCATTAATATGGAGTGTCAAAATCAATGCATGAATATGTGTGTTAGAGAACAACATATTGGACTGACTTGCTATGAGTATGTTTCTTGGATTATTATGTAATTGTCACAACATTACTCATAGTGATTAATATGTATATGATCCTTAGACTTGAGATAATCATTATCCCAACATCGTGAGTCATATATTTTGAGACAGTCAAACGTACACCGTAACTGGTTGTTCTATAAAGGCTAATGTTGGATATACCACAATCTATGTAGAGGGATATTGTTGATCAATATAGGATAAGTCCCTCCCACATAATGGGAGTAATATATTAGGCCACTTGATTGAGTGAGACTAGAAATGCATGGCCATGCTCAAATAAATTGACATGAGATGTCATACTAATTTGTATATCATAGTCTACTCAAGATATCAAGAAACATGGAATGGACTATATAAGTGTGACTATTCCATGACTTGTATCTATTCCAGAGATAAAGGACTTAAGGATTAATGCATGAAAAGTTAATCACAAAAAGATATGTCGAACCATGACTTCTTGTAACTTAGGTAGCAATGATGCATTGCTAGATGCCACTCATTATTTGTGACATTAGAATCGTTCTAGTATTACGCTAACGTTACAAGAACCTCTGAGGTCACACCCTATGGTTGAAATGAGCGGAATGAAACATAGTTGGTATTGTGTTTGATTGTCACATGAATTAAATTAATTAAAGAATTAATTTAATTGGGCAATAAAATATTGAATATATTATATGTACAAGGATGTTGTACACATAATGAGAATTAATATATGAATTTGGTTCAGTATATAAATTTAAATAAATATAGTTTACAAAATTCATGTTATAATTAATGTAATTATAACTTATTGGGTTTAATTAATGTAATTATAATTTTCGGTTAAAACATTATTATATTTATTTAATTTTATAATTCATAAATGAAATACCGATTGTAAAAGGTAATAAGTGAAGAAAAACCCTAAGAATTTGCTTGGAAAAGTCTAGCAGTCGTCAAGGAAATAAAAACATCTGAAAATAGTTTTTGGAGATTTCTGCCGTTCATAGTCAAACCGGGTGGATTACATAGAGCCCGACATCGTAAAGATTGCGGCTTGGTTCGACAGTAGATCAGAACTCTTGTTGTCGAGGCGTCCCTGTCTACTCAGATTAAAATTTTGATAATTTCGAAACCTTTATTTCACCTCGATTCGTTCCTCACACATGGATTCATGGTTTGGATCATCGGGATTCATTTTATTTCGCTGCGCCATGGGGGTGCCGACGTTCCAACAGTGGTATCAGAGCCACTTGTGTGATACGGACTCGGGTTTAAATACTTGGGTGATGCAATTGTATGAGATGCATGCTTTAATTTTACTACGTTTTCGGTTATTTAAATCGTTTAAGCATAACCTGATAACTGTTCCTTTCGATAATTGATTAATGTTAATCATGGTGTTGTGGCCTATTCAATTTTATGTTATTACTGTTAACTATTAACAAATCTATAATATTACGACTATGGTATTTACAGTTTCCAGAAAGGGTTAACTGGCTAGTGGAACAAGGGTTGTTCCGATATGAAACCTCAAGGATTAAAATCCTGAAAACACGATTCATTGATAAAAGTTATCAAATCGCGAGGTTTCATTTGGTAGGGTATCTGGTTTGTACCATGGGCTCCGCCCACCCTCGATCCATACTGCGAGCTCCGCCCCATAACCCGGCTCCTACCGTGACGTCCCCTCTCATATTTTGGGGATAGGGATCGAGGGCGGCTCACACCGCAGCCTTGACCCGTTCCTCGACCATCTCAGACCCCATCTTCTTATTATAGTATGTTTTGTTAATAAAAGAAATTTATAAACTTAATAGGCCACAAAAGGTTGAAAGGATATTTTATAATTCACCTTAGCAAAAACATTGAATTATGTATGCTATTTTTGACATGCACGGTGTTTGAAATGCATAGTTATAGCCCGATGACCCATTTGATAAAAGGTTGTAATTTTATATATATAAATACAGCCTGCGTGTCATGCCTTACTACTATTCTCTTGTATTTCTCTTCTCATCTTACTCCTTCGTATGTAAAACGAGTTTCTACATATTGTAATTTGCAAGAGTTGCTGTGGGCTAGACGAGAAGGAAGTTGGAACAACTATTGTGGATTGATAGTTTGTGAAACTGCTTACACCTTTAGGTTTCCTTTTGGTTCTCCCATTGGCTTGGGTTAAATCACCTTAGTTTCTGTGCTATAACTATTGCATTTATTTATTGCTTTATTTATTCATGTATGAGATGCTATGGATGTCTAAAGCATGCCAATTTTATATATTAAAATTTAATAATAAACCCAATTAATTGATGAGATCAATTAAAAGACTAAATGGACTAAAGTAGACCATAATTGGTGAGATGGAACATCCTTAATAAAATCCCTCTATTAAAATATTAAGTCAACATGGCCTTCTAATTTTGCCCTCGTTAAGGCCTCGATCAATATTATGTAGGTTATGCCAAATCTATAATATTGCGACAATGGTATTTACGTTTCGATGAGGTTAATCGGCTAGTGGAACAAGGGTTGTTAGATATGAAACCTCAAGGATTAAAATCACGAAAACACGATTCATTGATAAAAGTTATCAAATCGCGAGGTTTCATTTGGTAGGGTATCTTGGTTTGTCTGCATGAGGCTCCGCCCACACCCCTGATCCATACTGCAGAGCTCGCCCCACAACCGGTTTCTACCGTGACGTCCCCTTTCATATTTTGGGGATAGGGATCTGAGGACAGCTCCAGCCGCGGGCCTTCGGCCCATTTCCTCCGACCATCTCAGACCCCATCTTCTTATTATAGTATGTTTTGTTAATAAAAGAAATTTATAAACTTAATAGGCCACAAAAGGTTGAAAGGATATTTTATAATTCACCTTAGCAAAAACATTGAATTATGTATGCTATTTTTGACATGCACGGTGTTTGAAATGCATAGTTATAGCAGATGACCCATTTGATAAAAGGTTGTAATTTTATATATATAAATCTGACTGCGTGTCATGCCTTACTACTATTCTCTTGTATTTCTCTTCTCATCTTACTCCTTCGGATGTAAAACGAGTTTCTACATATTGTAATTTGCAAGAGTTCTTTGTGGGCTGAGCGAGAAGGAAGTTGGAACAACTATTGTGGATTGATAGTTTGTGAAGCCTTACACCTTTAGGTTTCCTTTTGGTTCTCCCATTGGCTTGGGTTGAATCACCTTAGTTTACGTGCTATAACTATTGCATTTATTTATTGCTTTATTTATTCATGTATGAGATGCTATGGATGTCTAAAGCATGCCAATTTTATATATTAAAATTTAATAATAAACCCAATTAATTGATGAGATCAATTAAAAGACTAAATGGACTAAAGTAGACCATAATTGGTGAGATGGAACATCCTTAATAAAATCCTCTATTAAAATATTAAGTCAACATGGCCTTCCAATTTTGCCCTCGTTAAGGCCTCGATCAATATTATGTAGGTTATGCCAAAGCGAAGTACTAGTATTTATCTTGGTTAAACGTGAAGAATAAACAAGTGATATTCGCTGGTTAAAAATTGGTTAATGACTTAACTAGGTTACTCTAATAGGATTAGAAACCTAGAGGCAATTAAATTGGATAAATCATAAGATGATTAGAACAAGAGTTGTTCATCAAATATTAGGAGTTACATATGATGTAATTAACAAAGGTTGCTTACCTAAATAACCATAATCTTGAGAGTAAAGCCAAAGCTGACTTAAGGGGAGGTGAAATATGGATCCTTAACCCACTAGAAATACTTTGGAGAAAGTTTTTCCGAAATTAATATATGGGGGTTATTAATTTTGAAATAAAATAGTGGGATCATCATTTAATAAAGTCTTTTTAATGATTGATATAAACTTGGTAAATTTACTCACACGCATATTTAATTGTTGTAGATATATTATGGCTGCAAATACTAGCACACTTTCATTGCGATCAGTCCTTGAGAAGGACAAATTGAATGGTTTGAATTTTCTTGACTGGTTCCGTAACTTGAGGATTGTCCTCAAACAAGAACAAAAATTGTATGTCATTGAACAACCACTTCCTAATGAACCACCTATTAATGCCTCGAGAACTAATAGAGATGCTTACAAGAAGTATCTCGATGACATTGTAGATGTTGGATGTCTTATGCTTGCCACTATGAATCCTGAGCTTTAGAAGTAACATGAGGACATGGTTGCTTATGATATGATCGAGCACCTGAAAGAACTTTATCAGGGGTAAGCACGGCAAGAGATGTTCGATATCTCTAAAGCCCTATTCCAATGTAAGTTGGTGAAGGAAGCCAGTGGGACCTCATGTCCTTAAGATGATTGGCTATATTGAAAGTCTGTCTAAGCTTGGTTTTCCATTGGGCCAAGAGTTGGCCATGATGTTATTCGCAATCGTTGCGGATAGCTACTGACCGGTTTGTCCTTAATTTCAATATGAACGAAATTGACAAGACTACGCTTACGGTTGCTCGGTATGTTACTGAATCTGAAGGTAACATGAAAAGGTTGGACCCAAGCCCATCTTGATGGTCCGTAACAACAAGGGCAAGGGAAAAGCCAAAGTTGAGACAAAGCCCAAGGGCAAAGGTAAGCCCAAGCACAGCAAAGGAAAGGCTGCAATGAAACCTAAAGGTGGAGTGTCTAAGGAAGAAGCGCTTTCATTATGGTGTGTTGGACATTGGGCGGAATCGCCTATCTATCTTGAGGAAGTCAAGAAGGCCAAAACAAGTGGAGCGTCTGCTTGGTATTTATGTTATTGATATTAATTTATCAACTACTACTTCTTGGGTATTAGATCTGGTTGTGGTTCTCATATTTGTACTTCATGCGGGGACTACAAAGGAGTAGGGCGTTGGCTAGAGGAGATGTGGGCTGCGAGTTGGAAATAGAGAAAAGGTTCTTGCATTAGGCGTGGGAACATATACTTTATCTTTGCCTAGTGGACTTGATTTATTTTTAGAGGATTGTTATTTTGTGCCCAGTTTGACTAAAAACATTATTTCATTTTCTTGTTTAGACAAAATTGGTTTTGAGATAATTATTAAGAATAATTGTTGTTCCTTTTATCTCAATAATGTTTTCTATGGTTCGGCACAATTGATTAATGGCCTCTATATTTTAGATCAAATGAATCCTATTTACAACATAAATACTAAAAAATCTAAAATATATGACTCAAATCAAACTTATCTTTGGCATTGTCGTTTAGGCCACATAAGTGAGAGACGCATATCCATACTTCATAAAGATGGTTTCTTAGATTCATTTGTTTTTGAACAATTTGAAGTATGTGAATCTTGCTTATTGGGAAAAATGACTAAATCTCCTTTTACTGATAAAAGTGAACGAGCTAGTGATTTATTGGGCCAAATACATTCTGATGTATGTGGGCCAATAAATACACAAGCCAGAGGTGGATTTCAATACTTCATTACTTTCACTGATGATTTTAGTAGATATGGGTATGTTTATCTCATGCGCCATAAGTCTGAGTCCCTTGAAAAGCTCAAGGAATTCAAAAATGAAGTACAAAATCAACTAGGCAAAACTATCAAGTCACTTCGATCTGATCGAGGTGGAGAGTATTTGAGCCTAGAGTTTGATGATCTATTGAAGGAATGTGGGATTGTCTCACAACTTACTCCTCCTTCTACTCCTCAATCGAATGGAGTTTCTGAGAGAAGAAATTGAACTCTATTAGACATGGTTCGATCCATGATGAGTCATGTTGATCTACCGACTTCCTTTTGGGGACATGCACTTGAGACAGCTGCTTTCACACTAAATTGTGTTCCATCTAAATCGGTTCAAAAGACGCCATATGAGATGTGGACTGGGAAACGTCCCAGTATGTCTTTTATGAAAATTTGGGGTTGTGAAGCTTATGTTAAACGTCAGACGTCTAGTAAGCTTGAACCTAAACCTAAAAGGTGTATTTTTGTGGGGTATCCGAAAGAAACCAAAGGTTATTATTTCTTTAATCCCACTGAGAATAAAATGTTTGTTGCTCAGGCTGGTGTCTTCCTAGAGAGAGAATTTATTTCTAGAAAAGGAAGTGGGAGAAAGATTGAACTTGAAAAAATTCGAGAATCACAAGATACCACTGAACCAGAGATAGAACAACTTCAAATTCCACAAGAAATTGAGGAACAAGTAACTGCCGTAGAAACACAACCACCGCGAAGATCTTTAAGAGAATGCCATCCACCTGAGAGATATGGATTTCTCATTACAACGCATGGTGACGTTCTTCTTATAGATCAAGATGAGCCTAGGACTTATCAAGAAGCGGTGATGAGCCCAGACTCTGAGAAATGGCTTGAAGCCATGAGATCTGAGATGGATTCCATGTATGAAAATCAAGTATGGACTTTGATTGACCCACCCGAAGGGGTTAAACCTATAGGGTGCAAGTGGGTTTTCAAAAAGAAAACCGACATGGATGGTAATGTACAAACATACAAGGGGCGATTAGTCGCTAAAGGTTTTTGCCAAATTCATGGTGTTGACTATGATGAAACCTTTTCTTCTGTAGCTATGTTTAAATCCATCAGGATCTTGCTCACCATAGCTGCATTTCATGATTATGAAATCTGGCAGATGGACGTCAAAATAGCTTTCCTTAACGGGAAACTTGAAGAGGATGTGTACATGACACAACCTGAAGGTTTTGTCAATCCAAAGGATGCTAGAAAGATTTGTAAGCTACAAAGATCCATTTATGGATTAAAGCAAGCTTCTCGAAGTTGGAATCTTCGTTTTAACGATGCAATCAAAGAGTTTGGTTTTATCAAAAATGAAGATGAACCATGTGTTTACAAGAAAGTTAGTGGGAGCACTATGTAATATCCCAGACTATGGCTTATGCATTATTACTAAATTATATGAAATAGCATGCCTTTGTGTGTTAAGAATGTGTTGCATGAATTTTGTGAACTTTAGAAAATAGGAGAGTACTTTAGAAATTATCAGATTTTAAGTTTAAAAGAAGAAGCTAGGCAGAGGAGGCCTTAAGAGAAATTGTATGTGAAATATAACACAAAAATGGGCTTGGTACGGTGGCTTGGAGGTGCTACTTAGGGCCTTGGTAGGTGACGCCATGGGCTATGAGGAAGGGATCAGGTTCGAGCCACAAGGGAAGCAAAAAAAAAAGTTTTATTTTGCAACAGAGATAAACAGTAATGGACGGCACTAAAGCTATAATTTAGGAGTTTACTCCTTTTATTTTAAGAGATAAATGGTGATAAATTAATTAGGAAAAGGAATAAATGATGGATTATTCTTATTAATTTTAAATGAAGAGATAAAGAGAAAAGCAAGGGATTTGATAGTGTTGGCCGAATAGGGGATTCTTGGGGTAGTAATTTTTGCAGAAAATGGAAAAGAAAGGCCAATCTTCATTCTTCCTTTTTCTTTTGTTCTTCTGCCGAAATTCTCTAGCAAAATTTCTCTCTTCTCTTTTATTTTGCCAAAACCGAATACTCCTTACTCAAAGTCCACCATTGCCGATTCTCTCTAAGTCCCATACACCTTTCTTCTCTTTTCTTTTCCTTGTTAAAGCCGAATCTCACATGTTAGTGGCCATAGCCGAATGCTCCCCTATCCTCTAGGAGCTGAATTTCTCTACTTCAAGGAAGGACATTTGATTAAATTGGTAAGGAATATCACATATGTCGATTTACTTTCTTTCTTTCTTCTCCCGAATGTTGAAATCGAAATCTAATCTCTCCTAATCTTGTTGGCCAAAACTTGGAAGGTGAATTTCGGGATTTTCCATTATAGCCGATTTCTAGGGAGATCATCTGGGATTTCAGATCTAAAGTATTTCAGCATCTTCATAAGCCAAGTGACAAGTTTTGGGATTCAGAATCCCAAGGTAAGGAGGTGTAAATATTCGGCCATATTGAATATTATGTTAACCGATTTGACTATGGTTATTTAGGGGCAGTCGACAGTGGTACACAAGGATTTCGGGATTTCAGATCGCTAGGTAAGTACATATATACAATCGGCTAAGGCTATAGTAATGTTATGAATCTGTTTTGTATGTTTCTCATAAGCCGGAACTAACTAGTTCAGTGATCTAGTGCCTAACCGATTGCAAGAAGAGGTATCACAAAGTTCTGGGATTTGTTAGTAGTGAAATCAGCAATAAGGTAAGATTTCGATTTCGTTAGTCCTTTGGGATTTAATTAATTAGCCGAATGGCTTTATGCTAAAGTGCTTAAGGTTGGCCGAATATAGGGATTAAGGGTCTAAAAGTATTAGATCGGGTTTTCGGGATTTTAATAAAGCGCTAAGTAAATCAGGTGTGTACCCCACACTAAGCTTTAATTAATTGACGGTTATGTTTTACTTAATATGTTACAAGAATATGTTATGATGTGGCTAAGGTACTATGAAATGGTACGAAGTACTCAGGTACATTTTCCTACTCCTACTATGAGTATGACAAAAATGACAATTGTGATAAGAATGTGAAATAAAGCATGATATGGCATGATATGTTTGACATGGGGCATATGGGTGATATGAAAAGGGGAAGTGAATTGGTGGTTTTATACCCCAATATCTGAATGTGGTGACTTATGTCACAATATCTGAATGTGGTGACTTATGTCACAATATCTGAATGTGGTGACTTATGTCACAATATATGAATGTGGTGACTTATGTCACAAATATATATCTGGTGGCCATGCCACGAATTTTATAAGGGCGATGAGCACGTCATTGCAATGACGCCTTCGATGGTGTGTAGCGGATGGAGGGTTGACTTAGTAGCCCCCACGGTGTGATGGTTGGTACGGGTGATGTGTAGCGGATGGTTATCTAGGCTTGGGATCGGGTTTGCATCACGATTTATATATGTATATCATGTATGATTTGACATACACAATTAATTGAGTTTTGTCTTTGGTTGTACACATTGAGTCTGCTTGACTCACCCTTGTGGGATTATTTTTGGTGACACTCGGTAATGGACCGGGTCGGCGGGAGCTCAAGTGGTGGCCATGCACAACTCTGAACTTATTATTTTATTTTGGGCTTTTTCTTTCTTTCTAGTATTTTGGATTTAATTTGGGTTTTGATTTGATGTAATAAGGCCTTGGTTTGAACTGCTTTACGCATGCATATTTACTTATTTAAGTATGACACAATCTTCATTAATTCAAAATTAAAGTCCATCTTTTTTAAATATAAATATTAAATGTTTTGACACCTAATCAACACGGGTTTTAAATTCGAGCCCAACTCAAATCAACTTTTTCAAAATGCGAGAACTTTTAGCAAAGATTCAAATAAGAATTCGAATGGTTTTTCCTAGAAGCATGCCAGATCCGGTCAGGGCTTGTGGGTCGGGTTTGGGGTGCTTCACACTATCACATTCTTGGTACTGTATGTGGATGACATACTTATCATGGGAAATGACATACCTACCTTGCAGTTTATTAAGACTTGGTTAAGAAGTTGTTTTCTATGAAGGACTTGGTGAAGCTACTTACATCTTAGGAGTCAAGATCTATATAGATAGATCAAGGCGACTCTTGAGTCTAAGCCAAAGTACATACATAGATAAAGTACTGAAAAGGTTCAGTATGGAAGAATCTAAAAGAGGATTCCTACCTATGAAACATGGTATTTCACTCTCGAAGGAAATGTCTCCTTGAACTCCACAAGAGAGAGAGAACACATGAGTAAAATTCCATATGCTTCCACTATTGGATCTATCATGTATGCCATGTTATGTACCCGTCCAGATGTTTCGTATGCCTTAAGTATGACGACGGTACCAAGTAGATCCGGTGAAGGTCAACGGACCACGATCAAGAATATCTTTAAGTACTTAAGAAGAACTAAGGATCGTTCCTAATATATGGAGGTGAGGAAGAGTTAAGTGTAAAGGTTACACCGATGCCGACTTCAAACCGACAAGGACGATTCTCGATCGCAATCAAGATTTGTGTTTTACCTTAATGGTGGTCTTTGTGAGTGGAAGAGTTCAAAGCAAAATCGATGAGCGATTCTACAACAGAGGTCGAGTATATTGCGACCAAGTGAGGCGACAAAAGAAGCGGTTTGGATCAAGAAGTTCATTACTTGACTAGGGGTTGTGCCTAGCATATCAGATGCTATAGAACTCCGATGTGATAACAATGGAGCTATTGCACAAGCTAAAGAACCTAAATCTCACCAGCGATCCAAACATATACTTAGGCGCTATCATCTTATTCGAGAGACTATCGATCGAAGAGATGTTGATATATGCAGAGTACCTACAGATGATAACATTGCTGATCCCCTGACCAAGCCTCTGACACAGCAGAAGCATGATCATCACACTAAGTTGCTTGGTATTAGATATATGAGTGATTGGTCTTAGTGTTAGTGGGAGATTGTAAAAGTATGTCCAAAGATCAATCATGAGATGGTTGTAATAACATACTTGATTTACCATGTTTATTAATATAAAGCGTTGTCATTATTATTTCAGTTTTTCCTTCTATGTGTACAAATAAACTGTTTTATAATAATGTCCTGAGAATAATGTGATTATTCTTAAAATATCCTTAGTCAAGTATTATTGTTGACTAGGACAACAATAATGCATTAAGACTAACATGTAGGTGATTGATGATAAAGAGTTGTCATTGATATGGAGTGTCGAAATCAATGCATGAATATGTGTGTTAGAGAACAACATATTGGACTGACCCGCTATGAGTATGTTTCTTGGATTATTATGTAATTGTCACAACATTACTCATAGTGATTAATATGTATATGATCCTTAGACTTGAGATAATCATTATCCCAACATTGTGAGTCATATATTTTGATACAGTCAAATGTACACCAGAATCGGGTTGTTCTATAAAGGTGATGTTGGATATACCACAATCTATGTAGAGGATATTGTTGATCAATATAGGATAAGTCCCTCCTACATAATGGGAGTAATATCTTAGGCCACTTGATTGAGTGAGACTAGAAATGCATGGCCATGCTCAAATAAATTGACATGAGATGTCATACTAATTTGTATATCATAGTCTACTCAAGATATCAAGAAACATGGAATGGACTATACAAGTGTGACTATTCCATGACTGTATCTATTCGAGATAAAGGACTTAAGGATTAATGCATGAAAAGTTAATCACAAAAGTTATGTCGAATCATGACTTCTTGTAACTTAGGTAGCAATGATGCATTGCTAGATGCCACTCATTGTTTGTGACATTAGAATCGTTCTAGTATTACGCTAACGTTACAAGAACCTCTGAGGTCACACCCTATGGTTGAAATGAACGGAATGAAACATAGTTGGTATTGTGTTTGATTGTCACATGAATTAAATTATTAAAGAATTAATTTAATTGGGCAATAAAATATTGAATATATTATATGTACAAGGATGTTATGCGATAATGAGAATTAATATATGAATTTGGTTGAATATAAATTTAAATAAATATAGTTTGCCAAAACCCATGTTATAATTAATGTAATTATAACTTTTGGGTATAATTAATGTAATTATAATTTTCGATTAAAACATTATTATATTTATTTAATTTTATAATTCATAAATAAAATACTGATTATAAAAGGTAATAAGTGAAGAAAACCCTAAGAATTTGCTTGGAAAAGTCTAGCGGTAGTCAAGCAAATAAAACCTCTAAAAATAGTTTTCGGAGATTTCTGCCGTTCATAGTCAAATCGGGTGGATTACGTAGAGGTTGACATCGTAAAGGTTGCAGCTTGGTTCGACAGTAGATCAGAACTCTTGTTGCCGAGGCATCACTGTCTACTCAGATTGAAATTTTGGTAATTTCGAAACCTTTATTTCACCCCAATTCGTTCCTCACACATGGATTCATGGTTTAGATCGCCGGGATTAATTTTATTTCACTGCGCCATGAGGGTACCGGCGTTCCAACAGTGGTATCAGAGCCACTTGTGTGATACGGACTCGGGTTTAAATACTTGGGTGATGCAATTGTATGAGATGCATGCTTTAATTTTACTACGTTTTCGGTTATTTTAATCGTTTAAGCATAACCTGATAACTGTTCCTTTCGATAATTGATTAAATGTTAATCATGGTGCTGTGGCCTATTCGATTTTATGTTATTACTGTTAACTATTAACAAATCTGTAATATTGTGACGATGGTATTTACAATTTTCAGTAAGGGTTAACTGGCTAGTGGAACAAGGGTTGTTCCGATATGAAACCTCAAGGATTAAAATCCTGAAAACACGATTCTGTTGATAAAAGTTATCAAATCGTGAGGTTTCATTTGACTACGATTGTATAACGCCTCGTATGGTGCCATTTGAATACTGGATTGATACCTGTTGTTGTACGCGAACTCTGCTAATGGTAAGTAGTCTTCCCAACTGCCCTTGAAATCAATCACACAGCTTCTTAGCATGTCTTCCAAAATCTGAATTACCCTCTCCAACTAACCATCAGTCTGAGGATGAAATGTCGTGCTGAAATCTAACATTGTACCCAAAGCTTCGTGTAATATTCTCCAGAATCGTGATGTGAATCTGGGGTCCCTGTCCGAAATGATAGACACTGGTACCCCATGTAACCTTACAAATTCTGCCACGGATAACTTGGCCAACTTCTACAAGGAGTAATCAGTGTGAACCGGTATGAAGTGGGCGGACTTAGTCAGTTGATCAACAGTAACCCATATCGAATCTTTCTTAGTAGGCCTCAGGGGTGGCCCACTAACAAAATCCATGGTTACCCTCTCCCACTTCCAGAGTGGAATTTTAACAGGTTGCAGCAATCCAAAAGGTAATTGATGCTCAGCCTTTACTTGCTGGCATGTCAAACACTTACTTACAAAATCGGTAACCTCCCATTTAAGTCACCAGTACAATTCACGTAGATCTCGGTATAACTTGTTCCCACCAGGATGCATAGCGTATGGGCTACAATGCGCCTCCCGCAGTATAGATTGTCTTAACTCAGAATCCCTCGGTACACAGGCTCTCCCACAAAAGCATAATACTCCCTCACTAGTCAGCCCAAAGTCCCCAGTCTCTCCCTTCTTCACCAGTTGGAAATGAGAAACCAACGATTCACCCAACAACTGCTTCTCTTAATTTGACCAATCCAAGTCAATTTTACTTGAAGTTCAGCTAACAGATTACCATCCTCAAGCAGGCTGAGACGAGCAAACATTGCTATTAGATTAGATACAACCTTACTGCTCAATGTATCCGCTACCATGTTGGCTTTCCCCGGATGGTACTCAATTGAGCAATCATAATCCTTAAGCAACTCTATCCATCTTCATTGCCTAAGGTTCAACTCCTTCTGAGTAAGGAGGTACTTGAGACTTTTATGGTTGGTATAAACGATTGACTTCTCCCTATACAGATAATGTTTCTAAATCTTTAGTGCGAATACCACCGTAGCTAATTCCAACTCGTGAGTGGGGTAATTCACCTCGTGCGGCCTAAGCTAACGAGACGCATACTCCACCACCTTACCCACCTGTATCAGGACACTACCTAAACCCGTGTGCGACGCATCACAATAGACAATGGATTCCTTTCCAACCTCAGGTTGTATTAATACCGGGGCTTCAGTCAGAATCTTCTTCAGTTTCTCAAAACTCTCTTGCTATTTATCAGTCCAAAAAAATGGTACCCTTTTACATAGTAACTTAGTTAGGGGTGCAGCAATCAGTGATAACCCCTCTACGAACCTTCTATAATACCCAGCCAGACCCAAAAAACTTCAAACCTCGGACACAGTCTTTGGTGGCTTCTAGTCTAATACGGCCTCAATCTTCCGAGGATCAACCCTAATCCCCTCAGTAGACACTACATGCCTAAAAATGTCACCTCTCACAGCCAAAACTCACACTTACTAAACTTGGCATAAAGCTGCTTTTCTCTCAATATTTGCAGAACAACCTGGAGATGTGAATTATGCTCCTCCTCAGTTTTTGAATACACCAGAATATCATCTATAAACACCACCATGAACCGATCCAAATAGGGTTGAAAGATTCAGTTCATCATGTCCATGAAAGCAGCTGGTGCATTCGTTAACCCAAACAGTATAACCAAAAACTCGTAGTGTCCATAACGAGTCTTAAATGCTGTCTTGTACACATCTGCCTTCTTAACCCTTAGCTGATGGTATCCCGATCTAAGATCTATCTTAGAGAAAATTGAAGCTCCTCGTAGCTGGTCAAACAGATCGTCTATCCTTGGTAATGGGTACTTGTTCTTAATCTTTAATTTATTCAATTGACGATAATTGATACACATGCGCATTGACCCATCCTTCTTCTTCACGAACAATACAGGTGCTCTCCACGGAGACACACTCGATCGAATGAATCCTCGATCCAGTAGCTTTTGGATCTGAGCCTTTAATTCTACCAGCTTCTTCGACGCCATCCTATAAGGGGCGATGGACACCGGTGCCGTTCTCGGTAAAAGCTCAATGCTGAATTCAACCTCACGATTTGGGGGCAACCCCAGAAGCTCTTCAGGAAATACATTCAGAAACTCCTTTACTGTCCTAACATCCCCAACAGATAAACCCTTAACATCAGATGTGCTGACATAAGCTAGGAACGCCTCGCAACCTTTGCGAACCAACTTTTCGGCCCTTAATGCTGATATTACATTAGATAAATAATCCCTTCGCGCCCCTATCATGACGACCTCCTCAACCTCCGAAGACTTCAACACCATATGCTTAGTAGAGCAATCCAAATTCGCACGGTGTTTCACCAACCAATCCATGCCTAAAATGAGATCGAATTCGCCAAACAGCAGTTCCATCAAATCTGCTGGAAAGATAACCCCTTGGACCTCTAAGGGCACATCTCTAAACAGTTTATTCACTCTAACCGACTGTCCTAGTGGACTAATCATCGAAACTTCTCTATTAGTAAGTTTGAACAGTATGCCTAATGTTTCAGTTACAGTACATGTAACATACAAGTGTGTAGACCCAATATCAATTAAAGCGGTATATGGTATATTACGAATAAGAAACGTACCAGTTATGACATCAGGAGCGTCGCCATCCTCTTGGCACCAAGCAGCACACACCAATGCTAGCTGTCTCGCCTCTATGTTTCTAGCACCTCTGTCTGGTGCTCCACGACCTCGTCCCAAACCATTTCCCCCTCTGGCTAGACCATGGCCTCTCGGTGGTTGCTGACCACCTCTTCTTGACTAAACATAACCCTGACCCGTAGCTTGCATTTGACCCGACCTCTAGTACAGTCTTTAATCTTGTGATCCCGAGACTTATATCTAAAACATGCTCTAGTTTTTCTCCAAAGACTCACCACGTGAAATAACCCACATCTGTTATAAAGGTGCGATGCAGCAAACAAGAGGAACTCTAGCTTGGACTAGCCTATCATACCTAAGCCTCTTTTTAGGCCTACCAAAAGAACTTGAGGGGCCAAAATTCCTCTTACTTCTGCCCTATCCGACTCACGGTTCTGAAGCTCTGAGCGTTTCACATCCTTGGCAATCTTTACCTTCTCAACCAGGGCAGTAAAGTCTCTTTCCCTCTGCGGGGCTATCAGTACTCGCAACTTATCCTGGAGACCATCCTCGAACCTCACGCAACATTCATATTCAGTTGCGACTATACCCCGAGCATACCGGCTCAACCGCAGAAACTTTGCCTCATACTCTACTACAGACTTATTCCCCTGGACCAAACTCAAGAATTCCTTCCTTCGGGCGTCCACATAACTTGCCCTAATATATTTTCCTTGGAACGCCATCTTAAAGAAGTCCCATGTCAGTCGGTCGACCTGCGTGCCTTCTTTCATGGTAAGCCACTATTAATATGCCTCATCCCATTGTAAAGACACTGCTCATTTCAGTTTTTGCTCCACCGTATAATCGAGATCATCCATGATTCGCTCTATAGCCTCCAACTAATATTCAGCTAAATTCAGAGCTACACCAGAAACGCCCCTAAAAATTTTTGCCCCATTCGACCGGAGTCGCTCAGAGATTGACCCTCGGCCCACTGACCTAGTACTCACTCCAACAACCCTTTCAAGAACTCGCAACATTGCTTGGGACAGAGTGTCATCCCCACTGGCTCAGTCATGAGACCTCGTTTCAGTCACTAGTGATGCCGGCGCTTCCCTTTCAGGCATATGTCCTGATGCTGAGGACCCAGCCCTAGCACCTCGGCCTCTACCACGGCCACGTGTACCCCTTTCGCGACCTCTTGTACTCATATCGATGTAGCGTATTTATCTGATTAAAGAGTTTTATGAATCAGCTTATAATTCTCATAATTACTAACAGATATTTTATAAAAAGTAGTAATTAGGGTTATTCTCGCAGATCAAATTTACTACAGTTTCAGTCTCCTATAGTCTTAGTTTCTATAACTAAGGAGTTTCAGTATGCTACTACTATCCCTACTAGTTTCTCAGTATAGTCATTTTAGCATTTAACAGAGTATATGTCAGTAAACTTACAGATTTGGTGCCGGAGACTCGGTGTGCCACACTTTCAGTAACACTATCACTTCCCAAACCAAAATTTAAGCAAACTAAAAAAAAATTCAAAACCCATTCTACAGTCGAGTTTTGTAATCTGGCTCTGATACCACTAAATGTAACATGCCAAACCTGACCTAGACGTTATGATCGGATCCAACGTGTCACATCAAAGTGTTGTTTGAAAACCATGCCATCATTGAAAACCCTTCTACAATTTAAAACTTTCTACCATTTAAAATCTCGATTTTTGTTGCTCAGTATCAAAACAAGATCTACTCAAAGTCATTTTCTTAACCACTTCAATCAAACTTTATTAAAACCTTGTTTGTTGTAGAAGATTAATTCAACCAGTTGTGAAAACGTGATATTTTGAAATTTTTTTTAAAAACCCATGTTTAATTAACTAGCAGGTTGTAATTAAAAGAAACACCATATAAAAATTTAAAAAAATCCCGAAGGCCTTATTACATATTTATTAACCCAATTACTACTCATACATAATGATCCTATCACTAAGGGTAAAATGGTCATTTGGTCGGTTAGGGTTAAAACAGTAATTTACCACCACAGGGGTATTCCAATAATTTTACTCGTCGAGGGTAGTTCAGTAATTTCACCCATTGAGGGTAGTTCAGTAATTTCACTCATTGAGGGTATTTCTGTAATTTACCCATCAAGGGTATTTCGGTAATTTACCCATCAAAGGTATTTCGATAATTTACCCTTCGAGGGTATTTTGGTGATTTACCCTTCGAGGGTATTTCAGTAATTTACCCATTTAACGGCCTTTGCAGAGACTGACTATCGCCTCGAGCGACACAGGTTCCCTTTTCTGGTCAAAACGATGCAATTGGGCCTAAAACCCAATTTCGACCGAAGCGAGCCCACACGCTCATGTGGCCCAAACAGCCTATTTTCGATTACGATCTGTGAACCTCGCAGTCGCATCTATTATCTGGCACTTATCATGGATTTCGCCCCTGTGGGCCTATTAGTCCATTGGGCCCACTTGGCCCACTTCAGCCTAACAAGGCCTATTACGGCCTAAGCCTACGAGAAAGTTCGTGGCACTCCTAACCATCTATCGCCAACACTTGTGGCTCGGTTTATCTTTACGAGCGCTTGCACGCTCGAGTGACCTTAGATGCCGGTATTTTGGCTTATTGGTATATCGACTTTTAGCCAATTCAAAGAACATTGCATTAACAGAATAACAGAGGTGCGAGATTACACACCTGTTACGACTATAGGTTGAAGCTCCCAAGCTTAAGCACCTATGAAATCAACAGTTCTAATCAATTAGACTTAACTCTTGATAAGACAACTCCATAAAATTGAAATCGACTAATCAAACTAGCGCTACTTATCACCAAACAAGAGATGTCCTACAAGGGAAAGGTAATCAGCCGACTCTTTGGTTAAAGAAAGTGAGTTCCTAGCAATGTTTGAACTAAAAAGAGGTGTTAGATACACAATAACCCCGGCCACAATTGAAATCAAACAGCCTTTCAGCTCGCGAAATATAAAACCGAGCATAGAAGAGAAATCAGCTAATGTTCGGCTAGAGTATCCACTTACCATAAATTCGAAGAGATTTAGAAAGATTAGAACCAAGGAAATAGATTCGGCCTACACAATCGGCTAGCTTTGCAAAGTAAAGAGAAAAGTAACGAGAGGGGAAAGAGAGGTTGTGTTCAGCCAAGGAGAACCGAAAGGGGAAAATGGATTCGGCACCAAGCGAGCAGTAATTGTGAGATGATATTAAAGAGTAAGAAGAATGACAAGAAGAAGAAAGAAAAGATGGTGAAAGTAGAGGCTTAACAATTCGGCAAGTGGAAAGAAATTAAAGGAGAAAGTAAAGATGAAGAAGAGGTGAATTCGGTAGAGGTCAACAATGAAAAGAAAGACCCGAAACGTCCAAATGTACCCAAATGCAAACACTCAAAAAAAACCAGAGAAAATTCAGCACTCTCCCCTAACACAAATCGAATATGCACTCCCCCAAATGACAACCCTTGGTCGAAATTCCCTATCACAACCTTCCCCACATTTGGCCAACACTCCCTCACACATCCATCTCCTTGATTACCTCCACCGAATCCACCTTGAAACACTCACAGCCTCCTATTCAAAATTTTTGACCAAGTCTTCAACTTCCTTACAGAGTTTGATCCCAACTCTACCTCTTGCTCCCTCAAGACATAAAATAAAAGTCCCCCTTTTGCTAGTCATAGGATTCAAACCCACCTCACTCATTGCCTTCCTAATGACGCCACAGCCAACTTGCCACCAGCTCACTTGTGACACTTAAACGTACACAGATATGCTTAAGTCCTACTGCAATCAGCCCTCTCCCCCTTAAGGGCCAAAAACTAAAATTTTCCTGAATCTCAAACTCGACCCCAAGCCTCCTTAGAACCCCCAAACACACTCAAATAGCTAGCCGATCAAGCATAACATGACTTTAAGCAAAATTACAAACTCCTAACTTTTAGGGCGTTACAAGTAGTGACCACACGGGCCGAGACACGGTCGTGTGTCTCAACCGTGTGAGAGACACAGCCTTAGGATATGGGCATATGCCCAAGCCGTGTGAAGTTTACACTTGAATTTTACACAGTCTAGAGACACGGGCGTGTGCCTTGGCTGTGTGACCCTATTGGGATGATGATGTCAGAAACGGAATGTTAAGGTTTTTACACAGAGAGAAGACACGGACGTGTCATGGCCGTGTGAGGGACACGGGCCAGAGACACGGGCGTGTGTCAAGCCGTGTGAAAAACCCTGTAGGTTCAAAATGAGAAATAAATTTACACGGGTGTAAAACAGGGGCATGTGACATGCCACACGGGCGTGTCCATTCTTACACACGAGCGTGTGGGCTGTTTGATGAGAATTTTTCTAAGTTTTTTTTTAGAGATCTTTTAAAGAAATCAATTTGATCTCAAAACTTTTCCATGATGTGTTTTGGGCCTCGTAGGCTTATTTAAGGTTGTTAAGAGGAAGTTTGAAAAGTTTTAAATTTGAACGGGCATTTATGATTCAGAATTGTACGTATGCATGGGTTTAAGTTTGGTAATGCCTCGTATCCTGTCCCGGCGTCGGATACGGGTAAAAAGAGTTACATTTAGTGGTACAGAACTACGGTTTAATAGGGTATCGGACTAACGAAGCATATGCATGAGTCTAGCTATACATGCCATACGTATGAGTATTTACATAATGATAGTGTGATGATTCCTGATGATTTAAATTATGTTTTTATACAGTAAATGGATTCTAACCAAGCTGTTGTTGATGATACTACTAGTAATGTGTCAGCTTCCGCGCAAGGGACCGCGCCAGTAGAAAGTAAACCCGAGACTTTAGGTTAGGGAGATGAGGCTCGAGAAGCCTTTTTCCATATAATGAGTAATTGGTATAATGAGTTTATTCAACCAAATCCTAATGTTCAACCCCTGCCACCCCCACATATTCCTCAGCCTACCCTTGTAGCTCCCCAAGTTGTAGAGGTAGTTAGGAGGAAAAGCCCCCTGTTGATAGAATCCAAACAAGGAGCTGAGGAATTTAGATCTAATAAATATGATGATCCGAAAAAAGTAAGGTTGAATGACAGTAACTGAATATGAGCGTAAGTTCGTAAAGCTTAGTAAATATGCTCAAGAATGCGTATCTACTGAAGCCATTATGTGTAAAAGGTTTGAGGATGGGTTAAATGAAGATGTCCGCTTATTTGTGGGTGCCCTGGAACTAAAGGAATTTATTGTGTTAGTAGATAGAGCTTGTGAGGCCAAGGAGTTGGTTAAAGAGAAAAGAAAGGCGAAAATCGAGTCTCGTGACTCAAGGAAGAGACAACTGGGCAAGTCATTTCAATCCTCATCCAAGAAATCAAGAGATTTTACTACTCGATCAGCCACTTCAGCTAGATTTCAAATAGAAGTTAGGGTAAACAATACTCTGGGTCTAAAGCTCAGACCACTTCAGTTGCTAGTGTTGGCAACGCTCGACCAAGTAGACTGGAATGTCCTCAATGTGGCAGATGTCATCCCAGTGAGTGTCGAGCAAATGAGAGAGCTTGTTTTAAGTGTGGATCCCTAAATCATTTTATTAGAGATTGCCCTGAGATGGGCAAGAAAGAGAAATCTCAGAGTGCAAGATCGGGAAGTACTACTAAGGGAAGGTCACAGAGAAATCCTAAAAATGGAACAAGTAGCAAGAATACGTCTAGAGAGCAGACTACAAGATCTGAAGGTAGAGCGCCTGCGAGGACTTACGCCATTCGCGCTCGCGAAGAGGCATCCTCCCTTGACGTGATCATGGGTACATTTTATCTCTATGATACTCATTTTGTAGCTTTAATTGACCCGAGATCTATCCACTCATATGTTTGCATGAAATTAGTATCTAGTATGAACATGCTTGTAGAGTCTACAGAATTTGTGATAAGAGTGTCGAATCCCCTAGGCAAATGTGTGTTAGTTGATAAAGTATGCAAAGATTGCCCTTTGAGGATTAGAGGTCATTACTTTCCGGCTAATCTTATGTTATTTTCGTTTGATGAATTTGATGTAATCCTTGGTATAGATTGGTTAACTACACATGATGTGATAGTAAATTGTGGAGGGAAAATTATTGAATTAAAATATGAAAATGGAGATATTCTTCGTGTTGAACCAGATGAACAGAACAAGTTGCCTATAGTGATTTCTCATATATCTACTTGAAAATATATAAGAAAAGGATATGAAGCTTATCTTGCCTTCGTGATGAATGCCAAAGAGACTGAGTTAAGAATTGAATCAGTGTTGATACTATGTGAGTACCCAGATGTGTTTCCAGAAGAATTGCCCGGGTTACCTACGATTAGAGAGATTAAATTTGGGATTGAGTTAGCTCCTGGTACTGCGCCTATTTCAATTGCTCCGTATAGGATGGCTCCAACCGAGTTGAAAGAATTGAAGGCACAGTTACAAGAGTTAATGGATAAAGGCTTCGCAAGAATACGCTATTCTCTGTGGGGGGCTCCAGTTCTATTTATGAAAAAGAAATATGGTTCCATGAGGTTATGTATAAATTATAGGCCGCTTAATAAGGTGACCATAAAGAATAAATACCCCTTGCCAAGGATCGATGATTTGTTTGATTAATTGAAGGGAGCCACTGTGTTTTCCAAGATAGACTTGAGGTCTAGATATTATCAGTTGAGAGTTAAAGATGCAGATGTGCCAAAAATTACATTTCGGACAAGGTATGGTCACTATGAATTTTTAGTCATGCCTTTCGATTTAGCAAATACCCCTGCAGTTTTCATAGATTTAATGAACTGTATCTTTCGGCCATATTTGGATAAGTTCGTTGTTGTTTTATTGATGATATACTAATTTACTCTCATGAAAAGAATGAGCATGCTGAGCATTTGAGAACGGTTTTGCAAACTTTGAGAGATAAACAATTATATGCCAAGTTTAGTAAAAGTGAATTCTGGCTTAAAGAAGTCAGATTTTTAGGGCACATTGTTTCGGGTGACGGTATTCGAGTTGACCCGAGTAAGATTTCAGCGATAGTTGAATGGAAATCGCTAAGGAACGTAACCGAGGTTAAGAGTTTTCTAGGCCTAGCTGGCTATTACAGGCAGTTTGTCAAGGGATTTTCTTTGATAGCTATTCTCATTATGAGGCTATTACAAAAAGATGTAAAGTTTGAATGGACAGAAAAGTGCCAACATAGTTTTGAGAAACTAAAGGCATTATTGACTGAGGCTCCAGTTTTAGTACAACCTGAGCCAGAAAAGGAATTTTTGGTCTACAGTGATGCATCCTTGAATGGATTGGGCTGTGTACTTATGCAAGAAGGCAAGGTGATAGCATATGCCTCTAGACAGTTAAAGTCACATGAGAAGAATTACCCGAAACATGATTTTGAATTAGCCACCATTGTATTTGCATTGAGGATATGGAGACACCATTTGTATGGTGAGAAATGTTGGATATTCACTGATCATAAGAGCCTAAAGTACTTGATGAGTCAAAAGGAATTGAATCTAAGGAAACAAAGATGGTTAGAGTTGATAAAAGATTACGAGTTAGTAATTGACTACCATCCAGGAACGGTGAATGTGGTCGCCGATGCCTTGAGCAGGAAATCCTTGTTTGCATTAAGAGCCATGAATACAGGGATGGCTTTGTCAAATGATGGTTCAATTCTAGCCGAGTTGAGATCTAGATCGATGTTTCTCCAAGAGATTTATGAAGCTTAGAAAGGCGACAATGTTTTGCAAGCTAAAAGAGTTCGATGTGAGCGAATGTTGAGTCAGACTTTCGAATTAGTCCTGATGAATGTTTAATGTTCCGAGATAGGGTCTATGTACACAGAGATGATGAGCTTATTCAGAAAATTTTGAACGAAGCGCATAGTGGGTGTTTATCTATTCATCCAGGCAATACAAAGATGTATTATGATTTGAAGAAATGGTATTGGTGGCCGAGTATGAAGAAAGATGTTTTTGAGTTTGTATCGAGATGCTTAATTTGTCAGCAAGTGAAAGCTAAACACCAAGTACCTTCGTGTCTACTTCAGTCTATTATGGTTTTCGAGTGGAAATGGGATCGTATTGCTATAGATTTTGTGACGTGTTTGCCCTTGACACTGAAAAAGAAGGATTCCGTATGGGTTGTAGTTGATAGACTTATGAATTCAGATTATTTTATATCGATATGCATTGACTATTCACTTGATAAGTTGGCAGATTTGTATGTGTCAAAAATTGTGAGATTACACAGAGTACTGTTATCAATTATTTCGGATAGAGGTCCGAGATTTACTTCATGGTTTTAGAAGAAGTTGCAAGAAGCCTTGGCACAAAATTGAGCTTTAGTACAACTTTCCATCTGCAAACCGATGGGTAGTCGAAAAGGGTTATACAAATACTCGAAGACATGCTTCGATAATGTGTTTTGGAATTTCAAGGAAATTGGGAAAAGTACTTACCGTTAGTGGAATTTGCCTACAATAATAGTTATCAGTCGAGTTTGAGAATGGTATCTTATGAGGAATTATATTGGCATAAGTGTCGAATGGCCTGTATTGGACCAAACTCAGAGAGAATCAAATTCACGGGGTCAATTTGGTCAGAGAAACCGAAGAGAAAGTAAAAGTGATACGTGAGTGTTTAAAAGCTACTTCGGATAGACAAAAGTCCTATGCCGATTTGAAACGGAAAGAGATTGAGTTTCAAGTCAGTGATAAAGTGTTTCTAAAAGTATCACCATGGAAGAAAGTTCTCAGGTTTGGCCGAAAAGGCAAATTGAGTTCACGATTTATCAGACCGTATGAGATTACCGATAGGATAGGGCTGGTAGCTTATCGTTTGGCTTTGCCATATGGGTTGGAAATGATTCATGATGTATTCCCTGTGTCTATGTTGCGTAGCTTCCGATCAGACCCTTCGCATGTGATTGTGCCGACAGAGGTTGAAATTCAACCGGACATGACTTATGGTGGAGAGCCGGTTAAGATTTTAGCACGAGAAGTCAAGCAGTTAAGAAATTAAATTATAGCCCTTGTGAAAGTACTATGGCAAAGACATGGGGTAGAAGAGGCTACATGGGAGCTCAAAGAGGCCATGGGAAACAAATATCCTAACCTTTTTACTGGTAAGATTTTCGGGGACGAAAATCCCTAAGGGGGAGAATTGTAAAAGCCCGATTTTGTGGCTAGTCAGAACACTGGCTTCGAGACCACTAATTCGAGGTTGAAGAAAATTATTTTAATATTATTTTATGTATTATAGCATGATTATATGAGTGCATGAAAATTTTGATGCATTAATTTTAGCGATTTCATGTTTAATTGCGAAGAAGGACTAAATCACATAAAGTGCAAAGTTTTGTTCTACAAGCTAGAAGTACCAAATGGCCATAGAACGTTAAATTGAAAGTCTTTAAAGTGCAATTAGACCCATAGAAATGGTAGGTTTTCCATGGAGACAAATGGGAGACACGGTCAATAGTTAGGTAGCATTTGGTGACTAAATTGATTTTTAATCATAAAATAAAGAAAAGCTATCATCTTCCCCATTTTTCTTCTTCTCTCCATCGAAAATATCAGCCAAAGAGGGGTTAATTTTTAGAAACTTCTCACCCTAGCAAGTAAGTGATTTTGGTGGTCTTTCTCAATAATTTTTGTACTTTTGAGACTCTTGTAGCTTGAGCTAACTAATGAGGGGACTATTATGCAAAATGGTTGAAAGTATAGGTTTTTCCATGAGAGCATTAATATTGTTTCCTAAAATTTATGGAAGAAAATGAGTCTTGGTTGTTAAATAAATAACTTTTGTGAAAGGAGTTTCTATGAAAACACCTAAAAATAACCTTTTTGTAAAGGCTATAAAATAGATGGCAAATATGTGTAATAATTGAAATCTTAAGTTGCTATAAGAGGGAATATGAATCGGCTAGGCTCAGGTGTGTGAAAAATGAACACATTTCATTTTACGAGCCTAGGGGTAAAATCATAATTTTATGAAAGTCTAAGGGTAAAATAGTAATTTTTCCAAAGTAAAAATTTTTAGAATGTCTTGATTTATGTGGTAGTTAAATGAGTGAAATTGTCATTTTAGATCAAGAAACACGGAGTTCGGACTGAAATCGAGGAAAGAATAATGTATTGGACTAAATCGAACAAATATACATATTTTGCTACCGAGGTAAGTTTGTGTGTAATAATTCAACATCAAGTTATTATGCATTGAAATGCTTGAGATTACATGAAATGTGTATTATTTCTATGAAAATTGATCAATGATGTTTAATGAAAGTATGATAAAAGTTTATGATGTGAAAGCCCCGGTTGACCTTCGGAATAGAATGGATACCATTGTCAAGACATGAGATTTATAAGGTCTCGTATAAAACCATGTCTGGGACATGGCCTCGACACTAAATTGAGATCCCGTGTAAGACCATATCTGGGATATGGCATTAGCATCGAAGATAGATTTCGTGTAAGACCATGTCTAGGACATGGCATCGATATACGATCTCGTATGAGACCATATCTGGGATATAGCATCGACATCGATATGAAATCTCGTATAAGACCATATCTGGGATATGGCATCATCATCGACATGTGATCCGATGTATGACCATATCTGAGATATGGCATTGCCATCTTATTATATGTATGACGAGTTTGGGTATCCTTCATTATTCCAAGTGGTTCAACGGGGTAAAGAGCTAAAAATTTATGTTCAAGATGGTAAAAGTGCTAAAGTTATGTGATGAAGTGATACAGGTACATGTGAGTATCTTACGAGAAATGTGTCCGATATGTGATTGGTAAGAGTAAGCATGAGTAAGTTATAACAATGTGCTTGAGATCTTGTTTTGTTACTCAATGAAACGTATGGATGTTATTATAAGCCTTTACGTTGCTATTTATTTCATGCAAACTTACTAAGCTTTATGCTTTCTCCCTCTCTTTTCCCTTTCCTTGTAGTATCGCCAAACTAGCTCGGGGATCATAGAACGTCGGAGCTCGACTCACACTATCAAGCTATTCTTTTGGTATAGTGAAGTTTAATTATTTTCAGTATGGTATGTATAGGATTTAGTCATTTTGTGATATGTCATATTGATTAGCCAAAGTGTTGGCTATTAAGGTTAATTATTCATTTTTGTAAATGGTCATTGAAATCGGCCAAAATTAGCCTAGCTATATTTATTCAATGATGATGAAATTCATGAAGTGCAAGTTTATACAATTGAATGAGTAATATGTGAAATATATATATATATATATATATATATTATGAAGTAGTGGATATTAGAAGTGCTTTCTGGTCATATTATGTATTGCTTCAGGGTGACAAAAGGGCTTTGTAAATAGCCTTGTATTTGTCCATACAGGTAGACACACGTGCGTGTGTCTAGGCCGTGTGTGGCACAGGGTCTGCCCCATGGGCGTGTATTTAGGCTGTATGTCCCTCTGCATCCTAAGTTGGCAAAACAGAATACCAGTAGTGACTACACGGGATGAGACATGAGACACGGCCTTAGGATATAGGCATGTGCCCAGGCCGTGTGAAGTCTGCACTTCAATTTAGGAATTTAATTTGCCACATGGTCTACGAACATGGGCGTGTGCCTTGGCTATGTGACCCTATTGGGAATATGATGTCAAAAATAGAATGTTAAGGTTTTTACACAGGGAGAAGACACTGGTGTGTCAAGGTCGTGTGAGGGACACGGGCCATAGACACGGGCGTGTGTCAGGCCGTGTGAAAAACCCTGTAGGTTCGAAATGAGAAATAAATTTACACGGGTGTGAAGCACGGGCATGTGACATGCCACATGGGCGTGTCCATTCTTCCACACGGGCGTGTGGACTGTCTGATGAGAATTTTTCTAAGTTTTTTTTTTTTTAGAGATCTTCTAAAGAAATCGATTTGATCTCGAAACGTTTCCATGATGTGTTTTAGGCCTCGTAGGCCGATATTAAGGTTGTTAAGAGGAAGTTTGAAAAGTTTTAAATTTGATCGGACTTTTATGATTTGAAATTGTACGTATGAATGATTTTAAGTTAGGTAATGCCTCGTACCCTGTCCCGGCGTCGGATACGGGTAAAAGGTGTTACGATTATACTTATTATTTTATAATAATAATACTTTGTTATATTTATTTGAAAAGAAGCACGTAAGTAAAAACTGCTTGCAGTGGTTTTATTATTTTATGTTATCCAATTATATGCAATGGATTAGTAGTTAATTAATGTTATTTTATTTTTATCACATAATAATTAGTAATATATTAAAAATTATTATTTTAATATTAATTTAGTAATATAATGAATAATGAAGAGTATTTTCGCTAGTTCACTTCAAATGTTTCTTCAAACTCGTACTTTTATATAATATATACATAGATAATATAATGTTTCTTTTTCATATAATGTAAATATTTAAAAATGTACTCTATTTATATTTATAAATTTCATAAAATAAGAAAAAGATACATTATAAATAATTAAAAAATAATATGAGGGATAAATGAATTGAGATAACTATTTATAAATATGAAGAATCAAAGCATAATTTCAAGCATAAATTTTGAATCAATATATATGCTATTAATTTCATAACTCAAACGCAACTAATTCATTATTATTTCTAATCACAATGCTAACAAAATATATATATATATATATAAAAGTTATATGTGAAATCAGTTTCAAATTTAGATAAATTATAAAAGGAAAGTAACGAGATATCAAGATAATTTGTTCATTTTATAGCCTAAATTAAATCCCAATGATTTAAAGAATCTTAATTTTGACAACTAGACTATTGGTGACAACTTGTACTATAGAACCTGTAGGTAACAACTAGATTCAACATTAGAGGTTGGTGTCCCTCAAAAACAAACATTAGTGGTTGGTGGCTAAGTTAAAAAAGATTCCGGCTGCCAAGTTATTGTCAACTTCTAAACTAAACCATATGTACAACAGAGTTAATTCAAATATATATTGTATAGCCAGCATGTCTTTATAATTCACACTATAAAATCTCATAAGGAACATTGGTTGAATGTAAAGGAGAAAGAGAAGAAATTTCTATCGTATTCAGCACATGGCATTGTTACCATCCAAATCTCTAGTATTTACAGTCCGTAGGCAAGAAGCTGAGCTCGTCGTCCCATGTGAGCCAACTCCTCATGAGTGTAAACCACTCTCAGACATTGATGATCAAGAGGGCCACCGATTCCACGTCCGAGGGTTCCATTTTCACCAGAGCAACCTTTCCATGAAAGGGAAGGACCCTGCTAAGGTCATTAAGGAAGCACTGGCTAAAGCTTTGGTGTTTTATTATCCATTTGCTGGTAGATTAACCGAAGGACCTAACCGCAAGCTCATAGTTGATTGCACTGGTGAAGGTGTTTTGTTTATTGAGGCTGATGCTGATGTTTCGTTGGTGGACTTTGGTGACGAGCTTTACCCACCATTTCCTTGTGCAGAGGAGCTTCTTTACGATGTCCCTGGTTCCAACGGTTTGCTAAATTCTCCATTGTTGCTAATCCAGGTACTTGTTTTTTTAAACTTTATAAGGAGTAATCCACTTTACTTTTTTTACATATCATATTTATTATTTTTTTACATATCATATATGATAGTTTTTTTTACTTGTGGGATGTAGGGATTGAATATTATTTATTTTTTATAATTTTTATGAATATATGAAAAAATACAAATTGATTATTCAAAAAATATTGTTAAAACCAATAAGTGAAACAATAATTAAAAAAAACTATAAATTCAATGCTTTTAAGAATTATAAAACATTATCTAAATACTATTTAACAAAAATTTAATTAATGATTATAAATTATGTTATTCTAAAACTTTTAACAGTTATTATAAATTATGAAATTTAAAAATTATATTATTTTAAAACTTTTAAAAGTAATTTTAAATGTGATTTTTATCTATTTATAAAATGTTGTTATATAACTCTTTAAACTTTTGACATTACTTATATTATAAAATATGTTGGTAAATATATTTTTAAAATTAAGTTTTAAAAATAATAGAATTCTTAAAATTGTTCTAAAACATGTTGGTAAATATATTTCCGCGTTGCAAATAATTTTACGTGTTTATTTTTAATTCACTAAATAATATAGTTTTATAATATCAAAAAATATATTTTTACTAATTATATGAGGACCTGTTTAATTTTTCTAAAATAATTTAGAAAACAAATTATTATTTAAAAGTAATAAAAATAAAATAAATGAAACAATCAATAGTAAAATAATAAGTAATTAGTTTAAATAATATAAAATCAATATTTAACTAAAACACAGTTAAACTTTTTGATCTTAAAAATTCACGAAGGTTTACTTGCTTTTTAAAATATGTTTGCAATCATATAATAAAATTTTAATTTAAAATGTTAAAGAATATAGTAAAATTTTAAAATTAAAATGAAATATGACTGTTTGCAATAATATTAAAAATAAACTGTTTTCAAAACAGTTTGTAAAAAAGTTCTCTATACATTTTCTTAAACTTTCTAAAATTTTCTCCATGCATTTTAATTAATACACATCAAGGATTAAAAACTATTTTTATAATATTTAAGTATTTCTAGCTCTATGCAAGTAAAATTATCGGTATACATACTATATTTAAGTATTCAATTTAATTGATGTCATGAATTAATTCACACTAATTTTATTTAGAATTTACTAAAAGCATTTTATATATTAAAATAAATATTATTATTCGGTATTTTATCTTTCTATATATTTTTTAAAATTTATAAAAATAATTTAAACCTAAAATTAATTTACAAATGATAGGACTTGAACTTAAGAAATCAAGATCTCCAAACCTTCAATATTTTCCTTTCAAGCAAAACCTCCTTTATTTCTTATATATCTTTTTTTATAAATACATTTTTATTTTTACCTAGATCATGAGTATGACATATTCTAGCTTATATATATTTGAGTAGGTAACACGGTTGAAATGCGGTGGCTTCATCTTTGCACATCGGTTTAACCACACCATGGGTGATGGAACTGGCCTCTCCCAATTCATGACTGCTGTAGGAGAGATAGCACGTGGTGCACTTGTTCCCTCAACGCCACCAGTTTGGGAAAGGCATCTCTTGAGTGCTCGAGATTCACCACTCATAACATATCAGCACGAGGAGTACTCTCACAATACTTCAGGTCCAGAAAACGGAACAATTATTCCGACAGACAACTTGGTTTGTCGTTCATTTTTATTTAGACAATCTCATATTTCATCACTCCGTAGATTTGTCCCCCACAACCTCCGTTGTTCAACATTTGATATCTTATCTGCATGCTTATGGCGCTGTCGTACGAAAGCTTTGGAACTCGATCCAGACGAAGATGTTCGCCTTGTTTGCATCGTTAATGCTCGTTTCAAGTTCAATCCTCCTTTGCCATTGGGATATTATGGGAATGCACTTGGCTTCCCTACGGCTTCATCAAGCGTTGGAAAGCTAACCCAAAACCCATTAGAATATGCATTAAAGCTAGTGAAACAAGCCAAGACAAAGGTAACAGATGAGTACATGAAATCAACAATGGATTTATTGGTCACTAGAGGTCGACCAAATGTTAAATTGGTGGGATCCTACATCGTGTCGGATTTAACGCGAGCAAAGTTCAAAGAGGTTGATTTTGGATGGGGTGAAGCGGTCTTTGTGGCACCAGAAACTTGTTGGGAGCTAATAAGCTTTTATATACCATCCAAGAATAAGAAAGGAGAGGATGAAATCATAGTTCCAATTTGTCTGCCAGCCTCCACTATGAAAAGTTTTGTTAAGGAGTTAGAAGACATGTTGAAGGATAAACCAAAAATTCATGCTGATATATAATAACATACTCTAAACCCTTTTTTTTTATTAAATTTGAACTTCTACAAATAAATGTGTAATCCTATTATGCAATGATTGGTATTTCTCAAAAGATTAAGAACATTTTATGTTACGTAAGTCAAGCAGTGAATTGTGTAGAGTTGAAGATCTTTTAGCTTGGTTAATTGCATTATCGGCTTGTTAGAGTGTTACTTTTTATCTTCTAATTGTTTCTTTGATGTGTAATATACCGATTAAAATTTACATGCAATAAAATTATTTGTTTGTTGCCACAAATATTAGTTATTGGTTAAGGATATGGAGTTTAATTTAATTGAGTAAAATATAACAATACTAACAGCAACAAGAACAAGCTTTGTCTGTTGATCCCTATTCTGCAATTAAGTTTTATAGCAACAATATCCACAATTAGTTCATTATTAAATCCATCCAATATAGTTTACTATCATTAAGCAGAAGGTCATAATGAAGTGAGCTATCATTAAGCACCTAGACAATTTGATTAGATGAAAACATGACACATATTATACCTGCAAAATAAACCAAGAAATCCAAATAGAGGCAGAGAGAAGCAATGTCAGAATTACACCAACATCAGCTACAAACACCTTTTGAAACTCCACACATACTTTGCCAAAAGACGCCTTTTGTTAGTGTCTCAAGGGCTGCAAAGTCTTTTTTGTCATTAAGATAGTCTTAGTCAAAGTACTACTTTTTAGGGAGATTGTTAGCTTGATAGTAGGAGTTGGAACCTAAGTTTGTTAGCTTGTTTGTAGGAGTAGGAAGTTGAATTTGTTAAGATTTTTTTAGCTTCAGTCATGTATATAAGCATTGTGTGGTTAATGAATTTTTATCATTTTTCTCAATTTTTAGTTTATGTGCCTTCAGTTAGCTCTCTACTGAAACAACATTGGCACCAGAACCTCTTTTTTCTTGAGGGACCTGTGAGAATCATGTGAGAAAAATTGAGAGAAACACTTGTAAGGAATTAAGAAAAATAGAAGAATCGGGATCAAACAACCTTTTTGCTTTTCCCCCACTGGTGTTTGATAGAGAGAACTATCAAGCATGGGTTATGAGAATACAAGTATACATGGAGGGCTGTGATTATTGGGAAGTTGTCAAGCAAGAATATGAGGTTGTTCCATTTCCCAACAATCTAGTTATGATCCAGATCAAACTAAAAACGGAGAGAACCACCAAGAAAGCAAAAACAAAGGTTGGCCTTTATGCTACTATTTCACCAGCCATATTCAATAGAATTATGGTTTTTGGATTAACAAAGGAGATATGGGACTACCTCCAGGTTGAGTATCAAGGAGATGAGAGGATCAAAAGCATAAAGGTGTTGAACTTAATTAGGGAATTCGAGAGGCTGTAGATGAAGTAGTTTGAGCCAAAAACAATTACTCAGAAATGTTGATTGAGATTGCTAACAAGGTAAGGGTTTCCGAAACTGATCTCTATGGTAGTAGACTGGTGTAAAAAATACTAGTTTCTTTGCCTAAGAAGTATGAAGCAACAATTTCTTCTTTGAAGAATACCAATGACTTGACTTAGTTGAGAGTAGTGGAGTTGATCGATGCTTTACAAGCATAACAGCAAAGGAGGCTAATGAGGTAGGAAGGAAGCATATAAGTTGCACTAAAGGCTAAGATGCAGTAGGTGAAGGAGAAAATGACAAGAAGTGAAAAGAGAAGAAAAGTAGTGGCACCAGTAGTTCAGAAGCTACTTCAAAGGGTAGTTGTGTTGGAAACTCCAACAAATACTCTTCATGTAAGTATTGTGGAAAACAAAACCATCCCCATTTTAGGTGTTGGAGAAGGCTAGATGTGAAGTGTAGATGGTGTAACTTGATGGGGCACATTGAGAGGTTCTGCAAAGAAACAAGAAATCAACAACTAGGTGGAGCATATGCTACAATTAAAGAAGAAGAAGACAAATTGTTTGTTGCCTCTTGTTTTTCATTAAGCACTCCATGTGACAGTTGATTAGTTGACAGTGGTTGCACCAATCACATAACTTGTGATGATAAGTTTCTTAAAGACCTTGATAGGTCATTAAAGTCGATAGTGGGGATAGGAAATGAAGAGTACCTAAAAGTAAAGGGAAAAGGCACAGTGACAGTAGAGAGTTGTGCTGGTACTAAGTTAATTTCAAATGTTCTATTTGTACCTAAGATTGATCAAAACTTGTCGAGTGTGGGGCAATTGGTAAAGAAGGGGTTTGAGGAGATGTTTGAATAGGGAAGGTGTCTGATCATTGACTCTAGTGGCAATGAATTGTTTAGAATCAAGATGTAGAAGAAGAGTTTCTCATTGGATCCATTCGAGGAGGAGCAGGTGGCATTCAAGTGCTAGGTTAGTGACTCTGAATTATCACATAAGAGGTTAAAGAACTTTCATCACAAAGGCTTGAAGTTCATGCAGAAGAATGACATGGTGTAACGGCTTGGTCTTCACTGGTACTGGAAAATACAGTTTTAGAACCCCATTTCCATAAACCTAGTCCAGAAATATAAAATAAGAATATTTACATGGGTTAGTGTCAAAATATATTGAAGTTTAGTCATGTAGCACCCTATACCTGAAGAAATCGTTGGACTAGTTTGTGTCACATTCATTGTCGAAGCAACTACAATTAATTCACAAGTAATATATACATTAAGTATGATAAAATCAAACTATGAAAATTTTAATTTGCATATACCTTTATATGTATGCATATCCACCGTATATATATTATTAGAATATAAAATATAACATTTGATTGTAACATCATTCAACTACTACAAAACCTAACCTATTAGATACATGCCAAATATAAGTAATATTGAAAACTAAAAATATGGCTGAGGTTGGGATTGTGGATAGGATGCTGAAGCCGAAGCACGAAAATCTTGATTTAGATCTAACCTGCACATAGAGAAAACAATCCGTATGTTGAGTAAAGTATTCAGTGTTTTTTTTTTTTTTTGAATAATCTCATTATAGATTCTAATCTTATCTGCTCTTTTTGATACAATGCCTAGAACTACCCATAACCCTTCCCCAACACATAAATAGGAGGATAATGCTCTTCAGCGCACTCGAACCCACGTCTTCATGCATTGGCAACAATGCCCATGCCAATTGAGCTAAGACCCAATCAGCTATTAAGTGGTTATTTTATAATTCAATAAATAATATTAACATTAAAAATTCAACCAAAATAAATGTGTATATCTATATGTCCATAACTATCATGTACATATTCTTATAACATAAAGCTACCAAACTTAAAATTCTTGATAGTAAACTTGTTTTGTGAACAAAATCACACTTCTTCTTCCTGCTTCAATACAATACTAGAGACAATTCATTATTCTCATATTAATAATTCTAAACTAATTTGTAACACCTTGTAATCCAATCGTGATCGTCGAGTCCGATCATTACACCCAAACTGTGGAATATTGCAACAGATATTGGAAAATAAAACTTACAATTTATAGCAATTAATTTCATTTAATCATCAAATCATGTCATAATTCCATGTATAATATGAAATACAAACAAATCCAAGTCTAAAACAAGCCTACGAAAAGCTCTAAGGTTAATCCGGGATCAAATAAGGACTAATTTGAAACTTTTACAACATGACGGATAAAAGTGCAAAATAGGGGTTAGGGTTAAAAGCCTAATTTTTCCAAAAGTCACACAGTTGTGTAGTTAGGTCGTGTGGATCAAATTTTTACCATATCTACAGTACTTACACAGGTGTGTGGCCAACCCGTGTGACAATCGGGAACCTTATGGCTACAAGACTCCTATATTTCAGTGGTCATATAGTCATGTCACCAGCCCGTGTGTGACACAAAGTTGTGTGCCAGCCCAGGTGGTGCAAGAATGTGCCATTAAGTATCAAATTTCATGCCAAATCAAAATAATAGCTCAATTGGTGCACATTTGGTCATTCAAACCTGCATAAAACCAATCTAAACATATACTAATACATCCATTTAACCAACCATAATACCACAAAAACTATTCCACATAAAAAGAACATTTTGCTAAGCTTAACAACTGATACAATCATTAACCAGTCAACAAGACATACCAATCGTCTTAGCACTTCAAACTCAACTAAAACATGTCATGTATTAACCTCCTAATCATCTAACCAATATGCCTTGTTAGCACCTTTTCACAACAAGGTTATATAAGCATTACAAGCCAATCAAGATCAAACACCATTCCTATATGCTTTAAATTATGCACAAGACATACAAGACTTATAACAATTCATGTGTCAAAGGTATCATTCATTTGCACTAATTAAAAAATTTACCTAGACTACTAAATTCAATCAGTATTGTAACTCTTCACACCATATTCAAGCCTATTTATAAATTAGTTATACTTAACCAAATATGTACACCATTATCATAGTATATAAAAGCATGTAGACAAATGTTATACGAAGATAGCACAACATTTATGTCATGTCCTAAGATCACTGATTTTCCATGCAAATAATACATGTATTATCTAACAATTCCACATCAAGTTCATACTTCATATAAGTGTCACCTATCCCCAAAATTTCACATATATTAGTCCTATATACATACCATTTCTAACTTGTAACATTCTTAACCATTCTCATTTATATAATCATTCCAAAACAACCAACTCAATAAGGCATAATTTATCATTTACCATACCATTTTCAATTCACCCACTCAATTATTCATTCAACCTATCATCAATTCATACCATAACTGCTTACCTTGCCTGTGCATGCTTATTTAAGCTACTTAATTATTTAATTTCTCCTATCACATAAAACATGTCTAAAACATATACAAATAATGATATACATCTTATCTTTCAACTTTAACATTCAATGCTATAATTCCTTATTAAGAATACATGTAATACTTTAATCAATTACTAATTAGTCCCATACCAATTCACTTCTCCTATTTACCAATTCACCGGATAGGTATTTTAAACATGGTCAAAACTTACTTATACCAACTAGGCATTAATCATTTATGCCACATTACCATTCCAACTTATATAATTTTAGAATATCATCTATCAACCATAAAGCATATAATCAAATTATACTAACTTCTAAGTACTTATTCATATTTATCATACAATTCATAGTTTACAATTCAATTCCTTTTAAGTTCATCAAAATTATAATTAATCTAAACTAATAAACATTAAATATAATCAAACATATCATAAAATTTGTATAGTAAGCTCCATATAAACTTACCAGGTAAAATCAGTGATAATTGAAGTATCAGGGACTTATCTACAATTTTCCCTTTTTCCTCTAGTATCTACCGATTGATTCAAATCTTGATCATGCAAAGTCTGAAAGATTGAAACTCAATGGAGATTTTCTTATTTTATTTCCTTGGATTTTTTGGTGGTGGATGTAACACCCTGAATTTGGGCCTATTGGGCCTTAGGCATGGGAGCGTTTAAAATTTTGAGAATAAGAGAATGACACTAATGCAAGTTGGACCTGTTAGGTGAGTGATTTTGGAAGGTTAGGGGGCTTCCATGAAGTCTTGAGTTCAAACCTGGGCTTTAGGAAAAATTTTGGTTTAGGTGAATAAAACCTTGGATGTAAGTGAGTAGGCTTTAAGAATATTGTTAGGGAAAACATGACACAAGGAAGTGAGTGGTCTAGTGGCAAGGCGTCATTAAGGGTGTAAAGGAGAGCTTGGGTTCAAGTCTTGGCGCTTGCAATTCATTTTAATTTCCTTTTAATGAACTTAGACTTTGGCCCATAAACTTATATTTAGTTGTGCGTGTTTTGTTGCACAAGGAGCTAGTTGGTAAAGTGGCTAGCGGCATGGATTAAGTTACAGGGGAAGCCAGAGTTCGAAATCCATTGCATACGAAAGGTGAATATTTTTCTAATTTAGGATGATTTTGGAGGATTGATGGAGGGATCCCACATCGAAAAGCTAGCATGAGAGTGGGCGAGAAGCTGGCTTTAAATAGAGTGATCTATAAGGAGAGCAAGCATACTTGGTTGGCGTTTGGGCATAGGAGTGTTCGGAGCGCAGATTAGCTTCAGATTCCTATCAGGTGTGTATTTCGCACTACTCTAGCTATAGAGCGGCAAGTGCCAAAATGCCGGTCACACGACGATGGTAGCCATACGAGCGTACGAGAGCACGTGTGGGAGCTTCGACGCGATAGTGGAGGCCATCATAAGTGTTCTTGTGGATTTAGGTTGTTTGGGCCATGATGGGTTGAAAGGGGCCATGTGGGGCCAATGGGCCCGTAGGTCCAATCGGATAAGTTGTATGATTGTGTAGTAAATATTGGACTGGACTATGTGAATCTCATATCTGTGGCTAGAATTGGGCTAAATGGGCTACACGAGCGTGTGGGCCCATTTGGGCCAAAAATGGACCCTAGGCCCATTCGCATCGTTATCTCTGTTTAGAATACCTTGGTTTACAAAATTACTGAAACACCCTTGGTTTGTAAAATTACCGAAATACCCTCGATTTGCAAAATTACCGAAGTACCCCTAATTTGCAAAATTATCAAAATACCCCAGTTTGCAAAATTACCAAAATACACTCGGTTTACAAAATTATCGAAATACCCTCAGTTTGGAAAATTACTAAAATACCTCCAATTTATAAAATTATCGAAACACCCTCGATTTGCAAAATTACTGAAATACCCTCAATTTGTAAAATTACCAAAGTACCCTTAATTTGTAAAATTACTGAAATACCCTCGGTTTGTAAAAATACCAAAGTACCTCTAATTTGCAAAATTATCGAAATACCCTCAGTTTGTGAAATTACCAAAATACCCCTAATTTAAAAAATTACCAAAATACTCTTAGTTTGGAAAATTATCGAAATACCCCCAATTTGCAAAATTACTGAAATACCCTCGATTTGTAAAATTATCGAAATACCCCTGGTTTGCGAAATTACCAAAATACCCTCAGTTTGCAAAATTACTAAAATACCCTTGTAGAGTAGAATTACTTAATTACCCCTGTAGGGTAGATCACCGAAATACCCTTATAGGGTAAAATGACTATTTTGCCCTTGTGGGTAAATGACTGACTTAGACTATGAGTTTACTAATTTGACTATGGTTGTATGACTGATATGCTTTTATTACATGTTTAAATGATTGTTACTGAGCGTGGCCATTTTGCATACACGTGTAATGATTGAGCATGACATACACGACATATTGCATGAGGTTGAGACACTGATACGGAGGAAGTTCTAATATGGTCGCACGGGTCGCATGACGACTGTGGATCCAGTACTGATCTAATAGGGTCGTACGGGTCGCATGACGACTGTGGATCCAGTATTGATCTATTGAGGTTACACGGGTCGCATGACGATTGTGGACCGACAGATGGTTTACAGCCGCGTAATCTGATTATGGCTCTGTGCCATATTGATTATGGTTTTGTGCCAATCGTATTTACCTGTAGCTATGTGGCTAACTTATATATTGATGAATCTGTGTCGATTATAATTACCCGTGGCTGTGTGCCGATCTTATTACAGTTACTGATAGCTTTGTGCTATCCTTAT
Source organism: Gossypium rotundifolium (assembly GCA_025506655.1). Taxonomy (NCBI): domain Eukaryota; kingdom Viridiplantae; phylum Streptophyta; class Magnoliopsida; order Malvales; family Malvaceae; genus Gossypium; species Gossypium rotundifolium. Next base: position 70,955,440 of record CP106734.1, read on the forward strand.
TATGGTTTATACCCATTCTATTTATGACTTTTGGCCGCTCTGTTAACTGGCAGCGTTGCTACGATATTTATGGCTTTCAATTGTTCTGTCCATGGCGCCGAACTGTTCTGTTGACTTAGTACCGCAACCGGTGCTAAGATTGGTGTGCTGGCTAGGTGGGTCGACTTGGTCCCCACATGGTGTGCTGGTTGGTGCGGGTGGTGTGCTGGCTGGACTGGGTTGGGTTGTATCTCTGTTCTGCATTGTTATAATTTTGGGCTTAGGCCCACTCTATTACTGTGTAGGGCTAAAGCCTGCATCGGTTCATATTATATAGGGCTAAAGCCTGCATCGATCTGTTACTAAATAGGGCTTGGGCCTGCATCGTTAGGGATTACACATGAGTCTTCGTTAACTCACCCGTTGTTAATCAGGCAGTAATCTCCAGCCCTAGACAGATCGGTGCTGCGAGGGACTCGGAGAAGGCCACACACTGCTTATGCTTGCTGTTTTTGATTATTTACTTTTAAATATTTTGATTTGGGTTGTAATAAGGCCTCTCTATTTTTAACTTATTATTTCTGATATTTATTTATGATGTTTTCTAACCGCTAAAAGTGGGATACAATTTCCAAAACGATAACTATCTTCAAAACACTACGTTTCCTCAACGTTTTCAAAATGCTTCTGCTACTAAATTTTTAAACATCACATTTTCGTAAATTGTTTATTTTAAATATGCTTCTGCAACAGATAAGGTTTTAAAAGTAACTACGTTTTCAAGTGGATAACAATTGCTTAAGTGTTTTGAGTTTTAACAAAGATGCTTTAACTCTCAAACAAGTTTTAACAACAAGGAAATATGGTTTTCAAAAACACTTCCATGTGACACGCCAGATTCGGGCCTAACTTCTAGGCCGGGTTTGGGGTGTTACAGTGGAAGGGGAATAGAAAAAAATATGGCTTTGTTTCTTTTCATATCTTTTTGTTTTATAAATATTATAATAATAACATTATTTACACACAAATCATCACCTAACCGTCCACCATCTTTTAAAATGGTCAAATTTTCATTTAAATCATTGCTTTAAATTAATTAGCCCTTTTAACAAATAAAAATCAATAGCGATTAATTTTTACCATTTTAACAATTTAGTCCTTATACTATAATAAATCACTAATTCAGCAAAATTACTTATACAAAATTAAATTCACCTATATAGTAATTTCGTAAATATTTATTAAAAAAATAATTTTAGGCTCGATTTACGAAAATGAGGTCTTGATATCTCGTTTTCCAACACCACTAACTTTAAAGTTGATACACTTGTACCTTAATTAACTATCCAATTAAAAATAAATAAATGACCAAATATTAATTAAATTTCGTACTAACCTCGTAAATATTAAATAATAATATTTACGGCTCAAATATCATAATTAGGGTTCCGAAGCCATTGCTTCCAACACCCTGACTTTTGGGTCATTATAGTTCAAGTGATTTCATCGATAAAATAGTTAATTAAAACTAAGGGACTAAATTGTAAAAGTTCAATCACTATTGAGATTTAATTAAAAAAAGCTTGATAACTTAAATAACAATTAACCAAAGGTCCAAAAGTGAGGGTTAGTAAGTTAAGATGTAACACCCTCAACCCAATTCGATTTGTCAGATCCAGATCTCGGGTATTACGACACGAATACAGACAAATCTTATTTTACTTATACAAATTACAATTAATTCACAAGTTAACTTCATACAGATTCAAACTAACACAAAAATATATATACAATAGGTAGGTACAACTACAGCACATAATAATTTAATTACAAGGATATCTAATTTGAAATCCTAATCTATTACAGTTACCTCAAGATATGATTTTCTAAGTAACATTTCAGACTTCGAACATGTCACCAAACTTGCTTTGTATGCATAGTAACCCGATACACCAATTCGTTCGGCGTAGTCTTGACATCATCCCTCTTGGCACATACTCATATTCAACCTGAAACACAAAGTGTAACACATGTAAGTTCATAAGAAATTAGTGAGCTTTATACCTTAGTCGTCGTTTCCGTAAAGTTCCAGGTAGTTCATCATCGGTAACTTCTCTTCTTTCATCATCCGTTATCTATCACAATGAGTGTCACACAAATTGCAAAAACATTTTTCATTCCTTCCATCTGTTATATCCTAGTCTGAATCCGTTACCATTATATATCAATAACTTTATTCTCTTAGGAATTTCTTTCACTCATCTTGATCATGGATCCTTACTCGTATTCTTTGCAACTATTGCTCAAAATTGTTTTTCATACTTAACCTTAACTTCTACTACTCTTTTCTATTACTATTTATAGATAGACGCCCTCCTTTGAATTATCGAATGCATCCATTATTCAGATTTGTTTTTTCAATGAAAGCTCATCCATCTCGTTATCTCTTCAAACTATCATCTTCAGTCGTTTCTTGAATTTACTTAGTCCTTACCTTGAAATCATTAAACACTCTAGCTCATTCTAATCTTTCTAGTCGTGGTTAAAAGTCTTGCAGGATACACCCTATCGCTTCATACGGAGTCCACCACAAAGGCTAATCTTTCATAGCTCATCACAAAGGTTTATTCTTTCATAGTTCGCCACAGGCTTATTATTTCATAGTTTTCCACAAAGGTTTATTCTTTCATTATTCGCCACAAAGGCTTATTCTTTCTTGACATGTTTACGACATGGATTTGCCTAAACTTAAAATACGTGAGGTTTGCCCATCATCGTCCTGGGACAAACAGAGAACCCCATTGGGTAATCATCATCCTCTAATTCTTTTCAAGTGGGTCATGGCCATGAGCTTTTCCTTTAGAGGTTCATATCAGTGTTCATGATTTTAGTCACGGACCCCTTTAGACTCCACGACAGTGAACAAACACAGACTCACTTGACAGACTCTGCATGCACTGTCATTGATAAACCATAAAAGTAACATAATTTAACACCATATTTGGTATGCTTTTGGATGATTTAGCCCTTGATTATGTAAAAAAGGTGCTTTTAATCCTTTCTTTTCATGTTTATACTTAGGAAAGCACCCGAGGATAAAAAGAACACAAAACGGGCTTAAAACAGAGTAATTGGGCCATAGCAAGAAATCAACATGGCCTGGCCCAAAACCTGCACGACCGTGTCTCGACAATTACCTAGAACACGGCCCAAATCATGAGTTACACGGCCGTGCAGCATCTCATTACCACACACGGGCATGCTTGGTGATCTACATGGCCGCGCCCAAATTGACAGAATCAAGGCACGGCCGAACCATGTAATTACACAGGCGTGTTCCATGGGCATGCCCTTGCTGCGGGAATGAGCAATTTCACTCGGAATTGGATGCTTGAAGCTAAAGAAACATACTCCTAAGTCTACCCAAACACCCTAATAGTAATTCTACTTGAAGGAGATACTTAGGAGCCAAGTATAGCATCTCAAAGCCTATATAAACAACCCAAGGCAAACATTAAAAGGGGGCTTTTTCGTAGAGGCTTTAGGCCGAAGCATTCATCTTTTAGGAGTCACTTAAAAATAGCCAGTTGATCCATCTCAAGAAGTCAGAACTCCATTCAAGATGGAGGATCTCTCCAATTCCTTCAGGGAGGGAGTTTTAGGGAGTTATTATGTTTTGTTTATTCTTTACTCTTGAGATGTTTTCGTATTTAGTTATGCACTAAACCCATCAGATACCTGAAGGGGATGAAACTTATGATGGATTTTGTTATTTGATTTATAAATTTATATGATAAGTACTTGGTTTGTTCTTAATTATGTTGCTTAATTTAATCTAATGTGCTTAGGTGGAGGAGGAATAGACCCCGCCTAAGAGTAGATCTAGCGTAATTGAGCAGAGTTGATTGGACGCCTAGAGATAGGGTTACGAGATTTTGCCAGATTAGGGTGAAACCTGATATGGGAATCCATTGATCAATTTACTGCTTCCTTAGGGGGTTATTATAAGAGAACGAGAGTTCCACTAATTAACCTAAGGTTAGACGTTATTCGCCTCGAGAGAGGGTTTAATATAGGTTAGGGAGTCTCACAGATCAAGCTAAGTAAAGAAATCATATGGTTTGAGGAATAAATTATAAGTGAAGTCATAGGAGGATTCTTCCTGAGGGTATCGTCTTTATCAACTGAGTTTTCTTAAAGTCTTTCTCCAATTCATTCTTTTTGTCTTTGCATTTAGTTTAAGTATTTTGTTAGTTTAATAATTCAATCACTCTATATTTTAGGCTAAATAATAGAAAGAAAGTGAGTAGTAGTACATTTAGGTTCCCTTAGGTTCGATAAGATATTCTTGCCTGAGCTATACTATTGTTCGATAGGTGCACTTGCCTCTATTGTTGTAGCAGTCAGTGTACAGGTTCGATCACTCTTTTATAAATATTAAAACTCGACTGTTTTGACATGATCAAGTTTTTGGCGCCGTTGCCGGGGACATATAAAATATTAAGAAAGCTCTATTTCTATTACTTTAGCCATTATTTTTATTTTTAAATTTCTCTTTTATAGATATATTTTTGTTTTTATTTTTCTAAATTTCTTTCTTTCTTTTTGTATCAGGTACCTCTAGTTTATGACTAGAAGAAATCTGAAAGGACCGTTAGAATACGAAAGTGACATTGAGGCTACCGCTCGTAGAAATCACAGAGAAATAAGACGAGCCCTAGACTATCAAAGAGAAGAACAGCAAAAATCCAATCCTACTGAAGGGATGGACAAGAACAATCCACCAAATGTGCAAGAACAGAATACTTCGCGTACTATGTATGATTATGCTAAACCTAGTTTGACAGGAGCAGAATCTAGTATTGTTAGGCCCACTATAGCTGCTAATAATTTTGAATTAAAGCCTAACACAATACAAATGATTCAACAATTTGTTCAATTTGATGGTTTGTAGGATGAGGATCCAAACACCCATATATCTAATTTTTTAGAATTCTTTGATACCTTCAAAATAAATGGCGTTTCTGACGATGCCATACATCTTCGATTATTTCCTTTTTCATTAAGGAACAAAGCAAAGTAGTGGTTAAACTCGATACCACGAGGGTCAATCACCACATGGGATCAAATGACCGAAAAATTTCTTTTAAAATATTTTCCACTAGCCAAAACGACTAAATTTAGGAATGATATATCTTCTTTTGTGCAGAATGACGCAGAAATATTCTATGATGCATGGGAAAGATATAAGGATCTCCTAAGGAGATGCCCACACCACGGATTACCTTTGTGGCTTCAAGTCCAAACTTTCTACAATGGTGTGAATTCTCCAACTAGGCAAATGATTGATTCATCAGCCGGTGGAACTTTGAACAACAAAACTCCTGAAGCGGCTTACGATTTTATTGAGGAGATGTCATTGAACACCTATCAATGGCAAATTACAAGGGCTAAACCGACAAAATCAGCCGACGTTTTTAACATAGACGCAGTGACAATGTTGTCAACACAAATGGAGTTAATGAATAAAAAGCTTGATAATTTATGTTCTTCACAGGTACATCCAGTCATGCAATGCGAAGCCAGCGGGAATGTAGCGAATTTTGAGTACCCACCTTACCAACCAGGAGCAGAAAATGAGCAGACAAACTATATAGGTAACAATTTCAGATCTAATAATAATCCTTATAGTAACACTTACAATCCAGGTTGGAAGAACCAACCAAATTTTTCATGAGGAGGACAAGGAAATCAAAGGCAGCAACCTCTTCCAAATTACCAAAATCAACCTTGTCCACCGGAAAAGAAGTCGAGTCTTGAAGAGATGCTGAAAAAGTTCATGGCAGACACAAATGCCCGTCTCCAAAGAACTGATACAACACTTGATAACCAAGGAATATCGATCAAAGAAATCAAGGAACAAGTCGGGAAATCACTAGGTCAAGGGACAACTCACAAAGCTTATTTCGTAACGTCAACAAGGACGCCTACCAAGCAACACGTAAATAAACCCAAAAGAATGTAGATACAAGCCATCACATCTCAAGAGGATACAAAGGTAGACCAGCCCACCTCAGTACAAGAAACCAAGGAAGAAACAGGTAAAATAGAGGTAACACAAGAAATGCCGGTAATTAAAGAGTACCACCCTCGAATACCTTATCCCGAAGCATTGAAAAGAGATGATTCAGAGGAACAATTCGGTAAGTTTCTAAAACTTCTAAAGAAATTACACATTAACTTACCTCTTCTTGAAGCTCTTTTTCAGATGCCCGACTCAAGGAGATTTTTAAGACAGCTCTTAACAAACAAACGAAAAATAGATGAAGAGCACCATGTGGAACTTAACGCAACATGCTCAGCAATGCTACAAAACTGACTACCGCAGATATTAAAAGATCCAAGAAGTTTTATGATTCCATGTTTAATTGGTAAATTAACTATTGATAATGCATTAGCTGATTTAGGGGCAAGTATATATGTCATGCCTTATACACTGTTTAAACGACTAGGTCTAGGGAAACCCAAACAAACTAGGATGAGTATCCAACTAGTTGATAAAACTAATAGAATTCCTAGGGGCTTTATTGAAGACGTTTTAATAAAAATTGATAAATTCGTCTTCCTAGTAGATTTTGTTGTTTTAGACATGGATGAGGAAAATTCAATCCCTTTAATTTTAGGAAGACCTTTTCTTGCAACTGCCAAGACTAAAATTGATGTTGCCACAGAGAAATCATACTGTGTAGGAGATGAATCACCAATCTTCAAGCTCTCGACTCACCCGAACCACGTAAGATGAAGGTAAGAAAGTCGTTTCAATAGATAATCAAATTATTCAACCTTCATCGCAGGAAACATCACAAAGCATCTAAACTGAGCCAACACAAAATCGTACGATCAACAATTTAAAAGAGTAGAAGATACACACCAAAGAAAAGCCGAATCCATACGAAATAAAACCTGAAGAACCACCAGAAGAGCTCATAGGGACATCAAATCACTTTAAAATAGAAGATCAAGTGCTGTTAGATAAAGCCGATCCTTACATCAGTTCAACAGAATCAAGAAACAGAAGAAATACTCCTTCGTGTGCGATGTTTTTCCACACGAAATAGTCGAGGTAAGCAAACCAATGTTCAGCAATTTCAAGGTAAACACTTCTCGACCTAAACTTTGTCAAGAAAATAAAACTGTCAGTAAGAGGGAAAATATTCAAACCTTTAAACCTCCCTAAACTTTCAAAGCCTAAGACAGTCTAGCTTAAGACTATAAACAAGCGCTTCTCGGGAGGCAACCCGAGCGCTAATACTTTTTATTTCTCAAAATTATTTTTCTTTTCTTTACTTTTCTTTTCTCTCTTCTCTCTCCACAATTAAAACAAAGATGCAGGTTTCCAGGCCACACGGCCTTACACAAGGCCGTGGCTGTGGCCGTGTGGACCACCAGAACCACCACACTGACAGAGCAGAGCCGTGCAAGTCAGTCCAACCACCCCCAACGTCACGGATCCAATCACCTACGACACGGGCACCGATAAAAATAGCAAGGCCGTGTCTCACAACTGTGCTAAGATACTGACTTATTTAGCACGGGCAGACCACGCCCGTGCATTCCAACCGTGCTCCTACACTGGCTTTTTAGGAACGGGCGTGCAAACCAACAAAACGGGCGTGGAAGGACAACACACCCCACAACACGGCCGTGCGGTACGGCCGTGTGAATTGACACACCCTTAGTGCACGGGCGTGGGAACGTGCCAGATTTGAAATCTTATTTAAATCCCTACAGCCCGTCCTCTTTGTCTCATCTTCTTCCTTATTCCTTCTTTCTCTTTTCTTTCAAATTTTTCTTCCTATTCATAGAAAAGATCCAAGACACTTGAGCAACACAAAGATCATGCCAAAGAAACGTAAGCATCATCTCCTCAGAGGAGACCTCATCATGAGTTCATGCCGGTAGCTTCACTTAATTGACATGCCAAGGGTCTCGAAAACCTTTTTGGTTCTATTTTTCTTTTCTCATCTCCTTTATTTTCCTTATCTTTACGTATTTCCTGCTTAAATTAATTTATTTCATATTAGTTTTTTGGTTTTAAGTTCTAAAGGCTGCTTGGGAATTACGCACCATAGCCTTCGAGGTCACATCCACCTCGTGATCCATCCAACAGTAAGGACTCCTTAGTCCATTAGTATTTTCTTTTAATATCAGTTTTCTTCTTAGTCTCTTTCATTTTATTTCCTTAATCCTTAATTATATTATTACTATAATATTGTTATTACCCTAGATCTCTTGGCTATATTTTTACAGGCTACCCAATTTCTTCATCTAGCAAATTACTTTTCGGTAGCCACTCCACTGGGCCCATAGAAACACCATCACCGCCACCAAAGACGCCCGGGATCATCCAGATTTTAGAGAGTATTACTTTCCCCACTTATCTTTTTGATTTGGCACATAAATTTCATTATCTATCTTTGTACATTGAGGGCAATGTACATCTTAAGTGTGGGGTAATAGTGCCTAACTTTTGCATAATTCTCAAAACCCCAAATTAGTCTTGATCTTAAGTATTTTCTCATATTATTAATTAGGATGAAATTTCTAATGATTTATGATTTTTATTGATATGTTTTAGAATAATTCTTAGCTAATTGTACATTGATAATTAAATTTGAAGAATACTAGAGAATCGATCATGATAAGTCTACTTTCTAAAAATTAAAATTGATAGGTTGTTGAACCTAATTTGAGTATTACCTTGAATTTATAAGGATTGATGTCAAAAACACCCGTAATTTTTGTGATATTTTAAGCCTTATAGAGCATATATTCTTTTTCGTGCTCACTTTTTTTATTATGAGTGTGTCAACTTTGAACTGTTATTCTAGAACTTGCCTCGTTTATACATGCCGAGACCACACTTTTGATTTGATATACTGAGATGATAAAGGCACCTAGGTTTTAACCCATTCACACCACTAAAAAGCCTACCCACATAATTAACCCTTAGTGAACCCCGCTGAATCCTAACAACCTTTTTATTGACTCACCCACTAATATTAACCTAAAATCCCTTTGTATTTGTTATCAACATTCCTTTGACTACCCTTTATCGAGAATTGATTTGATCAATTCTTTGAATTAGGTTATTTCAAAGTTCCTTCTATTATGTTTATTTTGGCTTGTTCTTAAAAAAATCCAAGTATAGTCAATATTAGTAGTATAATAAAAGAGCTTAGAGCATTTAAAACTCCAATTGTTAAAGAAAAGCTCAGATTATAGTATTTTCAAAATTTGAGTGATGAAAATACTCTTATAGATACTGTTAGCTTTTCATTCGATGTAAATATTCATATTTAGTTCATTATTTTTAGATTAGGTAATTAGTCAATTCAACCTCGATTCAAAACCTCTAGTTTAGCCTGTATCCACACCTTTTAACCCTAGCCCCGTTACAACCTTGATTAAAGACCTTTTGATTTGTGTATCATCTCATATACAGTGGTGGAGATTTGATTTTCAGGCAAGTCTATGGGATTAACTTTTCAGGTTCGACTTAGAGTGCTTATTCTTGAACCTTAAACACCTTTGAGTGATTTGAGTGAATCTTTTGTGAGGATGTCAGTCCTTGTCAATTTTGAATTAAAGGTAAGCACTTAGATAACGGGAGGCACCTATGTTTTCATACTATAAAGGTATGACTTATCGTAATTGAATCTTTAGGGTTCTTTGAGTTGAATTATCCATGTATAAATTATCTATAAATTACGATGAGACATTGTCGATAGGAATTATGAATTATGGAAAGTTCGTTTTAATTGTAAGTTGAGAATTTTGCTTGAGGACAAGCAAAGGCTTAAGTGTGGGGGTATTTGATAAACCGTAAAAGTAACTTATTTTATCACCATATTTTGGTATGCTTTTGGATGATTTATCCCTTGAATTATGTAAAAATGTGCTTTTAATCCTTTCTTTTCAAGTTTATACTCAGGAAAGCACCCGAGGATAAAAAGAACACAAAACGGGCTTAAAACGGAGTAATTGGGCCTTAGCAAGAAATCAACACGGCCTGGCCCAAAACCTGCACGACTGTGTCTCGAAAATTTCCTAGAACACGGCCCAACTCACGAGTTACACGGCCGTGTATCATCCCATTACCACACACTGGCGTGCCTGGTGATCTACATGGCCGTGCCCAAATCGATAGAATCAAGGCACGGCCCAACCCTATAATTACATGGGCGTGCCCCTGCCGCGGGAATGAGCAATTTCACTCGAAATCGGATGCTTGAAGCCAAAGAAATATACTCCTAAGTCTACTCAAACACCCTAATAGTAATTCTACTTGAAGGAGATACTTAGGAGCCAGTATAGCATCCCAAAGCCTATATAAACAACCCAAGGCAAACATTAAAAGGGGGCTTTTTGGCAGAGGCTTTTAGGCCGAAGCATTCATCTTTTAGGGAGTCACTTAAAAATAGCCAGTTGATCCATCTCAAGAAGTCAGAACTCCATTCAAGACAGAGGATCTCTCCTTTAATTCCTTCAGGGAGTTTTAGGGAGTTATTATGTTTTGTTTATTCTTTACTCTTGAGATGTTTCCGTATTTAGTTATGCACTAAACCCATCAGATACCTGAAGGGGATGAAACCTATGATGGATTTTGTTATTTGATTTCTAAATTTATATGATAAGTACTTGGTTTGTTCTTAATTATGTTGCTTAATTTAATCTAATGTGCTTAGGTGGAAGAGGAATAGACCCCGCCTAAGAGTAGATCTAGCATAATTGAGCGGAGTTGATCGGGCGCCTAAAGATAGGGTTACGAGATTTTGCTAGATTAGGGTGAAACCTAACATGGGAATCCATTGATCGATTTACTGCTTCCTTAAGGGGGTTATTGTAAGAGAATGAGAGTTCCACTAATTAACCTAAGGTTAGACGTTATTCACCTCGAGAGAGGGTTTAATATAAGTTAGGGAGTCTCACGGATCAAGCTAAGTAAAGAAATCATATGGTTTGGGGAATAAATTATAAGTGAAGCCATAGGTGGATTCTTCCTGAGGGTATCGTCTTTATCAACTGAGTTTTCTTAAAGTCTTTCTCCAATTCAATTTTTTGTCTTTGCATTTAGTTTAAGTATTTCATTAGTTTAATAATCCAATCACTCTATATTTTAAGCTAAATAATAGAAAGAAAGTGAGTAGTAGTACTTTGAGGTTCCTTTGGGTTCGATAAGATATTCTTGCCTGAGCTATACTACTGTTCGATAGGTGCACTTGCCTCTATTGTTGTCGCAGTCAGTCTACAGGTTCGATCACTCTTTTATAAATATTAAAACTCGACTGTTTTGACACGATCAGTCATCATTTAAGACTTAACACTTTAATTCTCTAATGTACACCCAAACTAACTCTCAACTCATAGCACACAATTAAGGCTTAAATATACAACCATACTTTGACATCAGTACCCATACGCCATCTATTTCAAATTCATGCATACAAAACTCAACATAATAATTACCCATGCACCAATCATCATACATTCAGACTCAACTAATCCTTTTTTTTTCAATTGTACAAATAATCTTCATCACCAATAACCTATATATTTCAATCAGATTACCAGATCATAACTTATAACACACTTAGCTAGTAGAATTATAGATGTTCGTCTTAAGGATTCGCGTAGAAAGCTTATCTTTCTACACTCAGACTTTACTTGCATACTGTAACACCTCTTACCCATACTTTAAATCGGAATTGGGTATGAGGTATTACCAAAATTAACATACTTTATCATGTAATATTAGGCCATAAATTTTTGTTTCAACTTAAAACTTTTCGTTCGTATTCACAACGTCCCTATTATGGGTCTACGAGACCCAAAACATACATACGGAATGGTTCAGGACTAAACTGAAAACTTTCGCACACTTAGAAATTTTTTTACTCAAAACAGGGCTACATGCCCATGTGGAAAGAAACACGCCCGTGTGGGCAGGCCATGTGGTCATACACGCCAATGTTTCTAACCCGTGTGGATTTTATTTTTCATTTCAAACCTACAGGGGTTTTCACATGGCTTAGCACACGCTCGTGTCTATGGCCCATGTCCTCTACACGGCCAAGACACGCCCGTGCCCTCACCCTTGTGTGAAAACCTAAGTATTCTGTTTATGACGTCAGCAAACACTTAGGGGCACACGGCCTAGTCACACGCCCGTGTGCTGGCCCGTGTGACGAACTAAATTTTCGTAAATTTGATACAAGGGACACACGGCCTATTAACACACCCATGGGGCTGACCGTGTGTCACACACAGCTTAGACACATGCCCGTGTGTCTAGGCCGTTTGGACAATTAGAAGGCTATTTACCAAGTCAATTGCCACCCTGAAAAACAAACACACTTATGCCACCACAAGCAACACATAAGATAGTAGTAATACACTATGAAGAATCACTAATTCATCATGCATACACTTCACATTTTACTCGATCAATTACACGAACTTGCACTTCATGAATATCATCATCACTGGATAAATAAATATATATATATATATAACTTAACAAGTATTGGCCAATTCCCAATGGCCATTTACAAAATGAATGAGTAACAATAATAGACAACACTTTGGCTAACAAATATGACATAACAAAATGACCAAGTTCCTATACATGACATACCCAAAATAAATCAACTTTACTATACCCAAAAGGATAGTTGATAGTGTGATCTGAACTACGATGCCTACGATCCCCGAGTTAGCTTGGAGATACTATAAGGAAAGGAAAAAGAGAAGGGTAAGCATAAAGCTTAGTAAGTTTGCATGAAATAAATAGCAACATAAAAACTTATGATAACATCCATTCATCTCATTGAATAATAGCAACACAAGTTCCCAAGCACATCAACACAACTTACTCATGCATACTCTTACCAAATCATATATCACATTTTGCATTCATTTCTTGTAAGTTACCCTTAGGTACCGTATCACTTCATTACATAACTTTAGCACTTTTATAGTCTTAAACATAAGCTTAACTCTTGATCATCTGTACATAAACTTAGCTCTTTTCCCGTTGAACTACTCGAAATATCGAAGGATACTCAATCTCATCATACATGTATTGCGATGCCAATGCCATATCCTAGATATGGTCTTACATGGGATCACATCTTATTTCCAATGCCATGTCCCAAATATGGTCTTACACGGGATCTCATATCTCGATGTCGATGCCATATCCCAGATATGGTCTTATATGAGTCGTATATAGATGCTGATGTCATGTCCCAGACATGGTCTTACACGAGATTGTATATAGATGTCGATGCCATGTCTTAGACATGGTCTTACACGAGATCTTTCTTCGGTGCCGAGGCCATGTCCCAGACATGGTCTTATACAGGACCTTATTTATTTGGTGCCGATGCCATGTCCCAAACATGATCTTATACGGGACCTCCTTCATTTGGTGCTAATGCCATGTCCCAGAAATGGTCTTATATGTGACCTTCCTTATCTCATGTTGTGACACAGGTATCTTAGCTATTCCGAATGTTCAACCGAGACTTCAACTTAACATGATCTCATTATAATTTCATCGAGGCATCATTAATCAACTTCATGGAAATAATATACATTTCTCATTATATAAAGTAATTAAAAACATAATAACATTATGTAGCTTTAATTTCACACAAACTTACCTCGGTACTCAAATACGTATAGTTGTTCGATTTAGTCCACAACCTTGTTCTTGCCTCGGTTTCAGTTCGGGCTTCATGTTTCTTGATCTATTATAACAATTTAACTTGTTTAATACTCACATTGACTAAATTAACCCATGAATCATACTTTAGAAAAATTACAATTTTTCCCCTAAACTTTTATATAATTACACTTTTGCCCCTAGGCTCGTAAAATGATTTTTATTCAATTTCCTTGCATTTTAGGCCTAGCTGAATCATTTTCATAACTAAAATAACCCCAAATTTCCACTAATTCACTCATGTATGACCATTTTCATGACTTTTACAATTTAGTCCTTTTTATGAATTTCCCATGAAAATAACTTAGAAAAATATGTTTATCATACATCAAACTTTCATATTCTTCCATAAATCATCAAACTACATGCATGTCATACATGGGTAAATTTTTAGACATAAACCCTAGCTCAAAATATAGCTAGAAATAGCTAAATCGAGCTACGAGGATCTCAAAAATACGAAGAACATTAAAAACGGGGCTAGGAGATACTTACAATCAAGCTTGAAAGATGAAGAAACCCTAGATATAGAGAGCTTGAAAAATTCAGCTAGCATGAAGAAGATGGACATGAATTTTGACTTCTTTTGCCCTTTTAATTCTTTTATTAACCAAATGACAAAAATGCCCTTAAGGCCCCATTCTTGAGATTTTTCCTTCCCATGTCTATTTTTGTCCATCTTGACATATATTGGTATAATTGCTAAATAATGACTTCTAATAATTTTTATAATGCTATTTCATACTTAAATCTTCTAGAATTTCATATTTTCCAATCTTTGCAATTTAGTCCTAATAGACAAATTGTTCACTAATTTATAAAATTTCTTCATGAAATTTTCACACAATCATGCAAGCATGCTATAAGCCTCATAAAAGTCATAAAACACATATTTCTACCTCAGATTTGTGGTCTTGCAACCACTATCCTGACTAGGCCCTAAATCGGGCTTGTACACATACTCATCAATTCACTTTTAAGTCATGAAAGTTTTGTATATACTATCCTTGCTATTGAATCATTTTTCCTAAGTTTTACTCGTCCACTAAACACTCTAAGTTTATCACTATTCAATAAATCTTATGCATACGATTCACAAATAGGAACCAAAGTGGAGACTCACCTGAAACCCACTATAGCAGCTTGAACGCCAGATCCAAACATCTAAATTGAAATGAGCAACCATCACTACTCAAATAACATAGAAACATCATCAAAACCCATTCATATACATTTTACCATCTTCTCAAACATTGACAACCCCAATACAAAGCCCATTTTTCCTTTAATCTTACTGTTTTCCAAAGTTAAGAGACTTACTCTTCAGGGTTCCACATGCAAAACTGAAATGCTCACCCAATATATGATGAAATCTCCTACTTCAAATCTGATCTTTTAGTTCTAGATCAAAGATAGCAATTTGTATTCAACTTCCAAAGGAAGCATAAAGCAACATCCTAATGGGAGGAAGAAGAAAAACTCATTTTCTCAAGCTCATTTAACTAATATATATTTACAGATAAGACTCATGTTCCCGTAGTGAAACTTGACACGTGTCATGTTCTTTCAAAAATATCTTCAGTAATGGTCTATAATTGTAAGTGCGATTATAAATAAGAATCCAATATAGACAATATTTGGTTACCCTAACCAGAGGGTCACAAACCACTACACTTACAATGCAACTAGCACAGTAACTCTCATAACATGGCATACTACGCCTTAGGCGAGTACTCCTTCCCTAGTTGTAGACACCCGTTTTTATTTGAGCTCAATGGGGGGCCCATTTAAATTTTGTTCTCTCTTGGACTGTTCGAAGCCCACACGATTTTGGTCTATTTGAGACCTTTATTTTTCTTTTCTTTTTTTATTCTTTCCTTTTTGGGTCTATCAAAGGCCCAAATTATTATTATTATTATTATTATTAAATACTATTATTATCCATTTTTTACAAATAAGCAAGATTAAAAAAAATATATATAAACATGAAAGGAAAAGAAAAAAAGGAGGAGTCTTTTCATTATTTTTGTTCTTTAAAAAAAGGTTAAAAAAAAACACAACTACAAGCATTCTATTTCTTTTTTTTTCTTTTTTTCTATCCTTTTTTTTTGCCATAGGCATTTCATGAGGGATCAGATTTTGGGTTCCGATAAAGGGAACATCATCGGACCGTCAGTCCTCCGCCCTTAAGAGCCCCTAAAATTCCCCTTTTTTCCTCTCCTTTCTAAAATAAAGGTTTCTTTTTTTTTTTTTAAAAAAAAAGGCTTGATTTGGGAAAAGTTTTGATTTTTTTTTTTACAAAAAAGAGAGTTTAGATTTTGACAAATAAAAATACTTTTTAGTTATTTTAAAAGAAAGTTTAAAATTTAAAAAAAAGTTTTGATTTTTTCAACTATTTCAAAGTAAAAGCTTTAATCTTTAAGAAAAATAGTATTTTTTAAATAACAAAAAAGGAGAAAGTTTAGATTTTAAAAATAAAATCAATTTTTTAGTCATTTTAAAGGAAAGTTTAAAATTTTAAAACAAAGTTTTGATTTTTTTCAACTATTTCAAAATAGAACTTCAATCTTTAAGAAAATAATGTTTTTTTTAAAAAAAAAGGAGAAAGTTTAGATTTTGAAAATAAAATTTGTTTTTAAAGTCATTTTAAAGGAAAGTTTAAATTTTAAAATAAAATTTTAATTTTTTTTAACTATTTCGAAATAAGGTTTTGACTTTTAAGAAAATTAATGATTTTTTCTAAAAAAACTTTAATTATGCAAAAAAAAAAAAATTCGCCATCAGTACACAATGACTCCACCACCGGAGGTCGGAAAGCCGCTAATGTTAGATGGTGGAGGCATGACCAACATAGAAGTTGGAAGAGAAAGAGGAAGAGGTTTTTTTTTTTTTTTTAAAAAAAAAAAAAAACCAATGATGTTAAAATGAACCAAAAATGGGTAATTTATTCCCACTCCCTTTACTTTTTAAATTTACAAAAAAATACCCCATTTTTTGAAGCACCGCTCTCGCTCTCTGACCCATTTACTCCTGTAACCCTTTTATTTATTTAAACATTCGATTTAATCTGAAATTTAAAAATTAAAAGCAAATTAATTGCTACATCAGTTCTCTGTCTTCTACACTTTTTTACCTTTTAATCCTAAAATCAAGTTATGTCATTTTGTTTTCATCTTTAATAAATAATTTACATTTATATCTTCCATTTCACTTGCATTTATACATTATATATTTAATGTTAATAATGCACTTTATTTTAATATTTTATATTTATTCACACTTGTATAATTTTATTTATTCTTATTTCGCTTTTATTTATTTTCATGTCTATTTATATTTATTTATTTTACACATTCCCTTACATACATTTTAATATTATTTATTTATGTTACTTTGATTCTTTTATTCAAGATTAAAACTAAATATTTTTGTAGGTGAATTGTAAATCATGAGTAAGTCTTTCTAAGTATTTCATTTTAAAAACTTTTTAAGAAAGCTAATAAATGTTATTTAAGATTTATTATTTTAGATTTCGATGAATTTAAATCTTAGATTAAGAATTTTAAAGTAAGATAAATCATAAACCCGACATAGGATATTTTCATAAGATCTTGATAGGTTCAACGTTATTAACTAAATCTTTTAAAAATAATAATAATAATAATAATAAAAGAAGGTCGAATAAGTTGTAGATGTATTTTAATATTTCTCTTAATTCATTGGTAATTTCTAGGTTTTTTTTTAGAATTCTAAAATAGAATTAATTTTAGGAATTGAAGGTATTTTACAAGAATTATTTAGGTATCCTTTAGGGCTCCCGTTATACATCATTCTAACTTTATTCTTTTCCTTTCTTTTGCACTCTAAGCGTTTAGTCTCTTCCTCCATATTATTCCTTTCAACCATAACCTTGAAAACCTTTTCTAAGACTCCCAATATCGCTTGAGACACTGCATCATCCCCAACCTCTTGGTTTTTACCTTTAGAAGTAGGCGTAATTCCTTGAGAAGCAAATGACTCAATTGGGTAGCTTGACGCTGAGCCCCGTTGTCCCTCATTCTATGTTTATTCATTATGTATCCTATGATCTTAAATTTGGTATACAATTTCAGAAAACAATAATCACTATCTAACTTCAATCAATTTTCAGTTTTATATATTACAGTTTCAAAGAAAAAGTTAAATACTAACTATTTCAGTTCCATGTCTACAATAATACACCTCGAGTGCTTACCTATAACTTAACAACATCTTTTCTATGCAACCGGCATCGGAGTCTCAGGCCTAATTTTCTTTGTAGAATATCATTTTTAAAATTCTATGTGGCTTGTTTTTCCCAAATGTAACACCCCTAACCCGTATCCGTCGCCGAAATAGGGTTACGAAGCATTACCGATCAAATCACAACATACAACATACATTTATGCATCTATTCTCAAACACTCTTCGATCATAATCATATTGTCCCTTATAAGAACCTACGAGGCCTTAAACATGCTTTAGGAATAGTTCAGGACTAAACCGATAACTTATGAAAATTCTCAAAAACTTAGGAGTTTTTCAAACATACGAGGGTTACATGCCCGTGTGATCAGGCCGTGTGCCTCACATGGATCCAGACACGCCCGTGTCCCAAGCCGTGTGCCTCACATGGCTCCAGTCACGCCCGTGTCCCAGGCTGTGTGAAAACAGGGCATACATACTGACTTGGGTCACACGACTGACCACACACATGTGTGTCTAGCCTGTGTGCCCTTCAAAATGGCCACATACGCCCGTGTGTCAGGCCATGTGTTAAGCCGTGCCAATCCACTGACTTATGCAACACGGCCAAGTCACACGCGTGTGTGAGGCCTTGTGGAGCATGCTGACTTCAATTCAATCTCAACACCAGGGGACACAAGGCCGTGTATCATGATCGTGTGTCACACACGGCTGAGACACACGCCCATGTCTCTGCCCATGTGGACAAAAATGGGCCAATTGCAAGGCTAATTTGCCACCCTTTCTCATGCTCACCTAAACAACCAAAATAATACCATTTCAACACATTTATAGGCAACCAAAACATGCCAATTCATATAAAAATCATGTCATCTTAAACCATTTTACTACTCAAATCATAACCATAAACATACCAAAACAATATGTCATTACCAACAATTTCACCTATCTTCCCTTTGCATTTTTCTCATCATATTATCAACTAATTCATGCCACAAAATATACCAATTCATCATCTCTATATCATACCAAATCAACCATGATAAATCATTGGTAATTAATCAAAATAATTAACCACTTAGCCATCACAATGATCATACCAAACATGCCAAAACACAAGGCCATATATACATCACATATCACTTACCTAATTCATAAATTAAGCCAACTTAGATGGAAAAATACACACCAACATGTACATCATTTACAAGACAACTCTCATGGCTAAAATTAGAACTCAAAACATATTGTAAGGCTCTGATTTTTTGTTAATTTTGGATTTTTTAATTTCAAGACACAAGTTGCTTTTTTGCTTTAATGGCTAAGTGATTTGGGTGTGTTGGGTGTGTCTGAGAGGTCCCAAGCTCAAGTCTCAACTTGGGTAAAATTTGATATTTTTATGAAGTAAGCCCTAGCTCTATTCAGTAGGCTTTTAATTAATTGTTAGGGAAATTATATCAGAATGGGCCTACTGGTCTAGTGGTTAAGCGGAGTGTTAAGTTGTTGGAGGTCTGGGGTTCGAATTCCTGTGCGAGCAGGAGGAATTATTTTTGTTGTTAGTGGCTTGTAGGAGTTTGAGTTTTAGTGAAATGCTGATAGTGGGAGTTGGGGGAAAACCTGGTAGGATTTATTTTTGTTTTGAAAACAACTTTTCCATCTAAAGTTCCCTCTCTCTTCCATTCCATCTCTTCATTTGCTGCCAAATTTTTTCCCCCAACCGTTTTCTTTTTATCATTTAGTATCCGCGATCCTCCACTTCGGTTCTTTGTGTCTTGGTAAGTATAGTATTTTAGTTTTGATTGGATTAATGGATATCTACTTATGGGGGTTCTGATTGATGATTAGGAGATAACTAGAGGGTTGGAGATCATTAATTGATTAGCTATGTAATATCCCGGGTTAGGGGCTATTTTATTTTGGCTTTGCTGCATGTGCTTGATGTGTTATGTTGTTATTTCGATGTTATTGGGGCTTAGTTATAAGCTAGGTATAAGCTCGGGTGATACGAAAAAATTTTTGCTTTTGGGCTTTATGTGATAAGGGCTGAAGGAGCTGGGTCTTATGTATTTTATTTGGTAAATTGTTGCACAAGTGAAGAGCTAGCAAAGTGGCAAAGCCTGCGCCACTTAGAGCTTGTGTGTGGCGTCAAGTGCAAGGGGGAGAGGTCTTGAGTTCAAGCTGCAGAGTGCTCCCTTTTTGTTTCATTTTGACGGCATGGAGGGGAGGAGTTGTTGGTAGTTCAAACTCTACCATGGACTATGTCAACTCATTCAAATGATGGGTGGAGAGTGAATGTAGGAGGGAGACTAGTTCAACAAGTTTGAATTAGTGGCTTGGGAGTGATTGGGGGGAGTTTGGCCGGATTTAGAGAGAGTTTCGGGGAGGGAAATGAGTGGTCGGTTGGTATTGTAGGGGGTGTGCCGAATTTGCCTTTAGCAAGTGGGCATTTTCGGTCAAAATTCTTTTTGGTAAGCTGATTTTTCTTTGTGTCAAAAGCTTTCTTCTCTTTTTCTCCTTCAACCGAAAGTCCAAGTGTCGTTTTGCCAAAATTGCGTTGCATCTTTTTATTTAGTGTGTGAGGCCGAATATTGTTCCCTTTTCCACTTGCATCTTGTGTAAACCGAAACCTCAAGCACCTACACTTGCCGAAACTACAACACCTTCTTCTCCACATTTTTCTTCCTCTTTTCTCATTTGAAAACCTTGGTAGCCGAATGTTTATCTCTCTCTCCCTTTCTTTACCAATTGTTGAAGCCGAACCTAGTTTTTTTTTTCTCTCCCTTCTTGACCGTAACCCATCTTTCCAAAAACCCACATCCTCCATCTTCTTTTTCTTTTAACCGAAAGCATCCCTCCATATTTTCAATCTATTTTCTTCTTTTCCAAAACCATTTCTAGCCGAACCTTACTACAACCCTTGCCGATTTCTTCTTTATTTTTTTTAAACTTTTCTCTTCTTGATTAAGGGTATTAGCCGAACCTATTCCTCTTGTTAGATTCTTGTTTCAATCGGCCTTGTAGGAGGTAAGTGTTTGGCCGAATGGCCATTTCTCTCCTTTCTTGTGTTTTGTCAATCTTTGGTGTTTGAGAGCCGATGTCGGTATCTGCTAAAAAGGAGTAACGTTCGGTTTTGGTAATCGTTTTCATATAGGGCCTTTGGATTTGAAGCAGTCCCATTGGAGAAGTCAAGTGGTAAGTAGGGGTAAGAGGTTATCATGTTAGTCTATTCTTTTAGAATTCTATAAGCCAAAGTTTTAATGGATTAACTATTTTTTTTAGGGTGTGCCGATTGTTAAAAGAGGAACCATTGTCGGTTCGGGTTTGGTAGGAAACCAAACGTTTGCAAGGTAAGGGTTATTCGATATACCTTTGGTTTAAATGGTTGTGGCCGAATGGTTTAAGTGATTAACCCATGGTTGGCCGAATGTTTTTAGGAGCAAGAGGATTGAGGGTGTTAGATCGGGTTCTTTGGGATTAAGGCTTGCGATATACCAGGTGTGTAAACTAACACACTGATTACCTAGTAATATGTTAATAATAATATGTTTGTGTATTAAGTGGAACAGTATGATGATTGCTATGGTACCCTTTGGGGTATGTGTTTGAATCCGGGTAAGTTCGTTCCATTGCGAGTTCTCTTAAGGGTATATGCTAGCATGATTGTTGATGTATGTAATATGTGAGGTGATACTATATTAGCATGTTTGCACTATGGCATGATTTGCATCAGTATGACATGTATGGGTAACATGAGAGGAGGGGGAGTATGATATCCGTGTCTTTGGGACACTGTGTCTTTGGGACACCAGAGGTTTGGCACCTCCAGTGGTTTGGTACCACAAATGATACTTTGTAACTTTGGGTCACCAGAGGTTTGGCACCTTAGCGTCTCGTCCCAGTGGCTTAGTACCACGGTGGGTTGGCCCCACAGTTGATTATACGGGATTGACGCCAGTGATTTGGTATCACACGATGGGTTGGCCCCATCATCGGATTTGTATTTGCGGTCACCAAAGATTTGGTATCACACCTTGTGTCTTTGGGACACCGGAGGTTTGGCACCTCATTGCGACTCGTCCCTGTGGTTTGACACCACCGTGGGTTGGCCCCACTTATGAGATACGGGATTGTCGCTAGTGATTTGGTATCACACGATGGGTTGGCCCCATCATTGGATTATTCGTGACTTCGGGTCACCAGTGGTTTGGCACCACATTATGGATATCGTGACTTTGGGTCACCAGTGGTTTGGCACCACCAGTGGTTTGGTACCACACGGGGTAAAGAAGGTGTAATGGATGGTTAGGAACGGGTGCATTAATTGTATTGCTTTGCTATGATGTGTGTTAGCATGTTGTATTATCGGGAGGGGGATTTACACACTGAGTCTTGCGACTCACTCTCTCCTTTGACATTTCAGGTGACACTTAGACGCGGACATGGAGCCGGGATGGACTCGAGGTGCCCATGCCTTGCTTAAATAAGGAGTGGCTCAGACTTTTTTA
This sequence comes from Gossypium rotundifolium, assembly GCA_025506655.1. Taxonomy (NCBI): domain Eukaryota; kingdom Viridiplantae; phylum Streptophyta; class Magnoliopsida; order Malvales; family Malvaceae; genus Gossypium; species Gossypium rotundifolium. The sequence continues at coordinate 70,977,937 of CP106734.1, forward strand.
TAAAATTTGGTACATTAGCTTATTTATTTCTATTTGGGTTTATTTGGGTTTGTAAATGGCCTTTTAAAATGATGTTTTGCTATGTCTATGTTTAAAGTAGATTTATAATATGCCTTAACAAATTAATTGGGGTTAAAATGTGCTAAAACTTGGAAAGACAACGATTTCAAAACTACAAAAGCGATATTTTCAACTATACCATCGGGTATCACACTATGATTTGGGATAAAGAGAACTCAAATGTTTTTCTAACTTAAACTCGATTTTCTACTGAGTCAAAATGTTTTTGTAATAATAAGAAACAACTTAAACTTCTAAATGAGATAAACTCGTTTTACCTACACACCTGATTAAGTTTTCAAAATTTTCGGGTTTTCAAATACATCATCAGATTTTAATCAAGCCTACTCGAGTTTTTCTTCAAATACACAATTTCGCGAAGTGTTTTCATCAAACATATAAACTTAAACCTATTTTCTCAAAATCTTTTTCCTGAACATACCGATTCGATTAGTGGTGTGTTGACCGGTTTGGGGTGTTACAATTGTGGTATCGAGCCAAGTTCAAAGGCTCATTTGTGGGCCCGAGGCCCAAAATGTTTTCAAAAGTCATTTTAAGTGTTATGTTTTAAAAGTATGGTGGGAAGGGCATGGCACCGAGTCTCCCAGACCAATCCGCCTGTAAGTAAGTACCTTACTATTGTTTGTGATAATGATATTGATGAGATGTGATTGGATGGCTAGTGATAGTAAGACTACTTTAGAAATTAAAAGCGATAGGGCTCGGTGGACTCATGAAAACAAAGCTCCTTTAATATTCATAAGACTTTGCTTTAAAATAGTGGAATAAATCTTGATACATAAAATTCTTTAAATCGCATTTAGATTTAGTCATGAGTACCGAGGTGGACGTGGTCGTGGGCGAGGCCGCAGTAGGATGACAGTTCGAACCCGTAGGTTACGCTCGCCAGGTCGAGAACGAGATACCGATTCCGCCACCACCGGGGTGGTGAGTTTCAAGATCGATCGGGGCGACACGTGTCACAGAGCGATCTTCGCGAGTTTTAGAAAGGGTAGTGGAGTAGGCGAGACGCAGAGTTAGGAAATCGTGCTGGCGACTTGAACAAACGGGTGAATTCTTTCGGGTGTCTCGGGTGTTACTCCTAGCCTTCTGAATATTGGTACGGAAGCGACAGAGCGGATCATGGACGATCTAGACCTGACCGTCGAAGAAAAGTTAAAGGGGATAGTATCACTTCTCCGAGATGAGTCATACCAGTGGTGGCTCACGATTCGAGACAATACTGCAATGAAGATCTAACTTGGGACTATTTCAGGGCTGCTTATCAGAAAAAGTACGTTGGAGCTAACTATATTAATGAGCAATGAAAAGCATTTCTGAGGTTAGTTCAGGGGAGTAAATCTGTGTCAGAGTACTTCTGAGGCTGAGTCGGTATGCCAGGGGTATGGTAGCTACTGAACACGAGAGGTGTGTTCGTTTTGAGGATGGCCTGTGAGACGAATTAAGATTGTTGATTGCGCCTCAGCAGGAGCATGAATTTGCTGTTCTGGTTGAAAAGGCAAAGGTAGCCGAGGGTATTAAAGAGTCCGTGAGGCAAGGCATGGATAGAAACCGACACAAGAGGAGTTTTAGATCTTCTGGGTCGTCAAGTAATCCGCAGAAAAGGGCTAGACCTAGTGGGCCGAATCAGTCGGGTAGGTTTGTTGCTGCTAGGCAGGGACCGCCGCAGTGTAACCGTTGTGGGAAAGCTCATTGGGGAGGTTGTTGGAAGGGTGGAAAAGGCTATTTTGAGTGTGGCTCGCTGGACCACCGTGTGAGGGACTGTCCACGCAAGTTGGCTAGGATTCAGTCCGAGAGTCAGGGCCGTACTTAGTACAGGAATAACGGACCACCACCGCAGAGGGGCCGAGGTAATGGCAGAGGAGGTAATGGTTACAGTGGGGCCGTGGAGCACCCAGGCGGAGGTGCGAGTAGTTCTGAGGCCGACGGTAGGGGCTAGTGTATCGGTGAGGTGCCGAGAGGAGGGCGACGTACCGGACATTATAACCGGTACATTTTTAATCTTTGGTTCTCCATTTACTGCTTTAATTGATGTGGGCTCAACACATTCATATGTTACAAGTAGCATAGTGAAGACCATGGATTTAGACTCTGAGATATCTTCTAGGCAGATGACCGTAATAAGCCCTCTAGGTCACTCTGTAGTTGTAGATAAGCTGTATAGAGACGTACCTTTAGAACTCCAAGGGGTAGTGTTTGTGGCTGATCTGATGGAACTGCCTTTTGGGGAGTTCGATCTGATTCTCGGGATGAATTGGCTGGTTAAGTACCAGGCGAAGTTGGATTGCGCGGCTAAGCGCATGGTTCTGAAAATAGCTAAGGGTGATGAGGTAGTTCTGATTGGTAATAGGAGAAATTATCTATCCAATGTGGTATCTGCTCTGAAAGTCGAGAAGATGGTCAGAAAGGGCCGTGAAGCATATGTGGTTCATGTGTATGCCTTGGAGGCTAAAGAGTCTGCTTGTGGAAGCAGTTGGACGGTTAGAGAATTTGTTGATGTGTTTCTGAGGAGCTTAGGGTTTGCCACCGGATCGTGAGGTAGAGTTCGGATAGATCATTGCGGAACAGCGCCAATATCCATAGCTCCGCATGAGATGGTGCCTAAGGAGTTAGTGGAGCTTAAGGCTCGAGATCCGAGAATTGTTGGACCGAGGCTTTATCGGGCCAAGTGTTTACGCCTTGGGAGCGCCGATACTCTTTGTCAAGAAGAAAGAGCGGTACTATGCGGATGTGTATAGACTACCGCCAACCGAATAAGTGACGATCAAAAACAAGTATCCATTGCCTCGGATAGATGACTTGTTTGATAAAATTTGAAGGTGCGTCGCTTTTCTCGAAGATTGATTTAAGGTCCAGGTATCACCGATTAAAGGTGAAGGAGACGGATATCGCAAGACGACATTTCGTACTCGGTATGGGCACTTTGAGTTCTTAGTTATGCCGCTTGGGTTGACTAACGCTTGGCGTGACCTTCATGGATATGATGAATAGGGTGTTCCAACAGTATCTAGATCAGTTCGTAGTGGTTTTTATCGATGACATCTTGGTATATTCAAGGACTGAGGAGGAACATGATGCGCATTTGCGGGTGGTATTGCGATTCGAGGAGAGACGACTTTATGCGAAGTTTAGTAAATGCGAATTCTGGCTTAGGGAGGTGACGTTCTTGGGTCATGTAGTATCGGTGAGGGATTAGAGTGGATCCTCGAAAGATTGAGGCGATTTTGGATTGGAAGTCGCCTAGGACGATGGTGAGATTCGAGTTTTACGGGTTTGGCGGGATACTACCAAGATTTGTAGAGGGTTTTCATTGATCGCGATCTGATGACTAAATTATTAAGAAAAGGGTTCCGTTCATTTGGGTGAGAAGCGGCAGGAGAGCTTCGACAAGTTGAAGAAGATTTTGTGAAGCTTGATTCTAATTCAACCTGAGGCTGGAAAGGAATTCACAGTGTACTGCGATGCATCACATACGGGTTTGGGTTGTGTGCTGATGCAAGAAGGAAAGGTTGTGGCTTACGCATCTCGGCAGCTGAGGCCACATGAGGTCAATTATCCGACACACGATCTGGAGTTAGCGGCTGTAGTCTTTGCCTTGAAGATTTGGAGGCATTACTTGTACGGAGAGAGATCGATAGTCTACACGGATCATAAGAGTCTGAAGTACCTTCTGACTCAGAAAGACTTGAATCTGAGGCAGTAGCGAGATGGATTGAGTGCTAAAAGACTACGATCGCTCAATTGAGTATCATCCGGCAAGGCTAATGTTGTGGCGGAACCGTTGAGCCGTAAGGTTGTTTGGATTTAAGGCGTTGTTTGCCCACTTGAGTTTGTATGACGACGGAGTATTCGGAAGAGCTACGAGTTAAGCCTACTTGGGTTGAGCGGATCGAGAAAAGCGATTGATGGATGAGGTTTTGAGTCGCAGAGGACACAAGTGCAAAATGATGGTTTGGAGGTTCTGATTTGTCTAGTGATGGGGTCTTTGTGTTTTCGGGGAAGGCTTGTATCTTAGAGACACTTTGGGTTAAGGCAAAAGATTCTTGAGATGCACATAGCGCCCTACGCTATGCATCCCGGAGGTAGCAAAATGTATAGGGATCTCGGAGAACGATTAGGTGGTAAGATGCGAAAAAGGAAGTGACGAGTTTGTAGGGAAGTGTCGACATGTCGGCAGTCAAGGTGAGCATCGATTGTCGTCGTGGTTGCTTGACCGATGAAGATTCCACGATGGAAGTGGGAAAGGATAACTATGGATTTCGTCGGTGGATTACCGCTACACCAAGCAAGAAGGATTGATTTGGGTAATTGTGGATCGATTGATTAATCACTCACTTTATTCCGGTGAGGTGGATTACTCACTGCGAGGTTGGCAAAGTCAGTATGTGTCGAGGATAGTGAGGCTGCGGGTGCCGATGTCGATCATCTCGGATAGGGATCCCGATTCGTCAAGGTTACGAAAGCGTTGCATCGAGCTCTAGGTATGCAGCGGTTGGATTTCAAAGACATTTCATCCGCAGATGACGGCGATTGGAAAGGGTTATCTGATCTTGGAGGACATATTACGAGGTTGTGTATTGGACTTGAGGGTAGTTGGGAAGAGTATCTACCGTTAGCTGAGTTCGCCTACAACAATAGTTACCAAGCAAGCATCAAGATGGCATCATATAAGGCGTTGTACGGTAGGAAGTGTCGCTCACCTACTTGTTGGACAGAGTTAAATGAACGTCAGTTGTTGGGGCCAGAGTTGGTTGCTGAGATCGAAGACAAGGTTAAGTTGATTCAGGCTCGATTGAAAGAAGCTTCGGACCGGCAGAAATCTTATGCCGATCTTAAGCGAAGAAATATAGAGTTTGCTGTGGGGGATCAAGTTTTTCTGAAGGTCTCGCCATGGAAGAAAGTGTTAAGGTTCGGGAGGAAAGGCAAGCTAAGTCCGAGGTTTATTGGGCCGTATAAGGTCTTGAGACGAGTGGGACGATTGCATATCGACTTGAGTTGCCGCAGAGCTAAGTCGATTCACGATGTGTTCCACGTTTGATGCTTAGGCGATATCGCCGAGATCCATCGCGTGGTGGTAGTGGAAGAGATTGAGGTAAACCCATTTGACTATGGAGGAAGAGCACATCTGATTTTAGATCGGGATGTGAAGGTTCTGCGTAGGAAGTCTGTGCCTTTGGTTAAGGTTCTTTGGCGAGAATCATGGCGTGGAAGAAGCTACGTGGGAACCCGAGGATATGATGAGGCGATAATACCGCAACTCTTCCGATTAGGTAATTTTGAGGCCAAATTATTTTTAAGGGGTAGAAGCGTAATATCCGGGTTAGGGGCTATTTTATTTTGGCTTTCTGCATGTGCTTGATGTGTTATGTTGTTATTTCGATGTTGTTGGGGCTTAGTTATAAGCTAGGTGTAAGCTTCGGGTGATAGGAAAAATTTTTGTTTTGGGCTTTATGTGATAGAAATTTGAAGGAGCTGGGTCTTATGTATTTTATTTGGTAAATTGTTGCACAAGTGAAGAGCTAGCAAAGTGGCAAAGCATCGCCACTTAGAGCTTGTGTGTGGCGTCAAGTGCAAGGGGAGAGGTCTTAAGTTCAAGCTGCAGTGCTCCTTTTTGTTTCATTTGACGGCATGGAGGGAGGAGTTGTTGGTAGTTCAAACTCTACCATGGACTATGTCAACTCATTCAAATGATGGGTGGAGAGTGAATGTAGGAGGAGACTAGTTCAACAAGTTTGAATTAGTGGCTTGGGAGTGATTGGGGGAGTTTGGCGGATTTAGAGAGTTTGGGGAGAGAAATGAGTGGCGGTTGGTATTGTAGGGGTGTGCGAATTTACCTTTAGCAAGTGGGCATTTTCGGTCAAAATTCTTTTGGTAAGCTGATTTTCTTTGTGTCAAAAGCTTTCTTCTCTTTTCTCCTTCAAGCGAAAGTCCAAGTCTGTTTTGCCAAAATTGCATTGCATCTTTTTACTTAGTGTGTGAGGTCAATATTGTTCCTTTTCCACTTGCATCTTGTGTAAATCGAAACCTCAAGCACCTACACTTGCCGAAACTACAACACCTTCTTCTCCACATTTTCTTCCTCTTTTCTCATTTGAAAACCTTGGTAACCGAATGTTCATCTCTCTCTCCCTTTCTTTACCAATTGTTGAAGCCGAACCTAGTTTCTTTTTCTCTCCCTTCTTGACCGTAACCCATCTTTCCAAAAACCCACATCCTCCATCTTCTTTTTCTTTTAACCGAAAGCATCCCTCCATATTTTCAATCTATTTTCTTCTTTTCCAAAACCATTTCTAGCCGAACCTTACTACAACCCTTGCCGATTTCTTCTTTATTTTTTTTAAACTTTTCTCTTCTTGATTAAGGGTGTTAGCCGAACCTATTCCTCTTGTTAGATTCTTGTTTCAATCGGCCTTGTAGAAGGTAAGTGTTTGGCCGAATGGCCATTTCTCTCCTTTCTTGTGTTTTGTCAATCTTTGGTGTTTGAGAGCCGATGTCGGTATCTGTTAAAAAGGAGTAACGTTCGGTTTTGGTAATCGTTTTCATATAGGGCCTTTGGATTTCAAAGCAGCCGATTGGAGAAGTCAAGTGGTAAGTAGGGGTAAGAGGTTATCATGTTAGTCTATTCTTTTAGAATTCTATAAGCCAAAGTTTCAATGGACGAACTATTTTTTTTAGGGTGTGCCGATTGTTAAAAGAGGAACCATTGTCGGTTCGGGTTTTGTAGGAAACCAAACGTTTGCAAGGTAAGGGTTATTCGATATACCCTTTGGTTTAAATGGTTGTGGCCGAATGGTTTAAGTGATTAACCCATGGTTGGCCGAATGTTTTTAGGAGCAAGAGGATTGAGGGTGTTAGATCGGGTTCTTTGGGATTAAGGCTTGCGATATACCAGGTGTGTAAACTAACACACTGATTACCTAGTAATATGTTAATAATAATATGTTTGTGTATTAAGTGGAACAGTATGATGATTGCTATGGTACCCTTTGGGGAATGTGTTTGAATCCGGGTAAGTTCGTTCCATTGCGAGTTCTCTTAAGGGTATATGCTAGCATGATTGCTGATGTATGTAATATGTGAGGTGATACTATATTAGCATGTTTGCACTATGGCATGATTTGCATCAGTATGACATGTATGGGTAGCGTGAGAGGAGGGGAGTATGATATCGTGTCTTTGGGACCTTTGTGTCTTTGGGACACCGGAGGTTTGGCACCTCCAAAGGTTTGGTACCACAAATGATACTTTGTGACTTTGGGTCACGGAGGTTTGGCACCTCAGCGTCTCGTCCCAAAGGCTTAGTACCACGGTGGGTTGGCCCCACGATTGATTATCTGGGATTGACGCCAGTGATTTGGTATCACACGATGGGTTGGCCCCATCATCGGATTTGTATTTGCGGTCACCAAAGATTTAGTATCACACTGTGTCTTTGGGACACGGAGGTTTGGCACCTCATTGCGACTCGTCCACGTGGTTTGACACCACCGTGGGTTGGCCCCACTTATGAGATCTGGGATTGTCGCTAGTGATTTGGTATCACACGATGGGTTGGCCCCATCATTGGATTATTCGTGACTTGGTCACCAAAGGTTTGGCACCACATTATGGATATCGTGACTTTGGGTCACCGTGGTTTAGCACCACCGGTGGTTTGGTACCACACGGGGTAGAGAAGGTGTAATGGATGGTTAGGAGCAGGTGCATTAATTGTATTGCTTTGCTATGATGTGTGTTAGCATGTTGTATTATTGGGAGGGGGATTTACACACTGAGTCTTGCGACTCACTCTCTCCTTTGACATTTCAGGTGACACTTAGACGCGGACATGGAGCCGGGATGGACTCGAGGTGCCCATGCCTTGCTTAAATAAGAAGTGGCTCAAACTTTTTTATAAAATTTGGTACATTAGCTTATTTATTTCTATTTGGGTTTATTTGGGTTTGTAAATGGCCTTTTAAAATGATGTTTTGCTATGTCTATGTTTAAAGTAGATTTATAATATGCCTTAACAAATTAATTGGGGTTAAAATGTGCTAAAACTTGGAAAGACAACGATTTCAAAACTATAAAAGCGATATTTTCAACTATACCATGGGGTATCACACTATGATTTGGGATAAAGAGAACTCAAATGTTTTTCTAACTTAAACTCGATTTTCTACTGAGTCAAAATGTTTTTGTAATAATAAGAAACAACTTAAACTTCTAAATGAGATAAACTCGTTTTACCTACACACCTGATTAAGTTTTCAAAATTTATGGGTTTTCAAATACATCATCAGATTTTAATCAAGCCTACTCGAGTTTTTCTTCAAATACACAATTTCGCGAAGTGTTTTCATCAAACATCTAAACTTAAACCTATTTTCTCAAAATCCTTTTTCCCTGTAACATACCAGATTCGGTCGTGGTGTGTTGACCGGGTTTGGGGTGTTACAAGCTAAGTGCACGAAACCCCAATTATTTGATTGAAGGTAATGTTTTTGTGAGTTAGCATTTGATCATCTCGTGCGTTAACGATTGATTATAGCATTAAGTGGCTAAAATGGTGTTCTAATGATTGAATATAGGTGCTGGAGTGCTTAGAAGTCATTTTAACTTCAATTGAAACTAGGTGTGTACCCGAAAATGCCAAAAAAATAGGTTTCACTGAAAGCTAATCGACGCCACACGGGCGTGTGGTCGCCCGCGTGGTAGGTCGTATGCTCGACGAGCCAGGCCTTGCTCGAGTGACATGGCCGTGTGATGGCTGGGCAAAATCATGTACGACATACGGGCTCAACCAATTGGGCTGTGTAGGCCACATGGGCGTGTGGGATCTGGGCCAGACTGTGTGATCCACACGACCAAGGCCAATTTGGGCCGTGTGGGCCCACACGAATAGGCCCATGGGTATTTGAGCCTATTTTTCTGAAAAACTCTATAAGGTTGCATGGGTCGCCCAAGTCGACTGTGGACCTACCATAAGGTCGATAAGCAAGACTTAGACCCCTAACTGAATGCTCTGTATATCTGACTTCTGTACTAAGCATAAATGCTGATTGAATATATGAGTTTCATTTGCATAATAACATGTCATTCCTGTATGTTGCATTGCATCGGGTGGGTTAATTATGATTAAAGGAAGTATTTTAAACGCTTTTAAGCCTGTTATCTGGTAGCTCAGCTGTAAATTTCTGATTATGTGCCGCATTTGGTACAACATGGTGTGTAGGGCTGGATGGGTTGATTTTATCCCCACATGGTGTGTAGGGTTAGACGGAGATGGTGTGTAGAGGTTGGTAGGTAGGACTCTGTTTCTACATATTTTGTCTGAAATGTGCTAAGGCTTGGTAATATGTTTGATTCCGTATTTGAGTGGGCTAAGGCCCACACTGTTTCTGTAATGGGTTCAGACCCGAACTATGAACATCATGTCTGTTGTCTGATATTTTTGTTTGTATGATTTCTGTGAGGATTACACACTGAGTTTGTGAAAACTCACCCTTTTCTATTTAATCTGTTCAGATAATCCCCAGCAGTAGATGGATAGATGTGGCGGAGGACTTGGCGATGACCACGGTTCTGGATTCCTATTTTACGGTTTCATTTTTATTTATGGTTTGATTATATCTGGGTAAATGTTATGTAATAAGGCCATTCGGAGTTTTGTTTAAAATTTGGGATTTTTATTTATAAACTGCTAGCAGTAGGACAAAATACGAGTTTTCAAAATAAACAAAGGTTTTATCAAATACACAAGAACTTGCAAATTACTTTTAAAAAGTCTTCCGCAACGTATAACATTTTGAAAATGGTCAATAAATGAATAAACGACGCGTTTTTTTACGGTAGCCTAAAATATTGAGAAGGGCATTATTGTAATTACATTTTCTAATTATCTATAAATGGTTTTAGCGCAATTATGTTTTCCAAAGCACTATCATGTGACGTCGTCAGATTCGACCATAACATCTAGGCCAATTTTAAAGTGTTACATTTAGTGGTATCAGAGCAAGGTTATAAAACTCAGCTGTGGATTTGAGTTTTTAAAAAGTTGGTTTTAAAGAAACAATTTTAAACGATCCAAAATATCTTTGAAATAAGTATGTGGTACACTGAGTCTCTGGTGATGATCCTGTAAGTGTTCTGATCCTTGTTTAAGAATTGTCTAAAATACGACTTGCATACGTGAAATAGCCTTAGGTAGTATACTGTATTGAAACACCTTAGGTAGTGTAAACTGAAAACTGTAGCGAAACTAAAAATCGCATTTAAACTGCGATTCGCAATAATGAACTCTAAACTTCTGATACTATTCTGCATAAAACATTTGTTAATAAATATTGAAACTGTAACTAATGCATAAAACTGCTAATACAGATAAAATCCAAATTTGTGATAAGCACACGAGGTATCCGCAGAAGGGGTACTAGAGGCCATGGTAGAGGCCGTAGAGGGGCTCAAGCTGGGTCCTCCGCATCTGAGAATCTGCCCCATCTGGATACAAGCGAGACACCGATCTCACCTGCTATAGAGACTGACTCTCGAGATCGCATGGCTGTGGACGATGCATCGTCCCAGGCTATTCTGAGGATATTAAAGACGGTCATTGGGCCCAACATTGGATTTGGGGGTCGTGGGTCGGTTACAAAATGACTCCAGTTGTAACACCCTAAACCTGCCATAGAAGTTAGGCCCAGTCCAGCATGTCACATTGAAGTGTTTTTGCGAAAACCTTTTTTCCATTGAAAACCCTTCTAAAGAAAAGTTAAGTAAAATCCAGTTTGCTTTCAAAACGAGGTGTATCCAAAAAACCATTTCCTTAATACTATGTAAAAAAAAAATTTCCTTTTATAGCGGAAGCTCATTTTTAAAACACAATTATTTTCAAAAACCTGAAATATGCTTAAAAGAAATAAATCCAGGTTCCGTTTCAAAATTTCAATGCATAGTGGAAGTAATGGAATAATAACTAGAGGGAAAACCTTATTACAATCTAAAATAAAATAACTTAAAATAAATCACTTAAAATCTAGAATTTAGATATTAACAAAAATAGGTCTAATCGTCTTGCTAGTTGGCCCCCTCTGAGTCCCTCCATTCGTCGAACCGCCTACTGAGGATCACCTGAGAAAAAAAAAAGAGGGAGTGATTTTTCGAAAACTCAGTATGTACAACCCTCGTCAAACTAATAGCATACATATCATATTATTAACATAATAATATCATACATGCAATGTTGTGCAAACCCTCCCCAAATAATCCATCCGGTACACTTCGTCTTTGTCCAACCGAAACACTTCTGTGGGGATTTCTAAATCGACCCACCCATCCGATACACTTCAAGGGCAGCCTAGTTGCGGCACTACCTAACGTTGCAGTAAAGCTGCTTATCATATAATGGGCTTAAAAAGCCATCGGTGGATCCACGGTCATCAAGCAACGATGCGATCCTCATAAACTTCCTCCGTTCCATAATTCCCAACCCATATGCAACCTAACAGAATATCATATGAATGCAACAAATGTACATGCAAGATCCATAAATCTTACATTCAACACATAGGGGCATTTTAGTCATTTTTTCTCTTAGAGGCATTTTAGTCATTTCTCCTTATTACGGGTCTATTACTTACCTTGGCCCGTTATCAAGTCCTCGTTGGTTAAAGTGAACAGATACTATGCACCAGGTAGGATTCCGGAGAAGAGGAGGTGGGTCATTAAGACCGCTTAAGTACCAAGCTCTCCCTAGATCCAATCCTAGACATGCATATACCTATTGCCACACCTTAACCTTATGACTTGTCCACGATCACAATTAGTTAATTATTAAAGTTTTATGCAAGTTAAAGCAATTTACCAAATACTAAGCCCACGACCCCTTACAAAGCCCAAACAAATTCACATACATTCATATAGCCCACCAGGCCCAATCTCATTCGTATGACCTATTAGGCCCAATTCACATTCGTATGGCCCGTATGGCCCAATCAAATTTGTATGGCCCATCTGGCCCAAATCAATTCCAAGCCATGTAGCCAGCATGACTAGTTCATCACTTAATACCAAATCATCAAATTCGTCTATTTTGAGCCCACGGCCCATCAAGCCCATTTTGCCCATTCTGGCCCAGTTGGCCATAACACAACCCAAGTCTATGAGATCACTCATGGGGTCTTTGTTATTGATTCCATTTCCCTCATATGAGTGTTCGTACACTCGTAAGACTACCGAAGCCAAACTTTCGGGATTTCGAGATTTCTCAATCCATTAGGTGTATATAGTGTATGTACACACCTAACAACAAAACGCGCTGCGATCTCCTTAACCACGATCCTAAAAATGATGTCACTCAATGATTAATCACATATACTTATCGAATACTTTACCAAAAGCCTAAGTCTCACCTTAACCTTACTTGAAACACCAAGCCTTAATAGCTTTCCCTCGATCACTAATCACGAGTACTTCTTAAAATCTGCATCAATCTTAATTATTAAAAACTGAACCATAAGTGACTTATATCCATCTTAAGTCACCCTTACATTACTTACGGCCATTCGACTAACCTTCAAAACCAAAAGTGAAGAATACTTACCCAAATTTCGAAATGCATAAAGAGTAATTCGGTAGAGATCTAAAGAATAAAGATTTGATATCAATCCCCTACCAAAATCAATTTAGAAAGAGTGAGGGAGAGGAGAAGTCGGTTCTACCAAGATCAATTGAAAGAGTAAAGTACTTACACAAGAATCGGCTAGGCTGAAGAAATAGTGACGGCACAAGAAGAATTTCGACAAAGGGAGGGTGGAATTATTCAGCTTTAGATGGTTTCAAAAAGGTAACAAGAAAAAAGAAAAAGATCAAGTGTGCTTGTCTGAGGGTAACTACAGGATATTCGGTAAAGAAAGAAAGACTGACCTATTTGCAAAACTCCCCAAATGCTAAAAGCCATAATGAAAATTTGTAATACCCCCTAAAAGACCCAAAAACGACACGCATCTACCCTCCTAAGCTGAATTTATACACTTTCCACTTCCCAAGACGACACCAACTCTTCACACTTCTCAGCTCCTAACTTTTCTCCCTAATAACTCCTCAACCTCATCCTAAATTTTCTCTAAGATACTCCCCCCTTATCCCTCCTTGATTTCCTCCACAACCATCTCACAAGACCAATTCAAACTCTCTAAGGCTAAAGTTCAAATCCAACACAACTCTGGTCGTCCAATCTACAAAATAAATACCCCAATAAAATACCATGCCACTACTCAAACCTTGGACTCCCTTGCCTGGTAATGACGCCACCTCCCTACTCCCTAAGTGGCACCACTTTGCCACTACACACAAGCTCTTTTGTGTCACAAAACACACATAACTATACATAAGTGCTATTGCTAACTGCCAGTTTCCCCTTATGAAGAAAAACTAAAATTTTTCCACAGCTCAGACTTGAACCCAAGCCTCCTTAAAACCCCCAAATACACTCAAATAGCTAGTCGTTCAAGCACAACATGGAAATTAAGCAAAACTACCAACCCCTCATTTTTGGGGCGTTATAACTCTACCCCCTTAAAGAAATTTCGTCCTTAAAATTTCCAACACTACTAATCGCACCGCTCAAGTCACACCACTATGCTATCATTGTGCACTCTAATTTTACTAACACTAACACACTTTAACTCTAATTGAACCCTCTTACACTTACCAAAAAAAAACCTACCCATTGGAGCAGATAAAAATTGCACGCATACAGTTGCTATACCCAAAATATCGCATCCACACAAAACATTCCTGTTATCACATTTGGGCATCCCCATCTTCCCGACGACGAGCAGCATAAATCGAAGTTGGCTGCCTTACTTCAATACAACCTACACCTCCACTCGATGCTCCCCGTCCACGTTCATTGCCATTATCGCCCCTGGCCTGCCCATGGCCCCTTGGTGGCAGTTGATCACCCCTTGGCGGCTGAACATTACCCCGGCCCATGACTGGCACCTGAGCCAACATTCTGGGGCAATTCCTGATCCTATGCTCCATAGATTCCAAGCTAGACAAGCTCATATCCTCTTTCAACACTCGCTTGTATGACCTTTCCCACAATCAGCACAAGGTGGCACCCCTAGATTAGTAGTAGGGGCCCCATTCCAACTGGCCCATCAACTCTGGCCTTAGCTCTAGGACTTTGCCCCACACCAGAAGACTCAGCCTCCATTTTATTCTTGTCTTTCTCTTTCTCCCGATTCAGTCGCTCAGTGCGCTTCACTTCCTCTGCTACCTTTGCTCTGTCAACCAATTCCGAGTAAACTCGCTCTCACTAAGGAGCTATCAACACCCTATGGCTATCCCTAAGCCCATCCTCAAACCTTACGCAACGATCAATTGTTCGTTGCCACCATAACTCTTTCATACCTACTAATGCATATAAATTTCGTCTCAACTCCACCACAGATTTGTTCCCTTATATCAAGTTCAGAAACTCCTTCCTTCTAGCATCAACATAGCTTGCACCCACATACTTCCCTTGAAACTCAGTTTTGAAAAGCTGCCAAGTGATCTGCTCAGGTTGGGTACCCTCTTTCACTGTTAACCACCACTAATATGCTTCCTCCTTAAGCAGCGACACTATCCCTTTCAACTTTTGCTCAGGTGAGCAGTCCAAATCCTCCATTATCCTCTCAGTGGCCTCCATCCAATATTCAACCATGTTAGGAGCCACACCAGCAATACCTTTAAAGACCTCAGCCCCATTAGATCGTAGTCACTCCGAAACTGATCGACGACTACCCGTACCATTATTGGGCCCAGCAACCCTTTCTAAAATCCTCAGAATTGCCTGTGACAATGAGTCATCCCTCGCGGCCCGATCATACGGTCCAGCCTCAACGTCGGGTGAGGCCGGAGCCTTTCCTACTTCAACATTGGGCATATGGCCCGATGCCGACGATCCAGCCTTAACACTTCTACAGTCTATGCCGCGACCCCTTGCACCTCTTCTAGCACTCATCGTTGATTCTCGTATCATCTAAATTAGGAATCTTATGAAATTTTAGTTAGTTTCAGTAATTAAGCTGATGTGTTATGATAATATTAAGTAAAGAGGTTGTTTTCGTAAATCCTCTACAGTTTCAAGTTCCTACAGGCTTTAGTTTCAGTCTAACTAAAAAGCTCTAGTATAATCACCTAAAGTAGCCCACTAACTATCTACAGTATATCAAGTTAAACAAACTTAATAATAAGAGAACTTACTTGGCTCGACGTCGGAGACTCGGTGTGCCACATCACAAGAATTTCTAAAACATTTTGATCCAATCCAAAAATATTTTTTTTAAAAACCCAAAGTAATAAGTCCTATTTCATAGCTCGATCTTTGCAATCGGGCTCTGATACCACTAAATGTAACACCCCAAACCCAGCCTAGAATTTAGGCCCGAGTTTGACATGTCACATTGAAGTGTTTTTGCGAAAACCTTATTTTCATTGAAAACCCTTCTAAAGAAAAGTTAAGTAAAATCCAGTTTGCTTTCAAAACGAGGTGTATCCAAAAAACCATTTACTTATTACTATGTAAAAAAATTTCCTTTGACAACGAAAGCTCGTTCTTAAAACACAATTATTTTCAAAAACCTGAAATATGCTTAAAAGAAATAAATCCAGGTTCCGTTTCAAAATTTCAATGCATAGTGGAAGTAAGGGAATAACAACTAGAGGGAAAACCTTATTACAATCCAAAATAAAATCACTTAAAATAAATCACTTAAAATCTAGAATTTAGATATTAACAAAAATAGGTCTTTTCGTCTTGCTAGTTGGCCACCTCTGAGTCCCTCCATTCGTCAAGCCGCCTACTGAAGATCACTTGAGAAAAATAAAAGAGGGAGTGAGTTTTCAAAATCTCAGTGTGTACGACCCTCATCAAATAAATAGCATAAATATCATATTATTAACATAATAATATCATACATGCAATGCTGTGCAAACCCTCTCCAAATAATCCATCCGGTACACTTCGTCTTCGTCCAACCGAATCACTTTTGTGGGGATTTCTAAATCAACCCACCCATCCGATACACTTCAAGGGTAGACCGATTCGGTACTACCTAACGTTGCAGCAAAGCTGCTTATCATATAATGGGCTTAAAAAGCCATCGGTGGATCCACGGTCATCAAGCAACCATATGATCCTCATATACTTCCTCCGTTCCATAATTCCCAACCCATATGAATCCTAACAGAATATCATATGAATGCAGCAAATGTACTTGTAAGATCCATAAATATTACATTCAACACATAGGGGCATTTTAGTCATTTTTCCCTTAGGGGAATTTTGGTTATTTCTCCTTGTTACGGGTCTATACTTACCTTAGCCCGTTATCAAGTCCTTGTTGGCTAAAGTGAGCAGATACGATGCACCAAGTAGGATTCCAGAAAAGAGGAGGTGAGTCATTAAGACCGCTTAAGTACCAAGCTCTCCTTAGATCCAGTCCTAGACATTCATATACCCATTGCCACACATTAACCTTATAATTGTCCACGGTCACAATTAGTTAATTATTAAAGTTTTATGCAAGGTTAAGTAATTTACCAAATACTAAGCCCACGACCCCTTACAAAGCCCAAACAAATTCACATACGTTCATATAGCCCACCAAGCCCAATCTCATTCGTACGGCCCATTAGGTCCAAATCACATTCATATGGCCCGTCTGGCCCAATCACATTCGTATGGCCCATCTGGCCCAAATCAATTCCAAGCCATGTAACCAGCATGACTAGTTCATCACTTAATACAAAATCATCAAATTTGCCTATTTTGAGCCCACGGCCCATCTGGCCCATTTTGCCCATTCGGCCCAGTTGGCCATAACACGACCCAAGTCCATGAGATCACTCATAGGGTCTCTGTTATCAATTCCATTTCCCTCATACGAGTGTTCGCATACTCGTAAGACTACCAAAGCCAAACTTTCGGGATTCGAGATTTCCCAATCCATTGTGTGTATAGTGTATGTACACACCTGGCAACAAAACGCACTACGATCTCCTTAGCCATGATCCTTCAAATGATGTCACTCAATGATTAATCACATAGACTTATTGAATACTTTACCAAAAGTCGAAGTCTCACCTTAACCTTACTTGAAACACCAAGCCTTAATAGCTTTCCCTCGATCACTAATCACGAGTACTACTTAAATCTGCATCAATCTTAATTATTAAAAACTGAACCATAAGTGACTTATATCCATCTTAAGTCACCCTTACATTACTTACGACCATTCGGCCAACCTTCAAAACCAAAAATGAATAATACTTACCCAAATTCTAAAACGCATAAAGAGTAATTTGGCAGAGATCTGAAGAATAGATATTTGATATCAATCCCCTACCAAAATTAATTTAGAAAGAGTGAGGGAGAGGAGAAGTCAGTTCTAGCAAGATCAATTGAAAGAGTAAAGTACTTACACAAGAATCGACTAGGCTAAAGAAATAGTGACGGACAAAAAGAATTTCGGCAAAGGGAGGGTAGAATTATTCGACTTTAGAGGGTTTCGAAAAGGTAATAAGAAGAAAAGAAAAAGATCAAGTGTGCTTGTGTAAGGGTAACTACAGGATATTTGGCAAAGAAAGAAAGACTGACCTATTTGTAAAGCTCCCTAAATGCCGAAAGCCACAATGAAATTCGTAATACCCCCTAAAAGACCCAAAAACGGCACTCATCTACCCTCCTAAGCCGAATTTATACAGTTTCCACTTCCCAAGATGGCACCAACTTTTCACACTTCTCAGCTCCTATCTTTTCTCCCTGATAACTCCTCAATCTCATCCTAAATTTTCTCTATGATACTCTCCCCTTATCCCTCCTTGATTTCCTCCACAACCATCTCACAAGACCAATTCAAACACTCCAAAGTTAGAGTTCAAATACAACACAACTCTGGCCATCCAATCTACAAAATAAATACCCCAATAAAATACCATGCCACTACTCAAACCTTGGACTCCCTTGCCTGCTAATGATGCCACCTCCCTGCTCCCTAAGTGGTGCCACTTTTCCACTACACCACAAGCTCTTTTGTGTCACAAAACATACATAATTATACATAAGTGCTACTACTAACTACAAGTTTCCCCTTATGAGGAAAAACTAAAATTTTTCCACAGCTCAAACTCGAATCCAAGCCTCCGTAGAACCCTCAAATACACTCAAATAGCTAGCCGTTCAAGCACAACATAGAAATTAAGCAAAACTACCAACTCCTCATTTTTGGGGCGTTACACCAGTCCAATAGGGCTGAATTATTCAGGGGTGTCACTGAAGTCGCCCCTAACGTGGCCGAATACTGGATGGAGGCTACAGAAAGAATTATGGATAATTTGGATTTTACTGCTGAGTAGAAGCTCAATGGGGTTGTTTCCTTTCTTCGTGACGAGGTTTACCAGTCGTGGCTGATTGTTAAGGAGGGCACTCAGTCCGACCGTCTGACTTGGGACTACTTTAAGACGGCTTTCCAGAGCAAGTATGTAGGAGCTAGTTACATTATTTTTAGGAGGCGTGAGTTCCTTAATCTCACCCAGGGGGACCGTTCAGTGGCCGAGTATGAGGCTGAGTTTTTGAGACTGAGCCGTTATGCCTGGGGCATGGTGGCAACTGAATATGAGCGATGCGTCTGTTTCGAGGATGGACTCAGGGACAGCCTACGGGTCTTGATAGCTCCGCAGAGAGAGCGTGATTTTTCTACTCTGGTAGATAAGGCAAAGATTACCGAGGAGGTTAAGCGCGCTGAGCGCCAAAACCGTGAAAAAGGAAAGAATAAGAGAGAACCAAAGCCTTCGAATTCTATGATGAGGCCTAAGAAAAAGGCCAGACCGGATGGGCCAGTGAGAGTTGGGCCTCTTGTTGCACCTGCTGGGGTGGCGTTGTGTGGGCACTGTGGTAGACGCCATCCGGGCGAGTGTTGGAGAACGATTGGGGCATGTTTGAGATGTGGGTCATTTGAGCATCGTGTCCGAGATTGTCCATTAAGGACTGATCATATGCAAGCTACAAGTACTGGTACGGTGTAGCCACCGAGTGTAGCTCAGCAGCTACCTAGGGGCCAAGGTTAGGCCTGGGGTGGAAATGGCATGGACTGAGGACAGAGAGCACCAAGCAAAGGTGCATGACCGACTGAGGCGAGGCAGCTTGTACTGGTTTATACTGCACGTCGCCGAGAGGATGGTGATGCTCCGGACGTCATTACGGGTATGTTCTTAATTTTTAATGTACCCTACACTGCATTGATAGACATAGGCTCTACACACTCTTATGTAGCTAGCTCTATGTTTGAAACTTTGGAGATTTTGATTGAGAGTACTTCAAGCGAGATAACTGTTGTGAGTCCGTTGGGGCAATCCATTCGGGTTAGTAAATTATTTAGAGATGTTCCACTAGAGGTTCAAGGGACAGTATTTCTGGCGAATCTGATGAGCTTTCATTTTTGGAGTTCGATTTGATTCTGGGAATGGTCTGGCTGGTCAAGCATTGGGTGAGTCTAGACTGTGCTACAAAAAGGGTTATTCTGAGAACTAAAGAGGATAACGAGGTAGTGGTGATTGGGGAACGTCGAGATTATCTGGCGAATGTAATTTTTACATTGGTGGAGGAAAAGTTGGTACGAAAAGGATGTGAGACATTGGTGGCCTACATTAGTGTTTCGAATTCTAGGGACTCTTCGGTTAAGGACATTAGAACTGTAAGAGACTTTTCAGATATTTTTCCTGAGAAACTACTGGGTCTGCCTCCGAGCCGAGAGGTAGAGTTTGGAATTGATCTCTTTCCTGGTACCGCTCCGGTGTCTATCACCCCTTATAGAATGGCACCGAAGGAGCTCGTGGAGCTTAAAGCTTAGATTTAAGAGTTATTGGATCGTGGGTTCATTTGCCCTAGTATGTCTCCATGGAGAGCACCGATACTATTTTTGTAAAAGAAGGATGGATCTATGCATATGTGTATCGACTACGGCCAATTGAATAAGCTGACCTTTAAGAACAGGTACCCACAATCGAGAATAGATGATATATTTGACCAGTTCGGAGGGACTTCTATGTTCTCCAAGATCGATATGCGATCGAGATACCATCAACTAAAGGTTAAGGAGACTGATGTGCATAAGAAGGCATTTACGACTCGGTACGGTTATTCTGAGTTCCTAGTAATGCCATTTGGACTGATGAATACACCAGCAGCTTTTATGGATCTGATGAACTGAGTGTTCCAGCCCTATTTGGATTGGTTCATGGTAGTCTTCATTGACAACATTCTGGTGTATTCGAAGACGGAGGATGAACACGATGAGCATCTTCGAGTGGTATTACGGATGCTTTGCAAGAAACAGTTGTATGCGAAGTTCAGTAAATACGAGTTCTGGCTCTGAGAGGTAACCTTTCTAGGGCATGTGGTTTCTGGAGGGGATTCATGTTTATCCTCACAAGATTAAGGCTGTGTTGAAGTGGAAACAGCCAAAGAATGTGTATAAAATCTATAGCTTTTTGGGGTTAGTGGGTTACTATCAATGCTTCGTAGAAGGGTTCTCTTTGATCACAGCACCGTTGACCAAGCTTTTACATAAGGGAGTTCCCTTTGATTAGACTTATAAGTAACAAGAGAGCTTCGAGAAGCTCAAATCTATTTTGACGCAAGCTCCAGTTCTGATACAGCCTAAATTTGGGAAGGATTTCATTGTATACAATGATGCGTCGCATGTGGGTTTGGGTTACGTTCTGATGCAGGATGGTAAAGTGGTAGCTTATGCATCTCAGCAGCTCAAGACGCATGAGGCTAACTATTCGATGCATGATTTGGAGTTGGCAGCAGTTGACTTCGCTCTGAAAATCTAGAAGCACTATATGTATAGTGAGAAGTGTATTAACTACACTGATCACAAAAGCCTTAAGTATCTCCTCACCCAGAAGGAGTTAAACCTTAGGCAGCATAGATGGGTTGAATTGTTTAAGGATTATGACAGCGTCATCAAGTACCATCCTGGTAAGGCTAATGTGGTGGCAGATACTTTGAGCCATAGGGCAATGACTGATTTGAGAGCGATGTTTGCTCGACTCAGTTTATTCGACGATGGGAGCATGTTAGCAGAGCTTCAAGTTAAGCCTACCTAGATTGATCAGATCAGATGTAAACAGATGGGGGATAAGTCTCTCAAATTAAGGTTCTGTCAGGTTGAGAATGGGGATGCTACAAATTTTAAAATTAACAGTGATGGGGTACATTGTTTTCGTGATCGGATCTGTGTGCCGAATGATGAGAATTTAAGAAAGGCAATTCTGAGGGAGGCAAATAGTAGCCATTACGCTATGCATCCCGGTGGGAATAAGATGTATCGAGATCTGTAAAAGTTGTATTGGTGGTCGGGGTTGAAGCGTGAGGTTACTAATTTCATTGATCGTTGTCTGACTTGTCAGTAGGTTAAGGCTGATCATCAATTACCTTCAGGGTTGCCACAGCCAGTAAAGATACCGATATGGAAATGGGAGAGAGTAACTATGGATTTTGTTAGTGTATTGCCTTTAACACCCACGAAGAAGGATTCTATCTGGGTCATTGTGG
This sequence comes from Gossypium rotundifolium, assembly GCA_025506655.1. Lineage (NCBI taxonomy): Eukaryota > Viridiplantae > Streptophyta > Magnoliopsida > Malvales > Malvaceae > Gossypium > Gossypium rotundifolium. The sequence goes on from CP106734.1 coordinate 70,999,613, forward strand.
ATCGATTGACCAAGTCTGCTCACTTCATTCCGATCAGGACGGACTTTTCACTCCAGAAATTGGCTAAGCTATACGTGTACGAAATAGTGAAACTGCATGGGGTTTCTATCTTGATCATTTCTAATAGGGATCTTAGCTTCACATCTCGATTCTAGAAGAAATTACATGAAGCTCTAGGTTCAAGGTTAGACTTCAGTACTGCTTTCCATCCTTAGACAAAGGGTCAGTCGGAGAGGGTGATTCAAGCACTGGAGGATATGTTGAGGAGCTGTGTTATAGATTTTTGAGGCAATTGGGAAGAGCATTTGCCATTGGCAGTGTTTGCCTATAACAACATCTATCAGGCTAGCATCCAGATGGCACCGTATGAGGCCCTATATGGTTGTAAGTGTCGCACTCCCTTATGTTGGACTGAATTGGGGGAGCCACTTGTTCTGGGTTTGAAATTGGTTTTAGAAACTAAAGATAAGATTTGATTGGTTCGAGATCGTTTAAAAGCGACATCTGATAGGCAAAAGTCCTATGCAAATCTAAAAAGAAAGGATATTGAGTATTTTGTAGGGGACTTAGTTTTTCTCAAGGTCTCTCCATGGAAGAAAGTTTTGATGTTCGGTCGTAAGGGTAAACTGAGCCCTCGATTTATTGGGCTATACCATATTCTGAAGAGAGTAGGGCCAGCTGCGTATCAGTTGGAGCTTCCTCTAAAGTTGGATCGTATTCACGATGTGTTCTACGTTTCAATGTTGAGACGCCACCGCTCTGATCTCACGCATGTTGTTCCTCTTGAGAACATCGAGGTTAGAACAGATCTCACTTTTGAGGAGGAGCCGGTTCAGATTCTGGAGCGCTACGTTAAGGTTCTACGGAGGAAATCTATCCCCTTAGTGAAAGTGCTGCGGTGAAATCATAGCACTGAGGAGGCCACTTGGGAGTCAGAGGATTCAATGCGTCAGCAGTTTCCTCACCTTTTGATCAGGTAAAATTTTGAGGACGAAATTTCCTTCTAAAGAATCAGAGTTGTTGCGCCCCAGTTTTTTGTTAATTTTGGCTTTTTTAATTTCAAGACACAAGTTACTTGTTTGCTTTAATGATCAAGTGATTTTGGTGTGTTGGGTGTGTCTAAGAGGTTCGAAGCTCAAGTCTCAACTTGGGTAAAATTTGGTATTTTTCTGAAGTAAGCCCTAGCTCTGTTCAGTAGGCTTTTAATTAATTGTTAGGGAAATTATATCAAAATGAGCCCGCTGGTCTGGTGGTTAAGCGGAGTGTTAAGTTGTTGGAGGTTTGGGGTTCGAATTCCTATGCGAGCAGGAGGAATTATTTTTGCTGCTAGTGGCATGTAGGAGTTTGAGTTTTAGTGAAATGCTGATAGTGGGAGTTGGGGGAAAATCTGGTAGGATTTGTTTTTGTTCTGAAAACAACTTTTCCATCTAAAACTCCATCTCTCTATCGTTCCATCTCCTACTTTACTACCGAATTTTTTCTCCTTTGCACCTGATCCAAACCGTTTTCTTTTTATCATTTAGTATCTGCGATCCTCCGCTTCGGTTTTTTCTGTCTTGGTAAGTACAGTATTTTAGTTTTGATTGGATTAATGGACCTCTGCTTATGGGGATTTTGATTGATGATTAGGAGATAACCAGAGGGCTGGAGATCATTAATTGATGAGCTAAGTGCATGAAACCCTGATTTTTCGATTGAAGGTAACATTTTTGTGAGTTAGCGTTCGATCATCTCGTGCGTTTTTGACTGAGTATAGCTTTAAGTGACTAAAATGGTGTTCTAATGATCGAATATAGGTGTTGGAGTGCTTGGGAGTCATTTTAGCTTCAATCGGAACCAGGTGTGTACCTGAAAACGTAAAAAATAAGGTTTTGACAAAAGCCAAAAACCCTTCTGTCGACGCCACATGGGTGTGTGGTCACCCCTGTGGTAGGCCGTGTGCAAGACTGTTAGTCACCACACGACCATGTGATCGACTAGCCAGGCCGTGTGCGTGCGACATGGCCGTGTGATGGCTGGGCAAGGTCATGTGCGACACACAAGCTCCACCAATTAGGTCGTATGGGCCATATGGGCATGTGGGATTCTAGGCTAGGCCTTGTGATCGACACAGCAAGGCCAATTTGGGTCGTGTGGGCCCACAAAGGTCGGTCCACGGGCGTGTGAGCCCTTTTTTCTAGAAAAATCTGTAAGGTTTCACAGGTCGCCCAAGTCGACTGTGGACCTACCGTAGGGTTGGTAAGCAAGACTTAGACCCCTAACTGAATGCTCTGTCTGCCTGACTTCTGTACTAAGCATGAATGCTGATTGAATATATGAGTGTTATTTGCATAATAGCATGTCATTCCTGTATGTTGCATTGCATTGGGGTGGGTTGATTATGATTGGAGGAAGTATCTGAAAGGCTCTTAAGCTCATTATCCGGCAAATTCGACTACAAATTTACGATTATGTGCGCATTCTTGCACAACATGGTGTGTAGGGTTGGAAGGGTTGATTTTATCCCCACATGGTGTGCAGGATTGGACGGAGATGGTGTGTAGAGGTTGGTGGGTACGACTCTGTTTCTACATATTTTGTCTGAAATTGGCTAAGGCCCGGTAATATTTCTGATTCCCTATCTGAGTGGGCTAAGGTCGACACCGTTTCTGTAATGAGTTTAGACCCGAACTGTGAACATCATGTCTGTTATTTGATATTTCTGTTTGTATGATTTCTGTGGGGATTACACACTGAGTTTGCGAAAACTCACCCTTTTCTATTTTAATCTGTTCATGTAATCCCTAACAGTAGACGGAACTAGGTGTGTACCCGAAAATGCAAAAAACTAAGGTTTCAACGAAATCTAAAAACCCTTCTATCGACGCCACACGTGCGTGTGGTCGCCCGCGTGGTAGGTCGTGTGCTCGACGAGCCAGCCAGCCGCGTCTTGTGATTACACTGACAAATGTGATGGTGGAAGACCGTGTACGACATACGGGCTCAACCAATTGGGTCGTGTGGGCCACATGGGCATGTGGGATCTGGGCCAGACTGTGTGATCCACACGGCCAAGGCCAATTTCGGCCGTGTGGGCCCACACGAGTAGGCCCATGGGTATTTGAGCCCATTTTTTTGGAAAACTCTATAAGGTTGCACGGGTCACCCAAGTCGACTGTGGACCTACCATAAGGTCGATAAGCAAGACTTAGACCCCTAACTGAATGCTCTGTATATCTGACTTTTGTACTAAGCATGAATGCTGACTGAATATATGAGTTTCATTTGCATAATAACATATCATTCCTGTATGTTGCATTGCATCGGGGTGGGTTAATTATGATTAGAGGAAGTATTTTAAAGCTCTTAAGCCTGTTATCTGGCAGCTCAGCTGTAAATTTCTGATTATGTGCTGCACTTGGTACAACATGGTGTGTAGGGCTAGGTGGGTTGATTTTATCCCCACATGGTGTGTAGGGTTGGACGGAGATGGTGTGTAGAGGTTGGTGGGTAGGACTCTGTTTCTACATATTCTGTCTGAAATGTGCTAAGGCCTGGTAATATGTCTGATTCCGTATCTGAGTGGGCTAAGGTCCACACTGTTTCTGTAATGGGTTCAGACCCGAACTATGAACATCATGTCTGTTGTCTGATAGTTCTGTTTGTATGATTTCTGTGAGGATTACACACTGAGTTTGTAAAAACTCACCCTTTTCTATTTAATCCGTTCAGGTAATCCCCAGCAGTAGACGGATAGGTGTGGCAGAGGACTCGGCAGTGACCACGATTCTGGATTCCTATTTTATGATTTCATTTTTATTTATGGTTGGATTATATCTGGGTAAATGTTGTGTAATAAGGCCATTCGGAGTTTTATTTAAAATTTGGGATTTTTATTTATAAACTACTAGAAGTAGGACAAAATGCGAGTTTTCAAAATAAACAAAGGTTTTGTCAAATACACACGAACTTGCAAATTACTTTTAAAAAGGCTTCCGCAACGTATAATGTTTTTAAAATGGTCAATAAATGAATAAACGATGCGTTTTTTACATTAACCTAAAATATTGAGAAGGGCATTATTGTAATTACGTTTTTTAATTATCTACAAATGGTTTTAGCGCAATTATGTTTTCCAATGCACTATCATGTGACGTCACCATATCCGGCAATAACGTCTAGGCCGGTTTGTGGTGTTATACATATCATCTTAACACTAGCCTATACATGCCATATACCATATAAAAATAACATCAAAAGTACCAACATGTTGATCGATAGTGTGATGATGTTCCTGATGATCCCCGAGTCTGAGCTAGCTTCGATTATCTATAAAACATGGAAATAACACATCAAGTAAGCTTTAAGAGCTTAGTAAGCCATATATAAATAAATTACAACATGAATCAACATCATCTCCATCAATAGGAAACTATAAGTATGTACATATAAGTTCACAAACCTTTCCCAATGTATACCTATTCAATATCATAAATGAATTCATCAAATACTTCCCATTTCAATAATCGTATGAATCTCGTATGTGCCTGAGTCACTTACACATTCTTTCTCAACTTGACTTTGCTCGTTGAACCATTCGAAATCATTAAAGATACTCGAAAATCACATATAGCTCGTACAATGCCATATCCCAGATATGGTCTTCATGTTATCACATATCGATGCCACTGTCCCAGACAGGGTCCTACACAAAATCAATAATGATGCCAATGTCCCAGACATGGTCTTACTCGTAATCACATATGATGCCAATGTCCCAGACATGGTCTTACACATAATCACATCTCGTTAATCCTAATGTCATGACATTCGTATCCTATACTATTCCTAAGGTTCGTATGGGACTTTTAGATATTGTAACCCTATCGATTCTTGCTCATATTTAATTATTCGACATTCATAGCAGTTCAATGACAATTAAACATATATAATTCAATTTAATAACATTTATTTGCATATGAACTTACCTTGTATTCGGGATAAACGGACTCGATCGACTATTCGATAACTTTTGATTTTCCTCAATCTAAATCTGATTTCTTTCGTTCTTGATCTATATACATTCAAAATTAACTCATTTATTCATCAAATCACTCAATTCAGTCCACAAACACATATTTGGACCTTTTACACTTTAGCCCCTAAAGTTCTATATTTTTATAATTTAGTCCCTATTTCATAAATACACAAAATTCACACAATTTAATTCAAATACATGCTAGCTGAATTTTCCTAGTGCACATACCAGCCATATTTATCATTTATTCACACATTTAACCATACATTTTCACAATTAAATCCCTATTTGACATTTTTTATCAAAAATCACTTTACAAAACTTGTTTAACTATCAACAAATATTCATTTTTCATCATCAAACATTCAAAAGCTCAAGCATTCATCAATGGCACTTCACAAAAACATTGATAACTTCAAAAATTAAGGCATGGACTAGCTAGAATACAAAGCAACGATCTCAAAAATGTAAAAATAATAAAAAAATCGAGCTCAAAACACTTACCAATTAAGCTCCCAATTGACTGAGCCCTAAAATGAACTAAATGTTTTCTACTTCCACCATATTCGGCAAAAAAAAAGATGAAATGAAGCTTAATTTTGGTTTTATTTTAATTAATATACATTGTTTTATTTAGTTACCAAATTAACCATAGTTAAAAACCATTAAAAACATCCATTTAATGTCCATTTATGTCAAATTCCACTATCAATGGTCTAATAACATCATAAGGACCTTTCATTTAATAAATCATAGCAATTAAACACATTTAACATATAGAATGCCACATTTGCATTTTACGCGATTTAGTTCTTTTATCAAATTAAGCTTTCAAACACTAAAAATTATTTCACGAATCTTTCACACATATATAATCACATGCTATAAACACCAAAAATAATATTAAAATAATTTTTTGACCTAGATTTTTGGTTTCAAAACCACTGTTTCGATTTAACTAAAATTGGGCTGTTACAAATCTCCCCTCTTAGGGATTTTCGTCCCCAAAAATCTTACCAGTGAATAGGTTCGAGTATTGATTTCTCATAGCATCATCAGGTTCCCACGTAGCTTCTTCAACCCCATGTCAATGCCATAATACTTTCACTAATGCAATTTTCTTATTTCTCAATTCTTTGATCTCACGAGCTAAAATTTGAATTGGTTCTTCAGCATATGACATATCAGGCTAAATTTCAACCTCGGTCGGGGAAATGTTGTGTAAAGGGTCAGATCGGTATTGTCGAAGCATTGATACATGAAACACATTATGTATTTTCTCTAACTCGAACGGTAGTGATAGTCGATAAGCAACTAGTCTGACTCGCTCGATAATCTCATACGGCCCGATGAATCATGGACTCAATTTTCTTTTTTGACCAAACCGCAATATCTTTTTCCACGATGACACTTTCAAGAATACTTTATCCCCGATCTGAAACTCAATATCTTTCTGTTTCAAGTCTACCTAAGATTTCTGTCGATCTGATGCTGCTTGCAAACTATCACAAATTACTTCCACTTTTTACTTAGCCTCTTTGATCAGATCAATTCGTGAATCTTATTTTCGCTGAGGTCACTCCAATACAATGGTGTTTGACATTTACGACTGTATAAAGCTTTGTACGGTGCCATTTTAATACTCGATTGAAAGCTATTATTATAAGAAAATTCAATCAACGGTAAATATTTTTCCCACATACATTCGAACTCAAGAATGCAACAATGTAACATATCCTCGAGTATCTGAATAACTCGTTCGGATTGACCATCCATCTGCGGATGAAATACGGTACTGAAATGTAGCGTTGTACCCAGTGCATCTTGTAGTTTCTTCCAAAACCATGATGTGAACCTCGGATCTCTATCCGAAACAATAGATAGTGGCACTCCATGTAATTGAACAATTTCTGAGATATACAACTCAGCCAATTTATCAAGTGAGAAATCTGTACGTACAGGAATGAAACAAGCTGATTTCGTCAATCTGTCAACAACAACCCGATCACATCTTTCTTTCTCGGAGATAGGGGTAAACCCGATGTAAAATTCATAGTCACTCTATCCTATTTCAACTCAAGAATCATGTTTGGCTGCAATAAACCCGACGGTACTTAATGCTTAGCTTTGACTTGCTGACAGATTAAACATTTCGAAACAAACTCAAAGATATCTCTTTTCATGCCGTGCCACCAATACAACTGTTTCAAGTCATTATACATTTTCGTGCTTCTCGGATGAACAGATAAACGACTACTATGTGCTTCATTCAAAATCATCTGAATCAAGTCTGAATTTCTCGTAACACATATTCAACCTTTGAATCTTAAACAATCATCAGAATCAACTTGAAACTCTGAATCAAGGTTCGAATCACATTGAGCTCGCTTTGCTAACATTTCATTATCGACTTTTTGAGCTTCGCAAATCTGTTGTAAAAATAATGGTCTTGCTTTCATCTCGGCCACAATTGAACCATCATTATACAAAGTTATTTGAGTGTTCATCGCACGTAGAGTGAATAGGGATTTTCGGCTTAAAGTATCAGCATCGACATTAGCCTTTCCCGGATGATAATCGATCAATAACTCGTAATCTTTTAGTAATTCAAGCCACCTCCGTTGTCATAAATTTAGATCTTTCTACGTCATCAAATATTTCAAACTCTTGTGATCGGTATAGATGTGGCATTTCTCACTAAACAAATAATGAAGCCAAATTTTTAACGCTAACACAATAGTTGCTAACCCCAAATCATGCGTCGGGTAATTCTTTTCATGCAGTTTCAATTGTCTCGAGGCATAAGCTATAACTTTGCCTTCCTGCATCAAAACAAAACCCAGACTATTCAACGATGCATCACTGAACACTATGAACTCTTTACCCGATTCAGGCTGAACTAACACTGGTGCCTCTGTCAATAAAGTTTTCAACTGATCAAAACTTTTTTGAAATTTATCTGACCACTCAAATTTAACATCTTTTTGAAGCAATTTCTTTATCGGAGTCGCAATATTCAAAAAGCCTATCACAAATCGTCTATAATAGCAGGCGAGTCCCAAGAAGCTACTAACTTTAGATACATTTCTTGGAGGCTTCCTATCTGTTATTGTAGAAATCTTGCTCGGATCGACTCAAGTACCTGATGCTGACACAATATGCCTCAAAAAACCAACCTCGTGCAACCAGAATTCACATTTGTTGAACTTTGCAAATAATTACTTATCTCGTAGAGTCTGTAGTACAATTCTCAGATGCTCGACATGCTCGGATTCATCATGTGAGTAAATCAAAATGTCATCAATGAAAACAATGAAAAATCGATCTAGGTACGGTCTGAAAATCTAATTCATTAAGTCCATAAAGACGACAGGTGCATTCGTTAGTCCGAAAGGCTTAACTGAAAATTCATAGTGACCATACCTTGTTCTCAATGCAATCTTTGGCACATCCAAGTCTTTTACTCGCAACTGGTAATAGCTCAATCTCAAATCTATTTTTGAAAACACTGTATCCCTTTTCAATTGATCAAACAAATCATCTATTCTGGGCAGTGGATACTTATTCTTAATCGTCACTTTGTTGAGCTGTTGATAGTCTATACACATTCTCATCGTGCCATCTTTATTTTTCACAAATAATACTGGTGCACCCCAGGGAGAGAAACTCAGTCTAGAAAAACCTTTATCTGTCAACTCTTGCAACTAAGCTTTCAATTCTTTTAATTCTATCGGGGCCATTTTGTACGAAGCTATCGATATCGACGTAGTTCCCAACACTAACTCAATGCCAAACTCAACCTCTCGGATCGGTGGTAAATCTGGTAACTCTTCAGAAAACACATCTAGATACTCACACACAACTGGCACTGATTCAATCTTCTTTTCAATCACCTTCGTATCAAGCACATAAACAAAATATGCTTCACAACCCTTTTTCACATATTTCTGAGTTAACATCGATGAAATCACTACTGGTAAACCATTCAAATCATCTGACTCAATCTGGATAATATCATTATTTTGACATCTCAGATCAATTATCTTTCGTTTACAGTTTACTATAGCATCATGTAGCATTAGCCAATCGACACCCAGAATTATATAAAATTCATCAAATGGCAACAACATTAGATCAGCCAGAAAATAGAAATCCTGAATCATCAATGGACAGTTCTTGCACATTTTATCAACCAAAACACACTTGCCTAAGGGGTTCGAGACTCTAATCACAAATTCAGTAGACTTTACAGGCAAAGCCTTACTAGATACTAAATTAACACATACATACGAATGAGTTGATCCTGGATCTATCAATGCAATCACATTAGTATCATAGAGAGTAAAAGTACAGGTAATAAAATCTGGAGATGACGCTTCTTCGCGAGCGTGAATAGCGTAGGCTCGTGCAAGTGCTCTGGCCTCTGACCTCACAGTAGAATCTTTAGTCGATCTCTGGCTACCTCTCATATTTTTCGTGTTTTTGGGTGGTCTACCTCTAACTGCAATGTTACTCGGTCTCATGGTTTGTATTGTATCTTGCTCAGCCAACTCAGGACAGTTACGAATAAAATGATCTAATGATCCACATTTAAAACAAGCCTGATTATTCAATCTACAATCACAGATATGCCATTTTCCACAATGTCTACACTCGGGTTAGTTTTGTCTCACATTGCCAACACTAGCAATAGATGTAGCTTGAGCTTTCGAACTCAAAGGTTGCTTTTCACGATCCTTGCTTGAATATCTCATCGATGAATTGGAAGGATCGAATGAGTCTCAAAATTTCTTTGATACAGACTGATAAGATTTACTCATCGATCTCTTTCTAGAGTCTCTAGCTTCAAAATTAGCTTTTCTCTTTTCTTTTTCGAGTTCTTTAGCTTTAGATGCCCATTCGACGAGTATCACAAACTATTTGATTTCTAGAATCCCAACTAATAGCTTGATGTCTTCATTTAAACCATCCTCAAATCTCTTGGACATAATAGCTTCAGTTGAAACACATTCCCGAGCGTATCTGCTCAATCTCACAAATTCTCTCTCGTATTCAGTAACAGACACACGACCCTGTTTCGACTCGAGAAACTCTTTGCATTTCTAATCAATGAATTTCTGGCTAATATAATTTTTCTAAATTCAGTTTGGAAAAACTCTTAAGTAACCCGTTCTTTTGGAACCACCGATACTAATGTATTCGACCAGTGATACGCAGTGTCTCTTAACAAAGATATCGCACATTTAATACATTCATCAGAAGTACAAGATAACTCATTGAATACTCGAATTGTATTATCGAGCCAGAACTCAGCTCGTTCAGTATCATCATCAACATTAGCCTGAAACTCTTCAGCCCTACATTTATGAATCTTATCAATAGGTGGCTTACTCAATCGAATCGGATCTATCACTTGTGGCACAACTGGGACTTGTTGAGCAATAGGCGGGGGTGGAGGTTGTTGAGCAGCCGGATTCGTTCGAACGAACTCCGTAAACCACTCACTCATCATTTGGAAGAAGGCTTGTTTAGCCTCTCCCTCGTGGCTACTAGTTACAAGTCTAGAGTCAGATTGCGCTGCCCTCTGAGCAAGAGCGGGTGCGTTACTCTCTACATCATTAGCTACAGCTCTTTCGGGATCCATTACTATACAAAAACACAATTTAAGCTGTCAAGAATCATCACACTATCCAAGATTATATATGGCATGTATAGCTAGACTCTCACACACAGTATGTTAGTCCTAGAATCGACTAAAACGTGCTCTGATACCAATAAATGTAACACTCCTAACCGGTATCCGTCACCGAAATAGGGTTATAAAATATTACCGATCAAACACAACATACAACATACATTTATGCATCTATTCTAAAACACCATTCAATCATAATCATATTGTCTCTTATAAGGGCCTACGAAGCCTTAGACATGATTTAGAAATGGTTCGGTACTAAACCAATAACTTATGAAAATTCTCAAAAACTTAGGAATTTTTCAAACATACAAGGGTCACACGTCCGTGTCTCAGGCCGTGTGGAAACAGGGCATACATACTAACTTGGGTCACAAGCTGACCATAAGCCTGTATGTCTAGCCCGTGTGCCCTTTAAAATGGCCACACACGTCCGTGTGCCAGGCCGTTTGTTAAGCCGTGCCAATCCTATAGGGTATACTGACTTATGCAACACGGCCAAGTCACACGCTCGTGTGCTAGGCCATGTGCCATTTAGGGGGTATACTGACTTGTGCCACACGACCGGTCACACGTTCATGTGTGAGGCTGTGTGGCGCATACTGACTTCAATTCAATCTCAACACCAGGGGACACACGGTCGTGTAGCATGATTGTGTGTCGCACACGGCTGAGACACACGTTCGTGTGGACAAAAATAGGCTAATTACAAGGCCAATTTTCCACCCTTTCTCATTCTCACCTAAACAACCAAAATAATACCATTTCAACACATTTATAGGCAACCAAAACGTGCCAATTCATATAAAAATCATGCAATTTCACCTTCAACCATTTTACAACTCAAATCATAACCATAAACATACCAAAACAATATGTCATCACCAACAATTTCACCTATCTTCCCTCTGTATTTTTCTCATCGTATTATCAACTAATTCATGCCACAAAATATACCAATTCATCATCCCTATATCATACCAAACTAGCCATGATATATCATTGGTAATTAATCAAAATAATTAACCACTTAGCCATCACAACAATCATACCAAAAATGCCAAAACACAAGGCCATATATACATCACATATCACTTAACAAATTCATAAATTAAGCCAACTTAGATGGCCAAATACACACCAACATGTACATCATTTACAATCCAACTCTCATGGCTAAAATCAGAACTCAAAACATATCATTTTAACATTAGCCTATACATGTCATATACCATATATACATAACATCAAAAGTACCAACAAGTTGATCGGTAGTGTGATAAAGTTTCTGATGATCCTCGAGTCCGAGCTAGCTTCGATTATCTATAAAACATGGAAAGAACACACCAAGTAAGCTTTAAGAGCTTTGTAAGCCATATACAAATAAATTACAACATGAATCAACATCATCTCCATTAATAGGCAAACTATAAGTATGCACATATAAGCTCACAAACCTTTTCCAATGTATACATATTCAATATCATAAATGAATTCATCTAATACTTCCCTTTTCAATACTCGTATGAATCTCGTATGTACCTGAGTCACTTAACTCATTCACACATTCTTTCTCAACTTGACTTTGCCCATTGAACCATTCAGAATCGTTAAGGATACTCAAAAATCACTATAGCTCGTACAATGCCATATCCCAGATATGGTTTTACAAGTTATCACATATCGATGCCACTATCCCAGACAGGGTCCTACACGAAATTCATAATGATGCCAATGTCCCAGACATGGTTTTGCTCATAATCACATATGATGCCAATGTCCCAGACATGGTCTTACACATAATCACATCTCATTAATCCTAATGTCATGACATTCATATTCTATACTATTCCTAAGGTTCGTACGGGACTTTCAGATATTGTAACCCTATCGATTCTTGCTCATATTTAATCATTCAACATTCATAGTAGTTCAATGATAATTAAACATATATAATTCAATTTAATAACATTTATTTGCATATGAACTTACCTTGTATTAAGGATAAACGGACTGGATCGACTATTCGATAACTTTTGATTTTCCCCGATCTAAATCCAATTTGTTTCGTTCCTGATCTATATACATTCAAAATTAACCCATTTATTCATCAAATCACTCAAATTAGTCCACAAACACATATTTGGGCCTTTTACACTTTAGCCTCTAAAGTTCTATATTTTTACAATTTAGTCCCTATTTCATAAATACACAAAATTCACACAATTTAATTCAAATACATGCTAGTCGAATTTTCCTAATGCATATATCAGCCCATATTTATCATTTATTCATACATTTAACCATACATTTTCACAATTAAATCCCTATTTGACATTTTTATCAAAAATCACTTTACAAAGCTTGTCAACTATCAACAAATATTCATTTTTCATCATCAAACATTCAAAAGCTCAAGCATTCATCAATGGCACTTCACAAAAACATTGACAACTTCAAAAATTAAGGCATGGGCTAGCTAGAATACAAAGCAACGATCTCAAAAACGTAAAAATAATCAAAAACCGAGCTCAAAACACTAACCAATTAAGCTCCTAATTAAACGAACCCTAAAATGAACTAAATGTTTTCTTCTTCCACCATATTCGACCAAACAAAGATGAAATGAAGCTTAATTTTGGTTTTTTTTAATTAATACATTGTTTTATTTAATTACCAAATTAACCTTAGTTAAAAACCATTAAAAACATCCATTTAATGCCCATTTATGTCAAATTCCACTATCAATGGTCTAATTGTAACACCCCAAAAACATAGGGACTTTAATTTTGCATGATCTGACACAAATTGCTTGTTTGCTTTAATGGCTAAGTGATTTGGGTGTGTATGAGAGTGTTTGAGAAGCCTGGGTCCAAGTCTTGGCTTTTGCAAAAATTTTAAAATTTGCTCTTAAATGAACATGGACACTGGCATATAGGCTTTATAAATATTAATGCATGCTTTATGACACAAAGAGAGCTTGTGGTCTAGTGGCAAGGTGGCGTGTTGTGTAACTGAGAGATCGAAGGTTCAAGTCCTGGGTTGCGCATGGGGATATTTATTTTGCTGCTTGAGCTGTGTAGGTAGTAGAGTTGGACTGAACACAGCTAAGGGGAGTTTGAATAGGATTTGGATGGAGTTTAAACTGGTCATGGAGAGATTCAAGGAGAAATTCAAGGAGCTAAGAGAGAGGAAAATTGTACCGATTTTGGACTCTGGCACTCAAGAAATTCGGCCAGGGGAGGTATACTGCTCATTTTGGGTTGTTTTCTCTCTTTGGCCGAATGTGGTAGGCTCTTTTGGCACTTTCTCTACACACTTTTGCACTTTTCTTTTTTTCTACTGCCGAATCCCCTTTTCCTCCTTTCCATTCCTCGGCTTTTGGTTCATAGCTGAACCTTCTAGTTATTCTTCTCAACATTCTCTTTTCCTCTTTGAATGAGTGGTTGACTCTCTTTTTCTTTCTCTGTCGTGCCAGTTAGTTTGGTAGTGGGCGACAGTCTTTTCTTCTGTTCATAACACTGTGGTAAGCCTAATCCTACATCTCCTCTTTTCCCCTCTCTTTTGTTTCTCTACTTTTTCAATATAGACTGAATAACATAAATCTTGTCTTGCTATTTTGAAACCATGTTGACGATAGTATCTGACAATCAGTGGAGTGTCGACTTCCTTGCTTCTCTGCACATCTCTGCCTTTTTCTTTGAATACCTCTTTGGCCGAATACTGTGGGGTAAGTAGGGTTGTTTTGTAGTATTGGACGAATACCCAATCTACCCTAACTCTAATTCTTTGGACTATGGGTATCAGTTCAAACCTTGTATTAAACGATTATTGCTAATGAAATATGTTTTATGCACAGTAAATCAAGAAGAAGGGTGCGATCATTTTCAACCAGCGATCTAAGAGTAATAATCGTATAATTTTTGGTCAAGGTAAGTGGTGATATTGGTTTGGGGCTTTAGTGTTAATCATCTAAAGGGTGAAAGATTGATTGTGTGGGGATGATTGTAGGTTGATTACGTGTGGGGTAATCTATTTGTTGCGTAAACAAGTGTGTAGTCACACACCTCTTTACTGTGAATCGGTGAAAGTCGAAAAGCCAAAACTTCAGCATTTAAGGCCTCACGAGCGTGTGATCGCTCGTATGGTAAATCAAGCCCACAAATCATGGGCGATAAACTGTAGAGGCCACCACGAGCGTTTTCGTGCTCTTGAGCTGATTTGGGCCTCATTTGGCTGAAATGGCCCGTATGGGCCCAATGGGCTCGTGGGCCCCAAACGGATAAAATCCACGATAAATGGAAAATACTGGACTGGGCTATATGGTTCGTATAGCCGTGACTGAATTTGGGCTAAACGGGCCACACGAGCGTATGGGCCCAATTGGGCCGAATAATAGGCCTTAGGCCCATTTACACCGTAATGACCATTTAAATTGTCTGTGTCGCCGAGGTGACTGTAGACCTTGGGAGAGGTCGTTATCTGCACCGAGACCCCAAAATAAGTAAAGTGGCCAAAATACCCCTAAAGGGTAAAATTACTATTATACCCCTAATAGATGAAAATGACCATGTTACCCCTAGAGGTAGGTTGACTGATGAGTGTATGTTATTTGTAAGACTGTACTGAGTAGGACACTTTACATACACGAACTATTTATGACATGACACACTGAATGGGGTTGGGATTCTGATATGGCAGAAGTACTGTATTGGTGGCTCTGCCACATACACTGTTATTAGTGGCGTTGCCACATATATTGTTACTGGCAGCTCTACTGCGTTATTATTACTGGCAGCTATGCTGCGATATTAGTGTGCTGGCTGGGTGGGTCAATTTTATCCCCACATGGTATGTTGGTTGGTACGGGTGGTGTGTTGGCTGGATTGGGATGGGTTGCATATTTGCACTGTACTGAACTGTATTAGGCTTAGGCTCACACTGTTACTGTAATGGACTAAGTCTCACACTACACTGTTACAGAATAGCCCAGGCCTAGACTGTTACTACATATATTGTTACTGACTGACTGATAGGGGATTACACATTGAGTTTTCGCAAAGTCACCTTTTCTTTTTAACTGTACAGGTAATCTCTAGCCTTAGATGATTTGGAGCCGTGAAGGACTCGGAGGTGGCCACATGATTGCTGATGTTCTACTTTAGACTTAGTTATTTAATTTTAATTTTCATATTGGGCTATTGATTATGTAATAAGTCCATTGGTGGATTTAATTTTTAATTGGGCTTGGATTTCTTGATTTAAACTGCCAAATGGATACAAAAGAGTTTTCAAAATAATAATTGTTTTCAAGAAACACACGCATTTTAAACTTCAAGGTTTTTAATTAGAGAAGCTTTTGTGGTTTTATTCAGTTTAAGAAATCAATTGTAATAAATATGGCAATCGTTTTGATAAGCTGGTTCTAGTTTGTAATAACTTAATTTGTCAAATTTTCTCAAGCAATAAAAACTAAACGAGTTTTAACTTAAATACGAATTTTTATCAACAAGTCCAAATTTTAGAAATCAATTCGATGTGACACGTCAAATTTGGTCATAACGTCTAGGCCGGGTTTGAGGTGTTACATTTAGTGGTATTAGAGCCAAGTTACAAAACTCGACTGTGGAATAGGGTTTTGAAAAGTTTTTCTGAAAGTGGATTTTAAAGATTTGAAACATTTTGGAAGATTCACAAGTGTAGCACACCGAGTCTCTGGTGCCAAATCTATAAGTTCTCTAATATTGTTTACTTTTATAGACGGAGACGTTATTTTGAGAAACTACTATGGATAGTAGGACTATACTGTGAAACTCCAGATAGAGGAAACTGAGACTGTAGAAGACTGAAAACTGTAGTGAGATCTCGATCTACGAAAACAAACCCTTAATGACTGTCTTTCATAACACATTTGTTATTAATTACTAAAATTATAATCTCATGCATAAGAATTTTAAAACAGATAAAGCGTACATCAAAATGAGCACAAAAGGTACTCGCAAAAAGGGTACATGGGGCCGCAGTAGGAGCCAAGGAAATGCTCGGGCTGGGTCTTCGGTATTGGGCCACATGCTTGCTAGGGAAGCACCAGTTTCACTGGTGACCGAGAGGGGGTCTTACGATCGAGCGACTGGGGATAATGCCCTGTCCCAAGCTATGCTTTACATTTTAGAGAGGGTTGCTGGATCTAATACTAGTGCAGTGGGCCAAGGGTCAATTTTAGAGCGATTTCGGTCTAATGGAGCGAAATTTTTTAGGGGCATTTTTAGAGTAGCCCCAAATGTGGCAGAATATCGGCTGGAGGCCACTGAAAGAATAATGGATGACCTCGACTGTACTGCAGAACAAAAGTTGAAAGGAGCAGTGTCCTTACTGCGAGACGAGGCCTACCAATGGTGGCTCACCGTGAGAGAGGGTACACAGGCCGACTGGTTGACATGAGATTTCTTTAAGGTGGGCTTTCAAGGAAAGTATGTAGGCGCAAGTTATGTGGACCCCCGAAGAAGGGAATTTCTGAGCCTGACCCAAGGGAATAAGATAGTGGCAGAATATGAGGCAGAGTTCTTACGGTTGAGTCGATATGCTCGTGGGATAGTAGCAACTGAGTATGAACACTGCGTGTATTTTGAGGATAACCTTCGAGATGAGTTACGAGTATTAACATATCCGCAAAGGGAGCGAGACTTTGTTGCCTTTGTAGAAAAGGAAAAAATTACTAAGGATGTGAAGCGCTCTGAGCGCCAGAACCACGAGAAAGATAGGGGTAGAAATAAGAAGGATTCTGGGCCTTCAGGTTCTTCTGGAAGGTCTGTAAAGAAGACCAGGTTTGATGGGTCAGTTCGGGCTGGAGTTCCTATTACTGTTGCTAGGCCGCAGCCTTGCGTTGATTATGGGAGATCTCACCAAGGTGAGTGCTGGAAGAGGATTGGGGCATGGTTCAGATGCGGGTCCATGGATCATCAGGTTAAGAATTGTCCTCGAGGCTGTTGGATGCAAGTCAGGGGCGACATCATGTTCACCAAAGTGAGAGGTGGTCGTGACCACCGAGAGGCGTAAGGCGAGCCAAGGGTGGAAACAGTGTGGGACGAGGTCGTGGAGCGCGAGGCAGAGGTACTGGTAACATTAACGCGAGGCACCAAACGGTGTATCTTTGCGTTCTTAGAGAGGATGGTGATGCTCCAGATGTTATAACCGGTACGTTCCTAATTCATAATGTACCTTACACTACTCTAATTGATATAGGGTCTATGCATTCATACATTGCATGCACTGTGTCTGGCACCTTGGGTATCATGAGTGAGAGTACAGTTAATGAGATGACTGTGTTAAGTCCACTGGGACAGTCGGTAAGAGTAGACAAGTTGTTCAGATATGTGCCCCTAGAGGTTCAAGGAGTTATATTTCCAGCGAATTTGATGGAGCTACCGTTTGGTGAGTTCGACCTGATCTTGGGGATGGGTTGGCTGGTAAAACACCGTGTAAGGTTGGATTGTGCTACTAAGCATATGGTGTTGAAGACTTCGGAGTATGACGAGGTGGCTGTAATTGGGGAGCGAAGAGACATTTTGTCTAATGTGATTTCTGCATTAAGGGCTGAAAAACTGGTTCGTAAAGGCTGTGAGGCGTTTCTAGCCTATATTAGTGTATCGAATCTAAGGGTCCTTCTATGGGAGAAACCAGAATAGTTAAGGATTTTTCTAACGTATTTCCTGATGAGCTCCCTGGGTTGCCTTCGAACCGTGAGGTCGAATTTGATATTGAACTCCTGCCTGAAATAGCTCCAGTGTCCATCACTCTATATAGGATGGCATCGAAGGAGCTAATGGAGTTAAAAGCTCAAATTCAAGAGCTACTGGATCAAGGATTCATTCGACCTAGTGTGTCTCCATGGGGAGCACCAGTGTTGTTCGAAAAAAAAAAGGGTGGGTCCATGCACATGTGCATCGACTATAGGCAATTGAATAAACTGACTATCAAGAATAGGTGTACTTTGCAGAGGATAGATAATCTGTTTGATCAGCTACAAGGAGCTTCAGTTTTCTCCAAAATAGATCTTCATTCTGGATACCATCAGCTAAGAGTTAAGGAGGCTGATGTGTATAAAACTGTGTTTAAGACTCGTTATGGTCATTACGAGTTCCTAGTGATGTCGTTTGGGCTGATGAATGCACCATCTACCTTCATGGACTTGATGAACCGAGTATTCCAGCCCTACCTGGATCGTTCGTGGTGGTATTTATAGATGATATCTTGGTGTATTCGAGAACCGAGGATGAACATGATGCACATCTCTGAATTGTTCTGCAGATTTTAAGGGAGAAACAATTGTACGCTAAGTTCAGCAAATATGAATTATGGCTGCAAGAAGTGACATTCCTGGGTCACGTGGTATCTGCCGAGGGGATTAGGGTTGATCTTCAAAAAATTGAAGCCATATTGGATTGGAAACCACCAAAGACTGTATCTGAGATTCGAAGCTTTTTGGGTCTGGCAGGGTACTACAGACATTTTGTTGAGGGGTTTTCCTTGATTGCTGCACCCATGACTAAGTTTTTGCGTAAAGATGTACCATTTCATTAGACTGATAAGCAGCAAGAAATTTTTGAGAAACTGAAGAAAGTTGTAACTAAGGCCCCTGTCTTGATACAACCAGAGTCTGGGAAGGAATTCACTGTCTATAGTGATGCATCGCATGTTAGTTTGGGCTGTTTGCTGATGCAGAAGGGTAAGGTGGTCGCTTATTCATCTCGCCAGCTTAAGCCTCACAAGGCGAATTACCCAACTCATGACTTAGAGTTAGTCGCAATGGTTTTTTCATTGAAAATTTAGAGGCACCACTTATACGATGATAAGTGTATTATTTACAGAGATCACTGAGTCTTAGGCAGGGAAGATGGATAGAGCTGCTTAAGGATTATGACTGCTCGATTGAGTATCACCCTGGTAAGGCTAACGTGGTAGTTGATGCACTGAGCCGTAGGGCTATATCTGATTTGAGAGTAATGTTTGCTCGTCTCAGCTTGTATGATGATGGTAGCTTATTGGATGAGCTTCAAGTGAGACCAACGTGGACTGAGCAAATTAAGGGGATATAGTTGTTGGATGAGTCACTAGTTCCTCGTTTCCGAAAAGTTGAGAATGGAGAGACTGCAAATTTTGGGTTGAATGGTGAGGGAGTACTGTGTTTCCATAGAGAGTTTGTGTCTGAGGATTACGAAATGAGGTAGTCTATCTTTGCGAGAGGCGCATAGTAGTCCATATGCTATGCATCCTGGTGGAAACAAGTTATACTGAGATCTTCGTGAGCTATATTGGTGGCCAGGGCTAAAATGCGAAGTTACTGATTTTGTAAGTGCTTGACATGCCAACAAGTTAAGGCTGAGCATCAGCTGCCTTCAAGGTTACTACAGCCAGTTAAGATTCCACTTTGGAAGTCAGAGAGGGTAACCATGGATTTTGTGAGTAGGCTACCCTTAACGCTTACTAAGAAGGATTCAGTATGGGTTATTGTAGACAGATTAACTAAATATGCCCATTTTATACCAGTCCGCACTAATTACTCATTGCAGGAACTGGCAAAGTTGTATGTGGCTGAGATTGTGAGACTGCATGGGGTATCGATTTTTATCATATCTAACAGAGATCCTAGATTCACATCTTGGTTTTGGAAGAAGTTACATGAGGCTTTGGGTACAAGGTTGGACTTCAGTACTGCGTTTCATTCTCAGACAGATGGTTAGTCAGAGAGGGTGATTCAGATACTGGAAAACATGTTAAGAAGTTGTGTAATGGATTTTCGAGGCAGCTGGGAAGATTATTTGCCGTTAGCAGAGTTTGTGTATAATAATAACTATCAGTCTAGTATTCAAATGGCACCGTACGAGGCATTGTATGGTCGTAGATGTCGTACTCCTACCTGTTGGACTTAGCTAGGCGAGCAGTGAGTTCTGGGGCCAGAGTTAGTTTCTGATACAAAAGAGAAGGTAAAACTGATTCAAGATCGATTGAAGGAAGTGTCTAATAGGCAGAAGTCATATCGCACTTGAAGTGTAAGGAGATTGAATAGTCTGTGGGGGATTATGTCTTCCTTAAGGTCTCACTGTGACAGAAAATTCTGAGATTTGGACGGAAGGGTAAGCTTAGCCCTAGGTTCATTAGGCCTTATCGTGTACTGAAGCGTGTGGGACCGGTTGCCTATCAGTTTGAGTTACCTCTAGAACTAGACTGGATTCACGATGTGTTCCACGTCTCCATGCTGAGGCGTTATCGCTCTAATCCCACGCATATAGTACCAGTCAAGGAGATCGAGGTTAGGCTAGATCTGACCTTCGAGGAAGAGCCAGTACAGATATTGGATCGTGAGGTTAAAGTACTGAGGAAGAAATCTATTACACTGGTCAAAGTGCTTTGGCGTAATCACAGTTCAGAAGAAGCCACGTGGGAACCTGAGGAGGCGATACGTCGGCAATACCCTCACCTATTCTAACTAGGTAAATTTCGAGGTCAAAATTTCTTTTAAGGAGGTAGAGTTGTAACGCCCCAAAAATATAATGTCTTTAATTTTGCATGATCTAACACAAATTGCTTGTTTGCTTTAATGGCTAAGTGATTTGGGTGTGTATGGGAGTGTTTGAGAAGCTGATCGTGCGTTAGAGTCTTAAAAATTTATATAATGAATGATCTAGCCTAAAAACTAACTGTGACAACGACTTGAGGCAAGCGCACCTATCGAACAGTAGTATAGTTTAGTGGCAAGACCAGATTGTCGAACCCAAAGTAACCAAAAGTACTAATACTAACTTTCTTTTTATTATTTAACCTAAGAATTAAAGGAATTGTTGTTTAACCTAAAATTAACTAACTACTAAGCTAAAGATGCTAAGACAAAAATAATGAATTGGGGAAATACTTGAGGCAAAACCAATTGATTGAGACAATACCCGATGAAGAATCCACCTAGACTTCACTTGTTACTTAACTTAGAACCAGACGATTTATTCACTTGACTTGATCCGTAAGATTCCCTAATTTATATTTATTCCTCTCTCGAGGCTACTAACGTCTAACCCTAGGTTGAGTAATTGAAATCTCTTTCTAATTAAAACCCCTAGAATTGCATTAACTCGATCTATGGACTCCCACATTAGGTTTGACCCTAATCCAGCAGATTTTCGTCATCCTATCTCTAGGGTTGTGATCAACTCCGCCTAACTATGCTAGATCTACTCTTAGACAGGGTCTATTCCTCCTCTGCCTAAGAGCATAAATGCTTGAATCAATATCCTGAAATATCAAAACAAGAATTAAGAACACATAGTTAAGAACAAATCAGATATTTATCATACAACTTAGAAAACAATAACAAGATCCGTCTTAGGTTTCATCCCCCTCAGGTATTTGAGGGGTTTAGTTCATAATCATAAAAGAATACATCTCAAAAGAAAATATAAAACTAAACATAAAGAAAACCCTAAAACCCTCTAAAGGAATTGAAGGAGAGATCCTCAGTCTTGAGTATGATTCTAGCTTCTTGACATGAATCAACTGGCTTTCTTCGAGTGAATCCCATAATTCGACCCCTCTGGCTTGGCTCTTTGGCCTAGCTGAATGCCCCCCAAAGGTTGGACTCTAGGGTGTTTATATAGGCTTTTGGAATGTCTTTCTTTGCCTCTAAGTACCCTAATCCGAATAAAACTCTTCTTTGATGCGGCAGGGACACGCTCGTGTGTCACACCCGTGTGATTCGGGTAATAGGCCGTGGTTAGTCCTGCTAAGGAGGCATGACCATGTGACTCGGGGCCCAGGCCGTGTGGATTTCGTAATTTGGCCCATTTTCTCCATTTTCAACCTATTTCTCGTTCTTTTCATCCTTCAGTACTCTCCTGAGTATAAAATATGAAAATAAAGGATTAGGAGCACCTATTTCCATAATTAAAGGGATAAATCATCCAAAAGTATGCTAAATGTGGGATTAAAATATGTGTATATTATGGTTTATCAAATACCCCCACACTTAAGCTTTTGATTGTCCTTAAGAAAATTCTCAACTCACAATTAAAACGAACTTCCTCAATTCATTATAGTCATTGATAATGTTTCATCATAATTCATAGATAATTTATACATGGATAATTTAACTCAAAGAGTCCTAAAGATTCAAACAACCAAAGTCATAGTTTTTAGCATGAAAAATATAGGTGTTTCCCCTTATCTAAATAATTACCTTTAATTCAAAATTGACAAGAGTTGACATCCTCACTAAAGATTCACTCAAATCACTCGAAGTGTTTAAGGTTCAAAATTAAGCTCTCAAAAGTAAAACATGAAAATTTAATCCCATAGGCTTGCCTGAAAATCAAATCTCCACCACTATAAAATGAGATATACACAAATCAAAAGGTCTTTAAAAGGGTTGTAACGGGGCTTAGGTTAAAGGTGTGGATAAAGGCTAAATTAGAGGGTTAGAATCGAAATTGAATTGACAATTTACCTAACTAGAAAAATGAATTAATTATATCAATTAAAAACTTGTAATACTAATAATACGAGCTTCTTCTTCAAGATGTTGAATTTAAATGTATAAGCTCACTTAATCACGTAACTAATAATGAATATACTTGATTTCTTTTTTTTTTTAAGAACAAATCAATAAATACATAATATAAGAAGAATTCAACTACTGAAATAAAATAATTAGGCAACTAATTAAATCAAGTCTCGATAGAAGGGTAGTCAAGAAAAATGGTGATAACAAATACAAGATGGGTTTTTGGTTAATGTTAGTGGGTGAGTCAATAAAAAGGGTTGTTATGATCAAAGGGGTTCACTGGGGGTTAATTGTGAGGGTAGGCTTTTAGTGGAGTAAGCGGGTTAAATCCTAGGTGCCTTTGTCATCTCTGTATATCAAATCAAAAATGTGGTCTCGACCTGTATAAGCAAAGCAAGTTCTAGAATAACAAATCAATGTTGACACACTCATAATCAATAAAGTGAGCACGAAAAGAATGTATGCTCTAAAAGGCTCAAAATTTCACAAAAATTATGGGTTTTTTTATGACAACCTTGTAAGTTTTAAACTTCAAGGTAACAATTAGATTCAGGTAGACAACCTAACAAAATTTTAATTTTTGAAAATAGAATCATCATGCTTGATTCTCTAGTATCTTAAAGTTTAAATCATCACCGTATAATTATCAATTACTTATTCTAAAACATATCAATAAAAATCATAAATCAATAGGAATTTCATTCTAATTAGTGATATGAGAAAATTACTTAAGCCAAGATATCATTCAGGGATTTGAGAATAATGTAAAAAGTTAGGAACTTTTCTAAATAAATTTTCACCCCCCCACACTTAAGATGTGCATTGCCTCAATGTACAAAGATATATAATAATAATATATTAAGAAAATTAAAAGAGAGGGAGAGAAGTGAAACTTCCTGAATTTTTGGATGGATTCCTTGAGTTAGAAGTGTGGAAACTTGATTCAAAGGTGAAAGATAAGTTTGAGGGGGTGCCTCTAATTCTCGTGCTAGATGAAGAAATTGGGAATCTCGTGAAGAGTTAGCCAGGAAATAATAAGAATAATTCTAAATATACTAATTATTTATTTAAAGAAAAAAATAAAAAGAAAGAGTGTAAAAAGTGAAATAAGACTAAAAGAAAAGATTAATGGACTGAAAAGTCCTTATTGTTAGATGGTTCGCGAGGTGGGAGTGATTTCTAAGGCTTGGTGTGGTGATACCCTAGCAACCTTTAGAACCTAAAACGAAGAAACTAAAATAAAATAAACCAAATTTAGTATAAGAAAAATAAAGATAAGGAAAATAAATTAAAAGAGAAAGGAAAAAGAAAGATTAAATGGACTCAAAGGTCCTTTTCCTGTCGAGTTAATGAAGCGGCCGGCATGAACTTATGTAGATTGGTCTCGCACAGGGAGACTGGGCTAGGATCTTCCCGTTTCTTGATCAATTGAAAGAATTGTTAACAAAGGCACCAGTGTTGGTTCAACCTGAATCGGGTAAAGAATTTGTGATTTACAGCGACGCGTCATTGAATGGTTTGGGTTGCGTATTGATGCAAGAAGGAAAAGTGATAGTATATGCTTCCAGACAATTGAAATTGTATGAGAAGAACTATCCAACGCACGACTTAAAGTTGATTGCTATAGTTTTTGCATTGAAAATTTGGCATCATCATTTGTATGGTGAAAAATGCCACATCTTTACTGATCATAAAAGCTTAAAATATATTATGACTCAGAAAGATTTGAATTTACGACAACGGAGATGGCTTGAGTTACTAAAAGACTATGAGTTAGTAATTTATTATCACCCAGGGAAAGCGAATGTGGTCGCGGATGCTTTGAGTAAAAAGTCATTGTTTGCCCTGAGAGCAATGAATACACAGTTGACATTATACAATGACGGTTCGATTTTAGCTTAGTTAAAAGCTAAACCAGTATTTCTTCAACAAATTTGTGAAGCTCAGAAATGTGATAGTGATTTGCAAGCTAAAAGAGTGCAATGCGAGTCAACTAGTGATTCAGAGTACCAAATCGGATTAGATGACTTTTTAATGTTCCGAGATAGAATCTATGTACAAAAAAATTCAGAGTTGATTCAGAAAATCTTACACGAGGCAATAGTGGTTGTTTATCCGTTCATCCTGGGAGTACAAAAATGTACAATGATTTGAAGAAATCGTATTGGTGGTCGGGTATAAAACAAGACATTTCTGAATTTATGTCGAAGTGTTTGATTTGTCAGCAAGTGAAAGCCGAGCATCAAGTACCTTCGGGTTTGCTTCAGCCTGTGATGATACTGGAGTGGAAATGGGATAGAGTGACTATGGATTTCGTATCGAGATTACCCCTGTCTCCAAAAAAAAGATGCAATTTAGGTTGTCGTTGATCGACTGACGAAATCAGCACATTTTATTCCAGTATAAACTGACTATTCACTCGATAGATTAGCTGAATTGTATATTTCTGAGATCGTTAGATTGCACGAGGTAAGAGTTTCGATTATTTTAGATAGAGATCCAAGATTCACATCGTGATTTTGGAAAAAATTGCAAGAAGCTCTGGGTACGAAATTGAATTTCAGTACAGCTTTTCATCTGCAAACCGACAGTCAATCTGAGCGAGTAATTAAGATTCTTGAAGATATGCATCGATGTTGTGTTTTGGAATTCAAAGGCAATTGGGAGAAATATTTGCCGCTGGTTAAATTTGCCTATAATAACAATTTTCAGTCGAGTATAAAAATGGCACCGGATGAAGCTTTGTATGGTTGTAAATGCCGAACTCCATTTTATTGGACTAAACTTAGAGAGAAACAGATTCACGGGGTTGATTTGATTAGAGAAACTGAAGAGAAAGTGAAAATAATTTGCGACTATTTGAAAGCAGCTTCAGATCGTCAGAAATCGTACGCGGATTTGAAACGAAAAGATATTGAATTTCAAACCATGACAAAGTGTTTTTAAAAGTATCTCCGTGGAAGAAAATCCTTATATTTGGTCGTAATGGCAAATTAAGTCCATGATTCATCGGGCCGTATGAGATTATTGAACAAATAGGGCCAATGGCATATCGACTAGCTATACCATTGGAGTTAGAAAAGATTCATAATTTTTTTCATGTGTCAATGTTGTGTCAATCTATACGGATCCCTCACATGTGATTTCTCCGTTAGAAATTGAGTTTCAGTCCGATATGACATACAATGAATAACCGATCAAAATTCTAACTCGAAAGGTTAAAGAATTGAGAAATGAACGCATGGCTTTAGTGAAAATCTTATGGAAACATCAAGGTATTAAAAAGGCCATGTGGGAGACTAGGAAGCTATGAGAAAAAAGTACCCTAACCTATTCACTAGTAAGATTTTCGGGGACGAAAATCCCTAAAGGGGGAGAGTTGTAACAACCCATTTTTAGTTAAATCGAAAAAATGGTTTCAGGACCACAAATTCAAAGTCAAAATATTTATTTTATTATTATTTTAATGTCTACAGCATGATATTCTTTTGGTGTGAAAATTTCGTTAAGAAATTTTATCGTTTGATTAGTCAATTTGAGAAAAAGGACTAAACCGCGTAAAGTAAAAAAATGCATGTTCTATTAGTTAAATGTGTCTATTAGCTATAGATCATTAAAATGGAGGTCCTTATGTTGTAAGTTGACTATTTGACACATGAGTGGACATATATGGACATTTATTAAGGTGTTTTAATGGTTTAATTATAAGGTTAATTTGGTAAATTAGTTAATAACATAAATTTAGTAAAAACAATTTGTATCATCTTTCTTCCTTCATTTTTCTCCAACCAAAATTAACCTAAAGAATCCATTAACAAAGATTCAAGCTTTCGGCTTTGTCTTCTTGAGCATGTAAGTCCATTTTTGTTCAGTTTTAATGATTTATATGTTTTTGTGATTGTTGCAACTAGGTCTAGCTAGCCCAGGGACTAATTTACAAAACTTTTAAAGATTTTGAATGATGCCATTGATGAATACATGTGTGTTTTGATGTTTGATGATAGATTATGAATGTTTTTTGTGAATTATACAAGTTTTATAAAGTGATTTTTAGTGAAATTGCAAATTAGGGATTAAATTGGGAAATATTGAAAATTTTTGGTCAAAATGTGAAATAAATGAAAATTATGGGCTGCTAGGGGCATTATGGTAATTCGGCTAGTATGGGTATATTTGGAATTTCACTAATTTATGATTTTATGCAATAAGGACTAAATTGTGTAAAATGTGAAAGTTTAGGGGCAAAAGTGTAAATGTGTTTTAAAGAGTGATTTGGACTAAATTGAATGAATTGATGATTAAATAAGTTAATTTTCAATTTATTTAGATCAAGAAAAGTGGAATTC
This sequence comes from Gossypium rotundifolium, assembly GCA_025506655.1. Lineage (NCBI taxonomy): Eukaryota > Viridiplantae > Streptophyta > Magnoliopsida > Malvales > Malvaceae > Gossypium > Gossypium rotundifolium. Next base: position 71,027,218 of record CP106734.1, read on the forward strand.
AGACTAGATCGGGGAAAAACGAAAGTTATCGACTAATCGACTAAATTTGTCGTTTTAACATCCGAGAAAAGCTCGTATGTTATAATTTCATTTCAAATGTATTTTATATGCTTTGATATAGCATGAATTGTGATTATGTGATTATGTGATTACGGACAAGTTCGAAAATGATTCGATAAAGATTCGACAGTTAAAATCCCGGTTGAACCCTATGAATAGTTTAGGATGCTAGTGACATGCCATTAGGTATACTTGAGTTGGCTTCGGGCCATGATTTAGCACTATGTGTGCGAGATAAATCGATTTGGCTTCAGGCCATGCATATCGACTGATTTGGCTTCGGGCCATGATATTAGAATTTGAGATAAGTTACCTTGATTTGGCTTCGGGCCATGGTATAGGTATTTATCGAGTGAGACCTCAAGTATCTGACTTCTCCAAATGGTTCAACGAGTAAAATAAGAATGTGCTTGATTATGAAATCGGTACAAGATGGTACAGGTACGTACGAAAATGAATTGAGTATTGAAAACTATGAAATTGATGAGTTCATTGGTAAGTTATATGAATGATCATTTGATAGCTTGAGATTTAATAGAATTGTTGTACATTGTTTTCCATTATATGAATGATTAATGAATGATAATAGTTTCTCATTGTTAACATACGATCTTACTAAGATATATAGCTTACTTTTTTGCTTTTCCATGTTTTATAGTGATTTCAAAGCTAGCTCAGATTTAGGGATCGTCGGAGACTTCACCACACTATCCACTGACTCTTTGGTACTTTTGAAACTATGTTTTAAGTATATGGCATGTATAGGTATTTGAGTCATGTTGATTATGTTTTGGTAATGATGTTGACGAAATGAATTGGCATTGTAAATGTATATGTTTTGGTTTGTAAATATAGCAATGAGATTTGGCTTAATTTGGTGAATTTGGCTATGTGCTTATATGTTGATAGTTAAGTTCATTGATGGATATGTGAATGGCTTATATTATGCAAATTGTGGTCATTTTTGCTAATAGGTATTATGAATGTTAAATTGATGATTTGTGGAAGTTGGTATGCTTGTGAAATTAGGCCTAATAATGCATCTTTGATAATGGTCATTTTGGTGATTGAGTAGACAAGGATTGGTATGAATTTAGTTAGTATATTGTGGTACTTATGTTCCTTGAATTGGTTAGTATTGAAATGGTAAGATTTAGGGTTGGTTTGGTTGTTTTGGATTTCATATTATGTTATGGTTTGGTGTCAATTGTGTAGGTAAAAATGTGTACCAAATGGGATGGCAAAATGGCTTGGTAAATAGTCTATTTTTGTCCATACGTACAGAGACATGGGCGTGTGTCTCAGCCGTGTGTGACACACGATCTTATTGTACGGCCGTGTGTTCCCTAGTATTGAAATTGAAATGAAGTTAGCATGCTCCACACGGTCTCACACACGGGCGTGTGATCAGCCGTATGCACCAGTCAGAATACCCCCTAATTGGCACATGGCCTAGTACACTGGAGTGTGACTTGGCCGTGTTGCATAAGCCAGTATACCCTACAGGTTTGGCAATGTAACACCCCAAACCCGGCCTAGAAGTTAGGCCCGAATCCGGCGTATCACATTGAAGTGTTTTTGTGAAAACCATGTTTTCATTGAAAACCCTTCTTAAAGAAATTTAGAGTAAAAACCCGGTTTAAAGTGGTTTCGCAAAACGATGTGTGTTTAAAATAAATCGGTGGTTTTATTAGGAATAATTATCTTAAAAGTAAGACTTTTTTACCAGCAGAAGCTTAATTTTGAATAAAAACAACCGTTTTAAGAAAACTTAATATAAGCTTATAAGAAATAAATCCGAGTTGCATTTCTTAAAATGTAAAGTATAGCAATCAAAGTATCGATAAGAAAAGGGAAGGCCTTATTACAAACCAAACTTAAAATAATCAAATTACCTAAAAACTATACAGAAAACCAAGCTCAAAACATCTTGCTAGCTGGCCACCTCCAAGTCCCTCCATCCATCGAACCGCCTACTGGGGATTTCCTGAGAAAATAAAAGAGGGGGTGAGTTTCGAAACTCATTGTGCACAACCCTCAGAAAACAAAACATACAACATTCATTTGGGCCTAAGCCCATATCATAATAATAATAACATAGCAACATCATACATGCAATGCTGTGCAAACCCTCCCCAAATAATCCATCCGGTATACTTCGTCTCCGTCCAACCTTACACACCTGTGGGGATTTCTAAATCGACCCACCCATCCGATACACTTCAAGGGTAGCCCGGTTACGGTACTACCAAACATTGCAGCAAAGCTGCTATTCATATAATAGGCTTAGAAAGCCATCGGTGGATCCACAGTTGTCACGCAACCATGCGATCCTCATATACTTCCTCTGTTCCATAATTCCCACCCATATGTATCCTAAGCAAAATATTATATGAATGCAGCGAATGTACATGTAACATCCATGAATCTTACAATCAACACATAGGGGTATTTTAGTCATTTCAAAAATTAAGGGTATTTTCGTAAATCTACTCTACAAGGGTATTTAGGTAATTATGCAAAATAGGGTATTTTGGAAATTTTGTAAATCAGGGATATTTTGGTGATTCCGCAAATCAAGGGTATTCTAGTAATTTTACAATTAAGGGTATTTTATTAATCTTGCAAATCTAAGGATATTTGGGTAAATTTCAAAACAGGGGTATTTATTCCCTCTCGGGTTTTAGTTATGAACTTTAGCCCATAAACAAGTCCTCGCGGCTAAAGTGAACAGACACTATACACCAGGTAGGATTCTAGAGAAGAGGAGGTGCATTCATATGGCCTACTAGGCCCAAAATAATTCCAGTTCATGTAACATGCATGACTAACTCTATTCATATAACCAAATCAATCAATTTCATCAAACTTAGCCTCACGGCCCACCGGGCCCATTTAGCCACTTTCGGCTTTTTGACTTTCCTGCATTGCCAATATCATGTGTGTGTAGTGTTTGTACACACCACGTAATAGCACGAGCTGCGAATTCCTCTTAGTCACGAACCTACATTCGATATTCCTTAACCATTAATCATAGGCTAAATACAAACTTTATCAAAAACTAAAACCTTATCGTAGCCTTACCGTGTGCAACAAGCCTTAATAACTCCTTTCTTTAACACCAACTGCGATTAGACCCTAGATCTGTACCAACTTAAACATTAGAGCCTAAGTAATAGATGACTTGCACCCAACACAAGCCACCCTCACAACATATATGACCATTCGGCCAACCCTTAAACCGAAGTAAAGAACACTTACCCTTGCTAACGATCCTACCACACATGCGATCTTTAAACCTTATCCTTGTTATCATAGAGTTAACGACAGGACAGTTAGATAGCCTTTTGGATTTTAGCAAAATGTACAAGAGAGGTTAACCGGATACTTACCAAATCCTACTTTCGATCCTACGGCCTAAATTTGGCTTTTGAGATTAGTATGGCGACAAAGACAATTCGGCACCAATAGGGAGAAGAAGAAGAGAAGTGATCAGTTAGAACTAAAGGTGAACAATAAAAGGAATTTAAGAAGAGAAGGTATGGGGAATTCGGCTAGAGAGAAAACCAAAATTTCTGCAAATAAATGATAGGTTTTTTTTTCGGCAAATGGAAGAATTCGGCTTAGGGGGAGAAAAAGAAAAGTAATGGAACCCAAGGAACCACTCAAAGGAATTCGGCACCTCCTTTTATAGCCAATAGTCAAATCCTACCTTCCACCAAAATTCAATTCGGCACCAACTCTTCCCACTTCTCATCTCCTAATTTTTCTACATGATATCTCCTTTATCCTTCTCCTAAATTCTCTCTACTGATCACTTCACCTTAGAGTCCCTCTACATGCCACTTCTAGCCTTCTAGAAGCCTAAAATTAAAGTCCAAAATAAAACTAAGCTAGCACTAGAACCTCAGACCTCTCTGCATGCATATGTCGCCACCTCCCTACACCCTAGTGGCGTCACTTAGCCACTTTACCACGGGCTTCTTTGTGGCATTTTTCACTTATTTTTTCACTTAAAAGCCCACTACTCACAACCATGATTCCTTAATTAATTAAATTAAGAATCCTCCACCACAAAAGTCAAACCCAGAGCTTCTCCAACACACCTAGACACTCCAAATTCATTAAACCTTTAAAGTCATCATGTCATTTGTCATTTTCTTACCACTTAAAAAAATTTTATGAGACCAAAGCCCAATAGGCCCAATTCTTCTAAGCTCAAATTCGGGGCGTTACAATTTTACCCCCTTAAAGAAATTTCATCCTCGAAATTTCCAACTAACTATTAATCACGCTCAAGTCACACCACTATGCTTTCGCTGTGCACTCTGATTTTAATAACACTAGCACTTCCACGCTTAAGTCACACCACTATGCTTTCACTACGCACTCTGATTTTAATAACACTAACACTTCTACGGCCTCTGCCGTGACCCCTTACACCTCTTCTAGTGCTCATCATTGATTCTCGTATAATCTGAATTAGAAATTTATGAATTTTTAGTTAGTTTCAGTAATTAAGTCGATGTTTTATGATAGTATTAAGTAAAGAGGTTGTTTTCGTAAATCCTCTATAGTTTCAAGTTATAATTACATTAACTATAACATGGATTTTGGTAAACTATATTTATTTAAATTTATATACTGAACCAAATTCATATATTAATTCTCATTATGTGTACAACATCCTTGTACATATAATATATTCAATATTTGATTACCCAATTACATTAATTCTTTAATTAATTTAATTCATGTGGCAATCAAACACAATACCAACTATGTTTTATTCCGTTCATTTGAACCATAGGGTGTGACTCTGTAGGTTCTTGTAATGTTAGCAGTAATACTAGAACGATTCTAATGTCACAAACAATAAGTGGCATCTAGCAATACATTATTGCTACCTAAGTTACAAGAAGTCATGATTCGACATAACTTTTTGTGATTAACCTTTCATGCATTAATCCTTAAGTCCTTTATCTTTGGAATGGATACAAGTCATGGAATAGTCACACTTGTATAGTCCATCCCATGTTTCTTGATATCTTGAGTAGACTATGATATACAAATTAGTATGACATCTTATGTCAACTTATTTGAGCATGACCATGCATTTCTAGCCTCACTCAATCAAGTGGCCTAAGATATTACTCCCATTATGTGGGAGGGACTTATCCTATATTGATCAACAATATCCCTCTACATAGATTGTGGTATATCCAACATTAGCCTTTATAGAACAACCAGTTACGGTGTATGTTTGACTGTGTCAAAATATACGACTCACGATGTTGGGATAATGATTATCTCAAGTCTAAGGATCATATACATATTAATCACTATGAGTAATGTTATGACAATTACATAATAATCCAAGAAACATACTCATAGCGAATCACCCAATATGTTGTTCTCTAACACACATATTCATGCATTGATTTTGACACTCCATATCAATGACAACTCTTTATCATCAATCAACTACATGTTAGTCTTAATGCATTATTGTTGTCCTAGTCAACAATAATACTCGACTAAGGATCTTAAATATCATTCTCAGGACATTATTATAAAATAGTTTATTTGTACACACAGAAGGAAAAAAATGAAATAATAATGACAACGCTTTATATTAATAAACATGGTAAATCAAGTATGTTATTACAACCATCTCATGATTGATCTTTGGGCATACTCTTACAATCTCCCACTAGCACTAAGACCAATCACTCATATATCTAATACCAAGCGAGTTAGTGTGACAATCATGCTTCTGCTGTGTCAGAGGCTTGGTCAAGGGATCAGCAATGTTATCATCTGTAGGTACTCTGCATATCTCTACATCTCTTCGATCGATAATCTCTCGAATAAGATGATAGCGCCTAAGTATATGTTTGGATCGCTGGTGAGATCCGGGTTCTTTAGCTCGTGCAATAGCTCCATTGTTATCACATCGGAGTTCTATAGCATCTGATATGCTAGGCACAACACCTAGTCCAGTAATGAACTTCTTGATCCAAACCGCTTCTTTTGCTGCCTCACTGGATGCAATATACTCGGCCTCTGTTGTAGAATTGGCTACTGTACTTTGCTTTGAACTCTTCCAGCTCACAGCACCACCATTAAGGCAAAACACAAATCCTGATTGCGATCGAGAATCGTCCTTGTCAGTTTGGAAGCTGGCATCAGTGTAACTTTTTACACTTAACTCTTCCTCACCTCCATATATTAGGAACGTATCCTTAGTTCTTCTTAAGTATTTAAGGATATTCTTGACTGTGGTCCAGTGACCTTCACAGGGATCTACTTGGTACCTGCTCATCATACTTAAGGCATACGAGACATCTGGACGGGTACATAACATGGCATACATGATAGATCCAATAACGGAAGCATATAGAATTTTACTCATGCGTTCTCTCTCTTGTGGAGTTGAAGGACACATTTCCTTCGAGAGTGAAATACCATGTCTCATAGGTAGAAATCCTCTTTTAGATTCTTCCATACTAAACCTTGTTAGTACTTTATCTATGTATGTACTTTGGCTTAGACCTAGTAGTTGTCTTGATCTATCTCTATAAATCTTGACTCCTAAGATGCAAGTAGCTTCGCCCAAGTCCTTCATAGAAAAATAACTTCCTAACCAAGTCTTAATAGACTGCAAGGTAGGTATGTCATTTCCCATGATAAGTATGTCATCCACATACAATAGCAAGAATGTGATAGTGCTCCCACTAACTTTCTTGTAAACACATGGTTCATCTTCATTTTTGATAAAACCAAACTCTTTGATTGCATCGTTAAAACGAAGATTCCAACTTCGAGAAGCTTGCTTTAATCCATAAATGGATCTTTGTAGCTTATAAATCTTTCTAGCATCCTTTGGATTGACAAAACCTTCAGGTTGTGTCATGTACACATCATCTTCAAGTTTTCCGTTAAGGAAAGCTGTATTGACGTCCATCTGCCAGATTTCATAATCATGAAATGCAGCTATGGCGAGCAAGATCCTGATGGATTTAAACATAGCTACATGAGAAAAGGTTTCATCATAGTCAACACCATAAATTTGGTGAAAACATTTAGCGACTAATCGCCCCTTGTTTGTTTGTACATTACCATCCATGTCAGTTTTCTTTTTGAAAACCCACTTGTACCCTATAGGTTTAACCCCTTCGGATGGGTCAATCAAAGTCCATACTTGATTTTCATACATGGAATCCATCTCAGATCTCATGGCCTCAAGCCATTTCTCAGAGTCTGGGATCGTCACCGCTTCTTGATAAGTCCTAGGCTCATCTTGATCTATAAGAAGAACGTCATCATGCGTTGTAATGAGAAATCCATATCTCTTAGGTGCATGGCGTTCTCTTAAAGATCTTCGTGGTGGTTGTGTGTCTACAGAAGTTACTTGTTCCTCATTTCTTGTGGAATTTACTGTTGTTCTATCTCTGGTTCAGTGGTATCTTGTGATTCTTGAATTTCTTCAAGTTCAATCTTTCTCCCACTTCCTTTTCTAGAAATAAATTCTCTCTCTAGGAAGACACCAGTCCGAGCAACAAACATTTTGTTCTCAGTTGTATTAAAGAAATAATAACTTTCGATTTCTTTCGGATACCCCACAAAAATACACCTTTTAGATATAGGTTCAAGCTTAGTAGATGTCTGACATTTAACATAAGCTTCACAACTCCAAATTTTCATAAAAGACATACTGGGACGTTTCCCAGTCCACATCTCATATGGCGTCTTTTGAACCAATTTAAATGGAACATGATTTAGTGTGAAAGTAGTTGTCTCAAGTGCATGTCCCCAAAAGGAAGTCGGTAGATCAGCATGACTCATCATGGATCGAACCATGTCTAATAGAGTTCAATTTCTTCTCTCAGAAACTCCATTCCATTGAGGAGTAGCAGGAGGAGTAAGTTGTGAGACAATCCCACATTTCTTCAATAGATCATCAAACTCTAGGCTCAAATACTCTCCACCTCGATCAGATCGAAGTGACTTGATAGTTTTTCCTAGTTGATTTTGTTCTTCATTTTTGAATTCCTTGAACTTTTCAAGGGACTCAGACTTATGGCGCATGAGATAAACATACCCATATCTACTGAAATCATCAGTAAAAGTAATGAACTATTGAAATCTACCTCTGGCCTGTGTATTTATTGGTCCACATACATCAGAATGTATTAAGCCCAATAAATCACTAGCTCGCTCACTCTTACTAGTAAAAGTAGATTTAGTCATTTTTCCCAATAAGAAAGATTCACATACTTCAAATTGTTCAAAAACAAATGAATCTAAGAAACCATCTTTATGGAGTATGGATATGCGTCTCTCACTTATGTGGCCCAAATGACAATGCCAAAGGTAAGTTTGATTTGAGTCATTTATTTTAGATCTTTTAGTATTTATGTTGTAAATAGGATTCATTTAATCTAAAATATAGAGGCCATTAATCAATTGTGTCAAACCATAGAAAACCAATTTTGTCTAAACAAGAAACTGAAATAATGTTTTTAGTCAAACTGGGCACAAAATAACAATCCTATAAAAATAAATCAAGTCCACTAGGCAAAGATAAAGTATATGTTCCCACAGCTAATGCAGCAACCTTTGCTCCATTTCCAACTCGCAGGTCCACATCTCCTCTAGCCAACGTCCTACTCCTTTGTAGTCCCTGTACAGAAGTACAAATATGAGAACCACAACCAATATCTAATACCCAAGAAGTAGTAGTTGATAAATTAATATCAATAACATAAATACCTGAAGCAGGCGTTCTGCTTGTTTTGGCCTTCTTGACTTCCTCAAGATAGATAGAGTAGTTCCGCTTCCAATGTCCAGTCACACCACAGTGAAAGCAGTTTCCTTCCTTAGACACCCCACCTTTAGGTTTCATTGCAGCTTTCCTTTGCCAGGCTTAGGCTTACCTTTGCCTTTAGGCTTTGTCTAAACTTTGGCCTTTCCCTTGCCCTTGTTCTTACGGACTATCAGTATGGGCTTGGGTCCAACCTTTTTCATGTTACCTTCAGAGTCAGTAATATCTTGAGCAACTGTAAGTAGTCTTGTCAATTTCATTCATATTGAAATTAAGGACAAATTGACTGTAGCTATCCGGCAATAATTACAGAATAACATCAGTGGCCAACTCTTGGCCCAATGGAAAACCAAGCTTAGATAGACTTTCAATATAGCCAATCATCTTAAGGACATGAGGTCCTACTGGGCTTCCTTCAGCCAACTTACATTGGAATAGGGCTTTAGAGATATCGAACCTTTCTTGTCGTGCTTGCCCTTGATAAAGTTCTTTCAGGTGCTCGATCATATCATAAGCAACCATGTCCTCATGTTGCTTCAAGCTCGAGATTCATAGTGGCAAGCATAAGACATCCAACATCTACCATGTCATCGAGATACTTCTTGTAAGCATCTCTATCAGTTCTCGAGGCATTAGCAGGTTGTTCATTAGGAAGTGGTTGTTCAATGACACAATTTTCGTTCTTGTTTGAGGACAATCCTCAAGTTACGGAACCAGTCAAGAAAATTCAAACCATTCAATTTGTTCTTCTCAAGGACCGATCGCAATGAAAGTGTGCTAGTATTTGCAGCCATAATATATCTACAACAATTAAATATGCGTGTGAGTAAATTTACCAAGTTTATATCAATCATTAAAAAGACTTTATTAAATGATGATCCCATTATTTTTATTTCAAAATTAATAACCCTTATATATTAATTTCGAAAAAACTTTCTCCAAAGTATTTCTAGTGGGTTAAGGATCCATATTTCACCTCCTCTTAAGTCAGCTTTGGCTTTACTCTCAAGACTATGGTTATTTAGGTAAGCAACCTTTGCTAATTACATCATATGTAACTCCTAATATTTGGTGAACAACTCTTGTTCTAATTATCCAACTTAATTGCCTCTAGGTTTCTAATCCTATTAGAGTAACCTAGTTAAGTCATTAACCAATTTTTAACCAGCGAATATCACTTGTTTATTCTTCGCGTTTAACCAAGATAAATACTAGTACTTCGCTTTGGCAGAACCTACATAGTTTTGATCGAGGCCTTAACGAGGGCAAAATTGGAAGGCCATATTGACTTAATATTCTAATAGAGGGATTTTTTTTAAGGATGTTCCATCTCACCAATTATGGTCTACTTTAGTCCATTTAGTCTTTTAATTGATCTCATCAATTAATGGGGTTTATTATTATCAAATTTTAATATATAAAATTTCCATCCTTTAGACATCTATAGCATCTCATACATGAATAAATAAAGCAATAAATAAATGCAATAGTTAAAGCCCATAAGCTAAGGTGATTCAACCCAAGCCAATGGGAGAACCAAAAGGAAACCTAAAGGTGTAAGCAGTTTCACAAACTATCAATCCACAATAGTTGTCCCAACTTCCTTCCCGTCTGGCCCATAGCAACTCTTGCAAATTACAATATGCAGAAACTCGTTTTACATACGAGGGAGTAAGATGAGAAGAGAAATACAAGAGAATAGTAGTAAGGCATGACATGCAGGCCGTATTTATATATATAAAACTACAACCTTTTATCAAATGGGTCATTGGGCTATAACTATGCATTTCAAACACCGTGCATGTCAAAAAATAGCATACATAATTCAATGCTTTTTGCTAAGGTGAATTATAAAATATCCTTTCAACCTTTTTGTGGCCCATCAAGTTTATATATTTCTTTTATTAACAAAACATACTATAATAAGAAAATGGGTTCAGGCCCATCCTCAAAATATGAGAGGGGATGTCACGGTAGGATCTGAGGGTGCGGGAGCGGAGCCCCCGCGGTATGGACTAGGGGTGCGAGGGCGGAGCCCCCGCGGTACAAATTGCATACCCCAGTCAAATGAAACCTCACGATTTGATAAGTTTTATCAACAGAATCGTGTTTTCAGGATTTTAATCCTTGAGGTTTCATATCGGAACAACCCTTGTTCCACTAGCCAGTTAACCCTTACTGGAAACTGTAAAACCATCGTCGCAATATTACATATTTGTTAATAGTTAACAGTAATAACATAAAATCGAATAGGCCACAACACCATGATTAACATTTAATCAATTATCGAAAGGAACAGTTATCAAGTTATGCTTAAACGATTTAAACAACCGAAAATGTAGTAAAATAAAAGCATGCATCTCATACAATTGCATCACCCAAGTATTTAAACCCGAGTCCATATCACACAAGTGGCTCTGATACCACTGTTGGAATGTCGGCACCCCCATGGCGCAGCGAAATAAAATTAATCCCGGTAATCCAAACCATGAATCCATGTGTGAGGAGCGAATCGGGGTGAAATAAAGATTTTGAAATTATCGAAATTTCAATCTGAGTAGACAGCAACGCCTCAACAACAAGAGTTCTGATCTACTGTCGAAACAAGCTGCAACCTTTACGATGTCGGCCTCTACGTAATCCACCCGGTTTGACTATGAACGACAGAGATCTCCAAAACTATTTTAAAGGTTTTCTTTTTTATTTACTTGGAGGCTGCTAGACTTTTCAAGCAAATTCTTAGGGTTTCTCTTAATCAGTTTTTTATCAGTTATTCCCTTTTATAATCTGTATGTCTTTTATGAATTATAAAATTAAATAAATAAAATAATGTTTTAATCGAAAATTATAATTACATTAATTATACCCAAAAAGTTATAATTACATTAACTATAACATGGATTTCGGTAAACTATATTTATTTAAATTTATATACTGAACCAAATTCATATATTAATTCTCATTATGTGTACAACATCCTTGTACATATAATATATTCAATATTTGATTACCCAATTAAATTAATTCTTTAATTAACTTAATTCATGTGGCAACCAAACACAATACCAATTATGTTTTATTCCGTTCATTTCAACCATAGGGTGTGACCCTGTAGGTTCTTGTAACGTTAGTAGTAATACTAGAACGATTCTAATGTCACAAACAATGAGTGGCATCTAGCAATGCATCATTGCTACCTAAGTTACAAGAAGTCATGATTCGACATAACTTTTTATGATTAACCTTTCATGCATTAATCCTTGAGTCCTTTATCTCTGGAATAGATACAAGTCATGGAATAGTCACACTTTTATAGTCCATCCCATGTTTCTTGATATCTTGAGTAGACTATGATATACAAATTAGCATGACATCTCATGTCAACTTATTTAAGCATGGCCATGCATTTCTAGTCTCACTCAATCAAGTGGCCTAAGATATTACTCCCATTATGTGGGAGGACTTATCTATATTGATCAACAATATCCTCTACATAGATTGTGGTATATCCAACATCGCCTTTATAGAACAACCGATTCATAATTATGCGTTGATCAGTATCAAAATATACGACTCACGATGTTGGGATAATGATTATCTCAAGTCTAAGGATCATATACATATTAATCACTATGAGTAATGTTGTGACAATTACATAATAATCCAAGAAACATACTCATAGCGGGTCAGTCCAATATGTTGTTCTCTAACACACATTTTCATGCATTGATTTTGACACTCCATATCAATGACAACTCTTTATCATCAATCAACTACATGTTAGTCTTAATGCATTATTGTTGTCCTAGTCAACAGTAATACTTGACTAAGGATCTTTTAAGAATAATCATATCATTCTCAGGACATTATTATAAAACAGTTTATTTGTACACACAGAAGGAAAAACTGAAATAATAATGACAACGCTTTATATTAATAAACATGGAAAATCAAGTATGTTATTACAACCATCTCATGATTGATCTTTGGGCATACTCTTACAAACCCTCCCCAAATAATCCATCCGGTACTATTCATCTCCGTCCAACCTTATACACCTGTGGGGATTTCTAAATCGACCCACCCATCCGATACACTTCAAGGGTAGCCCGGTTGCGGTACTACCAAACGTTGCAGTGAAGCTTCTATTCATATAATAGGCTTAGAAAGCCATCGGTGGATCCACAGTTGTCACGCAACCATGCGATCCTCATATACTTCCTTTGTAACACCCCTATCTCATATCAGTCTCTAGATTAGGGTTAAGAGTATTACCTGACAGATCAAAAACTTTTATCGACATTACAAACAATCATTCATCTATCACACTCGCATTGTCCCTTAAATAGGTCAACGAGACCTTAAACATGCTTATAAACCGAGTCAGGACTAAACCGAAACACACACAGAATTCTGTGAAAATTTAAAACTTTTCTAAAATTCAGGGGATACATGCCCGTGTGGGTAGGCCGTGTGCCTCCCACAGCTACTAGACAAGCCCGTGTGTCCTCCCCATGGTCGAATCTGAACTAACACCACGGCCACCAAACACGCCCGTGTACCCTGGCCGTGGTCGATCCTGGCAAAACCACACGGCTACCAAGCACCCCCATGCGTTAAGACCATGTACTTTTAGGCCATATACTAACTTTTTCACACGGATACTAGGCACGCCCGTGTGCCATAACCGTGTGACACTATAGGCCATTTGCAAGGCCAAAATGCCACCCACTTGGGTCAAACCTGCAAGCCAAATATCAAAGAATCCATGCACATCTAACAACCATATACATGTCAAGATAACCATCTTTACTCATATCAAATTCACAAGACTAAAACTTATATATACACAAGCATTATTCATCCATACTTATCCAAAACTTAACCATTTCAAATGTCATCCAACCATACTAAAAACATACATCATATATCATCTTCATTAAAGCAACACATTAACTCATAATTAGCCACATCTCATGGCTAAGTTCATATAACAAACTTATACCAAATACTAGCCTATACATGCCATATCTAGCTATATACATTTCCAAGATGTACCAAACACAAGTTGAGTAGTGTGATGACGATCCTCAAGGTTGTGAGCCTTCAGTAGCTTTAACGTTCTATAAAATAGGGAAAACACACACAAAGTACTCTTTCCAAAAGCTTAGTAAGTCATATACAAATAAACTTAACATGTAAAACATATAAACATTTAGAAACATTGGCACAATTCATATTCATAGTGAGTTTCTCACATATATGCATTAAACCATAGTCTTGGCTATATTTGCCACATTCATCAATTCAAGAATCACATATATATACATAAATCTTTCATAACCATTATTGTATCTAATTCACATTCTCATATTCAATTGTACATTTCTTCAAATCAAAATCACTTAGGTACTTACCTTTTTACACACTTAGTGTATATTCAACGTACCTGAAACGGATATATAATCACATAATTGTTCATAGCTTGGATTTGCAATTCGTATCACAGACTTGCCTATTGAACCAATAGGAACCTAACAGGATACTTAGATAACTCGAAATAGTTGTACAATGCCAACGTCCCAGGCGGTCTTACATACACTCAGATATCGATGCCACTGTCCCAGACAAGGTCTTATACAAATTAATACGATGCCGATGTCCCAGACATGGTCTTACACGTAAAGCTCATATCGACGCCAACGTCCCAGACGTGGTCTTATACGTAAAGCTCAAATCAACACCAACATCCCAGACGTGGTCTTACATGATAAAACAGAACAGATACCTATGTATTCCTAGGTTCGTACGGGACTTCTCGGACTTATCACTATATCGACCATATCACAAAATTCATATACAGATCATCTCATAAGCATTCATTGCTAAAAATAGTCATATGAATATACACAATTCAATTCAAATACGTTTATTGCATAATGACTTACCTCGATTCGGTTTAACTAAAACAAAAACTGCTACTCAGTTACTTTCGCTTTACCTCGATCTAAGTTTGTTTTCCTCGGTTCTTGATCTATACATATTCAGAATTAAACCTTTTATTCACTAACTCATTCAATTCAACACATTTAGGGCTATTTGTAAATTAACCCTCACATTTGCATAATTTATCAATTTAGTCCATTTTTCTCAAAACATCAAATTCACAAAATTAACCCATACTCATGCTTAACCGATTGTTCATACATCTTATACAAGTCCATATTTTCCATAAATTTTTCAATTTAGTCCCTCAAGTTACTATTTTCTCAATTTAGCCCTAATTAGCTAAATTCATCAAAATTTCAAGAACAAAACATGTTCATCTAGCTCCAATCTTTCATTTAACACCATAAATCATCACAAAGCTCAACATATCATTAATGGCATATTTCACAAACATCATCAATACACAAAATTGAGACATGGGCTTGATGGTAGACAAAGCAACGACTGCAAAAACGTAGAAATTATCGAAAACCGACTAAAACATACCTTGAATTTGTGTCTCACTCTAGCCGAATGCCCTAGCTTAATATTTATTTGTTTCTTTTCTTTGTTTTTCAATGGTAAATGGATGAATGAATCCATTTTCATACTTATTTCTTTTATGATTCATGAGTTAATAATTTATTTATCATTTTACAACTTTAACCTTTACTAATAAATATAAATAACATATAATGCAAGGTTATTCTTGACCATTACCACCCACTATCTCTAAAAGTGGTCTAATTGCCATATAAGGCCTCCACCTTACAAAGCCACAACACATTCATACCATAACAAATAGCATGCTAAGTTTACCTTTGATGCAATTCAATCTTTTTTATCAAATTAAACACATAAACGGACAAATTAACTCACAGAAATTTAGCACATGCTTAATCACACATCAAAGTCACAGAAAATAATATTAAAATATTATACAAAATCGAATTTGTGGTCCCGAAACCACTATTCTGACTAGGGTATAAACCAGACTATTACATCCTCCGTTCCATAATTCCTACCCATATGAATCCTAAATAGAATATCATATGAATGCAGCGAATGTACATGTAACATCCATAAATCTTACAATCAACACATAGGGGTATTTTAGTCATTTCACAAATCAAGGGTATTTTCGTAAATCTACTCTATAGGGGTATTTAGGTAATTTTGCAAAATAGGGGTATTTTGGAAATTTTGTAAATCATGGATATTTTGGTGATTCCACAAATCAAGGGTATTCTGGTAATTTTACAATCAAGGGTAGTTTAGTAATCTTGCAAATCTAAGGATATTTGGGTAACTTTCAAAAGAAGGGTATTTATTCCCTCTCGGGTTTTAGTTATGAACTTTGGCCCATAAATAAGTCCTCGCGACTAAAGTGAACAAACACTATGCACCAGGTAGGATTCCAGAGAAGAGGAGGTGGGCCACTAGGACCGCTTAAGTACCAATCTCTCCCTAGATCCACTCCTAGACATGCATATGTCCGTTGCCACACTCTAACCCAGAGAATTGTCCACAGACATGTTAATTATTAGAAAGTCTTATGTGGTTTAAGAGTTGTTAAGTACTAACCTTAAAGTCCATTAAACCCTAGCATACTTGTCTACGTCCCCATAAAGCCCATCAAGCCCACTTCACGTTCATGCTTATTATGCCCAATTCACATCCTTATGGCCCATTAAGCCCAAATCTCATTCATATGGCCTGCCAGGCCCAAAACAATTCTAGTTCATGTAACATGCATGACTAACTCTATTCATATAACCAAATCAATCAATTTCATCAAACTTAGCCTCACGGCCCACCGACCCCATTTAGCCACTTTCGGCTTTTCGACTTTCTGGCATTGCTGATATCATGGGTGTGTAGTGTTTGTACACACCTCGCAATAGCGCGTGCTATGAATTCCTCTTAGTCACGAACCTACATTCGATATTCCTTAACCATTAATCATAGGCTAAATACAAATTTTATCAAAAAATAAAACTTCACCGTAACCTTACCGTGTGCGACAAGCCTTAATAACTCCTTTCTTAACACCAACTGCGATTAGACCCTAGATCTATACCAATATAAACATTAGAGCCTACGTAATAGATGACTTGCATCCAACACAACTCACCCTCACAACATATATGACCATTCGGCCAACCCTTAAACCGAAGTAAAGAACACTTACCCTTACTAACGATCCTACCACGCTTGCAATCTTTGAATCTTATCCTTGTTATCACAGAGTTAACGACAGGACAGTTAGATAGCGTTTCGGCTTTTAGCAAAACATACAAGAGAGGTTAACCGAATACTTACAAAATCCTACTTTCGATCCTGCGGCCTAAATTCAGTTTTTGAGATTAGTATGGTGATAGAGACAATTCAACACCAATAGGGAGAAGAAGAGGAAAAGTGATCGGTTAGAACTAAAGGCGAACAAGAAAAGGAATTTAAGAAGAGAAGGTATAGGGAATTCGGCTAGAGAGAAAACCAAAATTTCGGTAAAGGAATGATGGGTTTTTTTCGGCAAATGGAAAAATTAGGCTAAGAGGGAGAAAAAGAAAAGTAATGGAACCCAAAGAACCTCTCAAAAGAATTTGGCACCTCCTTTTATAGCCAATAGTCGAATCCTACCTTCCCCCACAATCCAATTCGGCACCAACTCTTCCCACTTCTCATCTCCTAATTTTTCTCCATGATATCTCCCTTATCCTTCTCCTAAATTCTCTCTACTAATCACTTCTCCTTAGAGTCCCTCTACATGCCACTTCTAGCCTTCTAGAAGCCTAAAATTAAAGTCCAAAATAAATCTAAAAAGTCCAAAATAAAACTAAGCTAGCACTCGAACCTCAAACCTCTCTACATGCATATGCCGCCACCTCCCTACACCCTAGTGGCGTCACTTAGCCACTTTACCACAGGCTTCTTTGTGGCATTTTTCACTTATTTTTTTACTTAAAAGCCCACTACTCACAACCCTGATTCCTTAATTAAATTAAATTAAGAATCCTCCAACACAAAACTCGAACCCAGAGCTTCTTCAACACACCTAGACACTCCAAATTCATTAAACCTTTAAAGTCGTCATGTCATTTGTCATTTTCTTACTCACTTAAAAAAAATTTATGAGACCAAAGCCCAATAGGCCCAATTCTTCTAAGCCCAAATTCGGGGCGTTACAGGCACGGCCTGACCATACGGGCGTGTGTTCCCTATTTTGAAGAAAAATTTGCTAAGTGTTGAAAAATTTCCTGAGTTTTCGATTTAGTCCCGAACCACTTCCTAAGCATGTTTAAGGCCTTGTAGGCTTTTAATAGGGACAAATTATTTAAGATTGAATAATGAATGATTGAATTGGGAAAATGTATGTTAACTAGTTGTTTAATTATTTTGTAAGCCTGGTAATGCTCCGTAACCCTATTTCGGCATTGGATATGGGTTAGGGTGTTACATTTTAACTTAGATTTAGACAATAATATGCTTAAATAATAAAAAAAAATCTAGCTCTTAAGACCCCGTAGGACTATCCCCAAATAGGCGTTGTGGGGGTGCTATAACCTTCCCCACATGTAACCGTACTCCTAAAACCAGAATTTGGTGATGAGATCAAGTCTAGATTTTTAGGATTTTTCGTAGTATTAATTCTAGATTTTTAGACGATAGGTGGCTAACCAACCTAGCCCTAATTGGTTAGTGGCGACTCTACGTAATTTAGTCCTCAGTGTCTAGCTTTGCTTACTAGGCCCCCATACTCTTATGTAGGCAACGTTATGATACTAGTCATCTCCTCTCTTGGCTATTATCTCATTCCAACCAACAAAATGGCCCGTCAGTAAACTACCCTCGACTTAAACACTATTAGGAATACGCCCATTCGATACGCCAAATGAAACTCTTGGTTGAATACTGCCACGCCAATCATATTAATTTGAGTCTACTCGCCAAAACTTTGCACACGCCAGAACTGGAGTGTTACATAAGATAATAGCTTGATTAACATAAATTAAGTTTGATTAAACTACATTAATTAGATTTAATTAAATTATAAAAAGGGAAAGTTAGTGAAAATCCATCATCTTTTCCACTTTCCCTACCATCCACTATACCAAATATTGAATGAAAGCTTCAAAGTTATTACAACATTCAGCCAAACTAAATTCCAAGGTAACCAAGCCCTTTTTCATGTAATTTTTATAGAATTATCATCATGAGAGCTTGATTTATCTAGCTCATGTACTAATTTGATCAATTTTACAAATTTTACCAAGTTGTCTATAACATCCGTTGCCCGACTTGATCGTTATATCTGAGCTAGAAGAGGCCACATTCATTACCGGAGAAACTACTGTCAAATACACCATAAACCAATCATTCAAACATACAATCATTTCATAAACAAATTCACATTATGATATAGAATTAAATCCAAACCTTGGTCGAGCTTACGAAAGATCTTTTTTTGACCTGAGCACAAAATGGGACCAAATTGTAAAGTTTAGAAATCCAGGGCTGATGTCGTGGTGCAACCTCCTCCACATCGTGACATCGACGTAACGACGTTACCAAATAGTTTGTCACATCATGACCTGAAGCCACTCAATGTCGCAATGTGACTCACTATCGATCAGCGTTGTGACGAGAATAGACGTAGACTCTGTTTTTAGTAAAAATGAATCATTCAATACCTATTTCATACTTCCAAACCAAACCTAACCAACTTGTACACCAAAATCCATTCAAAATTCACAACATTACATACAAACACAAGTCATTTTCCATTTCAAAACAACAACAATTGAATATGAGCTCAACCTATTATAAGTTATCCATTTCATTCCATTCAACCTTATACAATATTTTTCAATCATACAAGTAATCAAATATCAAACTTACCTTTGCTAATATATCTTTAAACATACCATGTCATAAGAATTTTTGCAACATTATACCATTAGCATAAAACTTATGCAAGTTCATTACCATATGTAATCCAAGTACCATTTCAAACATACTAGGCAAAGATTAAAGTAAACCTGCCAGAAGATACATATTCAAATATCATAATATGCACTTATTGCACCTAAATACATGCCACAAAATAAAGCTTTAAAAAAGATTGAAAAACTACCGAGTTAATAACGGGATAGTATGACCTTCTTGACGATTCGATAGACACGTTCCGCAAGTTGGCAATCTATAAAGAAAAAGGGAGGCAACAGAGTAAGCATGTTGAATTCTTAGTAAGTTCATAGGCATTTAACAAAAACTTACCTCATTTTATAATTAAACACAACAAGATACAAAAATTGGTAAGGTTTGCCTAACATGGAAAATCACAATAAGGTGAGCTTATAATATAATCAACCATAATGTCATATAAACATGAACCAATTCTATCCATTTCAAAATAAATATCTCAACATCATACTCTTATTCAATCCCACATTTATTCATTCAAGCATCAATCTCGTGTTAATTCCTTTCAATTTTTGTTTTCATTAGCTACTTAGCCTGGTGAACTCTGGCAAACGGATCCAATTACACAAGTATCTCTGGTACAATAATTGCTCGTCAGAGTTTATACATATTCGTGTCAGGTTACCAATTCAGGCTAAACCTTTAATGACACATACAATTTCTTAGTCAAGCTAAAAATATACATTTAAGGTTACCAATCCATGTTAAACCTTTAAAACGACATCAAGTTACCAGTCCAAGGTAAACATGTGTCACATGTATCTTTGAGTTCGCAAAAAATGCTGGATCTCGGTAATATTCGACAATCAATCCGTACAAGTGTGCATAAAACCTTTACTAAGTTCACTCAAACATTTCCAACATGTATATATACATTTCTTTACAATTTAGTCTAAATCTCACCTTTTGTATCAAATTGCAAACAATCCAAATTTCAACCTAACATACACATATTCATAATTTAAATACGTAACAATTAAAAACAATCATACGATATGAGCTTACCCAACAAAAACAACAAATGAGATGAACTTTAAGTATTACTCAACAATTTTGGCTTTTCCCTAATTATCCCTGGTTTGATCAAATTATCGATCTATACAACTATTCAATTCAATTTATCAATACCAAACATTTTACTATCACTCCATAATATGCATGAACCAGTTTAATTTCATTTTTTGAATACCCCTAAAGTTTTACATTTTATTCAATTTACTCCCTAAAATTGAAATACCACTATCTTTCAATTTTGAGCTTCAATTTTAACACATCCTTCTAGGTCCCTTTGCTATCTAAAATTATAGAAATTTCACATCAATTTCTCAGAAGATGAAGATGAAGTTAAGGGCCTGAGTTGTGACCCATGGTTGAGAAGTTCACACAACTTGTGCTGATTATAATGATTATTAGTAAATGGCAAGTGATATTATGAGAAACATTAAAATAAAAATTTCTTGAAAAGAAAAAAAAATGGTAGAAAAGAGGAACTAGGTTAAAGTAAAATAAGTTAACAACATAGGTCTCATAGTTGGAGGTCCATTGGCCTTAGACTTAATACAAGATATGATGGCCTCAGGGCACTCATCGCAATCATTTCTACAATTAATAGAATTGGAATTAAATTGATAATAGCTCCTTATATTAGCATAGGGGCGAATTTAGGGGGTTGGCTAGAGCCCTGGCCTCTACTACAATAGAAAAATGTTCATTTTGGCCTTTTAAATTTTTTAAAATTTTAAATTAGTAAAAGTAAAATTACACTTTGACTCTCTAAAAAAAAAATTTTGATTTAATCCTTTAAAAATTATAATTTAATTTCGACTCCTAAAAATTTTTTGACTTCGCCCCTGTATTAGCACTATGATTTCCCTCTTTGAAATTATATTAAACTTTAAAGTGCAAGGTACGTATCTGCAATCATCCACCAACGTAACAAGTAAAACCTTAGAAAATGAAGAATTTGTAGTGAAATTAATACAATAGTTGCATCGACAAATCTGAAGGAAATATCATTAACTTAAAAGAAAAAAAAACAATTAGATGAATAATTTGTTTGGAGAGTATGAAACATTAACAAGGAGTGGCTATCAAATTCTCAATCTCCCAACAAATTTATATTATATTTTATCAAAATTTGACTTAATCTTCTTTTAAATCTTCACTGCTATCCTATCCTATTCATAAAATATCAGACTTTAATCTAAAATATTTTTCTTTCCAACTAAACCCTCATGGAATTTATTTTACTTAACAGATTAAATATATTTTTAGTTTTTGAACTTAGCACTTCCTTCCATATTGGTGTTTAATTTTTTATAAAATAATTCTCAAAAACTTTTTGATCAATTAGTTGGATACTTTTATATTACACCATTTCATCTAACACTCTAAAAATTATAGCAGATGATAATGTTAACGTCACAATAATATCATCGATTAAAAATTTAAATATATGTTAATTTAATATATATATATATATATATATTATAAAAAAAAATCAATAAAAGGAACTTAAGACCATCACCTAACCCATATATATAAAAACTTTTAAAAAATAAATATACATATCATCATTATTGTTCTTCATTTTTTTCTACTTACCTTCTACGTACTGCAACCATTGAACCAAAGATTAAACAAACTCAAATGGGATGGGAACGAATCAAAAGACATGGCTGAAAAGTAACGGTGGATCCTCCACCACCTAAAACCCAAACCCATCTCTTCAAAGAGAAACCACCCAAGGCCACCGCCACCCACCCAAATCAAACCCATGGTTGAGTAGAAATCTTTATATTTCCCTAACTTTTTAAAGGTTTTCAAAATACAAAGGATTAAACGTTTAATCTAAGAAACAAACTCTTTGTTTACTAGATTGATTTGGCTTTTTTAGAAACGAAATGAAGAAATGAAACTAAAACTTTAGATTAATTTAGGTGATATTATAATTTTTTTAATTATATATATCTTAATTTTTATATTTTATATATTTTTAAAAAATTATATTTTTATATTTTAGAATATTTTTTAGTTTATTTTATTTTACAATTTTCTAATGTTATCATAACATTATCATTGCTCCATGTCACAAATTCATAGTGTCACATGTCCAAAACTCAATGGTGTTAAAAATAATATTAAACTAGTTGATGGGGAAATTGTTCTGGTACAAATTATGGATAAAAAAATCTTAATTATCAATTTAAAAAATTGTTAATTTAAGAATTAAATATGTATTAAACCCTTAATTTGATAAAATATTTAGAATTATCTATAATCATTTTCTAACTTTAAATAAAAAGAAAAATTACGTTTGAACACCTAAAACAACTGATACCTACCAAACGACTTAGTCAAATTATTTCAATATTTATGCACTTCATGGCCGTCGTACAAAAGCTTTACTTTTTTGCTGGAGTTATTTGAGATATTTAATGGCTAAAAATGAGAATGATAGAGTTGAGTTAATGAGAATATTTCAAACTGAATCTTTTATAAATTTATCTGTACCATATTTATGTATTTAACTAAATATGTATTATTTTAAAATTTTAAGTGCACGAGAAACGTCCAACAATTTAAGTAGACAACTCTGTTGTAACTAATAAGTTGACTCTTTTTTTGTTGGTACTAATAAGTTGATTTTATATATGGATCAAAAGGACTTATTGTTATTTTAAAACAAATTGGATTAAAATATTAAGTTGAAAAAATTATTTTGGGCAAAAACTTATGCTCACTTAAATTATATGTATGTGTTGAGCTGGATTTAAATTTTTTCAATTTTATTAATTTTTTATGTCAAAATAAATATATGCATTTAATTATTTTATTAATTTTTTCAATTAACCTAAGTAATTATTATTAAATATAATTAAAATATATAAAATTATATTTGTATAATGTTTAAAAATAAACATTTTGTATATCCATACTTCCTACCAATTTTTTTGTGATTAAAACAAACCTTTTGAATAATGCTAAAAGTTTATTTTTCGATCATTCTCTAGATTTTACTTGAATGAATATACTCTGTTAATACTTTATATATAGTGATAATGTAACATCCAAAAATTAAAGGTTAGATTTTTATAACTTTTAGAAATTAAAATTAGTATTATTGGTTAGAAGCCTAGTAGGAAGTCTTGAGAACTTATGTTCAAGTCTTATAAATTTGATTTTATCTCTATAATTTTTTTTATGCACATATAGAACCTAGGTAACATGGTTTATGAATTTATTTGTGTGTGTTTTAAGCATGAATGTGGGCATTAGCCCAATGATGAAGGCTTTTCCAAACTTCCCTTACATCCTAGATTCTATCCACGCCACTCTTACCTATTTTTTGATGATTTTTATCCCAATGGGCTATTTGCCCATTAGCCCTCAAATTCTTCCTCAACTCAACTTTCTAAGTCATTCCCTAATTCTACTAAAATTCGCTATTTGTTATTTTATCAAATTGAAACCCTAACTCTCTTTATTTATACCTTAGTTTTCTTTCAAAATTCTCTACTTAAAAACTCTTCTAAGCCTTTAAGTTTTGTTGAAAAATATTCTTTAAAGTTTTGAAAATTCAATGCAGTCCTCATCAATTTTTCTTCTCCAAATTGTTAAAACTCGTGTCATTAGATCATTGAATTTCTATCAAGATCGGTAAGTACCTCTTCCTCTGTCAACTAGGACTTTTCAACTCTAGAAGACATCACGTTTTGATAAATCTTTCAATCCAACTAAAAATCTTTAACGTTTTTGCCAAAAGCCTCCACAAATATTGAAAATACGTTTTTGATTCTTCAATTTTTTCAATTGAAAGACCCTTGTAGGTGTTTGGATCAAACTTGAACGTGGGGTAGTTACCTAAGGTTACAGGAAAGTCAGGTGTGTGTTCTTTTACAAAAAATCAGGTCAAAATTCGAAACTGCCCAGTCGCACACAGCCTACCACACAGGCGTGTGGCTTGCTCATGTGGACCACACAGCCATGTCCTACTATTTTCTACTGCATCCACATTACGCACATGGCCTAGACACACGGTCGTGTGGCTCATGCACCTCACCTCTTCTCATTGTTCACGACCGTGCGGATCGATTGCACACGGCTTAGAGCCTCGCACACAGCCTAGACACACGATCATGTGGCTCCTGCACCTTCACCCCTTCGCATCACACATGGCTTGGGGCTTCACACACAAGCTGGTCACACGGCCATGTGGTCCTTGAAACTTAAAATTTGTAGTTTTGCCTTATCTGTAATTATTTTATGCAATTTAGACCCTAATTAGGTCTTAATTGCATCTAGAGAACTAGATTATGCAATTAGGCCTTGGACAAAATTTAGAATAATTGAATATATGCATGAATGAATTTATGATTTTAATTACTATTGATTATTTTTTTGATTCATGAAAGACTTCATCTCTATCAATGTTATAAATGTCGAATGAACGTCTCGTAAGCCTAAATGATTGATTTATTGACTGTTGGATATAATTGTGAATGATGTTGTTTGCCAACAGAATAGAATGTTGAAAGTATTAATGATTAAGTGAATGGACGCATTAAAAAATGATTGTATCGCATATGCATTGGAAGGATGATATGAAAGGAGGGAGAATGGTAGCTCATATTGACTGCATAAATGAATGACTGACTGTGTACCTACAGAATGACAAATTCCAACTGTAAACTCACTGTGATGCATGATCCCTCCAACAACTTTCTATTAGGAGCGGTCATAACTCTGTAGTTAAACGAATGTTCGCTATGTATTCACTGTCATAGCAGATTCCAATTTTGACGATCTTACTATGTACCCACAGTTACAGTAGATCTTAAACTACGACATTTTTGCACTGTGCTCTCATGGTCTCTCCAACAGCTTTCCAATGTGAGCGGCAGTATTTTCGCAGTTAACAACAGCTCTTATCTGTACTTACAATACCTGAACGAATGTAGTGGCAACATCCATGAGTGGAGTAAAAATGTAGAGGGGGTCCTGGGGAACTCCCTATTTAGAGCGTTAGTGGTCGGGGGTAGGATTAACAAATGTTAAATGAAACGTTAAACAAGCGTTGCATGACATGCTATGCATACTTATTGAAAAGTACATATTGAAAAATTTGAGTTGTTAAATGTGCATATGGTTATTATGAAATGTTTAATGATTTGATAATTAAATTTATCTTATTGATTGAATATTAATTATCGCTTGCTTAAGTAGCAAACCCGAATTACTATACTGAATTGATTGATATGTGAAATTCATTACTATTCATAACGTTTATGATCGAATATTAAATTGGTTTATTGTAAAGGGACTAACATTGAGCTTCTATAGCTCACTCCCCCTAATTTCCCTATTTTCAGATAAACCATTGGACTAGGACGCTGACTTGACATACAAAGGATCTGGGCTTATTCTCGCCTATAATCTATTTATTCTTATTTATTAATACAGTTATCACTTTATTTTACTAAAAACTATGATATGGGACAATTATTTAGAATTATATCAATTAGGATGCTTATTTTTACTATGTATTTATAAAGATAGAAAGGTTTATACTTATTATTTCTTATTGATACTGATTTTAGAATGATGTTTGTTTATTAAGTGTTTTAACTAGGTAGATTTATTATACAAAGAATATTGATTTATTTTCTGCTTCTAAACTAATGTTAAGTTTTAATTTATTAATATGATATATTCTCTATGATGAACCGAGTTTAGAATTGAGGATAAATTTGAAAATATGATAGGACCACTTCGGTGATTAATGTGACCTCTTTGACTCAGTGCCAGAGCCTAAGATTTTTAAAAGCTCAGACCATAAAGATATCGAAAAGATGCATGCATATTGAACGAGTATTTTGGGTAAAACCATACCACAGAACTCTTTTAAAAGCTAACTTTTTACAAGAAAACAAGCTTGAGACTCCAATGTCAATTCTGTAATAGTTTTATTATTTTATTGTTTGATTATTCATAAGATGAATGAATGAATTAAAATTCCTTATTGTTCGTACCATGTGAATTATTGAAATTTTAAACTATATACCCTAACTAATGTTTGACATCTAAATGAAACTCTAGATAAACCTAAAATTGTTTAGACTATCATGTCTAGAATGAGTACCAAAGGTAGACGTGGTAGGGGTAGGCCTCGTAGGGTTGCACCTATTGAGCCGCCTACTGTTCCAGGTGAGGATCTGATCTATGAGAATGATTATGTTGAAAATTATAATGCTAACAACGACGAAGGTATGGAAAATGGATAGAAAGACAAAGATGATGTTGTAATTCAGCCAATACTGAGGGTTTTCAAACGAGTTACTGTGCTCGAAGTGGATCGAGGAGTCGCGGTACCATAGCGGAAAGACTAGTCAAATAGGGCTAAAACATTTAAGTGAATTTTTGGTAAGGCCCTTATTGTAGTTGACTATTGGCTAGAGTCGACTGAACGAATCTTGGAGGATCTAGAATGCACCCCGAAGCAGAAACTAAAGGGGACAGTGTCCTTATTAAGAAAGGAAGCCTATCATTGGTTGCAGGCTATTGAAAAAGGTACTCAGGCTGAACGTATCACATGGAAATAATTTCTAGAAGCTTTCCAGAGAAAGTTTGTGGGCGCGAGATATGTGGAGGCTTAATAACTTGAATTTATTGAATTGAAGTAGGGTGATAAGTCAGTAGCTAAATATGAGGCTGAGTTTTTAAGACTTAGTCGTTATGCCCAGGAAATGATAACCACCGAACAGGTTAAAAGTGTGTAGTTTGAAAATGGGTTGCGAAATGATATTTGTATGCAAGTTGCCACTCATCAAGAAAGGGTATTTGAAAATCTAGTGAAAAAAGCCAAAATCGCAGAAGAAGTAAACTACGCTACTCATGCCCATGATGATAAAAATAGGAACATAAAGAAAAGAGATTCAGATAAATCTGATTCGAACGCCTCCCTGTCAAACAAGTCAGACAGGTTGAACCACGACAAATAGATACAATAAAGAATGCTGGGGAACCCGCTTGTGAGCACTATGGAAGGCGTCATTTGGGTGAATGTTGGAAAAATATGCGCACATGTTTAATCTGTGGATCAATGGATCATGTAATAGTTCATTTTTTAATGGTATCGAAAACAGTGGTTTCAAGCCACAAATCCAATAAGTAAGTTTGTAAATATTATTATTTAATATTTACGAGTCAAATATGGTTTTAAAAAGGTTTTTGATTTGATAATTTATGTTACATGAATGATTAATTAAGTTCAAGTAGTAAGACCTTAAGGTCAAGTAGTTTTAGAAAATGAGGTATAGGGACCTCACTTCTATAAACCGAGTCGTAAATATTTTTATAAATATTTACGGAGTGTTATTAAGTTTGTATTAAAATTTCGTTAAGAAAGTTTAATGTTTCAATAGTTAATTAAGCAAAAAGGACTAAATAGTAAAAGTTAAAAAAGTTAATCGCTATTAGTTTAAAGGTGTTAATTGATTAAATAATTATAATTGGATGGAATTAATGGATAAATATACCATCCTTAATATAGTGGGACGGTGGATTCTTTAATTTCTTTTAATTTTAAGGTTTTATATGTTATTTTATTAAATTAAATAAAGAAAAAGGTTAATAAAATAAAGAAAACATAATGTTTTTCTTCCCCATTTGCTTGGTTCATCATCGAACCTCCATGAAACCATGCTTAAGCTTTAGCTTCATTGGATATATGTGAGTCCGTTTTTCACCCGTTTCTTTTAATTTTTATGTTTTTTATATCGTTGTAACTAGGTCTAGCTAGCACGTACCTTCGATTTTAAAACTATTAAAGATATTGAATGTTTTCATTGATAAATATTTGTGATTTTAGATGTTAAATGATGAATTTGAAATGTTGGTTGATATTTAAAAATATTATGTTAAGTAATTTTGATGAATTTACCAATTAGGGACTAAATTATAAAAATAGTAAAAATACAAGGATTTGATGTGAAATTATTACAAATGTCGGCTGCATTGGGTGCCATTGATATCCAGTTGAAAGGAATTTGCAATAAAAATGGTTAAATTGCATGTTAAAAGGCTCATGGACTAAATTGAATAAAAGTAAAATGTTAGGGGCAATTTTGTAAAAATGTCAAAAATGACTAAATTGCATAAAATAATTTTTTTTACTATCTAAATTAATAAATTGAATGAAATTATTAATTTAGATTAAGATAGAATGGAAAATCGAGGAGAATGAAAAATTACCAAAAAGTCTCTGTTCTTTAACATTTCTGCATTTTAGCCAGGTAAGTTCGTATGAACTGTATTCTATATAATGCTGATTAAATTGAATGTTAATATGTGGTTTTATTATGATTGAATCAATATATATATGTTATTGTGCAATTTATCTTGTAATGAAAATATGGAAATCCAACGATGTTTCGACGACTATCGAGCCCCATTTGAACCTTAAGAATTCATAGGATTCAAATGACATGTCATTAGGATTTCCATGTTTCGGGTGCTAGTCTTGAATGCCCTACCGATGAATGAGGTCCGGCATGTGTTGTGGATACTCCACAGCTCGTGTGAGCAGCATCGTGTAGCTTACATTCTGACCCACATCTCATGTGAGCAGGCCCATTTCACAACTGGTGTGAGCAGATCCATTTCACAACTCGTGTGAGCAACGATGTAAAAGAAAGGAAAGGTTATGATTATATGTTTAGCACACTTCGTGTGAGCTATCTCGCATATCTGATGATATTCTAAACGATTCAACGGTCATGAAAAAGGAAAGGAAAGTTATGTGTTCAATATAAACCAAGACATGTATTTATGAAGTACATTAAAATGGTGAAATACATGAAAAGCGTGTTATGTTATGATGGATGATAAATCCAATTGAATCATGCTCAAGTATAATGGTTATCCATGTTAAATTCATATGAGTTATGTTTAAATGAACTAACATGTGTTATTGATGTGCTTAGGCTTGTGCCAAGCTTGTTGATATGATTGATGTTTATGTTTATGCTTGTACTATGCATATGAAATGAGTAAGAAAAGGGATTGAAATGGTAAGTTCATAATTGGGATGTAAAATGATGTTATAAAAGGTTTGATGTGATAAATGATGTACTTATGTATGAGAAGTCTATTTATGCTATGGAAGAATTTACCTATATCATGGATAAATACACTAATCCGTGAAATGATAATGTTGATTTGGCTTATGCTAAGCATTCGGATTGGAAGGGAAAGTAAGTAAATAGAATGATTCATAATCTATTGAAAAGGTTGATGATTATGTATTATGACTTATAAATCCCAATATGTTATATATGAAAAGTATATGCGACATTACTAAACTTACTTATTTGTGAGTTGATGATTATATAGATCTATGAATATTATGGCATTGGTATAGGTTTATTTTTATTCTATAAAGTTTATTATTGAAATGGAATACTATGTTTATGGTTTATACGAGCTTACTAAGCATTCATTGCTTACGTAGTTATATTTCTCTTACTTTACAGATTATCTGAAACTCCACTGGTTTGGAAGCTTATCGGAGACCTGTCATACTACCTAGAGATCAAATTGGTTGATTCTGATGTTCTGATCAAGGTTATAATTACATTTATAGATGGACTTGTAGTTTATAATATTTGATGAGTTTGGCATGTATATGTCATTTAGGTTGATGTAACCTTGGTACTTTTGATGCCTTATTAATGTGTGTCATTTTGACGATATGTTAATGCATGTTTGAGTGGCCAAAATGGTAGGTAATTAATTGAGCTCAACATGGTCAAGTTATGGTATGCTTTGGAAAGGTTTTGAATATATGTGCATGATTGAAATATGGTCTATATATATGTTGGATCTTAGAACCATTTGGAAATGGCTAGATTTGTGTTATTTAATGGTTTTGATGCATGTGAGAAATGGTCCATATGGTAAGGTTATTTTGATATGGCATGATTCTAATATGGTATGCTTAAATATGCACATGTTTAGGTATGTTTGGAATGTCCATATTTGGTATTTTTATATTAGACTAAGTGGAGTTATGCTTTGAGGTAGATATGAACTATTTGTAATGGTATAAATGTGGTCAATTTATGATGAGTTTTGAAATGGAAAATGAATTAAGCGTTGATGAATGAAATGTGTTAAGTACATGTATGTGTATAGATAAATTGTATGTTTGTATTTGAGGTGCCTATATGTCATATTGGTTGAATGGAATTTGGTATTTGATTTGGTCTTATTATGCATGCTTTAGATATGTTTTAAGGCTTGATTATATGTGCAAATGGCTTGCAGGTGTGTGCTTGAATTGGGTGAAAGAAATGGCTTGAATTTGGCCTATTTCTTGTCCACGCGGCCTAAGACATGGGCATGTGTCTCAACCGTGTGTGACACACGACCATGTGACACGGCCGTATGTCCCCTGTAGGTTTTAAAGGTTACATTTCGAGTATTACACGGTCTAGCACACAGGCGTGTGACTTGGCCGTATGACCCAAGTCAGTAAGTTACACATGCTGGAACATGGTTGTGTGTCCCTACTTCGAATACCCACATGGCCGTGTGACCCCTACAGTGTGAACTCTTCTAACTTTTTCTTCAATGTTTCAAATGTTTCTAATTTAGTCCCGAATTGTTTCTAAAGTGTTTCTAAGGCCTCGAGAACTCGAATAAGGGACGATATTCATGTGTTTTAATGGATTATGTTATGATTTATGAAATATTTGGAAATGAATGATTTGATTTACGTTTTCACTGTAATGTTTCGTAACCCTATTCTGGCGATGGATACGGTTAGGGGTGTTACAAATCACTTAACTAGAAATTGTGTGGGACGAACAAGCCTGAGCCAAGCTCCAGCCCAGAAGTAGACCTAAAACCAAAGAACTACTCAACTACCTCTGAGGGGCCGAGGCTAGAACTAGAATGATAACAATGTTACTACCGGTACAAATCAAACCGAGGCCTGACAGCATGCTTTAGTTTATGTCGTTAGAGGACAGGAAAATAGTGATAGGCTCGATGATAACACAAGTTTTTTACCTTAGTAAATTTTAAGATTTGGTCGTCTAGAAAGTTTTTTAAAATAATATATATAGCGCAGTAGAAGCATGGAGGTTGCATAATGGATTATGTGACTAAGTGATTAGTAAACCTGTAGGAAAAAAATTTCGAGGATGAAATTTCTTTAAAGGAGGGGAGAGTTGTAACATCCCAAAAATTAGGAGTTTGAATTCTTAGAGTTTTAAGGAATTAAAAATTAGCATTATTGGTTAGAAGCCTAATAAGAAGTCTTGAGATCTAGTCAGGGTAACCAGGTATTGTCCATATTGGATTCTTATTTAAAAATTAGCATTATTGGTTAGAAGCCTAATAGGAAGTCTTGAGATCTAGTAATGGTAACCAAGTATTGTCCATATTGGATTCTTATTTATATTTGCATTTACAATTGTAAACCATTAACGAATATAATTTGAAAGGGTGAGACATGTGTCAAGTTTCTATGGGAATGTTGGTTCTATCTATAAATAAATTTTAGTTAAATAGGATAGAGAGAAGGAGACATTTTATCTTCTTCTTTCCTTTGAAAATGCTACAATGGCTTTCATTGGAAGCCGTCTAAGGTTTTCTGCCCTTGGACTGAAACTAAAGATCGGATCTAAAGTAGAAGATTACTTTATTTTTCGGTGAGTATTTCAGTTATACAAATGGAAC
Source organism: Gossypium rotundifolium (assembly GCA_025506655.1). Taxonomy (NCBI): domain Eukaryota; kingdom Viridiplantae; phylum Streptophyta; class Magnoliopsida; order Malvales; family Malvaceae; genus Gossypium; species Gossypium rotundifolium. Next base: position 71,059,820 of record CP106734.1, read on the forward strand.
CTTGAAGAGTAAGTTGTTAACTTTGGTTGAACGTTAAGATTAAAGAGAAAAGGGCTTTGTATGGGGTTGTCCATGTTTGGGAAATGGTTAAAGGTATGTGAATGGGTTTTGACGATGTTTCTATGTTCCTTGAGCAGTGATTTCTAGTTAGATGGTTGGATCTAGAGTTTTGAATGGTAATAAGTGAGGATCAGGTGAGCTTCTACAGTGACCCTTGTATATATTTTTTGTTCATACTGAAATATATCTATATGAAATTAATTGAACTATGAATCTAAAATCATGGATAGTAAGGAAATCATACTTGTACGAATAATGAGATAAAGGTATGTGTGTGGGATATGAATTTCGATAATTTCAAATTTGTGAATGAATGGGGATTGAGTTAAGATTAAGTTAAAGAATAAGCAGTCTGGTCAAATGTGAGTTCTCTCATAAAGACTCTTGTAAATATTTTAGATAAATCATTTATAATTTAAGTTCCAAAAGAAATGAATAAGTGCATATGATCATTGAGGATAGCATGAACATTTGATAAGAATCTGTAGAGTAGTATGTGATCAATTTTGCATAAGTGTTGTGATATTTAATTATGACTACGTATGTGTTCATTTGGAATGTAAACTGTGAAATGTGATCTTGTTGATATGGTTGAAATATGCATTGAAGTATAGTTTGATTAAACAATTGAGTTAGTCAACTTGAATGCGAGTCTCTACTCTGACTTTTACATGTAAATTATGGGTATAGACAATTAAATAATGACAAAACTTGAGTATCGACTAAACGAGTAAAACATAAGAGAATTGTGCAAAGTAAAGTTATTATGTGAAAAATTACATTAATGAAAAGTACAATGATGCGTATGTAGGTAAGGTCGAATCAAGAAAAGGGTATAAATTAGACTTGTAATTTGATGAAAGGTTAAACGAGCCTGAGTGCATAGGTAATTGTGATGATGAATTATATCTATGAATGAATGAATCTTTGTTAAGTATAATATGTGTTTCTAACAGTGAATCTAATAAGTTTATGTATACATCAATGGTTGTTTTAGTATTAAAACATTGAAGTATAGTTGTAACAGTATGTCCGAAATGTATGATGTGAGATGTGTGTTATGTTGATTGTTTGTTGGTAACCTAAGATGATTGTGCTAGTTTGTTCCATTGCATGATGTGAATCTGGTTAGAAACTGAGCTCTAGCATTTGTTGCAGACTCGAAGATACATGTGACACAGATTTAACCTAGATTGGTAATCTGTTGTTGTTTTAAAGGTTAGCCTGGACTGGTCACCTTAAAAGTATGGTACCCTCTGAAAAGGAATTATGAGTGATGATTACCTAAAGAGGTTCTCTGCGTGTCCTAGGACAATGACGGGCAAACCTCACAAAATGTGAGTCTAGGAAAATGCATATCGTAAACAGGCTAGGAAAGGAATGCCTATGTAGCAATATACGAAAGGAATGCCTTCGTGCCTGACTCTGAAGGGAATGCCTTGACAGCATACTCTATACAATGGCCCGTGTGGTGAGTTTTGTGTGACCCTTGTGGCATGTTCTACCAAGACTTTCTGGTAAAATGTGTTTATCCACCCTTATGGTAAGCTCTAAATAAATTCTAATAGTTCTGTAATAATTATTTATGAGAGAAGGTTATGATATGTCCAAGGTCAGGGGTTGAATAAGATCCATGATATAATTGAATAAGCCTTAAAGGGGATTTCTTAAAAAGAAATGTGTATCTGTATGTTAAGAAGCGTATCTGCCATAATAATCTTCTAATGTTGAATATGGACGTGTTCGTAACTATGTGTGACCTAGGAAGTAGTTAATGCGAGTTTGTTTGTGTTATGCAATTTTGGATCAAATTTACTTGGAATCTACTATATCTGGTTGTATAATAATTTCTACTGAATTCATATGGAATTTGAGTTTTGGTTATCCTAAGTATCTGGGGTCTTGAAATAGAGTGATGTGAAATTTATCTGAAGGATCTATGTAACACAACATCAGTATGGGTTTGTGTGGTTTTGAACCAAGGTATGAATCGATCAGTTTTTTATGGTATTATTTCTGCGTAAGTACTCACCAACATGTATGAGTGTCTGCCTGTGATAAACGTCAATGAACACTTGTTTGGAATAGGAATATGAGTTAAGACATGGATAGTTGAAAGGTTTTCTAAGGGAAAGTTCTGTGAATAAAGTATTATGGGATGAAAAATTTATGAAACAATGGAAGGGATTTCCTTAGTTTACTAAATATGAAAGATTAAGCATAGCAAGGGTTTGATGACTAGCATATATAAGAGTGATAAAATTGTAATGGTATCAACTGAAGTAAATGATGCAAAGTAATAATGACTCATAGAAATTCATAAAATATTTGCAAAGTATCATTCAAAGGTATAGTTGTAGAGCTCACCAAGTACTCTTTTACTCACAAGGTTTGCTATTCCATTTTCGGTATTTGAGGAAAGTCTACACCTAGAGGGACAACGCCAGGAGTTTGCGAAGATAGTGGCGAAGTGGGCTATTATGCATACAGTAGAAATTTTGGCATGGTTTAGGAATACACCCATTTTAGTCTATTTTGTTAAACTTCTTTTTCTAAATATTTGTATCTAGATTCACATGATAAACTATTGTATGGCATTTTTTTTTTTTTTTTTGCCATTATATATTAAGCATTTCAATTGGAACGCCACAGGAAATGTTTTAAAGAAGTAAGAAATTGTAAACTAACTTTTTTTAAATGGTTAAGTTTTAGGTGGTAACACCTGAAATCTGGATCCAGTGAATCGGTCCAGGTTTAGGGCATTACACAAGTATTATTTGCTAAGGGAAGTGTAGAAGACAAGTGAAGTAAAGCCGGTTTAATGGAAATATGAGGACCAAATGGCATATACTTTTAATAAGTCTTTCCATGTTAGTCAATTTGAGTTTCTTAGGAACAAACTTGGTACCTGCAGCACTTGAGTCTGGAGGAGAATGTTAGTGTCTTAAGGGCTGCAAAGTCTTTTTTTGTCATTAAGATAGTCTTAGTCAAATTCCTAGGTTCTAGGGAGATTGTTAGCTTGTTAGTAGGAGTTGGAAGCTAAATTTGTTAGAGTTTGTTAGCTTAATTCATGTGTATAAGCATTTCTTGGTTAATGAATTTTTATCATCCTTTTTAGTTTCTGTATCTTTAGTTAACTCTTTGTTGAAACAACACCCTTAACAATCCTCAATAGTCAACTTAAATGAGATGGATTTCATGATCAACCAAATCAACATTGTCCAAAAATATGTTGCAACTTTAACCCATCATCAAGATAAAACTTCATCGAAGAATCATTAAAAAGCACACTTCAAATCCATAGTCAAACATAATAAATGAATCCCCTAGATAAGCTTTGAATAGACCCGACCACGTCTCAAGCCTCAATGCTTTTTCAAAAAAATTGAAATAGTTTTCTCAGCACCACGTTTTCATCACCTAAATCTACCAAGCCCAACTCCTTTCCAAGAGTTCACATGCTTCCACTTCAGCTAGTAGAGTCGCTTCCTCTTGCTACCGTAACAAAATCTTATTTCGATTAACAATAACTCCTTTAGAAATTGACCCCCATCTATCTTTGAGCTTGAATCTTCAACCAATAAACCCTTGCCCTTCATCCTACTCAAGGGTGATGTAGCACGCCAAACTCGGCCCGATAATTGGATCCGAGCATGATGTGTCACACTTAAAATCAGACTAACTTTCAATTATTTGGCAGAAGCTTTATAATATTTTACAAAGTTGTAAATATAAAACATGTCAAGGTTAATACATTACAAAGGTTTAAATGAAATCATTGGCAGTTCAAATCATTTGGCATAGAAGCTTTAAATAAGTAAACTTCATTAAATAGAATATGATAACTCAAATCCAGATAATGAAATTTGATAAGGTTATTATAAAAACAATGTCTTATCAAAATGATATTTCTTTATACAAATCATGATACAAGCAGCTCGGTCCAATTCAAAGGCCATAATAGAGATGGGATTAGTTTCCCTCAAGGCCCAAGCACTATATCCAAATCCAAGCAATAAAGTTAAAACTCAACTTTCGCTCAAGACTTTATCACAGAAAAAAATTGAGAAAAAGAGTCAAAGCTTTAAGACGATGGATTTTGGAGCGAGGATGAATTAGAAAGGATTAATTTTGTTTGTGAGCCTAAACTCTCAATCTATGATGACAAGCCCATGTGGAGAATGTTTTTCAAAAACCCTAATCAATCCCACAAGATTAGGCGTTTTATATTGGGTTCAGGTCCTAGGCTTAATTTTTATTATACATGAGTCCAGTATTGTATTTATTATCTCTTATTTTTTATTTTTTTATTACTAATTTTTTTTTATAAGTATTAAGCATTTTAAGTTATTTAAGAGTTTTATGTAAACAAGAAAGTTTTGTTTAAAACTATTTCTTGCTTAGATTAATTAGAATCTTAATATACTTTAGATTTTTATTTAGATGTAGTTAGATAGCCTACATAAAATCTTCTTCGTTGTTCATTAAGGAGACAATTGTTTTCATTAATGAAGTTTTCAACTCTAGGAGTTTGTTTCTTGTGCAAGATTTCTTTCTTGTGAGTTTTTAGTAGTTTTCTTCTCGATTTTTTCAAGGAGTCATGAGAATTCATTCTTCACCATTCAATTTGCCAAGGATTATTTCTTGGAGGGTTGATTACAGTCATTAGTTGAGTTTGTTTGGATTTATATATCAAAGGGTTCAATTGGACATTTATCCTTCTATCTATCATATCCATTGGACATTTATCCTTCTATCCATCATATCCATCGGTTTATCGCTCCATCTTTTACTTTGCTTTAATTTATCTTTTCACTATTTAGTTATTATTTTGAATATTTATCCTTTATTTTTTTTTCTTATTTTTGTTATTTCCTTTGTTATTTTCTAAATTTATTTGGTTTCTTCCTTTCAGGTCACATCCAAATCTTTCCTTCTTGAGTCAAACAACTTGAATTCGATCCTTCTTTTTCTTCCTCCACCCCAATTCTATATCAGATCATTTCAAAATACAATTATACGCCGCCCCCAAGATACAGAACAAAATAGTCAGCTCACAATAGTAGCACTCTAGCGTAACCCTTCCAACAAACAGTCTTCCTTCAATCAGCAAGCTTGAGAAGGAAAAGATACAGAGTAAGTTCATACGAATTTAGTGATTTTCAAAAAGACGTTATAAATATTTTTACTTACAAGACTATTGAACTGTTCAGATGGACTTACACACAATAGTCATAGTACCCCAATGGCATATACAGAACACAGACAGACTTAGTACGCCAACTTACTGAACACATGGGTGTATATTGTATGCTAACCTAACACAATTAAAACAACCCATCTTCATGCCAACCACGTACCTAGAATTCAAAATCAGAAGTATATCATACAGTCTCATTCATATTCATACTCCTCTATAACATGGTTTGTGCAAGTGTACACAGCCGTTCAAATAATAAGTTCACAATTATTTTTTAAATTATAAATTCACAATTTGATGTAGAAACTTAATGATTTTGATGGTGATGATTAAACTAAGTAAATTAATTAGATGCAAAGATTAATCCCTATGCAATTCTAATCTAGATGCAATTTACATAAATGTATGCATGAATGGCTTTAGCAACAAAAACAATCAACATTAAATGGGCTAGGATAATTATATTAATCAATTCAATTTACTTTATCATGCTTAACAATGTTTGGAAATACTTCCATGGCAACTCGATCTTTCATGAGTTTCAAAACCAAATTAAGTCCTCTCGGATCTTTTACTTAGTGAAATATGCATTTTACTGATCATATTAGACTAAGGGATTCTTAGTATTTATGCGAAGTCACAAGGACATTTATGTTTGCAACAGTTTGATCACATAAACATAAAAACTATGCAAGATAATAAAGCTAACTAAAGATATTACGAACCTCAACTTAGTCGAGTTTAAGGATCTAAATTGAGCATTGCACTTTTCAATTATGTGTATACTAGTCGTCGTTTTGTTAGGACCGCTCAGCTAATCCGAGTTCACCCAATCACGTATGAATGAAATGCATCATGATATTAATTGAAAACATGACTGACTGAGGCCTAAACATGTTAAACATGAATAAAATAGATCTTATTGAATTAACATACTCATCATAGCAAATAGGATTTAAAATATCATCGTTGATGTCAAAAATAATAAAATCAAAGCAAACATGATTAAAATAAATAACAAGAGGAAAAAGTAAACTCTATTCAATTTAATAGCCTTTTGGATCTATTTTGGCTAATTCAATTTAGCAGTATTTTGGATCTATTCTGACTGATGTGCTCCTCCGTTCTACTATATGCTTCTTTTGCTAAAGAGTTCCTAAGGTGGTCGGTCAAAGGATGCTTTTGACAAAGATTTTGTGGCTAAAGGATAGAAAGGAGATGGGCAGCTATACAAGGGAAGGAAAAGGGAAATAGAATATAGAGAAAATGCTAATGAGAGAAGAGAAATGAGCGTTGAAGGATGAGGGATTAAGGGTTTGGTGCATGGTATTTATAGGTGAAGGTAATGGGTAGAGTTAGCTAAAAATAGATTTCAAATCCCTTCTTTTTCTATCACACATGGCCAGTCACATTTCAAGGAGAAGGGGATGACTAAGTCTCCTCATTTTGAATTCAAATCAAGGCTATTAATAGTCATAGGGTGGACGGTTTCAACAGTGAAGTAGTTGGGTTGATTTCTAATTATTTTCCAACTGTAAGGACCTTCAATTAAATACCCCAAAGCTTGCTTTTGGGCTGCCATCTACTTGTGCCGAAATCAAGCTTTAGTTCCCCCTTGTTGGACGGTTTCTTAATCCAATAATGTAGCATACATGTTCATCTTTTAGCACCTCTTTTACTAGGTCAAATTATCAACCTCATGACCCAAATTGCATGGTCTTGCCATCCACATGAATTAATTTATGCAAGTCCATGTTTCATTCACATTAATCATATCTTCAATGGTCCTCCTGCATAGTGAAAAATCACATATTAATAAATTAACATGAAATAATATAAAATATGTACAAAAATAATGTAATTAAGCACAATTTCACATACTTTATAAATTCATGCCCAATATTACTAATTAAGTAAAATTCACTTATTTTAATAACAATTACTCAAGATTAACATAGCTATTAAGTAAAAAGGTGGTAAAAATATATAGAAAAACCCTATGTAATTTTGAGTTTGCATCCCCTTTAACTTCTCATATTGTTTTCATTCAAATTAGCATGTTTTATCATGATCTATCAGTCTGGTTTGCAAAATGTTACCCTACCGGATGCTACACAAACATATCTCCTCTTCTCCATCACCACAGATCAAATTATACTTCTTATATCAAAAGTAGATGTTAATGGCTTAGGCATGAAGGATGGTGCTCACTTCATATCACAAACATAATGAACTTTAACTGATGACACTGAATGATCATTAACCACACATACACCATTCATACATTACAGAGGTGGGTTACATTACACGAATTATATAACAAAGTATTTTACAACACATGGAAGTAAGAAGTAACTCACCATAAATTCTAACACAGGCCTACAAAACAGGTCATTTGCCTTTATGTTTGGACTCTCGTTAGCTTCTTGAGATAAAAGAAAGATAATTGTACACATCAGATCATCAATCTATCTGTTGAGTATGACTAATATTTCAGTTAAACTCTGTTTATTTGTTTCAATCAAACTCTAATTAGTCTAGATTATTTTATTATTATTTGACCTATGAATTTAGCCTATTAATAGGCTCTTTTACAACCTTAGAAAATACACCCATTAGAGATTAGAACTCATAACACATTTAGAGAATTTTGTGTTTATGTTTTGAGGGTTCTTTGTTTTTGGGTTTTCGGGGTTTAGTTTTTATCTTCATCTTTTGTACTCTTCGTTTTTTGCCATTATAGTAAAATTATCTTTGCCCGTGATTTTTTATCCTCTTTGGAGGGATTTTTTCACATTAAATTTGTGTGTTCAATTTATCAATTTCTTCAGCTATTTTTCTACTTGTTGTTTAATCGGGTCGATCCAACAAGTAGTATCAAAGCTAGTTCAATTTTCATATATCATCTCGTTCAGAGATGGCAGCAACAAGGTTTGAAATTGAGAAGTTCGATGGTGAGATAAATTTCAATCTGTGGCTAGTTCGGATGATGGCAATTCTAGTTCAAACCAGCTTGAAAAAGGTTGTTACTAGGAAAAAACCTGAGAATCTAAATCAAACAGAATGGGAAGAGCTTAATGAAATGGCCTTGTCTGCAATCCAGTTGTGCCTCGCGAATAAGGTATTGCAGGAGATATTGATGGAGAAGACCTCATCCACCTTGTGGGTTCTAACTCTTTATGCTATTACGTCTCTAGCTAACCGTTTAGTGTTGAAACAACGTCTATTTACATTTCACATGAACAAATGTGAGCTTCTTAGAAATCACATCAATCAATTCATTACTCTTTTAAATGATTTAAAGAACGTTGAGGATCATATTGACGATGAAGATCAGGCTATGCTATTATTGTGCTCTTTACCCCATTCATACAAGTTTTTTAGGGAGAATCTGATTTATTGTAACAACCCAAACTCGGTCTAGACATTACGACCGGATCTGAGGTGTTACATCCAAGCATTGATTTGAAAACTGGTCCTGACGATGAAAGTCTATGACAACATTTTAAATCCCTTTTACTAAATGTTGTTGAAAACGTTGGTGTTGTAAAAACAAAACATGTTGGCCAATTGTTGGTCATATCATTTATTACAAGTTTGTTAATCTGAATTAAAAACCCTGGAGCTTTTCTAGTAAAAAACCGTTTAAATTTGAAATGCGTGGTTTCCTTTGAAAACAGTTATTATTTTGAAAAACCCATTTTTTTCTTCTTAATCTAGCAGGCAGAAGTAAGAAGTTAAAACCAAATAAAGGTTAAACCATAATGGCCTTATTACATAAATATTAACCCCAAAATATAATATTTAAAAACTAAGTATAAATTAAAATACTCGCGCACATGTGGCCGCCTCCGAGTCCCTCGCAACTCCAAATCGTCTAAGGCTGGGGATTACCTGTACAGTTAAAAGAAAAGGGTGAGTTACGAGAAGTCAGTGCGTAATCCCCTATCAAGCAGTAACAATCTGGGTCAAAGCCCTATCCTGTAACAGAACAGTGTGGGCCATAGCCCAAAACAGTATCAGAGTGGGTATAAGCCCAAATAATAATAGAGTCGAACAGTAATGCAACCCAACCCAATCCAACCAACACACCACCCGTACCAACCAACGCACCATGTGGGGACTAAGTCGACCCACCCATTCAACACACCAATATCATAGCAGAGCTGCTAACAGTAACGCAACAAAGCTACTAATAACAGTAAATGTGGCCCAGCCACTAAGATCAGAGTACGTGGCGAAGCCACTAAAACAGTAAAAACGTGGCAGAGCCACTAGTACAGTACTTCCTCCAAATTCAAATCCCAACCCCAATGCAGAATGTCGTGTCATAAATATTACGTGTATGAAGTATGTCATATTCATAAACAGTCGCATAGATATCATACACACATCAACTAAACTACCACTAGGGGTATAATGGTCATTTCATCGGTTAAGGGTAAAATGGTAATTTTAACCCTCAGGGGTATTTCGATATTTCTACCCTACAAGGGTATTTCGGTCAAGTTACTCACTAGATGTATTTCATTCGTTTTACTCATTAAGGGTATTTCAGTCATTTTACTCATTAAGGTTATTTCAGTCATTTCACTCATTAATGGTTTTAGTCATTTTACTACTTTTGTGGTCTCGGCACAGATGACGACCCTTTAGAAGGTCTGCAGTCGTCCTAAACAACTCGGATAACCCATATAGCCAGAACAGTGTAAATGGCCCCAAAGCCCACTATTCGACCCAAGTGGGCCCACACGCTCTTGTGGCCCATTTAGCCCAATCTCGGTCACGGCTATGCGAACTTCATAGCTCAATCCATTATTTGTCACTATAGTGAATTTTACCCATGTAGGGCCCATGAGCTCATTGGGCCCACATGGCCCATCTCGGCCCAATGAGGCGCATTACGACCTAAGCCCACGAGAACGCTCGTGGTGGCTTCTACAGTCTAGCGCCTATGTTCATGGGTTCAGTTTACCACACGCACGATCGCACGCTCGTGTGGCATCATACGCCATATTTTTGACTTTTCGGCATTTTGCCGATCTACAATCTTAGCATGTAAACATCACATACTTTCAGCTTTTCAGCTGATTATCAAATACTGCATACAATTACACACCTACTATGGGTTGTAGTTGAAGCGCTTCAAGATTAAACACCTATGATAACAACAACCCCATCAATTAGTATGAAACCCTCATTAATCTATCACCATAATATTGGAAACGCTTTAATCAAACTAACGCTACTTACCAATCAACAACCGCAATCTTCTCTAGTCCCAAAACTACGTATTCTTTTTAATGCTATACCTTCACAAGAATCGTTAACTGATTCATAAGAATCTACAATACCATAAGAATATGTATATACTATGCTTAAAGCACTTGCCATGAATCAAAAGATCCCTTGTAGGGGAAAAGTAATCGGCCTACCCCTTGGTTAAGGAAAACGAGTCCCTAGCAGTATTCGAACGAAAAAGAAGGTACTAGATAAACTTATCTCCACGGCAAACAAGGAGAAAATAGCCATTCGACCCAAGAGATACAAAACCGAGCATGGAGAAAGAAGCTAAAAAAGATTCAGCTAGAGTAACCACTTACCAATAAATCGAAGAGATTAAGAAACGGTTAGGGACGAAGAAAAGAAGGTGTTTAGGCCTTAACAGATTCGGTCAACACAAGAAGAACAAATGTTTTGAGAGATAAGTATTCAGCTATCTTGAAAAGAAAAGAAACAATAAGAGGGAAAAGAAGAAGTTGAGTTCGGCTAGAAGAAAGGAAAAGGCAACAAATATTCAGCTATGAGTGATTCGGCGACTTTTGAAACAAGGAAGAGAGAAAAATTTTGAGAAGAAACGACACAAGGCTTTCGGTATTTTGGCACTCATGATTCGGCACAAAAGACTTGCGCTAAACAAATCCCAAAGAAACACAAGTGATTACCAAAGAAATCGGCACTAGAGAGAAAATAAGCCAAAAACGCAAACCCCAAAATGACTAAGAAGAAATTCGGCACTTACTCAAAACACCATTTGCCAAAAATGCATATCCCAAACCCCTTAGCCGAATTTTGCACCAACAAGCTACCCATTTTGGCTACAACTCTTCCTCCAATCTCCACCTCCTAAAAAATCTCCCTGATACTCTCCCCTTATCCCTCCTTGATACCCTCCACAATCATCTCACAAGACCAATTCAAACTCTCCAATGCTAGAGTTCAAATCCAACACAAACTCTTGTCGCCCCCAGTTAATAAAATAAATGCTCCCTGGTTGACATGATATTTGAACACTTGTCTTCTCCTATGCTCCACACGCTACATGCCACCACAACACAACTCCTTTTGTGACTTAAAACAAGCACCATACTTAATAAGACCCATGTGTCAATTTCCAAATACCTTTAAGGGCAAAAACTAAAATTTTCCAAGGCCATAACTCAACCCAGGCTTCCTTAAAACCCCCAAACACACCCCAAATCATCTAGCCAACACACCATACATGCAATTTATCAAATCATACAAAAAATCATAGACCCTATATTTTTTGGGCGTTACATTTATGGTAAAGACAAACTCTCGTTTAAAAATGTGAAGGGTCATTTGTTGAGTAAAGACAAACTCAACAATGAGTTTGGTTTGGATAGCAAGGTAGATAGGCTAGCTTCCGTTTTGGTAGCATCAAAGAAACGAGACAAAAGGTGTCACTATTGTAAAAAGTTAGGTCACGTCAAAGCATATTGTTATAAACTACAAAACAAAAGAGCTACTGAGAGTAACGAGGAAGAAGTAGCTAGTGCTAATTTGGCCGATGAAAGCAGTGATGATTTCTTGTTAGTGTCAACGAGCGATAACTCCTAGCTCACGTCAGAGTGGAACATAGATTCGGGATGTTTTTTGCCACATGTATCCGAATAGAGAATAGTTCTCCACATACAATTCGGCTGAAGGTGGAGTTGTGCGCATGAGAAACGATTCATCTAGTAAGGTAATTGGTATTGGTATTGTTAAAATTAGGATACACGATGGGACAATTAGGACACTCTCAGATGTCAAGTATGTACCTGAGTTACGAAAGAATCTCATCTCCTTAAGTATTTTAAGCTTGAAAGGATGCAAAATCAACATCGAGTCGAGTGACATTAAAGTATCTCGTGGAGCTCTTATTTTGTTAAAAGGTAAAAGAATCAGCAGTCTTTATATTCTGAAAGGTTCTACAGTGACCGGTGAAATCAGAGTCCCTCGTCCGTTACAGAGTTGAAGTTAACTTGTTTTGGAGCGGAGAAAACTTGGTCATATGAGGGAAAAAGGTATGACCATTTCGTTGAAGAGATGTTCTCTTTTAGATGTAGGTTTTGAAAAGTTAGGGCATTGTGTTCGTGAAAATTAGACTCGGGTAGTTTTAATTTGGCAGTGTACAAGTCGAAGGCTAGAAGCCTTCCAATTTCTAAGCACAGATTCAACTCAATTAATTCATTACATAGTTCAAGATAGGCACGTGGCGGGCTTTGACAAAGATGGCATTGTGGAAATATAAGTCAAGGTGGAGATTTGTTGAGTATGACTCCTATTTCAGTCAAATTTGAGAAATAATCTTTCAGTTAAACTCTATTTATTTGTTTCAATAAAACTCTGATTAGTCTAGATTATTTTGTTATTATTTGACCTGTAACACCCCTCACCCGTATTAAACGTTGGAATAGGGTTACGGAGCATTACCAGACTTACAATACATATAAACATACTTTTCTCATACATTAAATCATTTCATACAATCATCATTCAAATTCAATCAATTTATCCCTTATACGAGCCGAAGAGGCCCTAAACATGCTTTGGGAGGGATTCAGGACTAAACCGATAACTTACGAAACTTTCAGAAAACTTTGAAAATTTTTCTCAAAATAGGGGACACACCCCCGTGTGGTCAGGCCGTGTGTCTCACACGGCCACCAGACGCGCCCGTGTCACAGGCCGTGTGGACATTCAAAATGGGAGCAAATGGCCGTGTCCCAGCCCGTTTCTGACCCATATAACTCTCTGACTTGGGTCACACGGCCAACAGACACACCCGTGTGGCTAGCCCGTGTGCCCTAAAAATGGCCATACACGCCCATGTGCCAGGCCGTGCACTAGGCCATGTCAAACCTGTAAGGTATACTGACTTATGCTACACGGCTAAGTCACACGCCCGTGTGTGAGGCCGTGTGAAGCATACTGACTTTTTTTAAATTCAACACCAAGGGACACACGACCGTATAACATGACCGTGTGTCGCACACGGCTGAGACACACGCCCGTGTCTCTGCCCGTGTGGACAAAAATAAGCTTTTTACCAAGTCATTTTGCCACCCATTTTGCACATACCTATTCAAGCTCAAATGGTACCATTTCAAGACACTAATATGCATCCAAATACCATTAACCAATGTTCAAATCATACCTTTTCTTTTTCTTTTTTTTTTACCATTAATACAAATCACAAATATGCTACAATTTGCCATCTAATTTCATACTTAATTCACATATTCAATGCAATTAACTAAACCATTCCATACATACATTATCAAGCACCAATTCACAAGCACATTGTTTCCCAAATTATCAACTCTTTTAGCAATCAAAATTACCTAATATCATTAAGCATTATAAATTCAACTTCAATCACACAATATAGATCAATTACCAAACTCAAAATAGGACCATTTGCACATTTATAAACATCATCAAATTCATCATCATAAGCCAACTCAAATGGCCCAAAATACATGTTCATCAAACATACCAAAATGACTCAAGCCTATACATGCCATATACCATATATACACAACATCAAAAGCATCAAAATAGATGTCCGATAGTGCGATGAAGTCGCTGACGATCCACGGATCCGAGCTAGCTTCAAAATACTATAAAACATAAAAAATAAACAAAGTAAGCTATAAAGCTTAGTAAGTTCGTATGTAAATATGAAATAATCTCATCATTCATTAACATTTCTAAATGGATGACATAAATTGCATTAAAGCATCAATCACTAAGTTAACATAAAGTTCTCAACTTCCATTAGCTTGTTATTCGAATAGTTTTCTGTACATACCTGTACTGATACATACCTATTCTCACCATCAAATCACTTCGAGTTTATAAATGCTTACGGTATGAGTACATTAATTTTTCGATGTCATAGTCCAACTATGGTCTTACACATACATTGCCAAGGCCCTGTCGTGGTCTTACATTCACATGCTATAACCCGGTTAAGGTCTTATTATCCGATTGCCATAGCCCAGCTATGGTCTTATTTGGCAACTCACATTACTTAAATCGTACATTTAATTTAATATCTCCACAGTTAACTAATAAGATAAATACCATCACAATTTCATCCATCAAATAAATGAATACACATTTAAGTTCAATTATACGAACTTACCTCGTGTACGGAAATGACGAAACGGACCGGCTATTCAATTACTTTGCTTTTTCCCAGTCTAAGTTCAAATTCCTCTTTTCTTGATCTACAAGTAATCAAAATCAACTTATTTATTCTTCTATTTATTCAATTCAATCCAAAACACACATTAGGGCTATTTTACACATTTTCCCTAAACTTTCACATTTTTTACAATTTAGTCCTTATTACACAAAATCACACATTCATGAAATTCAAGACTAACCCATGCTATTAGAATTACCATTATACCCCTATCAGCCCATATTTTTCATTTTTTTTACATTTTAACCTTACATTTTCACATTTCACAATTTAGCCCTAATTTGCATTTTCACCAAAAATCACTTAACAAAACTTGTTTAACTAACATCAAATATTTATAATCTATCATTAAACATCAAAATACTCATATATTCATCAATGAAAACACTCAAAATCTTTAACAATTTTACAAATTAATCCTCAGGCTAGCTAGTACTAGTTGCAACAATCACAAAAATATAAAAATCACTAAAAGCGAATTAAAATACGTATGTAATTGATAGAATTGAAATTGCTGAACCCTAGCCCTTTTTTTTCTCAAAGAATCGGTTTGGCTTTCTATTTGGAGAAGATGAATACAAATTATGTATTTTGTTTTATTATAATTAACCTTTATTAGTAATTTACATTTTAACCTTAATAAACTTTAATAACTACTCCAAATGCCATGCCACTAACTTCCACTATCTTATAAATGGGTTAATAACCACATAAGGACCTTAACTTTAAGGTTCTATAACTATTTAATACCTTTAGCTAATAGAACACCACTTTTACACTTTACGCGATTTAGTCCTTTTTACCTAATTGAGCATTCAAATGGTAAAATTTCTTAACGGAATTTTCACACTAACATAATATCACTCTGTAAATATTAAAATAATAATAAAATAATTATTTTGATTTTGGATTTGGATTTGTGGCTCCAAAATCACTGCTCCTATTTGACCAAAAAGCAACATTACATGACCTATAAATTTAGCCTATAAATAGGCTATTTTACAATCTTAGAAAATACACTCATTAGATATTAGAACTCATAACACATTTAGAGAATTTTGTGTTTACGTTTTGAGGGTTCTTTGTTTTTGGATTTTCGGGTTTAGTTTTATCTCCATCTTTTGAACTCTTCGATCTTTTGTCATTATAGTAAAATTATCTTTGCCCGTAGTTTTTATCCTCTTTGAAGGAGTTTTTCCACATTAAATTTGTGTGTTCAATTTCTCAATTTGTTCCGCTATTTTTTTTTTACTTGTTGCTTAATCAGGTCGATCCCAACACTATCAAATCTTAACATGCATGTAAGAATTGATAACACAAAATCTAGAAACATTAAGTTTCCTTCCTTTCACACTGATATGTTTTTTTTTTAAATACTCAAAAAAAAATACGGGTATACTAGGTACAAAAAAATATTGGTGCCGTCGACATGTCAAGCGGCACCGGTAAGAATTTTTTTTTACTGGAAATGAAAAAAATAAAAAAATAAAAAGTTAAAAAAACAGCCTTAGAAAAAGAAAAGTAAAAACTCCAAATCCACCAGCAAAATAGTTTCCTTCAACCTAAAACTAAAAGCTTTGGGTCTTCACTTTTTGTTGTCGAGAATTTCAAATGTTGAGAAAACTAAATATCCTCAAATGCTGATAAAGATGAAATGTTTTCAAAGATGTAAAGAAGTAAGGTTGATTAAAATATAAAATGGTATAGTTACTTTTAAAACTTTTTAAATTAAAAGTTGTTTCTTTTTTCTTTAATCCAAAAATTAGAAGTAGTTTCGATTCCTTTAAAGATGAGAAGCTAATTAATTTGAAGTTGCCTTAGAAACAAGCAAGGAAAAAATGTTGAAAAATAGTTTTTTATTAAAAATTAAAAGTAGTTTTGGTTCCCAGGGTTGAGGAGCCAATTAATTTAAAGTTGTATTAGGAATAAACGGAAAAAATAACTGAAAATTTTGTTTTTTTTATTTGATCAAAATATTAAAAGTAGCTTCTGTTTTCTAATAGATGAGGAGGAATTAATTTGAATTTGCCTGGGAATAAATAAATAAAACTGAAATAAAAAAGAACTAGAAATAAAAAAAATAAAAGCTAAGCATTTGATTGGAGACTTATTTTTAAAAAAAAAAAGAGCTAAGCATTTGATTGGAGAGTTATTTTTTCAGAACATTTCTAAATGGATGACATAAATTGCATTAAAGCATCAATCACTAAGTTAACATAAAGTTCTCAACTTCCATTAGCTTGTTATTCAATAGTTTTCTCATACATACTGCATCGATACATACCTATTCTCACCATCAAATCACTTGAGTTTATAAATGCTTACAGATGAGTACATTAATTTTTCGATGTCATAGTCCAACTATGGTCTTACACATACATTGCCAAGGCCCTGCGTGGTCTTACATTCACATGCTATAACCCTTGTTAAGGTCTTATTATCCGATTGCCATAGCCACTATGGTCTTATTTGGCAACTCACATTACTTAAATCGTACATTTAATTTAATATCTCCACAGTTAACTAATAAGATAAATACCATCACAATTTCATCCATCAAATAAATGAATACACATTTAAGTTCAATTATACGAACTTACCTCGTACTGGAAATGACTAAACGATCCATTATTCAATTACTTTGCTTTTTCCCGCCTAAGTTCAAATTCTCTTTTCTTGATCTACAAGTAATCAAAATCAACTTATTTATTCTTCTATTTATTCAATTCAATCCAAAACACACATTAGGGCTATTTTACACATTTTCCCTAAACTTTCACATTTTTTACAATTTAGTCCTTATTACACAAAATCACACATTCATGAAATTCAAGACTAACCCATGCTATTAGAATTACCATTATACCCCTATCAGCCCATATTTTTCATTTTTTTTACATTTTAACCTTACATTTTCACATTTCACAATTTAGCCCCTAATTTGCATTTTCACCAAAAATCACTTAACAAAACTTGTTTAACTAACATCAAATATTTATAATCTATCATTAAACATCAAAATACTCATATATTCATCAATGAAAACACTCAAAATCTTTAACAATTTTACAAATTAATCCCTGGGCTAGCTAGTACTAGTTGCAACAATCACAAAAATATAAAAATCACTAAAAACGAATTAAAATACGTATGTAATTGATAGAATTGAAATTGCTGAACCCTAGCCCTTTTTTTTCTCAAAGAATCGGTTTGGCTTTCTATTTGGAGAAGATGAATACAAATTATGTATTTTGTTTTATTATAATTAACCTTTATTAGTAATTTACATTTTTAACCTTAATAAACTTTAATAACTACTCCAAATGCCATGCCACTAACTTCCACTATCTTATAAATGGGTTAATAACCACATAAGGACCTTAACTTTAAGGTTCTATAACTATTTAATACCTTTAGCTAATAGAACACCACTTTTACACTTTACGCGATTTAGTCCTTTTTACCTAATTGAGCATTCAAATGGTAAAATTTCTTAACGGAATTTTCACACTAACATAATATCACTCTGTAAATATTAAAATAATAATAAAATAATTATTTTGATTTTGGATTTGGATTTGTGGCTCCAAAATCACTGTTCCTATTTGACCAAAAACGGGCTGTTACATGACCTATAAATTTAGCCTATAAATAGGCTATTTTACAATCTTAGAAAATACACTCATTAGATATTAGAACTCATAACACATTTAGAGAATTTTGTGTTTACGTTTTGAGGGTTCTTTGTTTTTGGATTTTCGGGGTTTAGTTTTTATCTCCATCTTTTGAACTCTTCGATCTTTTGTCATTATAGTAAAATTATCTTTGCCCGTAGTTTTTTATCCTCTTTGAAGGAGTTTTTCCACATTAAATTTGTGTGTTCAATTTCTCAATTTGTTCGCTATTTTTTTTTACTTGTTGCTTAATCAGTCGATCTCAACACTATCAAATCTTAACATGCATGTAAGAATTGATAACACAAAATGTTGAAAAATAGTTTTTTTATTAAAAATTAAAAGTAGTTTTGGTTCCCAGGGTTGAGGAGCCAATTAATTTAAAGTTGTATTAGGAATAAACGGAAAAATAACTGAAAATTTTGTTTTTTTTATTTGATCAAAATATTAAAAGTAGCTTCTGTTTTCTAATAGATGAGGAGGAATTAATTTGAATTTGCCTGGGAATAAATAAATAAAACTGAAATAAAAAAGAACTAGAAATAAAAAAATAAAAGCTAAGCATTTGATTGGAGACTTATTTTTAAAAAAAAAAAGAGCTAAGCATTTGATTGGAGAGTTATTTTTTCAGTTTTCTTTCCTTTATTCCCAAGGCAACTTCAAATTAATTGATTCCTCATTTCTTAGAAACTATTTTAATTTTTATCAAATAAAAAAGAAACAACTTTTAATTTAAAAGTTTTAAAAGTAAGTATATTATTTTATATTGTTATCAATATTTCTTCTTTGTATCTTTGAAAATGTTTCATCTTTCTCAATATTTGAGGATATTTAATTTTCTCAACATTTGAAATTTAGAAAAGAGAACCATAGGAACGACAACAAAAAGTAAAGACCCAAAGCTTTTAGTTTTTTTTTTTTTTCTATTCTTATAAAAGTTGAAGTAAACTGCTTTGATGGTGAGTATGAAGTTTTTACTCTTCTTTTGCAAGGGCTATTCTTTTAACTTTAGTTTATTTTTTCCATTTCCAGTCAAAAAAAATTATATTCTCGCCAGTGTCGACAGCATCAATAATTATTTTAAAATCGACATACCCATATTTTTTAGGTATTCCTAAAAAAAATACATACCAAACTCAGTGATATCACCAAAAATAATTTCTTTTAAAAATTAATCATGACATAATGATTAAGTAAAAGTCGAGTGGTGCCGCCTATGTGTTTTAAAAATTAATCATGACATAATAATTAAGTAAAAGTCGAGTAGTGCTGCCTATGTGTCAAGCGACACCAAGAACACACTATAACAAAATATCTATTTTCGTAAATAATTTTTTGCCTGCTCCAATGATGGTATAAAATTAGATGCGAGTAAAACACTTTCGTCCTTTGTGAAAAGGATAAAGAGTCTCGATCCTAAGAGCATATCTAAAATGAAGTATCATACAAACAACAGACAATTTGATTTGTTGTACCCTAATAAGCAAGATTCAACTGTTCTTCAAATAGAGATTGGAATATAACTAAACATTTTAAATGAATCAAAATCCCAATTAATTTATTAGACTTTTATCGAAACCACATAAAAGATTATCTCAAACGAAAACTATTAACCTAACATATCCAGAAAATATATATAATAATTACACATGAATTTTACCTTTAAAACCTTTACACATGAAAAAGTCGTTCAACAAATTCATTCGCACAAATTAGTAAATCTATTCATGGGAGGACATCCAACAAAGAGTGTTGCATATCTATTCATAAAGTGTCCTAAGAATAAAGTGCATTTATGATTTTCTTGCATTTCATTTTTTTTTTTTTTGGATTCAAGATTTGGTAGGAAGATATAGCAAGTACTGCCTGACAATATCAATGGCAAAACATGGGATATTTCAAAATCTGCCATGAAAGATTTCTCAAAATAAGAAAAATCAGATAGTAATAATATAACTAAACATCGGATAACAACACCAAAAATCTGGTTTCCAAAACAAAAGATTCAAGAACCCTAAAAAACACTGTTGAAAAGCATTGGCTCTGTGATAAGCACAAGTTTTGCCTTTTAGTTCTCATTTCTTCTTTGCTGCTTCACTGGCCTTGGTCTATTTGAAACAAGCAAAAACAGTTTGTCAGACGTTTACAAAATGACAGCAGTTCAAGTAAGGTAAGTAAAAATGTCGATTAATCTTACCTTCTTTACTCCACGGATCTTCTTAGCCCTGTTCTTCCTTTCCTTCATTTGTTTCCTCGATTTCTCTACCTTGGTATCGAGTCCATTCTGAAACAGCAGCATAAATAATTAGTTTCTTACATTATATAGGGACCTTTTCAAAGAGACACCGATATAGTACAACTCAGAACAACCACTAGGAATACAAAAGGTATGCAATTGGGAAGAGGCCTTCAGAGTCAATAATGAAAACTGGCTCAAGCTTTCTTTCATTAGCAGGCAGTCCTCAAGCACAAATTAAAGCACCAAACTCTAGTTCCAAATACAACACTTTAAGTGCTAGGTTGACTCCATGCACTATAGTCTATGTTACTTGGACTTAGCTAAGAGTGTTAGATACGAATATGTTTTAATCTTTTCTATGTCCAAACATGGGTCAGATACAAGTACTTCAACAAAAACAAAGAGAGGAGTATATAACATAGACTTGAGCAATGCTTAAAGTGTGAAAATAAAATTCTGCAGATAAAGTCCATAAGAGAAATAGAATTCAACATGTTAAAGCAAATGCAGCTCATACAACTAACAAATCCAGAGAAAATATAGAATAGAGCCATCAACAATTACCCTGATCAGCCTGTACTTGGGCTCGTACTTCTTGGCGTTCTCAACAGAATCATAAATCAAACCAAATCCAGTAGATTTTCCACCTCCAAAATGAGTCCTAAACTTGAACACAAAGATTGAATTGGGGTCCTTCACCTCATACATTCTAGAGAGCTTTTCCTTCAACTCCGCCTAAGACAATAAATCAACAGTCAAAAAGCAGTTAATACAATCAATGGTACACGACCAGTTAAGATAAGATTCTGATATTATTGAAAAACATTAAAGGTTTACCTTGGAAACATTGGGTCTTCCAGGATGTAAAACGTCAATGATCTAAAAAAAAAAAAGGGGGGGGGGAAGTCATGTTAACAATAAACTCACACAAATATTGTTAAGCAAAGAACATATTTTACTATAATCACATTTTTTAAGCAAAGAGGTGTATTGTATTCAAATAAAAATTCAAACAATGTTCTAAATTAAGCATCTTATCAGCAATGCAATAAAATCGCAAATTTAGCAACTATATCCTGTAAGTCCCTTATTTAAGCAGATCTATAAATTGAACATTGAACATTGACCTATGCTTGGCTAACGAGAGAAAAGAAAAGGGCACTCACAAATTGCTTCCTGGAAAGAAGCCTGTTGGTCATGAACTTCCTGGTCCTGATAGTCACTGCCTTGTCCGCCATGGTCAAGCAAAATTCTTCTTATTTCCTTTCCGGCACAGGTCAATGGTAAATGCTCTGAAGGCTTTCAAAAGACGACAGCAGCAACAAAAGCAAGACAACGGAAATGGCGAGAATTTATAGCACTGATAATTAGGATTTTGCTTTTTTTTTGGGGCTAAGCGAACTTTCTATGACTAATGACACTTGGATTGGGCTATCAATTTTAGAATTTGATTGTTTTAGGCCTGACCCAACTTTCTAGTTTTGTTGGGCTATGCCTGAATTCGGGTATTGAAATTTCATCAAAGTTGGATAATCAAGATTTTGTTTTGTAATTAATAATTATGGCGGTGTTTAATTTTTTCTTTCTTTGGAATAATACTCAATGAAGTATAACTACGGATGGAAAATCTTCAACTATCCGATTAATTTTGAATTGATCCGTTCTAAAATTCTGATAGTATACAATCTTTTTAGGTAAATTTAGAACTTATCATAACGTATTCACCAATCAGTAAATTTGAAAATGAAAAATAGAGAAATTAAAAATTAATCCGAAAATTATTTTCAAACGAAAACTATTAACCTAACATATCCAGAAAATATATATAATAATTACACATGAATTTTACCTTTAAAAACCTTTACACATGAAAAAGTCGTTCAACAAATTCATTCGCACAAATTAGTAAATCTATTCATGGGAGGACATCCAACAAAGAGTGTTGCATATCTATTCATAAAGTGTCCTAAGAATAAAGTGCATTTATGATTTTCTTGCATTTCATTTTTTTTTTTTTTGGATTCAAGATTTGGTAGGAAGATATAGCAAGTACTGCCTGACAATATCAATGGCAAAACATGGGATATTTCAAAATCTGCCATGAAAGATTTCTCAAAATAAGAAAAATCAGATAGTAATAATATAACTAAACATCGGATAACAACACCAAAATCTGGTTTCCAAAACAAAAGATTCAAGAACCCTAAAAACACTGTTGAAAAGCATTGGCTCTGTGATAAGCACAAGTTTTGCCTTTTAGTTCTCATTTCTTCTTTGCTGCTTCACTGGCCTTGGTCTATTTGAAACAAGCAAAACAGTTTGTCAGACGTTTACAAAATGACAGCAGTTCAAGTAAGGTAAGTAAAATGTCGATTAATCTTACC
Organism: Gossypium rotundifolium; assembly: GCA_025506655.1. NCBI lineage: Eukaryota > Viridiplantae > Streptophyta > Magnoliopsida > Malvales > Malvaceae > Gossypium > Gossypium rotundifolium. The sequence continues at coordinate 71,082,876 of CP106734.1, forward strand.
TTCTTTACTCCACGGATCTTCTTAGCCCTGTTCTTCCTTTCCTTCATTTGTTTCCTCGATTTCTCTACCTTGGTATCGAGTCCATTCTGAAACAGCAGCATAAATAATTAGTTTCTTACATTATATAGGGACCTTTTCAAAGAGACACCGATATAGTACAACTCAGAACAACCACTAGGAATACAAAAGGTATGCAATTGGGAAGAGGCCTTCAGAGTCAATAATGAAAACTGGCTCAAGCTTTCTTTCATTAGCAGGCAGTCCTCAAGCACAAATTAAAGCACCAAACTCTAGTTCCAAATACAACACTTTAAGTGCTAGGTTGACTCCATGCACTATAGTCTATGTTACTTGGACTTAGCTAAGAGTGTTAGATACGAATATGTTTTAATCTTTTCTATGTCCAAACATGGGTCAGATACAAGTACTTCAACAAAAACAAAGAGAGGGAGTATATAACATAGACTTGAGCAATGCTTAAAGTGTGAAAATAAAATTCTGCAGATAAAGTCCATAAGAGAAATAGAATTCAACATGTTAAAGCAAATGCAGCTCATACAACTAACAAATCCAGAGAAAATATAGAATAGAGCCATCAACAATTACCCTGATCAGCCTGTACTTGGGCTCGTACTTCTTGGCGTTCTCAACAGAATCATAAATCAAACCAAATCCAGTAGATTTTCCACCTCCAAAATGAGTCCTAAACTTGAACACAAAGATTGAATTGGGGTCCTTCACCTCATACATTCTAGAGAGCTTTTCCTTCAACTCCGCCTAAGACAATAAATCAACAGTCAAAAAGCAGTTAATACAATCAATGGTACACGACCAGTTAAGATAAGATTCTGATATTATTGAAAAACATTAAAGGTTTACCTTGGAAACATTGGGTCTTCCAGGATGTAAAACGTCAATGATCTAAAAAAAAAAAGGGAAGTCATGTTAACAATAAACTCACACAAATATTGTTAAGCAAAGAACATATTTTACTATAATCACATTTTTAAGCAAAGAGGTGTATTGTATTCAAATAAAATTCAAACAATGTTCTAAATTAAGCATCTTATCAGCAATGCAATAAAATCGCAAATTTAGCAACTATATCCTGTAAGTCCCTTATTTAAGCAGATCTATAAATTGAACATTGAACATTGACCTATGCTTGGCTAACGAGAGAAAAGAAAAGGCACTCACAAATTGCTTCCTGGAAAGAAGCCTGTTGGTCATGAACTTCCTGGTCCTGATAGTCACTGCCTTGTCCGCCATGGTCAAGCAAAATTCTTCTTATTTCCTTTCCGGCACAGGTCAATGGTAAATGCTCTGAAGGCTTTCAAAAGACGACAGCAGCAACAAAAGCAAGACAACGGAAATGGCGAGAATTTATAGCACTGATAATTAGGGTTTTGCTTTTTTTTTGGGGCTAAGCGAACTTTCTATGACTAATGACACTTGGATTGGGCTATCAATTTTAGAATTTGATTGTTTTAGGCCTGACCCAACTTTCTAGTTTTGTTGGGCTATGCCTGAATTCGGGTATTGAAATTTCATCAAAGTTGGATAATCAAGATTTTGTTTTGTAATTAATAATTATGGCGGTGTTTAATTTTTTCTTTCTTTGGAATAATACTCAATGAAGTATAACTACGGATGGAAAATCTTCAACTATCCGATTAATTTTGAATTGATCCGTTCTAAAATTCTGATAGTATACAATCTTTTTAGGTAAATTTAGAACTTATCATAACGTATTCACCAATCAGTAAATTTGAAAATGAAAATAGAGAAATTAAAATTAATCCGAAAATTATTTCAAAAATCATTATATAAATTTTTTTTTTTTACTTACATGAAATTTTATGTTTTAGAAATTTTATGAAAAAGAAATAATACTCTAAAGCTTATTTTTAAAATAAATCCAAAAAATATAAAAACCGAAAACTAAATCAAACAAAAAAATTTCAAACAACCCAACCTAATTGAACTGGTCTCGCTCTTACCAATCACCGAGTCTTAAATTTGTGTAAAAGTATTTTCTTCGGTATTTCATTTTCTTTAATGAATTTTTAGTATAAATTTACATTTAAAAAGGGTAATGTTATCCAAACTCTTAATTTTTTTTTTTTTTTTTGGAAAATATGCATGAAGGAATCTTTCAAATACACGAAAAAAATAGGGAAAAAAAATTAAATATTTCCATACAGAGTACGTACACGAATCATTTGGAGAAAAGGAAAGAAAGATTTATGGTGCAAAATGGGTTTTCATTGTTTGATTTTCCAACATAAAATAATGCTTAGGATCTTCCTTTACAGATACTCGATTATCAACTGGTTGTATGTTGTCATCTGTTTGTTAGAGATTGAATGATTTGCTCCAAAATAGGATTAGGAGAGGGAAAAGGTGAAACATATAGTGTTTGATCAAAAAGGATGGATTTTCATTGTTCAAGCACTCTTGCATATTTTATATATACCAGCAGCATCAACTGGGACTCTGTGAGGGGTGTTGTTTTGCGGAGACAGTTTGCGAAAGAAATTATCTGGTAGAGACTCCCAAGCCCTTTGAGTATCCGAATCGTAGTTGAAATGAATATCATTGACAGAGTTTTGAGTATCCGGATCGGAGTAGCTTCTATTCTTACAGTCATGGAAACCGGATTCGAAATGCTTGAAGAATATGATATGAATCCTATTTGTTGATACCAGGTCGTGTTGGAGTTTGTTCTCAAAAGAGTCCAAGAGATCACCATATTATGAATGAACAGTAGAGAAGATTGAGAACCTGTCAAACACAATATTGAACTTCTTGCATTACTGAGAAGGGCTTATCTGATTTTTCGTACTCTTCGTCCAAATGGCTCTATCGTGTGCAAATTGGACTATGCTTGCGGCTCCCCTACTTGTCCCTTAGCTCATGGTGATGCACCGATTTGGTTGATTCATTTGGTGCTCCATCAGTCATATAATGCTCAAATTCCTCAACCAGAAAATTGAACTCTTCGAATCGGCCATACATTGAAGCACATTCATTTCTACAACACTGAAGAAGTTGCAAACCTTTGATGCCTGCAATTTGCGTTAAGAAATCGAAGAGGGAACTTGTAGATGTACGGTTGGAAGCACAATCGTGACAGAAGTTCACAAGCCGGGGTGTTCCCTCGACTCCTTGCCCTGTCCACCAATCCAGTACTAAGCAGGTAATTCCCCATCGATTATATCTACTATTTTAGTCACATCTTGATCAATGATATCCAATTTAGCAACCATTGCGGTAGCAGCACTCCATGCGGTATCAATTTCAATGTCGAATGGGAACTGTATTTTGAATACGACCTGCAAGTTGACAGAAAGAGCAAATACTAGTCAGATTCGGGTTTCCACATTGAAAAAAATTGTTGAGGAAGTTCCTAACCATCTTTATCAGCCATCCAGAGTCTCAAACAGATATCACCATCATATCTCGTCTTCCCCTTAATGCTTATGTCAAGATACACAGCATGTTCATCCTCCTGATGCTTGAAGAGCTCGATTTCAGCAAGATGATACCCCCATTCATTCAGGGTCTCATAACTGTTATGATAAGAAGTACTACTGAAATGAAGTTCCGGATATGGTTGTCGAATGAGAGGCCCCAATTCATCAAGTTCTCTCCTATACTCCAGTGATCTTAAATCATCAATCTGGAGAAAAGAATCATTCAACAACTCTCTTGCAAACAACCTCAAAGACATAGTTGCCAAACATTCCTCGACAAATTGTCAGACTTCTGGATCTTTAACCTTATAGAAAGCATTCGATTTTCTACCCTAAACCGACAAAGCATTGTGAAAGAAATGTGGGCCATTTTCAGGAGATAAAAATAAAAGGAAATTAGAGAAAGTTCTTATAGAGATCACTTTCTTATAGGTATGTGCTGATGATTACATTCACTATATGGATATTCAAAAGTAACCATTTTTAATATATGTCAACAGCCCAATTTGCTCGGGCCCATAAAAATTAAACTAAACCGATTACTTCAGGCCCAATTAAATTAAATCTCAACTCAAATTACAAACCAATCCAAATTAATTCTAACTAGACCTAAAGCCCCTAAAAAATTAGAATTTTCAAACCTTAGGTGCGCCGCACCTAGGGCCTTCTGACTAGCCGCCTTCTGACCAGCAACCTCTGCACCACCTGTTGCCACTGCCACTGTCATGGCATCGCCACTTGCACCTGCAAGGATCAAAAAGCAGAAAAGACAGCATAGAATATAGAAAACAAGTGTAAAAAATGGTTATATAAGCCATGAAAAAGCTAATGTATTTTCTCTCTTCTTTTTTCCGGATTTTTATCAAATGTAAAAGACAGATTCAAACTCACCAAACAATAAAAAAAATAGCCAGCAGTTGAAGAGAGAATTGAATCGTTGCTAAGGTTTCTTTTTCTTTTTTTTTCCTATTTTCGAATCTATTTCTTCATATATACGTATTAAAATATATATATAAAAAAAAGGAAAAAAATTACCTTGAACGCCGCTGTGTACGGCGGTCGCCGACGACGGAGGCGCGGCAATGACTGGCCGGAATCCCACCGTCTCTCGGGCCCTCCAGAGAGAAAAGAAAATGGGGGGGTCTATTTTGTTATTAAACTAATGAAAATGATTTTTTTTTTAGATTTTTAAGTTATATAGACTATACAAAACGATGCCGTTTTGGTCGGCATCCCTAAGCCCCAAAACGTCTTTTTGCCTTGGCCCGACCAGATTCGACCCGCACCGGGCTAAGATCCACGCTTTTTTTATGGAAGGGCTAATTGCGCTTTTAGCCCTTCCGCATTTTTATGGTTTTGCAATTAAGTTTATTTTATTTTTTAATTTAGCCCAATAATTTATTTCAGTTTTCAATTTGGTCCTCCCTGATACTGTGCGTTTTGGAGGAGAAGGAAAAATTTTCCTTTTAGTCCCTCCTTGTTATTCGCGCGTTCAATGGGATCCTTTTTCTTTTTATTTATTTTCACTTTGCCCTGAACTTCTATTTTAAATTCAATAGCCCTTTCTTAGTTATTTTGCTATTTTATTATTAAAATTAATTAATTTATTATTCATATTCATATTATTATTATTATTATTATTATTATTATTACTATTATTATTACTATTATTACCATTATCATTATTTTATTTTATTACTAGTATCATTATTATTATTACTATTACTATTTTTTTACTATTATTATTCGCTTATTATTATTACTATTTTTTATTATCATTACTATTATTACTTTTGTTACTATTATTATTATTTAACTATTATTATTGCTATTATTTTTGTTATTATTACTATTATAATTATATTTTCTCTTTGTATCTATTTACTTATTGTTTTTCTTTTCGCTTTTTGGCTCGTTTATTTTATTTTATTTTCATCCTTATTATTGTTATTCACATTAACGCATTTATTATTCTTTCATCATGCATATTTGTACCATCATTTTTTTCATTTTATTACCAATTTACGTTGCTTTAATCTTTATCCAATATGTAAAATTTTTAAAAAAACAAGCAATATATCATATGTTGATATTCGAAAGGTTGTACCCTAACTTACGGGGTTTCGACTCTCTCTATAAATCCAAACAAACGAATGTTTTAATTTTTTTTTAAAATAACCTCGGGAATTACGAAAAGATCGTGTTCTAATTTACGGAATATGATTTCTTTCTAAAAACCGAGATAATCGAATACCTTTCAAAATAAATAAATTTTTCGGCGTTTATTCTCGTATCGGGAATTTAAGACATTGTGTCCTAACTTACGAGACGTAATTTTTTTCTCGATTAACGTGAAATATGCCTTGTTCTCGAAAAATTTTCAATTTTATAACAAAGGATCGTATTTTAAAATTTTCTCAAATTTTCAATTTTCGACACTAAAGACATCAATTAATCAACTAGGTACCAATATTTAGGCGTATCGAGGGTGCTAATCCTTCCTTGTACGTAACCGACTCCCGAACCCATTTTCTGGATTTTGTAGACCAAAAATCATCATTTTGATAAATTTAAACTTTCATTAAAATGATTGAATTACGAGGTGACCCGATCACACCTCATCAAAAATGATTGGTGGCGACTCCTATTTTTCATTTTCATTTTCAAAATCAAAGTTGACCCCGTTTCTAAAAAAAAAAATTGGTTTCGACAGCTTGGCGACTCCGCTAGGGACCCAAAATAAAAGAGTCAAGCTACAAGTTGATTACTTTTTGTCTTTTTGTTGAAAATTGAAAACTCGGTTTAAGTGTACGATCCTTTCGTTACATTTTATCCGTCTTTATTACAATCTTCATCATTTTGGTTTGCGTTTCTGGTTTGAGTTCTTGATATATTTCTGCACATTTGCATTACATGACCGCTCGATTATACCATTCTAAGTGGGAGTGAGAAACTATTCCTTCGGGAGGTTTTCACCTCCGTATAGGATAGTGGATCGCTTTCGGGATACATCTGTACCTATGTCTTCGTGAGATTTTCATCTCCGTATAGCCATAGGGAAATGTATTCCCCTGAACTGAACTCAGTCCATATAAGCATATAATCGGTGAGGATCGAGGAATATGCCAGTTCAGGTATCTTTACTCTAGAACCAAACCTCATATAGCGAGCCTTAAGAGCCCACCTTAGGTAGAGCCGCGCCAAACCCTAGTGGTTATCCGAGTAGATACTTTATTATTCCTTGCTTACTTTAAGCTATGTATGGAGTACTAACTTGCTTTGTTTTTACTTTGATTGTAATTGCATGACATTTTCATCACAAAAAAGGTGTTGATTCACATTCGGTTGCCAAAATAGATAATTTGTCATGGAAAAGAGATTTCTTGATAAAGTGGAGGATAATGCGGCAATTCAGATATGGTCGAGACAACACAGCAAGAGAAGGGTGATAGTCTTACAGAGGGGTACGTGTCAGAATTATGGGATTTCACTCGTATTAGAGTGACCCAAAATAATCTTCAAGAGATGAAATAAATATGGGATCAGTGGGATGACTAGATCAGTGGGATGACGAGATCAAGCAGCTATTCTACTATAATTATGGTGACTTGCCCTATCTACTCGATATCAAGGTAGACAAGCGCCTATTCCGAGCTCTCGCCCAGTTTTGGAACCCTGCCTATAGTTGTTTTACTTTTTGGAATGTGGATTTGGTACCTACTGTGGAAGAATACACAGCCTTGCTCCGTTTCCCGAAGATTCAAATTGACAAAGCTTATTCTAGAGCTGCCAAAGTCGCAACATTCTTACAAAAGTTGATGACATCACGGGAATGAGTGAACAGTGGGTTGCATCCCGAATCAAGCAGAAAGGTGATAGCAAGTGCATCCCTTGGAGAAATTTGAGAGATTTAATCCTAGCACATCCCGATGTGAGGAAAAGGGTTGATGTCTTCGCATTGAATATTTATGGATTGGTGATCTTTCCTAAGGCCTTGGGGCATGTAGATCAGGCAGTATTGGATCTCTTTGACCGACTTAACAAAAGGGTCACACCGATTCTTGCAATTCTGGTCGAAACCTTCAGGTCCCTAAACGCATACCGAAGAGCGGGCGAAGGGAGATTCATCGGATGTGCACAACTCTTGCTAGCATGGTTCCACGACCATTTTTGGAAAATAAAAAAGGTCTCATATCGAATCTTCTCTGAAAACTATTCTCCGCTGAAGAAGTTAGTAGCTACACCGAGACGTGACGATATTACGGAAGAAAAATGGATGATGATTCTGCAAAATCTACAAGAAGAAAACATAGAATGGAGAGCCCCTTGATAGTTCCTGACGAGATCTTATATCAGTGTGAAGATTTTGATTGGGTTCCCCTACTTGGGATATGGGGAGCTGCCGGGTATGCCCCTCTACTCGTGTTAAGACAATATAGGTCGAGACAGTTCACGCCAACAACATAGGGTTTAGCTCAGTGCGAGTTTGTGTATAAAAGAGATAATTACAAAAAGAAAGTTTGTGAAATATCGAATACCTAGAACCGAACTCGTAGAATGAAAAGGTTTGTTGCCAACCCGATGACAACCCCTGAGTACGACTGGTGGTGGAGTCAGAGAATTAACGACAACATCCCTATGCCAGACCAAGAAAACACCCGATCAATGGAAGAACACTTGCAGGTGATCCCATATGAACTAAAGATCATCAAACAGGATTTTGAGAGAAAGAGTTCGGAGCTAGAAAAAAGAATAGAGCAATTGGAAGAGGAGAAAGTGCAGCTAGGACTAGATGTCGACGTCTAGAAACTAGAAGCTGAAAAGCTAAAAAAAGGAAAGAACAATGCTGAAGAGGATTTGGACAGTTTGAAAACAGACTACAAGAAGCTGCGGAGGTAAATGAGAATCGCTGGTTTGGGAAAAACGTCAGAACAATGGTGGCAAGAAATTAAAGAAGAAAAAAACAGAACCAGCCAATGGGAAAAGAAATTCCAATATGCTCAAGCTCGAGAGGATACTCTGAAAAGGAGTTTGGTAGAAAGTCAGAATGAGAATGTGGGATTAAAGACTCGGGTGTCAGAGTTAGAAAGATCCCTTCATTTGTATCGTAGTCGTAACTTTGTAATCGAGTTGAAGGCTAGCACTAGCAAAATTGAAGAGTTAAAAGGGAAGATAGAAGAACTTGAAATCGCGTTGCAAAATTGTAAACTTTAGGTTGAAGCTCTTAAGGTGAATAATGAGCAGAAGGAAAAGAAAATTCATTGATCTCAAGACCAGGTCAGGGATAGGGACTACGTCATGGGTGCAGCTTTGGCTCAAGTACGAGAAGTGGCTGATCACTTACAAACCTTAGCAGTCCAAGCTAATGTACTGAGTTTGAAATATGAGTCAGAGTCAGATCGAGGTCAAGAGTTAGCTCAGCTTCTTAGGCAAGTCAAAGCCTTAAATATCAGGGTGAGGCCTTATATGTAACTCATTTGATGTAAAGAAGTCTGTTTTCTAGAAAAGTTACTCTAATGAAATTGAATCAGAATCAATGCCTTTTTGCTGCATTCATTTCATGCATTCATGCATCTGCATTACATTGCATCTGCATTGCATTACATCATATGCATTACATTCTATAAAAAAAAGGATCTAGTTAATTAAAAGAATTGAAATTCATTGAAGATGTCAAAAGCCCAGCAGGAATGATGGGAAATCTAAACATCAACGCCATATCTGAAGAAGGAATTAGAAGAGAAAATTTATCAGGCATTTACCCTTAGGAACTTGGAAGTGTTCTAAACAATTGGACTGCGGATGAGATTCCTGTAGTCTTTAGAGCTGATTCAGAGTAATGTTCAAAACACGCTTGTTTCTTTAAGCCTAGAAGCAATAAGAATCCTTTTGTGAAATAGGCTCATGTCCAACATCTTTATTTCAATGAAAAATGCATTTTTGTGTCTCACTTTGAGCAAATATTATTTTATTCTTTCATTTCATTTATATTCAAACCACATAAGTAGCTATTCTTAGATTCATTTATCTTTTGGAATATTCTTTTGTACCTACAACAGGTCTCCAGATATCAATGATATGAGCGACGCTGCTACTAACTTAGAATCTCCTTTTGAGCAAGATATGTGTCTAAAGGGATCTCAAGACTTTAAAATGACAAAGATTGTAACTTGTCTCCGGATTTGTTAAAGATAGTAGAATAAGAAGAGAAGCATATCTCACCTCACAAAGAGTTAGTGGAAATTGTGAACTTGGGAGACAAACAAGAAAAGAAAGAAGTGAAAATTGGAACTTGCATAGCCGAAGAAACAAAACGAGACCTCATTGAATTACTTCAAGAATTCAAAGATGTCTTCGCATGGTCGTACCAAGATATGCCCGGGTTAAGCAATGATATTATGGTACAGCGCCTCCCCATAAAAGAAGAGTGAAAGCCAGTTCAGCAGAAGCTCCGAAGGATGAAACCCGATGTGGTGATAAAAATAAAAGAAGAGGTCAAGAAGCAATTCGATGCTGGGTTCTTACAAGTGGTTAAATACTCAGAATGGGTAGCCAATATTGTCCCCGTCCCTAAGAAAGACGGGAAGGTACAGATGTGTGTAGATTACAGAGACTTAAATAAGGCTAGCCTAAAAGATAATTTCCTAATGCCTCACATTGACACTTTAGTGGATAATACGGTAGGCTACTCACTGTTCTCCTTCATGGATGGCTTCTCTGGATACAATCAGATAAAGATGCATCCTAAAGACATGGAAAAGACCACATTTGTAACCTTGTGGGGAACATTTTGCTATAAGGTGATGCCATTTGGATTAAAAAATGTGGGAGCGACAAATCAGAGAGCCATGGTAACCCTGTTCCATGATATGATGAAAAAAAAAATTGAAACTTATGTTGACGACATGATCGCCAAATCCCAAATAGAAGAGGAGCATGTGCAAGTCTTCAGTAAGTTATTATTGAGGTTGAGAAAATTCTAGCTAAAACTCAATCCGGCAAAATGTACTTTCGGAGCTAAGTCCGAAAAATTGCTAGGGTTTGTAGTCAGTGAAAAGGGGATTGAGATTGACCTAGACAAAGTCAAGGCTATACAAGAGTTACCTTCGCCGCGTACTCAAAAAGAAGTTCGAGGTTTCTTAGGGAGGTTAAATTATATCGCCTGGCTCATTTCACAACTAATTGAGAAATGTGACCCCATATTCCATCTCCCTAAGAAACACAATCCAGGTGTATAGGATGACAAATGCCAAAAAACTTTTGACAAGGTAAAACAGTACCTGTCAAATGCCCCAGTCCTGATGCCACCTAGTCCAGATAAGCCATTGATACTGTATTTGGCAGAATTTGATAATTCTATGGGATGTGTACTTGGCCAACACGATGAGTTAGGAAGGAAAGAAAGGGCGATATACTACCTCAGTAAGAAATTAACTGAGTGTAAAATGAGATACTCTCCAATTGAAAAGTTATGTTGCGCCTTGATATAGACAACTCAAAGATTGAGGCACTACATGTTGTACCATACCACTTGGCTAATCTAGATACTAGACCCACTAAAGTACATGATGGAGTCTAATGCATTGAATGGAAGAATGGTCAGGTAGCAAATTCTGCTTTCTGAATTTGATATAGTTCATGTAACCAGAAAGCAGTAAAAGGAAGTACAATTGCGGATTTTCTGGCCAGTAGAGCTCTAGAGGATTACGATCCTTTGAACTTCGATTTCCCTAATGAAGATCTAATGTATGTGGCAACCACTAAAGAAGATTCTCTAGAATATCGTCCTTGGAAACTAAACTTTGACGGAGCATCAAACGCTGTTGGTAATGAAATTGGGGCAGTCTTGTTATCCCCAAACGAAGATCATTATCCATTTACTTGCAAATTGGATTTTGATTGCACAAATAATATGGCCGAATACGAAGCATGTATCATGGGGATTCGTGCAGCCATAGAACACAAGATCAAAGTATTAGAGGTATATGGAGATTCTACAACTAAAAGGGGAATGGGAGACCATAGATCCCAAGCTGATTGACTATGAAAGACTGGTCCTAGAGTTAATCGAGGAGTTCGACAATATCACTGTCTATTACCTCCCTCGAGACGAAAATCAAATGGCTGATACCCTAGCTACTTTGGCTTCCATGGTAAAAAAAAAACAAACAGAAAGATTTAAAACCTATCCAAATGAGTATTTATGAGGCTCCAGCTCATTGCCACAACATCGAAGAAGAAGAAGAAGAAAGAGATAATCACCCCTGGTATCACGATATACTGCAATACGTGAAGAATCGTGAATACCCTGACCAAGCAACTGAGAATGATAAAAGGACTTTGAGAAGATTGGCCAGCGACTACATCTTGACGGGGAGAACTTATACAAAAGAAGAAAGGATCAGGTGCTACTAAGATGTGTAGACACTGTCGAGGCTAAGAAAATCTTAGAAGAAGTTCATGAAGGCGTCTGCGGAACACATGCTAACGGTTTTACAATGGCTAGTCAAATCATGAGATTTGGGTATTATTGGTCCACCATGGAAGGGGATTGCATCAATTATGCCAAGAAGTTCCATAAGTGCCAAATTTATAGGGACAAGATTCACATGCCTCCTTCACCTCTTTATTTTATGACTTCTCCATGACCTTTCTCTATATGAGGCATGGATGTCATTAGACCGATCTTGCCAAAAGCTTCAAATGGACATCAATTCATCTTTGTGGTCATCGACTACTTCACCAAGTGGGTAGAAGTCGCTTCATATGCCAATGTCACAAAGGCAGCAGTCAGTAGGTTCTTAAAGAAAGTGTAATAGCCCAAATTTCAGTGATGTCAAAAATAATGGTTCGAGACCACCAAATCTGACAAATGAACTCGTAGACTATATTATTTAATATTTACGAGCCAAATGTAGCTTTTAAAATATTTTTAAAATAGTAAATTGTGTTTTATAAAGATTTATTTGGTCAAGAAATCGAGAAAAAGAGGTATCGAGACTCGGTGTTATAAACCGAGTCATAAATATTTTTATGAATATTTACAGAATGTCAAATAGGTAGTATTAAAATTTTGTTATAAAATTTTGACGTTTGGGTGGTTAATTAAATAAAAAGGATTAAATTGAAAAAGGTGTAAAAGTTGCTAGAAGGATTAAATAGCTTAATTGTCAAATGAGGAATGACCTAAAGTGCAAATAAGCCCAAAGGAGACATTTTGGGCGGCAATAGCTGAGAAAAATCAGGAAATGGGTGAAATAAGGGTAAAATTGGAAAATTACCAAAAATAGTTAAATAAATATGGGACCAAATTGGAATATCGAGAATTCTATTCATTTCTCTTCATTTTATTTAGCTGAAAAACAGCCAAGGGAGATAGTTCAAGCTGATTTTCATACTCAAGCTTCATGTAAGTTTAATTCTTACTTTCTCCTTGAAATTTCTATGTTTGTGGGCTTTTACAATTGGGTCCAACTTATTAATTCATTAGTTTTTGATTCTATGGCTAATTTTTAAAGTTGATATGGATTACTGCTGGAATAATATGATGAATAAATATTGAATTCAAGCTTTAATTTTGTTATATGATGATTTTATCAAGTAAAATTGATGGAAATTGGTTTTAGGACCTAATTGTGAAAGAGTTGAAATTAAGGCCTAGTGTTAAAATTCTAATTTTCAAACGTTATGAAGTAGTTTAAAATGATAGAGAAAAGTATTAAATGATAAAATTAGCTCAATTGAGGGGTTAATTGAGCAAGGATTGAATTGTATGAAATGTGGAATTTGGGACAAAATAGAAATCAACATGTTATACTAAAGCAGTTTTGGACAGCAGTAGTTGTCTAAATTTGAAAAATCACCAAAAATTTTAAAAATTTAATTATAAGTTGAGTGAGATATAGAATTAAAACTTGTTAAGTCTATGTTCATATAAAAGAAACAGAGCGAGAATAGGAAGACTACATTTTGAAATATTTAAATTTTTGTAAGACTAGTTTAGAATAACTTCGTGATCCCCTGTTCTTACTTTAGAAATTCACTAAAATTTGTAAAAAAATAATTATGAGTTATAATTTATATTTTTGTATTCCTTAGTGAGTCTATTTTGTATAAAAATTGTACTATGAGATCATTTATTTTTAGTGAAGAGAGGTCAGAGCTGTCAGACTGTGTAACAGGGGAGAATTTAACTAATAAACTGTACTAATTGGCCATACCAAAAATTCTGAAAAAATTATAGTAATAAGATATATGAGTCTAGTTTCAAATAAAATTAACGGATCTTAATTTGGACTTCTGTAGCTCAAGATAAAAATAATTTAGTGAATATGATAGGGATGGACAGCTTGAATATTCACATAAGTAAATAGTAAAAATTATAAAGAATGTTACTTACAAGTGTGTTGTTTATACTAAGGATGTAGATGCAGAGGAGGAGAAAAAATAATATATGAACGAATTGTGTATAAATTGATTACATGCTCGATTATAATTGATAAATGTTGAATTAGAAATGATATAATATTTTATTTGGAATATTTATTATGAAATTATGATTATCGTTATAATACAAAAATTGAACTTGTGAGTTTATATGGCTAAATTTTAGTGATCATTTGTTAATTTTATGAACTTCATGATGTGTTATTTCATATGTATTGATGATAAAATCGTGAATAATGTAAAAGCATTAAAATTGAATAAATGATCAAATTGAACACTTCAGTTCAGTGACAAGATGAATTGACAGAAAAGACCATGGTTGAACCATGACAACAAGTGATAAGTGATAGCTTCGGCTACACTTATCTGATCAAGGACAAGTGAAAGTGATAAGTGGTAGCTCCGACTACCTGATTAGTGAAAAGTGGTAGCTCTGGCTACCTGATCAGTGAAAAGTGGTAGCTTCGACTACCTGATCAGTGAATAGTGGTAGCTCCAGCTACCTGATAAGTGAAAAGTGGTAGCTCTGGCTACCTGATCAGTGAATAGTGGTAGCTTCGGCTACAAGTGATAAGTGATTTCCGTGTAAGACCATATATGAGATATGACGTTGATGTGATCCGTGTTTAAGATGTAAGACCATAGCTGGGCTATGGCATTCTAGTGAAAAGTGATGAATTGACGGATAAGGCCATGGGTGATCCATGGCAAAGTGTGAAACATAGGTATGGTATTAACCATACTGAGTTGTGAAATGTTGCATTGAGCAACACCGTGTAGCTTTTCATGATCGACAGCTTGTGTGAGCAGACTAATTCTATAAGATGTTCACTAATCTGACAAAGTTTGGTAAGTGTTACATGGAATTATGTGATATAAGGAAATACGAGTTGATGAGATGTGAACATAGAACTTGGTTAATGAATGAGTTCATTTGTGATTATATATTCGTACACCCTTGAGTGTATTATCCGTATGAATTGGTATTCCAAATGAGTTAATGAGAAAAATTCTAATATGAAATAATCTGAATTTTGAAATGAAATATTATGAAACCGTACTTGAAATACATTGGTATATCTTGTATATGTTATTTGAGTTCATAATGTGGAAAGGAAATGCATGTGGAAATTTGAGATGATGATATCGGTACATGGAATCTATTGGTGGATATGTACATCCAAATTTATATGATAGATTTTAGTGAACATTGAAATTAGACTCAATAAGTAATTTGCCAATTTAAATTGTGATTGGCAGGAAGAGTTAGTGAGTTGTGTGTCCATGAATTGTTACATGTATTTGTCTGAAATACGAGGAAAATAATGGTACTTGATACATGGAAATATGAGATTGTGATATATAAAAACATGGAATATGTTTGATAAATTTGTTTATTCATAATTATAGAACTGTACACCTCAAGTGTACTATTTGTGTAAAGATAATTATTTCAAATTATCTGTAAGTGTTCTGTACTCTTTGGTAATTCCTCGTACCCTGTTCTGGCCGGGTAAGGGGTGTTACAGAAAGAAATCATATGCCAATATGGAATGCTAGAAAGGATTATATCGAACAATGCATTGAATTTGAACAACAGCACGATAGTAGAGGTCTACAGTCAGTTCAAAATTAAACACCACAACTCGTCATTATATCGCCCAAAAATGAATGGTGCAGTTGAGGCGGCTAATAAGAATATTAAGAGGATTGTGGGGAAAATGACTGAGACTTATAGAAATTGGCATGAGAAGTTACCATTTGCTTTTTATGCTTATCGAACATTGGTCAGGACCTCTATTGGGGCAACTCCTTTCTCATTGGTCTATGGAATGAAGGTAGTTTTACCCATCGAAGTTCAGATTCCTTCCCTTCGAGTCTTGTCAAAGCTGAAGTAGGATGAAGTAGAATGAATACAATCCCGATATGATCAATTAAATTTGATCAAAAAGAAAACGCTGAAAGCTATTCGTCATGGTCAAAAGTACCAGAAACGAATGATGCGAGCTTACAACAAAAAGGTTCGCCCTAGAGAATTCCATGAGGGGGGACTTGGTATTGAGCAAGATCCTTCCCATACAAAAGGATTTCAGAGGAAAATGGATGCTAAACTGGGAAGGACCTTATGTGGTAAAGAAGGTCTTTTCTGGAGGAGCGTTCATCTTAACCGAAATGGATGGTAAGACTTTACCTAATCCAGTGAATTCAGATTCAGTCAAGAAATACTTCACTTGAAAAAAAATAAAAAAATGAGAGGCCAAGGCAAAACATGCAAACGGTGCCTTGAGACCAAAGGGGTTTTGAATTTAAAAACCCGTAAAGGGCAATTCAAATTTTGATCAAAATGGGGCATGTGGTAGTCTCGCTTTCTCCGAGTTAACAAGAAGAAGAGATGTTACGTCTTGGGGCATCAACAGAGTACTCTGGATCCCCTAAACACATGTTGAGCTCAAAATGGTCTTCAAGAAGTTCGTACAGTGAAGCTCAAGTTGCAATATCTGGGGCACCTATTTTTTTTCCTCTCACCTATTTTGTATTTCAACAATGTTTGAATTCTTTGATTAATCCATTCTTTTTAGATTTTGTTCCTGATAAATTTCAGTTTTGTCCATCATTATGATCGTTTTCAAGCATTTTGCATTGAAATAACGATTAATGGACTAATATACTTTCATAAAAGGAGTTTTGCATATTACTCTGGAAGCTTCTAAACAGTACAAGGACCTGAAACAGGACTATTATTTAGAACTCCAAACATAAGGGTTAGAAACATTTTAGAAAGAATAGTCTAAATTACGACTAATTCTTTGAGTTTTCTATCAAAGATACCAACTGAGCAAGAAGGCAGGGTACTGCGTCAGTGATAAAACCTCGATGAACAATGAGCAATGACAACCTAAACATCAAAAAGGGATCATTCTCACAAAATGACATTCTGCATTCATGCAAATATCATGCATACATATCTAGTTAGGAGCATTTGATTCATTCTGATCATGACAACCTAATTATTTTGCATAAACATAGGCTCATAAAATCGATTCAACAGGTTATGTTCCCTAGAGGACAGTGTAACAAGATCGGTGAATCCAAAAATCCCATACCCTTGAAATTGTAATGGGATGGATTGAAGTCATTATAACAAACCTTATCCCCCTGAAGTTGTAGTGGAGCAGGTTGAAGTTACAAGTCTTATCTCTCTGAATTGCAGTGGAGCAGACTGAAGATAGCAAATCTTATTTCCCTAAAGTTGCAGTGGAACAGATTGAAGCTATAAATCACAGATCTTATCTCTCTGAAGTTGCAGTAGAGCAGATCATGGCAAGCCTTATCTCCCTGAAGTTGCAGTGGAGTAGGTTGAAGTTACAAGTCTTATCTCCTTGAAGTTACAATGGAGCAGACTAAAGATAGCGAATCTTATTTCTCTGAAGTTGCAGTGGAACAGATTGAAGCTATAGATCACAGATCTTATCTCTTTGAAGTTGCAGTAGAGCAAATCAAAATAAACCTTATCTCCTTGAAGTTGCAGTGGAGCAGGTTGAAGTCACAAGTCTTATCACCATGAAGTTGTTGTGGAGCAGGTTGAAGTCACAAGTCTTATCACCCTGAAGTTACTGTGGAGTGAATTAAAACGATGAATCTTATACCTCTGAAGTTGTAGTAGGTAAAATTGAATTTACCATAGCAAGTCTTATCTCCCTGAAGTTGCAGTGGAGCAGATTGAAGACAGTTAATCCTATCTCTCTAAAGTTGCAGTGGAGCGGATTAAAACGACGAATCCTATACCTCTGAAGTTGCAGTAGGTCGGATTGAATTTACCATAACAAGTCTTATCTCCCTAAAGTTGAAGTGGAGTAGACTGAAGATAGCGGATCTTATCTCCCTGAAGTTGTAGTGGAGCAGATTGAAGCTACAAGTTACAAATCTCATATCCCTGAAGTTGTAGTGAAACAGACTAAAATCACAAATCTCATATCCCTGAAGTTGCAGCAGAGCAGGTTGAAGCTACAAGGTCCTATCTCCCTAAAGTGGTGGTGGAGTGGATCAAAGCAACAAGATGCAGTGGACTGGAATGAAGCTACTTGAAGAAGAGAAGCACCAAAACAAGTCGAGACTCAGAAGACTGGGCAAAATTGGTCTTTCTTAAAAGTCTTTGCTCCATTCCCATTACACGAAAATAAGCAAAGAGGGGCAGCTGTGAACAGCCCAATTTACCCGGGCCCATAAAAACTAAACCAAACCCATTACATTAGACCCAAACAAATTAAATCCCAACCCAAATCACAAACCAACCCAAATTAAGCCCAACTAGACCTAAAGCCCCTAAAAAATCAAAATTTTCAAACCTTAGGTGCGTCGCACCTAGGGCCTTTTGACCAGCAGCCTCTGCGCCACCTGCTCCACTGCCACTATCATGGCACCACCACTTGCACCTACAAGGATCAAAAAGCATAAAAGACGGCATAGAATATAGAAAACAAGTGTAAAAAATGGCTATATAAGCCATGAAAAACCCAATGTATTTTCTCTCTTCTTTTTTTTCAGATTTTTATCAAATGTAAAAGACAGATTCAAACTCACCAAACAATCAAAAAACAGCCAGTAATTGAAGAGAGAATCGAATCGTTGCTAAGGTTTCATTTTTTGTTATTTTCCTATTTTCGAATATATTTCTTCATATATACGGATTAAAATATATATACATAAAAAAAGGAAAAAAATACCTTGGCGCTTGCACGGCGGCGGCCAAATCAACAACGGCGCGACGGTGGTCGGCGTAATCCCACCTCCCCCGGCGTCCGAGAGAAAAAAGAAAAAGGGGGGTTGTTTTTTTTTAAACTGATGAAAATGATTTTTTTTTTTTAGATTTTTAAGTTATATAGGCTATACAAAACGACGTCGTTTTGGTCGGTGTCCCTAAGCCCCAAAACGACATCGTTTGGCCCTGGCCCAACCCGCTCCTGCCTAGGATCTGCGCGTTGTTTATAGAAAGGCTAATTGCGCTTTTAGCCCTTTCATTTTTTTATGGTTTTGCAATTTATTTTATTTTAGTTTTTAATTTAGCCCAATAATTTATTTCGGTTTTCAATTTGGTCCTCCCTGATGCTGTGCGTTTTGGAAAAGAAGGGAAAATTTCCCTTTTAGTCTCTCCTTGTTATTCGCGAGTTCAATGGGGTCCTTTTCTTTTTTACTTATTTTCAGATTTGCCCCGAACTTCTGTTTTAAATTCAATTGAATCATTTCTTAGTTATTTTGCTATTTTATTATTAAAATTAATTAATTTATTATTCATATTCATATTATTATTATTATTATTATTATTATTATTATTATTATTATTATTATTACTATTTATTTTTATTATTATTTGTTTATTATTATTACTATTCATTATTATTTTATTATTATCATCATTTTATTATTATTTTTGTTTCTATTATTATTTTACTATTATTATTGCTATTATTTTTGTTATTATTACTATTATAATTATATTTTCTCTTTGTATTTATTTACTTATTGTTTTTCTTTTCGTTTTTGGCTCGTTTATTTTATTTTATTTTCGTCCTTATTATTGTTATTTACATTAACCCATTTATTATTCTTTCATCATGCATATTTGCACCATCTTTTTTCATTTTATTACCAATTTACGTTGCTTTAATCTTTATCCGATACGTAAAATTTTTAAAAAACGAGCAATATATCGTATTTTGAGATTCGACAGGTCGTACCCTAACTTACGGGGTTTCGACTCTCTCGATAAATCCAAACAAATGGACGTTTTAAATTTTTTAAAATAACCTCGGGAATTACGAAAAGATCGTGTCCTAACTTACGAAATATGATTTCTTTCTAAAAACCGAGATAATCAAATACCTTTCAAAATAAATAAATTTTTCGGCGTTTATTCTCGAATCGGGAATTTAAGACATTGAGTCCTAACTTACGGGACGTAATTTTTTTCTCGATTAACGTGAAATATGTATTGTTCTCGAAAAATTTTTAATTTTATAACAAAAGATCGTATTTTAAAATTTCCTCAAATTTTTAATTTTCGACACTAAAGACATCAATTAATCAAATTAGGTACCAATTTTTTGGCATATCGAGGGTGCTAATCCTTCCTCGTGCGTAACCGACTCCCGAACCCGTTTTCTAGATTTTATAGACCAAAAATTATCGTTTTGATAAATTTAAACTTTCATTAAAATGATTGAATTACGAGATGACTCGATCACACCTTATCAAAAATAATTGGTGGCGACTCCTATTTTTCATTTTTATTTTCAAAATTAAAGTCGACTCCGTTTTTTTAAAAAAAAAAAGTTTTGACAATATGCATATTCAAAATGAATAAATGTCAACTAGTTCATTGTACGCTTCTTCGTACACCTCCGTAGCCATAAACTTAGGTGTTCCTACAGTAAAACAAAGCCGAAACGACCACTAATCCAAGTTTAGTCCGACCAATCACCCATGAATTATCGACATGGTGAAATTAAACATACTGACATAGTGAGCAGCATGAGATTTCTTGAGGATTGCAGCAAGGCCAAGATCATCGATCTTAACTTCTCCTTGATTGCTATTAACAAAAATATTATCACACTTGAGATCTCTATGAATCACTGGAGGATCATGGCTATGGAGATAAACAAGTCCTCTCAAGATCTGCCGACACCAATGCTTAAAAGCTCTAATGTAGACTCTTTTGTGTTTTACCTTATGCCTACCATTGGGTAAAATAATCTAATAGTTGGTGAACAACCCCCCAAAAAAAGAAGAACAACAAAATTTTAGGATATGGACAAAGATTTGTAACAATTTGGTTTGTCTTACTATCTTAAAGTTCCAGAAGTGAACATTTCGGTGACAAAGTTAATGTTCCTATTAATAATATCAACCAAGGAAGTATGAAGCCTCAAAATGTTGTGTTTCAATATCTTGAGAAGATGAATTTCACAGTAAAATCTTTCGAAATCTTCAGGGGTTTGTAAAAAATCATGGAGTTTTACTTAATTCCAAGCAACTTCAATCCCCTCATATTCATCGAACCAACCGCACATTAAAACAAGAAGAAAAAAATCTGGGTATTAAAATAAATGAGCAAAAAAAGTATTAGATTGGAGTTATCATGACATTCATACACTATCTTTGAAGCTCCTTTTCCAAGGATTTCATTCTACTGAAACAAAAAAGAACAAAAAAACTAGGATCAAAGAATCAAACTAATAAAAAAAAGAAAGGAGGAGTTCTACTCTGCCATATCTTCCAGCTGGATCAACTTCATCAAACTCAGAACAATCTGTTTCATGATGTAAAAGATAATTCATTATCCAAAGATGTTAAAAAGGTAAAACAGTGTATATTTTCTTTGACATAGAAATAAAAATATCTAATTTTGCATAGCTTTTCAGTGAGAGATTGAGAGATCAGAGATGATCAATTATTCGCCTTTTACCTCACCCAATTGTTGATCAAGGTAGCAGCATGTCACATTTGTTGTCAAAGTATCTACAATAGTTTCATATCAATTAAACATTTTTTTACTCAAGTTATTAAGCTCATAATACAATTAAAATATGTTTTATATACTTTTTTAAACTTATGAAAGCTCCCTAAATAATCCAAGATTGTTTAAGGATCTAAATGTAAAGTTCTAAACTATTGAGTGCTCGTCTCGGCTTTATGGATGCCAAGCCACAACGTCACTCGCTGACTAGAGCTCATCGCAACCATGAATGCACCATGTCTCAATGTCACCAACTGAGTAGGGCTTGTCGTGACATCATGAACTCGATGTTGCAACGTGAAATTTGCCACCTTGAATCTTAAGCATTTTAATTCCTATCACCTAAGACAACATCCATAGGATATCTGCCATCCATTTAAGCCAATAATCCATTCAAATGTACAAATTTCTAACCTTAAACATCACCTAATTCAACTTAATACAAAATCAAACATGTCTAAGTTTACAAACCTAGCAATGAAGATTAAAATCATCACATACTTCCATTGCAATTCATTCGCAAACATGCTTAACATATACCTATGTACATGTCATGAGGTAATGCCAAAAATTCAAAATCATACTCTCTTCCAAGTTTTGATTTGTGATGAGATGAGAGAAAATTGACCTTCACTCTAGAGCTTCAAAACAAGTCTTTACCTATGCATTTGAAAATAACACGTTAAGCTCGCGAAAGTTTAGTAAGTACATCAAGAATTAAACTTTACATTTTAAACCAATTCATTAATTATATATAATATATATCAATTATTAATCACTATCGTGATATATGAATTTATTTCAATAACTTTTATAGTGAGGTCTCAAATTAACAATTTTATAAGCTACTTACCAATATCATTATCGAATTCACTTACCTTGAAAAGCTATAGCTCAATTATAGACTCGATAGAACGTATAGGATATGTAGAAAAATAGATAATTCACACCGGAGTACCACTGCCATTTTCACAGTAGTGCTACTATCACTTGTACCGTCGTGGCACTATCACTTGCGCGCATAGAAATTTTCCTAATGGCATGCCATTTATATTCTACTAGTTCTCATTTTGTCTACATAAGTATTTAAAATATACAATTTTATTACATTTTCTCAACAAAAAATAATAATTCAAATTTTACTATTTTTACAATTTAGTCATTATCTATATAGAATCAATAATCATCAAATTTCACTTTACATATATTTTAACAACATTTAAGATTTCACTTAAATGATTCATATTAATATCTATTTAACCTATCTAACTTTTAAACATTTTGCAATTTAGTCATTTTCTTCAAATTCACTACAAATATACTTTTCAATTCATTTTAAGAATACAATTTCACCTTCAAAAATTTCCATAATTCAAGTTATCATTTTCATATACAAACAAATCCCATGAATTTTACTAAATCAATTTATCAAGCTTTCATTTAGGGTTTAGTTAGATAAAGTAAAAATCTTGATATACTTACTGTCAAACACTTGAAATGAGTTCCTCCTTCTTCCTTTACTCTTTTGCCACCCCTTTGCCTTTGTCTCCAATTGTTCTTCACTAATGTTTTCTTTCTCGTCAATAACATAACACACATACACAATATTTAACATCAAAACAATAATCACATATGAATTACATGCATTTTGATGAGATAGACATGAAGTCCATTAAGAAAATTCATTATCTTACCTTAACCTTTCTCAAATCCCTAACTTCTCTTTTCTCTCTCCTTAATATAAACTCTAGCTAACTTCCCAAGAAACTTATCTTCTGACACGTCGGGGCTTAAAAAACTGCGATTTAGATATATATAATATGTGTGGTATCTGCAAGTGTACAAGTCAAATTGTAATATAGTTTCTTATTTACAAAGAAATACCTTAGAAGTATTCTGAGGATCGTACCTAAATAAGGATCTCAAAGAGTATTCATCGTTTCTCTGCATTACGGGACTGACGCTTCCGTCCATATCCTTCCAAAAGTGATCTTTTCATCTTGTGCAATGAGCAGCCGCTTTGTATGTTTTGTGAAGGTTGCACAGTTGGTTCGCTAACTTACTGAGTCAGTGGTTGTCGAGCCCAAGAGACGAAATGGCGTGACATTCGCCATTGAGAAATAATGATCTAGTGTAAGACGGTTCCACAAAAGTGACAGTTGGCTAGAGTCAGGTTCTTCTAAATCGTAAGATTAAAATCTAAGTGGAGCTGGTGGTCGTAGGTGTCCTCTTCCACTATAACTGGCTTATTCTGTTATGAGAAGGATCACCTAAAAGCCTAGGATTGGACATAAGGAGGATCGAGACAATCGGAGGCTGGAATCCCTTAAATCGAAGAATCCTTTTTCTCAATTCTGTTTATTTTTACAATTTCAATTTCAATTTATACAACCTCAATTCGTCCATATTTTTAAATTTTTTTTATTTTTTTCACGTACGCAGTTTTTCTTGGGCACGACTGTGCCTGGGATCTCGAGGACCAATAAGTTGTGCAAATTTAATCCTTGAGGATTTGACCCTACTTCCCTTATACTATTATTTTCGTTATTTTATAGGGATGGGTTATTTTTTGTGCTTCCACCGACACACTAAATTTTGGTGCTGTTGCCGAGGACTGGTAACGTACTAATCTTGTTTTTTTTTATGACCAGATATGCTTCAGGAAATCTTACATTCGATTCAGAAATAGAAAAGACTGCGAGAGCTAATCATAAGGAAACGAAGCTATGAAAAAAGTAGTCAGAGGTGGTAGGGACTCAGAGTAACTCACCGCCGGAAATAGAAGCAGACGATGAAGTTGAGTCTAGGGTTAACGAAAACCTACTCAAACACTAGAAAATGAAAGAATAGGAGTCGATCCACCAGAAGAAGTGCTTAACGCTAGGGTTAACGAAAACCCAAATCTAGCACATCAACTTATGGCTCAAATGATTCAGCAATTGGCCAAAGCTCCTACAGAACAACCGCCGTTATGCATTGTGTATCCTACTATGGATACTAATTTTGAACTGAAGTCAGGATTAATCCAGTTACTGCCAACTTTCTGCGGATTACAAAATGAAAATCCACACAAACATCTAAAAGAATTTCATATGGTTTGTCTTAGTATGAAACCTTAAGGCATAACTGATGATCAAATCAAATTGCGTGATTTCCCTTTCTCCCTAGCAAATTTTGCTAGGGAATAGCTATTTTACCTACCTCCTGGATCTATTACAACTTGGACTGATCTTTCCCGTTTGTTTCTTAACAGGTTTTTTCCAGCATTGCGTGCAACTGAGTTAAGAAGGGAGATCGTTGGGATAAGGAAAAAAGAAGTAGAGTCTCTTTACGACTATTGAAAGCCATTTAAGAAGTTGTGTGCAAGTTGCCCACAACATGGTATAACAGAATAGTTTCTACTCCAATACTTTTATGAAGGCTTAAAGCCTATAGAAATGAATATGGTAGATGCCACTAGTGGAGGGGCATTAGTCAACATGACCCTCCAATAGGCAAAGGACTTGATCTCCACGATGGCTGCAAATACTCAGCAATTTTGAGCCAATCCTGAACCACTAGAAGGGTTCACCAGCGAAGTAATTCAACTTTAAAAGATAAATTTGATAGGCTTACTAATATCCTGAATTCCCTTTTTACAGTAAAAACAGGACCAGCCCGACTGTGCAGAATTTGTGTAACACCCGAACATACAACTGATGCATGCCCTAGTTTGTGTGACGATACTATAGCCCATCTAGATGCTGTAGGGAACTTTCCTGGACCGCCCTAAAGGCGATATGACCCCTATGCAAATACATATAACCTAAGATGGAAAACCCATCCTAACTTGAGTTATAAGGCAAACCTGCAGTGTAACCAGCCATACCAAAATCAGTTACTACAACAAACACTAGATTCAGGTACCTCTCTAGAAACCATGGTCAATAAATTAGCAGCTAATGCGCTTGATTTCCAATAGTAGATTCAACGATAAACTTTTGATTTCCAACAAAAAATACAACGGCAAACTCTTGATTTCCATAAGGAAACAAAGGATTTTCAACAGAAAACTGAGGTGTCTATAAGAGAGTTGACCACATCAATTGAGAAAATGAACTCACAAGGAAAGTTGCCGTCACAAACAGAACCTAACCCAAGACAACACTCAAATGTAATGACATTGCGAAGTGGAAAAATACTGGAACCGAATCCTAGCAGGAATCTTGACCAAGATTCTGTCCAGAAAAAGTAAGCGAACGATGAACAGGTCCAAACAAAACCTCCATTGCCCATAATTCAACCTCCGTTTCCAGGATGATTAAACCAACATTGGAGAGGTAATAAGGAAAAATGGATCCTCAAAACATTCAGAAATGTCGAGATCAACATACCATTGTTGTATGCCATCAGAAAAATTCCACGATATGCCAAGTTCCTTAAGGAGCTTTGTACCAACAAACGAAAATTGACTGGAAAAGAAAAGAGTAAGTGTTGGTGAAAATGTATCTGCGGTGTTGCAGCGAAAAATGCCAGCAAAATGTAAAGATAAAGGCATGTTTGCAATACCATTCAAAATAGGCCACTTAGGAATAAAAGAAGCCATATGTGATTTAGGAGCTTCCATAAATGTAATGCCTTTTTCCATTTATGAATCATTTAACACGGGTTTTTTGATGAAAACAAGTGTTATCATTCAATTAGCATATAGGTCTATTGTGCATCCCGAAGGAGTCCTTGAGGACATATTAGTGAAAGTCAACGGACTTATCTTTCCTGCAGACTTTTATATGATAAAAATGGAAGAAGATAATGCTCCTAGGTCTTCAGACATCTTGTTGAGGCGACCTTTCCTTAGTACAGCAAATACTAAGATTGGTGTGCATAGCTAAACCCTCACGAGGGAGATCGTGAAGTTTAACGTTTACGGTGCTATTAGTCACCCTAGTAAAATTTTGAACGTAAACCGTGTCGACATAATTGACTCATTAGTAGAAGAAACTTTTGAGTCATCTTATGGAGATAAACTTGAAACATTTTTTATGATAATTTTGATTCAGGATCTATTTGCAAATCTATTAATGAATTATCAGCTCCTATGAACATTAAACTTCTACCTTATGTTGTGCAGGCACCAGATCTAGAATTCAAACCACTTCCTAAGCATCTCAAATGCGTATTTTTGGAGAATGATGAGACCATTGCTGACTTAAAAGGGATTAACCCCTTGACAGGCACACATAAGAATTTCTTAGAGGAAAAAATGAAACCAAAGCAAGAGGTACAAGGACGATTGAACCCAAATATGGTGGATGTCATAAAAAAAGAGAATTTCCAAGCCCATACGATCAAAACAATTCAGCTGGAACAGCCCCAATACTAGTTGGGGCGTCAAGTTAACGACGTTAAACAAATGCTTTTTGGGAGGCAACCTAATTTTATGTTTATTTTTATGTTTATTTTATTTTATTGATATATTATTTTCTATTTTTTTATGTTAATAAATTTTATTCTCTCTTCTTATATCTAGGAAAATCGATGAGAAGAAAAATTAAAATTGGAATAACATCTTGAAGAAATTGGTATGTTTTAGCAAAACCCCATATTCTACCCTATTCTAGATAGGAATAATGCATCCTTGTTTTAAAGTCACCCAAACCTACACCAAAACAACCACCCTACAACCAAACACCCTTCCTCCTACACTTTGAAACCCTAATTTTTCACCTATATTCACCCAAAACTCCCTCAAGCCGTCATTAGCTCTTTTCCCCACCCCCACCACCAATTTTTGAACCACCATGTCTAGGACTAGGAGTCACGATGTAATCGAACCCTCATTCACCATTAACAATCGTCGACATCAGTTCTTAGCACCCAAACACGTCGACTTTGGAGACACCAAACCTTTCTCTTATTGCAGCTATGCATGAACGACAGTATCTACATAGGGAATTTTTCTACAACCTTTTTCTTTCACATTTTTTTCTCACATCAAGGACAATGTGTTTTAAGTAGGGGAAGGCATTCCTCATTATTTCTGTCATTTTATCTGTTGCTTTTACTATTGTGCTATTGTTGCTGCTGCCTTTGTGCTTATTTTTACCCACATTTATTTTTTTTCAGAATATTCTGCCTCTTTTCATACCCAAGATTTTAACAAAGAATTGCCCACAGTTTGACCTGCGAGCATGATTCTTGTTGTAACACCCTTACCCATATTTTATAAATCGTAAAAGTAACATATTTTAGGCCCACATTTAGTATGCTTTTGGATGATTTAGCCCTTGATTTATGTAAAAAGGTGCTCTTAATCCTTTCTTTTCATGTTTTTACTCAAGAAAGAACCCGAGGATGAAAAGAGCAAGAAACGGGCTTAAAACGGGCCAATTTGGGCCAAAGAGGAAATCGACACGGCCTGGACTTCAAGCCACACGAACGTGCCTCGATAATTAACTAAGACATAGCCATGACACGATTTATACGGTCGTGCCCCAATCGACAGAATCGAGACATGGCCTGAAAATGATTTACACGGACGTATACCATGACCGTGCCCCTGCCGCAGGAGAGAGCAATTTCACTCAGATTTGGATACTTTGAGGTAAAGAATTTGTCAAGAAAATAGAACTATAAGCACGAGGAAAGATATTCAAACCTTTAAACCCCCTGATTTTTTTCAATGTCGAGGAAAGTTTAGCTTAAGACTATAAACAAGCGCTTCTCGGGAGGCAACCTGAGCACTAACCCTACTTCTTTTTACATTTGTTTTCATTTTATTTTCTTTTCGTTCTCTTCTTTCTATAAACTAACCAAAAGTGTTGATTTCTAGAACACATGGCCTTACACACGGCCGTGTCCGTGGCCGTGTAGACCAACAGAATCCTTGTACTGACATAGCAGAGGCTGTGTGAATCAAATCCCAGCTACTTTTTGACATCACAGATCCAACCACTCCCCCATGGGCACCGGTAAATTGGCACGACCGTGCTCCACGACCGTGTGAAGCTACTGACTAACCAGACATGGAAAAAACATGCCCATG
Organism: Gossypium rotundifolium; assembly: GCA_025506655.1. Classification (NCBI taxonomy): domain Eukaryota; kingdom Viridiplantae; phylum Streptophyta; class Magnoliopsida; order Malvales; family Malvaceae; genus Gossypium; species Gossypium rotundifolium. Next base: position 71,111,338 of record CP106734.1, read on the forward strand.
CTACCCAACCGTGCCAACACATTGCCTTTTCAGGAACGGACGTGGCATTGGAAAACGGGCGTGGGTGAACAAACACACCTATACACACGGCCATGCGATGCGGCCCTGTAATGCAACACACCTTCGGTGCACGGGCGTGGGAAAATGTCAGAAGCCAAAATTCTATTTAAACCCCACCTCTCCCCTCTTCTTCCTCACCCTCCTTCCTCCTTTCTTTCTTCTTCTTATCATATTTCCTCTCTCTCATTTTCTTCTAACATTCCTATAACTCTTGAGACACCAAATCCATGCCGAAGAAGCATAAAAGGCCAACCATAGTCTCCTCAAAGAAGACCGATTCACATGAGTTCATGCCGGTAGCTTCAGCTATTCGACAAGCCAAGGGTTCTAAAGGCTGCTTGGGAATCACGCACTAGAGCCTTAGAGGTCACACCCACCTCGTGAACCATCCAACAATAAGGACTCCTTAGTCCATTAGTCTTTTTTTTTAATTTCAATTTTCTTCTTAGTCTCATTCTCTTTATTTTCTTTGTATTTAATTATAGTGTTAGTATATTATTAATGTTTCTTTAGATTTCTTGGCTATATCTTTGCCGGCTACCTAATTTCTTTATCTAGCACAAAGCTCATCAGTAACCACCCCACCAGGCCCATAGAAAACACCACCACCAACCACCTTCTACCACGACCTCTGTCAACTCCCGGAATCATCCAAAATTTAGGAAATGTCACTTATCCCCTTCTCTTTTGATTACATTATTAGTTATCTATCTTTGTACATTGAGGACAATGTACATCTTAAGTATGAGGGTAAAAGTACCTAACTTTTTGTATTATTCCAAAATCCTGAATTTTAGTCTTGTTCCTAAGTAATTTTCTCATATTATTAATTAGGGTGAAATTTCTAATGATTTATGATTTTTATCAATATGTTTTTGAGTAAGTCATTGATAATTGTGCATTGATGATTTATACTTGAAGAATACTAGAGAATCAAGCATGATAAGTCTATTTTTCAAGAATAAAAATTTTTCTAGGTTGTTGAACTGAATTTGGATATTACCTTGAAGTTTGGAATTTACAGGATTGATGTCAAATACCCATAATTTTTGTGAGATTTGAGCCTTATAGAGCATATATTCTTTTTCATGCTTACTTTATTGATTATGAGTGTGTCAACACTGAATTGTTATTCTAGAACTTGCCTTGATTATACATGTTGAGACCACATTAATGATTTGATATACTGAGATGATAAAGGCACCTAGATTTTAACCCATTCACTCCATAAAAAGCCTACCTTCACAAATTAACCCTTAGTGAACCCATTTCATCCTAACAACTCTTTTTATTGATTTACCCGCTAATATTAACCCAAAACCCTTTATATTTGTTATCACCATTCTTTTAACTACCCGTCTATCGAGAATTGATGTGATCAGCTACTGAATTAGTTTATTTCAGTTGATAAAGTTTTATTATGTTTTTAGTTTGTTCTTTAAAAAAAAATCAATCACAATCAAAGTATATTCAGCATTAATAGTATAAAAAGTGAGCTTGTACATTTAAATTGCAATTATCAAAGAAAAAGCTCGTAGTATTATTAGTTTCAAAATTTCAATTGATATAATCATATATTTTCAAGTTCATTATTTTTAGTTAGGTAAGTGGTCAAGTCAATCTCGATTCTAAACCTTCTAATTCAGCCTTTATCCATACCTTTAACCTATGCCCCGTTACAACCCCGTCAAAGACCTTTTGATTTGTGTATCATCTCATATTACAGTGGTGGAGATTTGATTTTCAGGCAAGCCTATAGGATTAACTTTTCAGGTTTGACTTATGAGTGCTTATTCTTGAACCTTAAAACACTTTGAGTGATTTGAGTGAATCTTTAGTGAGGATGTCAATCCTTGTTGGTTTTGAATTAAAGGTAATTATTTAGATAAGGGGAGACGCCTATGTTTTTATGCTACAAATATATGACTTATATTGTTTGAATCTTTAAGAGTCTTTGAGTTAAATTATCCATGTATGAATTATCTATGAATTATGATGAGGCATTATTGATAGGAATTGTGAATTATGGAAAGTTCGTTTTAATTATAAGTTGAGAATTTTGCTTGAGGACAAGCAAAAGCTTAAGTGTGGGTGTATTTGATAAACCGTAAAAGTAACATATTTTAGGCCCACGTTTAGTATGCTTTTGGATGATTTAGCCCTTGATTTATGTAAAAAGGTGCTCTTAATCCTTTCTTTTCATGTTTTTACTCAGGAAAGCACCCGAGGACGAAAAGAACAAGAAACGGGCTTAAAACGGGCCAATTTGGGCCAAAGAGGAAACCGACACGGCCTGGACTTCAAGCCACACGATCCTGCCTCGACAATTAACTAAGACACGGCCAAGCCACGATTTACACAGTCGTGCCTCAATCGACAGAATCGAGACACGGCCTGAAAATAATTTACACGAGCGTGTACCATGACTGTGCCCTTGCTGCGGGAGAGAGCAATTTCACTCTGATTTGGATACTTTCAGGCAAAAAAACATATCCCAAAGCCTATTCAAACACCAAGTAGGAGGTATACTTGAATTGGGACACTTAGAGGCCAAGTAAAGCATTCCAAAAGTCTATATAAACACCCTAAGTGTATCCTGAAAAGGAGGGTGGTTAGCTAGGCCAAGGACTTGAGCCAGAAGGCCAGATTTGTGGGAATTACTCAAAGATAGCCAGTTGATCCATCTCAAGAAGCCAGAATTCTACTCAAGACAGCGGATTTCTCCTTCAATTCCTTCAGGGGGTTTTAGGGATTTCTTATGTTTTGTTTTATCTTTTCTCTTGAGATGTTTTCTTTATTCATTATGAACTAAACCCTTCAAATACCTGAAGGGGATGAAACCTAGATGAATCTTGTTATTGTTTTTTGAATTATATGATAAATACTTAGATTGTTCTTAATTATGCATACTTAATCCAAATCTGATGTGCTTAGGTGAAGGAGGAATAGACCCTGCTTAAGAGTAGATCTAGCATAATTAAGCGGAGTTGATCGCACGCCTAGAGATAGGGTGACAAGATTTTGCCGAATTAGGGTGAAACCTAATATGGGAGTCTATAGATTGATTTACTGCTATTCTAGGAGGTTATTATTCGAGAAAGAGATTTCCATTAATTAACCTAGGGTTAGACATTATTCGCCTCAAGAAAGGGTTTAATATATGTTAGGGAGTCTTACGGATCAAACTAAGTGAATAAGTCGTATGGTTCAGTGTTAAATAACAAGTGAAGTCTAGGTGGATTTTTCCTGAGGGTATTTTCGTGATCAACTGAGTTTCTCTTCAAGTTATTTTCCAATTCATTCTTTCTGTCTTTGTGTCTTTAGTTTAGTAAGTCGTTAATTTAGATTAAATCAACTTCACTTATTTTAGGCTAAATAAAAAAAAGTTAGTATTAGTACTTTTAGTTCCTTTGGGTTTGACAATCTGGTCTTTCATAAGCTATACAACTGTTCGATAGGTACACTTGCCTTAAGTCGTTGTCAGAGTTAGTTTCCAAG